>JARBWK010000005.1:159594055-160798496 GCA_030556195.1 Anolis apletophallus | reverse complement strand
TTTCATTAGCATCACATCTTAAGTCACACCTCTGAATGAGAACAATAGTCATTTATGAGTTAGTCCTTTCTCACAGTACAGCTATCAATCTTGAGCCTCTGATGTTCTCTAAATTGAAACTTTTACTTCTGGGCTCCCGGGCCAGCAACGGAGGGGGCCAGACTCTCTGCCATGCGCAGTGCTTTCTTTAGTCGCATTAAGCTCTCCCATTAGCACAATGTGTACTGTATGCACCCATCTAGCCTATGTTATCTCAAAAATGGCACAGGGTGTATTAGAATGCTTCAATCACAGTGTTATTCTCATTTTGCAAGTGCCAGTCTGATTCTTGGCACAAGAACACGCATTTCAAAGCTAAACACGCATGTAGCATCACTCTCTGACTGTACTTTTTGCACGGAAAAGTACCAAACCTGCTCTAGCTCCTTGAGGTAACTTAAGGGCAACCTCTCGGAAACCAAACCTCCCCTCTCCACTCGCTGCCCCCGATCAAGGAGAAAAGAGGACACCCATTTCAGGGCAGTCCCCCTAACTCCTGTCATGGCCAGAAGGTGGGTTAACAATGCATGATCGACTGTATCAAAAGCTGCCGGGAGGTCTGTGACAATTTGATGTCCACTGACTACTTTGTGAAGACGCAGCTTACAGCTTGCGTCCACTTTGTGAGGACAACAATTCAACAATGGGGTACAACTTCCCCTGTATGACCCAACACAGGTACAAGCAGTTTACTACCTAACTGCTTCCTCGGGTAAATAACCAGCTGTAGGCTTTACCTATTAGGTTACTTTCATTCCTAACTGGGACAAAGTCTGTCCTTCACCTGGGTTTCCCAAACCCTCCACTGAACTGAACTCTGGCAGCGCCCAACGACAGCTTTTGCCCTTCCAACTGACAAATCCTAACTGCTCTTTTTTAAAATTGTGAACATTCTAAAGCCAGTGCAGCTTCCATTTCCATGGTAACAGCCTTTGCATGGGGCTTGCTGCACCAACATTCCATTCCCACTCTCTGTGGCTTATCAAAGACTCTACTATTAAACTCATATGCAAACAAGTGATTATCATACTACACATTTACGTTACAACAAATAACACACTTCATCACAAGGTCCAATAACACGAGCCCATTCTTGTGTTTGTTGGACCTTGCAAATAAACTTTACTTTAACTTATATTGGGCTTGGCTCCTTTAAGTCTCTCTGTCCACGACATATGGACTGGTTGGATCTTCTCGTGGTCCAAGGCACTCTCAGAATTTTCCTCTAACACCACAGTTCAAAAGCATCTATTTTCTTTTGCTCAGCCTTCCTTATGGTCCAGCTCTCACATCCATAGGTTACTACGGGACAGTTCGGAAATTGCAATTAGTCCAGCGGGCGGCAGCCAGATTGCTAACGGGAGCTACATACAGGGAGCATACCACCCCCCTGTTGTGTCAGCTCCACTGGCTGCCTGTCCAATTCCGGGCTCAATTCAAAGTGCTGGTTTTGACCTTTAAAGCTCTATACGGTTCTGGCCCAGCTTACTTGTCGAACGCATCAGCCGCTATGTCCCACCTCGTAATCTAAGATCATCCGGGAGGCCCTGCTCTCGCTCCGCCTACGTCTCAGATGAGGCTGGTGGGGACGAGGAGAGGGCCTTCTCGATGGTGGCTCCCCGCCTGTGGAATGCGCTTCCTATTGATGTACGATCCACCACATCCCTCCTGGCCTTCAGGAAAAAAGTAAAATCCTGGCTGTGGGACCAGGCATTCGTACAGCAGCACAAGGCAGCATTTTAGATTGGTTTTTAATGAAAGTGGGTGATTATGGCCAATGTTTTTATGGACTGAACATTGTTTTAATCCAGAGTGAATGTGTATAGTGCTAATGTAGTTGTATTTTAATGTATTTTTAATGTATTTTAATTGTTGAAGGGTTTTGGGGTTTTATATTGTTACTAGCTGTACCCGGCACGCGTTGCTGTGCCCTATTTAGGAGATGCGAGAAAGTCTGAGTATGTAAGGGTTGGAAATGATGTTACTTGGTGGGGTCATGGCTGTGTCGTTGTGGGTTGTTCTGGTGGGTGGGATGTTGAAGTCCTGTGGAGTTGTCGGTGTGTTCCTGGCATTCTGCAGAGCTTGTGGATATACAATGTTTTTTGTCTTTCCGTTGGCTGTGTTGATGTAGACGTTCTGTGGTTTCCCAACTCTGGAGCACGCTACATAGAGTTGTCCGTGGGAGAAGCATTCTTTGTCAAGGTCTATGCCACAGATTTGTAGTGTTTGTCTGTTGTCTGTGTCTCTGCTGCGCAGTGTGTTTCTGTTCTGGCGTTTGTTCTGCCCCTTTTTTTAATGTATGTAGCGCTGTGAGTGTGTTGTCCGATGCTGTTATTTTTATAAGGCATGGCTTGTCTTTTGGGTCAGTTCATGTCTGTGTGGAAGGAAGGAATGGTTTTTGTTTGTGGTGTTTGTAGGTGTTGTGTGTACGGGGTCCCGTAAGGTTGGTGGGATGGGTTGTGAATGGAAGTTGTGTTGTGTTGTGTGGGTAGGAATTTGCTGGAGAATTGCTCCCTCAGAGTTTGGTTTTGGCAGTTTAACCCTCAAACACCAACTGAAATCTCTCAGCATTCTATCCTAGCCTTGGATGGCTCTTGCCAGCGTTGCTATGGTTACAGCAGTTATGCAAATCCGCCCTTATTGGCAGCCAATCATGTTGTTCAGAATGTAGAGGCTGGGTGAGTCTTTGGCTGCCCCGGAGGATGCTGGTAAATGTAGTTTTATTTTTACTCGTTGTTTTGGGGGCCTTTTAGGTTTTGGGGGGGAAAGGTTCTTTGCTACAAACGTACCTTGCTTGAGGCCTATTTCTGTTGGCAAGTATTGTGTTTCTGCGTTGTATGGTTTCTTTGTTTGAGGTATACATCACATGACGTGAGCCCATTTATATAATAGACTAGCTGTACCCGGCACGCGTTGCTGTGCCCTATGTTGGTGATGTGAGGAAGTCTGGGTATGTAAGTTGTGGAATTGATGTGAGCATGTTTGTTGTGTGTAGATATGTGTGTGTGTGTGTGAGTTTGTAGTTGTATGTGTGGTTTTTTTGGGTGTATGTGTGTATGTGTGTTCATGTGTTTTGGTTGTTTTTGTGTATATATGTGTGTGTGTATTTGTGTGTGTGTGTATGTAGTTTTGGGTATGTGTGTATGTATGTGTGTGTATTTGTCTGTGGGTTTTTTGTGTTTGATTGTGTGTATTTGTGTGTTTGTGTATGTATATGTATGCAGCAGTTACCGGGCAGTGGAAGGGAGGCGGTGGGCGGCGGCGGAGAGGCCTCTGCCGCCTCTTTTCCGGTGGCCGAAGAGGAGGCCGAAGGGAACCGGGCAACCCCTCTGCCTGTGGCCTCCTTCTTGGGCTGTGGAAGAGAGGCGGCAGATGGCTCTCCTCCGGTGGCACGGGGCGGTCGGATGTTGCGCATGCGTGTTATTGTGATGGTTTTCTGGCGGCCATGTTGTGTGTGGGGTTGTTTGCGCATGCGTGTCAATGTTGTTTTTTGGGGGATGTTTTGGGGGTGTTGTGTTGGTTTTTGGGGTGTTTTAGTGGGTGGGTGATGTATCTCGGGGTGGGGATGAGTGGCCCTGGGTTTTGTTGTGTGTGTGGGAAATGTAGTTTTGGCGTGCATTTGCCCCGTTGCACGACCACTTCCCTTTTATATATATAGATTATGTGGGCATCGAATTGTGCCGTACTGTAAACCGCTCTGAGTCCCCCCTTGGGGGTTGAGAAGAGCGGGGTAAAATAAATAAAATAAATACGGGGAATACCATTGCTTTAACTACGCGGATCTTTGTTGCCAGAGTGATGTCTCTACTCTTCAATATTTTATCGAGATTGGCCCTTACTCTCCTCCCAAGAAGTAAGCGTCTTCTGATTTCCATGCTGCAGTCTGCATCTACAGTAATCTTTGCACCTAGAAATACAAATGATGAAGGGGAAAATCTTATTCTAGCACTTTCGTTCAACTCTGGTTTAAAATCTTTCTTTTTATTAAAGAAATCGACAGCCCCCAACACCTGGTGGCAAACCAAGTGACAGAGAGTGTAGCATCACTGTCTTGGAGTGACGTTCAGTCTCTGATTGACAGATACATGCTGATCTACGGTTCCGCCAGTGGGGACTCTAAGGAATTATCTTTGGGCAAAGACAAGAACAGCACAGTCTTGACACACCTGAAACCAGGCATGGAGTACTTCGTCTACCTCTGGGCTGAGAGGGGAACCCAGCAAAGCAATGGGACAAGCATTAGAGTGGTTACAGGTAACACCTTTGGGAGTGTAGAGCAGAGAGGTAGACGCTAAGGAACAGAAGAGTTGGTGTCACTTTATTACTTCTTAAAACAGGCCCAGATTAACACTTTTTTGCACCCTAGGCCACACTTAGGAATTACGCCCCCCCACACACCACTCAGACCCACACTTGGCTGGTTTTCGTCATGGTGCCTCCGGAGCAGAAGAGAAAGGCGAGTAGGCACCATCCCGCCACCTCCAAGGTCCCCATTCCCACCGACTGGAAAGCTCCGCTCTGCTCTGAAGGTCTCCTCGGGAGTCGGGAGGCTTGGGGAGAGCGCAGTGGGTGCAAACTCACTCCAAAGGTGCGCACGAGAGGGAGCGCGCGTGCGCGTGAGAGAGAGCACACGAGAGAGAGAGAGAGAGAGAGAGAGAGAGCGTGAGCGAACGAGAGAGAGAGCGTGAGCGAGACGGAGCAAAGACTTTGCTGGGAGAAGGAGCGAGGAGGGGCATGAGAAAGATGGAAAGAGCGGCGCGGATCAGGTTTTTTTTGGTCCGTGATCTGCGCCCCCCCCCCGGCTTGCGCCCATAGGCCATGACCTCGTTGGCCTTATGGGTAATCCGGGCATGTCTAAAAATGTCTTCCACCGGGATGCTAAATCTCACTACAAGCGTAACCTCTCACTAAATGTCCTTTAAACTGATGTTCTAACTCAGGCATAGGCAATCTTTTTTGCCCTGGGGTTGCATTGCAGGTCTGGCCAGGAGGGAGGGCCAGGCCAGGAGGGAGGGCCAGGCCAGGAGGGAGGGCCGGGCCAGGAGGGAGGGCCGGGCCAGGAGGGAGGGCCGGGCCAGGAGGGGGCCAGGCCAGGAGGGAGGGCCGGGCCAGGAGGGAGGGCCGGGCCAGGAGGGAGGGCCGGGCCAGGAGGGAGGGGCAGGCCAGGAGGGAGGGCCGGGCCAGGAGGGAGGGCCGGGCCAGGAGGGAGGGCCGGGCCAGGAGGGAGGGCCAGGCCAGGAGGGAGGGCCGGGCCAGGAGGGAGGACCGGGCCAGGAGGGATGGCAGAGTGGGCCTAGGATGAAGCAGGGTTGGGGTGGGCCATGGAGGAAGTGCGCCATAGAGGAAGTGGGATGGGTTGGGGCAAGCTCAGCAGAGGGTGGGGCCAGGGGCGCATCATCCACATGCTTTCCTCTCAGTATAAGGATGGGTTGGCTCACCAGGTGAGGCTTTGGAGGTCCCTTGGTGCCCGTCTGCCTCTCCCTTCTGCCAGCATTAGGATGGGGCCTCGCTTCATCCAGATGCCAGGAGAAGGGAGCGGAGGGCGAGGTAGGGTTGCCACTTTTTGATATAAGAAATAAGGGACATTTACCTAAAAATACGGGATTTTCCACAAAAATAAGGGACACTTCATTAAAAACTTGGAAATCAAGCATTAGGTATTAATTAGCTTTATTAACAGAATAAGATCATGATTGAAATTCATAAAAGAAACCGACTTACACCCTCTTAACAATACATAGTATGGTTCTGCATGTTTTGTCATACCTAATGCATTGTACTGTATGTACTACATACAGCACTACTACTACTACTACTACTACTACTACTACTACTAGCATTATAATAATGTCAGGGAATTAAATGGTAGGCTATCCATTTTTTCCTGAAATGGTTGGGGTTGCAAGAAAAAAATGGGCAAATTCCTAAATCACCCCCCAAAAGGCTGTAAGTCTCACTGACCTGCTCCCTGCTAAGTTCCAACACTTTGAATGGAATCTTCTCTCAGCTCTGGGCCTGGCTCTCTCTCTCTCTCTCTCTCTCTCTCTCTCTCTCTCTCTCTCTCTCTCTCTCTCTCTCTCTCTCTCTTGCTCTCTCGGTGTCGTCCTGCTCTCAGCTCAGCCTTGTGGTGTCTCTGCTGCTCTCGCCTCTCTCCCATGTGCACGCTCTATGGTGGCCTGCCCTCATTGGCTAACCTGAGTGGAGCCTGCCATAAGGCAGGGGACAGGCCAGGAAGGAAGTGGATGCCGGCCTGGCAGCACAGCAAGGCGCCGCCTGTGGCTGGGCAGATGTGCCGCTGCTGGGGCTGCTCTGCTACCTTCCGTGCCTAAGAGTGAGTGCAAGGCGAGCGAGCGCAAGCACCACAGAGAAGCTGCTGGCGGTGAGGTGGCGCTCATTGCTGGCCTGGCTGCCACCTGTCCTGTCCTGTCAATACGGGACAGGAACTGAAAATACGGGACACAAAAATATGAGACGTCCCATATAATACAGGACAGGTGGCAACCCTAGGGTGAGGTGGCTTTGGAGCCACTTTGCCTGCTGCTGGCCTCTTTACCTGGGCCAGGCTTCTCCCAGCATCAGGACGGGGCCCCGCCTGATAGATGAAATGTCACGTAATGAAGAGTGTCTGGAGCTTTTCAGTCTTATTTTATTTATTTACTAGCTTGGGGACCCGGCGGTGCGCGGGTTATTTGAGGAAGGTATTGTGTGCCAAGGTTGGTTCCTATTAGAGGTTTCTGTGGCTTGCAGTGGTCTCAGGAACTTAGTGAAGGTACTGCAAGTGCCATTGGCCATGGTCCACCCCCCTCCAAACAGCACCAGGATGTAGAGTGGGTCTTGGGGGCTCTGTGTGTCATATTTGGTCTTGATCATTCTTTGGATGAGGGTTGCAGCGGTCTCAGAAGGTGAGTGAAGGTATTTCAAGTCCCATCATCTGTGGTCCATCCTCCTTGAAACAGCACCAGGGTGTAGAGTGGGTCAAGGGGGCTCTGTGTGCTAATTTTGGTCTATAGTGGTCATTGGGTGAGGGTCACGTTGTGAAGTGGGCCATTGGGACCCTGTTTGGCACATGTGCTCCTGATCCATCACTGCTGTGGGCCGCAGTGTCTGACTGCCTGAGGCCTTTCCTTTTCCCTCCGAGTCACCTTAGAATGTTAGAATGTGGATGGCCAATTGGAGTCCATTATGCAAATACCATTTTAGTGGCAACCAATCCCCTCTGTCTGGGGCCATAGAATGTTGGAGTTCTGAGGCTGGCCAATCAGAGTCCTTTATGCAAATATTCCCATAGTGGCAACCTATCGAAACGCTGTCACATATTCCTTGGCACCTCCGCACCTCCTAGAAAATGAACATTCCATTTCCAACCGAAAAAAACTGTCATTTAGCTAACTCAAGCATTCAGTTGCATTCTGTTTGGCTGGCCAATCAGAGTCCTTTATGCAAATTGTCTCTCAGTGGCAACCAATTCCCTCTGTCTGGTGCCTTAGAGTGTTGGAGTTCTGAGGCTGGCCAATCAGAGTCCTTTATGCAAATATTCCCTCAGTAGCAACCAATCGAAAAGCTGGCATATATTCCTCCGCACCTCCCGCCCTCCGCAAAAACTGAGTTTTATTATATACATAGATTTATTTATTTATTTATTAGATTTATCAACCGCCACTCCCACATGGCTCGGGGCGGTTCACACTCAGAACAAAGCAATACAATAAAAGCGATAAAAAACAGTTACAATAAAATACAATTTAACCTGTGTATTAGGACTCGAAAGCCTGCTTGAACAGAGTGGTCTTACAGGCTCTTGAAGTAAAGCGCAAGTCTGATTAGGTTGTGAAAATGTGAAATTTAGAATAAAGTACAGAACAAGCCTGGTTATCTGCAGGGGATACATTCCCGAAGTTACCATAGGAGCAGGAACCTTATTCAAATTACCAACTTTTACTGGGAATTACCATAGAATCACCTTGGAGAACCAGGGATTTTCCAGAGATATATCCTCCTTAGAAATTTGCAAGGTTCTTCAATGTGTCTTTATAGTTACTTTCAGCATAAGCACACCTGGAAGGACTAGAAATTTCCTAGAGAAAACATAGTTTATCAGATTTGAGTAGGTGAAACCGTGGGTATTGGTGCTACGGTCATGCTGTAAAGCTGTACATTCTGTCTGTCTATTATTGTTCAACTCTGAAAGTGCCTCTTTGTTTGCCTGTTTGCAAATACCCTTAGCCTATTTATTTTGATCAGAAATGTATCCAACAGTATTGCTCATTTGGGCATCTTCTAAAACAGGGCTGTCCAACTTCTGCCGGCCCGAGGGCCGGAATTCCGGTGAGTGATCACCTGGGGGGCCGCAGCGGGGGGCGTGGCTGCTCACGGGGGGCGTGGCCGCTTGCGGGCATGCGCGGGAGGGCGGGAGCAGCGAGGCGCTCTCCGCCATCTCCCTGGCTGCTGCAGCGGCCACCCTGGGAGCTTACCTTACTTTCTCTTCCTTCCGAGAAGGAAGGTAAGCTCCCAGGCGCGGACCCTGCAACAGCCAGGGAGATGGCGGAGAGCGCCTCGCTGCTCCTGCCCTGGCGCGCATGCCTAGCGTCCTGCGCATCCTGCCCCTTTTCGGCGAGGCTGGGTGAGGTCAGGATGGTACCCAGCCCCGCCAAAAATGGGCAGGCCGCTGCCGCGCATGCCCGGCGTCCTGCGCGTCCTGCCCCTTTTTGGCCAGGCTGGGTGACGTCAGGTGTGGCGCCTGCACCTAGGAGGAAGAGGTGGAGGGAAGCCGGGCCTCTGCCTCCACCTCTTCCTCCTCGGTGCCGAAACGGGGCGGGCCGCGCAGGATGCCGGCATGCGCGCTGCGGCGGAGCGGCCTCGCTCCCATGGCGCCCCTGCCCCCGGCGCGCCCGCCCGAAGATCAATTGAAAATATTTTTAATAAAATCAGCTGAGTTCTTGCGGGCCGCGTCCAGGGGGCTGGTGGGCCGTGTACGGCCCGCGGGCCGCCAGTTGGACAGGTCCGCTCTAAAATAAACAGGGTCGTTATAGAAGATTGCAGTTTTACGTATGTTGGTTTTTTGTTTCACTCAGATAGGAGGCAGACAGTGATGGAATGAGTTGAAATTCCTGGCTTTTTTTCGCGAACGAAGATTCTTAGGAAGGACTCATCCCATGCTTTCCACAAGCGCGTTGTTGGATGTGTCCTTTGAGTCTGTGCAATTGATTTTTCTGGTGGAGCGCAGCGTGCACAGAACTGGCCTCACTCTTTAAAGGGCCTAGCAAGCTTGGTCGGTGGCAGCGAGGTCCTCAGGTCGTAGGTTTGATAAGAGTTACCTTCTCTTAGATGGTTGACCTTACAGGGTTAGACGAGCACCATCTGCCCGGGTTTGAATTTATTTATTTATTTATTTATTAGACTTGTACACCGCCACTCCCAGTGGCTCGGGGCGGTTTACAACACAGAAGATAAAACACAATGCATAAAACATAATAAAAGAATAACATCCAGTAAAACACAATAGGGCATGACAGATTTTTCACAGGCAGTCGAAAGCCTGCTTAAATTGAAATGTCTTACATGCCCTGCGAAATGCATTCAGATCTCGGAGAGCACGGGTCTTTGGGGGCAATGTATTCCACAAGGTTGGAGCAATGATGGTAGAACATAAGAACATAAGAAGAGCCATGCTGAATCGGACCTCAGCCCATCTAGTCCAGCATTCTGTATCACACAGTGGCCCCCAGTTGTACACGAGGATCTCGAGCAGAAAGGAGGGCAAAACCCTGACCTGCTCCCCGACCCCCACAACCAGTACCGGGAAATCCTGCCTACCTCAACCAACTCCGAGGTGGCACTTGGATGTCCTTTTCAGTAACTCCTGATTCCCTTGGTATCCATGAATCTGTCTAATCCTGCCTTGAAGCTGTCCAGGCTGACAGCTGTCACAACCTCTTCTGGAAGTGAGTTCCATAACCCAATGACCCTCTGGGTGAAGAAATATTTCCCTTTATTAGTCCTAATTTTCCTACCTTGGAGCTTCAGGAGTGCCCCCTAGTCCTAGTGTTTTGTGACAAAGAAAATTTTTTTCTCTATTCACCTTTTCTATCCCATGCATGATTTTATACACTTCGATCAAGTCACCTCTTAAACGCCGTCTTTCAAGGCTGAAAAGACCAAGGCGTTGCAACCTGGTTTCATAAGGGAGCCGCTCCATCCCTTGGATCATTCTTGTTGCCCTTTTCTGTACCTTTTCCAGTTCCGTTATATCCTTCTTAAGGTGCGGAGACCAGAATTGTACACAGTACTCCAAATGTGGCCTTACCATAGATTTGTAGAGAGGTAATACAACATTTGCCGACCTATTTTCGATTCCCTTTCTGATCATGCCTAGCATAGAATTTGCTTTTTTCACTGCTGCTGCGCACTGGGTTGACATCTTCATTGAGCTGCCCACCAAAAGCTCGCCGCCTAGTTGAGGCGACGGAAGAATTTGACAGAGGGAATGGTTAGGAGGTTCAGGTCTTCTGAGCGTAAGTACACTGGCCCCAGACCATATAAGGCCTTGAAAGTAAGAACTAACACCGTGAAAGTGATCCGGCATTCAATCGGTAGCCAGTGCAGATCATGCAGGATTGGAGTTATATGGCAAGTTGCCAATCTAGTCCAATCTAGAGAGCGCGTGCACGAGAGAGAGAGAGAGAGAGAGAATAAGAGAGAGAGAGAGCGCGCGCATGAGAGAGAGCGTGAGCAAGAGAGAGAGAGCGAGAGAGAGAGAGAGAGCGCGCGCCAGAAAGAGAGAGAGAGAGAGAGAGAGAGAGAGAGAGAGAGAGAGAGAGAGAGATATGGAGGGGACGGAGCAGAGACTTTGCCGGGAGAAGGAGCGAGGAGGGGCATGAGAAAGGGGGAAAGAGGGGCGTGGACCAGTTTGGGGTTTTTTTTGGTCCATGATCTGCGCCCTCCCCCTTGGCTTGCGCCCCTAGGCCAAGGCATCGTTAGCCTTATGGCAGGGCCGTAGCCCGGAGGGGGCTGAGGCCTTTTGGCATCGTTAGCCTTATGGGTAATCCGGGCATGAGCAGGGAAGGTGTTATCATTTAGTTTTTATATCTTTAGATGCCAAAATGACTTTGGCTTGGTCCGAAAGAAATACATTCTGGGTGTCTGCCTTACTAGGGTTAATGTTTTGACCAAAACCTCTTATTCCCTTCACAGAAATTGATGGCCCAACTAATCTGGAAACCAAAAAAGTGACAGAAGACACAGTGACCATTTCGTGGCATGGGGCCCAGGCTCCCATAGACAGATACGTTGTGAGCTACACCTCGGCCGATGGAGACACAAAGGAAATATCTGTAGGCAAGGAGAAGAGGACCACTGCCCTGATGGGACTCAAGCCAGGCATGCAGTATACCATCTACATTTGGGCTGTGAAGGGAACCCAGCAGAGCAGGAAGGCAAGCACGGAAACGGAAACAGGTACCCCATAAATGTGACATTGGGAAATCTTGTGCTATTTCTCTTGGGTTCTTTCCTAGGATATTTTCTATCACCCCCCTACCGCCCATTTGTTATGTAGCCCTTTTCAGACACATCAGTATTATAATATAAATATAACTAGTAGGGCTGTTCTACAATTTCGGATTTGCCCGAATTTCGGAAGTTTTTCGGATACTTCTGACTTTTTTAGCAATTTCGAGAGCAACCCTCCCAACAGGAATTCCGAAATCCGAATTTCCGAATTTCCAAATTTCGGAATTCCGAATTTCGGTTGTCATTTCCGAATTTTCTTGCTTCATTATTATTTCATTATTGGCGATTTTAAAGACAGAACCAATTAGGAACTGCCATTTATAACGAAATTTTTAAAGTTTTGTTAGAGTTCTGAAATGTTCACCACCAGAACTTTAGCAACACTGTAGAAGCAAAGCACCAGCGCCACCTAGTGTTCACCACCAGAACTTTAGCAAGACTGTAGAAGCAAAGCACCAGCGCCACCTAGTGTTCACCACCAGAACTTTAGCAACACTGTAGAAGCAAAGCACCAGCGCCACCTAGTGTTCACCACCAGAACTTTAGCAACACTGTAGAAGCAAAGCACCAGCACCACCTAGTTTTCATCACCAGAACTTTAGCAACACTGTAGAAGCAAAGCACCAGCGCCACCTAGTGTTCACCATCAGAACTTTAGCAACACTGTAGAAGCAAAGCACTAGCACCACCTAGTGTTCACCACCAGAACTTTAGTTTTGTAAGTACTTTAGAACCATTTAGAACCATGAATGCCCAGGCCGTGTATGTGTGTGTGTGTATTAGGCATGGTTTAGAATCCTAAAATGGCGATTCTTATATCAAATGGGGGGGGGGGGGATTTTTTTTGATTAGTATATCAAAGACTTACAAAAAATTTCCCAAAAATTTCGGAAATGTAACTTAAGTACTAACGAAATTTGTTAGTAATTCGTATGCCAGAGCATGCGCATTCCAGATGGTTTTGGCCTACAACTCCCAGAAATCCTAACAGCTGGTAAATTGGCTGGGATTTCTGGGAGTTGTAGGCCAAAACTTGAATAAACCACACTGAATTCTAGAGGGAGGGAGGGAAGGAGGAAGGAAGAGGGAGGGAGGGGTTTTCTATTCTTGGAAGCAGCAAAAGAAAAGGAGGAGGAGCCCCCCTCGCTCCTCGCTGCCTCTCTCTCACCCCGATCCTGAGGGAGCGAGGGCCCAAGTTTGCCCAGGCTGAGAGGAAAAGGAAGAGGCCTGAGGCTGTGAGGAATGGTGGAGTTGAAGTCCAAAACACGTACCTGGAGGGCTGAAGCTGGCCCCTGCGATGGGGCATGGCAGAGAAACGGGGAAGAGAAGCATCTGAGAGAGCGCAGGGAGAGAGAGGAGGAGAAGCGTGCGTGTGTGCGTGTGTGTGTGTGTGTGTGAAGCTGGCCCCTGCGATGGGGCATGGCAGCAGAGCAACGGGGAAGAGAAGGAGGGGGGAAGCCTGGAGGACTACACTTTCCAGAATGCATTGCCTAGCCTACCTAGCAGCAGCGTCACTTCCAGTTCCTCATAGAAATGCGGGAAAAAGAAGAAGCTGAATGAAGGCGGGAAGGAAATGAGGGGGAGAAGACAGGGAGCAGTGAGTAGTACAATAATTAATTAATTAATACTTAAGAATTTCTTACGATCATAACACAAATTGTTGGCCTCAAGGACCGTAAAAGGAAGTGTAATTCCGATATCGGGGTAGCGATCCGTAAAACCTCAAAAGTCCCATTACATACGAATCTCTTACGAATCCTTTTAATTTCCGTTTCATTTTTCTCATGCCTAGTGTGTATGTATGTATACACACACAAAAGTGAAAGAGAGCAATACTAACACTTCCATTTTGCTTTATAGAAATAGATGGTCCCATAAACCTGAAAACAGATCAAACAACAGAGAACACAGCAACTGTCTCTTGGAACAAGGCTTTGGCTCCCATAGACCGATATATACTGAGCTATATCTCTGCTGACGGAGAAAACAGAGAGATCGCTGTTGGGAACGATAAGAGCAGCACCACTTTGACTGGGCTAAAGCCAGGCATGGAATATATTATCTCTATCTGGGCTGTCAAGGGAATCCAGCAGAGCAAAAGGGCCCTCACAAAAACTGCGACAGGTAATGAGATGCCTGGGTTGTTCCATTTTCTTTTAAAATTTCCAGGATTCCATAGAAAGGTAAAGTTTTCTGGCATTGCACCGCTGTCCGAGTTGATGTAGTTCCTGTATCTTATTTCTTGGTCTTCTGTCATCTCAGCCCAAAACACATTTTGGTTTGCTGCTTTTAGGCCATAGCCAGTGCCACTACCACCAGTATAATCAACATTGCTAACACAGGGTTGCTGTGAATTTTTCGGACTGTGTGGCCAGATACTTATTTATTTATTTATATACTTCATTTATATTCCGCTCTTCTCACCCCGCAGGGGACTCCGGGCGGATTACAATGTACACATTACATTTAGACACACAAACACACAAGACAGACAGAGGCAATTGAACATATGGCCACCAGGGGGAGCTGTCGCACTCCTTCATTCCTCAGCGTGTTTTCTGGAGATCTTTTTTATGGCCTCGGAAATCAGTTAAATTTAGCCTCCCCACTAAGTGGTACCTTAATTTCCTACTTGACAGATGCAACTGTCTTTCGGGTTGCAAAGGTCGACAACAGGCTACACACTAGGTTGAGAGCCCACCTCGACCCCAGGCAGGCCTCGAACTCATGACCTTCTGGTCAGTAGAGATCTTATGCAGCTGACACCCAGCCAGCTGCGCCACATTCTCGGTGCTACTTCCTCTGAATCCTCATTCCGACTTCCCATAGTTGGTTTCCCAATATCAGACCCATCATCCCCAGGGAAACCCTCAAGAGAGTCCTCATCAGTAGCCTCCTCAAGTATTTGCCGGATTCTTTTCCTTTGTCTCTCCTCATCTGACTCCTGCTCTCGAGTAAGCCATTTTCCCCTCCTAGCTTCCAACTCCATACTTCCAGCATCACTTAAAGACTCCATACTTTCAGCGTTACCCAAGGACTCATCTACGAATGCTGTTCAAGCTTGCTTTAAACCAGTGGTTCCCAAACTTTTTTGGCCTACCGCCCCTTTTCCAGAAACAAATTTACTCAGCGCCTCCCTAGAAATTAATTTTTAAATTTTTAAAATAGCAATTAAACAGGACGTGTATTAATGTAAAATATAGTAAAGAAAAATGTAAATTACAAACATTAAATTCCAGAAATAATCACAAAAACAATATGTTTGGGGGAGTATGAGCAACGGATGATGGGATTTGCAGTACCTTCAGCCAATTCAGCTCCGACTTCCACAGACCACTAAGATCCCCATGAATGACAGATCTGGATCAAACGGCAACGCCTGCCCGAGGATCGCTCGCTTGCGACTGTGTCCCTGCGAGTTGGAATCCCCGGGCAGACATTGCCGTGGAAACCGCAGCACGCACCTCCTTCCTCTCGTCAACCCCGCCCAGGGCTCAGTCCTGTGTATCGGCCTCTTTCTTCCAACAGGGACTTCCTCGCAGGTGCGCGACCCTGCAAGTGGCAAGCCTGGCTCACGCCACCGCCCCTTTTCAGAGGTTCAGTGCCCCCGAAATTCTCCTGAGCCTCCCAGCGCCCCCTTGGATCGCCCCACTGCCCACCAGGGGTGGGTGGGGTGGGTGTACCGCCCACTCTGGGAACCACTGTTTTAAACAGACAAGGGTACTTTCTCCCAACCTGGACATTCCACAGATATATATATATATACTAGGCATGAGAAAAAAGTTATGAAAATGATTCGTTTCGTAAGAAATTCGTAAGAAATGCTACTTTTGAGTATTTCCGCACCTGGAACGCCAACCAGGAAGTGGACTTTCTTTTTCGAACTTCGGGGCCAGGATTTTCTTAAGTGTCGTTATTAGGTCGTAAGGGGGCACCTCCTTCTCTCTCACCACCCTCCCGCCTCCCTTGCCAATAAGTATTATGGCAAGGCAAGCCCTAAACTCGCTCCTTCTTTCGGCTGAAGCCTGGAAAAATGTAAGAGAGGTTTACTCAGAAGTAAATCTGCAAGGAGGGCACTTTGGATGAAGTGCCCTCCTTTGTGTATTTACTTCTGAGTAATCCTCTCTGTTTACATTTTTCCAGGCTTCCCTGCCTCTCCTGCCCTGCCAGGATCTAAAGCATCAAAGAGTATTGGGGTGAGAAACCAACCTCATGTATAATAGAATGAATGCTACTGTAAGTGCCTAATATTATAAGTAATCCAACTGGTCATACCTACATTCCATGCACATGCAATAATACAGCAGTAATAACAATAACAAGAGGTAAAATTCAAACCGAAGTATTCTGACTGGTCTCTCCTCATGCGGTGCAAATGGGCTCTTTCTATTAGCCAGGAAAAGCCAGCGTTTGCTGCTTGGGAGCACACACATACAGATTCTTGGGGGGGGGGGGGGGGGGAGAGATTTGCTGCAGAAACCCGGGCGCATAGATAAGTTTCTGCAGCAAATCCCCCCCAAAGAATATGTATGTGTGTGCACCCAAGCAGAAAACGCTGGCTTTTCAGAGAGAGGCAGCGAGGAGCGAGGGGGGGGGGCTCCTCCTCCTTTTCTTTTGCTGCTTCCAAGAATAGAATACCCCCCTCCCTCCCTCCTTCCCTCCCACCTTCCTATTTGGAGAGTCCCATCTAGAATTCAGTGTGATTTATTCAAGTTTTGGCCTACAACTCCCAGAAATCCCAGCCAATTTACCAGCTGTTAGGATTTCTGGGAGTTGTAGGCCAAAACCATCTGGAATGCGCATGCGCTGGCATACGAACTACTAACGAATTTCGTTAGTAATTAAGTTACATTTTAGAAATTTTTGGAAATTTTTTTGTAAGTTTTTCTTTTACTAATCAAAAAAAATCCCCCCCCCCCATTTGATTTTAGAATCGCCATTTTTGGGTTCGAAAACATGCCTAATATATATATATATATACACCCCACTTGCTTCACTGCCAACAGAACCTCCGAAGATGCTGGCCACAGATGCAGGCGAAATGTCAGGGGAGAATGCTACTGGAATATGGCCATCCAGCCCGAAAAAGTCACAGCAATCCAATGATATCGCCCATGAAAGCTTTCAACAACATGTTGTTAAAACAGATATGCATACATTTGGATGACATGAGCACCCGCTGGAGAACTTCCTAGTGAAAGGAACTCCATATTAATTAACGGGAGTAAAGTGGCGTTTTGATTTCTCCCCTATTTTATTTGTTTTTTTTATATATTTTGTTATGATTTTATTTTTTCCTTTGCTGTTTTAATGTTTAATTGTGTTTGTATTGTTCTTTTGGGCTTGGCCTCATGTTAACCGCCCCGAGTCCCCTTTGGGGAGATGGAGGCAGGGTTATAAATAAAGATTATTATTATTATCATCATTATTATTATTATGCACCAATAATGTCACTGAGGAAGCTGATCAAGTCCAATTTGACTTGTGTACAGTATTTGTTGTCCTCTAGCTCCCCCTGCTGTCCATTCACTGAACAGGCTTCCAGACATTAATTCCCATCTGCCGGAATCAATATTATTATATTTTCCTTTTTCATATGTTTTCCTCTCTCACAATGAAAGTGCGCACTGGCCGACGGAGAGAACCTAAGCCTCTGGCACCGTGCCCAACATTTCTTTACAAACATGGGAAAGACGACTCTCAATAATACCCATGCTGCTATTGCAAACACAGCCCACCAATTAAGTATTGTATTGCCCCCTGCTTTTTTGTTTGGCCTAGAAATTGATCCTCCCAGGAATCTCCAAGTATCAGAAGTGACGCAGTCCAGTGGAACCGTCACATGGACACCACCTGATGCACAGATCAGTGGTTATCTCCTCACTTATCAGGAACCAGATGGCACCAGCAGGGTAAGTTTGTGAATCGTTATCTCCCTAGGTAAGGTGTTCCACAGCCGAGGGGCCACCACTGAGAAGGCCATGTCTCTCTTCCCCACCAAACACATCTGCGAGGAAGGCGGGAGCGAGAGCAGGGCCTCCCCAGAGCATCTTAGCGTCCTAAATGGTTCATAAGGGGAGATACGTTCAGATGGGTAAGTTGGACTGAACAGGCCCAGATTAAGCCAGTTTGGCGCCCTAGGCCACACTTTGGAGGCAAGAGGGAGGGCGCGAGCACCATGGCTTCCTCCACCATGTTCCTGGGTACCGCGCATGCATGGCAGCGGCTCCGGGGGCTTTCCTTCCTTCCTCGGAGGAGGAGGAGGAAGGAAGGGAAGCCCCCAGGGCCGCTGCAGCACCCAGGAACATGGCAGAGGCCGCTGCGCTCGCGCCCTCCCGCCTGCTGCACATGCCCAGAAGTGGCCCCGGGGGTGGGGCTTCCCTCCACCTCTTCCTCCAAGTTGGAGGAAGGAAGAGAAGCCCCGCCCCCAGGGCCGCTGCCGCTCATGTGCGGCAGTAGGGAGGGCGCGGTACCCAGGAACATGGAGGAGGCCGCGGCACTCGCGCCCTCCCTCCTGCCGCACTTGCGCGGAAGCAGCCCTGGGGCTTCCCTTCCTTCCTCCTCCTCGGACTCAAGGAGGAAGGAAGGGAAGCCCCCGGGGCTGCTGCGGCACCCAGGTACATGGCGCAGGAGGCAGAGGCTGCGGCGCTCACACCCTCCCTCCTGCCACACATGCCCGAAAGCGACCCCCGGGGGCGGGGCTTCCCTTCCTTCTTCCTCCTCCTTGACTCAAGGAAGGAGGGCGCGGCAAGGAGGAAGAGGTGGAGGGAAGCCCTCTTCGGCGTTGAGTATTTAAGTCACAGCGGATAGGCAACAGAAATATAGAAGTTTAATTCCCCATCGGCCCAAAAACTCCAGTTTCTGTTCGAGTGAATAATGAAACTCTCATTCAATTCACAAGGTAAATATATAACTTTGTATTGAATTGTATTTAACAATAACTGGCAAAACATCGAAAAACAACAGCCATCACAGCTACCTTTCTAAACATCCTTTCCTCACAGATATTAAATCCCCAACTGACAAATCCCAACTGTCACTTTGTAACGGACATTCCTCAAGGTTCCATTTAGCAGTCTTGAGACAGCGCCATCTGGTGTCAAACATGTCACACTGCAGGTCATCTCAAACTGCGAAAATATATCTTGTGCTGACTCATGAATTGCTATCTGACAAGCCCCGCCCTCGGGGCTGCTGCCAGGCATGCGCGGCAGGAGGGAGGGCACGAGCGCCGCGGCCTCGCCTCCTCCGCCCTATTCCTGGGTGCCGCGCATGCCCACCAGCGGCCCCGGGGGCTTCCCTCCGCCTCTTCTTCCTCGCACCCTCCTTCCTTGTCAAGGGGGTGGGCGGGGGCGATGGCGAGGGGGGGGGCGCCATTCCCTCCTCCCCCACCCCCTCGCAGCGCTCTCCCCCCACCCTCCCCGAGAGAGAGAGAGAGAGAGAGAGAGTCATCATGCCGCACGTTGCGGTTTTGTTTGAACATTTTTTTTGGTCCTTGATCTGGCGCCCCCCTAGGCCATGACCTAGCGTGGCCTTATGGGTAATCCGGGCCTGGGACCGAAGGCTGGTTGAAAATGAGTTTGACACCCCTGATTTAAAAGCCTATTTAAAGTACCTAAAGGTGAATGACAGAAGCAGCAATAATAGAAATTGTTTTAACATGCAGCATGGCGGTAGAACAAGACTGGCGTGCATTGTAAAAACAGGTAAAGAAAAGTAGTTGTGATTCAAAGATTAAATGTAAGGCTTTAAATTCCACTTGTATTCTGGCTTGCATTCTATACATCCAACTTATCCCCCCCGAAACTGAATTGCCTCTCTTTGAGTCACCACAGTGCGGAAATGTTGTCCCTTCCACCACTAACCATTCCTCTCCCAGTTTGCACTAAAGAATGCAAGGAAGGACAGGATGAGCTGGGTCAAAACTTTCCGTGGTGTGCAATGTTTAGCCTTCTCGTTCTCTTTTTGTGGCAGGAAATATATCTAGGTCCAAATGACCGAATGGTTGCGCTAGAAAACCTTAGTCGGGGGACGAAGTACACCATATATATTACGGCCTTTAGGGGTGATCGCTGGAGCCGGAAAGCAACTACCACCTTTTCTACAGGTAAGCCTGGGTTACTGCAGTCACATTTCCTATATTTTAAGGTAGAACTTGGAAATAACCAGCCAGAAGTAGTAGTAGTAGTAGTAGTAGTAGTAATAATAATAATCTTTATTTGTATCCCGCCACCATCTCCCCAAAAGGGACTTGGGGCGGCTAATCAATACAACATATCAATACAACAACATAACAAACATAAAACAACATTTCAAGCAAAATAAACAATCAAATAAATAAATAAAATAAAAAGAGCAGGCCACATGTGCAAAATACAGTGATAAAAAAAAACTAAGGATGAGATAAAATTGTATTACCGTATTTATTTATTATTTCGATTTCTATACCGCTCCTCCCCACAGGCTCGGGGCGGTTTACACAATCTATTTATTTATTTATTTATTTACTTTATTTATATTCCGCTCTTCTCACTCCGAAGGGGACTCAGAGCAGATTACAGTACACATACTTAGCAGACAATTCATGCTGTTTTGACATACACAACATATAGACGAACAGAGGCAAACTCTGGCCACCGGGGGAGCTGACGCACTCCTCATCTCTCAGCGTTCCCAGCGTCCCTTGTTGTTCCTTCCACATTCCTCAGCGTTCCTGGAGTTCTTTAATGGTCTCATAAATCAGTCAAAATTGACCCCCCCACTTCCTGTGGTACCTTTATCTCCTACTTGACAGATGCAACTCTCTTTCGGGCTGCAAAGGTCGGCAGCAGGCTATACTTAAAGGTCAAGCACCCACCTTGCCCCGGGCAGGCCTCGAACTCATGACCTACTGGTCAGAGAGATCTTATGCAGCTGACACTTAGCCAGCTGCACCACATTCCCGGTGCTTGTAGTCTGTGTGGCCACAGTTCTCTAAGGTAGACCAATATAGATCTTCCTCCTAGTGAGCTTATGTGAGAGTTGTGTTATTATCCAGGAAGGAGGACCCCCTGGTGGCGCAATGGGTTAAACGCTTGTGGGTTAAACGGAAGTGTTATTTAGGACAGCCTGGCCCATAGGGGGCGCACGAAAATCTCTGCGCGCATGCGCAGCACGCGAAACCGCAGAGGGCGACGCAGCGCAGCAGCAGCACGGAGGGTGACGCCATGGCGCCCCACGATGGTGCCCCATCCCGCGGTGTCCAAGATGGCGCCCTACGCAATTGCGTAGGCCGCGTAATTGGAAAGACCGCCCCTGGCTTGAGTTTTCTTGATTAGATTATGTCCATATGTTAATGAAGATCCGAGGCTTTGACCTTTTGGGCCAAAGGAAGTTCTTTGTTCTTGGTGAAAAACAGGAATTTGTACTTAACGACCCTTCCTTGTTGACAAAGGGCCATATGTAGATTTCCCATGAGAGTTTTCAGTCTTCTGGATGATAAACAAATGAAATAACTGTAGCCGTGTGTTGGTTTCGAGGCCGACAGTGACAGCCGGTTATGAAATATGAAACCACACGTCCTATAAACGCGGGACAAGACTAAACTCAGAGGGTCCAGTGTTTATTGGAACAAAAGGAATCTTTCAAAAATGGGGAGAAGGGAGCGAACATTCTCCAAACCAGAAAGAGTCCTCTGTCATGTAAATTACTCCAATGATTGGATTAAGGGTGCAGCCAATGATTGGATTAAGGTAGACCCATATAGATCTTCCTCCTAGTGAGCTTATGTGAGAGTTGTGTTATCATCCAGGAAGGAGGACCCCCTGGTGGCGCAATGGGTTAAACGCTTGTGCTGGCATGACTGCTGACCAAGCAGTCAGAGGTTTGAATCCAGGGACAGAGGGTTGAGCTCCCTCTGTCAGCTCCAGCTCCACATGAGAGACACCTCCCACAAGGATAGTAAAAATATCAAAAAAAAACATCCGGACGGCCCCTGGGCAATGGCCTTGTAGATGGGCCAATTCTCGCACACCAGAAGCGACTTGCAGTTTCTTAAGTCGCGCCTGACACAGAAAAGAAAAACAGGAAGGAAAGAAGGAAGGGAGTGTTATTTAGGACAGCCTGGCCCATAGGGGGCAGAGGCCCAGAAGTACCCCTAAAACGAGGATTTCAGCAGAACCTCTGGTGAAGTTTTAAAAACAAACTAAAAATCCCTTTTCCCAAATGATCTCACCAAAGAAGTCTAGAAGAAGGTGCCACTGAAGTTTTTATTCTTGTCAGCTGAGGAGGATGACCACTGCAGTTTCCTTGTCGCAAAGCAGTCATAAAGTTACATTGACGACATATGCCATTTTTATACATTTTACAAAACTGTCAAATTCAAACTTTCCCGCCCCTGCATGCTGTAGGCTTCATGATGATTGGTTGGAACCTTGGAAGCCAGCTGTAGCGGGAACCACTCGTGAAACAGCGCCGCTTTTGCTTTGGCGAATGGGAAGCGAGGGGCAGGAATGTTTGTTCAAAACAAGCAGCTTGAGTCAGGGGCGGTCTAAGGGAATTTGCAATGGTAGGCGAAGATTATTTTGGCACCCCCGCACCAAAAAAATTATGCCCCCCAATTTTTTTAAAAGAGGGACCTTGCGCGCGCTCCTTCCATTCCTCCCTTGCCCTGTGCAATTTGAAGGCCTTGAAGGCCCCTCCTAGCTTCCTGGTGCTTGCTGCCAGCCCCACCCATGGAGCGCTCTCCCTTGCCCTGTGCAATGCCGCATGGGAGGGGCCGTCAGCGGGCACCAGGAAGCGCTAGGAGGGGCTAGACACAGCGCATGCGCGCGGAGATTTTCGCGCACGTGCGCAGTTTTTACGGAGCTCACTTGAGCTCCGTAGACACAGCGCATGCGCGTGAAAATCTCCGCGTGCATGCGCAGTGCCTACGGAGTTCACTTGAGCTACGTAGGCACTGGGCATGCGCGCGAAAACCTCCGCGCGCATGCGCAGCACGCGAAACCGCGGAGGGCGACGCAGCGCAGCAGCAGCAGCATGGAGGGTGACGCCGCGGCGCCCCACGATGGTGCCCCATCCCGCGGTGTCCAAGATGGCGCCCTACGCAATTGCGTAGGCCGCGTAATTAGAAAGACCGCCCCTGGCTTGAGTTTTCTTGATAAGATTATGTCCATATGTTAATGAAGATCCGAGGCTTTGACCTTTTGGGCCAAAGAAAGTTCTTTGTTCTTGGTGAAAAACAGGAATTTGTACTTAACGACCCTTCCTTGTTGACAAAGGGCCATATGTAGATTTCCCATGAGAGTTTTCAGTCTTCTGGATGATAAACAAATGAAATAACTGTAGCCGTGTGTTGGTTTCCGAGGCCGACAGTGACAGCCGGTTATGAAATATGAAACCACACGTCCTATAAACGCGGGACAAGACTAAACTCAGAGGGTCCAGTGTTTATTGGAACAAAAGGAAACTTTCAAAAATGGGGAGAAGGGAGCGAACATTCTCCAAACCAGAAAGAGTCCTCTGTCATGTAAATTACTCCAATGATTGGATTAAGGGTGCAGCCAGGAATGTGGTTTCATAACCTGATCTCAAAACAACAGCTCGGTCTTTCACAAACATGTAGCATTTCTTCATATTATTTTACACATGAGGGGGGGGGAAACATGCAGGAAAATTACATAGGAGGGTTTCAGGGGAATATCACCAATATCTCATAATTACTTCATATGCAAGGGGTGGAAAGAAAGTCCATATAATCTTGAAAAGCATCAAATCCACATGCTTTGGGGAAAGTCCATCTGTGTCCTTGGGAAAACTATAAGAGAAAAGTCCTTTTTGCTAATAGCCAGAGGAGAGTCCAAACACATGGAAGTCCTTGGAAAACTGTGTCTCTCAAACCGCTCAGGGCTTGCCCCTGTTGGCCTGACCGCATGCAACCCCGTGCACAAAGAGTCCATGTCTTCAGGTTAAGTGAGGCAAGAAAACAGAGAGGTAGAAATGGCCGGAGGTCTTTTGATGCCAAATCCCAGCTAGAGATGCCAGACCACATGTGCAGGAATGCTGGAACTCCCTGCTGCAGGTCAAACCAATTAGGATGCAGATGGGCTCTTTCTGGGGCTCGCCGAAGGAAGGAAGGAAGGAAGGAAGGAAGGAAGGAAGGAAGGAAGGAAGGAAGGAAGGAAGGAAGGGCTGCCTAAAATTGATCCTCAGGAAGAAAGATAGGAAGGAAAAGGAAAGGAAAGTAAGAGTGATTGAGCAAAAGCAGCAACACATATTTATACATCGTGTATCTACTCAGAAGTAAGTCTTTCTGGGTTCGGTAAGATTTTCTCCTGTATTCTTAAGCTTTGCTCATGGTATGTACTGCATTTGCTCATGTTTAGGCCTTGTTACCATTTTTCTCCTTCGTTTTCCTTTGCAGTTTGTGTCCTGTGTTGCTTTGCTCTAAACTCCTTATTTAAAAAAAAGGTTGGGCTATCCATATTCACTTTTGTATTTTTAAAAAAATATCATTTAATCTGCTTTGTTGTTGCAGTCAGTTTGCTCTACCCCTATCCTGCGGATTGCAGCCAGGTCCAGCACAACGGGCATTCCACCAATGGCTTGTACACCATCTACCTGAATGGGGACGTCAACAAGCCTCTGCAGGTGTTCTGCGACATGACCACAGATGGAGGGGGCTGGATCGTGAGTGCTGCTCTGCTCCTAAAAATGCTGTTTTTGGGATTTATTTATTTAATCTTATTTATTTACTTTATTTATATTCCGCTCTTCTCACCCCGAAGGGGACTCAGAGCGGATTGCAGGTACACATACTTAGCAGACAATCCCTGCCGTTTCCATATAAACAACATATAGACGAACAAAGGCAAACTCTGGCCACCAGGGGGAGCTGACGCACTCCTCATCTCTCAGCGATTCCAGCGTCCCTTGTTGTTCCTTCCGCATTCCTCAGCGTTTTTGGAGTTCTTTAATAGCCTCATAATTCAGTCAAAATTTGCCTCATTATTATTTGGGGTCATTACAGAGTTTATATTTATAACTAGCTGTACCCGGCACGCGTTGCTGTGCACTATTTAGGAGATGCCGTGGCATAGTCTTCTTTCCTTCCATCCATCCATCCTTCCTTCTATCCTTCCTTCCTTTTCTCTTCCCTCTTTCCTGGTATTCTTCCTTTTTCCTCCCGTCCTTCCTTGCTTTCTTCCATCCTTCATGCTTTCTACATTTACTTTCCCCTGACCTCATCTTCTTCCAAAAGCCTGGGCAAACTTGGGCCCTTTTGGGATTGTAGACCTGAACTCCCACATTTCCTCACAGCCCCAGGCCCCTTCCACAGGCCTCACAGGGGTTTTTGGACTTCACAACTGGGAAACTTTGGCCTGTGGGAGTTGAAGGGGCCTTTGGAAGGGGGGGTGGGTTTGTGAGGAATTGTGGGAGTTGAAGTCCAAAGCCCCTAAGAGGCTCAAGTTTCGCTTGGGCAAACTTGGGCCTTTCAGGGTTTTTCACTTGAACTCCGTCCCTGGCTCCCAGGGCGCCGCGGATCGGGATCTGACAGCGCCCTGGGAGCCAGGAAGGGGGTGGGCCTAAGGAAGGGAAGCAGGCGCCTGCTTCCCCCTTCCTTAGGCCCACCCCTCTGTCCCTGGCTCCCAGGGCGCCGCGGATCGCGATCTGGGCGGCACCGCGGGAGCCGGGACGGAGGAGGTGGGCTTAAGGAAGAGGGAAGCAGGCGCCTGCTTCCCCCTTCCTTAGGCCCACCCCCCTCCGTCCCTGGCTCCCTGGGCGCCGCGGATCGCGATCTGGGCGGCGCCGGCCTGCTTCCCCTTCCTTAGGCCCACCCCCTCCTTCCCTGGCTCCCAGGGCGCCGCGGATTTGTTGCTTTGGGGTTTAGGGAGGGGGGCTTTTGGGACGTCGGAAGGGGGCGGGAGGTGTTGTTATGGGGATGTTTTGTGGCGAAGTATATGGGTTCGGGCCGCCTCACTTTGGCCGCCATGTGGCGAAGTGTTTGGGATGGGGCCGGGCACTCTGGCTGGCATGCATGAACGTTCTAAACGTTTGTGCTGGCAGCGGAGAGGCCGGGATGGGAATTCCGTTGCCCGTTTTTGGGGGCTGGTGTTTTGGGGTGTTAAGAGGTTCCTAGGGGCGATTTTTTTGGCTCTGGTTGTACCTAGTGATATGGCTAATGGGGCTGTCGAGTTTGGTGTTTCTGAGGCTTATAGTTTCTTTGTCTATATCTCCTGTTGCACGACGTGAAGAAAAAAATATATATAGATGGTCTGTTTTCCTTTTTGGCACTCTGTGGCCACCTGCTGTTCAGTTATATAATTGCATCTGCTAGAATATCTACTTCTTACTCTCATCTATTATTGCAGTGTTTCCCAACCTTTTTTGAGCCGCGGCACACTTTTTACATTTGCAAAATCCTGGGGCACACCACCAACCAAAATGACACAAAATGACACTCTAACACAGTCATACATATAGTTAATATGTTTTTAAAATGTATTTATACACTCAATGTGAAACCTGGGCCTGTTTTGATGAACTCAACATAGATATCCTACAGGAATGGCAGAAAGACACGAACTTCCCACACAGAACTCCCATAACCAAGAGAAAATGCTATAAGAGTTTGGTGGGCATTGACCTTGAGTTTTGGAGTTGTAGTTCACCTATATCCAGAGAGCACTGTGGACTCAAACAATGTTGGATCAGGACCAAACTTGACATGAATACTCAATATGCTCAAATATGAATGCAGATGGAGTTCAGGGGAAATAGACTTTGACATTTGGGAGTTGTAGTTGCTGGGATTTATAGTTCCCCTACAATCAAAGAGCATTCTGATAGAACTGAGATAGAACTGGGCCAAACCTCCCACACAGAACCCCCAGGAGGCAAGAGGAGGTCTCTACTTGGGGAAAGGGAGGCGGGCCTTCCCAATGCATGGAGAGGGAGAGACCAAGTAGACAATGGGTGGGGGGGGGGTGTTTGTAATTTTGTGCCTTTATCAAGGTAGGTTTCTTAGGGTTTTATACTTCAACACACTAGACTCCCCCCCCCCCCACTTCCTGGAGGTTCCAATTTCCCACGGCACACCTGATGATCACTCACGGCACACTAGTGTGCCCCGGCACACTGGTTGGGAAACACTGTATTATTGACCTCAGTGTCCTACATTTTTGGTGCTCTGCTGCCATCTGGTGTTTTGATATGTTACTACAGTATCTAGCATATTTAACTATTGGTGTATCCTTGACCCAAGTGTGTTTTGTCTTGTAGTAGTTTAGCAGACGCTTGTGTTTGTGTTGTTGTGTTGTGTTTGTGTTGTTGTAATCTATATATATATAAATGCTGTTCTCGTCGTGAGTACCTTAAAAATAAAATACCCACCAAACTTGGCAGCAAAACGTCACACCACGCAAGGTGTGACCAACAATAAAAATCCCCCCAAAGAACCCCTCAAAATTAATTACATTAACAAAATACAGATCCTCCGTTGTCCCGCTCTGGCCCCGCCCCCTCGCCCTCACCGCACTCCCCCTCCTTCCCTCTACCATTCCTTTTTTCCCCTTTGGCAAAGGAGGGGGATGTGGAAGAGGGGCAATAAGAGGACCTGCCCCCTGCTCCGGCCCCATTCCCGCTCCTTCCCCGCTCTGGCTCCGCCCCCTCTCCCTCACCACACTCCCTCCTCTTTCCCTCTAGTGTTCCTTCCTCCCTTCTTTCCATTTGGCAAGGAAAGGAAAAGGAAAGGAAAGTCAGGAAAGAGGTAAAGAAGGAAGAAAGGAGATCAGATAGGAAGGAAGGAAGAAAAAAGAAAGAATGAAAGGAAGAAAGGGGGGAGGAAGGAAAGAGAGAAGGAGGGAGGGAAAGGAGGAAGGAAGGAGGGAAGAAAGGAAGGAAGGAAAGAAAGAGGTACCGAAGGAAGGAAGAAGAGAACGTAGAAAGGAAAGGAAAAGGAAAGGCAGGAAAGAGGTAAAGAAGGAAGAAAGGAGATCAGATAGGAAGGAAGGGGAAAAAGGAAGAATGAAAGTGGGAAAAGGGGGAGGAAGGAAAGAAAGAAGGAGGGAGGGAGGGAAAGAAGGAAGGAGGGAAGGAAGGAAGGAAGGAAAGAAAGAGGTACCGAAGGAAGGAAGAAGAGAACGTAGAAAGGAAAGGAAAAGGAATGGTGGGAAAGAGGTAAAGAAGGAAGAAAGGAGATCAGATAGGAAGGAAGAAAAAAGAAAGAAGGAAAGAAAGAAAGGGGGGAGGAAGGAAAGAGAGAAGGAGGGAGGGAAAGAAGGAAGGAGGGAAGGAAGGAAGGAAGTAAGGAAAGAGGTACCAAAGGAAGGAAGAAGAGAACATAGAAAGGAAAGGAAAAGGAAAGGCGGGAAAGAGGTAAAGAAGGAAGAAAGGAGAACAGATAGGAAGGAAGGGGAAAAAGGAAGAATGAAAGAGGGAAAAGGGGGAGGAAGGAAAGAAAGAAGGAGGGAGGGAAAGAAGGAAAGAGGGAAGGAAGAAAGGAAGGAAGGAAAGAAAGAGGTATCGAAGGAAGGAAGAAGAGAAAGTAGAAAGAAAAAAGGAAAGGAAAGAGGGAAAGAAGGAAGGAAGGAGAAAAGGAAATAAAAAGTAAAAGGAAGGAAAGAGGGAGGGAAGAAAGGAGACAAAGGAGGAAGTAGAGAAAGGGGGAGGGAAGGAAGGAAAGAGAGAAGGAAGGATGAAACCAAAGAGTGAAAGAAGGAATAAAAGAAAGAGGTGGAGAAGGAAGAAAGGAGGGAAAGGCACAGAAAAAGGGGGGAAGAAATAGGTAGGTACCTCTCTTTCATAACAGTCCAGATATCTACCTCTACCTCAAAAATTCCTACTATGGGCCACAGCAACGCATGGCCCAGCAGCGCATGGCAGGGCACAGTTATAGTTAATCTGTGAAGTGTGGGAAAGGGGAAAATGTGAGTCCAGAAATGCAGCAAATTGACAAGTGAGGGCCTTTCCACACAGCCATATAACCCAGAATATCAAGTCAGATAATCCACCATATCTGCTCAGATAATCCACCATATCTGCTTTGAACTGGATTACAAAGTCTGGCTAGGTCAGAAGGGGCTCACCTTTTATGCCTTCAAGAAATTCATGGGGGAAACAATAAGAAATCACTTCTGAGTTCTAACCTGTGGGAAACAGCTGCTATAGCTGAAGGAACTAAAAGATCGAGCGGAACAGCGATCCTAATGAGGAAAAACATGAATATTAAGATTTTGGATCAACTAGGAGATAGACGAGGGAGATACATATTTTTAAAAGCTAAAATAGAGGATAAAATATTCACAATAGCAAATATATACTGCCCAAACCAGGGTCAAAGACAATTTTTGGAAAAAATTATGAAGAAACTCCAAAACTTCTATGAAGGAGAAACTATTTTGACGGGGGACTTCAATTTAGATATAACTCAACATAACACAGTTAAGTTAAATAAATGGGGATTAAGAGACGCATTTGAAATAGTCAACAAAAAGGCCCAGCCTACGTATTATTCCCATAGATATAAAAAATACACACGGATAGACTTTATTATGATGAGGGAATCTAATGAATTAAAGATAAGAAATATATTAACACATGGGATCTGGATTTCAGACCATGCCCCAATACAAATTGAAATAGAAATTAATTCAGAACCTAGAAATAAAAATTGGAAATATAATAGTTCAATACTTTGGAGGAAAGAAGATAAGGAATACATAACAAAACAAATCAAAAATTATTTTAAGGAAAATAGGGGTTCAGCGTCAGAAAGTATAATATGGGATGCAGGTAAAGCTGTAATAAGAGGCCACCTCATTTTGCTAGAAAAATTAAGAAAAAAGGAAAATTTTAGGAAGAGAAAAGAAAAGATAGAAGAACTGGAAGCCCTCCAAAGACAACAACAGGTTAATTATAAGGTGCAAACCCAAGTTCAAATACGGAAATTGAAGGAAGATCTAGATGAACTAGATATCTTTACAATATGGAAAAGAGAGAAATTAGTTAAAAATGAATTCCAAAGACCAAGAATAAACTCATTGAAAAGGTTAGCAAAATATTTAAGAGATAGGAAAGAAAAACAGAGAATTAAGGTAATAAAGATGCAAAATAAGAAACTTACATATAATTCAGCTCAAATAAGAGAAGCTTTTGCTACATTCTACCAAGGGTTGTACAGTGAAACCAAGAAAGGCCAATTAGAGGAAGAAATAAATTTAAAATTAGATGAGGAAGAGCAACAATTATTAAATTCGGAGATTTCAATTGAGGAAATAAAAGATGTAATTAAAAAATTAAAGAAAGCTAGATCTCCTGGAATAGACGGATATACAGCGGAGTTTTATAAGGAATTCATAGAAATTCTGAGCCCTGAATTGTATGTATTATTCAATAATATTTTGAAAGGGGGGAATGCACCTGACACTTGGAGGAAGGCTGAAATTATAGTTATTCCGAAACCACAAAAAGACCCAAAAGAGACGGGATCATATAGACCAATCAGTCTACTAAACCAGGACTACAAAATATTCACGAAAATTCTATCCAATAGATTAGAAAAAGTATTATCAAAATTAATAAAAACAGATCAATATGGATTTGTCAAAGGCAGATCTATAGGGAACCCAATTAGAAATATTATAAATATAATGGAATATAAGCAAAATAAGAAACTAGCTATTTTAAAATTAGACATACATAAGGCCTTTGATACAATAAATCATGAATTTCTGTGGGAGGTTATGAGGAAATTTGGAGTAGGGGACCTATTTCTTAAAGCAACCAAAGAACTATATAGAAAAGGAACAGCAGTAGTTAGAATAAACGAAGGAATATCAGGAGAATTCCCAATTCAAAGGGGAGTAAGACAAGGCTGTCCCCTGTCACCATTGCTTTTTGTTTTAGGAATAGAGGTGTTGGCGGATAGAATAAGGAACAATGCAAGGATTGAGGGGTGTAAATTAGGTCGGGGATTGGAGGCTAAATTAAATCTCTATGCGGATGATCTGTTGGTGTTATTATCCAACCCCCTAGATGGAATAAGGGAATTAAAAATTATACTAAATGATTATGAGAGAAACACAGGATTGAGGGTTAACATAAATAAATCAGAAATTATGTACTTCAAAGTAAATAAATTAGAAAAACGGGAAATAGATAGAATAACCAAAATTGGCATGGGGAAAGGGAAAATAAAATACTTGGGGGTGACACTACAAAAAAACATAGATAAGATGAAGAAGAGCAACTATAAGGAGGCATGGAAAAAAGTCCTTAAGACCATGAAAAGATGGAAGGGAAAAAATTTGAATATTTTTAGTAAAATAAAAGCAGCAAAAATGTTCTTAATTCCAAGATTAATGTATCTATTCCAGGTTCTCCCACTAGAAATTAATCCTAAACAAATAAAAATTTGGGATAGGACCATTAGAGAATGGATCTGGAGTGAAAAGAAACCTAGAATCTCAAATAAAGTATATTATACACACCAGGAGGAATTAGGATGGGGATTACCAAATTTGGAATTTTATTATGAAGGGTTCCAACTAAAATCACTGATAGAAAACAGTGTAAGAAGAGAAGAAAAATGGTGCAGAATAGAAGATGCAGTAAACAATGGAGAGGGAAAATTTGGGATTTTCACTGGAAATCTAGAGGCTTCCATTAAAAAAACAAGAGGTCCTAGAAGACTAGCATTAAAGATATGGAAAAAATGGAAACCACTATGGATGCCGGATATAGTAAAATTGACACCACTAGAAAGTTTATACGGAAAAGAGTTTGGCCATAAATGGTGGGAAGATATGAAAGATAAAGGCTATTACTGCATAAAGGATATGTACGACATAAATGGCCAATTGATCCCCATGAATAGGATAATAGAAAAAATGGGAAATAAAAACTGGATAAAAGTATTGGGGCTATATAACAAACTCAAACAAGGGAAATATGGAGAATGTTTAAGCAAAGAAAATAAATTTGAGAACATACTTATGAAAGGACAGAAGACATTGAAAGGCCTAGTAGGAGAATTATATAAAACAATGATAAAAGACGAGGAATATGTAGTCAGAACATTACAAAACAAATGGCAGAACGAAGGGATACTCACAAAACAAAGTATTGAGGAATTAAAGAAGGGGGTAAACAAAATTAAAATGGAAAAATATAAAGAATTACAAAGGAAATTTCTCTGGAAATGGTATAGGACACCAGCTCAATTAGCAAACATGGGTACAGGACTAAGTCCGATGTGTTGGCACTGCAAAGCAGGGAAAGGCTGGTATGCACATATGTGGTGGGATTGTTTAAATGCAAAAACTTTTTGGAACAAGATAATTAGTAAAATGGGGAAACTTTTCAAGATAACAATCCAGGTCAACATGGAATTTATGTTAATGGCAACCACAGGGAATAAAAATATTGCGGCGAAGAACCAGGATTTATTCAAAGCAATGATTCTAGCAGGAAAAGCAGTAATTGCCTGGGGGTGGAGAGATGTAAAAAAAATGGAATTTGGAAAATTGGAATAACTATCTATTTGAACAAGTCCAATCAGATATTATCGCTTGTATAACCCAAGAAGACTCACAGGAGGACAAAACAGAAGTAATTAAAGAGAAATGGGCAACATATATAAAATGGGTAGAAGAAGGTGAAGCCAACACAGATATTGCACAAAGACTTCAAAAATTGTGTTCGTGGTTAAAAATAAAGCTTTAGAGAGGAAAGTGGGTGGGGGGGGGGGTTAGGGAAGGGGGGTGGGAGGAGTTGGGAGAAAATAATAAATGAAAAGAAACATGAACAAATCTGTAAAGAATGGGAAGAGGAAATATAGAAAAATGTTTATGATAATGCATGTTTACAATGGATAATGATTAATTGTTCAAATATGTTTCTTTTCAATAAAAATATTTGATTAAAAAAATAAATATCTACAACACATTCAGAGTCCTTGATGTAGAAAAAAAAATCACATGAGAACAGTTCTTGAAATTCATAGTAATGGTTCTTTTCACTCTAAGACAGGGGTGGGCAATTATTTTTTCCAAGGGGCCCCCAAGGAGCCAAAAAATATTATGGAGGGCCGCACCTATTTATTTATTTACTATATTTACTATATATTACACATCATTTATATTAACATATTAATATATCAAGAAATATTCATATATCATTAGTATTAATATCATAATTATTACATAATAGTGTATATACAGTATATAGACATTATAATTTGTGAAGCCTTCCGAATACACTATATGCCTTTGATAATCTGTGATCTATCTCTTTATCAATCTTGGTGTCTGAAGAGATGATGATTCCCATCAACTGCTGAACGGACTTAAGCACAGATTTGCCTATGCTGACGTGGGGATGATGGTGTTCTTCCTGTGGTGTGGGCTGGTAGAGGACTTCCGTTTTCTTCAGGCTGACTTCCAGCCCAAACATATCAAGAAATATGCATATATTATTAGTATTAATATCATAATTATTATATTATAGTATATAGATATATATATAGACATTATAATATATTGAAATTATAATATTACATTATATTATATTATTATATTATTATATTATTATAACATTATTATAAAATAATAATAAAAACCACTAAAATAAAATAAAATTCAAGAAGACAAGGTGCGAACCAAGGTAGAGGCTAACACCCTCAAGAGAGGAAGGATCCCAAGATGGATATGGCCCAATGACCCCAGCCCAAAGGATGGCAAAGCGGACCCAGCGTGTGTGTGGCCTGCCTCAGAGAGACTGCCTGCCTACCTGCCTTCTTTGCTTGCCCTCTCTGCTTGCCTGCCACTCACCCGCCGGGAGGGCTCCAAAGGGAGCTTGGAGGAAGGCGTGGTCCCCTCGGGAGCTGGGCTGCCCTCGTTGCCCGAGGCCTCCATGACCCGCTTCCTTCCTTCCTTCCTTCCTTCCTTCCTTCCTTCCTTCCTTCCTTCCTTCCTTCCTCCGCCTGCCCTCGCCCCCAGCTGATCACCCTGCTATGGAGTACCTGCCATCCCTGCAGGCTATCCGGGCCTGCAGGGGGAGCAGTCGTGATCTGAGGCGGGTGTTCGCCTTCGTGACCGGAAGATGATGAAGTCTTCCGGGTCGCCAGGGCGATCAGCCCCCCGCAGGTCAGCGAGTGCTCCTGCTGCAGGCCCAGATTGCCTCCAGGGATGGCAGGCACTCCGAAGCCGCCGCTCCTCCGGCCTGTCTGCCGGAGACAGACTCTGCCCCATAGAGCCCGTGATCAGGCCCGGATTACCCATAAGGCCACCCTAGGCCATGGCCTAGGGTGGCACCTTTGGGGGGGCAGCAGGTCCGGACCCCCCGAAAAAAGTAATTTAAAAAAATTCCAAAAAATCAAAAAAAAGAGGGCGCATGCGCGTGGCGGTGTAAGCACCACCCACGGCCGCCCCCTTTGCTCTGCTCCCCTCGGCTCTGCCCCTGCCCTCGGTTCCACCCCGCCCCTGGCTCCGCCCCCGCCTCCTCGCCAGCGAGGAGGAGGAAGGAAAGCCCCACCCGGGCCGATCGGGGCCTCCCACGGCTCCTCCCTCCCTCCTAAAGCCGTCATGCCGGCTTGAAAAGGGCGATTTTGGCCGCTTCTCAGGCTGGCATGGTGGAGGGAGGAGCCGGGGGGAGGCCCCGCATCGGCTCCGGGGGTGGGGCTTTCCTTCCTCCTCCTCCTCGCGCCGGCGAAAAGGCACAGGAGGAGCCGGGGGCGGGGTGGAGCCGAGGGTGGGGCAGGGCAGAGCCTTTGGCCTAGGGCGCCAAAAAGGCCTGATCCGGGCCTGCCCGCGATTGCATTGCGGCAGCGGCACCCCTTCCTCTTGGCTCCGCCCCCGACGCTCTCTCCCCGGGCCGGATAGGAGTGGCTGCCGGGCCGGGGCCGGCCCTGGGGGGCGTAGTTTGCCCACCCCTGCTCTAAGTATTCCTACTCCATCCATCATTCACGAGGCACCTTACGTTTGATCTTCATCTATACTGTTATTGAATGCTTAGAAATCAGTGTTCAGCCAAACAGATAAACCACTTGGCTTTTGCTTGCTTCTGCAGGTATTTCAAAGGAGGAACACAGGCCAGCTGGATTTCTTTAAGCGCTGGAGGAATTACGTTGACGGCTTTGGAGACTCGACTGGGGAATTTTGGCTTGGTACTGCATCTACACCAGTGGTTCCCAAACTTTTTTGGCCTTCCGCCCCCTTTCCAGAAAATTTTTTACTCAGCGCCCGTCTAGAAATTAATTAATTATAATAATAGTAATAGTGTTGGAAGGGATCTCTAAAGATCATCTAGTCCAATGCCCTTCTACCTACATGCAGCAGAGGCATAATTAAAGCACCCTTGACAGATGGCCACCCAATCTCAATTATAGCCTCAATGATTGTAGTAGTAGTAACAGGGGCGGTCCGAGCTCTCCCGGGGGTGTAAGCGAACATTATTTTGGCGCCCCCCGGCTCCAGGCTGCGCCCGCGCATGTGCGGAAATTCGCGCATGCGCACTGGCTCCCGAACGCGCCGGCGCGGAGGAACGGGGGGGAGGGGACTCATGGGGCGGGCGCCCGGACCCGAGGAGGAGCAGGAGGAGGGGGGAGGCCACGAGGGCGGCCCCCACGGAGACTCCCCGGCAGCGGCAGCAGCAGCGCCCCCGGGAGGGCCCGGAGCCAGAGGCGCATCTTCCTGGCGTCGCCGTCGCCGCCTCTGCCGAGGAGGAGGAAAGGGAGGAAGGCCTCGCCGGCCGCGCGCTGCAAGGACGCCCAGAAGGAGAGACGCCGGAGGGAGGGAGGGAAGGAGGAAGAGGCCTCCGCGCCTCCGCAGGGCTCCCTCCCTCCGGCGTCTCTCCTTCCGGGCGTCCTTGCAGCATCGCGTGGCTGGCGAGGCCTTCCTCCCCTTCCTCCTCAGCAGAGGCGGCGATGAAGTGACGTCACGCGGAGGGGGGGCGAGGGGGCCGGCCTTGGTGTCCCTGTGGCCCCTCCCCCTCCTGCCTTCCTGCCTACATTCATTCAGCGGGAAAGAGGAAGATGCACCTCTGGCTCTGGGCCCCCTGGGGGTGCTGCTGCCGCTGCCGGGGAGTCTCCATGGGGGCCGCCATCGTGGCCTCCCCCCTCCTCCTGCTCCTCCTCGGGTCCGGGCACCCGCCCCGTGAGTCCCCTCTTCCCCCCCCCCGTTCCTCCGCGCCGCCAGCTTGCTGCGGCGGCACGGCGGCGGGTCGGGGCGGCGCCCCTCCCAGGTGGCGATGCCCCTTTCTGGGGACGTTGCCCTACGCGGCCGCATAGGTGGCTTAATGGGAAAGGCCGGCCCTGAGTAGTAATAACAACAACACTAATGAAGAAGGTTGTAAGAGACTCCAAGGGTCATCTAGTCCCTTCTGTCTTTCCCTCTGCCCCGCCCCCTTGCGATGCGTGAGCTTTCCTTAGTGTCCGTGGCGGTGACAGAGGAAGAGGGAGCCCCAGCAGCAGGCTTTTCCGCGGCCTTACTCTCCTTCTCCCTTGTCCCATGCGCGGCTGCGAGGGCAGCAGCGGGAGGAGGCAGAAAAGCCACGCATGGGGCGAGGGGGGAGGGAAAGGCGTGCTCCTCTCCCCTTGCTCTCTCACCCACTGCGCGCCTTCCTCGGCGGCAGTGGTGGTAAAGGCGCGTACGGGGCATGGGAGGAGGGAAAGGCGTGCACCTTTCTCTTCTCCCTCACACGCCTTTCCTACCTTCGCCGCCAAGGAAGGTGCATTTGGGAGATGAGAGAGCAAGGGGGGAGGGAAAGGTGCGCTCCTCTCCCCTTGCTCTCTCGCCCTCCGCGTGCACCTTCCTCGGCGGCAAGGGGGAAGGAGTGCAGGAAGAGCAAGGGGAGAGGAGCGCGCCTTTCCCTCCCCCCTCGCCCCATGCGCAGCTTTTCTGTCTCCTCCCGCCGCTGCCCCCGCGCATGAGACAAGGAAAAAGGAGATTAAGGCCGCGGAAAAGCCTGTGCTCCCCACCACCCCCTTGGATCGCTCCACCGCCCCCCCAGGGGGTGGTAGCACCCACTTTGGGAATGATGGATCTACACTGTAGAATGAATACAGCTTGGCACCACTTTAACTGCTGTGGCTCAGGGCTATGGAATCCTAGCTGTTGTCGTTTGGTGAGGCACTAAAAACCTATCTGCGACCCCAAGAAGCTTAGCCTATTTTAATTTCTGCCCCTACCTACTGCGAAGTTTATTTATTTATTTATTTATTTATTTATTTATTTATTTATATACCCCCCTTCCCGAAAAGGCTCAGGGTGGTTCACAGCCAGGGGCGGTCTAAGGTAATTTTAAATGGTAGGCGAACATTATTTTGGTGCCCCCCCAAAACATTATTTTGCCGCCCCCCATGTAAAACAAATATACAATTATAATATCACAATACCATTAGTAGTATCATATTGTATCAATGTATATAAATATATTATACCATACTCATACTATATTATATCATAATTATATTATACTACATTACAATATAATATTATTTTATAATATATTGACATTATAATATAATGTAACATTCTATTATATTATTATTATAAAATAATAAAATTATTTATTTAAATAAAATCATCCTCTACTAAATATTTTCATGACTCCTATAAAACTCAAATAACCCAAAATAAAGTAAAATAAAATATTATATATTACTATTTTGTACAATACCACTATACTGCAATATTGTTTGTAATATTACATGTAATATAAAATATATCATTATTCTATTATTATATTGTATTTGTATTATATTGTATGACAATATTAAGCAGAACTGTATAATAATCAACAAGAAATGCAATGTAAATGCATCAAAATCAGAATATATTACCTACCACCCGACTCATAATTCATAGGAGTCTCCCATAAGTCCAAAATTAGGATCCCAATGTAAATGTAAATAGAAAAGCAGCCAAAATGTTCAAATGAGGTCGAATACAGGCAGCGCGGCCTGGGCAAACTTGGGCCCGCCCTCCCTCCTCTAAGTGTTTTGGCCTCCAACTCCCACAACTCCTCATAGCCTCAGGCCCCTCAGGTCTAGGCAGAAATAGAGCCGAAGAAAGGAAGGAGGGAGAGAAGAGGTCACAGAGGAGGAGGAGGAAAGCCCTTCCTTCATTCCTTCACTTACACTTCCTTCACTGATTCTTTTCTCCTTCCCTGCAAACGCGCGCGTGCGGCGGAGACAAAGGGAGAGGGGAAGCACTCCCTGCCTGCCCGATAGGGAGTGCTTTGCTTACAGGCAAAGGGAGCTACTGGGCATGCGTGGAGGTTTTCGCGCATGTGCAGTTGCTCCTGCGCTCAACTTCAGCTCTGGAGCAACTGTGCCTGCGTGAAAACCTCCGCGCGTGCCCAGAAGCGGCATCAGAGCGCACAAGGCCGGGGTCAAAAAGCAGGCAGCTGCAGCACTCTCTGAGGAACATCGGCAGGGCCAGGATGGCGCCCCATGCGGCCAGGATGGCGCCCCCTTCCCAGATGGCGCCTTAGGCGGCCGCCTACTTGGCCTATCTTGTAGGACCGCCCCTGTTCACAGCAATAAACAACAAAACACAACATACTTGAAAACATAATAAAAACAGATTAAGACCAGAGTCGGGGTCGCAGCTTAGAGATTGAACGCCTGGCGGAACAAGTTGGTCTTGCACGCCCTCCGAAAAGCCTATAGATCAGTTATTGCTCGTGCTTCCTCCGGGAGGGCCTTCCAAAGGGTAGGCGCTGATACAGAAAAAGTGCGCTGCCGCGTCGATGACAAGCGGCAGATCTTAAGTGATGGAACCTCTAGTAGGTTTTGGTCCATGGACCGCAGTGGTCTCGGGTGAACATGCAGGGAAAGGCGGTCCTTCAGGTACACTGGCCCCAGACCATGCAAGGCCTTAAAGGTTAGCACCAGCACTTTGAAGGCAATCCGGTGCTCGATAGGGAGCTAGTGCAAGCGCTGGAGGACTGGTGTGATGTGGCACGATAGTGTCACTCCAGCCAGCAGTCGAGCCACAGCGTTTTGTACCATCTTCAGTTTCCGGATTACCAACAAAGGAAGGCCAATGTAAAGGCCAATGTGAGGCTGCAATTGTATGTTTTTAATTGTTAAATTGTTATTTTTTTTTTCTGGGGGGGGGGGTGCCTTGTTGCTGTGTTGTATTGAGGGCAGAGTCACCTTCGGGCTGAGAGGGGCGGTATAGAAACGTGACAGATAAATAAATAAATAAATAAAGGGCATTACAGTAGTCCAGTCTCGAGATGACCGTGGCCTGGATTACCGTGGCCAGGTCGTCACCAGAAAGGTAGGGCGCCAGCCGCCTTGCCTGGCGCAGGTGGAAAAACGCTGCTCTGCTCACGGTGGAGACCTGAGCCTCCATAGTCAGCAGAGGGTCCAGTTGGACTCCCAGGCTTTTAACCAGAGGTGACAGGCTAACCACCTCACCATCCATTATTGGCAGCCGGAGCTGCCCCCCCCCCCCGGGGGCGACCCACCACAGGACCTCCGTCTTCGACGGGCCCACCAGTTGTGCAGGTCTGATCAAGATCTTCAGCCAGGAGATGCTATGCTGGTTTAAAACTCCTCGCGATGACTGACCAAGCGCATGGCTGTTTGTGACCCTTACTTTGTGTCTTTTAGGTCTTGAGAGGCTTCATGAACTCACCACTTCTGCCCCGGTTCCATTTGAGCTGAGGGTGGATTTGCGAACACACAATGACTCTGCGTATGCTGCCTATGACCTATTCCAGGTAGGCTCCAGCAGAGAGAGGTACAGGCTGGCTGTGGGAAAGTACAGAGGCACCGCAGGTAAGGAAAGTCTTTGGCTTCCTCTAGCAATATTTTGCACTCCAATAAGGGAATCGGATCGGCTCCTTTTTATTAGCCCTGGGTGGGACTTACTCATTTAAGGCCTTTTCCACACAGCTGTATAAAATCCACATTGAACTGGATTATATGACAGTGTGGACTAAGATAATCCACTTCAAAACAGATATTGTGGAATATCTACCTTGATATTCTAGGTCAGGGGTGCTCATTTGGTAGATTGCAATCTATTATTTATTTATTTACTTTATTTCTATTCCGCCCTTCTAACCCCGCAGGGGACTCGGCGGATTACAGTGTACACACTACGTTTAGAAACACAAACACACAAGCCAGACAGACAGAGGCAATTTAACATCTGGCCACCAGGGGGAGCTGTCGCACTCCTTCATTCCTCAGCGTGTTTTCTGGAGATCTTTTTTATGGCCTTGTAAATTAGTTAAATTTAGCCTCCCCACTAAGTGGTGCCTTAATTTCCTACTTGACAGATGCAACTGTCTTTCGGGTTGCAAAGGTTGACAACAGGCTACACAATAGGTCGAGAGCCAACCTCGACCCGGGCAGGCCTCGAACTCATGACCTTCTGGTCAGTAGAGATCTTATACAGCTGACACCCAACCAGCTGCGACACATTCCCGGTGCTGGTAGATCGCGTAGGGCGTCCTGGTAGATTGAGGTCAGGGCGTTGTGTGGTTTTGCTGTCTATAAGCCCCTCACCACAACACTTCTCTTTATATACAGTATATATATCAGATATAGTATGTTATAATATATTGTGTATACATATAATATTGATAATGTTGTAATGTAATGCAATATATTACCACTAATAATAATAATATGATACTATAACTATATATTTTGTGTTACATGCAATATTTCTAATAATATTGCGATATAATTGTTATAGTTCAATGTGATATTGTTATAGCACAATGTGATATGTAATCTTGATGTTGTGCTGTGGCAATAATATAGTTTATTGTATTTCTATAGTTCAATGTGATATTGTTATAGCACAGGGCTGTCCAACTTCTACCGGCCCAGGGGCCTGAATTCCGGTCACTGATGACCTGGGGGGCCGTAGGGTCTGCCCCCGCCCCCAGCTCCGCCCCCTCCCGCCCCCAGCTCCGCCCTCTCCCCAGCTCCGCCCCCACCCTTGCATGCATACAGTCAAATATAATCTTTTACTGAGATAAAATGCAGGGTGGGCATTCAAAAGGGGCATCCATACAGTCAAATATAATCTTTTACTGAGATAGAATGCAGGGATAAGATATAAAATTATTTTAATTTAATATTAAATATATTTAATTCCATCCTCCCCTCTCCCCTTATTTTAATTTAATATTAAATATATTTAATTCCATCCTCCCCTCCCCCTAATGTATCCCATCTCCCCTTATTTCATCTTTAAATATATTTAATTTTATATTTAATACATGAGGGGAGATGGGGGAGGGAATGATGAGCCCCATGAGGAGCCCCCTGCTTCGTCCTACCTTTCCCAAACGCGCAGGATCCAGGAGTACCCGGACGACGAGAGAGGCGATAACCGACTGAGTCGAAGAAGGTCCTAATCGCGTCTGTGGGCCTCAGCGATCCAGTAGTAGAGTAGCCGAAGAGTATCGCGAGAATACGCAATCCACACGGGATTTTGCTGTCAACGCCGGCGTGATCTCGCATTGACAGTGAAATCCCGTGTGGATTGCGTATTCTCACGATACTTGCTCCGAACCCAGAAGTAGGGTTTTTTTTTAAAAAAATATTTATTTTATTTTTCAATTTTTATTTTTTATTTAAAAGCTTAGGGGGCCAGAGGGAAGGGGCTGGGGGGCCTTATATGGCTAACAATAATAGTTCAACACAATTATATGCAATCACTTTTCATTTATATATCAAAACATCAACAATAATATTCCCAATTCTTATCTATAAGCATCAAACACAATACCGTGTCCGTGGTGCGGCTGTGGCACACATTGTCCATAAGAAGCACATATCAATAAGTCCAGTCCGTACCCACAGGGACCATTGGTCCAAAGCTCAGTGGAAGCATGACACAGGTATAGGGATGCATGAAGGTAATCCAAAACCATAGACCGTGAAAGAACCGAAGCCCAAACAATCCAAGGCTCCAGGGAATGAGATGAAGCAAGCCTGACGGAAAGATATCCAAAACAATCGGGGCCGCTGAATTCCGTTTCGTGGTCTTTTTCAAAGGCTAGATATCCATCAGTAAGGTTCCAGTCCTGGAAGATTACATCATATATAATATACAGCATAGTGGGAACGATACATAACCAATAACCATCATATTAATTGCGAAATCGCTATACATACCAAAGTAAAGGAGAATCCAACCGCATTGCATCGGGCCTTATATGGCCCCCGGGCCGCCAGTTGGACAGCCCTGTTATAGCACAATGTGATATGTAATATTGATGTTGTGCTGTGGCAATAATTATAGTTCATTGTATTTGCATTTTGCTTGTGAGCCGCTCTGGGTCCTCTTCGGGGTTGAGAAGGGCGGCATATCAATATCGTGAAATAAAATATTAATAAAAGAATGAAGTTGGAATACCTATGATTAGAATGTTTCTTTCTCCTTCCGATCCAGGGGACGCCATGTCCTACCATCACGGTTATAAATTTACTACCAGGGACAGGGACAGCGACATTGCGATCAGCAATTGTGCCCTGTCACACTACGGCGGTTGGTGGTATAAGAACTGCCACTTGGCCAATCTCAACGGCAAATATGGAGACGATGACCACAGTGAGGTAAGTGTCAGAACCTGTGTTTTTCTTAGTCCTTTTGTCTGCACTAGACTCAACACTTTTCAGGTGCGTAACTCGTTGCCAGGTCTTCTTCTCTGCCTTTTTTCTTTCTGCACAAGAATTCTGGGGAAGAGTTACCAAGGAGGCTCTCTCTGTATCCAGATTGCCAGACTGAAAATTGAAGAGGGTTCCTGTACTTTGAATGGCTGTGCAGGAGAGCGGCTTCTTTCAGCAGGTGTTGTTTATTACCTGGTTGTGTAACAACTAACACCTACTGGGCCCTCTTCAGTTTTGGCAAGCCTATGAGGCAACCCCCCCCCCCCAAAAAAAAACTACAACATGGTGTCCAGGAGATATGAGCCAATGTGTAATGGTTGTGGAGACTAGGGTTCGAGTCACTATTTAACTATGGGGATCCACAATTTATTTATTTAAAACGTTTATACCCGTCCTTTTCAACCTCTGAAGAGGGACTCAGGACAGTTTCCAACAGGGTTGGAAACAACCTTGCGCCAACAACACAAAGCAAAGGCTGATGTAGAGGGCGTTACAGTAGTCTAGCCTCAAGATGACCGTCGCCTGGATCACCGTAGCTAGGTCATTCCTGGATAGGTAAGGAGCCAGTCGCCTAGCCTGTCGGAGATGGAAGAATGCAGACCTGCTAACCGTGGAGACTTGCGTCTCCATCGAAAGCAGTGGGTCCAATTGGGTCCAACAGTGCCAACAACACAAAGCAAAGGTTACCTATGCACAAACCAAGGAAAGTGTATCAGGGACAACGTTAATAAATGACAGTCTTAGGACAGTGAGCAAGGAGTGTTCCCAGGGGGTTTGAAGGAGGCCATGGTAAGACCACTACTGAAGAAACCGAATTTAGATCCTTTGGTTCCCTCCAGTTACCGCCCAGTTTCGAACTTGGCGTTCCTGGACAAGGTGATTGAGAGGGCAGTAGCGGATCAGCTGCAACAGTTCTTAAATGACATAGCTGGACTTGATCCTTTCCAGTCCGGCTTCCGTATTGGGCATGGGACGGAGACCATGCTTGTGTCCATTACAGACCAACTTCGCTGCCAGTTGGACCATGGTGGGTCAGTGCTGCTGGTGTTGTTAGATCTCACGGCAGCCTTTGACATGGTAGATCACGCATTACTGACCCACCATTTAGCCGTGACGGGAGTTAGGGGGTGTAACGGCGCTGCTTCCAGCTGGCGTCAATTTGCAAATATTGCTGCCACCAATTGTAAAGAATCGACTGCCACCCAATTTGTGAAGACTCGTTATTCGCCAACTTTTACACCTTGGCAGGGTAGGCTACCTCATCCACTGCCACGTCACTATGCGAATATTTGTTCTTCAAACTGCTGCCACCATTTTATGAGAGAGAAACCAACTGGAACACTTTTGTGAGGAAAGCTATTTGTGAGGGTTAATGATCAAGTTATGAGACAGGAATAAACTTTTAAAATGAGGCTTGACTTCTGAAATCAACGGCACCGAGAGAGGTTTCAAGATGAAATAACAATCAACAATTTATTCTGGCACAAAAGCTTGGTTTGGTACTTTGTATAACTCTTCCGCGGAGGCACGACTTAAAAAGGTTACAAATGTTCTAGTTATGGTAAATACAAAGTTGCAATGCTTAACTATTGCTATTCCTCAGCTATATCAACGTCTAACTCTTTCAATACATAGGCACTCTGGCCTTCTTCAGACACTTTGTCTTTATTTAGCCCTCAGGCTTTACATAAAACTAGCTGGCTCGCAAGCTCAGCTCACCAAGACTGTATTCTCACAGCCTTAAACGTCGACTCCTAACCCTGCTCTCTCTAGAGCTGGTCAGACCTAACTGCTCTCTCTGAGCTCTCAACCCTAACTGTCCTAGAGCTGGTCTGACAGTTAAACTGTCAAAATTTAAAACTTCCTCAGAATTCTATTCTTGACTCCTCCCACTTCTGCCTCAGAGCCACGTTGCCATGTCAACTCTGCTCTCCCTGCAGAGATGTGCTCTTAATATCAGCTCTCTCTCCAGTTCACAATCTCCTAACATTTCAATACATATTCAATACTATAATAAAAACCCTTAAGTGGGTGGCCTCCTTTCTTCAAGATCGGGGACAATATGTGGAGAGGGGAGGGACGGCCTCTGGGAGGCTCCCATTAAGTTTTGGGGTCCCCCAGGGAGCTATCCTCTCCCCTTTATTGTTTAATATCTATATGCGTCCACTAGCCCAACTGGTCTGCGATTTTGGTCTGGAGTGTCATCAGTACGCTGATGACACCCAGCTGGTACTGAGAATGGATGGCAGGCCGGACTCCGTACCCAATTGTTTCCATCAATGCCTTGAAGCCGTGACTGGATGGCTGCATTCCAGCCGGTTGAAGGTGAACCCATCGAAGACAGAGATCCTATGGCTGGGTCGTCCTGGTGTTGGTGAGTGCCGGTTGCCTACCCTGGATGGCGAGCGGTTAAGCTCGTCATCTTTGGTAAAAACCCTGGGAGTCCAATTGGACCCACTGCTATCGATGGAGACTCAAGTCTCCACGGTTAGCAGGTCTGCATTCTTCCATCTCCGACAGGCTAGGCGACTGGCTCCTTACCTATCCAGGAATGACCTAGCTACGGTGATCCAGGCGACGGTCATCTTGAGGCTAGACTACTGTAACACCCTCTACATCGGCCTTCCCTTGTTGACAACCCAGAAACTTAAGCTGGTGTAAAATGTTGCTGCTCGATTGCTGGTGGGAGCATCGGCAAGAGAGCACATGACACCAATTTTACAGCAATTGCACTGGCTACCAGTAGAGTACCGGATTGTCTTCACGGTGCTGGTTTTGACCTTTAAGGCCTTGTATGGTCTAGGGCCAGTGTAACTGAGGACCCGCCTCACCCCATACGTTCCCCTGAGATCGTTGCGCTCAGAAGAACAAAATCTTCTGGTGATTCCATCAGTCCGTTCCTGCCACCTTTCAGTAACAAGACAAAGAGCCTTCTCCGTGGTGGCGCCGATTTTATGGAACGAGTTACCAGATGGAGTTTGCGCTATCACAGAGTTGGCCCCCTTCCGGAGGGTTTGCAAGACGACCCTCTTTAAGCAGGCCTTCAATCTAAGCGCCTCCTGATAATTCTGTCCATACCCTTGTGTTTTATATAATCAAACTGTTTTTATGTGTATTTTTATTGTTTTATGTAAACTGCCCCGAGCCTGCAGGGAGGAGCGGTATATAAAAGTGAATAATAAATAAATAAATAAAATAAAATAAAATAAATAATCTATAAGTACATATAATGAGCAAACTTCAATTATCATTAGTATAATAAATGTTATTAATAGGAATAACATCTACACACATATATACAAATAACACAACTCAATAATGTCGGTTGATATATTGTTGGAGTTACTCAAAGCGGAAAAGTACTCAGTCCATGTAACGTAGTCTATCACTCGTTGCTAATTGATGGCATTCAATGAGATATAGGTGCAAATGACATAGACAATCATGAGATAACATCAGTAGAGTCACATAGGAATATCAACTCGCTCAATGCAACCTGTAATAAATGATGTAAATAAATAAATAAATAAATAAATAATCAGGCAAGACTCACAAACCTGTAGGTGATACCGCCCAGGTAACTTCCAGCAAAAAGGAAAACTCTCGAAGGTAGATAATGCGAATTGCGTTCGCTGTGTCCTAATTCAGAAGGAGATGTACTAGAACAGTGTTTCCCAACCTTTTTTGAGCCGCGGCACACTTTTTACATTTGCAAAATCCTGGGGCACACCACCAACCAAAATGACACAAAATGACACTCTTAACACAGTAATACATATAGTTAATATGTTTTTAAATGTATTTATACACTCAATGTGAAACCTGGGCCTGTTTCGATGAACTCAACATAGATATCCTGGCAGGAATGGCAGAAAGACACAAACTTCCCACATAGAACTCCCATAACCAAGAGAAAATGCTATAAGAGTTTGGTGGGCATTGACCTTGAGTTTTGGAGTTGTAGTTCACCTATATCCAGAGAGCACTGTGGACTCAAACAATGTTGGATCAGGACCAAACTTGGCATGAATACAAAATATGCCCAAATATGAACGCAAATGGAGTTCAGGGGAAATAGACCTTGACATTTGGGAGTTGTAGTTGCTGGGATTTATAGTTCTACTGAAAGCAATTCAGGTGGATGTATCAATAAATCAATCAATAAACAAGAGTTATCAAAAATAATATCTATTCGCTAGTACACTGTTACAGTACATAATCCACAGTGGGGACAACGATTAGGACATACAGGTACAGCGAAATTACACAGTGGTACATATATCAATGGGAAATCACATCAGAGCAAGTAAGAATTTACAGTAAACAAAAGCATTGTATGAAGTCATGAACTAAAGTAAAGTATTAGTTAGGTGAGAGAACCTAGTGTGCTATCTCACGTCCTGAGTCTCTGTTAAAGAGCAATGTCCGTGTGGAGGATAGTAATCTGGCAGGGACCAGGATAGAAGCCCGCAATGGACGGAGCAGAGTACTGGGACCGCTAAAATGTCCTAAGGCATGCAGTGCACATGCGCTAGACCAGGGCTGTCCAACTGGCGGCCCCGGGGCCGGATTCGGCCCCGTAGCCTGTTGGACACGGCCCCACCTATGCCCACAGCCGCCATTTTTAAATTTTTTTTTTAAATCGATTTTTAAAAAAAAATTGGGGGCGGGGGGGGGGGGAGGCGGGGCAGGGAGGAGGAAGAGAGCTAGCTCCTCCTTTTCGGCGCCCCCTCCTACCTGGGGCGGGAGCCGCCGAAAAAGGGCAGAAGGCGGCGCAAGAGCAGCGCGTCACAGGCCTGGCGTGACGCGCTGCTCTTGGCACCGCCTACTCCTCCTTTCGGCGGCTCCCCGGCCTAGGAAGGGAGGGGCGCCGAAAGGAGGAGTAGGCGGTGCCAAGGGGCAGCGCGTCACGCCAGGCCTGTGACGCGCTGCCGTTGGCGCCGCCTTCAGCCCTTTTTCGGCACCGAGAGAGGGACGGAGAAGCGATCCAGGCAGGGAGGAGGAGCCAGCTCTCTTCCTCCTGCCTGGATCGCCCCTCCGTCCCTCTCTCGGCGCCGCCGCTGCGAGGCAGTTCGCAGCGGCGCCGCCGCGAAAGGGACAAGGCGGTGGTACAGGGAGGAGGGGCCAGCTATCTTCCTCCTGCCTGGATCGCCCCTTCTCCCTTTCTCGGCGCCGCCGCTGCGAACTGCCTCACAACGGCGGCGCCGAGAGAGGGACGGAGGGGGCGATCCAGGCAGGAGGAAGACAGCTGGCTCCTCCTCCTTCGCCCCTCCTCCTTCCCGCACCGCGGCGTGTCCGCGGGGGAGGAGGAGGGGCGAAGGAGGAGGAAGTCAGCTGGCCCTGCCCGCGCCCCGCCCCGCCCCGCTATCGGCCCCGCCCCTGCTCACTGATCACCTGCGGCCCCCAGGTGATCAGTGACACTCTTCCGGCCCATGGGCCGGAAGAAGTTGGACAGCACTGCGCTAGACAGTAACCGCAAGGTTAGCTGGTCGTTGTAGTCTGCGACGACGCTAGCTCTGAGAGGTGTAAGTTGTGCGCAGGCGCGGCGTCGTTAGTGGCTGGCCGCAGAGGACTGTGGTCCTTGTAGTTCAATCACGGTTGGGCTAGCGTCTAAGGAGATATCCAAGCTGCCAGTGCCTTGACATTTGGGAGTTGTAGTTGCTGGGACTTATAGTTCCCCTACAATCAAAGAGCATTCTGAACCCCACCAATGATAGAACTGGGCCAAACCTCCCACACAGAACCCCCAGGAGGCAAGAGGAGGTCTCTACCTGGGGACTGTACTAGAAGAAACACTGTACTAGAAGATATTCAGTGCCGACACAATATAAAACATATTATAAAATACAACCATATACATTAAAAACAGTTCGCCAGGTTAAAATCGTCATCCAAATCAGTATTGCGGTCAAATAAAGTCTTATCTTCACCAGAAAAATCAGTCTATTCCGCAAATGCTGGATCCCATAGCCAGGATTTAAGTTTCTTCTGGAAGGTCAGGAGGGAGGGGGCAGATCTAACCTCCTTAGGGAGGGAGTTCCACAGTCGAGGGGCCACCATGGAGAAGGCCTATCTCTCGTCCCCACCAAATGCGACTGCGATGGCGGTGGGGCCGAGAACAGGGCCTCCCCGGATGATCTTAAGGTCCTTGGTGGTTCGTAGAGGGAGATAGGTTCAGACAGGTAAACAGGGCCGGAGCTGTTTAGGGCTTTATAGGTTAAAACTAGCACTTTGAATTGTGCTCGGAAGCTAATAGGCAGCTTGGGCAAGTCACATTCTCTCAGCCTCAAAGGACAACAATCGCACCCCCCCCCCCATTTGGATGTGTTCTTTTGGATTTGTGGATATATTGCACCTGGCAATTTACAAAGTTTGAATTACTTTCTCTTCCCAAGTAGTACAAAAAGTTTTTTTTAAATCTTCTACCATTACATGAAGTTGTGATGTTGTTGCAACTATCATCCACTAGGTGGCATCTGACACCCAGCCAAGTCCCTTGGATCAGTGTTTTTCAACCTTTTTTGAGCTGTGGCACATTTTTTACATTTTCAAAATCCTGGGGCACACCACCGACCAAAATGACACTCTAACATAGTAATACATATAGTTAATATGTTTTTTTAATGTATGTATACACTCAGTGTGAAACCTGGCCCTGTTTCGATGAACACAACATAGATATCCTGGCAGGAGTGTCAGAAAGACACAAACTTCCCACACAGAACTCCCATAATCAAGAGAAAATACTATAAGAGTTTTGTGGGCATTGACCTTGGGTTTTGGAATTGTAGTTCACCTATATCCAGAGAGCACTGTGGACTGAAACAATGTTGGATCAGGACCAAACTTGGCATGAATACTCAATATGCCCAAAAGTGAACACAGATGGAGTTTGGGGAAAATAGACCGTGACATTTGGGAGCTGTAGTTGCTGGGATTTATAGTTCACCTACAATCAAAGAGCATCCTGAATTCTTGCAACAATGGAATTGAACCAAACTTGGCACATTGAACTCTCATTACCAACAGAAAGTACTGAAAGGGTTTGCTTGGGAATTGACTTTGAGTTTGGAAGTTGTAGTTCACCTACACCCAGAGAGCACAGTGGACTCAATGTTATGTTATGTTGTTGTTTGTTTTCTATCCAGAATCACAATGTTGGAAGGAGGCTCACCACTTTAAGGTCCCTAAAACAGGCATGGGAAAACTTTGGCCCTCTGGGTGCTTTGGACTCCAACTCCCACCATTCCTAACAGCCTGAGGCCCTTTCCTGCTTAAGTGGCTGAGGGGGGAAAGGAAAAGGGCCTGAGGCTGCTAGGAATGGTGGGAGTTGGAGTCCAAAACACCTGGAAGGTCCATGTTTGCCCATGCCAGCTTTTGACAGAGACCTCTTCCTCCCCCTTCGCGCCCTTTCTTCCCCCTCCTGCCCAACACTTACTTTTTCTTTTACACTGGCGCTTCTGCCGCCATTTTGATTCGAGGGGGCAGCGTGAGCGTGTTCAGGAGGGGAGGGGGGAGGGAGGAAGGCGTGCGCAGAGTCGCCCCAGAGCAAAGCGAGGCAAAGCAAGCAGAGCAAGGCTGGGAAGAAGGGAGCCCGAGTGTTCGACAGGAGGGGGAAGCCCGAGTGTTCGACGAAGAAAAAGTGTTTGGCCGGAGGGGGAAGAAAGGGTATTGGAGGTTCCAATTTCCCACGGCACACCTGATGATTGCTCACGGCACACTAGTGTGCCATGGCACACTGGTTGGGAAACACTGGTTTAGAGGCTGGCCGTTTATCAAGGCTTCTTCAACAATTTTGGCAGCCAACGTGATCCAAGATTTCTTCAGATTAGTTTTAGTATCAGCATGACCAGGCATTAGAGTCTCTCGTCGTAGATTGGAGAAGCTGAGCTTATAATATCACCCATGTCAAACATATTTTTGTTTTCCAGGGAGTGAACTGGGAACCGTGGAAAGGGCATTTATACTCCATTCCTTTCACTGAAATGAAGATCCGTCCTCGGCGACATAGCTCGGATCCAATCCTTGGCAGGAAGAAAAGATCCCTGGCGGGGAAGAGGAAGGAGGTTGGAGTTTGAAAGGACTCGTTGCCAACCCAAACACAAAAAATGCATAATCACATAACAGTGTGTCCGCCCGTGGGTGGCTTATGTTAATACATTTATAATCACATTAACTGGTTTAGTGGCTCAGAAACATTATCTGGTATAACTGGTTAAGAACATCATAGAAACATGTGCTATGCTGCGAGTGAGCTCGGAAAATAGATGAGGGCTAAGGGCTAGTCTTGATGTTACATTCTTTGTGAGGGCCACTGATAGAACTTGGGAAAGTTACTTTTTAGACTGCATGTCCCAGTGTAACGAACGTATCGATAATGCCACCTAAAGCTAGCGTCGATCTTCGTTTATTCGCACACCAAACTTTCACACCATGTAGTACTGTGGCAGGGCAGGCTATCCTTTAATCCCACCGCTGCCACCAAATGTAAACAGGTTCCTAACCTCGTACTGGATTCACTGTGGACGACTGACCACTGCCACCAATACTCAATGTTTTCCTTATTTATTATTATTAACTTGCTGCCACCATTTGTCAAAGCTTGACCACTGGATGTGAGGGTCTTTGTGAACAAACGACTTCCACAGATGTAGTGTTCAAAGTGTTTAACAGTTTATTTTACACAAATGTGTACAAAGCTTAGGTGGTTTCTAAGAGGCTCCAAAGAGGTACAAACTTCAAGGTTTCAACAACATAACACTGGGGTTTTAAATTCCCCTTACACAGTTACACACAAGTAACTACTTAATACTGGGTTACTCTCAACCCTGGGACTAAACTCTGTCCCACACACTTGGGTTTCCCTCAACCCACATACAGAACTGAACTGCACACTGCAGCTCCTACAGTCAGCTTGCAGCTCCAGCAACTGTCAATTCCTAACTAACTCTGGTCACAGCTGCTGGCCAACTGACATTCTCCAACTGTCAGATTCAAACGGAACATTCTAAAGCCAGAGTGGCCTCTGTTGTCATGGCAACAGCCTCTGCTTACAGCTTGCTGCTGCGAACATTCCACGGCTCACTCTCTGCAGCTTTTAAAGAATGTCCCTTCTAAATACATAAACAAACATGTGAATAACATATAAATAACACCTCATCACACCCAGAATCTCTCAGACAGTGTGAACTAGCTGGCTGAGGAATTCTGGGAGTTGTAGTCAGAAACCCATCACAACACAACATTTTGCATCTGTGAAAGAGCTTGGAAACATCATTGCTTCGGATTCCCTCACTATTTCTCCAGCATGCATGACTACTAGGCCTGGGCAATCATGGTTCTAAATGGTTCTAAAGTACTTACAAAACTAAAGTTCTGGTGGTGAACACTAGGTGGCGCTGGTGCTTTGCTTCTACAGTGTTGCTAAAGTTCTGGTGGTGAACACTAGGTGGCGCTGGTGCTTTGCTTCTACAGTGTTGCTAAAGTTCTGGTGGTGAACACTAGGTGGCGCTGGTGCTTTGCTTCTACAGTGTTGCTAAAGTTCTAGTGGTGAACATTTCAGAACTCTAACAACACTTTCAAAATTTCGTTATAAATTTATTTATTTATTTATTTCCAACATTTCTACCCCGCTCTTCTCAACCCCCGAGGGGGACGACGACGACGACACAGAGCGGCCCAACAAAAGGCACAATTCGATGCCAACATAAATGCAATATAAAACCAAAAACATGTAGCATTAAAATACATTGAAATACAATTAGCAACACTATAGAAGCAAAGCACCACCGCCACCTAGTGTTCACCACCAGAACTTTAGTTTTGTACGTACTTTAGAACCATTTAGAACCATGATTGCCCAGGCCTAAGGACTATTAGTTTTGCTGGCTGGGGGATTGTGGGAGCTGCAGTCAAAAAAGGTAACTCCCTAGTTTTGAGATTGCTCCATTCCCCGCTCTTCCGTCTGAGACTTCAATTCTGTTATAAAATTTTGGCCCTGCTTCCATTGAAACTATAGGAATGTATCTTGGCTAGATGTTTTTATGCACACACATATATGTCACTGCTTAATTCAAAATGTCTCTGAAGACATTTTATGTTTGTTCTTCAGGGTTGTTTGTTAAGGAAACTTTGGATAATCTATAGTTTTAGGATGGCATAAAAAAGTGATCCTGGTCTCCATTATAATGTGGACCTTTTTGTGAGGAGGAATAAATATACTATTATTTCCATACTTTAAAACCCTGCTTTATATGCTAAATGTTGTACAAATGCATTTTAAAAAGCAAAGCTCTGTTAAGTCTGGTGTTCAAATGACGGTGTGCAAAAGGATCTTCTAGTGTCAGAGTTGGTAGCATGAGCTTTTGTAAACGAAGGCTGGATCTATATTTCCCTGTTTCTAGGGTCTGATTCCAGATTATTTGCTTTGAACTGGATTATATGAGTCTACACTGCCAGATAATCTGGAATCAGATCCTGGGACATAGGGCTGTTCAATAGGCCTGGTCAATCATGGTTCTAAAGTACTTACAAAACTGAAGTTCTGTTGGTGAACACTAGGTGGCGCTGGTGCTTTGCTTCTACTGTGTTGCTAAAGTTCTGGTGGTGAACATTTCAGAACTCTAACAAAACTTTCAGAATTTCATTATTATTTCATTATTGGCAATTTTTAAGACAGAACCAATTAGGAACTGCCATTTATAATGAATTTTTGAAAGTTTTGTTAAGAGTTCTGAAATGTTCACCACCAGAACTTTAGCAACGCTATAGAAGCAAAGCACCAGCGCCACCTAGTGTTCACCAACAGAACTTTAGCAATGCTATAGAAGCAAAGCACCAGCGCCACCTAGTGTTCACCACCAGAACTTTAGCAACGCTATAGAAGCAAAGCACCAGCGCCACCTAGTGTTCACCAACAGAACTTTAGTTTTGTAAGTATTTTAGAACCATTTAGAACAGACCTGGGCATCTTACGGCCCATGGGCCGGATGCAGCCCGTTAGCCGATTCGGTCCAGCCCGCATAAGGGCCCCGGCAGGCAGGCAGGCAAAGCAGAGCGGCCAACGGAGGGGAAGAGGAAGTTCCCTTCCGCCTTGCGCGCTTCCCCCCCACTTCTCCTTTGGCAGCCAGCCGGGTCTGCAGGACCTCTTCGCGCTGCTGGCACTCTGGCGCTTCCTGGAGCAGCAGCAGGAGCGAAGGCTGGAGGCGGAGGGGTAGAGCCTGCGGAGGAAGGAGGAAGAGCTGAGCCTGGGCCAGGATGATTACGGAGTCTCCGGCAGCCAAGCCCTCCTGGAGGGAGAGAGGGAGGGAGGGAGGGAGGCGGCTGCGACCTTGTGGGAGGGGAGCTCTGAGCCAAGGAGGCTCCCTTACCAGGCCTTCGGTCGGGCGTCCCACTGGTGGGGGTGACCAGCTCCCTCCCTAGAGCTAAGCGGCACAGGCACGCGCGAAGGCCTTGCCCGACCCTTGTGGACTACCTCTCCCAGCGCAGCTGCGTTCCTGCTCAGCTGCATCATCCCCCACTTAAGCCCCCGCTTCCTTTCTCCCATTGGCTCGCCTTTGAGGACAGGTTCTAAGTTCTAAGTTTTGTTAGAGTTCTGAAATGTTCACCACCTGAACTTTAGCAACACAGCGCCACCTAGTTTTCACCACCAGAACTTCAGTTTTGTAAGTACTTTAGAACCATTTAGAACCATGATTGCCCAGGCCTTCTGTTTAGATCTAGCCTGAGTCTACTTCCTCAAACTTTATAAACTTTGTCCTTGTTCAATCTCTAAGGTGCTACAAGATTCCTTTGCAAGTACTAATTAAGTATAATAAACATATATTTCATCCAATTTTTGAGTGCATTTTCAAGCATCGGTCTCTTTACAAAGTAAGGAATATGGTAGTTTTGTGTAAACAAAGTTTTAGCTTCTGCAATGGCTAGGTTCAACAGCTCCTATCGACCAGAATTTTCAACTTGCAGACTGCTCAGAATTTATTCTTGACCTAGTTATGTATTTGTATACAATTCTCTATTTTGGTGCTCACTGTAGATTTTATAATATGTCGTCGAAGGCTTTCGTGGCTGGAATCACTGGGTTGCTGTGAGTTTTCCGGGCTGTATGGCCATGTATCTGTGGAAAGTCCAGGCGGGAGAAAGAACCCTTCTCTGTTTGAGGCAAGTGTGAATGTTGCAATTGGCCACCATGATGTCAACAGGAAGGAGGAAACCATGAAAGTAACAAAATCTGGCTACTAGTATTATTTTAAAAAACCTCTAAAATTCATTTTTTTTATTTTATTTACTACTAGCTTGGGGACCCAGCGGTGCCCGGGTTATTTGATAAAGGCATTGTGTGCCAAGGTTGTTCCTTATCAGATGTTAATGTGGCTCACGGTGGTCTCAGGAACTTAGTGAAGGTACTGCAAGTCCCATTGGCCATGGTCCGTCCCCCTCCAAACAGCACCAGGGTGTAGAGCGGGTCATGGGGGCTCTGTGTGTCACATTTGGTCTTGATCATTCTTTGGATGAGGGTTGCAGCAGTCTCGGAAGGTGAGTGAAGGTATTTCAAGTCCCATCATCTGTGGTCCATCCTCATTGAAACAGCACCAGGGTGTAGAGTGGGTCAAGGGGGCTCTGTGTGCTAATTTTGGTCCGAGGTCATTGGGTGAGGGTTGCGTTGTGAAGTGGGCAAGTTTGGTCCTGACCCTTCCTCGGCCTGTGGGCTGCAGTGTGTGACTGCCTGAGGCCTTTTCTTTTCCCTCTGTGTCACCTTAGAATGTTGGAATGTGGATGGCCAATCGGAGTCCTTTATGCAAATACCATTTCAGTGGCAACCAATCCCCTCTGTCTGGGGCCATAGAATGTTGGAATTCTGAGGCTATCCAATCAGAGTCCTTTATGCAAATAATCCCTATCAAAACGATGTCGCTTAGTCCTTGGCACCTTTGCACTTCCCAGAAAATGAATATTCCATTTCCAACCGAAAAAACCTGTCATTTGGCTAACTCAAGCATACAGGTGCATTCTGTTTTGCTGGCCAATCAGAGTCCTTTATGTAAATTGTCTCTCAGTGGCAACCAATGCCCTCTGTCTGGTGCCTTTTGAGGCTGGCCAATCAGAGTCCTTTATGCAAATAATCTGGTGCCCTAGAGTGTCAGAGTTCTGAGTCTGGCCAAATAGTGTCCTTTATGCAAATAATCCCACAGTGTCAACCAATCGACACGCTGGCACATATTCCTCCCTCCACAAACACTGACTTTTATTATATACATAGATAGATAGATGCTTCTATATCGCCTTTCTCAGCCCGAAGGTGACTCGAGGCGGTGAACAAGCGGCAGCAAGTGCCCACATACAAAACACATCATAATATGATAAAAACAGCCTTAGAAAACCCATACAAATTAACAGTTAAAAACTACAAAATACAAATCTCAGTGTCTCATTCTTAAAATTGGTTTCCATTGCATCGTCATAATATTCCGTTGGTCTCAATTAATTAAGGTTCATCTGCAAATGCTTGCTCGAACAGCCAAGTCTTGACTTCCTTACGAAATGTCAGGAGGGAGGGGGCCGATCTGATGTCACTAGGAAGGGCGTTCCAAAGCTGAGGAGCCACCACTGAGAAGGCCCTGTCTCTCGTCTCCGCCAGTCGCGCCTGCAAAGCAGGCAGGACTGAAAGCAGGGCCTCTCTGGATGATCTTAAACATCTCGATGGTTCATAGGGAGAGATGCGTCCGGACAGGTAAGTTGGACCAGAACCGTTTAGGGCTTTAAAGGCCAAAACCAGCACTTTGAATTGTGCCCGGTACCAAACAGGAATGTAAATTTAAAAAAAACCAACACTCAGAAAACGGGAATTCCAGACAAGAAAGAAAAAAACCCAAGACCACCTAACACATCCCAACAAAGGATTCCCCCAGACAGGAAGCAGCCAGGCTTTGAAGCTGCAAGGCCATTCAATGCTAATCAAGGTGGTCAATTGCATCATTCAAACAGACAAGAGTTATTTCTCCCATCCTGAACATTCCAGATATTTAAACTTTGCTCGCCTAGTTTCCAACTGACCTCACAACCTCCGAGGATGTCTACGTTAGATATGGGCAAAATGTCAGGAGGCAATGCTTCTGGAACATGGCCATACAGCCTGGAAAACTCAGAGCAACCCAGATTTTTTATAATATTTCAATTTATGTTAAAGTCATAATTTATTCACCAAATAAATTATGTAACGTCCTCTTGCTTGGGAGTCCCACTGAACTCAGTGCATCTTTGTTCTGGGCAGACATATAAAGGATTGTTATGTTCAAGGATTTCGGTGTAATGTACTAAAACCGTATGTATGCCATTAAATGCATTTAAGTTCTTGTATTTATTTATTTACTTACTTTATTTATATTCCACTCTTCTCACCCCGAAGGGGACTCAGAGCGGATTACAGATACACATATACACATATAGACGGACATATAGACAAACAGAGGCAAACTCTGGCCACCAGGGGGAGCTGCCGCACTCATCTCTCAGCGTTCCAGCGTCTCTTGTTGTTCCTTCCACATTCCTGGAGTTCTTTAATGGCCTCATAATTCAGTCAAAATTTGACTCCCCACTTAATGTGGTAACTTAATCTCCTACTTGACAGATGCAGCTGTCGTTCGGGCTGCAAAGGTCGACAGCAGGCTACACTTAAAGGTCGAGCACCCACCTGGGCATGCCTCGAACTCATGACCTACTGGTCAGAGAGATCTTATGCAGCTGACCCTTAGCCAGGTGCGCCACATTCACGGTACCTCTTGTACACGTATTTCTTGAAAGAAGAATTCAAATCGCTTAGGACAGTGTTTCCCAACCTTTTTTGAGCCGTGGCAACCTTTTTAAAATTTAAAAAACCAGAATGACACAAAATGACACTCTTAACACAGTAAAGAACGGCTGGGAGATGGTGGCCTGCTGGGAGCAGCTGCTGGGAGTGCTGAAGCCGGGGGAGGGGGAGGAGCCAGGCCGAGCCATGCCCCACCCCCTCCCCCTGGCTTCAGCTCTCCCACAGGTTCTCCAGCCTTGAGGGGGCAATGCCAAGCCAGCAGTGGCAGAGCCAGCACAATGCTGGCTTGGCACTGTCCCCTCAAGGCTGGAGCAGCTGCTGGGAGTGCAGAAGCTGGGGGGAGGGGGCGGAGCTATTCCACGCCATGCCACGCTCCTCCCCCGGCTTCAGCTATCCCACAGCTTATCCAGCCTTGAGGGGGCAATGCCAAGCCAGCGGTGGCAGAGCCAGCACCGTGCTGGCTGGGCACTGCCCCCTCAAGGCTGGGAGGGCCAAAGCTGGGGCGGGGGGGGGGGAGCCAGACCACACAATTCCCCGTCCCTTCACCCCGGCTTCATCTATCCCACAGAGGAAGAGCATGAGCGGTGGACGGACTTCAGTGGGTGGGGCTCCTCCTCTGCGCGGCTTCAGCGAGCAAGGGGCGAGAGTAATGGCGGGAGTCATGGCGGATTAGAGGCTGGCTGGGGAAATGGAGGGGGGGTTGAGAGCTTTTCTCGCGGCACAGCAGGAGGTCCGTCACAGCACACTAGTGTGCCTCGTCACAGTAGTTGGGAAACACTGGCTTAGGAAATGCCCTCGGATTGAATTGGCCTGCAATTTGGGGGTGAGAGTGCATCAACCACAGGCCAGGATTGGTGGAAAGTTTCTTTCATGATTGTCACACGATTGAAGCACAATCTACCATTCATTTCCTCTTCGTCTCTGAGCAGGGCCGGTTCGTCCATTAGGCGGACTACACAGGCGCGTAGGGCCACGTCACCCGGGAGGGTCGTCGGCACCTGGGAGGGGCGCCGCTGCGCCGGCTTCGCCCCACCCCGCTGCTCGCGCCGCGCTGCCCTGCCGTTGCACTGCCCAGGCCTCCGCAGCCGGCTCTGAAGCCTGCGCCGCAGGAGCTTCTGCACATGCGCGAAAAAGCTCTGCGCATGTGTACTGGCTCCAGAGCGCACCTCCCGCTTTGGAGCCAGTGCGCATGCGCATAGTGTCGCACATGTGCACTGGCCTCCAAAGCGGGAGGCGCGCTCTGGAGCCGGTGCGCGTGCGCACAGATTGGCGCATGCGCACTGGGCTCCGCTCGGGAGAAACTGGGGGGGGGGGGGCGCAATTTTTTTTCCGCATACTCCCCGGGAACAGGTAGGACCGCCCCTGTCTCTGAGCAAAGACCTTTTATTCCCAGGAAAACAGATAACACTTGAGACAAAATAAAAAACTCAGGTAGGTAAATCTCATTAAAATAAATTTATTTTTAAATAGAAGTCTGTTGGATTTCATTTTGATAACCCGTGCAATTCAAGGGCATTCTCACAATGCGGATCTGAACAGTAGAGGACTGAGAGCGATGATATGAAGGCCGCTACTCACACCATCAGCAAATACAGTATGAGCAGGTGTGCATATTACGGATGTGTAAAAATATACAAGTCTTGCTGGTTGTAACCAAGGGGGTTAATCAACATCTGATCGGACATGGCGATGTGATCTGAAATGTTGGTCCAAGTTGGAGTTTCGCTCATTTTGCTCAGCGTATTCTACTATCAGGGGCGGTCTAAGATATTTTTAAGTGGTAAGCGAACACTATTTTGGCTCCCCCCCAAACATTATTTTGGCACCCCCCCTCCGCCAGCTCCTTCCACTCGGCTCCCTCGGCAGGCGGCGGCGGCGGCTCCCTCTTCTCCGCCGCCCCTCTCGCCTTCCCTGACTTACCGGCCTCGTCCTTTGGCGGCGGCCATGAGCCAGGCGAAGAACAGCCCCAGCTGGGAGGCCAGGAAGCGGAGCAGCGCGAAGGCGGAAGAGCGGGTAGGAGAAGTAGAAGCGGCATCCTACATCGCTTCTGGGCATGCGCTGAGGTTTTTGCGCATGCGCAGTTGAGCTCCGGAGCCTGGGAGGTCTGCTACGGTGGCGCCCATCCCTGCTGTTGCCTGCAGAAGCTTCTGGCATGCGCGGAGATTTTCGCGCATGCCCAGAAGCTCCGGAGCTGAAGTTCTGGGAGGTTTGCTACGGCGGCGCCCATCCCTGCTGTTGCCTGCAGAAGCTTCTGGCATGCGCTGAGATTTTCGCGCATGCCCAGAAGCTCCGGAGCTGAAGTTCTGGGAGGTTTGCTACGGCGGCCCATCCCTGCTGTTGCCTGCAGAAGCTTCTGGCATGCGCGGAGATTTTCGCGCATGCCCAGAAGCTCCGGAGCTGAAGTTCTGGTAGGTTTGCTACGGTGGCGCCCATCCCTGCTGTTGCCTGCAGAAGCTTCTGGCATGCGCGGAGATTTTCGCGCATGCCCAGAAGCTCTGGAGCTGAAGTTCTGGGAGGTTTGCTACGGCGGCGCCCATCCCTGCTGTTGCCTGCAGAAGCTTCTGGCATGCGCGGAGATTTTCGCGCATGCCCAGAAGCTCTGGAGCTGAAGTTCAGGGCGGGTTGCTACGGCGGCGCCCCTCCCTGCTGCTGCCTGCAGAACCTTCTGGGCATGCGCAGAGATTTTCGCGCATGCCCAGAAGTCCGGAGCTGAAGTTCTGGGAGGTTTGCTGGCGGCGCCCATCCCTGCTTTTGCCTGCAGAAGCTTCTGGCATGCACTGAGATTTTCGCGCATGCCCAGAAGCTCCGGAGCTGAAGTTCTGGGAGGTTTGCTACAGTGGCGCCCATCCCTGCTGTTGCCTGCAGAAGCTTCTGGCATGTGCGGAGATTTTCGCGCATGCCCAGAAGCTCCGGAGCTGAAGTTCTGGGAGGTTTGCTACGACGGCGCAGCAACGCCCATCCAAGATGGCGCCCCACGCAACCACTTAGTTTGCTTACATGGTGAGACCGCCCCTGTCTACTATTGATCATTGTGTGTGTGTGTGAGTTGTAATCCTTCTCCCTTTCTTACTTCCCTCAATATTTGGCCGTGCATTACTCACAAACCCCAGAGCCTGATAAAGTCTAATCTTGGCATATATTAATCCTATTAGATTATAAATGGTGTAACGTTATGTTAAGTGTTAGCATTATTTAAAAAACTAGTCTTACTTCCCTTTTTTTCTTTTAATGCAAATGAGCGTGTTATCTCTGCTCGAGAACAAGTGGAGAGAAAATAATCTCTGTTTTTCACTGTTTTACTACTATTCTTGGTCCCCCCCCCCACTGCGTAGGTTTTTTTTGGGGGCCTCTTCCTCTATTCCAGGGGTCGGGAACCTTTTTGACTCCGAGAACCATGAAAGCAAAATATTTGGAAATTTATTTCAGTGAGAGCCATATAATATATACAATATATTTTAAGACTGAATTCAACTAATTGTGGGTATATATGTATATGCAATGAGAAAAGGATTCCCCCGGCAGAATGACGGGACACCTCAGACCTGGCTCTGCAAAAGGCATGCTCAGGACTCTGGGAAGGAAGAGAAGAGGGAAGGAAGGAAGGGGGAAAGAAGAAAGAAAGACAGCTGAAATAAAGGAGGGAGGGGGAGAGGAAGAAAGAAAAGAAGAACGAACTATGGAAAAGGAAGAAAAGAAAAGCAGGAGAGAGACAAGAAGGGGAAAAGAAAGAAGGAAATGGGAAGGGAGGAAAGGAAAGGGTGTGGAAAAGAAAGGAAAGGCAGTAAGGAAAAAGTAAAATAATGAACGGAAAAGAAGAAAAGAAAGAAGGGGAGAGAGGGAAGTGAAAAGAAAGGAAGGAGAAGGAAGACTTGGGGGAAAGACTAGAACAGGAAGGAAGAGGGAGGAAGGAAGAGGGAGAATGGAGGAAAGAAGGAAGGGGAGAGAGGGAGGGAAAAGGAAGGAGAGAATGAAAGGGTGAAGGGGAGAAATAAAAGAAGGAAGAAAGAGGGAGAATGGAGGAAAGAAGGAAGGGGAGAGGGAGGGAAAAGGAAGGAGAGAAGGAAAGGGTGAAGGGGAGAAAGAAAACAAGGAAGAGGAATGAAGGAAGGAAGAGGGAGAATGGAGGAAAGAAGGAAGGAGAGGGAGGGAAAAGGAAGGAGAGAATGAAAGGGTGAAGGGGAGAAATAAAGGAAGGAAGGAAGAGGGAGAATGGAGGAAAGAAGGAAGGGGGAGAGGGAGGGAAAAGGAAGGAGAGAAGGAAAGGGTGAAGGGGAGAAAGAAAGGAAGGAAGAGGAAGAAGAGGAAGAATGGAAGAAAGAAGGAAGAATGGAGGGAAAAGAAGGAGGAAGGAAAGAGGAAGGGAAAAGGAAGGAGAGAAGGAAAGGGTGAAGGGGGAAAGAAAGGAAAGAAGGAGAGAAGGAAGGAAGGAAGAAGGAGGGGAGAATGGAGGAAAGAAGTCCCTCCAGAAGGGGAGTCAGCAGCTTTTGGACTGGGAAAATGAGGGGGAGAAGAAGGGTCAAGGGTGAAGGGTGGAGAAGAAAAGAAGAGGAGAATGGAGGAAGAGAAGGAAGGGGGAGAGGGGGGGAGAGGAAAAGGAGAGAAGGAAAGGTTCTCCCCGTTGCATGCTGGGAAACCGAGGCCGGGGCTGCTCTGGAGAGCCAGATGCAATCATGAAAAGAGCCACACCTGGCTCCCGAGCCATAGGTTCCCTACCCCTGCTCTAATTGATAAAACAAAAAAAAGGAATTTTTGTTCAAAATGCAACTCTATATGTAACAGATTTTTAAAAAATGTTAATTTTTTTTATTTAAAAAAATCAATCTTAATTATATTCTGAATAGACTTTACTTTTCATATATATATAAAAATAAGTTTTACCCCGATCCTATATACATATAGTGCATTTTATGTTTCTCTTGTAACAAAGTGACTTTCGATGTATAAAAGGTGCAAATATTGATATTTTTTAACCTTTCCTGAAAATATTTTATTTTTAAAAAAATATTTTTTTAAAAAAATGATCCCCCATGACTTCAATGTTTTTGAAAATTCTTCATCTCTAGACAACTGCATGAGGTGCCTATAGAGATATACAACGGGCATGAGGATACCTGTGCATGGCTCCTGCATTGTGAGGCCTGCTCCCTCTGAAGCTGGAGACTCCATTTAGTCATCGAGACGTCTGCGATTTGATCTGAGCTCTTTGATCTAAGTCACCTAAATCACTTTCCATATAAAATTCTCTGAAGCAGCTTCATCTGGAAGCAGAATAATTTTATATGTGTGTGCTCAGGTCAATGAAATGTTTGCAAGTCTATTCAGCAGTGTTGCATAATGTGCGCATTATGGTGTCAGCACAAGACTTGTTAGTGCATGCGCTTCCTTAAGCTGGAAGCCACAAAAGTCTGTTTGCCAAAGCAAAGGGTGCTAGTCAGGCCCGGATTGACCCATTTTGGCGCCCTAGGCCACACTTTGGAATTACGCCCCCAAACCAAACTCTACCACACACACCCCTCCTTGCGGCTCTGTGCGCCTCCTTCTTCCTCCGCGCGCCTCGGGGGCGAGCCTTCCCTTCCTCCTCCTGGCCACGCGCCCGGCTTCCTTGAGTCAAGGAAGCCGGGCGCATCACGGAGGAGGAAGGGAAGCCCCGCCCCCAGGGCAAGCCTTCCTCTTCCTCCTCGCCAGGCGCGCCGCGGAGGAGTAGGAAGGGTAGCCCCGCCCCCGCGGGCGAGCCTTCCTCTTCCTCCTAGCAGGGCGCGCGGAGGAGTAGGAAGGGAAGCCCCGCCCCCGGGGGCGAGCCTTCCTCTTCCTCCTCGCCAGGCGCGCCGCGGAGGAGTAGGAAGGGTAGCCCCGCCCCCGGGGGCGAGCCTTCCTCTTCCTCCTCGCCAGGAGCGTCGCGGAGGAGTAGGAGGGTAGGCGCGCCTTCCTGTTCCTCCTCGCCAGGGGTAGGGAAGGGTTGCCCCTCCCCTGGGGGCGAGCCTTCCTCTTCCTCCTTGCTGGGCGCGGCGCGGAGGAGTAGGAAGGGAAGCCCCGCCCCCGGAGGCGAGCCTTCCTCTTCCTCCTCGCCATGCGTCTGGCTTTTTTGAGTCAAGGAAGCCGGGTGCGTCGTGGAGTCGGAAGGGAAGCCCTGCCCCCGTGGGCGAGCCTTCCTCTTCCTCCTCGCCACGCGTCCGACTTCCTTGAGTCAAAAAGCCAGGCGCGTCGCGGAGGAGTAGGAAGGGTAGCCTCGCCCCCGTGGGTGAGCCTTCCTCTTCCTCCTCGCCACGCACCCGGCTTTTTTGAGTCAAGGAAGCCGGGTGCGTCGTGGAGGAGGAAGGGAAGCCCTGCCCCGGGGGCGAGCCTTCCTTTTCCTCCCGCCACGCGCCCACGTTTTTAAGTTTAAAAACCGGGCGCGCCACGGAAGAGGAGGAAGGGAAGCCCTGCCCCCAGGGTGAGCCTTCCTCTTCCTCCTTGCCACGCGCCCAACGTTTTTGAGTCAAAAAAGCCGGGCACGTCCCGGAGGAGAAGGGAAGCCCCGCCCCTGGGGGGCAAGCCTTCCTCTTCCTCCTCGCCAGGCGCATCGCGGAGGAGTAGGAAGGGAAGCCCCACCCCGGGGGCAAGGCTTCCTCTTCCTCCTTACCACGCACCCGGCATTTTTGAGTCAAGGAAGCCGGGCATGTCGCGGAGGAGGAAGGGAAGCTCCGCCCCCGGGGGCGAGCCTTCCCTTCCTTCCTCCTCGCCATGCGCTCGGCTTTTTTGAGTCAAGGAAGCCGGGTGCGTCGCGGAGGAGGAGGAAGGGAAGTCCCGCCCCCGGAAGCGCCCGAAGATCGACTTCTTAAAAAAGTTTTTTTGAGGGTCCGGATCTGGTGCCCCCCCCCCAGCTGCGCCCCTAGGCCGTGGCCTATGTGGCCTTATGGGTGATCCGGGCCTGGTTACTCTGCTAGTACTCTGCTAGTAACTCTTGCGCCCCTAGGTGTGACTGGGTGATGGGCCTTGCATGGGTGCAACTCTTTGTGTGACTTTTTGCATGGGTGCAAGTTTTTTTCCGGATCTGGTGCCCCCAGCTGCGCCCCTAGGCCGTGGCCTATGTGGCCTTATGGGTGATCCGGGCCTGGTTACTCTGCTAGTAACTCTTTGTGTGACTGTTGGGCTTGCATGGGAGCAAGTTTTTTTTTGATCTGGTGCCCCCAGCTCCGGATCTTATGGGTGCCCCCCTGCTAGTAACTCTTTGTGTGACTGTTGGGCTTGCATGGGTGCAAGTTTTTTTTGAGGGTCCGGATCTGCCCCCCCCCCTCAACTGCGCCTCTAGGCCGTGGCCTATGTGGCCTTATGGGTGATCTGGCCTGGTGCTAGTAACTCTGCTAGTAACTCTTTGTGTGACTGTTGGGCTTGCATGGGTGCTAGCTCAGTCTGTCCAGGTGGAGCAGCAGAGCTCATGGACTGGAGCCCACCTCGGGACTCCTCAGCGCACCTCAGAGATGTCCGGTGAGCATTTAATTTCGGAAGCCTTTAAAAAAGAAGCGGCAACTTCCTTCCAACAGAACCAGCGTGGTATGCCTTCGGCCAGAAGTGCTATTGAGACCCTGGTCGGAGCGGGGCAATGGCTCTTTCCTTAGGCCAGCAAAGAGGGCCTTTTCTCCAGCAGCAGCATCTTGGGCTGGGCAGAGATCCAGAGGTCCTCTTCCTTCTTCTTCCGCATCATCCTTTTCCTTTTCGTGCCCTGAGAGGGGCTTCTCTTGACCAAGCTGACGTCGTGCTTCTGCGGCCGGCCACAGAAGCAACAGTGGCAACAGACAAAGACGCCAAGGAGGAGGACCAGGGCAGGCAGGCCGAGGAGAACGGCCAAGCAGACGGTGTTGTAGATGCCCTGCTGGTGCTTGGCGAGGATGAAGGTCCAGATCGAGCTGAAAAAGTTGCTGATCTGCTCCATAGTGACCCCCTGGAAGAGGAGCTGAAGGAGGGCGAGGTCTCCTCCTTTGACCGCGGCCTGGATTATACAGCGGGGACTTTTGTGTGGATCTTGCCAACTTTGGATGGGGTTCTCAAGCTTCGCCAAGCAGTCTCTGAAAAAGCAGAAACAAGCTAAAATCACATCTACACATTTATTTATTTATTTTAAATAGTCTTTATTGATTTTCAAATGAAAAGAGAACGTATAATTAAAGTGCTTCTGAGGACCTTTGCAAGGATTGAACACAGCAGGACATTATTTACTTTTTTCAGGGAAGGCACATTGGAACAGCCACGTCTTCAGTCTCCTCCTAAAAACTGCAAGAGCAAATCAGGTGACTAATATGTCAGATATATAGGTAACAAATTCTACAACAAGTGTCAAAAAATATTTTTCTGTATTCACTAGTATTCAGTTGCAGTATAAAAATATCACAATGGAATCATTTAACATGTAACAATACAGTAATAGCAGCACAGTGGTTAGATTCTCATTGAGAAGTTACATCTCAGTCCTACACAATTAAACAATAATCATTAGTAATTGTCGACAATGCAAATGCAGTAAATCATAATCAAATATCAAAAAGTGAGGAGAAGCATATGTCCTCTCACAATCTTATCCCTCCTATGGCAAGAGTCTTTCAGTATGTTCAGGATGTAGCAGGGATAAGCCCAGGACTCCGTGGCGGATACAAGACTCAAAGTCCGCTATCGTAACCTTAGACGCGCAGTGCGCATGCGTCGGTTCGTCCGTGGTCGAACCGCAAGGTACGCTGGTCTTTGTATCCTGCTTATGGAATGGTCCGTCCTCCACGCCACTGAAGAATCCTTCTAAGAAACCATTGTGGTCCTGAGGACGCCCATCATTAATTTCTGAAGAAGTCCATATGTAAACAAAGGCTGGCAGTGCAGCGCAGGGGTGAGCTCTTGCCGTCAGGCAACCCTTGCTCGTCTCACCACGGTGAGACGAGCAAGGGGCAGCCTTCCCGACGCTGCACTGCCAGCCTTTGTTTGGACTTTCAGACGGCTTTAAATGATCCGTCCTCAAGGACCACAATGGTTTCTTAGAAGGCAAACCATTCAGTGACGTGGAGGACGGACATTCCAAGCGTCTCCTGGATACAAAGACCAGCGTACCTTGCGGTTCGACCACGGACGAACCGACGTATGCGCACTGCGCGTCTAAGGTTACGATAGCGGACTTTGAGTCTTGTATCCGCCACGGACTCCTGGGCTTATCCCTGCTATATCCTGAACATACTGAAAGACTCTTGCCATAGCAGGGATAAGATTGTGAGAGGACATATGCTTCTCCTCACTTTTTGATATTTGATTATGATTTACTGCATTTGCATTGTCGACAATTACTAATGATTATTGTTTAATTGTGTAGGACTGAGATGTAACTTCTCAATGAGAATCTAACCACTGTGCTGCTATTACTGTATTGTTACATGTTAAATGATTCCATTGTGATATTTTTATACTGCAACTGAATACTAGTGAATACAGAAAAATATTTTTTGACACTTGTTGTAGAATTTGTTACCTATATATCTGACATATTAGTCACCTGATTTGCTCTTGCATATATTAAGGTGTAGCCCCCTGTTTACTCACATCCTCCTAAAAACTGCCAAAGTGGGGGCTTGTCTAATCTCCTTGGGGAGAGCGTTCCAGAGTCTGGGGGCCACTACAGAGAAGGCCCTCTCCCTCGTCCACACCAAACGTGCCTGCGAAGGCGGTGGGAGCGAGAGTAGGGCCTCTCCAGATGATTGGAGACATCGCCTGAGTTCGTACACAGAAATGCGGTCACTTAGGTAGGTGGGTCCCAAACCGTTCAGGGCTTTGTAGGTAAGAACCTGCACCTTGAATTGGGACCGGAAGATGAACGACAGCCAATGGAGCTCCTTAAACAGGTGGGTTGACCGCTCCCTGTAAGTCGCTCCAGTTAGCAATCTGGTTGCCGCTCGTTGGACCAGTTGAAACTTCCGGGCCATCTTCAAGGGCAGCTCCACGTAGAGTGCATTACAGTAATCCAATCTGGATTACTGTATCTAACAGTATTTGGGCCGGGGAGATAGTACAGCGGTAACACAGCTGCACTTGCAATCAGAAGGTTGCTAGTTCTAATCCCCGAGCTGGCTTGGACGGCCAGCTATTTGAGCCTGTCCACTGCCCACCCAAGCAGTTCAATAAACAACAATTGGGGACCACGGAAAAAGTGGGGAAGGACTTTTGCACAGACTTGTCTGAAAAGGCTGCCGGAGAGGGGAGATGGTGAAGGGAGTGGTGAAACAAGAGGCTCCTGTTGTGAAACAGCACCTCCTTGTGACGTGAAGGCGCAATGATGCAAGGACATAACAACAATGATGTCGTAATGGAGCACTCACATCCTATGATGCACACCCTGTATGACGTAGCCAGGAAAAGAAGAAGTCCTTCTAAAAACTGCACTGTACTGTCTATGTGTAAATTGTATGTCTTCCGACAGGGACTGTCTGTCGTATATGTATTATAATCCGCACTGAGTCCCCTTCGGGGTGAGAAGAGCGGAATAGAAATAAACAGTATTATTATTATTATTATTATTATTATTGTGAAGTAGGTTAGATTGAGATACCAAGGTTGGCACAAGATGACCATGTCATTTTGTGCTGAGCTTACTACAGCAGCCTAAACCACAATGCTGTTTGATCAAAATCCTGTTGATCAAAAGGTCAGCAGTTCGATCTCGGGTCAGGGCGAGTACATGCCATTAGCCTCAGCTCACCTGCCTACCTAGCAGGTCAAAAGCAGAAATGCAAGTAGATAAATAGGTACCACTTTTAGCGGGGAGGTAATAAAGGCGTCCTTAAGGACATCAGAGGAAAGCTCCTCAGTATGGAAGATGGAGCGACAGCACTCCGGTGGCTGGAGTCGAGCACAGCCTCCAAGATGCCAGAAGTAAGATGAGAACAACTGCATTTACCTCTGTTTGTGTTGTCTGTCTTTGCCAAGTGTATACCGTATATACTCGAGTATAAGCCAACCCGAATATAAGCCGAGGAATTTTACCACAAAAAACTGGGAAAACGGATTGACTCGCGCCGGGCTGTCCAACTGGCGGCCCCGGGGCCGGACCCGGCCCCGTAGCCTGTTGGACACGGCCCCACCTAGGCCCTCCGCCGCCATTTTTTTATTAAAAAAAAATAAAAAATCGATTTTTTAAAAAAAAAATGGCGGCCGGGGGGGAGGGGGAGGCGGGGCAGGGAGGAGGAAGAGAGCTAGCTCCTCCTTTTCGGCGCCCTCCCTACCTAGGGCGGGGAGCCGCCCGAAAAGGGCAGAAGGCGGCGCCAAGAGCAGCGCATCACAGGCCTGGCTTGACGCGCTGCTCTTGGCACCGCCTACTCCTCCTTTTCGGCGGCTCCCCGGCCTAGGAAGGGAGGGGCGCCGAAAGGAGGAGTAGGCGGTGCCAAGGGGCAGCGTCACGCCAGGCCTGTGACGCGCTGTCGTTGGCGCCGCCTTCTGCCCTTTTTCGGCACCGAGAGGGACGGAGAAGCGATCCAGGCAGGGAGGAGGAGCCAGCTGTCTTCCTCCTGCCTGATCGCCTTTTCTCCTCCTCTCTCGCCGCTGCCATTGCGAGGCAGTTTGCAGCGGCGGCGCCGAGAGAGGGACGGAGGGGGCGATCCAGGCAGGAGGAAGACAGCTGGCTCCTCCTCCCTGCCTGATCGCTCTCTTCTCCTTTTTCGGCGGCGCCGCTGCGAACTGCTCCCGCAACGGCGGCGCCGAGAGAGGGACGGAGGGGGCAATCCAGGCAGGAGAAAGACAGCTGGCTCCTCCTCCTTCGCCCCTCCTCCTTCCCGCACCGCGCGCGTCCGCGGGGAGGAGGAGGGGCGAAGGAGGAAGAAGTCAGCTGGCCCCGCCCCGCCCCGCCCCCTGCTCACTGATCACCTGCGGCCCCCAGGTGATCAGTGACACTCTTCCGGCCCTTGGGCCGGAAGAAGTTGGACAGCACTGGACTAGAGTATAAGTCGAGGGTGGGAAATGCAGCCGCTACGGGTTAATTTCGAAATAAAAATAGATACCAATAAAATTACATTAATTGAGACATCAGGAGGTTAAATGTTTTTGAATATTTACATAAAACTGAAGTTTAAGATGAGACTCCTAACCCGATTAAACCATTATTCTAACCTTCTTCAATGTAAATGTGCTTATGTATCCTTTCAATAATAAGAGAGGAAAATCATAAATGTTATAATAATAATAGAGTAAAATAAGGGAAACATAGTAACAGTAATAATAGTAAAATAATAAATGTAATAATAACAACAATAATAAAGTAAAATAATAAATGTAGTAATAATAACTTGAGTAAAATAATAAATGTATATTAATAACAACAACAACAACAGAGTAAAATAATAGATAATTTTGACTCGAGTATAAGCCGAGGCGGACTTATTCAGCCTACGAAAAGGGATGAAAAACTAGGCTCATACTCGAGTATATACAGTAATTGGCAGTGAATGTTTACCATATGTGTATATTCTTTAAGCCACTCTGAGTCCCCATCGGGGTGAGAAGGGTGGGGGTGGGTGGGTATAAATACTGTAAAAAAATTAACAAACCAATAAATATTATACAGGCCCGGATTAACAACTTTTTGCGCCCTAGGCCACACTTTGGAATTACGCCCCCACGTGTTGTGCTCCCTCCTGCCCCTCCCTCTCTTGGGCCCCCCGTTGCAGCGAGCGGGCTCCAAAACCACCGTCTTAGGGAAGGAGGCCGGCCTCGCGCCCTGAGCACAGGCCCGAGTCCCGCTTGACCCTCCCTCTAGGCCCCACTGACCCGACCGTTGCTCCCGAAGGCGGGCCCGCCCACTTGGCCTGCTGCTATTTCCCCGCTGGGGGGTTGCTGCCACCTTTCCTCCTCCCTCCCACCGTTCCTCCTCCCGCGCATGTGCTGCGGCCTGCATATGGGCCACGGGAGGCCACTTCCCTGAGGGGGGCGTTCTTGCGAGACGTGTCAACGGCGCCCTCCCTCCCTCGCTCGCTCCCTGGCGCCTCAGCTGCGCAGCTCGCTCCTCTCCTCCATCAGCGTCTCCTGGGCCTTCCTGAGGGCGAGTTCCGCGCAGCCTGTTGCGCCCATTGTCGCTCCCTCCGGGGCTCTGCCTGGGGGCGTGTTTCTCATCTTCATGTCCCGTTGCGTTTTTATTTGTTTCAACATGGCGGAGGCAGCCCAGGGGTGTCCATGATCTTCATGTCCCTCGTTTTATTTGCAACATTTGAGGGGCACCCCTAGGCCATGGCCTAGCCTGGCCTTATGGGTAATCCGGGCCTGATATTATGTTATATAGAAGCTGAGCATTCACCTGATGTCTCAGGCACATTAGGCAGAGAGGATGGGTGAGGTGTAATTTTGAGCATATCTGATAAGGCATTTTGGTTTTAAAATAATGCATTATATGACATGTATTGTTAATCATGTTATGCATGTACACAGACACCATAATTAATATTGTTCTATAAATGATTTGGGCTTTTCCTTTTCTTTTTGTAGGTTTTCCTTAACCCAGCACATAAATGCCAGGAGTTACTCTACTTAAAATTATTTTGTGCGTTCTTTTTTTATTTATATTATTTGCCGTCCTTTGGATTCCAGTCTCACGAGTCCTGATTATCGTCTGTGGAAATGTTGCAAAGAATAATGTTGCACATACATTTAGTTAACTAGGCATATCTTTAAACCCGCCACGCTTTAGGCAGCAGGCAAAATAAGCAGAATAAATTTCAAATACCTGGAAAAAGTCTTCTGGGCGGAGAAGCAGGTGGCTTGTCAGTAGTTTCCACACCAATTGGTGCCGCACGCAGCTGCCTTCCGCTACAAATATGCAGAATTGGTGTCTTGCGAGTTCTATCTGAAAAAGAAGGTTGTAGGTTGAAGCAAAAATGCCCCAAAGGAATTGCTTAGTATGCATGACATCTACATCTGTGTATGTGCGTTGCTTTTTTTCACATTCTGTCGAAAGTGTCCTAGAGCAGTGTTTCCCAACCTTTTTTTGAGCCGCGGCACACTTTTTACATTAAAAATCCGGGGCACCCGCCAACCAAAATGACACAAAATGACACTCTAACACAGTAAAGAACGGCTGGGGATGGTGGCCTGCAGAGCAGCTGCTGGGAATGTCAAAGCTGGGGAGGGGTGCAGCCAGGCTGCACCATGCCCCCACCCTCCCCCCCGGCTTCACCTCTCCCAGCAGCTGCTCCAGCCTTGAGGGGGCAGTGCCAAGCCAGCGGTGCCAGAGCCAGCACAATGCTGGCTTGGCACTGTCCCTCAAGGCTGGAGCAGTTGCTGGGAGTGCCGAAGCCGGGGGAAGGGGCGGAGCCAGGCCACGTCATGCCCCTCCCCCTCCCCCAGCTTCAGCTCTCCCACAGAGGAGGAGCATGAGTGGTGGACGGGCTTCAGTGGACGGGGCTCCTCCTCCACGTGGCTTCAGCGAGCGAGGGGTAAGAGTAATGGCAGGAGTCATGGCGGATTGGAGGCTGGCTGGGGAAATGGCCGAAGGAGGCAGCACCCCGGCCCCTTCTTCTTTTTTTTTTCGCTGCTGCCCAGCCCTTCCTCCTCCTCCCCCATGCAGCAGGAGTTCGGCAGGAGGAGGGGGGAAGGAAGGGGGGCAGAGAGCTTTTCTCGTGGCACAGCAGGAGGTCCATCATGGCACACTAGTGTGCCACGGCACACTGGTTGAGAAAGACTGTCCTAGACCACACAGGATCAGAGAATACTTTCAGGATTAACACCGAGGGTGGCATAAGGGGATGGCAGGAAAACAAATATCTTTGGCATTTGCACTTCTGATGACCCACACATATTCAGTCTTACTCACATTCACTTTAGCTTGCTGAAAATAATATACTGTTCACTGTTGCACCAGTTCATGTGGCTGGTGCAAACCCTACGTCATTTTCATCTGTCTGGGTCGTGTTTATTTATTTATTTATTGTTTGGACTTGTACACCACCACACCCCGAGGGCTCGGAGCGGCTTACAAACATATAAAAGCATCACAGGAGTAAAAACAACATATTAAACTAGACAAATAAAGATTTTCCAGCTTAGCGATCAAAGGCTAGCCGGAAAAGGTGGGTCTTGCAGGCCTTGCGGAAAGAGAGTAGATCATGCAAGACCCACACATCACTTGGAAGGGTGTTCCAGATTGATGGCGCCACTACAGAAAAGGCTCTGCGCCGGGTCGATGTGAGGCAAATTGCTTAAAAAGTTGGCACTTCCAGGAGATTCATTGGTTCGGATCGAAGTGACCTCTGGGGTTGGTATGGGAAGAGACGGTCCCTCAGATACAGCAGCCCCAGACATGCAAGGCCTTGAAGGTTAACACCATCACCTTGAAGGTGATCCGGTGCTCGACCAGAAGCCAATGGAGCTGCTGAAGGATGGGTGTTATGTGACATCTCACTCATACCCGGATTATCCATTATCCATAAGGCCACAGCCTGGGAAGGCGGCCAAGGGACCCCAAAAATTAAAAAAATAATTTTTAAATAAAAGTTCCCTAGGGCCTCTGCGGCTTCCCGCTGCAGCACCCTCCTTCCTTTACTGAAGGAAGGAGGAACATGGCGGAGGACGCATCACCGTCCACGCATGCCCGCAAGCAGCCCCGCCCCCCGCAAGCGGTCCCGCCCCCCGCAAGCGGCGCTTCCAGAGTGTGGCCTAGGGTGCCACAAACAGTTAATCCGGGCCTGATCTCACCTCAGTCCCAGTGAGAAGTCGGGCAGCGGCATTCTGGACAAACTTTAGTTTCCGGATCACTGACAAGAGCAGGCCAATGTAAAGGGCGTTACAGTAGTCCAGTCTCAAGATGACCGCGGCTTGGAGCACCGCGGCCAGGTCATCTTTGGATAAGTAGGGGGCCAGACGTCTAGCGTGCCACAGATGGAAAAAGGCGGTTTAGCTGACGGTGGAGACCTGGGCTTCCATCGACAGCAAGGCGTCTTAAGACGACCCCAAGGCTCTTTACGGAGGATGTCGAGCATAATGCCTCCAACACACAAGAAAATGAGGCTATGGTCCTAGAGTACCGAGCAACACAAGGGAAGAAGAGTAACAGGAGGTGATGTCCTAAATACTCTGTGCAATGCAAGACCAATACAGGTCATAAGCAATAATGTAAAACATTTAATATAACCACAAAATAGCAGGGTGGTGAGGCAATGGGCCTCTGAAGGAGTAAAAAAAAAAAGTGAAATATCACTATATCACTATATCATGAGACTGTGGTCTTTGCTTTGTTCTCATGATATAGTGATAGGAAGGGGGCGCCATCCTGGCCGCATGGGGCACCATCCTGGCCCTGCCGATGTTCCTCAGACAGTGCTGCAGCTGCCTGCTTTTTGACCCTGGCCTTGTGCACTCCGACGCCGCTTCTGGGCATGCTGGAGGTTTTCTCGCAGGCGCAGTTGCTCTGGAGCTGAAGTTGAGCGCTGGAGCGACTGCACATGCGCGAAAACCTCCGCGCATGCCCAGTAGCTCCCTTTGCACAGAAGCCTGTGAGCAAAGCACTCCCTATCGGGCAGGCAGGGAGTGCTTCCCTCTCCCTATGTCTCCGCGCGCGCTTGCAGGGAAGGAGAAAAGAATCAGTCTAGTAAGTGAAGGAATGAATGAAGGAATTTCCTCCTCCTCCTCCTCCTCTGTGACCTCTTCTCTCCCTCCTTCCTTTCTTCGGCTCTATTTCTGTCTAGACCTGAGGGGCCTGAGGCTATGAGGGGTTGAGGGAGTTGGAGTCCAAAACACCTAGAGGGAGGGAGGGCCCAAGTTTGCCCAGGCCGCGCTGCCTGTATTCGACCTCATTTGAACATTTTGCCTGTTTTTCTATTTACATTTACATTGGGATCCTAATTTTGGACTATTGGGGACTCCTATGAATTATGAGACGGGTGGTAGGTAATATATTCTGATTTTGATGCATTTACATTGCATTTCTTGTTGATTATTATACAGTTCTGCTTAATATTGTCATACAATATAATACAAATACAATATAACAATAGAATGATGATATATTTTATATTACATGTAATATTACAAACAATATTGCAGTATAGTGGTCTTGTACAAAATAGTAATATATAATATTTTATTTTACTTTATTTTGGGTTATTTGAGTTTTATAGGAGTAATGAAAATATTTAGTAGAGGATAATTTTATTTAAATAAATAATTTTATTATTATTTTATTATTTTATAATAATAATATAATAGAATGTTATTATATTATAATGTCAATATATTATAATATAATTATATTGTAATAATATAATATAATTATGATATAATATATATATGTATATTGTATATACATTGATACAATATAATACTACTAATGGTATTGTGATATTATAATTGTATATTTGTTTTACATGGGGGCGGCAAAATAATGTTTTTTTTGGGGGGGGGGCACCAAAATAATGTTCGCCTACCATTTAAAATTACCTTAGACCGCCCCTGCTCGGAGCATAATGCCTCGCCATCCAAGCTAGGCTGCCAGGCCTCCCCACCCACCAGGCGGCCCAGCCACAGTCTCTCCATCTTTGCTGGATTCACCCTCAATCTACTGGCCCGCAGCCAACCAGTAACGGCTGCAAGGCACTGTTGGAAGCAAGAGGGTACGGAGTCCAGTCGGCCTTCCATTTTCAGAACGAGCTGGGTGTCGTCAGCGTACTGATCACATTCCAGCCCAAAGCTTTGGATTAGACCAGCAAGTGGTTGCATATAGATGTTAAATAATAAAGGGGAGAGAATGGCACCTTGAGGGACCCCACAAGTAAGTGGAGCCCTCTCGGAAACCATACCTCCCCTTTCCACTCGCTGTCCCTGGTTGTGGAGAAAGGACAACAGCCATTTGAGAAACACTTACTTGTCCTTGGTCCTGCTACAGCAGCAATGTACGAGGGGCTGCTGATAAGTATTTGGCTTTACCCAGAAAGAAATGCGATAGGAAGATGAAACTTTACATTTATTCCGCACACTCTCCACGGATATCAACACACTTCTTACATTGGCATTCCAAGTTCTGTAAGCCTTGCATAAAGAAGGGCTTTGGTTGTGCCTCAAACCAGTCATCCGTAGCAGCCGTGGTGTGATGAATTCCCTACCTGGGAGGCTTGGTAAAGCCTAGAAAAGTAGGCCCAAGAAATTGGCAGCCATTTTAGATCATTGCCTGGGGGATCTCATTTCCAAAATTTTGACTGAATTATGAGGCCATTAAAGAACTCCAGGAATGCTGAGGAATGCGGAAGGAACAACAAGGGATGCTGGGAACGCTGAGAGATGAGGAGTGTGTCAGTTCCCCCTGGTGGCCAGAGTTTGCCTCTGTTCGTCTATATGTGTGTATGTGCAGGGCAGGGCCGTAGCCAGGATTTTGGTTCGGGGCTGAGTTTGGTTTGGGGGGGCTGAGACTGGGGTGGAAGAGGGTTTACCCTAGCAAACCTTTTGTATTGTTATATAACCCCATAAGGTGGGATATAATGAGCATGGTGATCAGATCATGATTGAATAAACATAACAGTTTAAATAATGTACCAGTAAGACCACCCAGGGGTGCCCATTAGCCCCCCTGGCTACATGCCTGCGGCAGGGATTGTCTGCTAGTATGTGTACCTGTAATCCGCTCTGAGTCCCCTTCAGGGCGAGAAGAGCGGAATATAAATAAAGTGTATTATTATTATTATTATTATCCATAGCAGGGGTGCTCATTAGGTAGCTCGGGAGCTGCTAGTAGATCTTCGGTCCTCTGCCAGGTGATCTTCGGGCCTCACCAGCCGGATGGGGCGCTCCTGCCATGTGCGCGCACACCCTGCGCACACGCACGCTCCTGCTGCTGGCTTCCGCTCTTGCGGTGCTTCTTTCGCCTGCAGGGCCTCTGGAGGGAGCGCCCTGCCTCTCTCTCGCCCAGAAGCAGCGGGGGCAGGTAGAGCCTCTGTTGCCCTTTTGGCGAGACAGGCAAGGCAAAAGCATTCCTCTGGATGCCCCGCCCGTGCTTTCTCCTTCCTGCAATGCCCTTGAGGGGGCAGGCAGTGGTGCGCTGCTGGCTTGGCACTGGCGGAAAACAGCGGCAGGAGCACGCGCGGTGGCAAGAGTGCATGGCAGCGGGAGCACACGGTCGCGGGGGCAGGTAGATCTTTTGGACTTGGTTAGTTTAAGAGTAGCTCGCATGCTGAAAAAGTGTGAGCACCCCTGGTCCATAGTGACCAGTCAATCCAGGAAGTCCTTATCAGTCCAGAAACGCTGACAAATGGACCAGGAAGTTGTCACTCACATGCTTTTCTGATCTGTTGCCAAACCTTTGGGGACCCACATTGCAGATACAATCTTCATGTTCAAATGCTAATGGATAATGACACAAACATGTTCAAGAGAAATCCCCATGATGTCTGCTATTCCTTTAGCTGAAATTCACAAATCCTTCAATATGAGGCTGCGCACAGCATCGACGATCTCCGGAACAACAACCACTCTCGGTCATCCAGGAAGTTCCCCATCCTTGGTGCTGAAGTGGCCTGTTTTAAATTTGGAAACCCAGCTTTTAACTGTAAAATATGAAGGGCATTGATCCCGCAATGTCTGCGACATATCACCATGAATATCCTTCATCGGACTTTCCTTGCAGAAACAAGAATTTTATCACTCCTCTGCTCTCATTTGCTGCGAATATCGCCTTAGACTCGACCATTTTGTTTCCCCACATGCCAGGGCCGTAGCCAGGATTTTGTTTCGGGGGGCTGAGTTTGGTTCGGGGCTGAGACTGGGTGGAAGAGGGTCTACCCTAGCAAACCTTTTGTATTGTTATCCCAATAACCCCATTAATGTGGGATATAATGAGCATGGTGATCAGATCATGATATGAATAAACATAACAGTTTAAATAATGTACCAGTAAGGCCTTTTCGCGGACCACCCTGAGAATTTCAGGGGGGGGCTGAATATTTATTTATTTATTTTTGGGATTTTACCCGCTCTTCTCAACCCCCGAGGGGACTCAGAGCGGCTTACAGTACGGCACATTCGATGCCCACATAATAACAATATAAAACCCCAAAACCCTTCAACAATTAAAATACATTAAAAATACATTAAAATACAACTACATTGGCACCATACACATTCACTCTGGATTAAAACAATGTTCAGTCCATAAAAACATTGGCCATAATCACCCACTTTCATTAAAAACCAATCTAAAATGCTGCCTTGTGCTGGTGTACAAATGCCTGGTCCCACAGCCAGGATTTTACTTTTTCCTGAAGGCCAGGAGGGATGTGGTGGATCGTACATCAATAGGAAGCGCATTCCACAGGCGGGAGCCACCACCGAGAAGGCCCTATCCTCGTCCCCACCAGCCTCATCTGAGACGTAGGTGGGAGCGAGAGCAGGGCCTCCCGGATGATCTTAGATTGCGAGGTGGGACGAGCGGCTGATGCGTTCGACAAGTAAGCTGGGCCAGAACCGTATAGAGCTTTAAAGGTCAAAACCAGCACTTTGAATTGAGCCCGAATTGGACAGGCAGCCAGTGGAGCTGACACAACAGGGGGTGGTATGCCCCCTGTATGTAGCTCCCGTTAGCAATCTGGCTGCCGCCCGCTGACTAATTGCAATTTCCGAACTGTCTTCAAAGGCAGCCCCACGTAGAGTGCGTTGCAGTAATCTATTCGGGATGTGACCAGAGCGTGGACGACCGTAGCCAGATCAGACTTCCCAAGGTACGGGCGCAGCTGGCGCATGAGTCTTAACTGGCTACATGCCTGCCACATGCCTAGATCACTGTTGCTATAAGCCAGTGTTTCTCAACCAGTGTGCCGTGGCACACTAGTGTGCCGTGAGCGATCATCAGGTGTGCCATGGGAAATTGGAACCTCCAATCCCCTTTCTTCCCCTTCCTGCCAGACACTTTTTCTTCTCCACTCGGGCTCCCTTTTTCCCAGCCTTCCTCTGCTCGCTTTGCCTCGCTTTGCTCTGGGGCGAGTCTGCGCATTAGCGCCCGCACGGGTCACATCTTCCTCCCTCCCCCTCCCCTCCTGAACACGCTCACGCTGCCCCATGGGATCAAAATGGCGGCAGAAGCGGCCGTGTAGGAGAAAAAGTAAGTGTTCGGCAGGAGGGGGGAAGGGGCGCGAAGGGGGAGGGGGAGGAAGAGGTCTCTGTCAAAAGCTGGCATGGGCAAACTTGGACCTTCCAGGTGTTTTGGACTCCAACTCCCACCATTCCTAGCAGCCTCAGGCCCTTTTCCTCCCCCCCCCCCAGCCACTTAAGCAGGCTGTTAGGAATGGTTGGAGTTGAAGTCCAAAACACCTATAAACTATAAATCCCAGAAACTGTAACTCCCAAATGTCAAGGTCTATTTTCCCCAAACTCCATCTGTGTTCACATTTGTGCATATTGAGTATTCATGCCAAGTTTGGTCCTGATCCAACATTGTTTCAGTCCACAGTGCTCTCTGGATATAGGTGAACTACAACTCCAAAACCCAAGGTCAATGCCCACCAAACCCTTATAGTATTTTCTCTTGGTTATGGGAGTTCTGTGTGGGACGTTTGTGTCTTTCTGCCATTCCTGCCAGGATATCTATGTTGTGTTCATCGAAACAGGCCCAGGTTTCACACTGAGAGTATAAATGCATTTAAAAACATATTAGCTATATGTATGACTGTGTTAGAGTGTCATTTTGTGTCATTTTGGTTGGTGGTGTGCCCCAGGATTTTGCAAATGTAAAAAATGTGCCGTGGCTCAAAAAAGGTTGAAAAACACTGCTATAAGCCACAAACACAAAATTTTGAAAACATATATTAGACATGTAAGGCTTTCATGCGATGTAACATTCGTTACCATTGAAACAAAAAAAAGGACACAAAGCCAAAGATGTATCAGCAGCCCCTCGTACAACTGTGGGAAACTCCACTCTGTGAAGATATGTGTTTCATTCTCAAGATTGACATGCAGGTGCTTTTGATGAGGGCTGTGGGCCTCTATCTCCCACAATTACATAAGGCTCTCCGAAGGATGGCTGGAGGCTGTTGTTGTGTTGTTACAAAACTGACTCGCCGAACTCCATCCTGCACAATGCCTAGGGCTCCAGAAGCAAAGGAAGAAGAAAGGAACTAGACACCTGCCTGCTTAACCTCTCCAAGGGGACACGCATGTAACATCCAATTATCTGGTTGTAATTACTTCTCTCATTGAGGATTTCTCACACTCATTATTTGATGACTCTGTAAGCTTTCAACCTGCAAAAATTCAGCCTTATACTTGGGATGTGAATTCGTCTCAGTCTCCCTTAATAAATATTACTTTCCTGCCTTCTACTTGTAACAGTTGATACACACATAGCACGGTTCTTCGTTCTACTTTTTTTTCTAGTGTGGCCGCTGCGGAGGACTTGCTTTTGAAAGTCTTGACCAGGGGTCAGGAACCTTTTTGACTCAGAGAGCCACAGCTGCAACAGCTGCAGAGCTGTTTGGGCTGGAAGTCAGCCTGAAGAAAACGGAAGTCCTCTACCAGCCTGCACCACAGGAAGAACACCATCATCCCCATATCAGCATAGGAAAATCTGTGCATGAGTCCGTTCAGCAGTTCACCTACCTGGGAAGCATAATCTCTTAAAACGCCAAGATTGATAAAGAGATAGATCGCAGATTAGCAAAGGCATATAGTGCATTCGGAAGGCTTCAGAAAAGAGTCTAGAGCAGGGGTGCTCACACTTTTTCAGCATGGGAGCTACTGATTAAAAAACCAAGTCCCAAAGATCACCTACCCAGAAATGTAAAACGTATAACTATTTTCTTATTAATTAATTAATTAATTTATATTATTCATTTTTATGTGCCGCTCCTTCCAGCAGGCTCGGGGCAGTTTACATAAAATGAAGTTATAAAACATCAACATTTCAGTTTAATAACAACAATATAAAACAGAGCATAAAAATACATCCAACCACCCCATTTCTCCCACACTGCCATATTACCACACATATTATCAGCCAGAAAGTAAGAAGAGAGGCTGTTGAACTGCAAGGCCATTTAATACTCAGCAAGGTAAACAAAGGGGCATGCAAAAATACATCCAACCACCCCATTTCTCCCACATTTCCATATTCCCGACATATATTTCTCAAGGAACAAAGCAAGCAGAGAGGCTTTGGAGCTAAAAGGCCATTTTTAAACATTAAAAATAAACAAAGAGACATGCCACAGAACCATCAAGCACCCACCCCAAAGTAGAAAGACCGACCTTTGAGATGCGGTAAGGAAATGACCCCAAAGCATCCTTCTTCTTCTCCTCCATCGTTGCTCCTATTTCCATGCCGCCAGCATGCATGCCGCCTCCAAGAGCTCACGAGAAGTCCGAGAGGCAGAATGGGCGCTTCTGTGCATGCGCGCTGGGCCAGCCATGCACCACGTAATCCAGGCCCGCCCCCTTTGGTCTCCTACGACTCTGAGTGGCTGAAGAAGGACGGAGGGAGGAGGAGAAATCCAAAAGAGGGGGCCCATTCTACCTCTTGGACTCTGAGCTTTTGGAGCGGCGCGCGAGCAGGAGCGGGGAGGAGCAACGACGGAGGACTTCTTTGCAGCGTGCAGGGGGCGCGTGAAGAGGACCAACAGCAAAAAACCTGGTCAGGGGCCTGAAGATCACCAGGATGAGGCCCGAAGATCACCCTGGTGATCGAGATCACCATTCTGAGCACCCCTGGTCTAGAGCAACAAGCACCTGAGACAAAGCACAAAAATCAGTGTGTACAGAGCTATCGTACTGTTCTCCTTTATGGGTCTGAAACATGGGTCACCTATCGCCAACACTTACGACTCCTCGAACACTTTCATCAGCGCTGTCTTCACACAATCCTAAATATACAGTGGAACGACTATGTGATGAACATTGCTGTCCTTGAGCAAGCAGGGATCACCCGCATTGAGGCCATGCTACTGAGTACACAGCTGAGCTGGGCAGGGCACATCTCTAGGATGAAGGACCACCGCCTCCCAAAGATACTACTCTATGGTGAAATCGCCACGGGTCAACGTAGGAGAGGCGCCCCCAAAAAGAGACATAAGGACCCCCTGAAATAATATCTCAATCCTGGCCACATTGATCATCAAAAATGGTCCACCTTGGCCTCACATCGGGAAGCTTGGAGACGCACTATCTACAATGCTGCGGCCTCTTTCAAGAAGACACGTTGAACGTGTTTCAAAGAGAAACGACAACGCAGAAAGAGCCGCAACTTGGAAACAACATCACCCAAGGAGACTTTCTGCTGTGCTTTCTGCAACCGGACTTGCCTATCTTGGATTGGCCTTTTAAGTCATCAACGCACTTGTAGAAAGCGTGGGACGAGTCCTTCCTAAGAATCTTCGTTCGCGAAGAAAAGCCAAGAAGAAGATTTTTGATATTGTCTTAAATTCATTTTGGTATAAACATAGGCACTAAAATTTTGGCTCACATGATATCTGTCCAGGACAAAGACAATTCGTTACTCACTAAGGCAGTGTTTCCCAACCAGTGTGCCGTGGCACACTAATGTGCCGTGAGTGATCATCAGGTGTGCCGTGGGAAATTGGAACCTCCAATACCCCTTCTTCCCCCTCCTGCCGAACATTTTTTCTTCTTCACTCAGGCTCCCTTCTTCCCAGCCTCGCTCTGCTCGCTTTGCCTCGCTTTGCTCTGGGGCGAGTCTGTGCAGTAGCGCCCGCACGGGTCGCGTCTCCCTCCCCCCTCCCCCCTGAACACGCTCACACTGCCCCCTCGGATTAAAATGGTGGCAGAAGCGGCAGTGTAGAAGAAAAAGTAAGTGTTCAGCAGGAGGGGGAAGAAAGGGCGCGAAGGGGGAGGGGGAGGAAGAAGTCTGTCCAAAGCTGGCATGGGCAAACTTGGACCTTCCGGGTGTTTTGGACTCCAACTCCCACCATTCCTAGCAGCCTCAGGACCTTTTCCTTTCCCCCCCTCAGCCACGTAAGCAGGAAAGGGCCTCAGGCTGTGAGGAATGGTGGGAGTTGAAGTCCAAAGCACCCAGAGGGCCGAAGTTTTCCCATGCCTGTTTTAGGGACCTTAAAGTGGTGAGCCTCCTTCCAACACTGTGATTCTGGATAGAAAACAAACAACAACATAACATAACATTGTTTGAGTCCACGGTGCTCTCTGGGCGTAGGTGAACTACAACTTCCAAACTCAAGGTCAATTCCCAAGTATTTTATGTTGGTAATGAGAGTTCAATATACTAAGTTTGGTTCAATTCCATTATTGCAAGAGTTCAAGATGCTCTTTGATTGTGTGTTAACTATAAATCCCAGAAACTGTAACTCCCAAATGTCAAGGTCTATTTCCCCAAACTCCATCTGTGTTCACATTTGGGCATATTGAGTATTCATGCCAAGTTTGGTCCTGATCCAACATTGTTTGAGTCCACAGTGCTCTCTGGATATAGTTGAACTACAACTCCAAAACTCAAGGTCAGTGCCCACCAAACTCTTATAGCATTTTCTCTTGGTTATGGGAGTTCTGTGTGGGAAGTTTGTGTCTTTCTGCCATTCCTGCCAGGATATCTATTTTCTGTTCATCAAAACAGGCCCAGGTTTCACACCGAGTGTATAAATACATTAAAAAACATATTAACTATATGTATGACTGTGTTAGAGTGTCATTTTGTGTCATTTTGGTTGGTGGTGTGCCCCAGGATTTTGTAAATGTCAAAAATGTGCCGCGGCTCAAAAAGATGTTGAAAAACACTGCACTAAGGAACAGCATTTAAAGGCTGGTGTAACACGAGCATATCATGGAACTGTTTTCAGTACAGAGTGTCCATTAGCTCAGTTTATCTAGTAGGCAAATCAGAGATGCAGTTCCTGGGCAATATTCTCATGTGCTCTTGAACTGAGGGATATACAGACACATACCTCTTGCCTTTCACAATACCCCCCCCCCCCCAAATTCATATTTTCTTCTCAGTCAGCTTTTTTCCTACAGTACTTCCTTAAGGCAGTCTTTCTCAACCAGTGTGCCGTGGCACACTAGTGTGCCATGACGGACCTCCTGCTGTGCTGCGAGAAATGCTCTCTGCCCCCCTTCCTCCCCCCTCCTGCCGAACTCCTGCTGCTTGGGGGAGGAGGAATGGCTGGGCAGTGGCGAAGAAAAAGAAGAAGGGACCGGGGCGCTGCCTCCTTCGGCCATTTCCCCAGCCAGCCTCCAATCCGCCATGACTCCCACCATGACTCTCGCCCCTCGCTCGCTGAAGCCGCGTGGAGGAGGAGCCCCGCCCACTGAGGCCCGTCCACTGCTCATGCTCCTCCTCTGTAGGAGAGCTGAAGCTGAGGGGAGGGGGCAGGGCATGGCGCGGCCTGTAGGAGAGCTGAAGCTGGGGGGAGGGGGCAGGGCATGGCGCGGCCTGTAGGAGAGCTGAAGCTGGGGGGAGGGGGCGGGGCACGGCGCAGCCTGACTCTGCCCCCTCCCCTGGCTTCGGCACTCCCAGAAGCTGCTCCAGCCTTGAGGGGATAGTGCCAAGCCAGCATTGTTCTGGCTCTGGCACTGCTGGCTTGGCACTGCCCCCTCAAGGCTGGAGCAGCTGCTGGGAGAGGTGAAGCCGGGGGTAGGGGGTGGGGCATGGCACAGCCTGGCTCCACCCCCTCCCCGGCTTTGGCACTTTCAGCAGCTGCCCCCAGCAGGCCACCAACCCCCAGCCGTTCTTTACTGTGTTAGAGTGTCATTTTGTGTCATTTTGGTTGGTGGTGTGCCCCCGGATTTTTTTAATGTTAAAAGTATGCCGCGGCTCAAAAAAGGTTGGGAAACTGCCTTAAGGAATGGGGTGTGTACACCACCTTCCATACTCTGCTTCAGCTCAGGAGTCTATCGGAAACAATGTGTCTCATTGCAAACACATTCTTTACATTCCTGGATACAGTTAGTCATCAGATTCAATGAAGCCTTTGCATAACCTGAAGTCTGCCTTGTTCGTTTGCGTGTTTGTTTTTTTTATTGAGACTAGACCTGCTGAATCACAAGGATCCATGAAAAACTGTTTCTTTCCGTGGCTGATGAGGTGCCTGCCTATCGTAAACCTTTAAGCAGGCCAGGGAAGCAATCGCTCTTCCCTCTTGTTGCTCCTCAATGACTTGTATTTATTGGCAGCATCTAAGACCATATGATCAAGTCTGCTCACATACTTATTGGTGACTAGCTTGGGGACCCGGCGGTGCCCGGGTTATTTGAGGAAGGCATTGTGTGCCAAGGTTGGTTCCTATTAGATGTTTATGTGGCTTGCAGTGGTCTCAGGAACTTAGTGAAGGTACTGCAAGTCCCATTGGCCATGGTCCATCCCCCTCCAAACAGCACCAGGATGTCGAATGGGTCATGGGGGCTCTGTGTGTCACATTTGGTCTTGATCATTCTTTGGATGAGGGTTGCAGCGGTCTCGGAAGGTGAGCGAAGGTATTTCAAGTCCCATCATCTGTGGTTCATCCTCCTTGAAACAGCACCAGGGTGTAGAGTGGGTCAAGGGGGCCCTGTGTGCTAATATTGGTCTGTATTGGTCATTGGGTGAGGGTCACGTTGTGAAGTGGGCCATTGGGCCCCTGTGTGCCAAGTTTGGTCCTGATCCGTCACTGCTGTGGGCCGCAGTGTCTGACTGCCTGAGGCCTTTCCTTTTCCCTCTGAGTCGCCTCAGAATGTTGGAATGTGGATGGCCAATAGGAGTCCTTTATGCAAATACCATTTCAGTGGCAACCAATCCCCTCTGTCTGGGCCTGTAGAATGTTGGAGTTCTGAGGCTGGCCAATCAGAGTCCTTTATGCAAATAATCCCATAGTGCCAACCTATCGAAACGCTGTCACATATTCCTTGGCACCTCCGCACCTCCCAGAAAATGAACATTCCATTTCCAATGGAAAAAAAACCCTGTCATTTGGCTAACTCAAGCATTCAGTTGCATTCTGTTTTGCTGGCCAATCAGAGTCCTTTATGCAAATAGTTCCTCAGTGGCAACCAATGCCCTCTGTCTGGTGCCTTAGATTGTTGGAGTTCTGAGGCTGGCCAATCAGTGTCCTTTATGCAAATAATCCCACAGTGGCAACCAATCGAAACGCTGCCACATATTCCTCCATACGCACCGCCGCACCTCCGCCCGCAAACACTGATTTTTATTATATACATAGATAGATAGATGATGAGTCAATGACAACCGAACTCTAGAGAGTTCCTCCAAATCATGACCACCATCATCCCATCCCACATAGGAAATAAGGTTCAGCGTGTGCCCAGCAGTATGACACTATTTGGGAGACACTATTTGGGAGAGAGCCATGGTTGTCATGGAAGCTATGAAATCCTCAGCCACTCCTGACAGAGCAGTCTCAGCACAGATATTGACGTCTCCCAGCACTGTAAGATGTTGAGACTCCAAAACCAGCCCCAACGCCACTCCTGCTAACTCAGAAAGGGAGAATGTTGAGTGGTACACAAACAGAATCCCTATTCTGTCCTGGCTATTCACATTTAGTAGGCCTGGGCAATCATGGTTCTAAATGGTTCTAAAGTACTTACAAAACTAAAGTTCTGTGGTGAACACTAGGTGGAGCATATTGGACAATCGGAAAAAATATTACTTTCTAACAGATAGATTAAAAGAAAATAATGTAAGATTTAAATGGAACAAGATCGATGGGCTCCAGTTCACCTACAGAACGATAAGATATTGGATCGATTCGGAAGAGGCAGCAAAGGAGTTTTATAAAAAATGGCGTCACATTCTGGACCCATCCAGTCTAAGCCCCAAAAGTGCTAATGGACGTGAGGGAAAGGAAACCAGAGGAAGGAACTCTCCACAAAAAAACCAAAGAGAGAAGACAAAAACATGGACGAAGGGAAATACTGGAAGTATAGAGAACCACAAAGGAAATGAGGAGAATGGAGCCCAAAGCGAGCGGGAAGAGGAGGAGATAAGCGACCAAGCTACACCCCAAGAAATATACTCGGACTCGGAATCGGAGGGAGAAAGGTCACAGGGGGAAGAAGAAGAAGAAGAAGACTAAGCTCTCTATACCAAAGAGAACAACAATAAGAGATGGAGGTAAATTGTTTTTCGGTTAATATAAATGGTTTAAATGTGCCGGAGAAGAGGAGGCAGGTGTTTCACTATCTAGCAAAACAAAAGGCAATGATTTATGCCTTACAGGAAACCCATATGAAAACTTCAAGAATAGGCCTACTTGAGAAAAAGAAACTGGGAACTTTATTTTCCTCCTCCATCGAAAAAAGGCAGAGAGGAGTGGCCCTCTACATAAATCCAAGACTGGATCCAAAATTTCAATTTAAGGACAAAGAGGGGAGAATTATTGCGGCAATGGGGACGCTAAAAGAGAAAAAAATATTAATAGTTTGTGTTTATGCGCCAAATAATGCCAAAATGGATTTTTTTGGGAAGCTAAATGATATGATAAGCATGGCGGAGTGGGACGAATGTATAATTTGTGGGGATTTTAATGGGGTGTGCAATCCCAAACTAGATAAGAAAATTATAAAATCAAGAGCCCAAAAAAGAAAAAGCAAACTTCCCAAGAGCTTTTTCCAGATGATGAGGCAAAACTATCTGGTAGACATTTGGCGTTCTCAGCACGAGAAAGAGAAAGATTTCACACACTTCTCTGCGAGCGGGGTTAATTGGTCTCGAATTGATATGATACTAATATCAAAGAGATTAGCACCAAGTACAAGTGGAATTAAGATACTCCCCAGAATTCATTCTGACCATGCCCCACTGAGTATGGGGATAAAATTTGGTCAGAAAATATACAGATGGCGCTTAGACGACAATCTGTTAAAAACAGATACCGATATTCAAAAAATTAAGGAATCGCTGAAAGAGTATTTCCAAATAAACGCACAACCGGAGACAGATGTAAAATTACTATGGGAGGCATCCAAGGCGGTAATGAGGGGGGTGTTTATGGCGCAAGCAAGCTCTAAAAGGAAACACAAGAGACAAGAGCTGGACAATCTGACTAAAGAGTTAGAAAAAATAGAGAGGAAATTGAAACAATTAGGTGAGAATAAGGGCCTGGAGAATAAAAGGAAAATAATTAATAACCAAATAAGAATGATCACAACAGGAGAAATAGAAAAGAAATTAAAGTTCGCGAAACAAAACTATTTTGAAAACGCGAATAAAGCAGGAAAGTGGTTGGCCTACAGGGTTAAAAAACAACACCAAAAGAAGACAATTGAAAAAATAACAAGAGGGGGTAAAACATTTACGAACGATGTAGATATAGTGAAGGAATTTGCTAACTACTACCAACATCTATACAATAGTGATAACATAGAGGGAGAGAAAACTCAACAATATCTAAATAATCAGAAGCTGCCACATATTTCAGAAGAAGAGCGGGAGAACCTAAATAGGGAGATAACAGTCGAAGAAATTTATGAAGCAATAAAAGGACTAAAACATGGGAAATCCCCAGGACCTGATGGATTTTCGGACACCTATTATAAAGTACTGATGGTAGAATTAGCCCCATATTTGAAAAAAGTGATGGACGAAATAATTAGGACAGGGGAACTACCGAATACCTGGAAGGAAGCAGAAATAGTGGTGATTCAGAAAGAACAGAAGGAAGCAGATAAAGTAGAAAATTATAGGCCGATATCGCTTCTGAATATAGATTATAAAATCTACGCAAAGATCTGGGCGACGAGATTTCAAAGATTCTTAAATAAATGGATATCACAATCCCAATCGGGTTTTCTCCCAAAAAGATCAATGAAAAGGAATATCAGAATGATACTCAATGTGATCGAGTTTCTAGATAAAAATATTGATAAAAAAGCGGCGATACTCTTCTTGGACGCCGAAAAAGCGTTTGATCGAATAAACTGGGGCATGATAGAAAACCTCCTATCCGAGCTAGACATGGGATATAAATTTTCGGCAGCGATCAGCGCAATCTACAAAGCCCAACAGGCCTTTATTAGTGCAAACGGTCTAAAATCTAGCTATATTAAAATAGAGCGAGGTACAAGACAGGGATGCCCGTTATCCCCACTTATTTTTAATTTTGTCCTGGAAATATTACTAAGAAGCATTCAGAAAAATAAAGATGTAGAAGGGATAAGGGTCAAAAACAAAACATATAAGATTCTAGCGTTTGCCGATGATTTGGCCTGCACAATTAGAAACCCGGCGGAGAATTTAGAGATATGGCTAAAAACTATAGAAGCATTTGGGGAGGTAGCAGGCTTTAAGTTAAATAGGGAGAAATCACAATTGCTAATTAAGAACATAGATTTTACAGAGGGAATGGTTCTCCAGAAAAGATTCGGTATCCCATTGGGGAAAAAAGTAAGGTATTTAGGAGTTGAGATAACCGCCAGGAATTGCCAGCTAACAAAAAATAACTACGAAAAATGCTGGAGAGAAATAAAAGAGAAGCTTAGTAGCTGGAAAAATCTGGACCTCTCTATAATGGGCAGAGTTTCGTTGATTAAAATGAAGATCTTCCCTAAGTTAAACTTTTTGTTTCAGGCCCTCCCGATCCTAAAAAATATGACTATAATAAAGAAATGGCAATCTGAATTAGCCTCCTTCATATGGAAGGGGGAAAAGCCCAGATTTAAGTTAAAATATCTCCAATTACCTATGCAACAAGGTGGATGTGGCTTTCCGGATCTCCTGAGTTATTATGAGGCCAACTGCCTAGAAAATATCAAACCCTGGCTAGAATTAAAGGATACCGAACTTCTCAATATAGAAGGGTGGGATAATAAGAATGGATGGCACGCGTACCTGCTATATAATAAAATTAAAAACGATAATAATTTTAAGAACCATATAATAAGGGCGCCGTTGCTGAAAGTTTGGACGAAACATAAAGAGATGATATATACCAAATTGCCGCTCTGGGCATCCCCCACGGAGGCATTTGCAATCGGGCAATACAATAAGGAGTGCACTTTAAGGTATACGATACTATTGAAAAAAGAAAGGAATAGGTACTACTTAAAATCTCAGGAAGAAATTAAAGAATACAATATGGGATGGCTCCAGTACAACCAACTAAGAGCTAGATACGTGATAGATAAAGATACAGGATGGGAAGACAACCCCACGGTAGGGGGGAGAATACTACTGCAGACACCGAACAAGTGCGTCAGTAAATTATATAAATTGATTATTAGAAACTAAGATGCGGAAAATCCCTCAATAGAGTATAGGGAAAAGTGGAACAAAAACCTAGGTCACACAATTAGCCAGGAAATGTGGGAGAGAACTTGGGCTAACAACGCGAGCTATACATGCTCCTATATATTAAGAGAAAATTTAATCAAAATAGCCTATAGATGGTACCTAACTCCAGATACTTTAAATAAGATATATAAAACGGGGACAGACTGTTGCTGGAAATGCCAGACGACGAAAGGTACATATTATCACGTCTGGTGGACGTGTGTGGAGGTCAAAAGATACTGGAAAAAAATCCATAACTTTATGGAGGAGGTAACGGGGCTAAGGATTAAATTTAAGCCTGAACTATTCCTTTTGAATATTTCAGACCAAAAGACTTGGGAAAGACCTGGGAAGATTGCTAACGTTTATCGCGACGGCCGCCAGAATTACCCTTGCTAGGTATTGGAAGGAAACCAAAATACCGGACTTGGAAGAGATGATATATAAATTAATGGACATAGCGGAAATGGATAAACTATCCGCCCTGCTGAGATATGGCCCAAGTGGGATATTTGAAAGGACGTGGAAACCGCTGATCAACTATGTGAAAAAAAATATGAAGATTGAGCTAAAGGGCTACTGGATATAAAAATCTTGGAGTATATGTAACGGGACAAGCTCTGATTGGGGATCGCTTTCTTGTGGGTGAAGTCAACCCTTTGTTTGTTTTTTAAATGTAGGAGTGTATAGCGAATTGGTATGTCAGCCCCACCCTAATGTTTCCATCCCTTGCCCCCACCCCTATCCCTTTCCCCTTCCCATGGAAGCCTGATGTGGGCGGTAATGTCAATGTTTGTAAACACTGTTATGTTTTTTTAACAATAAAATTCTTTTAAAAAAAAACACTAGGTGGCGCTGGTGCTTTGCTTCTACAGTGTTGCTAAAGTTCTGGTGGTGAACACTAGGTGGCGCTGGTGCTTTGCTTCTACAGTGTTGCTAAAGTTCTGGTGGTGAACACTAGGTGGCGCTGGTGCTTTGCTTCTACAGTGTTGCTAAAGTTCTGGTGGTGAACACTAGGTGGCGCTGGTGCTTTGCTTCTACAGTGTTGCTAAAGTTCTGGTGGTGAACACTAGGTGGCGCTGGTGCTTTGCTTCTACAGTGTTGCTAAGGTTCTGGTGGTGAACACTAGGTGGCGCTGGTGCTTTGCTTCTACAGTGTTGCAAAAGTTCTGGTGGTGAACACTAGGTGGCGCTGGTGCTTTGCTTCTACAATGTTGCTAAAGTTCTGGTGGAGAACACTAGGTGGCGCTGGTGCTTTGCTTCTACAGTGTTGCTAAAGTTCTGGTTGTGAACATTTCAGAACTCTAAATAAACTTTCAAAGCTTCATTATTATTTCATTAATGGCGATTTTTAGGACAGAACCAATTAGGAACTGCCATTTATAACGAAATTTTGGGAATAGACGGTCCCTCAAGTACACCGGCCCCAGACCATACAAGGCCTTAAAGGTCAAGACCAACACTTTGAAGGTGATCCGGTGCTCAATTGGCAGCCAGTGCAGTTGCCGCAGAGTTGGAGTGATATGGCTCCTGGCCGGCACTCCGGCCAGGAGTCTAGCTGCGACATTCTGCACCAGCTTAAGTTTCCGGATAACCGCCAAAGGTAGACCAATGTAGAGGGCGTTACAGTAGTCTAATCTCGAGATGACCATCACCTGGATCACCGTAGCTAAGTCATTCCCGGTTAGGTAGGGCACCTGTCGCAGGTGGAAAAAAGCAGATCTGCTGACAGCAGAGACCTGAGCCTCCACTGTCAGCAGTGGGTCCAATTGGACCCCCAGACTCTTTATTAAGGATGACGGCCGTAGTGCATCGCCGTCCAGAGTAGGCAGCTGGGGCTCACACCCACCCGGGCGACCCAAGCATAGGATCTCCATTTTCAATGGATTCACTCTCAAATGGCTGGCTTGTAGCCAACCAGTCACGGCTAAATCGCGAGTGGCTCTGATGTAGGGAGGGAGGGAGTTCTGGAGTGATGGAGCGATCACCGAAAAAGCTCTACGCCGGGTTGATGTCAGATGGGCTTCCTTAGGGCCTGGGATCTGTAATAAGTTCTGATGGTCTGAGCGCAGTGATCTAGCAAATGAATGGTGGGGTGTGTTTCTGTTCCAAGCAATAAAAGATCAATGTGGGAGATCACTTTCACAATATTATTTCAATTTATTTCATCTTCATTCTTTTCCAATAATGCGTGGATGGTGGATTGCAGATCCATATGGCATCAAAACATTGGTGTTTTCCTTTACAAAATTATAATACATAAGATAACATGTCATCAAATATAATTCGGATTACACTCAATGTCGGGTCGACGGTATCAAGAAAACACATGAGAAAGTGGCTGCGTCCACATACATATATGCTATGACTGAATATTTTGGGTATGTATTGATTGTGCTATATTTATGTAATGCCTTTTGAAATGTATTGATGTATATTGCCTCTTGCCTTCTGTTTTGGGGAATGTGTTTTCTTACGTGGGATCACACCTATATGTATAGGTTACAAAAATGTATATATAACAGGAATATGGGATTATATATTGAAAACTATTTATGTTTAATCTAATAGATATTGGACCAGTGGATTGGACAGTAGATAGTATGTGGCAGGTCCCGAAGAAGCCGGAAACGGCGAAACGGATGGCTTGATACCGTCGACCCGACATTGAGTGTAATTCGAATTATATTTGATGACATGTTATCTTATGGATTATAATTTTGTAAAGGAAAACACCAATGTTTTGATGCCATATGGATCTGCAATCCACCATCCACGCATTATTGGAAAAGAATGAAGATGAAATAAATTGAAATAATATTGTGAAAGTGATCTCCCACATTGATCTTTTATTGCGCTGAGCGCAGTGATCTCCAGGATTGACGGGATGAGGCGTTCCCGTAGGTATGTTGGCCGTAGGTATGTACAAGGCCTTGAAGGTTAATACCAGCACCTTGTGGGTAATCCGGAACTCGGCCGGAAGCCAGTGTAATCGGTGTAGAGCAGGGGTTATATTGCTCCTCACAGGAGTTCCCGTGAGGGGTCTGGCCGCCGCATTCTGCACCAGTCGAAGTCTCCGGGTCACCGACAAGGGAAGGCCAACATAGAGGGCATTACAATAGTCAATTCTTGAAGTTACTGTGGCATGAACCACTGTGGCCAGGTCATCTCCGGATAGGTAAGGCGCCAGCCGCCTAGCCTGCCGAAGATGAAAAAAGGCCGACTTGCTGACAGTGGAGACCTGGGCCTCCACTGTCAATAACGGATCAAGAATGACACCAAGGCTTTTGATGGTGGTAGATGGAAAAAGAGGTTCACCGTCTAAGGTAGGCAACCGGACATCATCCAGCCACAAGATCTCCGTCTTCGCCGGATTCACCCTCAGTCTACTGGAGCGCAAGCAACCCGTTATGGCCTCGAGGATAGATGTGAAATTATCAGGAACCAAGTCCGGCCGGCCGTCCATCCACGGAAGGAGCTGGGTGTCATCCACTTACTGGTAACACTCCAGCCCATAGCTCCGAACCAGCTGAGCGAGCGGTCACATATAGATGTTAAATAACAATAGAGATAAGATGGCCCCCTGAGGGACCCCACACATAAGTGGTGATTTTTCAGAGGTCATCCCATTCCTTTCCACTCGTTGCCAACGGTTCTGGAGAAAGGAGCCCACCCAATTTAGGGCAGACCCTTGAACCCCAGAAGCGGCGAGGCGGTAGGTCAAAAGATCGTAATCAACTGTGTCAAAGGCAGCTGTAAAATCTAACAGTACAAGGAGCACCGATCTCCCTCGATCAAGCTGGCGTCAGAGTTGATCCGAGATGGCAACCAGCACAGTTTGAGTCGTAGCATTTGCAAGATTTGAGTTGAGGGATGAGTTGCTGGTGCACTACTTATGCACATCCTCAGCCGTCCATCCCCAGCACCAGTTGATTTAGCTAAAATCAAGTCCTGAAAGGCATTTACTGACCTGGCATTCAACAGCAACATTTTCTACCCAGGGAAACGGTCATCCTGGCTATTGCAGCTATCTGAATCTGGAAGACAGTTTGGAGGCAAGAAGCACCCTGTTCCGCTCCCCACTTTGACGGAACTACGACCGTCTCCTCTCTCTGTAATGAACCTGCTGGTCTAAGAAGAGGTCGTCTTCCTGCTCTGAGACGAGAAGGGATCCGATGTTACTTGAGGTCACTGAGAACAGCAAGGATATTTAAATAGACAAAGGACGCCTCAACAAGCTGTGCCAAGCAACACCCCCCTCCATTTATACAGCTGGGAAACTTAGTTGAGGCATGTGACTTGCCTGTGATTGCTCAGGATGTTTTCGGAATAGCCAAGAACTGTCCTGTTTTCTTTGCCTGAAGCACAATGGCCTCCTTCTCCAACTAAAACTGCCTCTTCGGCTCATTCGGGAATGCCAAATAACATGCAAACAAAACATCCATTTCTGGTTTATAGAGGTTCTGCGTCTCCTGCTACTGAAGGGTAACTCAGAAGCAGGGGCGGTCTAAGGTAATTTTAAATGGTAGGCGAACATTATTTTGGTGTCCCCCCCAAAAACATTATTTTGCCCTCCCCCCGTGTAAAACAAATATACAATTATAATATCACAATACCATTAGTAGTATTATATTGTATCAATGTATATACAATATATTATACCATACTCATACTATATTATATCATAATTATATTATACTACATTACAATATAATTACTGTATATTATAATATATTGACATTATAATATAATATAACATTCTATTATATTACTATTATTATACAATAATAAATAAAATTATTTATTTAAATAAAATTATCCTCTACTAAATATTTTCATGACTCCTATAAAACTCAAATAACCCAAAATAAAGTAAAATAAAATATTGTATTTTTGTACAATACCACTATACTGCAATATTGTTTGTAATATTACATGTAATATAAAATATATCATTATTCTATTGTTATATTGTATTTTTATTATATTGTATGACAATATTAAGCAGAACTGTATAATAATCAACAAGAAATGCATCAAAATCAGAATATATTACCTACCACCCGTCTCATAATTCATAGGAGTCTCCCATAAGTCCAAAATTAGGATCCCAATGGAAATGTAAATAGAAAAACAGCCAAAATGTTCAAATGAGGATGAATACAGGCAGCGCGGCATGGGCAAACTTGGGCCCTCCCTCCCTCTAGGTGTTTTGGACTCCAACTCCCACAACTCCTCATAGCCTCAGGCCCCTCAGGTCTAGACAGAAATAGAGCCGAAGAGAGGAAGGAGGGAGAGAAGAGGTCACAGAGGAGGAGGAGGAAAGCCCTTCATTCATTCCTTCACTTACACTTCCTTCACTGATTCTTTTCTCCTTCCCTGCAAACGCGCACGGCGGAGACAAAAGGAGAGGGGAAGCACTCCCTGCCTGCCCGATAGGGAGTGCTTTGCTTACAGGCTTCTGCGCAAGGGAGCTACTCGGCATGCGCGTAGGTTTTCGCGGATGTGCAGTTGCTCCTGCGCTCAACTTCAGCTCTGGAGCAACTGCGCCTGCGCGAAAACCTCCGCGCATGCCCAGAAGCAGCGTTGGAGCACACAAGGCCGGGGTCCAAAAGCAGGCAGCAGCGGCGCTGCTTGAGGAACATCGGCAGGGACAGGATGGCACCCCATGCGGCCAGGATGGCGCCCCCTTCCCAGATGGCGCCCTAGGCGGCCGCCTACTTGGCCTACCTTGTAGGACCGCCCCTGCTCAGAAGGTGAGCTTTCAAAAATCTTCCATGTGAAAAACAATCAGATTAGCCTTCCTTTCTTCATTTCCCCACTTTGCTGTGGGGTGCCCCAGGGGGCAATCCTGTCCCCTCTATTATTTAACATCTATGCCCGACCACTTGCTCGGCTGGTCCGTAGCTTTGGGCTGGTGTGCCACCAGTACGCTGATGACACCCAGCTCGTTCTGGGGATGGAGGGCAGGCCCGGAACCGTACCCGATAATTTCCATCTGTGCCTCGAAGCCATTACTGGATGGCTGCGAGCCAGTAGGTTGAAGGTGAATCCAGATAAGACAGAGATCCTGTGGTTGGGTCGTCCGGGTGGGGTGGAGATCCAGCTCCCTCCCCTGGATGGCGTGACATTTTGTCCGTCGTCGACAGTTAAAAGTCTTGGTGTCACACTGGACTCTCGACTGACGATGGAGACGCAAATCTCCACTGTCAGTCGAGCTGCCTTTTTCCATCTTTGTCAGGCGAGGAAGCTGGCTCCCTACCTCTCCCGCCACGATCTAGCCACAGTGGTCCAAGCCACGGTCATCTCGAGACTGGACTACTGTAATGCTCTCTATGTTGGCCTTCCTCTGTCGGTGATCCGGAAACGGAAGCTGGTCCAGAATGCGGCGGCTAGACTCTTGGCTGGCGTTTCGACGACCACTCATCTAACACCTGTCTTGCAGGAGCTGCACTGGTTACCAGTGGAACACCGGATCACCTTCAAAGTGTTGGTTCTGACCTTTAAGGCCTTGAACGGTCTGGGGCCAGCGTACCTTAGGGATCGCCTTATCCCATATTGCCCCACGAGGCCACTACGCTCAGAGGGGGGTCAACTATTAGAGTTTCCGGGCATCAAAGTGTACCATCTGACGGCCACAAGGCCTTTTCAATAATTGCTCCCATCCTATGGAATGCATTGCCTTCCGGAGTCCGTGTTCTGACGGACTTAATGGCATTCCGGAAGGTGTGCAAAACCCTCCTGTTTCAGCAGGCCTTCGGGTAGTACCGTTAAGATGGGTAGGCTCCTCGCCTTCCTGTGTCCTGCGTCCTGTTACCGATGCAGCCACTTATATCTGTGCCTTGGCCGCACTGTACTGTGCTGATGTATTTTACTGTATTTTATTGTGTTTGAGTGTCTATGGTGTTTTTATTCTGTTTTTAATCTTGAATTTGCTGTAAGTCGCCCCCAGCCATCCGGGAGTGGCAACTCACAAATTTGAATAAATAATAATAATAATAATTTGGTTAATGGCGATATATGACACCTTGTGAGTTGCTGGGAAAAAGGTGAACTGCCATCAGATCTCCGAGATGCAGTTATCGTCACCCTGTATAAGAAAAAAGGAACAAAATCCGATTGCTCAAACTATCGAGGTATAACACGGCTCTCCATTGCTGGAAAAATCCTTGCAAGGATACTCCTGAACAAATTAGTTTCTGCTATTGCAGAAGAATCTCTCCCCGAAAGCCAATGTGGCTTCAGAGCTAATAGGAGCACCACAGATATGGTTTTTGCCCTTAGACAACTGCAAGAGAAATGGCGAGAGCAGAACAAAGGACTCTATGTAACATTGGTCGACCTCACCAAAGCCTTCGACACTGTGAGCAGAAAAGGTCTGTGACAGATCCTGGAACGTCTAGGATGTCCCCCCAAGTTCCTCAAAATGATTATCCTGTTACATGAGGGCCAGCGCGGTCAAGTCAGATACGGCAATGCTCTCTCGGAGCCCTTTCTCATAACTAATGGAGTGAAACAAGGTTGTGTTCTTGCACAAACCCTATTTACAATCTTCTTCAGCATGATGCTCCAAAGGACTACGGCAGACCTCGAAGAAGATGGCATATATATACGCTATCGTACTGAGGGTAGCTTGTTCAACTTAAGTGGTCTGAAGGATCACACTAAGACTCGAAACTATCTAGTCCGTGAGCTGCTTTTTACTGACGATGCTGCCCTTGTCGCCCATTCAGAAGCAGCCCTGCAGCGCCTCACATCCTGCCTTGCAACAGCTGCAGAGCTGTTTGGGCTGGAAGTCAGCCTGAAGAAAACAGAAGTTTTCTACCAGCCCGCACCACAGGAAGAACACCATCATCCCCACGTCAGCATAGGCAAATCTGTGCTTGAGTCCGTTCAGCAGTTCACCTCCCTGGGAAGCATCATCTCTTCAGACGCCAAGATTGATAAAGAGATAGATCACAGATTAGCAAAGGCATAGAGTGCATTCGGAAGGCTTCACAAGAGTCTGGAGCAAAAAGCACCTGAGGCAAAGCACCAAAATCAGTGTGTACAGAGCTATCGTAGTGTCTCTTCCCCTCTATGGGTCTGAAACATGGGTCACCTATCGCCAACACCTACGACTCCTCGAACGCTTTCATCAGCGCTGTCTTCGCACAATCCTAAATATACACTGGACCGACTATGTGACGAATGTCGCTGTCCTTGAGCAAGCAGGAATCACCAGCATTGAGGCCATGCTATTGAGAACACAGCTGCGCTGGGCAGGGCATGTCTCTAGGATGGAGGGCCACCGCCTCCCAAAGACACTACTCTATGGTGAACTCGCCACGGGTCAGCGCAAGAGAGGCGCCCCCAAAAAGAGATATAAGGCCTCGCTGAAACAACATATCAGACTCAGCCAGATTGATCACCAACAATAGTCCACCCTGGCCTCACATCGGGAGGCATGGAGGCGCACTATCCACAATGCTGCGGCCTCTTTCGAGAAGACACGCCGAATGGGTCTCGAAGAGAAACGACAACGCAGAAAGAACCGCAACTTGAAAACAGCATCACCCAAGGAGACTTTCTGCTGTGCTTTCTGCAACTGAACTTGCCTATCTCAGATTGGCCTTTTTAGTCATCAAAGCGCTTGTAAAAAGCGTGGGATGAGTCCTTCATAAGAATCTTCGCTCGCGAAGTAATGCCGAGAGAGAGAGAGAGAGAGAGAGAGAAAGAGAGAGAGAGAGGAAGAGAGAGAGAGAGAGAGAGAGAGAGAGAGTAATGACTGTGTTTGTATCAGTCAACTACAATGCAGCAGGCTGAAGAGAACTATACTTCCTGGCTTTACGAAAATCATAGGATGTGGTTAAACCCCATTCTTGTATAGTCTTGTGTTAAGGAAGTAGGTAGCTCTTTTCTCTACCCATCTCCCCAGAAATAGGTAGAAGAACTAATAGAAAAAACTATAGTCTGCAGGAGATAGGTCTGTCTTCAACTATTCTGAAGTTATTCTGATGATTGTGTTTTTAAAAGCCAGGTATAAGGAACTGCTATTTTTACTGCATGGCTGCTTCTTGATTTATATAAATGTAGCCACAGCCAGGGGCGGTCCTACAGGTAAGCCAAGTAAGTGGCCGCATAGGGCGCCATCTGGGAAGGGGGTGCCATCCTGGCCGCATGGGGCGCCATCCTGGCCTTGCCGATGTTCCTCAGGCAGCGCCGCAGCTGCCTGCTTTTGGGCCCCGGCCTTGTGCGCTCCGATGCCGCTTCTGGGCATGCGCGGAGGTTTTTGCGCAGGCGCAGTTGCTCCGGCGCTGAAGTTGAGCGCAGGAGCAACTGCACACGCGCGAAAACCTTCGCGCATGCCCAGTAGCTCCCTTGCGCAGAAGCCTGTAAGCAAAGCACTCCCTATTGGGCAGGCAGGGAGTGCTTCCCCTCTCCCTTTGTCTCCGCTGCGTGCGTCTGCGAGGAAGGAGAAAAGAATCAGTGAAGGAAGTGTAAGTGAAGGAAGGAATGAAGGGCTTTCCTCCTCCTCCTCCTCTGTGACCTCTTCTCTCCCTCCTTCCTTTCTTCGGCTCTATTTCTGTCTAGACGTGAGGGGCCTGAGGCTATGAGGAGTTGTGGGAGTTGGGGTCCAAAACACCTAGAGGGAGGGCGGGCCCAAGTTTGCCCAGGCCGCGCTGCCTGTATTCGACCTCATTTGAACATTTTGGCTGTTTTTCTATTTACATTTACATTGGGATCTTAATTTTGGACTTATGGGAGACTCCTATGAATTATGAGTCGGGTGATAGGTAATAGATTCTGATTTTGATGCATTTACATTGCATTTCTTGTTGATTATTATACAGTTCTGCTTAATATTGTCATACCATATAATACAAATACAACATAACAATAGAATAATGATATATTTTATATTACATGTAATATTACAAACAATATTGCAGTATAGTGGTATTGTACAAAATAGTAATATATAATATTTTATTTTACTTTATTTTGGGTTATTTGAGTTTTATAGGAGTCATGAAAATATTTAGTAGAGGATAATTTTATTTAAATAAATAATTTTATTTATTATTTTATAATAATAATATAATGTTATATTATAATGTCAATATATTATAATATAATTATATTGTAATGTAGTATAATATAATTATGATATAATATAGTATGAGTATGGTATAATTTATTTATTTATTTATTTATTTATTTATTTCAGGATTTTACCCCGCTCTTCTCAACCCCCGAGGGGGGACTCAGCACGGCTTACAGTACGGCTGGTCGATGCCACATCATACAGTATAAAACCCCAAAACCCCACAACAATTAAAATACATTAAAACACATTAAAATACAGTTCCATCAGCAACATACACAGTCATTCCAAGTTAAAAACAATATTCACTCCATAAAAACATTGGCCCTCTTCATCCATTCCATTAAAATCCCCATCTAACATGCTGTTAGTGCTGGTGTGCAAACGCCTGGTCCCAAAGCCAGGATTTTACCTTTTCCTGAATGCCAGGAGGGATGAGGTGGACCGTACACCTCCATAGGGAGCGCATTCCACAGGCGGGGAGCCACCGCCGAGAAGGCCCTGTCCCTCGTCCCCACCAACCGCATTTGAGAAGTCGGCGGGAGCGAGAGCAGGGCTTCCCCAGATGATCTTAGGTTATGGGGTGGGACGTAGCGGCCGATGCGTTCGGACAAGTAAGCTGGGCCAGAACCGTATAGAGCTTTAAAGGTCAAAACCAGCACTTTGAATTGAGCCCGGAATTGGACAGGCAGCCAGTGGAGCTGACACAACAGGGGGGTGGTATGCTCCCTGTATGTAGCTCCCGTTAGTAATCTGGCTGCCGCCCGCTGGACTAATTGCAATTTCCGAACTGTCTTCAAAGGCAGCCCCACGTAGAGTGCGTTGCAGTAATCTATTCGGGATGTGACCAGAGCGTGGACGACCGTAGCCAGATCAGACTTCCCAAGGTACAGGCGCAACTGGCGCACGAGTCTTAACTGTGCAAAAGCTCCCCCGGCCACCGCTGAGACCTGGGGCTCCAGGCTCAGCGATGAGTCCAGGATCACTCCCAAGCTGCGAACCTGCGTCTTCAGGGGGAGTGTAACCCCATCCAACACAGGCTGTAACCCTCTGCCCTGTTCGGCCTTACGACTGACCAGGAGGACCTCTGTCTTGTCTGGATTTAGTTTCAATTTGCTAGCCCTCATCCAGTCCGACACAGCAGCCAAGCACCGGTTCAAAGTCTGGACAGCCTCCTTGGTGACAGGTGGGAAGGAGTGACAGATCTGGACGTCATCTGCGTACAGATAACACCTGACTCCGAAACTCCGAATGATCTCTCCCAGCGGTTTCATGTAGATGTTAAACAACATCGGGGACAGAACTGAACCCTGAGGGACTCCACAGGACAACGGCTGTGGAGCCGTTGTCCTGTGTATATTGTATATACATTGATACAATATAATACTACCAATGGTATTGTGATATTATAATTGTATATTTGTTTTACATGGAGGGGGCAAAATAATGTTTTTTTGGGGGGAGGGCGCCAAAATAATGTTTGCTTACCATTTAAAATTACCTTAGACCGCCCCTGGCCACAGCAATTATTGTAAGTAGAAATGAATAGACTGAGAACAGAAATAATACACAATTCCCATTGGGAAATTGGTAAAAACTGGAGATTTTTATTTATTTATTTATTTTTAAATTTTTGTACCCCGACCTTCTCACCTCCAAGGAGGGACTCAGACCGGCTTACAGCAAAATTCAATGCCATACAAATTTAAAACATCTTAAAACAGCATATTAAAATACATTAAAACAGAAATACATAAAAAACACATGGCCATTAAAACCACTTTCAAGTCGGGCTATAAAAGTGGTCACCCATTTCAGATTGAAATCAATCTCCGCTTATTCTGGGAAGGCCTCGTTCCACATCCAAGTCTTCACTCGCCTCCTGAAGGACAACAGGGAGGGGGCAGATCTAACATTGCTTGGGAGGGAGTTCCACAGCCGAGGGGCCACCACAGAGAAGGCCCTGTCTCTCGTCCCCACCAGACGCGCTTGCGAAGCTGGCGGGACCGAGAGCAGGGCCTCTCCGGAGGATCTTAATGTCCTTGATGGTTCATAGGGGAGAATCCGTTCGGACAAGTAAACTGGGCCGGAACCGTATAGGGCAGGGGTGCCCACACTTTTTCAGCATGCGAGCTACTTATAATAAAACCAAGTCAGAAAAATCTACCGAGAGAGAAACAGGGTGAAGCAGGGGGAGAGGGCGGGGCTTGGCGCGGCCTGTCTCCACACCCCCCTCTGGCTTTAGCTCTACCACAGCTTCTCCAGGCTTGAGGAGGGTAGTGCCAAGCCAGTGGTGGCATAGCTAGCCACCACTGGCTTGGCACTACCCTCCTCAAGGCTGAAGAAGCTGTGGTAGCGCTGAAGCGGGGGAGGGGGCGGGGCTTGGCACAGCATGGCTCCGCCCCCCCCCCTCTGGCTTTAGCTACCACAGCTTATCAGGCTTGAGGAGGGTATTGCCAAGCCAGTGGTGGCATAGCTAGCCACCCCTGGCTTGGCACTACCCTCCTCAAGGCTGAAGAAGCTGTGGTAGCGCTGAAGCTGGAGAGGGGGCGGGGCTTGGCACAGCATGGCTCCGCCCCCTTCCTCTCTGGCTTTAGCGCTACCACAGCTTATCCAGTCGTGAGGCGGGTAGTGCCAAGCTAGTGGTGGCATAGCTAGCCACCACTGGCTTGGCACTACCCACCTCAAGGCTGAAGAAGCTGTGGTAGCGCTGAAGCTGGAGAGGGGGTGGGGCTTGGCACAGCATGGCTCCGCCCCTCCCCCCTCTGGCTTTAGCGCTACCACAGCTTATCCAGGCTTGGGAGGGTAGTGCCAAGCTAGTGGTGGCATAGCTAGCCACTACTGGCTTGGCACTACCCTCGTCAAGGCTGAAGAAGCTGTGGTAGCGCTGAAGCCAGGGGAGGGGGCTGGGCTTGGCATGCCCCATCCGGCTGGGATCGACCTCCTTTGGTCCTGGGATCGACCAGTCGATCGCGATCGACTTCCTGGGCAGCCCTGGTATAGGGTTTTGTAGGTAAAAACCAGCACTTTGAATTGTGCTCAGAAACTAATTGGCAGCCAGTGGAGCTGGTGCAGCAAGGGAGTTGTATGCCTCCTGTACCCCGCTCCTGTTAGTAACCTGGCTGCCGAGTGTTGGACTAATTGCAGTTTCCAAACAGTCTTCAGAGGCAACCCCACGTAGAGAGCGTTGCAGTAGTCTATTCGAGAGGTAACCAGAGCATGGACTACCATGGCCAAGTCAGACTTTCCAAGGTACAGGCGCAGCTGGCGCACAAGCTTTAACTGTGCAAAAGCTCTCCCGGCCACCACCGAAACCTGGGGCTCCAGGCTCAGCGATGAGTTCAGGATCACTCCCAAACTGCGAACCTGCACCTTCAGGGGGAATGTAACCCCATCAAGCACAGGCTGTAACCCTATGCCCTGTTCGGCCTTACGACTGACCAGGAGGACCTCTGTCTTGTCTGGATTTAGTTTCAATTTGTCCGCCCTCATCCAGTCCGTTCCAGCGGCCAAGCACCGGTTCAGGACTTGAACAGCCTCCTTAGTAGCAGGTGGAAAGGAGTGACAGAGCTCGACATCATCTGCGTACAGATGACACCGCACCCTGAAACTCCGGATGATCTCCCCCAACGGCTCAACGAGATCAAAACAGTGTTTGCATGCTTAACACTCAAGTACATGCATGGACTTCCCTTTTTGACACCAGGTGTTAGATAGGAAAATCGTTACTATGGGTATAAAATTAGAAACCATATGTGCATTGCAACTCATGCAATTTGTGCACTCGCCTTGGAGCTGCTGAATCCTTGTATGTGAAAATGCATAAAATCGAGTATATCTTTTTATTTCCCCCGGTTGCAAGCTACATTTTTATAGCAACGAACCCATTGACAATTGTGACGACTCTCTCCTTTATAACTTCTGCCAACCTTCAAACGCAACACCTTTGTAAATCCGATGCCACTAATGAGTAATTCTTGACTACCCGATGTTTCTAAAGCTTGCACCAAAAGAGGTCACTGAGAGAGATTTATGAATAGAGAACTTTAACAGTTTATTTGTTAACAAAGTTTAAAGCGTGGAGGTTTCAAGGTAGACAGAGCTTAGTTGGTTACAGTATCTTCTTAGAGGCACAGATCTTAAGGTTACTAAGTTTCTAAATGGGGTACAATGTTTGACTGTATGTGGTGTTACAGCCTAGCAGTGTGATGCCCCAGCCTAGTGGTCAGAGACAGGCACCAGTGGTGCCAGTGGATCAGGGCCAGGATGGAGAGGATGAATGGCCATGTGGGGACATTTCTGCAAATGGGGATTAGTCTTGGGATAATGACTGGCTGCATGGGTATTGGCCGGAGGAAGGGGCTAATGAAGATTCTATGGAAGTCAGTTTCGAGACAGCTAGCGAGAACTCCAGTAACCTTGACTCTCACGGGAACTTTACTCCCTTGCCAGCTGAGCTCCCGGGAAATAGGGAGGAAGAGCTTTCTCAGCAAGATATGAGTCCACCTGGGCCCACCAACGAGTTGTTGGATTTTGATAGAAGGGCTAGTATCAGATCCTCCTGGAGAGATTGGAATTTGCGACGGGGAATTCAGTGGTCCCACAGAAAATAGATTCCTTTAAGAGACTGGCCCGGGGAAAATCTCACCAGAGCTGAAGCTACGTTTGGCTTGGATTGTTCATGCTTCTCAGTCTCTGGCCCCGTGGAAGGAGCCCGCCTGTGCCACACCAAATACGCATGCGTGGAAAAAGCTGGCTCCGCACATGCCCACCCTCCACCCGCAGCGGCTCCAGAAGGCCGGAGACCAAGGAGGAGCGCCCGGCAGCCGGAGGCAGAGCCTCCGCCCCTGGCCGCCATATCCTCCTCCTTAGTCTCCGGCCCCGTGGAAGGTGGCCCGCCCACACCGCACCAAATGTGCACGCGCGGAAACAGCTGCCTCTGCGCATGCGCACCCAGCACAGCGGCTCCACGAGGTCGGAAACTGAGGAGGAATGTCCGGCAGCCAGAGGTGGAGCCTTCGCCCCCAGCCACCAAACCCTCCTCAGTCTCCGTCCCCGTGGAAGGCGGTCCGCCTGCGCCGCACCAAATGTGCACACGTGGAACCAGCTGGCTCTGCGCATGCACAGCCTCCACGAGACCGAGGAGGAGTGTTTGGCAGTCGGATGCACCCCCGAACATGTGAATAATATTCTACCTTTTATTTCCCAGTGATCAGTGGTTGGAGGAGGGGGGGGGGGCAAAATAGTATTCGCATTTAAAATTACCTTAGTCCGGCCCTGACCATAGAGAAGCCCAAACTCTTTTAATACATTGACAATATCTGTGCTTTACAACTGGAAGAAAGACATAATTTTATAATTTGAACAAACTTCAAATTCTTGGCTTTTAAACATTAAATGTGCTGGCACCTCCGGTCTGGATTAAGAAAAGAAAACGACTAAATTGCAGAAAGATTGTGTAAAAACGGTGCCCTCATTCCAAGGTGTTCATCATAGCAAGGAATGTTGCCACTCCTGAAGTCTGAGCTTTAGGAGTGTTTGCATTTTGGTTAGTATGATGAGTCACAAATAGCCTCGTTCTTTTTATTAATAACTAGCTGAGGACCCGGCGGTGCCCGGGTTATTTGAGGAAGGCATTGTGTGCCAAGGTTGGTTCCTATTAGATGTGTATGTGGCTTGCAGTGGTCTCAGGAAGTTAGTGAAGGTACTGCAAGTCCCATTGGCCATGGTCCATCCCCCTCCCAACAGCACCAGGATGTAGAGTGGGTCAAGGCTTTGTGTGCCAAGTTTGGTCTTGATTAGTCATTGAATGAGGGTCGCAGCAGTCTTGGGAAGTGAGTGGAGGTACTTCAAGTCCCATCATTCGTGGTCCATCCTCCTCAATATGGCACCAGAATGTAGAGTGAGTCATGGGGGCTCTGTGTGCCAAGTTTGGTCTTGATCAGTGTTTGGATGAGGTTGGCAATGGTCTGGTGAAATGAGTGGAGGTACTTCAAGTCCCATCATCCGTGGTCTGCCCTCCGAACTGCATCAGGACATCCATTGGGTCATGGGGGCTTTTTGTGCCAAGTGTGGTCATGATTATGCACTGGATGAGGGTCGCAGCGGGCTTGGGAAGTGAATGGAGGTACTTGAAATCCCATCCTTCATGGTCCATCCTCCTCTAAAGTGCAGTAGGATGGAGTGTGGGTCATGGGGGCACTGTGTGCCAAGTTTGGTCTTGTGGTTCAGGGCCGCCTTGGTCTGTGGGGAATGAAGAGTTTGAAAGTACTACAAATCTCATAACCTGTGATGGTACTTCAAGTCCCATCTCCATGGTCCTCCCTACTCCAAACTGCAGTAGAATGAATCATGGGTAATAAGGGCTCAGTGTGCCAAGGTTGGTTACTGTTAATTCAGGCCATACACAATGTCCCATTAACTGAGGCCTAGTCAGGGAAATCAAGTTAATGAAGCCGTACTGTAAATTTTGGGCCTGGTTTGTGATTTGTAGGGGCTACAGTGTTTTCTGGGAAGTTAATTGGGTGAAGGTACTGCAAATCCCATCATTCGTGGCCCATCCTGTCCTAAACTCTCTTTTGGGGCCTGGCCATACACAATGTCCCATTAACTGAGGCCTAGTCAGAAAAATCAAGTTAATGAAGCCTTACTGTAAATTTTGGGCCTGGTTTGTGATTTGCAGGGGCTACAGTGTTTTCTGGGAAGTGAATTGGGTGAAGGTAGTGCAAATCCCATCATTCGTGGCCCATCCTGTCCTAAACTCTCTTTTGGGGCCTGCAATGTTCTGGCCTGCTCTGCTGGTAATTGGTAACTTTAAAAGGCCGAATGGCAGGCAGCCGTTTTCTAAAAGCTGAGGGGGAGGAGAAAACAGGAATCCATTTTTTTTCACAGAGCCAAGTGGGGAGGGAATGTTGATGGTGCATTTTTTCCCCTCAGTGGGAAAAAATCCTGTTGTTTGAATGTAGAGGCCTGGACTCTGGGATGCTGTCTAATCAGTGACAATCAATGCCCTCTGTCTGGTGCCTTAGAATTTTGGAGTGGCGAGGCTGGCCAATCAAAGGACTTTATGCAAATAGCTGCCACATATCCGCCCTTCCGCCCTCCGCACACATACATACATACAAACATTCCGCTTTATTAAGGTATACAGATACAGATGTAAGTTTATGTTTCCCATACCTAAGATGTGCACGGTTTTTTTTTCATATATACACCCCCAATTTCTGATCCTGAGGTTGAAAAGGAGCAAGGGGCATTGCGAAGCCAGCTGGAGGGTCTGAAGTAGGAGGTGGCAAGAAGTTATCTGGTGGGAGGGAGGTATCTGGCAGGGAAGTGAACAGACTATCCCAAACTGCAAATTAAGACAAGGTAGTAGGAAAAGTATCAACAGTAAGAACAGACCCTGGAACAACCGACTGGTTCAAGATTGGGAAAAGAATACGGCAAACTTAGAAACTGAGGTATTTCTAATAAGGGATTCTAATTATAAAGATCTCCAATTCTGCCTCAAATTAATGGAGGTGTGTGTCACCAAACTGTAATGACGCAACACCTTTGTAAATCTGCTGCCACTAGTGAGTAATTCTTGACTACCCGATGTTTCTAAAGCTTGCACCAAAAGAGGTCACTGAGAGAGATTTATGAATAGAGAACTTTAACAGTTTATTAGTTAACAAAGCTTAAAGCATGGAGGTTTTAAGATACACAGAGCTTAGTTGGTTACAGTATCTTCTTAGAGGCACAGATCTTAAGGTTACTAAGTTTCTAAATGGGGTACAATGTTTGACTGTATTTCTCCAAACACTGACTCAACAGGGTTGTATACTCTCACCATACCTATTCAACTTGTATGCAGAACATATCATGCACTGTGCGGGGCTTGATGACTCCAAAGTTGGGAGTTAAAATTGCTGGAAAAAACATTAACAACCTTTGATATGCAGATGATACCGCTTTGATGGCTGAAAGCGAGGAGGAGCTGAGCAGCCTTCTAACCAAGGTGAAAGAAGAAAGTGCAAAAGCCTGTGGGTCCCCATGTGTTTTGGCCTACATCTCCCAGAAATCCCAGCCAGTTTACCAGCTGTTAGGATTTCTGGAAGTTGAAGGCCAAAACATCGGAGGATCCACGGGTTGAGAACCAAGAGATCCTATTATTAACAGCCCGGCTGAGCTCTGATTGATTTTATTCACATGTACTAGGTCTTTCTCCTTTCCAGTTACCTTCTTTTTCAATTAGTTATGTCATCTCATTATGTATCCAAATTATGAGAGTCCCAGTGTACTCATGGTGCCTTACAGTTCTGGCTTGAATTGCTCTTGGTCCATGTATTCTTTTTAGTAATCCATAGTATTCAAAGAAATTTCCTCCGACACAACATCGCAGATGATTTTTTTCTGTGAGCTTTCTTCATTGTCCATCCATACATCAAAAATGACATAGATGATCTTGATCCTGATATAATGCAGCTTTACATTTCAAGGAGTTTTCCTTCTCTTAGCATGGTTGCCAAAAGGCTAGAGAGCCCATCCTGCCCGTTGACGCTCTTTGTCAGACCCTTCGGTTTTGTCAGTCCCTTAGTGCATCTGAGGGCTCGCACTAAGACTCTAAACCAGGGCTGCCCAGGAAGTCGATCGCGATCGACCAGTTGATCCCGGGACCGAAGGAGGTCAATCCCAGCCAGATGGGGCTTCTCAGAGGGGGGCGGAGCCAGGTCACGCCACGCCCCACCCCAGCTGGCTTCGGCACTCCCAGAAGCTTCTCCAGCCTTGAGGAGGGTAGGGCCAAGCCAGCCTTGTGCTAGCTATGCCACCACCGGCTTGACATTGCCACCCTCAAGCCTGGAGAAGCTGCTGGGTGTGCCGAAGCCAGAAGGAGGCGGAGACAGGTCGCGCCAAGCCCCGTCCCCTCCCCCAGCTTCGGCACTCTCAGCAGCTTCTCCAGCCTTGAGGAGGGTAGGGCCAAGCCAGCCTTGTGCTAGCTATGCCACCACCGGCTTGACATTGCCATCCTCAAGCCTGGAAAAGCTGCTGGGAGTGCCGAAGCTAGAAGGGGGCGGAGCCAGGCCGCAACAAGCCCCGCCCCCACCCCTCTCCAGCCTTGAGGAGGTACTGTAGGTAGATCTTTCTGACTTGGTTTTATTATAAGTAGCTCGCATGCTGAAAAAGTGTGGGCACCCCTGCTCTAAACTATCTAGTCCGTGAGCTGCTTTTTTCAGATGCTGCTGCCCTTGTCGCCCATTCAGAAGCAGCCCTGCAGCGCCTCACATCCTGCTTTGCAACAGCTGCAGAGCTGTTTGGGCTGGAAGTCAGCCTGAAGAAAACGGAAGTTCTCTACCAGCCCGCACCACAGGAAGAACACCATCATCCCCACGTCAGCATAGGCAAATCTGTGCTTAAGTCCATTCAGCAGTTCACCTACCTGGGAAGCATCATCTCTTCAGACACCAAGATTGATAAAGAGATAGATCACAGATTAGCAAAGGCATACGACTCCTCAAACGCGTTCATCAGCGTTGTCTTCGCACAATCCTAAATATACACTGGACCGACTATGTGACTAATGTTGCTGTCCTTGAGCAAGCAGGGATCACCAGCATTGAGGCCATGCTATTGAGAACTCAGCTGCGCTGGGCAGGGCACGTCTCTAGGATGGAGGATCACTGCCTCCCAAAGATACTACTCTATGGTGAACTTGCCACAGGTCAGCGCAAGAGAGGCGCCCCAAAAAAAGAGACATAAGGACTCCCTGAAACAACATCTCAGACTTGGCCAGATTGATCACCAACAATGGTCCACCCTGGCCTCACATCGGGAGGGATGGAGACGCACTATCCACAATGCTGCGGCATCTTTCGAGAAGACACGCCGAACGAGTCCCGAAGAGAAACGACAACACAGAAAGAACCGCAACTTGGAAACAACATCACCCAAGGGGACTTTCTGCTGTGCTTTCTGCAACCGGACTTGCCTATCTCAGATTGGCCTTTTTAGTCATCAACGCGCTTGTAGAAAGCATGGGATGAGTCCTTCCTGAATCTTCGTTCGCGAAGAAAAGCCATGAAGAGAAATTTCAAGGTCTTATCTAGTGACTTCATAGCTACCCTTCCAAACCGTAGTCTTCTGATTTCTTAGAGTATAATTACCATTTTGATTAATGACATAGAGTCATATTGTGTAATGATCCAGGGGCCAGCCAAACTCCTGGAGGAAATAAAAACGGGTCCATTTTGATTACTTGGGATTTCAGAATTTGATTTTGCAACAAAGATGTTGTCTGAACATAGTAAACAAGGTGAAGTACCTTGGCGTAACACTCACCCCAAAGAACTCGCAATTATTTCGAAACAATTACATCACAAAATGGTTGGAAATAAAAAATGATTTGGAAAAATGGTCAAAAAGCGGACTATCCCTATTAGGCAAGATCGCCGCCATCAAAATGATGGTGCTGCCAAAAATGAATTTTCTGTTTGCAACTGTCCCAGTTATCCAAAAGGAATCCCACTTCAGCAGTTGGAATAGAGACATCTCCAGATTTTTATGGTCAGGTAAAAAGCCCAGGGTCCGATTGAAGCTACCCAAGAACAAAAGAGAGGGGCGGCTTAGGCCTGCCAAACTTAAAATTGTACTTTGAGGCCAACTGCCTAGTATGGATAAGAAATTGGTGTAAACTGGACAAGACAAAACTGCTGAATCTGGAGGGGTTCAATTTGAGGTTTGGTTTTCATGGGTACCTTTGGTACGGACAAGTTAAAGCTGACGGCCTCTTTAATGACCATTTGATAAGAAAATCATTATTGAAGGTGTGGGCGAAATATAAAAACAAGAATTCACTAAAATTCCCTGTGGATATCCCCAAACGAGGCATTCCAAATACGGGAATTAACAAGTACTAAATGGGTTACATACATAGAATTGGTCATTAAGGAAGGTGGATCGTACAATATGAAGACCAGACTCCAACTTGCTGACGAAGGGATAGAGCTCGGCTGGTTCCAGTATCTCCAATTGAGGGAAAGGCTAAAAGAAGATCTGAAGGGGGGCATGGAAAGCCAAAGAAATGAGTTAGAAGAAGCAATGTTTGGTAAAGATGAGAAATTGGTATCCAAAATATATAAAGTTCTCTTGAAAAAGGAGAATGAAAAAATTAATGATCAAAACAATAATCATATAAAGGAATGGTCAAGGAATATCGGCTTTAAAATTAAGCCGGAAATTTGGAAAGAGATTTGGACCAATAATGTAAATGCATCATATTGCCACAAATTTCGTGAAAACTGGGTAAAGGTGCTTTACAGATGGCATCTAACCCCGGCAAGACTAGCAAAAATTTATAGGAACGTAAGCCCCAATTGCTGGTGCTGCAGAGGGAAGAATGCTACCTTCTTCCACATGTGGTGGCTATGCCCAAAAGCCAAGAGATATTGGCAGATGATTAACAGGGAATTAGAAAAATGCTGACGAAAAAGATAATTATATCCCCTGAAAAACATCTACTGGGCATACTAGGAAATGACATGGACAGCAAGGAGAGAAGGTCTTTCGTCCTCGCAACAACGGCGCGAAAAATGACCTTTGCAGCACATTGGAAAACTGGGACCAGCCCCCCTAAAGAGGCATGGCAAACAAAACTGGTGGAATTGAGCCAGATGGAAAAATTAACGGAATGGTTAAGGGAGAGAAACTGCAAGCCACCTCTCAATAACAAAAGGGACTGCTCCCTATTATATGACTATTGCAAAAGAGAGTGCAAAGTGGAGATCGAAGCATAAAAGGTGTTACAGTGGGCAGTAGTGAATGGAACTGACTGTTAATATTAATATAAAATCTCCATCACCTTACATGATTATAGGCTTCCTGTCTTAGGGCAACGCACGGAAGTGGAAGACAACGGATAAGAGATGAAAAGATCCCCTATGGGACACAATGCGACGCTTTTGAGAATCACCCGAATCCGAGACTCTTACTATGTGCACTGCTGTTTTTTCTGCTAAAGAGAATGTTTCTATGCATTCCACTTCCCCATCCCCCTTGTAGCCATCTTGCTACATCCTGACCCACCCTCTTTTTTTTCTGTTTCCCCCCCCCCTTTTACCCCATTCCTTATATTTCTGTATTTTATTCTTGGAAAAATCTCAATAAAGACTGATTTAAAAAAAAAAAAAAAAAGATGTTGTCTGAAGCAGGGCTTTCTTTGCAGGAAGAGGAGCCTTAATATATGCCACAGCAGGCAGATTAAAAAATATATATCCCTGGAGACACTCCTACTCATGCCCAGCTAGTGATGCAAATGCTGCCTCATTCATTCCTCTTGCCTGCAGCCAAATACTTAGCAGTTTTCCTGAAATAGGTGAGTCAGCCTCAGTCTGCCTCATGTCTGCAGTCTCTACCTCTCCTGAAGGCACATGTGATCCAGTTGTAGGCAACACACAATGAGGCCATGGCATGTCCTACACCAGTGTTTCCCAACCTTTTTTGAGCCGCGGCACACTTTTTACATTTACAAAATCCTGGGGCACACCACCAACCAAAATGACACAAAATGACACTCTAACACAGGAATACATATAGTTAATATGTTTTTGAATGTATTTATACACTCAGTGTGAAACCTGGACCTGTTTCAATGAACCCAACATAGATATCCTGGCAGGAATGGCAGAAAGACACACACAGAACTCCCATAACCAAGAGAAAATACTATAAGAGTTTGGTGGGTATTGACCTTGGGTTTTGGAGTTGTAGTTCACCTATATCCAGAAAGCACTGTGGACTGAAACAATGTTGGATCAGGACCAAACTTGGCATGAATACTCAATATGCCCAAATGTGAACACAGATGGAGTTTGGGGAAAATAGACCTTGACATTTGGGAGTTACAGTTTCTGGGATTTATAGTCCACCTACAATCAAAGAGTATCCCGAACTCTTGCAACAATGGAATTGAACCAAACTTGGCATATTGAACTCTCATTACCAACAGAAAGTACTGAAAGGGTTTGCTTGGGAATTGACCTTGAGTTTGGAAGTTGTCGTTCACCTACACCCAGAGAGCATTGTGGACTCAAACAATGTTATGTTATGTTATGTTGTTGTTTGTTTTCTATCCAGAATCCCAATGTTGGAAGGAGGCTCACCACTTTAAGGTCCCTAAAACAGGCATGGGAAAACTTTGGCCCTCTGGGTGCTTTGGGCTTCAACTCCCACCATTCCTAACAGCCTGAGGCCCTTTCCTGCTTAAGTGGATGGGGAGGAAAAGGGCCCGAGGCTGCTAGGAAATGGAGTCCAAAACACCTGGAAGGTCCAAGTTTGCCCATGCCAGCTTTCGACAGAGACCTCTTCCTCCCCCTTCCCCTTCGCGCCCTTTCTTCCCCCTCCTGCCGAACACTTACTTTTTCTTCTCCACTCGGGCTCCCTTCTTCCCAGCCTTGCTCTGCTCGCTTTGCCTCGCTTTGCTCACCCTGCCGCTTCTGCCGCTATTTTGATCTGAGGGGGCAGCGTGAGCGTGTTCAGGAGGGGAGTGGGGAGGGAGGAAGACGTGGGGCGAGTCTGCGCAGTAGCGTCCACACAGGTCACGTCTTCCTCCGTCCTCCCCCCACTCCTGAAGAAGGGAGCCCGAGTGGAGAAGAAAAAGTGTTTGGCAGGAGGGGAAAGAAAGGGTATTGGAGGTTCCAATTTCCCACGGCACACCTGATAATCACTCACGGCACACTAGTGTGCCGCGGCACACTGGTAGGGAAACACTGCTCTAGATGTTGGCTAAGGTATTTTGAGAGGTGTCATACAAAAGCAACACTTTCCCCTTTACAAAAGTAACATTTGCCAGCTTTCCCACATGATACACATAATGTTCTCAAAAACTAATTTACCTTGGGATGGCTTTTTAGCCCCAAAAAATCTTATTAAAAGTTGGGGATCGTTTAGTACGCCAGATATAAATTTTAAAAACCTAAAAAGGGGGATTCTTCTTGCCTGCCCATGCGCCTGGAGTGTTGGGGGGATTGGGAAGAGGGAGCGGGGGATCCTCTTTGCCAGCCCGCACGCCAGCGCGGGGCGCGCACTCCCTCGATCTCTTTGCCGCTGCTTTTCCTGCTGCGTGCATGCATGGCAGCCCATCCCACGTGCGTGGTTTGTGCTCTCCGGATCTCCTCGATACCGCTTTCGCCAGACGAGAGTTTGTGATCTGGGGGCGCATCCTGCTGTGTGCATGCGCAGGAGGCCCATCCCACGCACACAACCTTTGGACGATTTTCTGTAGCCCCGGATGGGCTGGCTGAGGCATTCTGGGAGCTGTAGTTTCCAGGGCTACAGGAAGTCGTCCAAAGGCTGCGTGCATGGGATGGGCTTCCTGCGCATGCACGCAGCAGGAAGCACCCCTAAATCGTGACCTCCTGCCCGGCGAAAGCGGCAGCGAGGAGATCCGGAGAGCACAAACCATGCGCGTGGGATGGGCTGTCGCGCATGCACACAGCAGGAAAAGCAGAAGCAAAAAGATTGAGGGAGCGTGCGCCCCACGCCGGTGCGCAGGCTGGCAAGGAGGACACCTCCGCCCCTCTTCCCAATCCCCCCAACACTGCTGGCATGTGGGCAGGCAAGAAGGATCCCCCTCGCGTTGCGCCACCATCCCAAGGTGAGCGGGGACAGCCCAGCAGCCTGTCTCCATGGCAATAGGCCTGCCGTTCCCCTCGGACACTCTGCTATGGCGTCCAGGGAGGGAGGAAAGAGATCAGATCGCCCCCAGCCATCACCATGGAATCCGAACTCGTCTTAAACAACGAGTATATCCCTAACTCTAAATTTTTTGTTTAAATGGGGGGGGGGGGGGGCGCCTTATACCCCCAGTCATCTAATACGCCAGTACATACAGTGCACTGTTCACATTGGGATTTCTGGAAGTCATAGTTGAAAAAGTAATGTTTCAGAGCTTTGAGCCAGGCACCGGACCTCTTCCAGGGGTCATAGCAGTCCATATAGTTCTTTTTTTGTCCTTTATTCCCTGATTGGGCTCTATCTTATTCTTGGGAGATCCGAGCCAGTATCTGGGCTCGCAATCTCAAAAGTTCAACAATGCGGTCATTTTTGTTATGCTCAGAGCACTTAATATGTCACTTCCAGAGAGAAGCAGTTCCTGTCACCGACTTTCCCTCCTTAAGAGATATTTGTTACAACAAGGAAAGAGAGATCACGTGGGAGCCAAAATGCAGGAGAATCACAAATAGGGAAGTGTTCTCATTGAAATCTTTCCTTAAAGTCTGTGATTGGACAATAAAAGCCTTGTTTAGAACAGTGTTTCCCAACCAGTGTGCCACGGCACACTAGTGTGCCGTGAGAGATCATCAGGTGTGCCGTGGGAAATTAGATTATAATCTATCTGATGTCATGTATGAAGTTTGCTACTCTGTCTCCGGAACCTCCGCGCGCAGGTCCCTGTTTCCGGGCGGACCTGTTTGGGCCCGTTCCCTTCCGTTCCGCTCCGGAGGGGAGCACTTCCGGTCCAGCCCAGCCCTGTTGGCGATATGCAAGGTGTGAATCAGAGAGCAGCGGAGCCCGAGCGCTGAAGGCAGGCAGGCAGGCAAGCAGCTGGAGGGGCAGGTAGGCAGGCAGGCAGGGAGTCAGCCAGCTAACGGGGGAAAGGAGGGAAGGGAACTTGTGGGAGAAATATGGTTCCCCCAAAGGCCATCCAGCCTGACCCCCTTCAGCCAAGCAGGAAGGCACCATCCAAGCTCTCCCGACAGATGGGCATGGAGATTCTGGCTATACATTAAGGCAGTCTTTCTCAACCAGTGTGCCGTGACGGACCTCCTGCTGTGCCGCGAGAAAAGCTCTCTGCCCCCCTTCCTCCCCCCGTCCTGCCGAACTCCTGCTGCCTGGGGGGGAGGAGGAAGGGCCGGGCAGTGGTGAAGAAAAAGAATAAGGGACCGGATCGCCGCCTCCTTCGGCCGTTTCCCCAGCCAGCCTCCAATCCGCCATGACTCCCACCATGACTCTCGCCCCTCGCTCGCTGAAGCCGCGTGGAGGAGGAGCCCCGCCCACTGAAGCCCATCCACCGCTCATGCTCCTCCTCTGTAGGAGAGCTGAAGCTGGGGGGAGGGGCGGGGCATGGCGCGGCCTGTAGGAGAGCTGAAGCTGGGGGAGGGGGCGGGGCATGGTGCGACCTGGCTCTGACCCCTCCCCCGGCTTCGGCAATCCCAGCAGCTGCTCCAGCCTTGAGGGGGCAGTGCCAAGCCAGCATTGTGCTGGCTCTGGCCCCACTGGCTTGGCACTGCCCCCTCAAGGCTGGAGCAGCTGCTGGGAGAGGTGAAGCCGGGGGCATGGCACAGCCTGGCTCCGCCCCCTCCCTGGCTTTGGCACTCCCAGCAGCTGCTTCCAGCAGGCCACCATCCCCCACCTGTTCTTTACTGTGTTAGAGTGTCATTTAGTGTCATTTTGGTTGGTGGTGTGCCCCCAGATTTTTTTAATGTTAAAAGTGTGCCGCGGCTCAAAAAAGGTTGGGAAACACTGCATTAAGGTAGGCAGCATCTTTATTAAGGGCTTGGAAGAAGGTTTATTTATTTATTTATTTATTTATTACTTCAAACTTGTATACCGCCACTCCCCGAAGGCTCGGAGCGGTTTACAGCAGTTTAAGTAACACAACAGCAATGACAAACAACACAACACAATGGGGAAAGAACAGAAGGGTAGGGGGAAAGGGAGGGGGTAGGGTAAAAGGCCAAGCAGCGAAAGTCTACTGAGGCCCCATTCCGCCATCAAACGAGGGCAGGCAAGGAGGACCCAGCAGAATCGCTGGCACTCGGGCGCAGGTGGGGAACGGAGCCCGCAAGCTCCCGTAAGGGAGCCTGTGTTGGAAGCTCCGACCCGTCCGCACAGTGTCCTTTCTGTCCTTTGTGGCGGACAGATGTGTCCCTCGGAGCTTCGACTGCCTATAGGAGGAGCTCCAAAATGTCCTAGTTGGAAAGAGCCTCCGGGGTCTCACCACCTTCGGCGTAGGGCGCCCTTCCACCAGCAAGTCCACAGAGGGCCTGATTCTGAAGGCTCGACCCTCTCGGAGGGGAGCCGGTCCTGTCTCCCGGTCCATGGTGTGGGAGGTGGCACAGTTTAGACTAGATATGGTCAAACTTGGGCCTTCCTCCAGGTGTTTTGGACTTCAACTCCAACACTGTATCCTGTTCTGGGCACCACAATTTTAAAATAAGATATTATAATTGTATATTTACGTTACATGTAAAATTGCGAATAATTTTGCGATATAATGGTTATAATACAATGTGGTATGTAATTGTTGTACTGTGACAATGACATAGTATGTTGTATTTGATATTGTAGTATAATATAGTATGGTATACGTATATTGCAGGGCTGTCCAACTGGCGGCCCTGGGGCCGTACACGGCCCCCCAGCCTGTTGGCTCCGGCCCCCGCTATGCCCCCGGCCATTTTTTTTTTAAATTTTAAATGGCGGCCGGGAGGGGAGGCGGGGCAGGGAGGAGGACGTGAGCCAGCTCCTCCTCCCTGCACCGCCTCTTTTTCCTCTTCTTCGCCAGCGCCGATGCAAACCGGTTTGCATCGGCGCCGGCGAGAGAGGACAAGGGGCGGTGCAGGGAGGAGGAAGAGAGCTAGCTCCTCCTCCCTGCACCGCCCCTCTTCTTCCCTCTCTCCGGAGCCGATGCCTTGGAAGGAGGGGGGTCCCCGCGACGCCTCCCTCCCTTCCAAGGCATCACGGCAGCGGCGAAACTCCCCGCCAGCCTGGATGGCTGGCGGGGAAGCGAGATGGCGCGCTTCCCGCGAGCCTTCCAGGTTTGGGGAAGGGTTTTCACCCGCCACTCGAGACGCCAGTGCCGGGCTTAAAACCCTTCCCAAACCTGGAAGGCTGGCGGGAAAGCGAGCGCCGCTCGCTTCTCCCACCAGCCATCCAGGCTGGCGGGGAGTTTTCGCCCAACTCCCGTGTCCCTCTGCTCAGAGAGACACAGGAGCCGGGCGAAAACCCTCCCCGAAGCCTGGAAGGCTGGCGGGGAAAGCGAGCGGCGCTTCTCGCTTCCCCCACCAGCCATCCAGGCTTGCGGGAGGGTTTCCCTGGTGACGTTAGGCTGGGTGACGTCAGGCGTCACCCAGCCTAACGTCACCCAGGGAAACCCTCCTGAAAAAAGGAGGCCGGCCACGCCCGGGAGCAGGGAGGCCCCCGGAGCGGCCACGCCCGGAGCGGCCACGCCCGGAGTGGCCACGCCCCGCTCACTGATCACCTGCGGGCCCCCAGGTGATCAGTGACACTTCTTCCGGCCCTTGGGCCAGAATATATTGACAGCACTGTATATTGTAATGCAATTGACAATAATAATGCAATATACTATATAACTATATAACTATATTTTGTGTTCATCGAAACAGGGCCAGGTTTCACACTAAGTGAGTGTATAAATACATTTGAAAACGTATTAACTATATGTATTACTGCAGGGGTGCTCATTAGGTAAAACAACAAAAACTTCTTTAAGTACATCAGAAGCAGGAACCCAACTAGAAAAGCAGTTGGGCCACTCGACGACAATGGTCAGAAAGGGAAAATCAGCGAACAAGGAGATTGCTGAGCGGCTAAATGACTTCTTTGCCTCCGTTTTCACACAGGAGGACAGACAACACATGCCTGCAGCTGAGTCAGTTTTTTCAGGGAGGGAATTAAAAGAATTAAAACAGATAGAGATAAACAAGGAGGATGTTCTCATATGCCTTACTAAACTAAATGTCAACAAATCACCAGGTCCAGACGGCATCCACCCCAGAGTTCTTAAGGAACTCAAGTGTGAAATTGCTGAACTTCTAGCTAAGATATATAACCTTTCTCTAAGATCAGGCACTGTACCCGAGGACTGAGGGAGGCAAATGTAACACCGATCTTCAAGAAAGGATCCAGAGGTGATCCAGGAAATTATAGACCAGTCAGTTTAACCTCAGTTCCAGGCAAAGTGATGGAAACCATTATTAAAGAAAATATTACTAGGCACATAGAAGAACAGGCATTGCTGAAGGAAAATCAACATGGTTTCTGCAAAGGCAAATCATGTCTTACTAACTTGATAGAATTCTTTGAGGGTGTAAATAAACACATAAAGGGTACCCAGTCGATATTGTTTACCTTGACTTTCAAAGAGCTTTTGACAAAGTCCCTCACCAAAGGCTCCTAAATAAGCTCTTCAGCCATGGAATCAGGGGACAGGTCTTGTCCTGGATTGGAACCTGGCTAAACTGTAGGAAACAAAGGGTGGTAATAAACGGACATTTCTCTGGGTGGAAAGAGGTGAGAAGTGGCGTACCCCAAGGTTCAGTTTTGGGTCCGTGACTTTTTAATTTATTCATTAATGATCTGGATGTAGGAGTGAATTCTGAGGTAGCAAAGTTTGCAGACGACACTAAATTGTTCAGGGTAGTTAAAAATGAAACTGACTGTAAAGAGCTCCAGAAAGATCTCTCGAAATTGAGTGAATGGGCAACAAAGTGGCAAATGCATTTTAACCTAAACAAGTGTAAAGTCATGCACATCGGGGCAAAGAACCCCAACTACACCTACCAATTGATGGGGTCAAAGCTTTCCGAGACAAACCAGGAAAGGGATCTTGGGGTTTTGGTGGACAGCTCAATGAAGATGTCAACCCAGTGCGCAGCAGCAGTGAAAAAGCAAATTCTATGCTAGGCATGATCAGGAAGGGAATCGAAAATAGGTCGGCAAATGTTGTATTGCCTCTCTACAAATCTATGGTGAGGCCACATCTGGAGTACTGTGTACAATTCTGGTCTCCGCACCTTAAGAAGGATATAACGGAACTGGAAAAGGTACAGAAAAGGGCAACAAGAATGATCCAAGGGATGGAGCAGCTCCCTTATGAAACCAGGTTGCAACGCCTTGGTCTTTTCAGCCTTGAAAGACGGCGTTTAAGAGGTGACTTGATCGAAGTGTATAAAATCATGCATGGGATAGAAAAGGTGAATAAAGAAAAAATATTTTCTTTGTCACAAAACACTAGGACTAGAGGGCACCCTGAAGCTCCAAGGTAGGAAAATTAGGACTAATAAAGGGAAATATTTCTTCACCCAGAGGGTCATTGGGTTATGGAACTCACTTCCAGAGGAGGTTGTGACAGCGGTCAGCCTGGACAGCTTCAAGGCCCCTTCTGCTCGAGATCCCCGCGTACAACTGGTGGGCCACTGTGTGATACAGAATGCTGGACTAGATGGGCTGAGGTCCGATTCAGCATGGCTCTTCTTATGTTCTTATGTAGGTAGCTCGGGAGCGACTAGTAGATCTTCGGCCCTCTTCCAGGTGATCTTCGGGCCTCACCAGCCGGATGGGGTGCTCCTGCCATGCGCGCGCTCCTGCTGCTGGCTTCCGCTCTCGCGGTGCTTCTTTCACCTGCGGGGCATTGCAGGAAGGAGAAAGCACGAGGCGGGGCCTCTGGAGGGAGCGCCCTGCCTCTCTCCTCCAGAAACAGTTGTGCAGCCTTCGTTGCCGGCAAGACAGGAAGGGCGGAGCACTCCCTCTGGATGCCCCGCCTCGTGCTTTCTCCTTCCTACAATGCCCCGCAGGCGGAAGAAGTGCTGCGCGGGCAGAAAACAGCAGCAGGAGCACGCGCGGTGGCAAGAGCGTGCAGCGGTGGGAGCGAGCGGGAGCGCATGGCAGCGGGGGCAGGTAGATCTTTTGGACTTGGTTGCTTTAAGAGTAGCTCGCATGCTGAAAAAGTGTGAGCATCCCTGTATTACTGTGTCAGAGTGTCATTTTGTGTCATTTTGGTTGGTGGTGTGCCCTGGGATTTTGTAAATGTCAAAAATGTGCCGCGGCTCAAAAAAGGTTGAAAAACACTGGTTTAGAAGACCCCCAATCTGAGATAATTTCCCGCTTCTTCCAGATTAAATTTGGAGCCAGCACTATTCTTGGGCAAATGTCGAAGTGGTTTGTAGGTTCTTTAACCCCACTTTCCTTGGACCCCTCAATCCTCCCTATTGCTCTCTGAACAGCAAGCAGCTCAGCTACTCATGAACTACTTATCCACGTCTACCTGTTCTGCTCCATGCTGTTGATTTTTTTTTGTTAGCACCGAGTTCTTTGTCCCCCAACTCCAGGAACTTCAATTGCAGTGCATTTAAAATTGTTCCTTTCACTTTTAAGGTAGCCTTTCCCAAACTTATGGCTAAGCCTTCTGGAAGCTATAGGCCAGTGATTCTCAAAGTGGGTGCTACCACCTCCCCCCCCCCGGTGGGCGGTCGCGCATTTCAGGGGGGGGGGCGTAGAAGCCTCCGATAAAGTCTTCCGGGTTGGCAGGGCGATAAGCCGCTGCAGCTCGCTAACTGCTCCCACTGCAAGCCCGGATCACCTCACGGGATGGCAGGCACTCCAAAGCCGGGATGGCAGGCACTCCATAGCCCCCGCTCCTCCGATTGTTCTCCGGAGCAGCGGGCTGTCTGCCGACGCAGACCCCACAGCCCACAATGGGATGGTGGCAGCGGTACCCCTTCCTCTTGGCCCCGCCCCCGACGCCCTTCTCCCCGGGCTGGACAGAATCGGCAGCCGGGCCGCATCTGGCCCATGGGCCGTAGGTTGCCTAGGTCTGTTCTAGAAGCATTATCTCCCAATGTTTCGCCCACATCTATGGCAGGCATCCTCAGAGATTGTGAAGTCTGTTGGAAACTAGGCAAGTGGAATGCCCAGGGTGGGAGAAAGAAGCCTAGTCTGCTTGAGGCAAGTGTGAATGTTCCAATTGGCCACCTTGATTAGCATTGAATGGCCTTGCAGCTTCTGTGTCTGGCTGGTTATTGCCTGGGGGGATCCTTTGTTGGGAGGTGTTAGCAGGGGCGGTCTAAGGTAATTTTAAATGGTAGGCAAACATTATTTTGGTGCCCCCCAAAAAAACATTATTTTGCCGCCCCCCCATGTAAAACAAATATACAATTATAATATCACAATACCATTAGTAGTATCATATTGTATCAATGTATATACAATATATTATACCATACTCATACTATATTATATCATTCTATTATATTATTATTATAAAATAATAAAAATATTTATTTAAATAAAATTATCCTCTACTAAATATTTTCATTACTCCTATAAAACTCAAATAACCCAAAATAAAGTAAAATAAAATATTATATATTACTATTTTGTACAATACCACTATACTGCAATATTGTTTGTAATATTACATGTAATATAAAATATATCATTGTTCTATTGTTATATTGTATTTGTATTATATTGTATGACAATATTAAGCAGAACTGTATAATAATCAACAAGAAATGCAATGTAAATGCATCAGAATCAGAATATATTACCTATCACCTGACTCATAATTCATAGGAGTTTCCCATAAGTCCAAAATTTGGATCCCAATGTAAATGTAAATGTCTGAGGAACATCGGCAGAGCCAGGATGGCGCCCCATGCGGCCAGGATGGCACCCCCTTCCCAGATGGCGCCCTAGGCGGCCGCCTACTTGGCCTATCTTGTAGGACCGCCCCTGGGTGTTAGCTGGCCCTGATTGATTCATGGAAAAAAACCACTGGTCAACCTTACCTAAACACAAGCATATTTTACTATATTTTTAAAAAAGTTAGAAACATTAATACATATATATCTTTCTATTTAGTTGCTATTAAACATTTTAAAAAATAATTTATAGGGGGGCAGTGAGCAATTTTTTTTCTGGAAAGGGGGCGGTAGGCCAAAAAAGTTTCAGAACCACTGCTATAGTATAGGCTACAATATTTGGAGGTCACCAGATCAGGAAAGACTGCTTTCAAGCATATTATAGTGAAATTCCAACTCCTGATTGCTCAAGCTGTTCTTGGTTCAGTACTGTGGCACAAGAACATAAAAACCTGTTTTCTGTTGCCTACTCTTTCATGTCTCCAGGGTGTTTTTTTTCTCCCCTTACAATCCTGGAAGGAGGTTGCCGGTCTTGTGCTCCTACTCAGGATTGCAAGACAGGCCTACAGGCTGGGAAGATGGACAGAATTGTTGCTTCTGCCAGCTTGCTTCCCCCAATTAGGCTCAAAGCCAAGGTGCCGACCGCCGCCACCCCCAACCAGGGGCGGTCTAAGGTAATGTTATATGGTAAGCGAACATTATTTTGACCCCCCCAAACATTATTTTGTCGCCCCCCAAGTAAAACAAATATACAATTATAATATCACAATACCATTAGTAGAATTATATTGTATTAATGTATATACAATATATTATAGTACATACTCATACTATATTATATTATACTACATTAAAATATAATTATATTATAATATATTGACATTATAATATAACATTATATTATTATTATTATAAAATAATAAATAAAGTTATTTATTTAAATAAAATTATCCTCTACTAAATATTTTCATTACTCCTATAAAACTCAAATAACCCAAAATAAAGTAAAATAAAATATTATATATTACTATTTGCCTGCGCAATTGCGCCTGTCTCTCCTTGATGCTCCTGGCCGGCACACGCACGCGGGGGAAGGTGGGCGGGTGTGGTAGGGTTCACACGTGATTGGGCCTGGCGAGGGAGTTTGCCTCATCGCACGGTGGCGGCTGTCAGGAGGCAATACGTCGCCAATACCCCTTCGGCTCCCCTCCCCTCTCCCTTTGTCTCCGCCCCTGCCTGCCCAATTGGGTCACCGTATTTGGCGGCAGGGCGGAGACAAAGGGGAGAGGGAAGCACTCCCTGCCTGCCCAATAGGGAGTGCTTTGCTTACAGGCTTCTGCGCACAGGAGCTACTGGGCATGCGTGGAGGTTTTTCAGATGCGCAGTTGCTCCTGCGCTCAACTTCAGCTCTGGAGCAACTGCGCCTGCATGAAAACCTCCGCGCATGCCCAGAAGCGGCGTCGAAGCGCACAAGGCCGGGGCGCAAAAGCAGGCAGCCGTGGTGCTGCCTGAGGAACATTGGCAGGGCCAGGATGCTGTCTGGCGCCAGTGCCCGGCGGGCAGGGGAATTCGCCCTTTCCCAGATGGCGCCCCATGCGGCCGCTTCCTTGGCCTACCTGTAGGACTGCCCCTGCCCCCAACTCCTTCAAGGTCAAGCCAATCACTTCAAGGATAACATCGATCTTGCCCTTGGTCGGCCCCTCTTCCTTTCTCCTTTCATTTTCCCCAGCATCATTGTCTTCTCCAAGCTTTCCTCTCATCTCATTACGAGGGCGGGTCAATAAGTCCGTGACTTTTTGAATTTCCCGCCCCTTAACTGAAAGGGTAACACTGCTCCTATCAACGGGCACCTGTCAGTTGACTCCTGTCAAAACTTGAACAAGCTGCATCATTTAGTTTGTGTTTCACAGCCATTGATAGCAGACTAGCGCGTGATTTGAGGAGAAAATGGAAAAAAGTGAATTTCGTGTGCTCAGTAAGCTTTTTTTTTTTTGCGGAAAAAAAATCACTCAAACCAAGGCTAAGCTTGATAAATACTGTGGGGACTCTGCACCATCAATTTCAATGGTAAAAAAGTGGTCTACTGAATTTTGTTGTGGCCGTACAAGCACGGAAGATGCCGAACGTTCTGGACGCCGAGTTGAGGTCTCTACACCCGAAACAATGGAAAAAATTCACGATATGGTGTTGGCTGATCGGAGATTGAAAGTGCGAGAGATTGTGGAAGCCATAGGCATCTCACGTGGCTCAGTGGTTTCAATTTTAAATGATCACTTGGGTATGAGAAAGCTTTCCGCAAGATGGGTGCCGCGTTTGCTCACAATCGACCACAAACGCAGTCATGTGACAATTTCTTTGTTCATCTGCAATATGGACGAGTTTTTGTGCCATTTCGTAACTGTGGACGAAACGTGGATCCACCACAACACACCAGAGACCAAACAGCAGTCAAAACAGTGGGTTTCTCGGGGTGAATCGGCGCCAAAGAAGACCAAGGTGGGTTTGTCAGCCAATAAAGTCATGGCGACCGTTTTTTGGGATGCACGCGGTATAATCCACATTGACTCCCTTCAAAAGGGTAAAACAACCAATGGCGAATATTATGCCAACTTATTGGGTCGATTTGATTAGGATTTGAAAAAAAACCCACGACCGCATTTGGCCAAGAAAAAAGTTCTTTTGCAACAGGGCAGTGCAAGGGTGCACACATGTGCGGTTGCCATGGCGACAATCCATGAATTGGGATACGAATTGCTCCCTCATCCACCCTATTCTCCGGATTAAGCCCCGAGTGACTATTTCTTTTTTTTTCCAAACCTGGGATCTTTGGCTTGACCTGGGATCTCATCACACGAGAGAATGAATCCACTTTATATCTGGTGTCTGGGGTTTGTAGTTTAGAGAGGCTGTTAAAAGCTCCTCCCTAAACTACAAACCCCAGAATTGTGCAGGAGGCAGAAACCAAATTTAAAGTGGATCTATTCTCTAGTGCAGGGGTGCTCAGAATGGTGATCGCGATCACCAGGGTGATCTTCGGGCCTCATCCTGGTGATCTTCAGGCCCCTGACCAGGTTTTTTGCTGTTGGTCCTCTTCACGCGCCCCTGCACGCTGCAAAGAAGTCCTCTGTCGTTGCTCCTCCCCGCTCCCTGCTCGCATGCCGCCTCCAAAAGCTGCAGAGTCCAAGAGGCAGAATGGGCCCCCTCTTTTGGATTCCTCCTCCTCCCTCCGTCCTTCTCCAGCCACTCAGAATCGTAGGAGACCAAAGGGGCGGGCCTGGATGACGCGATGCATGGCTGGCCCCACGCACATGCGCAGAAGCGCCCATTCTGCCTCTCGGACTTCTCGTGAGCTCTTGGAGGCGGCACGCATGCTGGTGGCGTGGAAATAGGAGCAACGATGGAGGAGAAGAAGAAGGACGCTTTGGGGTCATTTCCTTACCGCATCTCAAAGGTCGGTCTTTTTACTTTGGGGTGGGTGCTTGATTGTTCTGTGGCATGTCTCTTTGTTTATTTTTAATGTTTAAAAATGGCCTTTTAGCTCCAACGCCTCTCTGCTTGCTTTGTTCCTTGAGAAATATATGTTGGGGAATATGGAAATGTGGGAGAAATGGGGTGGTTGGATGTATTTTTGCATGCCCCTTTGTTTACCTTGCTGAGTATTAAATGGCCTTGCAGTTCAAAAGCCTCTCTTCTTAGTTTCTGGCTGATAATATGTGTGGTAATATGGCAGTGTGGGAGAAATGGGGTGGTTGGATGTATTTTTATGCTCTGTTTTATATTGTTATTAAATTGAAATGTTGATGTTTTATAACTTCATTTTATGTAAACTGCCCCGAGCCTGCTGGAAGGAGCGGTACATAAAAATGAATAATAAATAAATATAAATAAATAAGAAAATAGTTATATGTTTTACATTTCTGGGTAGGTGATCTTTGGGACTTGGTTTTTTAATCAGTAGCTCCCATGCTGAAAAAGTGTGAGCACCCCTGCTCTAGTGTGATGAGGGAGTTGGAGAGGGATCTCCTCCCCATTACAACCAAGATTACATCCATCACTCCAAGTGCCTTGCATTCTTTCCCACAAAGCATATTCCAAACTATTTGCTTTGTCCTAAACATGTTGACTAAGATGGTCACATCCCGTTTATTTCAATGACATAGTTTTGGGGAAAAAAACAAGCTTATCTATGATAGACGAAATAGCCTGGAAGCAAAGTTCGAAGAAATAATACTTATGCCCAGCTGGGCGCCTTTGATCCTTATTGTTGCCGTTATTTGTGTGTGCCCTCAAGTCCTTATCTATTTATTTATTTATTTCACAATATTTGTATGCCGCCCTTCTCAACCCCGAAGGGGACTCAGAGCGGCTTACAGCAAACTGGAAATACAACAAACTACATTACTGCCATAGCACAATATCAGTACTACACATCACATTGCACTATAACAGTGTTTTTCAACCTTTTTTGAGCCGCGGCAAATTTTTGACATTTACAAAATCCTGGGGCACACCACCAACCAAAATGATACAAAACATCCCAGGTTCGGCCAGATTGATCACCAACAATGGTCTACCCTGGCTTCACATCGGGAGGCATGGAGACGCACTAGCCATAATAAGAACATAAGAAGAGCCATGCTGAATCGGACCTCAGCCCATCTAGTCCAGCATTCTGTATCACACAGTGGCCCACCAGTTGTACGCGGGGATCTTGAGCAGAAGGGAGGGCAAAACCCTGACCTGCTCCTGACCCCCCACAACCCGTACCCGGGGAAATCCTGCCTACCTCAACCAACTCCGAGGTGGCACTTGGATGTCCTTTTCAGTAACTACCGATACACTTGGTATCCATGAATCTGTCTAATCCTGCCTTGAAGCTGTCCAGGCTGACCGCTGTCACAACCTCTTCTGGAAGTGAGTTCCATAACCCAATGACCCTCTGGGTGAAGAAATATTTCCCTTTATTAGTCCTAATTTTCCTACTAATTTTCCTACTAGAGTGCCCTCTAGTCCTAGTGTTTTGTGACAAAGAAAATAATTTTTCTTTATTCACCTTTTCTATCCCATGCATGATTTTATACACTTCGATCCAGTCGCCTCTTAAACGCCGTCTTTCAAGGCAGGGGCGGTCTAAGGTAATTTTAAATGGTAGGCGAACATTATTTTGGTGCCCCCCCCAAAAAACATTATTTTGCCGCCCCCCATGTAAAACAAATATACAATTATAATATCACAATACCATTAGTAGTATTATATTGTATCAATGTATATACAATATATACCATACTCATACTATATTATATCATAATTATATTATACTACATTACAATATAATTATATTATAATATATTGACATTATAATATAATGTAACATTCTATTATATTATTATTATAAAATAATAACATTATTTATTTAAATAAAATTATCCTCTACTAAATATTTTCATGACTCCTATAAAACTCAAATAACCCAAAATAAAGTAAAATAAAATATTATATATTACTATTTTGTACAATACCACTATACTGCAATATTGTTTGTAATATTACATGTAATATAAAAATATATCATTATTCTATTGTTATATTGTATTTGTATTATATTGTATGACAATATTAAGCAGAACTGTATAATAATCAACAAGAAATGCAATGTAAATGCATCAAAATCAGAATATATTACCTATCACCCGACTCATAATTCATAGGAGTCTCCCATAAGTCCAAAATTAGGATCCCAATGTAAATGTAAATGTCTGAGGAACATCGGCAGGGACAGGATGGGCCCCATGCGGCCAGGATGGCGCCCCCTTCCCAGATGGCGCCTTAGGTGGCCGCCTACTTGGCCTATCTTGTAGGACCGCCCCTGTTTCAAGGCTGAAAAGACCAAGGCGTTGCAACCTGATTTGCTGGGGCCTCCTTCGAGAAGGCACGCCAAACAGGTTTCGAAGAGAAACGACAACGCAGAAAGAACCGCAACTTGGAAACAACATCACCCAAGGAGATTTTCTGCTGTGCTTTCTGCAACCGGACTTGCCTATCTCAGATTGGCCTATTTAGTCATCAACATGCTTGTAGAAAGCGTGGGATGAGTCCTTCCTAAGAATCTTCATTCGCGAAGAAGAAAAGCCCCATCATGAACATGAATAGTCTAATTCTCACTTTTCCATCATTCCTCTTTCCATCTTGTCCAGGCCCGGATTACCCATAGGGCCAACAAGGCCATGGCCTAGGGGTGCGAGTCGAGGGGGGCGCAGATCACGCCCCCCCCCCAAATAAAAAATGTTATAAAATAATTTTTTAAATCGTGCCGTGATTGGCTCCTGCCGCCTGGTACTCAAAAGGAAGGAAGGCAGAAGGGAGGAAGGAAGGCGGGGACTCCCTCCTTGGCACCCTGCAGACAATACAGCTGGGAGCCAGCCCCCACGTGACCCGGCAGAGGGCGCACCATGTGACCAAGGCTCCACATGAGGCAGCAGCAGCAGCATGAGGACGAAAAGGAGGAGCATGACCCGAGTCTCAGAGGCTGGCGCTGCTGCTGTCGCCACATCCCGGCAGCCCCCGCGGCCTCGAAGGCGGCTCTGCGGCCTCGCGTTGGGTGCACGGAGGGCAGCGGCTTCAGAGAGTCGGGCCCTTCCTCCGCCTCAGGAGCCAATTGCGACCAGCATGGGCTGAAGGAAGAGGCCTCCTCGGAGTCTTTTCCTCGGAGGAGGCCTCTTCCTTCAGCCCATGCTGGTTGCAATGCTCCTCCCCTTCCTCCTCGTGCTGCTGCTGCTGCCTCATGTGGAGCCCTGGTGGTGCGCCCTCTGCCGAGTCATGTGGGGGCTGGCTCCCGGCTGTATTGTCTGCAGAGCCACCTTCGAGGCTGCGAGGGATGCCGGGATGCGGCGGCGGCGCCAGTCTCTCAGCCGCGGGGCATGCTGGGAACCGTAGTTCTTTGGGATCACTGGGAGTGCGTTCCCGGCGCGGGGAGGAACCTCTGCGGTGAGTGGATGGATGTCGGGGGAGAAGAGGAGGAAGGGCTGAGGGGGAGCGGGGGTGAATGGCAATAGGTGTCTCTAATGCGGCGGCGTGAGGGGGGGGGGCGTAATTCCAAACTGTGGCCTTGGGCGCCAAAAGGTCTTGATCCGGGCCTGATCTTGTCCCATAGACCAGTGTTTCCCAACCTTTTTTGAGCCGCGGCACACTTTTTACATTTGCAAAATCCTGGGGCACACCACCAACCAAAATGACACAAAATGACACTCTAACACAGTCATACATATAGTTAATATGTTTCTAAAATGTATTTATACACTCAGTGTGAAACCTGGGCCTGTTTCGATGAACACAACATAGATATCCTGGCAGGAATGGCAGAAAGACACAAACTTCCCACACAGAACTCCCATAACCAAGAGAAAATGCTGTAAGAGTTTGGTGGGCATTGACCTTGAGTTTTGGAGTTGTAGTTCACCTATATCCAGAGAGCACTGTGCACTCAAACAATGTTGGATCAGGACCAAACTTGGCATGAATACTCAATATGCCCAAATATGAACGCAGATGGAGTTCAGGGGAAATAGACCTTGACATTTGGGAGTTGTAGTTTCTGGGATTTATAGTTCCCCTACAATCGAAGAGCATTCTGAACCCCAGCAATGACAGAACTGGGCCAAACTACCCACACAGAACCCCCAGGAGGCAAGAGGAGGTCTCTACTTGGGGAAAGGGAGGCGGGCCTTCCCAATGCATGGAGAGGGAGAGGCCAAGTAGGCAACGGGTGGGGAGGGGTGTGTGTCTGTAATTTTGTGCCTTTATCGAGGTAGGTTTCTTAGGGTTTTTATACTTCAACACACTAGACTCCCCCCCCCCCCTTCCTGGGGGTTCCAATTTCCCACGGCACACCTATGATTGCTCACGGCACACTAGTGTGCCCTGGCACACTGGTTGGGAAACACTGCCCTGATGTATACAAAGTTGAGGTATTCTGAGAATAAGCAGCCAATCTGCTGGGAAAGGGGCATGGAAACCAACAGAAGTATAAAATAAACCTTTATGCCAGAGCTTTCCAAATACTTCATGTTGACGACACACTTTTTAGACATGCATCATTTTGCGATACAGTAATTCAGTTTCACCAGCCACGCAGAGTTTAAACCAACCCCTTATAAGAGATTTGGACACAAAAATAAACTGTAATAATGAAATTTAGGGGGACGCAACATTCTCATGAAAACCTTATACGGGAGTAAGTAAAGTATACTTTTTAACATGGATGATTTGTAAGGTGATAACATACAATGTTATGATTTTTGTCATTTCTCGTGACTACTATTATCATTATTACTGTCACTATGTCCACTTAAAAGTCCGAGCCAAGTTCACAGTAATAATAATAAATAAAAATATAATTATGTCCACCTAAACGTTTGATCGAAGTCCACACCAATCCCACAAAATTATTACCATCATTGTCGTTATTACCATCATCACACCAATCCCACAAAATCCCACAAAATTAATATTATTACCATCATCGTCGTTATTACTATCACTATGTCCACCTAAAGTCCAAGCTAAGATCATACAAATAATAATAATATCATTATTACTATCACCATGTCCAATTACTATTGGACATGGTGATAGTACTAATAATAATAGTAATAATAGTAATAATAGTACTATTAGTACTATTATTACTATCACAATGCCCACCTAAAAGTTCAAGCCAAGTTCACACCAATCCCAATAAATTATTATTATTTCTATTCCTATTACTATCACAATGCCCACCTAAAAGTCCGAACCAAGTTCACACCAATCCCTATTATTATTATTATTATTTCTATTGCTATTACTATCACTATGCCCACCTAAAAGGCCAAGCTAAGTTCACACCAATCCCAATAAATTATTATTATTACTATTATTATTATTGCTATTATTAGTAGTACTATTATTACTATCACTATGCCCACCTAAAAGTCTGAGCCAAGTTCACAGCAATCCCACAAAATTATTATTATTACTATTACTATTAGAACTATTATTATTAGTACTATTATTACTATCACTATGTCCACCTAAAAGTCCGAGCCAAGTTCACACCAATAAATTATTACTATTACTATCACTATGTCCGAGCCAAGTTCACACCAATCCCACAAAATTATTATTACTATTATTATTACTATTATTAATAGTACTATTATTCGTACTATTCTTACTATCACTATGTCCACCTAAAAGTCCGAGCCAAGTTCACACCAATCCCACAAAATTATTATTATTACTATTATTGTTATTACTATTATTACTAGTACTATTATTACTATCACTGTGTCCACCTAAACGTCCGAGCCAAGTTCACACCAATAAATTATTATTATTATTTCTATTACTATCACAATGCCCACCTAAAAGTCTGAGCCAAGTTCACACCAATCCCAATAAATTATTATTATTATTTCTATTGCTATTACTATCACAATGCCCACCTAAAAGTCTGAGCCAAGTTCACACCAATCTCACAAAATTATTATTATTACTATTATTATTACTATTATTAGTATTATTAGTACTATTATTACTATCACTATGTCCACCAAAAGTCCGAGCCAAGTTCACACCAATAAATTATTACTATTACTATCACTATGTCCGAGCCAAGTTCACACCAATCCCACAAAATTATTATTATTACTATTATTATTACTATTATTATATTATTACTACTATTATTACTATTATTATTATATTACTATTATTACTATTATTATATTATTATTACTATTATTATATTATTACTATCACTATGTCCACCTAAAAGTCAGAGCCAAGTCCACACCAATCCCACAAAATTATTATTATTACTACTACCGTATTATTATTACTATCACTGTGTCCACCTACAAGTCAGAGCCAAATTCACACCAATCCCACAAAATTATGATGATTACTATTACCCTTCTGATTGGATGTGATGCATGGCAATCGCCTCCTTTGGAATGCCGCCCCCTTTCGGCCGAGGAAGACTCAACAGGTATGCCGTACCTGAGTCCCAGGCAAGCCGGACTAGTTGTGTCCCTTCCCTTCCCTTGCCTTGCCTTACCCTCCGCCAATGGGAAGGCGCCAAGCGGGGCTTGCCTCCAGTCTGTGTCCTTGCTGCTGAAACGCTCAGTCCTTCCTGGAAAGGCTCCCTGGTCCCAGGCGGGGACTTTGGACTCAGGCCGTCCGGGCGGGCAGGGAAGAAGGGGAGCCGAAGAGTGGCTGCTGGAGCCAAGCAGTCCCCAACTTACTTTCCTTGCTGCGCCCTCCCGCGCGCTCTCTCTCTCTCTCTCCTCCCAGCCCTGCCTTGGCTTTTCCCCGCCCCGCCACCTGGGCGGGACCCACCGGCCTCTCCTCCCAGCCCTTGCCCTTCTCTTCCAAGGCTGGAAGGTCCAGCTCTTCCAACTCTTGAGCTACTTTGGTGTTTACAGGCATCAGAATCAGAGAATCCTAGACTGGGCCATCCAGTCCAACCCCATTCTGCCAAGATGTAGGAAGATCACATTCAAAGCACCCCCGAGAGATGGCCACTCAGCCTCTGTTTCAAAGCCTCCACCACACTCAGAGGCAGAGAGTTCCACCGCTGAACAGCTCTCACAGTCAGGAAGTTCTTCCAAATGTTCAGGTGGAGTCTTCTTTCTTGTACTTTGGGAGTCCGCTGCAGGAAGATCTCTACTGACAGAAGGTCATGAGTTCGAAGCCAGCCCGGGTCAGGGTGAGCTCTCGACCAGTTCATGTCGCTTGTTGTCGACCTTTGCAACCCGAAAGACAGTCGCATCTGTCAAGTCAGAAATTTAGGTACCGCTTTAGTGGTGAGGCGAATTTAACTGATTTACGAGGCCATAACAATCTCCTGGGAAGTATGCGAAGAATGAAGGAATGTGACAGCTCCCCCTGGTGGCCAGAAGCTGGAATGTTAAATAGTCTCGGTGTCTATATATATGTTGTGTGTCTATGGCAGTGTTTCCCAAACTTTTTTGAGCCGTGGCACATTTTTTACATTTACAAAATCCTGGGGCACACCACCAACCAAAATGACACAAAATGACACTCTAACACAGTGATGCATATAGTTAATATGTTTTTAAATGTATTTATACACTCGGTGTGAAACCTGGGCCTGTTTCTAGGAACACAACATACAGTATATATCCTGGGAGGATTGGCAGAAAGACACAAACTTCCCACACAGAACTCCCATAACCAAGAGAAAATACTATAAGAGTTTGGTGGGCATTGACCTTGGGTTTTGGAGTTGTAGTTCACCTATATCCAGAGAGCCCTGTGGACTCAAACAATGTTGGATCAGGACCAAACTTGGCATGAATACTCAATATGCCCAAATGTGAACACAGATGGAGTTTGGGGAAAATAGACCTTGACATTTGGGAGTTACACTTTCTGGGATTTATAGTTGAACACAATCAAAGCATCAGGATGTAAAATATGACTTCGAGGTCCTGAACGACCTGGGACAAAGTTGCAACAATGGGATTGATCCAAACTTGGCATATTGAACTCTCATTACCAACAGAAAGTACTGAAAGGGTTTGCTTGGGAATTGACCTTGAGTTTGGAAGTTGTAGTTCACCTTCACCCAGAGAGCACTGTGGACTCAAAGAATGCTATGTTATGTTGTTGTTTGTTTTCTATCCAGAATCACAATGTTGGAAGGAGGCTCACCACTTTAAGGTCCCTCAAACAGGCATGGGAAAACTGCGGCCCTCTGGGTGCTTTGGACTTCAACTCCCACCATTCCTAACAGCCTGAGGCCCTTTCCTGCTTAAGTGGCTGAGGGGGGAAAGTAAAAGGGCCTGAGGCTGCTAGGAATGGTGGGAGTTGGAGCCCAAAACACCTGGAAGGTCCAAGTTTGCCCATGCCAGCTTTCGACAGAGGCCTCTTCCTCCCCCTTCCCCTTCGCGCCCTTTCTTCCCCCTCCTGCACAACACTTACTTTTTCTTCTACACTGCCGCTTCTGCCGCCATTTTGATCCGAGGGGGCAGCGTGAGCGTGTTCAGGAGGGGAGGGGAGGGGAGGGAGGAAGACGTGACCTGTGCGGCGCTACTGCGCAGACTCACCCCAGAGCAAAGGGAGGCAAAGCGAGCAGAGCGAGGCTGGGAAGAAGGGAGCCCGAGTGGAGAAGAAAAAGTGTTCGGCAAGAGGGGGAAGAAAGGGGATTGGAGGTTACCAATTTCCCACGGCACACCTGATGATAGGGTTCCCATATGTCCCTTATTCTAAGGGACGTCCCTTATTTTGGCCCTGAAATTTGTGTCCCTTATTTTCAGGCCCTGTTCCTTATTTTTGACTAGCAGGACAGGACTGGGCGGGGTTGACCAGAGGAAGCTGCGCGCTGTGGTTTCCACGGCAATGCCTGCCCGGGGATTCCCACTCGCAGGGCAGCCTGCGTCCCCGTTGGAAGGAAGAGGCGAGACAGGACTTTTTCAAAGTACAGTAGACTAATTAACCGTTACCCAAGGGGAATGTTAGATCATGTTGGATAAAGATAGTTTCTGGTTTCTTGAGAGTTACTCTTAAAATAGGCCTAGCTGTGCATCCCAATACTATACAATGCTGTGTATCCCATACTATACTATACCATTAACTATTGACATAATAATCATGAAGATGTGCTGTCTTATAAAATGAATTTTATTTTAATGTTTAGACAGTGCACTTTTAACGTCAGAAAAGTCAAGGACTAAATACAGATGGAGAAAATTAGGTAGTTCCGATAATGTTTTTTCTGCATGACAAAGCACACAGAAACATACCATGTCCTGTTAAGAGGGTGCAAGTCAGTTTTTTTTGTGAGTTTCAATCATTATCTGATTCTGTTAATAGAACTATTTCTACCTAATGTTTGCGTTTCAAGTTTTTAATGAAGTGTCCCTTATTTTTTGTGAAAAATCCCGTAAATGTCCCTTATTTCTTATATCCAAAAATGGCAACCCTACCTGATGATCGCTCACAGCACACTAGTGTGCCACGGCACACTGGTTGGGAAACACTGCTCTAGATTAAACTTTTCATATGGAATCTGCATGACCAGATAAACTTTAAATAATTGCACAATAATTTTAATTTTTAATTTTTTTAAATAATCAGAAAAGCGAGACCTGTCGAGAGTTCTTCTGTCTACTCTGATTAAAGAAGCGGGAGGAGCCTTGGCTGCCGGTGTGTCTCTGGTCAGGCTCAGCGTCAGAGCCAGGCAGGGCCAGCGGATGCGCCGTCCTCTCGATCCTTTCACCACACATAAGCACTCATTTGTTTGTTTTACACAACAGTCTTTTCAACTTGCAGAGCAGCAACTTCTGCGGACATAATGGGAACTTGTTTTTGGAACGGTACAATTCTCTTGTGAACAACAACAACCCTTTAGGGGTGGCTGGCGCTCCTTTTCTGCTCCAAAGTCTACTGTAAAGAGGGGGGGATTTAAATCGATGACAAATCCCCCCAAGCTGACACCACTTGTCATATGTTAAGGCAGGGGTCGGGAACCTTTTTGACTCAGAGAGCCATGAAAGCAAAATATTTGGAAATTTATTTCAGTGAGAGCCATATAATACATACAATATATTTTAAGACTAAATTCAACTAAATGTGAGTATATACGTATATACTATAAGAAAAGGATTCCCCCGGCAGAATGACGGGACACTTCAGACCTGGCTCTGCAAAAGGTATGCTCAGGACTCTGCGAAGGAAGAGAAGGCGGAAGGAAGGAAGGGGGAAGGAAAGATAGATAGAGGAAATAAAGGAGAGAGGGGGACAGGAAGAAAGAAAAGAAGAACGAACTATGGAAAAGGAAGAAAAGCAGGAGAGAGACAAGGAGGGGAAAAGAAAGAAGGAAATGGGAAGAGAGGAAAGGAAAGGGCGGGGAAAAGAAAGGAAAGGGAGTGAGGAAAAAGTAGAATAATGAAGGGAAGAGAAGAAAAAGAAGGGGAGAGAGAGGGAAGTGAAAAGAAAGGAAGGAGAAGGAAAGGAAGACTTGGGGGGAAAGAATAGGAGAGGAAGGAAGGAAGAGGGAAAATGGAAGAAAGAAGGAAGGAGAGAGGGAGGTAAAAGGAAGGCGAAAAGGAGAAGGAACGGGTGAAGGGGGAGAAAGAAAGAAAAGAAGAGGAAGGAAGGAAGAGGGAGAATGGAGGAAAGAAGGAAGGGGAGAGAGGGAAGGAAAAGGAAGGAGAGAAGAAGGAAAGGGTGAAGGGGGAAAGGAAGGAAGGAAGAGGAAGGAAGGAAGAGGGAGAATGGAGGAAAGAAGGAAGGGAGAGAGGGAAGGAAAAGGAAGGAGAGAAGAAGGAAAGGGTGAAGGGGGAAAGGAAGGAAGGAAGAGGGAAAATGGAGGACAGAAGGAAGGGGAGAGAGGGAAGGAAAAGGAAGGAAGGAGAAGGAAAGGAAGACTTGGGGGAAAGAATAGAAAAGGAAGGAAGGAAGGAAGAGGGAAAATGGAAGAAAGAAGGAAGGAGAGAGGGAGGTAAAAGGAAGACGAAAAGGAGAAGGAACGGGTGAAGGGGGAGAAAGAAAGAAAGGAAGAGGAAGGAAAGAAGAGGGAGAATGGAGGAAAGAAGGAAGGGGAGAGAGGGAAGGAAAAGGAAGGAGAGAAGAAGGAAAGGGTGAAGGGGGGAAAGAAAGGAAGGAAGAGGAAGGAAGGAAGAGGGAGAATGGAGGAAAGAAGGAAGGGGAGAGAGGGGAAGTGAAAAGAAAGGAAGGAGAAAGAAAGGAAGACTTGGGGGGAAAGAATAGAAGAGGAAGGAAGGAAGAGGGAAAATGGAAGAAAGAAGGAAGGAGAGAGGGAGAAAAGAAGGAAGAGGGAAAGAGGGAGAAGGAAAGGGTGAAGGGGGAGAAAGAAAGAAAGGAAGAGGAAGGAAGGAAGAGGGAGAATGGAGGAAAGAAAGGAAGGGGAGAGAGGGAAGGAAAGGGAAGGAGAGAAGAAGGAAAGGGGGAAGGGGGAAAGGAAGGAAGGAAGAGGAAGGAAGGAAGAGGGAGAATGGAGGAAAGAAGGAAGGGGAGAGAGGGAAGGAAAAGGAAGGAGAGAAGAAGGAAAGGGTGAAGGGGGAAAGGAAGGAAGAGGAAGGAAGGAAGAGGGAGAATGGAGGAAAGAAGGAAGGTGAGAGAGGGAGGGAAAAGGAAGGAGAGAAGAAGGAAAGGGTGAAAGGGGGGAAAGGAAGGAAGGAAGAGGAAGGAAGGAAGAGGAAAAATGGAGGACAGAAGGAAGGGGAGAGAGGGAAGTGAAAAGAAAGGAAGGAGAAAGAAAGGAAGACTTGGGGGGAAAGAATAGAAAAGGAAGGAAGGAAGGAAGAGGGAAAATGGAAGAAAGAAGGAAGGAGAGAGGGAGGTAAAGGAAGGCGAAAAGGAGAAGGAACGGGTGAAGGGGGAGAAAGAAAGAAAGGAAGAGGAAGGAAGGAAGAGGGAGAATGGAGGAAAGAAGGAAGGGGAGAGAGGGAAGGGAAAGGAAGGAGAGAAGAAGGAAGGGGGGTGAAGGGGGAAAGAAAGGAAGGAAGAGGAAGGAAGGAAGAGGGAGAATGGAGGAAAGAAGGAAGGGGAGAGAGGGAAGGAAAAGAAAGGAGAGAAGGAAAGGGTGAAGGGGGAAAGGAAGGAAGGAAGAGGAAGGAAGGAAGAGGGAAAATGGAGGAAAGAAGGAAGGGGAGAGAGGGAGGGAAAAGGAAGGAGAGAAGGAAAGGGTGAGGGGGGAAAGGAAGGAAGGAAGAAGAGGAAGGAAGGAAGAGGGAAAAATGGAGGACAGAAGGAAGGGGAGAGAGGGAAGGAAAAGGAAGGAAGGAGAAGGAAAGGAAGACTTGGGGGGAAAGAATAGAAAAGGAAGGAAGGAAGGAAGAGGGAAAATGGAAGAAAGAAGGAAGGAGAGAGGGAGGTAAAGGAAGGCGAAAAGGAGAAGGAACGGGTGAAGGGGGAGAAAGAAAGAAAGGAAGAGGAAGGAAAGAAGAGGGAGAATGGAGGAAAGAAGGAAGGGGAGAGAGGGAAGGAAAAGGAAGGAGAGAAGAAGGAAAGGGTGAAGGGGGAAAGGAAGGAAGGAAGAGGAAGGAAGGAAGAGGGAGAATGGAGGAAAGAAGGAAGGGGAGAGAGGGAAGTGAAAAGAAAGGAAGGAGAAAGAAAGGAAGACTTGGGGGGAAAGAATAGAAGAGGAAGGAAGGAAGAGGGAAAATGGAAGAAAGAAGGAAGGAGAGAGGGAGGTAAAGGAAGGCGAAAAGGAGAAGGAATGGGTGAAGGGGGAGAAAGAAAGAAAGGAAGAGGAAGGAAGGAAGAGGGAGAATGGAGGAAAGAAGGAAGGGGAGAGAGGGAAGGAAAAGGAAGGAGAGAAGAAGGAAAGGGTGAAGGGGGAAAGGAAGGAAGGAAGAGGAAGGAAGGAAGAGGGAGAATGGAGGACAGAAGGAAGGGGAGAGAGGGAAGGAAAAGGAAGGAGAGAAGAAGGAAAGGGTGAAGGGGGAAAGGAAGGAAGGAAGAGGAAGGAAGGAAGAGAATGGAGGACAGAAGGAAGGGAGAGAGGGAGGGAAAAGGAAGGAGAGAAGAAGGAAAGGGTGAAGGGGGAAAGAAAGGAAGGAAGAAGAAGGAAGGAAGAGGGAGAATGGAGGAAAGAAGGAAGGGGAGAGAGGGGGAAAGGAAGGAGAGAAGAAGGAAAGGGTGAAGGGGAGAAAGGAAGGAAGAGGAAGGAAGGAAGAGGGAGAATGGAGGAAAGAAGGAAGAGGGAGAGAGGGGGAAAAGGAAGGAGAGAAGGAGAAGGAAAGGGTGAAGGGGGAGAAAGGAAGAAAGAGGGAGAGCCAGATGCAATCATGAAAAGAGACACATCTGGCTCCTGAGCCGTAGGTTCCCTATCCCTGTGTTAAGGGCTTATGCCTGTCCGTGCATGTGCTTTTGGAGCATGCGCCGGCGTACGAAGACGAGCCACGAGGGAGGACAACCAGAAGGAGGCTTTGGCAGCCATTTTCTGCCAAAGCCATCTGCGACTGCGAGGAGTTCATCTGCTTGGCCACATTGATCAGCATTGAATGGCCTTGCAGCTTCAAGATCTGTGTGCTTCCATTCTGCCAGTTTATATCTCTGGAATGATGTCAGGGTGGGAAAAGGAACTCTTGTCTGGGTGCATTTTTTAATGTCCTATTGGCCACATTGACCATCATTGAATGGCCTTGCAGCTTCAAGGTCTGGCTTCTTTCTGCATGTTTATATATCTGTGGAGTAATGTCCAGGTTGGGAGAAGGAATTTTGTATGTTGGGTGCAGATTTGAATGTACCATTGGCCACATTGACCAGCATTGAATGGCCTTGCAGCTTCAAGGTCTGGCTTCTTTCTGCATGTTTATATATCTGTGGAGTAATGTCCAGGTTGGGAGAAGGAATTTTTGTATGTTGGGTGCAGATTTGAATGTACCATTGGCCACATTGACCAGCATTGAATGGCCTTGCAGCTTCAAGGTCTGGCTTCTTTCTGCATGTTTATATATCTGTGGAGTAATGTCCAGGTTGGGAGAAGGAATTTTGTATGTTGGGTGCAGATTTGAATGTACCATTGGCCACATTGATCAGCATTGAATGGCCTTGCAGCTTCAAGCCTCTGTTTAAAATCCTCCAGAGAAGGAGACTCCACCATGATGCAGGACCTTTAACGGATCCCAAAATCCATGCTTGCTTAAGTCCAGTTACAATGACATAATAAAGTCAGGCCCGGATTAACACCTTTTTGCTTCCTAGGCCACACTTTGGAATTACGCCCCCTTTAAGCCAACCTCTACCCCCCAGCACTCAGACCACACTTGGCTGGCTTCGCCATGGTGCCTCTGGAGCAAAGGAGAAAGGCGAGTAGGCACCATCCCACCACCTGCAAGGTCCCCATTCCCACCGCCTGGAAAGCTCCGCTGTGCTCTGAAGGTCTCCTCGGGAGGCTTGGGGAGAGTGCAGCGGGTGCAAACTTGCTCCAAAGGCGCGCACGAGAGAGAGAGAGAGAGAGAGAGAGAGAGAGAGAGAAATGTCCGCTTGGCGTGCGCTCCCGCAGACCGAGGGAGGGTTGAGGTTGGGGTTTGTGCGGCTATTGTTCAGCTGCTCCCGAAGGCAGGAGAGCCAGACCCTGGCCTTGATCCTTCCTTCTCTCCCTTTGGCCAAGCAACCCGCCCCGGTTTGGTCCGAGAGTGCAGGAGCGAGCCTGGGTTGGTGTGGTCTCGTGCTGGGGACCTGGGAGAGGTCCACCCAAGCAACGCCCTTTCTCTCCCCCTCTCTCCTCCCCTCCCTCCCTTTCTTCCTTCTTTACTTTCTTTCTTTCTTTCCTCCTAGTTGCCTCCTTCTCCTCCTTCTCCGCTCCCTCCCACCGCCCTCTCCCGGACTCTGCCGCTCGGCTCTGGCTGCAGGAATTTACAGTCTGCTGCCGGGGAGCCGGGTGAGTCGCCATGGAGGCGGCTTCCCCGGGAGCCAGGAGGTCAGGCCAGCCAGAGACCCGCGGGCAAATCAATGGATCAATGCGAGGGCCCCGCCGCAGCCCAGAGAGTGAGAGACGGAGACGGAGCAGAGACTTTGCTGGGAGAAGGAGCGAGGAGGGGCATGAGAAAGGGGGAAAGAGGGGCGTGGACCAGGGTTTTTCTTGGTCCGTGATCTGCACACCCCCCCCCCTCGGCTTGCGCCCCTAGGCCAGTGTTTTTCAACATTTTTTGAGCCGCGGCACATTTTTTTACATTTGCAAAATCCTGGGGCACACCACCAACTGAAATGACACTCTAACACAGTAATACATATAGTTAATATGTTTTTAAATGTATTTATACACTCCGTGTGAAACCTGGGCCTGTTTCGATGAACACAACATAGATATCCTGGCAGGAATGGCAGAGAGACACAAACTTCCCACACAGAACTCCCATAACCAAGAGAAAATGCTATAAGAGTTTGGTGGGCATTTACCTTGAGTTTGGAGTTGTAGTTCACCTATATCCAGAGAGCACTGTGGACTCAAACAATGTTGGATCAGGACCAAACTTGGCATGAATATTCAATATGCCCAAATATGAACGCAGATGGAGTTCAGGGGAAATAGACCTTGACATTTGGGAGTTGTAGTTGCTGGGATTTATAGTTCCCTACAATCAAAGAGCATTCTGAACCCCACCAAGGATAGAACTGGGCCAAACTTCCCACACAGAACCCCCAGGAGGCAAGAGGAGGTCTCTACTTGGGGAAAGGGAGGTGGGCCTTCCCAGTGCATGGAGAGGGAGAGACCAAGTAGACAACGGGTGGGGGTGGGGGTGTTTGTAATTTTGTGCCTTTATTGAGGTAGGTTGCTTAGGGTTTTTATACTTCAACACACTAGACCAGGGATGGGAAATTACCGGCCCTCCATGTGTTTTGGACTTCAACTCCCAGAAATTCGAACAGCTGGTAAACTGGCTATGATTTCTGGAAGTTGAAGTCCAAAACACCTGAGGCCGGCAATTGCCCACCCCTGCACTAGACTCCCGAGGTCCCATTTCCCACGGCACACCTGATGATCACTCACGGCACACTAGTGTGCCCCGGCACACTGGTTGAGAAACACTGCCCTAGGCCATGGCCTAGGTTGGCCTTATGGGTAATCCAGGCATGAATAAAGTGGTGTCCCTTATACAGAATGGGAAAATCAAATTTTGCTGTTGGGATTTAAAAAAATAAAATTTCAAGCTGTGGATACAGAAGGCCAACTATGCAAATATGAAGGTGGAGTAGATGAAGTTGACAGAAACTGTAGAAAACAGGAAGCCGAGGGAAAAAACTACCAACAGGAACAGAAACTAAAAGTTCACAGTACGCAACGCCCTAATGACAGAGTGTGTGTATATATATATATATCAAGAGAGAAATATCGAAATGAGTATTATCATCTGACAGCAGGAAGTCATTGAAGGAAACCACCTTGTTAGAGGCTTCCTTTTTCATAAATTTGAATTTTATATTATTATTATTATCATCAGAGGCTGAATGGTCATCTGTGAGGAATGCTTTGATTGTGTTTTCCCCTAATGGCAGAAGGAGATTGGACTGGATGGCCCTTGAGGTCTCCTGTTCTAGGAACCCATTGTAATTATTATTATTATTATTATCATCAGAGGCTGAATGGTCATCTGTGAGGAATGCTTTGATTGTGTTTTCCCCTTATGGCAGAAGGAGATTGGACTGGATGGCCCTTGGAGGTCTCCTGTTCTAGGAACCCATTGTAATTATTATTATTATTATCATCATCAGAGGCTGAATGGTCATCTGTGAGGAATGCTTTGATTGTATTTTCCCTTATGGCAGAAGGAGATTGGACTGGATGGCCCTTGGAGGTCTCCTGTTCTAGGAACCCATTGTAATTATTATTATTATTATTATCATCAGAGGCTGAATGGTCATCTGTGAGGAATGCTTTGATTGTATTTTCCCCTTATGGCAGAAGGAGATTGGACTGGATGGCCCTTGGAGGTCTCCTGTTCTAGGAACCCATTGTAATTATTATTATTATTATCATCATCAGCGGCTGAATGGTCATCTGTGAGGAATGCTTTGATTGTTTTTTCCCCTTATGGCAGAAGGAGATTGGACTGGATGGCCCTTGGAGGTCTCCTGTTCTAGGAACCCATTGTAATTATTATTATTATTATCATCATCAGAGGCTGAATGGTCATCTGTGAGGAATGCTTTGATTGTGTTTTCCCCTTATGGCAGAAGGAGATTGGACTGGATGGCCCTTGGAGGTCTCCTGTTCTAGGAACCCATTGTAATTATTATTATTATCATCATCAGAGGCTGAATGGTCATCTGTGAGGAATGCTTTGATTGTGTTTTCCCCTTATGGCAGAAGGAGATTGGACTGATGGCCCTTGGAGGTCTCCTGTTCTAGGAACCCATTGTATTATTATTATTATTATCATCATCAGAGGCTGAATGGTCATCTGTGAGGAATGCTTTGATTGTGTTTTCCCCTTATGGCAGAAGGAGATTGGACTGGATGGCCCTTGGAGGTCTCCTGTTCTAGGAACCCATTGTAATTATTATTATTATTATTATCATCAGAGGCTGAATGGTCATCTGTGAGGAATGCTTTGATTGTATTTTCCCCTTATGGCAGAAGGAGATTGGACTGGATGGCCCTTGGAGGTCTCCTGTTCTAGGAACCCATTGTAATTATTATTATTATTATCATCATCAGAGGCTGAATGGTCATCTGTGAGGAATGCTTTGATTGTGTTTTCCCCTTATGGCAGAAGGAGATTGGACTGGATGGCCCTTGGAGGTCTCCTGTTCTAGGAACCCATTGTAATTAATATTATTATTATTATCATCATCAGAGGCTGAATGGTCATCTGTGAGGAATGCTTTGATTGTATTTTCCCCTTATGGCAGAAGGAGATTGGACTGGATGGCCCTTGGAGGTCTCCTGTTCTAGGAACCCATTGTAATTATTATTATTATTATCATCATCAGAGGCTGAATGGTCATCTGTGAGGAATGCTTTGATTGTGTTTTCCCCTTATGGCAGAAGGAGATTGGACTGGATGGCCCTTGGAGGTCTCCTGTTCTAGGAACCCATTGTAATTATTATTATTATTATTATCATCAGAGGCTGAATGGTCATCTGTGAGGAATGCTTTGATTGTATTTTCCCTTATGGCAGAAGGAGATTGGACTGGATGGCCCTTGGAGGTCTCCTGTTCTAGGAACCCATTGTAATTAATATTATTATTATTATCATCAGAGGCTGAATGGTCATCTGTGAGGAATGCTTTGATTGTATTTTCCCCTTATGGCAGAAGGAGATTGGACTGGATGGCCCTTGGAGGTCTCCTGTTCTAGGAACCCATTGTAATTAATATTATTATTATTATCATCAGAGGCTGAATGGTCATCTGTGAGGAATGCTTTGATTGTATTTTCCCCTTATGGCAGAAGGAGATTGGACTGGATGGCCCTTGGAGGTCTCCTGTTCTAGGAACCCATTGTAATTATTATTATTATTATCATCATCAGAGGCTGAATGGTCATCTGTGAGGAATGCTTTGATTGTATTTTCCCCTTATGGCAGAAGGAGATTGGACTGGATGGCCCTTGGAGGTCTCCTGTTCTAGGAACCCATTGTAATTAATATTATTATTATCATCATCAGAGGCTGAATGGTCATCTGTGAGGAATGCTTTGATTGTATTTTCCCCTTATGGCAGAAGGAGATTGGACTGGATGGCCCTTGGAGGTCTCCTGTTCTAGGGTAATTATTATTATTATTATTATCAGAGAGGCTGAATGGTCATCTGTGAGGAATGCTTTGATTGTGTTTTCCCCTTATGGCAGAAGGAGATTGGACTGGATGGCCCTTGGAGGTCTCCTGTTCTAGGAACCCATTGTAATTATTATTATTATTATCATCAGAGGCTGAATGGTCATCTGTGAGGAATGCTTTGATTGTGTTTTCCCCTTATGGCAGAAGGAGATTGGACTGGATGGCCCTTGGAGGTCTCCTGTTCTAGGAACCCATTGTAATTATTATTATTATTATAATCATCAGAGGCTGAATGGTCATCTGTGAGGAATGCTTTGATTGTGTTTTCCCCTTATGGCAGAAGGAGATTGGACTGGATGGCCCTTGGAGGTCTCCTATTCTAGGAACCCATTGTAATTATTATTATTATTATCATCATCAGAGGCTGAATGGTCATCTGTGAGGAATGCTTTGATTGTGTTTTCCCCTTATGGCAGAAGGAGATTGGACTGGATGGCCCTTGGAGGTCTCCTGTTCTAGGAACCCATTGTAATTAATATTATTATTATTATCATCAGAGGCTGAATGGTCATCTGTGAGGAATGCTTTGATTGTATTTTCCCCTTATGGCAGAAGGAGATTGGACTGGATGGCCCTTGGAGGTCTCCTGTTCTAGGAACCCATTGTAATTATTATTATTATTATTATTATCATCAGAGGCTGAATGGTCATCTGTGAGGAATGCTTTGATTGTATTTTCCCTTATGGCAGAAGGAGATTGGACTGGATGGCCCTTGGAGGTCTCCTGTTCTAGGAACCCATTGTAATTAATATTATTATTATTATCATCAGAGGCTGAATGGTCATCTGTGAGGAATGCTTTGATTGTATTTTCCCTTATGGCAGAAGGAGATTGGACTGGATGGCCCTTGGAGGTCTCCTGTTCTAGGAACCCATTGTAATTATTATTATTATTATCATCATCAGAGGCTGAATGGCCATCTGTGAGGAATGCTTTGGTTGTGTTTTCCCCTTATGGCAGAAGGAGATTGGACTGGATGGCCCTGGATGGCCCTTGGAGGTCTCCTACTCCATGAACCTGTTGTTGTTGTTATTATTATTATTATTATTAGCAGAGGCAGAATGAATATTATGCCTTATCATTCAGGGTTATAGGCCTGTGTGGAAGGGCCCTGGCTTCTTATTTGACTTCCTTTCCACACATCTGAATAAAATCCCATGTTATTTGCTTTAAACCAGATTATATGAGTGTGGACTCCGATAATCCAGTTCAAAGCAGGTATTCTGGGTTATATGGCTGTGTGAAGGGCCCTGAGTCCACACTGCAATATAATCCAGTTCAAAGCAGGTTTTGTGGGGTTTCCTGCCTGGATATTCTGAGTTATATGGCTGTGTGAAGGGCCCTGAGTCCACACTGCAATATAATCCAGTTCAAAGCAGGGACTGGGACTTGAGACTGGGATTTTGGTGTTCATCTCTATCTCCAAGTCAAAGCCCCGGTGTCCTCCACAGACACCTCCAAGGCGGGGGAGAGGGCGGAGCCGGGGAGGGGGCGGGGCAGGGGTGGAGCCAGGGAGGAGGCGGAGCCTAGGCAGAGCCGGGGAGGGGGCGGAGCTGGGGGTGGAGCTGGGGAGGGGGCGGAGCCGGGGGCGGAGGCAGACCCTTCGGCCCCCCAGGTCATCAGTAACTGGAATTCCGGCCACAGGTCCGGTAGAAGTTGGACAGCCCTGTACTATAAGAAAAGGATTCCCCCGGCAGAATGACGGGACACTTCAGACCTGGCGCTGCAAAAGGCATGCTCAGGACTCTGGGAAGGAAGAGAAGACGGAAGGAAGGAAGGGGGAAGGAAAGATAGATAGAGGAAATAAAGGAGGGAGGGGGACAGGAAGAAAGAAAAGAAGAACGAACTATGGAAAAGGAAGAAAAGAAGGAGAGAGACAAGGAGGGGAAAAGAAAGAAGGAAATGGGAGAGAGGAAAGGAAAGGGCGGGGAAAAGAAAGGAAAGGGAGTGAGGAAAAAAGTACAATAATGAAGGGAAGAGAAGAAAAAGAAGGTGAGAGAGAGGGAAGTGAAAAGAAAGGAAGGAGAAGGAAAGGAAGACTTGGGGGAAAAGAATAGAAGAGGAAGGAAGGAAGGGGGAGGAAGAATAGAGGAAAGAAGGAAGGGGAGAGAGGGAGGGAAAGGAAGGAGAGAAAGAGAAGGAAAGGGTGAAGGAGAAAGGAAGGAAGGAAGAGGAAGGAAGGAAGAGGGAGAATGGAGGAACGAAGGAAGGGGAGAGAGGGAGGGAAAAGGAAGGAGAGAAGAAGGGAAGGGTGAAGGGGAGAAAGAAAGGAAGGAAGTGGAAGGAAGGAAGAGGGAAAATGGAGGAAATAAGGAATGTCCTATTGGCCACATTGATCAGCATTGAATGGCCTTGCAGTTGAAAGGTCTGGCTTCTTTCTGCCTGTTTATATATCTGTGGAGTACTGTCCAGGGTGGGAGAAGGGACTATTGTATGTTGGGTGCAGGTTTGAATGTACCATTGGCCACATTGATCATCATTGAATGGCCTTGCAGCTTCAAGCCTCTGTTTAAAATCCTCCAGAGAAGGAGACTCCACCATGATGCAGGACTTTCTACGGATTCCAAAATCCATGCATGCTTAAGTCCAGTTACAATGCCATAATAAAGTCAGGCCCGGATTAACACCTTTTTGCTTCCTAGGCCACACTTTGGAATTACGCCCCCTTTAAGCCAACCTCTAGCCCCCCCCCCAGCACTCAGACCACACTTGGCTGGCTTTCGCCATGGTGCCTCTGGAGCAGAGGAGAAAGGCGAGTAGGCACCATCCCACCACCTCCAAGGTCCCCATTCCCACCGGCTGGAAAGCTCCGCTGTGCTCTGAAGGTCTCCTCGGGAGGCTTGGGGAGAGCGCAGCGGGTGCAAACTTGCTCCAAAGGCGCGCACGAGAGAGAGAGAGAGAGAGAGAGAGAGAGAGAGAGAGAGAGAGAGATGTCCGCTTGGCGTGCGCTCCCGCAGACAGAGGAGGGTTGAGGTTGGGGTTTGTGCGGCTATTGTTCAGCTGCTCGAAGGCAGGAGAGCCAGACCCTGGCCTTGATCCTTCCTTCTCTCCCTTTGGCCAAGCAACCCGCCCCGGTTTGGTCCGAGAGTGCAGGAGCGAGCCTGGGTTGGTGTGGTCTCGTGCTGGGGACCTGGGAGAGGTCCACCCAAGCAACGCCCTTTCTCTCCCCTCTCCCTCCCCCCTCCCTCCCTTTCTTCCTTCTTTACTTTCTTTCTTTCTTTCCTCCTAGTTGCCTCCTACTCTTCCTTCTCCGCTCCCTCCCACCGCCCTCTCCCGGACTCTGCCGCTCGGCTCTGGCTGCAGGAATTTACAGTCTGCTGCCGGGGAGCCGGGTGAGTCGCCATGGAGGCGGCTTCCCCGGGAGCCAGGAGGTCAGGCCAGCCAGAGACCCGCGGGCAAATCAATGGATCGATGCGAGGGCCCCGCCGCAGCCCAGAGAGTGAGAGACGGAGACGGAGCAGAGACTTTGCTGGGAGAAGGAGCGAGGAGGGGCATGAGAAAGGGGGAAAGAGGGGCGCGGACCAGGGTTTTTTTTTGGTCCGTGATCTGCACACACCGCGGCTTGCGTCCCTAGGCCAGTGTTTTTCAAACTTTTTTGAGCCGCGGCACATTTTTTTACATTTGCAAAATCCTGGGGCACACCACCAACCGAAATGACACTCTAACACAGTAATACATATAGTTAATATGTTTTAAATGTATTTATACACTCCGTGTGAAACCTGGGCCTGTTTCAATGAACACAACATAGATATCCTGGCAGGAATGGCAGAGACACAAACTTCCCACACAGAACTACCATAACCAAGAGAAAATGCTATAAGAGTTTGGTGGGCATTTACCTTGAGTTTTGGAGTTGTAGTTCACCTATATCCAGAGAGCACTGTGGACTCAAACAATGTTGGATCAGGACCAAACTTGGCATGAATATTCAATATGCCCAAATATGAACGCAGATGGAGTTCAGGGGAAATAGACCTTGCCATTTGGGAGTTGTAGTTGCTGAGATTTATAGTTCCCCTACAATCAAAGAGCATTCTGAACCCCACCAAGGATAGAACTGGGCCAAACTTCCCACACAGAACCCCCAGGAGGCAAGAGGAGGTCTCTACTTGGGGAAAGGGAGGTGGGCCTTCCCAGTGCATGGAAAGGGAGAGACCAAGTAGACAACGGGTGGGGGTGGGGGTGTTTGTAATTTTGTGCCTTTATTGAGGTAGGTTGCTTAGGGTTTTTATACTTCAACACACTAGACCAGGGATGGGCAATTACCGGCCCTCCATGTGTTTTGGACTTCAACTCCCAGAAATTCTAACAGCTGGTAAACTGGCTAGGATTTCTGGAAGTTGAAGTCCAAAACACCTGGAGGGCCGGCAATTGCCCACCCCTGCACTAGACTCCCCCCCCCCGAGGTCCCAATTTCCCACGGCACACCTGATGATCACTCACGGCACACTAGTGTGCCCCGGCACACTGGTTGAGAAACACTGCCCTAGGCCATGGCCTAGGTTGGCCTTATGGGTAATCCAGGCATGAATAAAGTGGTGTCCCTTATACAGAATGGGAAAATCAAATTTTGCTGTTGGGATTTAAAAAAATAAAATTTCAAGCTGTGGATACAGAAGGCCAACTATGCAAATATGAAGGTGGAGTAGATGAAGTTGACAGAAACTGTAGAAAACAGGAAGCCGAGGGAAAAAACTACCAACAGGAACAGAAACTAAAAGTTCACAGTACGCAACGCCCTAATGACAGAGTGTGTGTATATATATATATCAAGAGAGAAATATCGAAATGAGTATTATCATCTGACAGCAGGAAGTCATTGAAGGAAACCACCTTGTTAGAGGCTTCCTTTTTCATAAATTTGAATTTTATTATAGTCAACATGTTTTTGCAAAAAAACTCAGTTTTTAAAAATATATATATCAGTGTTCACTAACTGAAGTGTTTGCATCTTCTAAACACAATCCAGTGTTTGTATGTATTGTCAACTCCCATTACCACAGATTCATCTGTAGGGGTGTTGACACTTGGAAACAGCTCTAGACTGTGATGTGAAACGTTAATAACTGTGACCCTATGTCTCTCATCATATGGTCAATGAAGCACCTTCTGTCAGAATGTGTATGTAGAAAGAGAGGGAGAGAGTGAGAAACAGAGAGAGAGAGAGAGAGAAAGAAAGAGAGAAAGAGAAGAGAGAAAGAGAAAGAAAGAGAGAGAGAGAGAAAGAGAGAAAGAAAGAAAGAAAGAAAGAGAGAGAAAGAAAGAAAGAGAAAGAGAGAAAGAAAGAGAAAGAAAGAAAAAAAGAGAGAGAGAAAGAAAGAGAGAAAGAAAGAAGAGAGAGAGAGAGAGAGAGAGAGAGAGAGAGAGAGAGAGAAAGAAAGAAGAGAGAGAGAGAGAAAGAAAGAGAGAGAGAGAGAGAGAGAGAGAGAGAGAAAGAAAGAGAGAGAAAGAAAGAAAGAAAGAGAGAGAAAGAAAGAGAGAAAGAGAGAGAGAGAGAGAGAGAGAGAGAGAGAGAGAGAAAGAAAGAAAGAGAGAGAAAGAGAGAAGAAAGAGAGAAAGAGAGAGAGAAAGAAAGAGAGAGAGAGAGAAAGAAAGAAAGAAAGAAAGAGAGAGAGAAAGAGAGAGAAAGAGAGAGAGAGAGAGAGAGAGAGAGAGAGAGAGAGAGAGAGAGAGAGAGAGAGAACAAACAAAATACAGTTCTTTAACTCTACTGCTCTATAAAGTACAAGTTCAGATGCGGAGGGAAGGCGTGAGCTTCCAAACCCGGTTAAAACACCCAGTTTGGAGTGGATACTGTCACATTTAAACTGGGTTACACATGCGTGTCCGCCATTATTGAAGCCATTCCGAAATTTCTGAATTAATACGGAAACATTCTGATTTTTTTTGGAAAACTCTATCAGAACCGAAGCGCCAGCGCCCCCTACATCCAAAACGGGTATTGAACCATTTTTTTGATCAACCAGGCCTAATACAGAGTTCCTTTCAATGAAGAGTCCTAACCTAGGGAAGGAGGTGTGTCAACCAGTTCTGTATGGGGGTACACTCTCCATACATGCAACTTGGGAGCCCTCCTGGATCCACCTCTTCAAATGTCAGCCCAGGTAGATGCAACACTCAGGAATGCTTACTACCAGCTTTGCCTGATATGCCAGCTGCGCCCCTTCCTACATTTAGAGGACCTAAATATGGTAGTGCATGCACTGATAACCAGGCCCAGATTACCCATAAGGCCACCCTAGGCCATGGCCTAGGGCGGCAGCCATGGGGGGGGGGGGGGCATGTCCCGCCCCCCAAAGTTTTTTTAAAATTCCAACAAAAATTCCCCAAAAGAGTGTGCATGCACGTGGCGGTGGAAGCGCCATCTAGTGCTGCCCTGCTGCCCTGTGCTCTGCTCTCCTCGGCTCCAAAGGCTCTGCCCCCACCCCCGGCTCCGCCCCGCCCCCGGCTCTGCCCCTGCCTCCTCGCCGGCGTGAGGAGGAGGAGGGAAAGCCCCACTCCCGGAGCCGATGCCGCCGCGAGCTGTCACGCCGGCATCAGAAGCGGCCGAAATTGTCCTTTTCAGGCTGGCATGGTGGCTTTAGGAGGGAGGGAGGAGCTGTGGGGAGGCCCCGCCCTTGGGGCCACTGCCGCGCATGCGTGGGTTTGGCTCCGGGGATGGGGCTTTCCTTCCTCCTCCTCCTCGTGCCGGCAAGGAGGTGGGGGCGGGGCAGGGGCGGAGCTGGGGGCGAGCCGGGGGCGGGGGCAGAGCCTTTGGCCTAGGGCGCTAAAAGGCCATGATCTGGGCCTGCTGATAACCTCAAGGTTGGGTTACAGAAATGCACTTTCCATTGGGCTACCTCTGTTCCAAGTTTGGAGACTCTGATTACTTCAAAACACAGCCACCAGACTAGTTACAGGAACATCCAAGAGTGAGCATACTACAGCCATATTAATGTCACTGCACTGGTTGCCAATCAGTTTCTGGGCAAAGTACAAAGTGTTGGCTTTGACTTTAAAGCCCTATATAGTTTGGATCCAGGTTTCCTACAGGATGGCCTTTTCCCATACAATCCACTATGGACACTTAGGTCCTCGGGGGGGGGGGGGGGGGGGATGGGCTTGCTGCACACGCACGCAGCAGGAAGTGCCCCCGGATCGCAACCTCCCACCCGGCGAAAGCGGCAGCGAGGAGATCCGGAGAGCATGCACGCAGCCTTTGGACGACTTCCTGTAGCCCCGGAAACTACAGCTCCCAGAATGGCTCAGCCAGTCCATTTGGGGCTACAGGAAGTCATCCAAAGGCTACGTGCGTGGGATGGGCTTGCTTGCGCACGCACGCAGCAGGATATGCTCTCGAATGGTGACCTCCTGCCCGGTGAAAGCGGCAGCATGGAGATCTGTAGAGCACAAACTGCACGCATGGGATGGGCTGCCGCACACGCACGCAGCAGGAAAAGCACCGGAAAGAGATCGAGGGAGCGTGCAAGGAGGATGCCCCGCTCCCTCCTCCCAATCCCCCCAACATTGCTGGCACGTGAGCAGGCAAGAAGGATCCCCCTCGTGTCGCGCCGCCATTCCAAGGCGATCGGGGACAGCCCAGCAACCTGTCTCCATGGCAATACGGCGTGCCGCTCCTTCTCCCTGTACCCTTCCTCCCCCCCAAGATATGATAATTTAATTTTATTATTTTACTTTAATTATTTTTAGGTTTTTAATTTTTTTATATCTGGCGTACTAGACGACCCCCAACTTTTAATAAGATTTTTTGGGGCTAAAAAGCCGTCTAGTACGCCGGTACAAAACGGTAGTTTTGCCAGCTGAGTTCTCTTTGCACATATTGACTGAGTCATGGAAAATCTTGTCCCTTTCACAGCATTCCTTCGGAGTATTTTCGAAGAGTGCCTGTTCTCCACTTCCACCTCCTCAAAACAGTCCGTTGAATGCTAAAAATAAACCCGGCCATAAGTAGGCTGCCTAAAAATAGACCACGTATTTTGCTTAGTTTTTTGTTAAATTGTCACTGCAGTGCTACAGTAACCAGGTAAGAGGGCATAGAGACGGGCCTTGGAAAAGAAAACTCAATTCTCCTAGAGTTCTTCACCTTGGCACATGTCTGTTCAGCTCAGTGGCATCGCGAATGTAACAGGGAACTGAACAGACATTTCTCCTGATCCAAAGTCTGTAGGTAATTTGAATCAAAGGAACCCTTGCTTGGTCTTTTTTGTCACATTCCTCCCCAAACAGCTCCATGTGTGTTCTAGGCACCTTAGACCAGTGTTTTTCAACCTTTTTTTGAGCCGCAGCACATTTTTGACATTTCCAAAATCCTGGGGCACACCTCCAACCAAAATGACACAAAATGACACTCTAACACAGTCATACATATAGTTAATATGTTTTTAAATGTATTTATACACTCAGTGTGAAACCTGGACCTGTTTCGATGAACACAACATAGATATCCTGGCAGGAATGGCAGAAAGACACAAACTTCCCACACAGAACTCCCATAACCAAGAGAAAATGCTATAAGAGTTTGGTGGGCATTGACCTTGGGTTTTGGAGTTGTAGTTCACCTATATCCAGAGAGCACTGTGGACTCAAACAATGTTGAATCAGGACCAAACTTGGCATGAATGCTCAATATGCCCAAATGTGAACACAGATGGCGTTTGGGGAAAATAGACCTTGACATTTGGGAGTTACAGTTTCTGGGATTTATAGTTAACACACAATCAAAGAGCATCCTGAACTCTTGCAACAATGGAATTGAACCAAACTTGGCATATTGAACTCTCATTACCAACAGAAAGTACTGAAAGGGTTTGCTTGGGAATTGACCTTGAGTTTGGAAGTTGTAGTTCACCTACACCCAAAGAGCACTATGGACTCAAAGAATGTTGCGTTATGTTGTTGTTTGCATTCTATCACAATGTTGGAAGGAGGCTCACCACTTTAAGGTCCCTAAAACAGGCATGGGAAAACTTTGGCCCTCTGGGTGCTTTGGACTCCAACTCCCACCATTCCTAACAGCCTGAGGCCCTTTCCTGCTTAAGTGGCTGAGGGGGGGAGGAAAAGGGCCTGAGGCTGCTAGGAATGGTGGGAGTTGGAGTCCAAAACACCTGGAAGGTCCAAGTTTGCCCATGCCAGCTTTCGACAGAGACCTCTTCCTTCCCCTTCCCCTTCGCGCCCTTTCTTCCCCCTCCTGCCGAACACTTACTTTTTCTTCTCCACTGCCGCTTCTGCCGCCATTTTGATCCGAGGGGGTAGCGTGAGCGTGTTCAGGAGGGGAGGGGGAAGGGAGGAAGACGTGACCCGTGCGGGCGCTACTGCGCAGACTCGCCCCAGAGCAAAGCGAGGCAAAGCGAGCAGAGCAAGGCTGGGAAGAAGGGAGCCCGAGTGGAGAAGAAAAAGTGTTCGGCAGGAGGGGGAAGAAAGGGTGTTGGAGGTTCCAATTTCCCACGGCACACCTGATGATCACTCACGGCACACTGGTTGGGAAACACTCCCTTAGACTAGAATGAGTACCTGTGATTGTGAGACTAGGGTACGGAATGTGCTGGGAGTTGATTGCACCCCCTCCACACTTTCTGTGGATCTTGACTGGCTAGAACCCAGTGTGCCCAAAAGCCTTGATGTGTTTTGGCCATTTAGGATTTATTTTTCTGTTGTTATCCGTAGTTGTTTTCTTTTCTACATATCTGGGCTCTTTGCCTTGCCTGCTATTCTGTGCCAGCTGCAGCTGGCAGCTGTTTGTAGTTCCTTCCAGCAGTAACCTCACTCCTGGCCTCGGACCAACAGGGTGCCTTTCTCCTTTTGGCATTCGGTTCCAGATACATCAAAAGGTGATGTCATGTTCTCACAACTTCCTGCCTACAGGCTACCATTCTTGGGGTACATTGTGCAGAAGGCAAGGGGGTGGCAGTCAGTCAAACACAATTCTGCATTTATGTTGCATTTAAAAAGCCAGCATATACGAAGACTGAATGAAAAGTAATGCCTCCACCTTCGTAATTCCTCAACAGATGGCAGTACTGGTATGCGGCAGGTACTGGCTTGTTCAGTAGACTCTCCTCTACAGTTCCATTTTGGCGGAAAGCCTTAGCATTGTGTCAAATATGCATTTCTGTAAACTTTGGAAAATACTAAGTGGTCTGAAATGCTCAAATGGAAGGCTGTGCATGATTCATTTTTTATTGTAAGAGGGTCATACTGTACATCAGGGGTGCTCATTACGGTGATCGGGAGCACCTAGGTGATCTTCGTCCCTCTTCCAGGTGATCTTTGGGCCTCACCAGCCAGATGGCGCGCTCCTGCCATGCGCGTGCACGTATGCTCCCACCGCCGCCTTCGCGGGGCTTCTTTTTGCCAAAATGAGGCTTTAGTGGGTGGGCCCTGGCCCTCATCTTGCCATGCACAGTGTGGTGAAATGACCGGCCATTGGTTGCTGCTGGGGGAGGGGGGGAGCAAGGCGAAGGCATGCGCACGGATAGGATGCGAGGCTGTGGGAGGGATGGAGGGAATGTTTGTGTGTGTGTGAGAGAGAGAGAGCCAAAGAGAGAAGAAAGAAATCCGGAGAACTTTTTCGGATCCTTTTGGCAGGTAGGCAGGCGGGCGCTGGAAGGAGGAGAGGGAGACAGAGAGAGAGAGAGGTGAAGGAGGCCGGGCAAAGTGGGGCAAAGCCAAACAAGCCCCGCCGCAAACCCTGCTGCTGCCCTCGGGACTCCCATTCCAAGCCGAGACCTGGGCGAGCGAGCTGTGTGGGGCTGCTTTCTTTCCTTGGTTGGGGGCGAGGAGGGAGGGCTCCACCGTGTTCCTGGGGCTGAACCCGAGGAGGAGGGGGCTGCGGGGATGGACACTCCACTTGCTGCTGCTGCTTGTGCCCTCGCCGCCTTTCTCCGCCTTGCCCTCCCTCGCCCTCGAAGGAGAAAGGCGGCGAGGGCCCACGGGAGAGAGAGGGGGTGGCTCTTCAGAGCTGGCTAGGAAGAGCCACCCTCTCTCTCTCTCTCTCTCTCTCTCTCCCCCGTGGGCATGGACTGCCACCAGTGGGAGGGGTCCTTCCTGCCAGCCGTCCACTTGGGCGTCCTTTCTGAGTGACACCCTCGAAAGGAAGGAAGGGCGCCCCCCCCCCCTGCATCTGCCACTTTGGGGAAGCATCTCTTCCACTCTTCCTTCTCCTGCCCAGGTAAGGAAGCCTGGAGGGAGGAGGGAGGGGGGGAGGCTGCTGTGGGGAGGCTCCAGCCTCACGTGGGCCCCTCACTCGGTTGAGTTTCCCGGCCCAGGCAGCAGCCAGGCGGCCCCTCTTCCCAGCCCTGCGCCTTCCGAGCCGCCACCGAAGCCATATCTGGCTGGAGCGCTGGCGGGTGCGCCTATAAATACCCTCCTGCTGCGTGCGTGGGAGGGGCCTGCTGTGCATGCAAGAAGCAGGACGGTATGGGGACTTCCTGCTTCGCAAAAGCATGCAGCAGGAAGGAGGAAGGCAACGAAGACATTAAGAGAGAGCACGCGCGCAGGGAAGGAGGATCCCCTTCCTGGGTGCATGTGGCGGCGAGTTCGTGAGCAGGCAAGAAAGAAGCCCTGCACGGACAGAAGGCTGCAGTAGGAGCGTGCACGTGTGCGCGCACGCTCACATGCACAACAGGTGATCTTTTCAACTTGATTGTTCATATAGTAGCTCACATGATGAAAAAGTGTGGGCACCCCTGCTGTACACCATGAAAAGTCCAGATTGATTTTTAGTGATTGCTTTGTAATGGTCATGAATGCATCAAGATATCTTAAATCTTCACTTCCATTACTAAACCAATGTTTCCCAACCTTTTTTGAGCCGCGGCACACTTTTTACATTTGCAAAATCCTGGGGCACACCACCAACCAAAATGACACAAAATGACACCCTAATACAGTAATACAGATAGGTCCAGCCTCAAAGCAGGCACCCCCTGCTTTGAGGCTGGACCATGGCAATACGGCCTGCTGCTCTTCCTCCCTGTGCCCTCCTCCTCCTCCTCCTCCCTTCTTTCTAAGGTACATAGTTGGATTTTCTTTTCATTATTATTATTTTATAATAATTTTATTATAATAATAATAATATAATATAATAAATAATATAATATGTTATATTATAATATAATTTCAATATATCATAATGTCTATATATATACTATAATATAATAATGATGATATTAATACTAATAATATATGAATATTTCTTGATATATTAATATGTTAATATTAATGGTGTGTAAAACATAGTAAATATAGTAAATAAATAATGTAGATTAGAATGTAGTTCCGCCTTTAGGTGCGGCCCTCCATAATATTTTTTGGCTCTCGTGTGGCCCCTTGGGAAAAATAATTGCCCACCCCTGAACTAAGAGGAGTTTGTAAAAAAAGTGCTACATGTTTCAATCTGTGTTTCCACGATGGGGCAGACGCTGCACAAGCTGCTTCCAGTCCTTATAAGGAGTGGCATCCTGAATTTGTCATGTTTTCCCTCCTCTGAGATCTGGTTGCCAGCAATAACATTGACTTACTTATTATAGCAAGTGATGTTGGCTTTCCTCTGAAATATCCTCTCTTGGGGCGAGGGTGATTCTCAGTCCTGTCTGAAGCCAGAAGCCCTTCTGTCCATCAGGTGGGAGTCTGGGCAGAACCGTCTGGGAGAAGAGTGCTTTGAGTGGCAGCTACTCCAAGCTGATTCTTGGTCGGCATCTCTCATGCCTCTTCTCCCAGAGCTCTTGACTCCGAGGCCCCTTTGCCAGCCTCCACATCCTCAGCACTCGGAGGATTTCCTCAGGAAGGAATTCGGCGTTGGAGCCAAGAAATTACAAAGCCAAGACAGCTTCACAACAGTAAACACCAAAAGCAACAGTATTGTCTTCAGACACCAGAACCGAGCCATTCAAATATACATACAAGGAGGCCAGATACAACCCGCAGCCACCCACAGATGTTAGCACTGGCTTCAGCAGAAGGAACGTCCCAACCCAGGTTGCCCTCTGCCCAGGGGTGGTCCGTCCATGTAAGCAACCTACGCGGCTGCGTGGGGCGCCATCTTGGATGGGTGCCGCCACGCCGGCCGCGTCGCTGTAGCAAACCTCTCTGCTGTCTGCAGCAGCTTCTGGGCATGCGCGGAGATTTTCGCGCATGCCCAGAACCTCCGGAGCACTCTCCCTTGCCCTGTGAAACGCCCCATGGGAGGGGCTGGCAGTGGGCACCAGGAAGCGCTAGGAGAGGCCTTCGAAGGCCCCTCCTCACGCTTCCTGGTTTCCCCTGCCAGCCCCACCCATGGGGCATTGCACAGGGCAAGGGAGAGCGCTCCCCCGCCCTCTGCAATGCCCCGTGGGAGGGGCTGGCAGGGGGAGCCCGGGAGAGCGAGAGGAGGGGCCTTCGAAGGCTCCTCTTTGCACTTCCTGGGTCCCTCTGCCGGCCCCTCCCACAGGCAGGGGGAACCAGGAAGCGCGAAGGCCCCTCCTCGCTCTATAATGCCCCGCAGGAGCGGCGGCGTGCGGGACCGGCGCGAGGAAAGAGCGGAAGGAGCGCGCGCGCAAGGTACCGCTTCATAAAAATGTTTTTGGGGGCGCCAAAGTAAGGGTTGGGGGGCAATGTTTTTGGAGGGGGGCGCCAAAGTAATGTTTGGGGGGGGCAATGTTTATGGGGGGGCGCCAAAGTAATGTTTGGGGACAATGTTTTTGGAGGGGGGGCGCCAAAGTAATGTTTGGGGGGGACAATGTTTTTGAGGGGGGGCGCCAAAGTAATGTTTGGGGGCAATGTTTATGGGGCGCCAAAGTAATGTTGGGGGACAATGTTTTTGGAGGGGGGGGGCGCCAAAGTAATGTTCGCCTACCACTGGAAATTACCTTAGACCGCCCCAGCCTCTGCCTAGAAATTAGTATGATCACTCCTTTGGTGTCCTTGGAAATTACCACTCTGATGCAAATGTTCCAGGGAATTAGAGATGTTTTTGAAAACCATATAGAGCAGTGTTTCTCAACTGGTGTGCCGCGGCACACTAGTGTGCCGTGAGCGATCATCAGGTGTACCGTGGGAAATTGGCACTCTTCTCCTCCTAGCAGCTCTTTCTCCCTCTTTCCCTCCCCAAAGATCCTCCCCGAGGCAAAGGAAGGGCTCCGCCAAATGCCAGGGCCAGGCCCGCCTTGAGGAAGCCTTCAGGAGCCTCGACTCACCATGGCTCCAGCTCCCGCTCAGGGCTGCTTCAGCCTCCCGATGCTCCCAGATTCGCCCACTGCCCAATTCATCGACGTGGAGCTTCCGGCTTTGGCTGTTTTCGCGAGAAATCCAAGCCAACGCGAAAACACCAACTCAATCACTTCCGCCCAGTGCTCTGCTTTTGCGGAAGGAGGAGGGAGGCAGCGAAAGAGGCCATACAGATCTATGAAAAGTATAGAGCATCGGGAGGCTGAAGCATTCACAGGTTTCCAAGAAACAAATTGAGCCTCTCTGCTTGGAAATGTTTGTTGTTGTTTTTTACTATTTTACTGGATTTTTCGAGAGCTGCCCCCCAGGGTGAAATTTCACAAAGGTCTGGAGAACAAGCCCCATGAGGAGCGGCTTGAAGAGCTGGGCATGTTTAGCCTGAAGAGAGAAGGCTGAGGAAAACATGATAGCCATGTATAAATATGTAAGAGGAAGTCATATCTATGTTGTGTTCATCGAAACAGGCCCAGGTTTCACACTGAGTGTATAAATACATTTAAAAACATATTAACTATATGTATTACTGTGTTAGAGTGTCATTTTGAGTCATTTGGGTTGGTGGTGTGCCCCAGGATTTGGTAAATGTAAAAAATGTGCCGTGGCTCAAAAAAGGTTGAAAAACACTGATATAGAGTCCCAATAAATGTTACCCAAACCTGGCGATGACTTCTTAGAAGCACAGGAGCAACTTAAGTAACTCAAGAGGTGTGTTGTCTCCCAGGGGCAAAAATCCGAGATGTAACGGAGAGGCCGACAGGGCTTGCCAAGCTCACAGACTGTGTGTCGTCGCGCCCAGGCTATATAGTTTCAAAGGGACAGGGACGTGATGTTTCTCTTCCCAGGGGATTGCTTCTTGCCCTCCCTTAGAGGCTTTGGGGCTCCCAAGGACCAAACTGGACAGTCTCTTTAACAAAAAGGGGTTTATTTTTACTGCACAGTAGCAATGTACTCAGGTTCTTCTCTTTATTAACCAAGCAAGCAGAAAGCTTACTTTAAAGTCTGACCATTTCTGGGCTGAATTCAAAGTGCTGGTTTTGACCTTTAAAGCTCTACACCACATTTGGGCATCTTGCGGCCCGCGGGTCGATTCTGACCGGCCCGCGGATCCTGGTAAGGAATGCCCTCCCTCCCTCAAGGCTTCGTTCGGAAGGGCAGATTCTGCCCGGAGACCGGTGATGCCAGAGAGGGAGGCAAACTCCCATTGGCGGATCCCGGGCCAATTGGGGGGAAAAGGGAGGGAGGAGCTGAGCTGGGGCCTGCCCCAGGGACGCTGGTGGCGGCGGGGGGTGGCGCTGGCCTGAGGAGAATCTCTTCTCTGAGCGGAGAGGAGGCTGGAGCGGGGCCTGTGGAGGAGTCGAGGCCGAGGAGGAAGAGGAAGGCCAGGGCTCGCCGCCTGAGAGGAACCCCGCTTCCGCTCGCATTCCTCCGGCGGGAAGGAGGAGGTGACGTCGCACAACTCCGGAACAGGTGAAAAAATTCTCCTCAGGCCCAGATCCTGGGCCAATTGGGGGGAAAAGGGAGGGAGGAGCTGAGCCGGGGCCTGCCCAAGGGAAGCCGGTGGGCCTGAAGAGATTTTTTTCACCTCCTCCGGAGTTGTGCGGCGTCGCCTCCTCCTCCTTCCCGCCAGAGGAATGTGAGCAGGAGCGGGGCTCCTCTCAGACGGTGAGGCCTGGCCTGGCCTTCCTCTTCCTCTTGGCCTCGACTCCTAGCTGACACACCTTCCAGCACGTCCACTCTGTAGAGTCTCTGGTGGTCGAATGAGAGAAAAGGTGGCTTCTCTTGTCCAGGTCCCCGGGGAAAGGGGAGGAGCAAGCTTGAATGGTGTGACGACTTGGGCTATAAGCTGAGATGCTTTAACCACTTTGAACGCTGCCACCAACCTAAAAATTGTTTTTAGGATTTCTGATAAAAATAATAATTAAGCTAGGCTCCTAAACTGAAGGTAAACTAAGAGGCTTGCTGGGGTAAAATCTCTCCCCTTTGACTGGGACGGTGGAAAGGCTGGAACTGGCACACTCTGATGTAATGAGGCACACTGAAAGCTTTCTTGTAAAGTTAACAAATATAACTTTTATTAACTTAACAGGCAGATCTTAAAGCACAAATGCGTAACGGTTATACAGAATGGTACTAGAGCATATTGGTTACTTAAGATTGGTTTCTTAAAACTTCGTTACAAAACTAGACAGTTCAAAACATGTCTCTTTAAACTCCCTCACTCTAATATTAAAACTAGACGTGAGTAGTCTTTAACTAACTAACCTAGTTAGTTCCCTGAGCTAACACTCAGTATTCCAGAAGCACCCTAGCTACTAACTCTTTCCTAGAGTTTTCCTATAGCTGGCTTCTCCAGAGATGTGAGCTAATCTCTAAACCCTAGAGATTCCAAAAGTCTGTGACTGACTACCTGTCAGCTTCACACATAACTTTTCCTGTCAGTTTACAAGACAACTGTCTTCTCTGACTGCTCACACTCAGCTCTGTCAAGAGACTGCTTTCTCTCTCAGCTCTGACAACCGACTCCTGAATAAGCTACACTTTTCCCCCTCTCAAGCAGCTCGGCTCCTCCCCTCAGCTCTGAGCCACTCTCTCTCTCTCCCTGAGAAGGATCCAAGCCACTCCCCCTTTCCTGGCTATCCTGTTTTACCATGGATGCCAAACTGCTATGCTGGTCTGGGCCTAGCATAAAATGGGTGAGTCCTAACAAATGGGTTCTATAAACAATGATTGGCAGGAGCCAAAACCAATAAATGCAGTCAAACCTTTAACAAGTTGCAAAAGGGCTTTAAGAACTCAAACCCTTGCAAACTATACTGTATAGGCTGCAGCATTCCATTAATGCAAACCTCTAAACTCAAAATGTTAAGTGCAGATGGCGTTTGCCACACCGTCACAGACTGTTACTCTTTTTAGTCCATGTAGGAATAGGGTTGCCACTTTTTGATATAAGAAATAAGGGACATTTACCTAAAAATACGGGATTTTTTGCAAAAATAAGGGACACTTCATAAAAACTTGAAAATCAAACGTTAGGCAACCCTAACCCTACTCCTTTTGATGCAGCCTTGGCTTTTTCAGCTGCGGCATCGCACTCTTGACTGATCTTTAGACTGGGGTCTAACTGAAGCCTCCTTTCGCATGCATTCAGGGCAATATCATCTACTTGGGCCATTCTGCAAGAAGGCACAACCCAAGCCCTCCTGACAGATGCCCGTCTGGCTCAAAAGCCCTCCAGAGACTCCCACCCGCCACTCAGCCCCGGTGTGGATGTGATTTGTGTGCCTGGCAGGGGTTCGCCTTCCTTCCTCTCCCATTGGTCAACGGTGAAGGCAGCCCATGCTTGTCGAGGGCATGGCAGACCTGGCTCTGGGTCTCCATGATCAGCAGCTCCATGCGGGCCCGCATCTCCCCACGCCACGCCTGCAGCTCCCTCAGACCGCTCACCGGCGGCGCCATGAAGACCGGCAGGTCCTCTACTCCCTCTTCCTTTTCTTCCTCCTCCTCCTCCTCCTCCCCCCGGGAGCAAGGGCTCTTGGGAAATGGAGTCCCGCCCAAAAGGACCGTGCGCGCCTCTCAATCAAGAGGAGGCAGCCTTGGACTACAATTCCCGGCCACGTGCGGGGAGGCGAGAGGAAACGGGAGGAGCCAAAAGAGGTAGCAGGATGGAGGAGGAGGAAGATGGAAGTATGTGTGTATTAGGCATGAGAAAAAAGTTATGAAAATGAAATGATTCGGAAGAAATTCGTAAGAAATGCTACTTTCGAGTATTTCTGCACCTGGAACGCCAACCAGGAAGTGGACTTTCTTTATAGAACTTCGGGGCCAGGATTTTCTTAAGTGTCGTTATTAGGTCGTGGGGGCACCCTCCTTCTCTCTCACCACCCTCCCACCTCCCTTGCCAATAAGTATTATGGCAAGGCAAGCCCTAAACTCGCTCCTTCTTTTCGGCTGGAAGCCCGGAAAAATGTAAACAGAGAGGATTACTCAAGTAAATCTGCAAAGGAGGGCACTTTGGATGAAGTGCCTCCTTTGTGGATTTACTTCTGAGTAAACCTCTCTGTTTACATTTTTCCAGGCTTCCCTGCCTCTCCTGCCTGCCAGGATCTAAAGCATCAAAGAGTATTGGGGTGAGAAACCAACCTAATGTATAATAGAATGAATGCTACTGTAAGTGCCTAATATTATAAGTAATCCAACTGGTCATACCTACATTCCATGCACATGCAATAATACAGCAGTAATAACAATAACAAGAGGTAAAATTCAAACTGAAGTATTCTGACTGGTTTAGCCCGGGAAAAGCCAGCGTTTTCTGCTTGGGTGCACACACATACATATTCTTGGGGGGGGGATTTGCTGCAGAATCCGGGCTCATAGAGAAGATTCTGCAGCAAATCCCCCAAAGAATAATATGTGTGTGCACCCAAGCAGAAAACGCTGGCTTTTCCGGGCTCACAGAGAAGAGCCCGTTTGCACCGCATGAGGCAGGGACCAGTCAGAATACTTCGGTTTGAATTTTACCTCTTCTTATACCCATCGTTATTACTGCTGTATTATTGCATGTGCATAGAATGTAGGTATATGACCAGCCTGGGCAAACTTGGGCCCTCGCTCCTCGGGATCGGGGTGAGAGAGGCAGCGAGGAGCCAGGGGGCTCCTCCTCCTTTTCTTTTGCTGCTTCCAAGAATAGAATACCCCCTCCCTCCCTCCCTCCTTCCCTCCCTCCTTCCTATTTGGAGAGTCCCATCTAGAATTCAGTGTGATTTATTCAAGTTGTAGGCCAAAACCATCTGGAATGCGCATGCGCTGGCATACGAACTACTAACGCCTTTCGTTAGTACTTAAGTTACATTTTGAACAATTTTGGAAATTTTTTTGTAAGTCTTTCTTTTACTAATACCCCCCCCCCCCATTTGATTTTAGAATCGCCATTTTTGGGTTCGAAACCATGCCTAGTGTGTATATGTACTGGCCCAAGCCTCGCCTCCTGCTACCACCTGTCCTGTCAATACAGGAGCTGAAAATAAGGGACACAAAATTTGGGGCCGAAATAAGGGACGTCCCTTAGAATAAGGGACATATGGGAACCCTATGTAGGAATAAAAAAACACAGCAAGGCATAGCCTTCTGGTGATCACGTGGGATTATGAGACGGTGGAAAGGAAGCGAAAGGGCTTTGATGCCCAGGTTGTAATGTCATCTTTCCTTCCAGTTCAAGGACGTGGCTCAAGAAGGGAGAGAAGGAGAATAGAAGTGAATAACTGGCTTCACAGATGGTGCTGCCAGGAATGATTTGGCACCTTGGACCATAGCCTGAGATTGGACATCTGGCAAGGAATGGCTTGCGCCTTACAGAAGTTGGCAGGAAGATTTTTTTTGCGAAGAGTTTCACAGCAGCAGGGCTTTAAATTAAATTATCTGTGTGTTGGGGAAGGCTTTCATGGCTGGAATCACTGGGTTGTTGTAGGTTTTTTGGGCTATATGGACATGTTCTAGAAGCATTCCCTCTTGGCGTTTCGCCTGGATCCCTTCCTTCCTTCCTTCCTTCCTTCCTTCCTTCCTTCCTTCCTTCCTTCCTTCCTTCCTTCCTTCCTTCCCTCCTTTCTTTCTCCCCCTTCACCCTTTCCTTCTCTCCTTCCTTTTCCTTCCCTCTCTCCCCTTCCTTCTTTCCTCCATTCTCCCTCCCTCTTCCTTCCTTCCTCTTCTATTCTTTTCCCCCAAGTCTTCCTTTCCTTCTCTCCTTCCTTTTCCCTCCCTCTCTCCCCTTCCTTCTTTCCTCCATTCTCCCTCCCTCCCTCTTCCTTCCTTCCTCTTCTATTCTTTTCCCCCAAGTCTTCCTTTCCTTCTCCCCTTCCTTTTCCCTCCCTCTCTCCCCTTATCTTATTCCTCCATTCTCCCTCTTCCTTCCTCTTCCGTCCTTTCTCTCTCTCTCTTCACCCTTTCCTTCTCCCCTTCCTTTTCCCCTCCCTCTCTCCCCTTCCTTCTTTCCTCCATTCTCTCTCCCTCACTCTTCCTTCCTTCCTCTTCTATTATTTCCCCCAAGTCTTCCTTTCCTTCTCCCCTTCCTTTTCCCTCCCTCTCTCTCCCCTTATCTTATTCCTCCATTCTCATTCTTCCTTCCTTCCTTTCTCCCCTTCACCCTTTCCTTCTCTCCTTCCTTTTCCCTCCCTCTCTCCCCTTCTTTCTTTCCTTCCTTCTCCCTCTTCCTTCCTTCCTTTCTTTCCTTCACCCTTTCCTTCTCTCCTTCCTTTTACCTCCTTCTTTCTCTCATCCATTCTCCGTCTTCCTTCCTCTTCCTTCCTTCCTTCCTTTCTCCCCTTCACCCTGTCGTTCAATTCTCTCCTACCTTTTCCCTCCCTCTCTCCCTTTCCTTCTTTCCTCCATTCTCCCTCCCTCCCTCTTCCTTCCTTCCTCTTCTATTCTTTCCCCAAGTCTTCCTTTCCTTCTCCTTCCTTCCTTTTCCCTCCCTCTCTCCCCTTCTTTCTTTTCTTCTTTTCCTTCATTATTTTACTTTTCCTCCCTCCCTTTCCTTTCTTTTCCCCACCCTTTCTTTTCCATCCTTCCCATTTCTTTCTTTCTTTCCCCCTCCTTGTCTCTCTCCTGCTTTTCTTTTCTTCCTTTTCCATAGTCCGTTCTTCTTTTCTTTCTTCCTCTCCCCCTCCCTCCTTTATTTCCCCTTTCTTTCTTTCTTTCTTTCCCCCTTCCTTCCTTCCGTCTTCTCTTCCTTCCCAGAGTCCTGAGCGTGCCTTTTGCAGAGTCAGGTCTGAAGTGTCCGGTCATTCTGCCGGGGGAATCCTTTTCTCATAGTATGGACGTATAGACTCACATTTAGTTGAATTCAGTCTTAAAATATATTATATATTTATTCTATGGCTCTCACTGAAATAAATTCCCAAATATTTTGCTTTCATGGCTCTCTGAGTCCAAAAGGGTCCCGACCCCTGGACTAGAAGCAGCACCTGCCTTATGTGGCTGCTATTCATATTCTGCAATGTGTTAGCACTATCTGGCCTTAGTCTCCACCTAGTGTCACTCCTGCCTAATGTCTTGCACTGTGAAGCTGGAACTAAAAGGTTACTCCCACTAGCTTCTTCATTACGGAAACTTCCTGTAGAAGTACTATTAGTAAATAGAATGTTTGATGTTCGTGGTCTCTCTATGATAAACCCAGCACTCGAAGCAGATAGCCTCTAATTGAGAGGTCTAGACTGCAGTCACGCTTCCCCCCATGGGATCCGAAGGCAAAAGGCTGGGTTGTCTCTCTCTTTTACATCAGTCAGACTTTCCTCGGTAATAAATTAGACAAGAGACAAGCCGAAATTCTATTGCGTTAGCCACCAACTGACTCACCGTCTCTCCAAGCTGCCAGTACTTGTAGGGAGAAAGTCGGAAAAGCTCACACTCCGAATGAGTTCTGACTTGCTTAAAGAGGTTGAAATTAAGGAAAAGAAGAAAGATGTTTGGGAGGCTATATTTAGAGGAGAAGAAATAGAAAGGAGAGGAAAGAACAAGGGAATGGGCCACTGTATGGAAAAGATGGTGAAATGATAACAAGGAACAGAAAAATAGTCGAACTGCTTAAAATGTTTTGTGCCTCTGCCTTCTCCCAAAAGAAAAACATTGATCTTTGTGACGGCGTGGTGTGCGCCACCTGCGTTGACAACTTTGAGTTTAAAGGCTTACATTGTTAAGAGTGTCTGCAGCCTGTAGAGCAGTGATTTTCAACCTTTTTTGAGCTTTTTTTACATTTACAAAATTCTGGTGCAAACCACCAACCAAACGGACACAAAATGACACTCTGAAGCAAAAAGTATTGTAGTTCCCAACATAAAAAAGTCAACACAAGCGCACACTTCGGTCTTGTTCAAAAATAAATGTTCTTTATATACTGTAAATCACTTCCAGCATTTGGGGGAACACAATTATAAGTTCATGCAGACTGTTTTGTCAAAATTACCCGCAAACAAAGCGGTATGTAATTCCAAAATACGAGACGGTCACTGAGTTGCTAATCATATAACAAAATCATAATATAGAGTCCAATATCGTATATTCATAAATTGGCAGCTCAGGGTGGTCGACGGTCTAGCCGTTTCGCCTATAGAGGCTTCGTCGGGACCTCGTTGACCAAGTCTCTAAAATAATATTGCGGTTTCCAAAGGTCCGGGTTAAATCTATAAACAAATGTATAAGATATCACAGTCAAATACTCATATATCAATTTACATACATGTCAAGTACTAGTAGGAACTGAACAAAAGGAAGGCTATGATATATAATAATAATATTCATCGGTCAAATGCCGTGTTATCATTTATCATGGGAAAATGCCGGAAATAAATAAATAAATAAATTATCATGTATCCATCCCGGACAGAGAATGTAAAGAAGGCTAGCAATCTAAATGATAAGTAACTAGCACTAGCATGACAGTAATTAGCACAATTGACCAATGAATATTATTATTATATATCATTTGGTATGTATTATACAGCCTTCCTTTTGTTCAGTTCCTACTAGTGCTTGACATATATGTAAATTGATATATGAGTATTTGACTGAGATATTTCATACATTTGTTTATAGATTTAACCCGGACCTTTGGAAACCGCAATATTATTTTAGAGACTTGGTCAACGAGGTCCCGACAAGAAGCCTCTATAGGCGAAACGGCTAGACCCGTCGACCACCCTGAGCTGCCTACTTATGAATATACGATATTGGACTCTATGTTATGATTTTGTTATATGATTAGCAACTCAGTGACCGTCTCGTATTTGGAATTACATACCGCTTTGTTTTGCGGGTGATTTTGACTAAACAGTCGCATGAACTTATAATTGTGTTCCCCCAAATGCTGGGAGTGATTTACAGTATATAAAGAACATTTATTTTTGAACAAGACCGAAGTGTGCGCTTGTGTTGACACAAAATGACACTCTTGTCATATTACTAACTGTCACCCTCGCCACTGCTTCCACCAAACCCCCTCCCACCCACTCACCTCCGGGAGGCGCACATGCAGGAGGCCCATCACCGTCCCGCAGGGGAGGACTGTGCCGAGTGGCTGAAGCGAACGCGGGCTCGGCTAAGCAGGACGAATAGGAATTGAGCACACAGGGTGGCTCTGAGCCTTGGAACAAACTGCAGCAGAGGCTCGCAGCTGTTGCCACCCGTAGCTCTCCTTCCCGAAGGGGTTCAGCCCCCAGCAGTGACTCCCCCCGCAGTGACTCCCCCCATGCATCCCTTCGGCTTCCCTGCTGTCGCCTTGGGGCCAGATCAGGAAGGAACTAAGCTGGGCTGTGGAGCTGAGCATCCCGGCCTCTGCTCTGCTCTGCTGCGAATCCAGTGCCCAGCCAGGAGATGAGGGGTTGCTCCCTTTCCCCGGCGTGGAGGGGCTAGAGGGCAGAAAGACTCGCCTTGAGCCTCCGGGAGCGGGGCAGCTCCCGCGGACTCATCTTCCCTCTCCTCCTCCTTGATGCCGGAGGGGAGGAGGGCAGAAGAGCGCCCATGAAGCAGGAGGAGCCGCAGCCCAGACAGGTAGCCCTTGGTGCATAGAGGGAGGGAAGAAAAGAAGGGAAGGAGAGAGAGAGGAAGGAGGGAGGAAAGTTCTGGACGCTGAGGGCTCTCCCTGACTGCAGCCAGGCTGGCTGGCATTGCTGCTTCAGCCAGGAAAGCCTCATTTCTGCTGCCTGAAGTTTCCTGCTAGGATCTCTCTCTCTCTCTCTCTCTCTCTCTCTCTCTCTCTCCACTGTAATTTCCCACGGCACACCTGATGATTGCTCATGGCACACTGGTTGGGAAACACTGCTGTAGAGCAGTGTTTCCCAACCAGTGTGCCGTGAGCGATCATCAGGTGTGCCGTGGGAAATTGGAACCTCCAGGAGGGGGGGGAGAGTCTAGTGTGTTGAAGTATACAAACCCTAAGAAAGCTACCTCGATAAAAGCACTCCATGTGTGTTCATAGTTGGGCATATTGAGCATTCATGCCAAGTATGGTCCAGATCCATCATTATTTGAGTCCACAGTGCTCCCTAGATGTAGGTGAACTACAACTTCCAAACTCAAGGTCAATTCCCAAGCAAACCCTTTCAGTACTTTCTGTTGGTAATGAGAGTTCAATATGCCAAGTTTGGTTCAATTCCATTGTTGCAAGAGTTTAGGATGCCACCTTTCCCACTACCCCCTTTTGAAGGGGAACCGTTGATTCCATCCCCCTCAGTAAAAAGCCTTGGTGTTATCCTGGACTCCAAACTGTCGATGGAGGCCCAGGTTGCCTCCACAAGCAAAAGGGCCTTCTTCCACATGCGCCAAGCGAGACAACTGGCGCCCTACCTCCTGACGGAAGCGCTGGCTACAGTTATCCATGCCACGGTTACATCACAGCTGGATTACTGTAACGCCTTATATGTGGGTCTTCCCCGGTCACTAACCCGCAGGATCCAGATTGTAGAGAAAGCGGCCGCCAGGCTTCTCACAGGAACATCGATGAGGCCACATTACACCATCTCTGCAGTGCCTGCACTGGCTGCCCGTTGAGTACAGAGCCTTATATAAGATCTTGACCTTGGCTTTCAAAGCCCTACGGGGCCGGGGCCCAACATATCTGAAAGACCGCTTGTTGATGCCTGTCTGCTCAAGGACACCACGGCCAGCAAACAAGAACCTTCTTTGCGTCCCGGCGTGAAAGAGGCCCACCTGGAGGCCACGAGACGGAGATCGTTCTCCGTTGTGGCCCCGTTCTTTGGAACTTCGATGCCACCGGACCAGAGAGCCTCCGTCGACCTGCCCCGGTTCCTGACCGCTCTGAAGACCTGGCTATTTAGGAAAGCCCATGGTTAATGCAGAACCAGGAACTCAACTACCTGAGCCTGGCTCCCGCATTTAACCCCTGAATATTTTAATCTAATTTTAATATTTTAATATTTTAACTGTTGAATTGCTGTGTTCTTTGATTGTGTGTTAACTATAAATCCCAGCAACGATAACTCCCAAATGTCAGGTCTATTTTCCAACTCCATCTGTGTTCACATTTGGGCATATTGAGTATTCATGCCAAGTTTGGTCCTGATCCAACATTGTTTGAGTCCACAGTGCTCTCTGGATATAGGTGAACTACAACTCCAAAACTCAAGGTCAATGCCCACCAAACTCTTATAGTATTTTCTCTTGGTTATGGGAGTTCTGTGTGGGGAGTTTGTGTCTTTCTGCCATTCCTGCCAGGATATCTATGTTGTGTTCATCGAAACAGGCCCAGGTTTCACACTGAGTGTATAAATACATTTAAAAACATATTAACTATATGTATTACTGTCTTAGAGTGTCATTTGGTGTCATTTTGGTTGGTGGTGTGCCCCCGGATTTTGCAAATGTAAAAAGTGTGCCGCGGCTCAAAAAAGGTTGGGAAACACTGCTGTAGAGTTTGCAAAGGGTTTGAGTTCTTAAAGCCCTTTTTGCATTGTTAATGTCCCTTTGCACTGTTTAAATGTATGTTTGTAGCCTGCACAGTTTGCAAAGGCTTTGCACTGTTTTTAATGTGTCTGCAACTTGCTAGAGGTTGCATTCATTGGTCCTTGGTTCCTGCCAATCATCGTTTACATGGACCAATCAAGCTTGCTCCGCCCCTTTTCCACAGGGATTTGGAGAAGGATGCCATTTTTCTTTCAGTAGCCACCAAAGCTTCTACGGAGAGGACGTGTTGGAAGGTTTGCCAGCCAGGCTTTGGTCAGGCTATCTTCCAGTACTACTTCTTGTTAGTTCTTGGGACTCACACAGTATACAAAACATATCAGAAGGTTGAATGACACAGAGGAGACTCAAGCACCTTCACACCAGTCAGTTGGCAGCCAGAGGAAGGTTCCCTGCCTTCAATAGGCCATCTGACTGGGGGCCTCGATTGTCCTTACGTCGCGGCCACAAAGAGAGAAGACTTGGAGAGCCATCCGAGCCTCTAAAGGAAGGCAAGAAGCAATCCCTCGTGAAGAGTTAGACCAGTGTTTCCCAACCAGTGTGCCGTGAGTGATCATCAGGTGTGCCGTGGGAAATTGGAACGTCCAATACCCTTTCTTCCCCCTCCTGCCCACAGTGCTCTCTGGGTGTAGGTGAACTACAACTTCCAAACTTAAGGTCAATTCCCAAGCAAACCCTTCCAGTACTTTCTGTTGGTAATGAGAGTTCAATTTGCCAAGTTTGGTTCAATTCCATTGTTGCAAGAGTTCATGATGCTCTTTGATTGTGTGTTAACTATAATTCCCAGAAGCTGTAACTCCCAAATGTAAAGGTCTATTTTCCCCAAACTCCATCTGTGTTCACATTTGGACATATTGAGTATTCATGCCAAGTTTGGTCCTGATCCAACATTGTTTCAGTCCACAGAGCTCTCTGGATATAGGTGAACTACAACTCCAAAGCCCAAAGTCAATGCCCACCAAACTCTTATAGTATTTTCTTTTGGTTATGGGAGTTCTGTGTCTTTCTGCCATTTCTGCCAGGATATCTATGTTGTGTTCATCGAAACAGGCCCAGGTTTCACACTGAGTGTATAAATACATTTAGAAACATATTAACTATATGTATTACTGTGTTAGAGTGTCATTTTGTGTCATTTTGGTTGGTGGTGTGCCCCAGGATTTGGTAAATGTAAAAAATGTGCCGCGGCTCAAAAAAGGTTGAAAAACACTGAGTTAGACCACGTCCTTGCCCCTTTTCAAAGCATTTAGCCAGGGAGCGACGGCACACCATTTGTTTACAGTGGCCAGGAGTTCCTTCATACAATTAAAACCTGTGCACCAGCTGTGCCCATACCTTGAGACACCAGATCTGGCTATGTTAGTTCATGGTAGTACATGCCTTAGTCACATCTTGCTTAGACTCCTTGAACAGTGGTGAAAGTGTAGTAAGAGGGAGCCTCCAATAGGGTGAATGTGCAGGGAAGCAACACTGTGATGGGGAAGGTGTTGCTGCGAATAATGCAGGCCCAGATTACCCATAAGGCCAACCTAGGCCATGGCCTAGGGGTGCAAGCCAAGAGGGGCGCAGATCACGGACCAAAATATATATATGTTGAAACAAATAAAAACACCGTGACCAGCCCCTGGGGTCTCTCCCAACTCCTGGAGCTTGCGAATGCCAAGGGGGAGTTGGGTGTGTTGGTTGTGGGGAGGGTGCCTGGCTCTATCCCCGGGTCCAATCCCAAGGACCTGGCCCTCTCTCTCCCTCCCTCTCTTCCGAACATGGCCTCCTTTGCAGAGGGAGGGAGGGAGCGAATGGCGTGTGTGCGGGTGTCCCGGCCTGGCTGGCCCCCTCCCTCCCTCTTTCCTGGGGCCTTTGGCTGCTCCCTTGGCTGGGAAGGAGAAGGAGGCCAGCCAGGTGGGGGGCTCTGCTTCTAGGGAGGGAGGGGGGAGGAGGGAGAAACAGAGGAAGAGCTTCCTGACTGTGTGTGAGAGAGAGAAGCGCTATTGTTCACTAGGGGAACTCTCTGCTTTTGTGCAAATAATGACCCTTACGAGTGTGTGTGTGTTCTGAATGGGTTGCAATGGGGGGGCAGTCCCGGGGGGAGGGTCTTTCCTCATGGCTTCTATCATCAAAACATGGGTGGGGAGAGTGGGTTCAGCTGCCGAAACGTGGCTTTTGAGGGAGGGAGGGAGAGAGGGGGGCCCTTTCGCTCTCGTTTGGCAATGGACCCTCCCCCTCGGGGACCCTCCGTCCTTGAGGGCACATCTTCGGGGGAGGGGGGCAGCCCAGGACCTTTGCAATCATCAGGCAGGCAGGCAGGGAGGAAGGCAGGGAGGGAGGAGGCTCATCCAGAAGACTTGGGCCGAGCGAGGGTTGGGGTCAAGGCTTCAGGGTCTGTGCAGGGGGGAGGACATGTTCTCCGCTGGGGTAGGGGAGGGCTGGCTGTGGCCATGGCCCACGCCCACAGCCAGCCCCCCTCCCCCCAGCAGAGGACGTGGCCTGCCCCTTGCCCTGCCAGGTGGGACTCTTCTGCCTTCCTGGCACACCGGCCAGGCACGGATGGACGGACGGACACAGGGACAGAGGACACCCGCTCGCTTCGCCTCAGCTCTCCTGTCCCGGCCCGGCCCCTGGCTCTCGGCTGCCTGGGACACTCCTCCTTCCAAATGGCCATGGGAAGTGCGTGCTGGAGCCTCCTGGTGGCCTTTACCGTCCTACTCTGCTGCCAAGCGGGTGAGGAGGGTGCCCGGCCCTTTCCTGGAGGGGGGCGTGCGGTAGGGGTTGGCTTAAAGAGGACGCAATTCCAAAGTGTGGCCTAGGGCGCAAAAAGGTGTTAATCCGGGTCTGGAATAATGTGGGGTGCGATGTGGGGTGTGTGGTGTGGGGGTGTGGATTCACTCATTGCTCACCAGATTCGCCATGCTGCCTGGCGCATCACCTCTCTGTTGTTTGTGTTGGGTGACTGAATGTGATGAAGTCCAAAGTCTCTGCAACAAGTGTTGAGCAAACCTTAGGGAAAGGGCAGAACTCAAGTTTCTTTCCCAACCAAGTCTCACCGTCCTTTTCGCATTGACCAAACACACAAATCGTTCTCCTTTGGAATCTTTTATTAACGTATAGAAAATGCATTAAAAAAGGAACTATACAGAGCCTAAGAGCAATCAGGACTAAAAATACTAGTTAACAATGGTTAACAAGCGTATATCCTATTCTCTGAGCTACAGTTCCATCACAGGACCGTTGGGAGGGCTGTTGCTTTTTCTCTCCTTCTCTTTCTCCCCTTCATTCTGTTCTACTGGCAAAATTGAGTTCATCAGAGTCTCTCTGAGGGAGTTGTCACCACGTACCTTCCCCTCCCTATGAAATAATATGCACAGTTCCAGAATAATGAATATACAAAGGGGATGGGTGTTCCAAGTTCTCAAAATATTTTTAATCACCCCTCCGACAAAGCAATAGTAACATTATCCGAGATTTCGGTCTAGGTCTGCAGTCTACTCTCCGCAGGACCTGGTCTAGTTTGTCTCTGCTGCCTCCCATCCTAGCTTGGCACAGCAATGTCTAAACTAATGTAGCATTCACTAGCCTTTAGGCAGTATTACTGGAGTGCCATAGGCACCGTGGGTTGAAGGGTTAATGGAAATAGTCAATAGAGCACCTAGTTACATCCCTGGACAGAACCAGAAAGGGCAGGGAGAACCCCAGGCAAGAACACCATAGAAAGGAAAAGGGGGGCATGCTGTAGCCAGCATTCCCAGTAAACTCCAGCATCACAGTGGTTTATCGCAGAGGTCTACCTTCCATCCGGAAAGGGATATCTCTGGTTTTAACAATATTTGGCCCATTTTGCCTTTCAGGAGGCTGGGAAATACAAAATACTTTTTAAAATGATGGAATGACATAAAATCAACTAAATAACCTTTTTCTGGGTTCATTAGTCAAGAATAAATTATCACGGAGTAGCCATAGGTTGCATGATCCACGTAGCTCTTTTATATCAGTCAGTACAATAGATCTTTGCACTGCATTGCAATTCACTTCGGAAATTGATTCAACTTCAAGTGTTATCTGACTAATGACAGAAGCAGGGGCGGTCTAAGGTAATTTCAAATGGTAAGCAAACATTATTTAGGCGCAATTGGCACGTCTATACTGCTGAATGAATGAATGCAGCCTGGGCCTTGCTTAACTGCCACGGGGTCCTGGGAGTTGTAGTTTGGAGAGGCACCTGCCATTGCCTAAGGACCTTATTGGGGGGGGGGGGGGGAAGAGAACAAACTCCCTGGGACCCCTGAGTCTCGAGAAGGGGAGAAAGTCCTGCCCGCCCCATCCATCCATCCATTTGCTGCTGCTCTTCCAAGAGAGAAGGGGGTCCTGGAGGAAGCCAAGGAAGGGAAAGAAAGCAAGCCAAGGGATGGGGGGCAAGCCCCGCCTGGCCTCACCTCCTCACGGGCGCTCTTCGCCGCCTCCGCCTCCTCCTCCTGAGGCACCGAGGTGCTGCTGCCTCTCTCGCCGCTGCTGCTGGCCACGGCGACCGCTGAGGCCGGGGGGACACATGGCGGAGGTGGCGGCAGTGGCAGCAGCAGCGACTCAGGGCCTCTCGGGTCCGCTACTCACATTATTATGACTAGGAGTGAGGAGCCGCCTTCGCTGCCCTCATGCCGTGGGCCCCGCAGTCTGAGCAGGTGGCTTCGCGCCTTCGCCCAGCTGGTGGCTTTCCGCCTGAGGGGCCGCTCTGGTGGAGACGGCTGGCCTTGCGCACAGCCCAGGGACAGCGAGGGGCGGTGGTTGTGCGCATGCTCCGGGAGAGGGAGAAAGGGAGAGGGAGGGAGGCCGGACGCTGTCTGGCGGGCGGGGAAATGCGCCCTTACCCAGATGGCGCCCCATGCGGCCGCTTCCTTGGCCTACCTGTAGGACTTCCCCTGGACAGAAGCGTTTCTCTCTATGTGGATCCCACACCGAGGACTTTCAGAATAGCCACACTATGCATGTACTTCCACAGAACACATAATCATGCATTAACTTTGTGAATATCCACCTTCTATGCATGGATTGCACTGATTTGCACATACAGAAGAGTAGCTAGTTTAAATTGGATTTTTTAAAAGTAGCTAATCCATATAATGTGATTTTGTTGTGCACTCTAGATCAGGGGTCGGGAACCTATGGCTCACGAGCCAGGTGTGGCTCTTTTGATGATTTCAACGGGCTCACAGATTTCGGCTTTTCAGATAAGACCAATGCTGGAACCATCCCTAAACAATACGGGCAAGAAAGCGGTGTGTAAATAAAGCCCTACAACGCTCCCAGGCTCCGCGGGAAGGCAGAGAGGAATGGAGTTCACATGAAGCTGCTGCGGAGGACCAAAGCAATCAATCTCTGAATGGGGGTTGGAGGAACGCTCTACGCAACCCCCATTCGGCGATTGATTGCTTTGGTCCTTTTAATGTTAAAAGTGTGTCGCGGCTCAAAAAAGGTTGGGAAACACTGGTCTAGAGGTGCTAGAACGCTCCCCTCCCACCCCAAGGTATTTTCCCAGAAGCCGGTTACAACCTTTTTATTCAGCAAGGCTTTTAAAGAAGAAGGTTTTAAAGACCCAGCTGGGGAGTGCTGTGGAGTGTTATATGTATTTTAATAGTCTTTTAAAGGTTTAAACTATTGATTTTAGTAGTCCTAGGTTTAATTCTATTTTAGTGCTTTAGGGCAGTGTTTCCCAACCTTTTTTGAACCGTGGCACACTTTTAACATTGAAAAAAATCCGGGGGCACACCCCCAACCAAAATGACACAAAATGATACAGTAACACAGTAAAGAACGGCTGGGGGGGGGGGGGTGACCTGCTGGGAGTGCCGAAGCCGGGGAAGGGGAGGAGCCAGGCCAGGCCAGGCCACGCCCCACCCCCTCCCCCGGCTTCAGTTCTCCCATAACTTCGCCAGCCTTGAGGGGGCAGTGCCAAGCCAGCATTGTGCTGGCTCTGCCACCGCTGGCTTGGCACTGCCCCCTCAAGGCTGGCGAAGCTGTGGGAGTGCTGAAGCCGGGGGAGGGGGCGGAGCCAGGCCGCACCATGCCCTGAACCATCCCCCCGGCTTCAGTTCTCCTACAGCTTCGCCAGCTTTCAGAGGGCAGTGCCAAGCCAGCAATGTGCGGTCTCTGCCACCGCTGGCTTGGCACTGTCCCCTCAAGGCTGGCAAAGCTGTGGGAGTGCTGACGCCGGGAGGGGCGGAGCCAGGCCGCACATTGCCTGAACCATCCCCGGCTTCAGTTCTCCTACAGCTTCGCCAGCTTTGAGAGGGCAGTGCCAAGCCAGCAATGTGCTGTCTCTGCCACCGCTGGCTTGGCACTGTCCCCTCAAGGCTGGCAAAGCTGTGGGAGTGCTGAAGCCGGGGGAGGGGGCGGAGCCAGGCCGCACATTGCCCTGAACCATCCCCCCGGCTTCAGTTCTCCTACAGCTTCACCAGCTTTGAGAGGGCAGTGCCAAGCCAGCAATGTGCTGTCTCTGCCACCGCTGGCTTGGCACTGTCCCCTCAAGGCTGGCAAAGCTGTGGGAGTGCTGAAGCCGGGGGGAAGGGGCGGAGCCAGGCTGCGTCATGCCTCCCCTCCCCCCCCGGCTTCAGCTCTCCCACAGAGGAGGTGCATGAGTGGTGGACGGGCTTCAATAGGCAGGGCTCCTCCGCGCGGCTTCAACAAGCAAGGGGCGAGAGTCATGGTGAGAGTCATGGCGGATTGGAGGCAGGCCGCCACCTGGCCCTTCCTCCCCCTCTCCCAAGCAGCAGGAGTTTGGCAGGAGGAGGGGGGAAGGAAGGGAGGCAGAGAGCTTTTCTCGCGGCACACCTGATGATCGCTCACGGCACACTAGTGTGCCACGGCACACTGGTTGAGAAACACTGCTTTAGAGTTTAAATCGTACATTGCATTGTTTCTAGCCTGGTTTGCAGCTTTAAGTCTCTCGTAAGGGAGAAAATGTGGATTTGACTAGTAATAGTAATAGTAATAATAATAATAAGTTTCCCTTCACTAAATGCAGCAACAGTCCTGATTGCTGCAGTCTGCAAATGAGATACCAGCATTTGTTTTGTAATATATTGTTTGTTTTGTCACTGTTGACTTTTCTCAGTAGTTTGTGCCCTGGGGATTTTGCCCACACTTTTCCCCCCTCCTGGTAGCATAGCCAGAGGCAAAAAGAAGACTCTTTAGTTGGGTATAAGAGACTTTAGGAGCTGGAGCTGTGGACTGCAACAGCTGAAATCATTTCTGTACAGCTATTGTAGGAGCAGTGATCCTGTTCACATTAGCAGTGAGCAGGATGACCAATCCTTTGATTTCCCCGAATCCTTTAGGCCAGGGGTGCCCACACTTTTTCAGCATGCGAGCTACTTAAAAAAAAACCAAGTCAAAAAGATCGACCTACCTTCCGCGCGGCGCACTTTCCATGCCACTCCTACGGAGCATTGCGGGAATGAGGGAACGCGAGGCGGGGCTTCCGAAGGCCCCACCTCGCACTCCCTCGTTCCCGCTGCCGGTTCCTCCCGCGGGGCTTTGCGGGAACGAGGGAACGTGAGGCGGGGCTTCCGAAGGCCCTGCCTCGCGCTCCCTCGTTTCCGCTGCTGGCTTCTCCCGCGGGGCATTGTGGGAATGAGGGAATGCGAGGCGGGGCTTCCGAAGACCCCGCTTCGCACTCCTTCATTCCCGCTGCCGGCTCCTCCCGCGGGGCATTGCGGAAACGAGGGAACGCGAGGCGGGGCTTCCGAAGGCCCTGCCTCCCGCTCCCTCGTTCCCGCTGCTGGCTCCTCCCGCGGGGCATTGCGGGAATGAAAGAACACGAGGCGGGGTTTCCAAAGGCCCCGCCTTGTGCTCCCTCGTTCCTGCTGCCGACTCCTCCCGCGGGGCATTGTGGGAAAGAGGGAACGTGAGGCGAGGACTCCGGAGGCCCCGCCTCGCGCTCCCTCGTTCCCGCAATGCCCCGCAGAGGGAGCGCCGCGCGCAAGGTGTGCGCCGTGTGCACAAGTTGCCCCGCGCATAGGGCGGAAGTGCCCCATCTGGCTGTGATCGACCGCCTTTAGCCCCGCAATCGACTGGTCGATCGCAATCGACCTCGTGGGAGCCCTGCTTTAGGCACAGACGATCAGGACCAATATTTCTAAATTCTCTATTTACTGGACCTGTTTCCTTTCCCTGCTGTATGTAGGGACATTAACTCAGACTTGCCCTCCGTGTTCTTAGGTCTTAACAACAGTGAAAGACTGGGTATGTCTAGGGATAGATCTATACTGCCCTATATCCCGGGATCTGATCCCAGGTTATTGTTTTATCCCAGATTATCAGTCAATGTAGACTCGTATACGAGGACGGGTCAATAAGTCCGTGACTTTTTGAATTTCCCGCCTCTTAACTGAAAGGGCAACACTGCTCCTGTCAACAGGCACCTGTCAGTTGACGCCTGTCAAAATTTGAACAAGCTGCGTCATTTAGTTTGTGATTGACAGCCATTGATAGCGGACTACCATGTGATTTGAGGAGAAAATGGGAAAAAGTGAATTTTGTGTGCTCATTAAGCATGATTTTTTGCAGAAAAAAGCCATCACTCAAACCAAGGCTAAGCCTGATAAATACTATGGGGACTCTGCACCATCCATTTCAATGGTAAAAAAGTGGTTTATTGAATTTTTTTGTGGCCATACAAGCACGGAAGATGCCGGACGTCCTGGATGCCCAGTTGAGGTCTCTACACCCAAAACAATTGAAAAAATTCACGATATGGTGTTGGCCGATTGGAGATGGAAAGTGTGAGGGATTGTGGAAGCCATAGGCTTCTCATGTGGCTCAGTGGTTTCAATTTTAAATCATCACTTGGGTGTGAGAAAGCTTTCCGCAAGATGGGTGCCGCCTTTGCTCACAATCGACCACAAACACAATCATGTGACAATTTCGCAGGAGTGTTTGGCGTTGTTCAACCGCAATATGGACGGGTTTTTGTGCCGTTTCGTAACCGTGGACGAAACGTGGATCCACCACAACACACCAGAGACCAAACAGCAGTCAAAACAGTGGGTTTCTCAGGGTGAATCGGCGCCAAAGAAGGCCAAGGTGGGTTTGTCAGCCAATAAAGTCATGGCGACCGTTTTTTGGGATGCACGCGGTATAATCCACATTGACTCCCTTCAAAAGGGTAAAACAATCAATGGCGAATATTATGCCAACTTATTGGGTCGAGTTAATGAGGATTTGAAAAAAAAAACCACGACCACATTTGGCCAAGAAAAAAGTTCTTTTGCACCAGGACAATGCAAGGGTGCACACACGTGCAGTTGCCATGGCAACAATCCATGAATTGGGATACAAATTGCTCCCTCACCCGCCCTATTCTCCGGATTTAGCCCCGAGTGACTATTTCTTGTTTCAGAACCGGAAGAAATGGCTCAGCGGAAAGACATTTGACTCCAACAATGAAATCATCTCAGAAACAAATACCTATTTTGATGACCTCGACAAATTTTTTTTTTTTGGGAAGGGATCAAAAAATTGGAGAAACGTTGGACAAAGTGTATAGAGCTCAAAGGAGACGACGTTGAAAAATAAAATGATTTTTTTATCCAAAAACCTGTGTTTCATTCAAAAAGTCACTGACTTATTGACCCGCCCTTCGTACCTATAAGGTCATTAACTCAGACTTGCCCTCCATGTTTTTAGGTCTTAACAACAGTGAAAGACTGGGTATCTCTAGGGATAGATCTATACCGCCCTATATCACAGGATCTGATCCCAGATTATTGTTTCATCCTAGAGTATTTGTCAATGTAGACTCATATAATCCAGTTCAAAGCAGATAATCTGGGGTCAGAACCTGGGCTATAGGGAAGTTTAGATCCAGTCCTGGAAAGGGTTAATAATAAATCACTAGTCATTAACTGACCAAAAGCAGAAGCCTGCATTTAGAGCAAACTGTATTTGGCTGCATCGACCACAAGGTGGCAGTGCTGTGCTATGACTCTCCCATTTGAAACTTGCTTTAGCTCAGGTATGTATATGTATGTGCCTTTTAAATGTCCAGCATGAGCCATTGCTACTGTTATGTTGGTGCGAAACAGTGTGAAGGATACTGTGCTTAACTAAAGCCATTTGAAAAACCTGTTTAATTGCAATTTAAAAACTCTGTAAAATTGGTTTTAGGTTTCCCTTCCAAACAGTTAGGAAACAAGTCTAAACCTCATATTTTGCATAAGTACAGAGTACAGACACATTCTATGTCAGTGTTGCCCAACCTTTTTTGAGCCGCGGCACACTTTTTAAATTTACAAAATCCCGGGGCACACTACCAACCAAAATGACAGAAACACTACTTGGCGCCCGGGGAAAAGATCAGGAGGAGAAGGGGAGCCGGGAGGGCAGCAGGCGTGCCCCCCCCATGGACCCCGCCTCGCGCCGAAGCAAGGCCCCCCCTCGTGCACTCGCTCATGCATGTGTGCACGCACTCACTCGCTCAGCCCCTCCGTTGCGCGCCAGCAGGCCTCTGCAAACAGGCCCAGCTCCTGAGGGAACACCGACTCCAGGCCTGCTTCTGCCGCCTCACCCGAGCGAATGGGTGCCGCTCACCTGGCGCCGCTCACCTGGGTAGCGTGGCGGATGTGTTCCAGCCCCTTCCCCCTTTCCTCCGCCTCCTTCTTCGTGCTGCGGAGGAGAGGGGGAAGGGGCTGGGACACATCCGCCACACCGCCCAGGTGAATGGTGCTCGGCGACCCCGCCCCTGGCCTGGCAAGATGGCGGCGCCCATTCGCTCGGGCAAGGTGGTGGAAGTGGGTTTGCGGGCACGAGCTGAGCATTGCCCAGCACCACGGGGGCCGCCTGGGGGTGGCTGCCCCCGTTTGGGAGGTGGTGAGGAACGTCCCTCAGGCGGCGGGGCCCGGAGATAAAACCCTGGCTTTTATTCTAAAAAATAATAAGGGAGGGAGTCAGGGAGGGAGGCGTGGCCTTTCCTCGCATGCACGCGGAACACATGGCAATCATTCACGGCACACTAGTGTGCCACATCACACTGGTTGGGAAACACTGTTCTATGTAACTTAACCAAGTAGTCCGCTACCTCCTACCTGGTGATGGCTCACTCTACAAATGTACATTTGCAGCAAACCATCACTAGGTAGAAATATGTTGTGTGTCTGTGTAAAAAAAAGACATCATTACACCAGTGCAACGAATTTTCATCTACAGGGTATTTGTGTGTGTGTGGGGGTGGGGTGGGGGTGGGGGGTGTTAGTATTAATGTCTTGGGCAAGTAGAGCTTTGACATGCAAACAGAATAATCCTCAGAATTCCAGACTGAATGAGCCAATCCAATGCACAGGCCCGGATTATCCACAAGGCCACACTAGGCCACGGCCCAGGGGCGCAGCCATGGGGGGCGCCAGATCCTGCCCCCCCAAATTTCTAAAAAAAGGTCGATCATTGATTGTTTCTGCGCCTACGCGCGGGGCGCCATAGACTCTCAGAGGCCGTTCCGCTGCCTCTGAGAGTCTATGGCGCCCCGCATGCAGGCAGAAAGCAGCCGAAGATTGCTCTTTTTTTCTCAGGCGTGGTGGCTTTAGGAAGGAGGGAGGAGCCGTGGGGAGCCTCCCCGCGGCTCCTCCCTCCCTCCTAAAGCCACCACGTCGGCCTGAGAAAAAAAGGGTGAGCTTCGGCCACTTCTGAGGCCGGCGTGGTGGCTTTAGGAGGGAGGGAGGAGCCGTGGGAGCCTCCCCGGCTCCCTCCTCCTAAAGCCACCACGCCGACCTGCCTGAGAAAAAGGGCGAGCTTTGGCCGCTTCTGAGGCCGGCGTGGTGGCTTTAGGAGGGAGGGAGGAGCCGTGGGGGGGAGCCTCCCTCCCTAAAGCCACCACGCCGGCCTGAGAAAAAAGGGTGAGCTTCACCTGAGGCCGGCATGGTGAGAAGGGAGGAGGGGGAGCTCGGGGGCCACTTCTGAGGCCGGCGTGGTGGCTTCAGGAGTGGTGGGAGGGAGGGAGGAGCTGTGGGAGCCTCCCCGCAGCTCCTCCCTCCCTCCTAAAGCCACCACGCTGGCCTGAGAAGCAGCCGAAGGTCACCCTTTTTTTCTCAGGCCGGCGCAAGGAGGAAGAGGCAGAGCCGCGAGGAGGAAGAGGAGGAGCCGCGGAGCCGGAGCCTTTGGCCTAGGGTGCCAAAAGGGCTTAAGCCGGGCCTGTCAATGCACTCATTTTACTGAGGCTTAGACTGCACTGAAGGAGGTAAAGCCTAGACTAGGATTGTCCCACGTCAGACTGCAAATGAGGGCTCCCATGATTAAATCCCCCCTTGCAGAAAACTAGGCATCAGGGTAGAGGAGCCTAGTAGCCTCTCGTGTCAGGAGCGACTTGAGAAACTGCAAGTCGCCGCTTCTGGTGTGTGAGAATTGGCCATCTGCAAGGACGTTGCCCAAGGGATGCCAGGATGTTTCGATGTTTTGCCATTCTTGTGGGAGGCTTCTCTCATGTCCACGCTTGGGGAGCGGGAGCTGACAGAGGGAGCTCATCCGCGCTCTCCCCGGATTTGAACCTGCGACCTGTCGGTCTTCAGTCCTACCAGCACAGGGGTTTAACCCACTGTGCCACTGGGGGCTCCTAGGGTAGAAGTTATTCTGTTTTCAGTGTGCAAGTCTGTTGTTTTCTCCACAAATAGGCACCTCTATAAATATGTGAACGTGTCCAAAGATTACCGAATAGGGACATGGGCTCACAAACACCCGTGTCAATGCTGCAATATGTACTCTCAATAACCCTATCTGATTAGCAACCAAAGGCTAAGCAATGTATCTATATCAACAAATGCACAAAAAATGAGCTGAAATAACTCAATAAGCATATGACCTTAGTGCAGTGGTTCTCAACCTGTGAGTCCCCAGGTGTTTTGGCCTTCAACTCCTAGAAATCCTAACAGCTGGTAAGCTGGCTGGGATTTCTGGGAGTTGTATGCCAAAATACCTGGGGACCCACAGGTTGAGAACCACTGCCTTAGTGCAACAGCTGCAAAGCTGGTTGGGCTGGAAGTCAGCCTGAAGAAAATGGAAGTTCTCTACCAGCCCGCACCACAGGAAGAACACCACCATCCCCACGTCAGCATAGGCACATCTGTGCTTAAGTCCGTTCAGCAGTTCACTTACCTGGGAAGCATCATCTCTTCAGACGCCAAGATTGATAGAGATAAATCACAGATTAGCAAAGGCAATCACAGATTAGCAAATTGACTAGGCTTCACAAAAGAGTCTGGAGTAACAAACACCTGAGGCAAAGCACCAAAATCAGTGTGTACAGAGCTATCGTACTGTCTATTCTCCTCTATGGGTCTGAAACATAGGTCACCTATCGCCAGCACCTACGACTCCTCGAACACTTTCATCAGCGCTGTCTTCGCACAATCCTAAATATACACTGGACCGACTATGTGACGAATGTTGCTGTCCTTGAACAAGCAGGGATCACCAGCATTGAGGCCATGCTATTGAGAACACAGCTGCGCTGGGCAGGGCACGTCTCTAGAATGGAGGAGTGTTGGGCCTGTGGCTAAAGCAGTTGAGGAAATTTAGTTTTGTCTGAGAGTCCGGTGGGTGGGAATGGAGACACCTGGTTTGCTGATTCTAGCCGCAGCTGTGACTTTCCCAGGGAAAAGGGAGGGAAATGTTAGCATGTTGAGATCTTGTTATTAGCCCAGTGAAGGTTTGAAATTCAGTTCCTGGTCAACTTTTGACTCAACTGCAAACAGTTCCATGAACTCCTGACTTCATGGTTTTTTGGTCATTCATGACACAACTTTGAGCTTGCTTTTTTGGGACTAACCTAGTTTTAAGATTTGTTGCTTCTTAGTGGTTTTATATTCAGAGACCTTACAACTTAATTAGCCTGAAGCTTTGGAAACATTTCCTGGGATTTTCTCCAATGTTTTTGCCTTTGCCTATATCGGGGCTGCCCAACTGGCGGCCCGCGGGCCGCACACGGCCCGCCAGACCCTTAACTGCGGCCCCTCCTTCAAAATAGTATTAAATAAAATAAAAAAAATTAAATTTTTTTAAAAAAATCCCCCTCCGGGGGGTGGGGCTGCTCGGGGTGGGCTGCTCACGGGCCATTTCTTTCGGGCGGGCTTGGTGATGTCAGCAAGCCCCTTAAAAGGGATGCCGGCTATGCACGCCAGGGCGCTCTTGGTGACGTCAGGCGTGGCACCGGGTTCCTTCCACCTCTTCCTCCTCAGCGGTGAGGAGGAAGAGGTGGAGGGAAGGCGGCGCCACACCTGACGTCACCAAGAGCACCCTGGCACGCATGGTCGGCGTCCCTTTTTGGCGGGGCTTGCTGACGTCAGCAAGCCTCGCCGAAAAGGGGTGGGCCATGCAGGATGCCGGCGTGCTGACGTCAGGTGTGCTGACGTCAGATGCGGCCCCGTCCCCGTGAGCGGCCCCCGCCCGCTGCAGCCCCCAGGTCATCATCCAGCAGAACTCTGGGCCCTGGCCCTTTAGAAGTTGGACAGCCCTGGCCTATATCATGTTTACTGTTATTTTTGGACATTGTTTACTTCAATAAATAGCCTGTTGTTTCCAGCCGTGGTTGTGTGAAATATTTAAAGGGCCCTGGTTTCCGGCCAGTGTGGGACAGCTTGACCAGGACCTCCATTTCGCCCTTTAAATCTCCACAACAGGACTGAGGCGGAGAGCCAGCTGCAAAATGTCTCAGCCGCCTACCCTTGAGCAGTACCTGCAACTCCAGGCCAAGTTTCAAGCTCAACAACAGGAGCTGATTCAGTTATGGATGAGACCTCGAGCACCACCTAAATTCAGCTGAGACATGGCGGCTGTGGAAATCTTTAGGGGCCAGTGCATGGCTCACATAGAAGCCCGTGCAACACAACTTTCGACTGAGAAGTTAAAAGTGACATTTGTTTACAGTCTTTTGGAAGGGCCGGTGGCTGCGTGGGCCACCTCGTTGATCACAGCTGGAGCCACTCAGACGCTCGCTGCCCAGGCTTTTCTGGACCACATCAAGGATACCTGGGGTGGTTCAGTCAATAAGGAACTAGCTGGTCGAAAGTTACATCGATTGCTGCAGCAGGATCAGCCCTTGGCTCAATATATTTCTGCTTTTTGAGTGTTGGCCTCACAAGTGACCAGGCCCGGATTAGCGGACTGTGCCGCCCAAGGCCCGGCTGTTTAAATGCCGCCCCCAGGGGGGGCGGGGCCTCTTGCGGGTCCCACCCCTAGGGTGACTCATGTGGCTTCCCCCGCCGCCGCCTCGCTCGTGTTTGGGGCACGGGTGAGCGAGGCGTCGGCGTCAATCGCCCTAGGGCGACTCACGCGGCTTCCCCCGCCGCTGCCTCGCTCACCCGTGCCCCAAACACAGGCGGCGGCGGGCGGGGGCCGCGGCTTCCCCCACTGGCGCCGCGCTCGCACCGGCGCCCCTCCTCCCTTCACTGAAGGGAGGAGGGGCGTCAGTACGAGCGCGGCGGCAGCGGGGAAAGCCGCATGAGTCTCCCTAGCGGCGGGACTTTCGGCGGTGCCTTGTCCTCTTCCTTCAGGCCCGGAACTGCCGCCCTCCCAAATCTGCCGCCCGAGGCCATAGCCTCGGGTGACTTTATGGGTAATCCGGGCTTGCAAGTGACTTGGAACGATGAGGTGTTACGTGGGCAATTTTTAGAAGGAGCTGCAGGGAGAGGTACTTCGGACTGCTGACCTCCCTGCCACGTTGGAGGGAATAATCATGTTATGTTTAAGGCTGGATGCTAACCTTCAGTTTCGCCGCCAGTGGAGCCAGGGAACCTTGGAACTCTCCGCTACCAAGAGAACTTCTCCAGGTCCGGAGTTGCGGTTTCCAGGGCGACCCTCCCTGCTGGTCGAGCGTTTAGATCAGGAGGAACCGATGCAGCTGGGTCATACGCGTCATCCATATCCATGGATTGCAGACCTATCGGGTCTAATTACTTGACGTCTCCCATTGTAGATGAACTCGTGGTGAAATGCTGTGAACTTAATACTGCTTCTGGATATGTTTACATGTTGATGGATTATACCAGGGCTGCCCAACTGGCGTCCCGGGGGCCGTATACGGCCCCCGGCCCCTTCCTTCCGCCCCCCTAAGCTTTTAAAAAATAAAAATGGGAAAATAAAATAAATAATAATTTTTTTAAAAAAATACCTACTTCCGGATTCGGAGAAAGTATCGCGAGAATACGCAATCCACACAGGATTTCGCTGTCAACGCGAGATCACGCCGGAGTTGACAGCGAAATCCCGTGTGGATTGCCTATTCTCGCGATACTCTTCGGCTACTCTACTACTGGATCGCTGAGGCCCACAGACGCGATTAGGACCTTCTGCAACTCAGTAGGTCGTCGCCTCTCTCGTCGTCCGGGTACTCCTGGATCCTGCGCGTTTGGAAAAGGTAGGCCGAGCAGGGGCTCCTCAGGGGCTCCTCATTCTTTCCCCATCTCCCCTCATGTATTAAATATAAAATTAAATATATTTAAAGATGAAATAAGGGGAGATGGGATACATTAAAATAAGGGGAGAGGGGAGGATGGAATTAAATATATTTAATATTAAATTAAAATAAAGGGAGAGGGGAGGATGGAATTAAATATATTTAATATTAAATAAAAATAAGGGGAGAGGGGAGGATGGAATTAAATATATTTAATATTAAATAAAAATAAGGGGAGAGGGGAGGATGGAATTAAATATATTTAATATTAAATAAAAATAAGGGAGAGGAGGATGGAATTAAATATACTTAATATTAAATTAAAATAAGGAGAGGGAGGATGGAATTAAATATATTTAATATTAAATAAAAATAAGGGAGAGGGAGGATGGAATTAAATATATTTAATATTAAATAAAAATAAGGGAGAGGGAGGATGGAATTAAATATATTTAATATTAAATTAAAATAAGGGAGAGGGAGGATGGAATTAAATATATTTAATATTAAATTAAAATAAGGGGAGAGGGGAGGGTGGAATTAAATATATTTAATATTAAATAAAAATAAGGGGAGAGGGGAGGATGGAATTAAATATATTTAATATTAAATTAAAATAAAGAGAGAGGAGGATGGAATTAAATATATTTAATATTAAATAAAATAAGGGGAGAGGGGAGGATGGAATTAAATATATTTAATATTAAATAAAAAATAAGGGGAGAGGGGAGGATGGAATTAAATATATTTAATATTAAATTAAAATAAAGGGAGAGGGGAGGATGGAATTAAATATATTTAATATTAAATTAAAATAAGGGGAGAGAGGAGGATGGAATTAAATATATTTAATATTAAATAAAAATAAGGGGAGAGGGGAGGATGGAATTAAATATATTTAATATTAAATTAAAATAAAGGGAGAGGGGAGGATGGAATTAAATATATTTAATATTAAATTAAAATAAGGGGAGAGGGGAGGATGGAATTAAATATATTTAATATTAAATAAAAATAAGGGAGAGGGGAGGATGGAATTAAATATACTTAATATTAAATTAAAATAAAGGGAGAGGGAGGATGGAATTAAATATATTTAATATTAAATAAAAATAAGGGGAGAGGGGAGGATGGAATTAAATATATTTAATATTAAATTAAAAATAAAGAGAGAGGGGAGGATGGAATTAAATATATTTAATATTAAATTAAAATAAGGGGAGAGAGGAGGATGGAATTAAATGTATTTAATATTAAATTAAAATAATTTAGTATCTTATCCCTGCATTTTATCTCAGTAAAAGATTATATTTGACTGTATGCATGCATGGGCGGGGGGTGGGGGCGGAGCCAGGGGAGAGGGCGGAGCTGGGGGCGGGGAGGGGGTGGAGCCAGGGGAGGGGGCAGACCCTACGGCCCCCCAGGTCATCAGTGACCAGAATTCAGGCCCCTGGGCTGGTAGAAGTTGGACAGCCCTGGATTATACCAACCGGGAAGGATTGCATCTATACTTACCTTTGGAAGCTGGGTTCGAGAAGCATGTCCGTGAACATTACACTAAGGTCATATGCTTATTGAGTTATTTAAGCTCATTTTTGTGCATTTGTTGATATAGATACACTGCTTAGTCATTGGTTGCTAATCAGATAGGGTTATTGAGATTACATATTGCAGCATTGACACGTATGTTTGCGTGCCGATGTCCCCACTCGGTAATCGTGTTCACATATTTATAGAGGTGCCTGTTTGTAGTGTTTTCTCTTTAGTTGCTAGGTAGTTTTCCCCTGTTGTTAGTTTTTTCTGTTGTTTTCTCCCACACCAGGACATCGGAAGTGGGGCAGCCTAGGTACAGTTTCACCCTTCTAGAAAGAGCAGAGCTGCTCATTATGTATACTCATCCTCATTCCTTTAACAACCTTTTCGCGTTTGCTTGACACATTCACCGAGCATGCAGCTTGAAAGGTATTGATTGGGAAAATAGTACAAAGGGAAAGTGCGAGATATAATAGAACCGTGCTGCTGCTCCTCCTAAGGAACGTACATCCGCTCTTTCTCCAGATGTACTATTCTAAAACAATTATTGCAATGGGTTTTTTGGTCCTACTATGCTATTCTGAGAGCCCATAATACCGGGCAACATATTCATAATCCATAATAAAATAACAGCTATAAAAACAAGAAATTTCTCAGGCAATGTTAGTTTTGTCCTCTAAGGCTATGCTGCATAATATTAAGGAGTTTTCTGGGGGTAACCAGGAATTAAGAATGGCATTGCTATACTTTTTGAGGATTCATGCCCAGGAGCACATACTTCATTTCTCCCAGAAAAAAAAAAACCAGGAATCTATCCCCACTATGGAATTATAGTGTTATTATTCCACTTTAACTGCCATGATTCCATCATATGGAATCCTGGGATTTGCAGTTTGGGGGCATTTGTAATTCACAGCAAGGTAAGTTCTTCTAGTGCCTTTGACAAACTACACGGCCCAGGATTTCCATGGGCAGGCCCGGATTAACCAATTTTGGCTCCCTAGGCCACACTTTGGAATTACGCCCCCAAACCAACCTCTACTGCACCCCCACCTCCTCCTCCTCGCGCCTCCGTGCGCCTCCTTCTTCCTCCGTGCGCCCCGGGGGCGGGCCTTCCTTCCTCCTCCTCCTCGCTATGCGCCCAGCTTCCTTGAGACAAGGAAGCCAGGCGTGTTGCGGAGGAGAAGGAAGGGAAGCCCCGCCCCCGGGGTGACCCTTCCCTTCCTTCCTCCTCCTCCTCCTTGCCATGCGCCCAGCTTCCTTGAGTCAAGGAAGCCAGGTGCATCGCAGAGGAAGAGGAAGGGAAGCACATGGTGAGGAGGAGGAGGAAGGAAGGGAAGGCTCGCCCCTGGGGCGCACGGAGGAAGAAGGTGGTGCGCGGAGCTGCGAGGATGAAGACGTGGGGGGAGGCCAAGGAGGAGTGCAGCAAAGGGGGGCCGCGGGGCGGGCGTGGATGGCGCGCAGGCGCAGAAGCGCCCAAAGATCGACTTAATTTTTTTGGGGGAGGATCCGGATCTGGCGCCCCCGGCTGCACCCCTAGGCCATGGCGTAGTATGGCCTTATGGGTGATCCGGGCCTGTCCATGGGAGGGATCAATGGTACATAAAGTTACATTTGTTGTTCCTGTGTTCCTCTTATGAGTTTTTTTGGGGGAGATGTGTTCAGAGAGGGTTTGCGTTTGCTTCCCCATGAGGCTGAGAATAACTTGCTCAAGGTCACCCATTGGGTTTCCATGGCTGTGCAGGGGTTTGATCTCGGTCTCCAGAGTCATAGTCCTACGCTCAACCCATTACATTATGCTGTCTCCTCTAAAGTGGAGTAACAGCACTATAATGGTGCGCTGTGAGTAGGCCCCAGGTTCCTCCCTAGCTACATTGTGGTATCTAATTATACAACAAGAAGCAACTGCTATATACAGAGTTGTCTCCCAGATGGTGAGTGAACAGGGTTGAAGTATTTTCACAAATGGACAGTTGTGGAGTACAGATGTAGGGTACAAAGTAGGGTTGCCACCTGTCCCGTATTATATGGGACGTCCTGTATTTTTGCTCTGAATTTCGTGTCCCGTATTTTCAACTCCTGTCTCGTATTGACAAGACAGGACAGGTTGCAGCAGGAGGTGAGGGTGAGCCAGCACAGGCCTGGATTAACGTCTTTTGGCGCCCTAGGCCAAAAGACGCCCCGCCCCCAGGGCGGGGAAAGCCCCACCCCCGGGCGCTGCTGCGCATGCGCGGCAGCAGCCCCGGGCGTGGGGCTTCCGTCCGCCTCCTCCCGCGACCGGAAGTTGGTCGTGGGAGGAGGAGGCGACGGAAGCTGCACGGCACCGGCCCCGTCATGCGGCTTCCGTCCACCTCCTCCTCGCGCCCTCCGTCCAGTCGCGGGAGGAGGAGGAGGCGGACAGAAGCTCCACGGCTGGTGCCGGTGCTGTGCGGCTTCCGTCGCCGCCTACTCCCGCGACTGAAAGGAGAGTGCGAGGAGGAGGAGGCGACGGAAGCCGCACGGCACCGGCCCTCCCTGGCCGTGTGGCTTTCGTCCACCTCTTCCTTGTGCCCTCCTTCCGGTCGCGGGAGGAGCAGGAGGAAGCGAACGGAAGCCCCACGGCTGGGGCCGGTGCCGTGCGGCTTCCGTCGCCTCCTCCTCCCACGACCGAAAGGAGGGCGAGAGGAGAAGGAAAGGAAGTCCCGCCCTAAGGGCGCTGCTGCCCTGGCCATGCGGCTTCCGTCCGCCTCCTCGCCGCCTGGCCCGCCCCCTTGCAAAGGAAGGAGGCGGCGAGGAGGAGGAGGAGGAGGAGGAAGGGAAGCCCGTTGGCGGGCATGCGCGCGCAGCAGGAGGAGGGCGCCTCTGCCTCCTCCGCCAATTTATAAAGCTATTATTATTATTAGCAGTAGTAGTAGTATATACATATATACTGTATGTATATATGTATTACATACAGTACAATTATTAGGTATGACAAGACATGCAGAAACATACTATAAGAGGGTGTAAGTCAGTTTTTTTATGAATTTCAATCATGATCTCATTCTGTTAATAAAAATATTTATACCTAACGTTTGATTTTCCAAGGTTTTTTTGCGGAAAATCCCATATTTTTAGGTAAATGTCCCTTATTTCTTATATCAAAAAGAGGCAACCCTATTTTAAAGATTCTATTTCTCACTTAAACTTCTTCAGAAGCAAAAGGCTAAAAATAATGTTTGCTGATTTGAATTAAATGTATGTAGAAAACCTATTTTGGAATGCCTTTGAAATGGTGAATGATGAGAATACATATAGAGCTACTTCTTTTGGGTAATTTGCTTTGTTTAACACACAAAGCTATACCGTAGGAATTGGTGGGGCAGAACTGAGGGAGAAGTCAAACACCAGTCATCGCGTCATACAAAATCACTTTTAGTGTATTAATAACATATGTGCTCAATGGCTTAACAATATCACAATGGTGCAATGCCATGCAATTCACACAAAGTACAGCGAATACATATCGCAATAATTACAACAAGCCCTTACAGTCTAACGGGCAAAAACGACGCTCGCACTCAGTCTGTGTAACCCGACAAATAGTCGGAGTCTAATAACTCACGAACTATGATCTGAGTCAGTGGGGGAGCCTTGAAGCATGGGAGAGCTGGCAAACTGACAAGTAGGCAGGCGCCACGGCGGGAGGTAAGCTGACGCCAAGATGGCCGTTTCGCGTGAACCGCTTCCTCAGGGCGCTTGAAACTTCTAGCCGCTCCTCCCCAGGATGATAGTGAAGTAATTTTAGACTCAGGGTGGAGACAGGAGATTTCGCGTTTCCACGATTTAATACAAATCGGTCCTAAGAGTGATCCGGGCTGCCTACTGGGCAGGGCTCCCCAAGGCTCCCCACTGACTCAGATCATAGTTCGTGAGTTATTAGACTCCGACTATTTGTCGGGTTACACAGACTGAGTGCGGCGTCGTTTTTGCCCGTTAGACTGTAAGGGCTTGTTGTAATTATTGCGATATGTATTCGCTGTACTTTGTGTGAATTGCATGACATTGCACCATTGTGATATTGTTAAGCCATTGGGCACATATGTTATTAATACACTAAAAGTGCTTTTGTATGACGCGATGACTGGTGTTTGACTTCTCCCTCAGTTCTGCCCCACCAATTCCTACGGTATAGCTTTGGGTGTTAGATTGTTGCTCAAGTGACATATTGTGTTTGCGTATTGGATTAATTTGCTTTGTTTCCCTTTGTTCCTGTGCATATCACTTGGGTGGAATATTACTTCGAAATGTGGGGAGGGCATGAAAGGACATTAATTCTTGCATTGGAAAGAACGGGGTCCTCCCACGTGGCATGTATGAGGGTGGCCAACATGGATATGCTTGCGTGACCTCTGAAAGTGGTTTAAGCATGCATCCAGATTTGGGATCCCCTTCCTGGCTGATGAGCATTGGCCAAATCAGCAGGCAGGTATCCGTGTGAAACCGTCACGCAGTTTGTGTAGTGGCTACGTGAGCAACGGCAACCCTGGGAGCTTCCTTTAGTACCTTTCGGCAAGTTGGCTGGCCCGTGAAAGGAAGCACCTACGCAGAATTTGGGTTAAGAAGAAAACCTTAAGCCATTTTGCAACAGCCTCAGGAGGGATTAAAAATACAAGGTGACCCTCCTTGTATGAAAGCGGGGCTGGGCAGATCTCAATAAAGTCACTTGGGAATGATAGCAAAGCATCAAGGTTGCTCACTCAGAAAAGCGAGCCAGCCCTCGGGGCATTGTGGCCTCCCCTCGGCCACTCAATATGGAGCAGGCTTCTACTTCAGAATTATTCTGGTTCTTCCCTTTTCATATTATAAAATACAAACAAATGAGAGGAAAGGACTCCGTGTCCAGAGGGCGTTCCTTCCGCTTCACAGCTGCATAGACCTCCGTTTCCTTCCCAAGGTGTTGCGATGGTTGTAGGGCCGCATCTTCATTTCCACGAAAGGAATCGAGAATTCGTGTCCTTTCCAGTGATACCAGTTAATGCCCTGTGGGCCAAAGAGGGAAAAGGAATGATCATAACATAACATACAAATCCAGTCATTAAGGTAGCTTTCCACAACTAAGGATGTGAGAAGTGAAAATGTCATGTGCATAATGCTCTGTGTTGAAATCTTAAAAATACCGTATATTCCGGAATACTAAGCGACTGGGGCTATAAGACGACCCCCTAACTCAGGGCTGCCCAGGAAGTCGATTGCGATCGACCAGTCGATCCCGGGACCGAAGGAGGTCGATCCCAGCTGGATGGGGCGCTCAGAGGGGGCGGAGCCAGGCCGCACCAAGCCCCGCCCCTCCCCGGCTTCAGCAATCCCAGCAGCTGCTCCAGCCTTGAGGAGGGCAGGGCCAAGCCAGCCTTGTGCTAGCTATGTCACCCCTGGCTTGGCACTGCCCTCCTCAAGCCTGAGAAGCTGCTGGGAGCTCCAAAGCCAGAGGGAGGGGCGGGGCTTGGTGTGGCCTGGCTCCAGGGGAGGGCGGGGCCCCCTGACTCCACCCCACTCTATCAGCAGCTTCTCCAGGCTTGAGGATGGCAATGCCACTGCCATCCTCAAGCCAGCCTTGTGCTCAGCAGCTCCAGGCTTGAGGATGTCACCACTGGCTTGGCACTGCCATCCTCAAGCCTGGAGAAGCTGCTGGGAGCTCACTCTATCAAAGTCAGGAGGGAGGGGTGGGGCTTGTCACCACTGGCTTGGCCATCCTGGCCTGGAGAAGCTGCTGCAAAGCCCGGGGCTTCTGCCTGGCTCCACCCCCTGATTTCCACTCTCCAGCAGTTTTCTCCAGGCTTGAGGATGGCAATGCCAAGCCAGTGGTGGCATAGCTGGCAGCACAAGGCTGGCTTGGCATTGCCATCCTCAAGCCTGGAGAAACTGCTGGTAGCTGGCTTGGCATTGCCATCCTCAGCCTGGAGAAACTGGGGCGGAAGTCCAGGCCAGCCATCAAGCCCCACCCCACCCTTCCCCTCTCCAGCCTTGAGTAGGTAGGTAGATTTTTCTGACTTAGTTTTATTATAAGTAGCTTGCTTGCTGAAAAAGTGTGGGCACCCCTGCCCTAACTTATCATCACAAAATACAGAGTTAGGGATATACTAGCCATTTAAGACGGCTCCGCCTCGAAGCAGGGGCTGGCTTGGATGGAGGGTGTGTGCGTCGGCGGCACAAGGAAGCCCTGGAGCAGGAAGGCAGAAGAAAGGTAGGGGCAGGGCCAGCACCAAGCTCTCCGCTTCTTCCTCCCATGCCGGCATGGAAAGATCAGGACGGATGACGTGGGGGAGTCAATGCGTGGCCCAGGCCAGGTGCAGCGTGCAGGCAAGGAAGGAAGGAGGGAGGTGCTGGCAAGGCTCACCAGCAGCAGCAGCACGCTTGGAGGCTTCTGAGTAGCCGAGCGAGGCGGAGGAGGGCCCGAGCCGCCTTCGCCCTCCTTTGCCTCAAATTCTCCGCGTGCAGCTGAGAAACTCCGAGGGACTACTTGGTTCCCACTTCATGCTTGTAGCTGTGTGAGTTAATGGTCTTGCAAAAATATATTGTGCATAAACAGAGAAGGCGTAAACAGTTCTGTATGGACCATGCTCTTACCTGACTGTGTCGGGATTCTCCATATTTGCCGTTGAGATTGGTCCGGTGGCAGTTCTTGTACCACCAGGCCCCTTTGTACGACATGGCACAGTTTGTAACAGCAACATCATTATCCCTGTCTTTGGTGGAAAATGGACGCCCCTGATGATAGGTGAGTGAATCCCCTGTAACAGAAAATATCATCTCAGGCGAAGGGACATCAACATCATTCCTACCTGCTCGTCTCAGCTTGAATGCAACAATATCCAGTACGCACAGCTGCTCAGATGTTGCAGCGAGACCACATGCATCACTTTGGGCACAACATGCTTCAGTGGAGGGACTGTGTCTGCTCAGCCACAACCCATCAAGCTATGTGCTAATGCAGTGTTTCCCAACCTTTTTTGAGCCGCGGCACACTTTTAACATTAAAAAAATCCGGGGGCACACCACCAACCAAATGCCACAAAATGACACTCTAACACAGTAAAGAATGGCTGGGGGATGGTGACCTGCTGGGAGCAGCTGCTGGGAGTGCCGAAGCCGGGGGAGGAGCCAGGCCACGCCATGCCCCGCCCCCTCCCCCCAGCTTCAGTTCTCCCACAGCTTCGCCAGCCTTGAGGGGGCAGTGCCAAGCCAGCATTGTGTTGGCTCTGCCCCCTCAAGGCTGGCAAAGCTGTGGGAGCGCTGAAGCTGGGGGAGGGGCGGAGCCAGGCCGCTTCATTCCCTGCCCCTCTCCCGGCTTCAGCACTCCCACAGCTTCGCCAGCCTTGAGGGGGCAGTGCCAAGCCAGCATTGTGTTGGCACTGCCCCCTCAAGGCTGGCAAAGCTGTGGGAGCGCTGAAGCTGGGGGAGGGGGCGGAGACAGGCCGCTTCATGCCCCGCCCCTCTCCCGGCTTCAGCACTCCCACAGCCGCCAGCCTTGAGGGGGCAGTGCCAAGCCAGCATTGTGCTGGCTCTGCCTGCCAAGGCTGGCAAAGCTGTGGGAGCGCTGAAGCTGGGGGAGGGGCGGAGCCAGGCCGCTTCATTCCCTGCCCCTCCGGCTTCAGCACTCCCACAGCTTCGCCAGCCTTGAGGGGGCAGTGCCAAGCCAGCATTGTGTTGGGCACTGGAGCCAGGCCGCTTCATGCCCGCCCCCTCAGCACTCCACAGCCAGCCTTGTGCAAGCCAGCATTGTGCTGTCTCTGCCACCGCTGGCTTGGCACTGCCCCTCAAGGCTGGCGAAGCTGGGAGCCGGGGGGGGGGGGTGAGGCATGGCGTGGCCTGGCTCCTCCCAGCTTCGGCACTCCCAGCAGGGGGCGGGAGTCATGGCGGGATTCATGGCGGATTGGAGGCTGGTTGGGAAACAGCCGAAGGAGGCGGCACCGGCCCTTCCTCCTCCTCCCCCAAGCAGCAGGAGTTTGGTAGGAGGGGGGAGGAAGGGTGGCAGAGAGCTTTTCTCGTGGCACACCTGATGATCGCTCACGGCACACTAGTGTGCCACGGCACACTGGTTGAGAAACACTGTGCTAATGTGTGAATCAGTGATTAACTCCACCATCATGGCAAAACAACAATTCTTGAGGAAGCTAGTAACAGACTTAGTCCCCTACAGGCCTTTGCATGACGTTTGGGAACAAGAGGGCCACTCCATGCTTCATCAAGCACCATGTCTTCATCAAGCACTAGGCCTGGGCAATCCATGGTTCTAAATGGTTCTAAAGTACTTACAAAACTAAAGTTCTGGTGGTGACAGTAATAATATACTGCCCACAATGGGCCCCTACCCGCAGAAAGTTCAAAATTCCAATATCACCATAAGGAATCCGTATGAGTCCGTGATAAGGTAAGTACCAACTGGTAAGAGTCACAGTCTAAGTAATCCACAATGTAAATATATCAGACGTTCAACACAACAGTTCCAGGTAGGCCGATTTCGTTATCGTGAGGTTCGCGTCCATACAAGCCGCAGGTGGTCTATTTGTAATCCAAAATAATGGAGAAACAGAGGAACACAGGGTGTAAAAACCCAGTAAATCACAACATAAACCCAATGGTTCTTCTGGGATTGGCCAAAGAGGAAGCCGTTGCACAGGAATCCCCTCCCATTTCGACCCTCATGGGGTCTTTCTCAAGGCCATCAATATCCAAATATGTCTCTGTAGATTCTGGTGCGTGTTATAGCGGTATTCTGGGTCTCCTATCTGGTGTCACGGACTTACTATCCATATAATGAACTAGCTGTACCCGGCACGCGTTGCTGTGCCCTATTTAGGAGATGCGAGAAAGTCTGAGTATGTAAGGGTTGGAATTGATGTTACTTATGGTCTTGGTGGGGTCATGGCTGTGTCGTTGTGGGTTGTTCTGGTGGGTGGGATGTTGAAGTCCTGGGGAGTTGTCGTTGTGTGGTGTTGCTGGCGTTCTGCAGAGCTTGTGGATATACAATGTTTTTTGTCTTTCCGTCTGCTGTGTTGATGTAGAGCAGTGGTTCTCAACCTGGGGGTCCCCAGATGTTTTGGCCTACAACTCCCAGAATTCCGAGCCAGTTTACCAGCTGATAGGGTTTCTGGGAGTTGGAGGCCAAAACATCTGGGGACCCACAGGTTGAGAACCACTGATGTAGAGGTTCTGTGGTTTCCCAACTCTGGAGCACGCTACGTAGAGTTGTCAGTGGGAGAAGCATTCTGTGTCAAGGTCTATGCCACAGATTTGTAGTGTTTGTCCTTGAGCCTTGTTTATGGTGATGGCAAAAGCTAGTGTAGTGCAGTGTCCTTCTGTTCTGGCATTTGTTCTGCCCTTTTTTGTTTGATGTACAGTATGTAGCGTTGCGAGTGTGCCACCCTATGCTGTTCTTTTTAGGAGGCATGGCTTGTCTTTTGGGTCAGCTTATGCCTGTGTGGAAGGAAGGAATGGCATACAAATGGGTTGAGCAGTAGACGCAAGGTTGTGTTATGTGCGTATTGTGTTGTGTGTAGGTATTACTTTTTTGGTGAGTTAGTAGGTGTTTGGTGGCATTGTGGGTGGTAGTATGTTGTGGAATGCTTGTGTGGGTGGGGTATTTTGGGTGTTTGTGTGTGTTTGTGGAGTATCAGTGCAGGTTGGAGTATAGGTGGAGTTGTTTTTTGTTTGTGGTGGTGGTAGGTGTTGTGTGTGCGGGGTCCCGTAAGGTTGGAGGGATGGGTTGTGATAGGAAGTTGTGTTGTGTTATGTGGGTAGGAATTGCTGGGGTATTGTGCCTGGGACGTGTGTGTATGTGGAGGTGTGTGTGGTGGTGAGTAGTGAGTGCAGTCCTGGTTTTGTGTTGGGGAAGTTGTCAGGTATTTGTGGGGTGTATTTTTTGTGTGTGTTGTGACATAGTTGTCTCAGCCTGGCCGTGTGCTGGTTGTGATGTGGAGGGGGTGTTGCTTTTGCCAGTGGTGTTTGTTGTGTATTTTGTTTGTTGTGGGTTTTTGTGTTGCAGGATTTTTTTTGTGGGTTTTGCAAGTTTGTGTTATTCCGGCGGTATGTGTTTGTCAGTGGTGCCTGTGTCCCTGGTGCCCTATTTGTCTCCCTCCTAGAGCTTGGCCTTGACAGTTTAACCCACAAACACCAACTGACTAAACTCAAATCACTCAGCATTCTAATCTAGCCTTAGCTGGCTTCGCCCACCGTTACTATGGTAACTCAACCTCCCTGCATTTTGTGTGGGCCAATGTTGGCCAATGGGTTTCGCTGGCAGCCGCAGAGGATGCTAGGAAAGGTAGTTTTTAATCATTGTTTTGGGGCCTTCTAGGTTTTGGGGGAAGTTTCTTTGCTAAAAACCTTCCTTGCCTGAGGCCTATTTTTGTTGCTTTGGAAGGTTTCTCTGCCTCTGGCAGTCGTTCAATGACGAGTCTTCCTTTATATATATAGATAGGGCAAATGCACATTTTATTGGATATTGGAATTTTGAACTTTCTGCGGGTAGGAGCCCATTGTGGGCAGTACATTATTACTGTTTGAGATTCGAATTTGACACTTTTGTGATTTGCCTGTCATATTATATTTTGATATATCAAATTGGTTCTGTTGCTTATTAGCATGGTAAGTTCCCCATTGTCGCCAATGGGCCGCATCTTCCCCGATCTTTCAGTTGCTCAATCGAAAATTTGACTTTTCCCGAACAAATTTGGGAGTCTTCTGAAAAATGGATCTGGGGGTCCACCGAAATCTCAATACCGAAACCAGAATGGGATTTAATCAAATTGCACACATCTATGTACAAACAGATGACCAGGAGTGGTTGTATTAAAGATCTGCAGCATAGTATTTTGGGCAGTAAAAAGAGGGTGGATCTTTCAGAAGGGTGGATATATTCTTTGATTTCCCCCCTCCCTGCATATATACAACTAGCTGTACCCGGCACGCGTTGCTGTGCCCTTTTTAGGAGATGCGAGAAAGTTCAATCATCCACGGTGTGCCCTCCTCTAAACTGCAGTTGGATGGAGTGTGGGTCATGGGGGGCATGGTGTGCCAAGTTGGGTCTTTATTGGTCTTGGTTCTGGGCCACAGTGGTCTGTGGGGAATGATGGATTTTGAAGTACTACAAATCCTGTTTTCCATGGTGGTACTTCAAGTCCCATCATGCATGGTCGGGGCTCTGTGTGCCAAGGTAGGTTACTGTAAATTCAGGCCATACACAATGTCCCATGAGCTGAGGCCTAGTTAGGAACAGCAAGTTAATGAAGCCTTACTGTCAATTCAGGCCATACACAATGTCCAATGAGCTGAGGCCTAGTCGGGAGAATCAAGTTAATGAAGTCTTACTGTCAATTCAGAGGGTAAACAGCTTCCCAGTAAGTGAGGGCTAGTTAAGGAAATCTAGTTAATGAAGCCTTACTGTCAATTTTGGGCGTGGTCTGTGATTTTTGGGGGTGTAAATTTTAGGTTGGAAGTGATTTGGGTGTTTGTGTTGGGGATTGGCTCAGGCCTTTTCCTTATTCTGTTTTGGCAGTTTATTATGGATCGGAATTTTCATGTTGGCTGGTCAGTGCAGCAGTTATGCAAATCCGCCCTTATTGGCAGCCAATCATGTTGTTCAGAATGTAGAGGCTGGGTGAGTCTTTGGCTGCCCCGGAGGATGCTGGTAAATGTAGGTTTATTTTTATTCGTTGTTTTGGGGCCTTTTAGGTTTTGGGGGAAAGTTTCTTTGCTACAAACGTACCTTGCTTGAGGCCTATTTCTGTTGGCAAGTATTGTGTTTCTGCGTTGTATGGTTTCTTTGTTTGAGGTATACATCACATGACGTGAACCCATTTATATAATAGATTAATGCTAGTAGAAAGCATCTCTGTTGATGGATTGACAATGTTTTCTCAAACATCCACAACTCAAAGCAGTGATGTCATGTTGCCAATCAGATATGATTTCACTATAATGGTGACGGAAGGCGAAGGAAGCCTCCTCATTCTGGATGAGAGGAGATAGGTATGCAATCTTAAGGTCTTGCCCTGCTCCCAACCATTAGGGTGGAGGAGAGGTGGGGGAAGGTTTGTACCAGCAGTGCCATTGTAGTCTCCTATCCGGAGCTTGTACAGGCTTCTGGCATCTCCAACAGAGAACTTGTCATAATAGGCGTAGGCTGTTTCCTGTCCATCTCGCATATCTATCCGCAGTTCGTAGCGTCCTTGTGAAGTGATCTTGTGTATATTATCTAGCCCTAGAGAGAGAGAGAGAGAGAGAGAGAGAGAGAGAGAGAGAGAGAGAGAGAGAGAGAGAGAGATGGTGAGAGAAAGTAGGCAGGGGAGATAACTGTTAATTCTCTGATAACTGTAGATAATCTATACAACAGTTTAAAGTGTTTATCATCAATGTGCTTGTCTGAGCACGGTGTGTTACATAACGACCATAGTAAGGCTGTTTTGATCCTGTTATGTAATACATTAAGTTTGTGCAATCAAGCTCGGTCCTGATATTTCAATTAAATCCTAAACTACCCCCCAAAAACATAAGAAAAACAAAAACACTTGGACTATCAGAATGCTTTGTTCTAGACCAGTGGTTCTCAACCTTTCTAATGCCGTGACCCCTTAATGCAGTTCCTCAGGTTGTCAGGCCCAGACTAACCCCTTTTGGCGCCCTAGGACACACTTTGGAATTACGCCCCCAAACCAACCTCTACTGCACCCTCCCCCAACACATTCCTTCTTTCCACTGCCCATGCTTGCCCCCCAAAAGGAAAAAGGAGCAAGGAGAATCCTGGCCTAATTCCAACCCTGCTTCTCCTTTATTTCCCCTGCAGGCGCCGAGCCCTTCTTCCCGCACTCACGTGACCTTTCGGCATGAAGGCTGCTGCGGGGCGGCAACTGCGCCGGGATTCAAGCCGCCTCTGCCTCCTCTGCCATGTTCCTGGGTGCCGCGCATGCCCGGCAGCGGCACCGGGGGCTTCCCTTCCTTCCTCCTCCTCCTTGCGCCCTCCTTCCTTGACTCAAGGAAGGAGGGTGCGAGGAGGAGGAGGAGGGAAGCCCCACCCCGGGGCCACTGCTGGGCATGTGCAGCACCCCTTGTCAAGGAAGGGGGCAATGAGCGCCTCTGCCTCCTCCGCCATGTTCCTGGGTGCCGTGCATGCCCGGCAGCGGCACCGGGGGCTTCCCTTCCTTCCTTCCTCCTCCTCGCGCCCTCCTTCCTTGACTCAAGGAAGGAGGGCGTGAGGAGGAGGAGGAGGAGGGAAGCCCCACCCCCGGGGCCACTGCCGGGCATGTGCAGCACCCCTTGTCAAGGAAGGAGGCAATGAGCGCCTCTGCCTCCTCCGCCATGTTCCTGGGTGCCGCGCATGCCCGGCAGCGGCACGGGGGGCTTCCCTTCCTTCCTTCCTCCTCCTCGCGCCCTCCTTCCTTGACTCAAGGAAGGGAGGGCGAGGAGGAGGAGGAGGAGGGAAGCCCCACCTCGGGCCACTGCCGGGGCACCCCTTGTCAGGAAGGAGGCAGCGCCTCTGCCTCCTCCGCCATGTTCCTGGGTGCCGCGCATGGAGGCAGGAGGCTTCCTTCCTCCTCCTCGCGCCCTCCTTCCTTGACTCAGGAAGGAGGGGCGTGAAAAAGGAAGGAAAGAAGGGAAGCCCACCTCAGCCACTGCCGGGCATGCCTTGTCAGGAAGGAGGCAATGGCGCCTCTGCCTCCTCCGCCATGTTCCTGGGGTGCATGCCCGGCGGCACACCCCTTCCTTCCTCCCTCCTCGTGCCCTCCTTCCTTGACTCAAGGAAGGAAGGAGGCGAGGAGGAGGAAGGAAGGAAGCCCCCCTGGGCCACTGCCGGGCATGTGCAGCACCCTTGTCAAGGAAGGAGGCAATGAGCGCCTCTGCCTCCTCCGCCATGTTCCTGGGTGCCGCGCATGCCCGGCAGTGGCCCGGAGGCGGGCTTCCTTCGCCTTCTCCTCCCGCCCTCCTTCCTTGAGTCAAGGAAGGAGGGCGCGAGGAGGAGGAGGAAGGTAAGCCCCCAGGGCCGCTGCCGGGCATGCGCAGCACCCAGAAACATGGCGGAGGAGGCCGAGGCGCTCCGTCCTTGACAAGGGGTGACGCACCTGCCCGGCAGCGGCCCCGGGGGCAGGGCTTCCCTCTGCCTCCTCCTCCTCGTGCCCTCCTTTCTTGAGTCAAGGAAGAAGGGTACGAGGAGGAGGAAGGAAGGGAAACCCCTGGGGCTGCTGCCGGGCATGCGCGGCAGGAGTGCACGAGCGCCTCTGCCTCCTCCGCCATGTTCCTGGGTGTTGTGCGTACCCGGCAGCGGCCCCGGGGGCTTCCCTCCGCCTCCTTGCGCCCTCCTTCCTTGACAAGGGGGCGGGCCGATGGTGAGGGGGGTGCCATTCCCTACTCCCCCGCCTCCTCGCAGCGCTCTCCCCCCGCCCTCCCCCAAATAAGTCTTTGTTCTATTGTTGTGGCCATGCGGGCACTTAGGGGTGGAGTTGTGTTTTGGCTACAAACCTGGCGTCACCGCCCTTAACTCCTTCCTTTTCCGGAGTTTACCTGAGGGGCTGGACTTCCTTTCTGGCCTCATTCCAGAGAACTCACGGACACAGCAGGGTGGAACCTAAGCTTCTGCTGCGAAAAAGCAACTTAGTTCACCTACTAAGCCTAACCTTGGCTCTCAACCAAGCCTGCAGTGCATAAGAGGACCCGTCCTCAACAGAGACTGTGGATTTTGGGGCTTACACAGGACTTTGCGAGTCTGCAAGCCGGAGAGCAACAGAATACCTGGGATCAAATAGAGGTACCATCACTCTGCAAACAAATAGGCAAGAGATAGCTTCCTTTTTCAAGGACTTCCTTTGCAACCAACTAAGCATTTTGGGCCACCAGCATTTTTAGTTATTCAAATAAATCTTGTTTGGTTCACTAGTTTTGGGTCCAGCACTCATTCTTAAGATATTCCAGGTCTCCCTGTACGTGGGACGGCTTTCCTCTACCTTCAGGGCCCCACAGCTTGCATGTCCATCCTCTTTAAAGCCTATTTTTGGCCCTGAAGGCAGAAGACCCAGAAATACATATCAATACAATAACATAAAAACATAAAACAACATTTCAAGTAAAATAAAACATTTTTTAAAAAATAAAATAAAAGGCATCTCTAATGAATGACCGAGGTACCAGATGAATGTGACTACACCAGATTCCATCCTATAACCCAGTCTTTCTCAACCAGTGTGCCGTGGCACACTAGTGTGCCGTGACAGACCTCCTGCTGTGCCGCGAGAAAAGCTCTCTGCCCCCCTTCCTCCCCCCTCCTGCCAAACTCCTGCTGCTTGGGGGGAGGAGGAGGAAGGGCCGGGCAGTGGCGAAGAAAAAGAAGGGACAGGGGCGCCGCCTCCTTTGGCCGTTTCCCAGCCAGCCTCAATCCACCATGACTCCCACCATGACTCTCGCCCCTCGCTCGCTGAAACCGCGTGGAGGAGGAGCCCTGCCCACTGAAGCCCGTCCACCGCTCATGCTCCTCCTCTGTAGGAGCTGAAGCTGGGGGGAGGGGGCGGGGCATGGTGTGGCCTGTAGGAGAGCTGAAGCTGGGGGGAGGGGCGGGGCATGGCGCGGCCTGGCTCTGCCCCCTCCCCCTGGCTTTGGCACTCCCAGCAGCTGCTCCAGCCTTGAGGGGACAGTGCCAAGCCAGCATTGTGCTGGCTCTGGGACAGCTGGCCTGGCACTGCCCCCTCAAGGCTGGAGCAGCTGCTGGGAGAGGTGAAGCCGGGGGTAGGGGGCGGGGCATAGCGCAGCCTGGCTCCGCCCCCTCCCCAGCTTCACCTCTCCCAGCAGCTGCTCCCAGCAGGCCACCAACCCCCAGCCGTTCTTTACTGTGTTAGAGTGTCATTTTGTGTCATTTTGGTTGGTGGTGTGCCCCCGGATTTTTTTTAATGTTAAAAGTGTGCCGCGGCTCAAAAAAGGTTGGGAAACACTGCTATAACCGGAGTAGAGCAGCAGGGATGGGCCTGTTGGCTCTGCGGTTTGTAACTATGAGGACACTTCGTTCTGTAAGACCAGCATTCTATTCTCACTCGGTTCCCTTGAGAGTTTAATTATGCAGCACTGATAAATCTTTCTCATGCATAAAGGATGGAGCTAATTTTATTGTGAATCACTTTGGGGATGCCGGCAGACCCAGAAATCAATTTATAAATACTTTAAACAACAAGATTAGCCGCACAACGGCCTGTTGCTGTTGACCTGCGTGTTATCTACAATAATTTGTTCCTTGAGGTTTAGGCTTCAATCTCTCTTCACCAGAAACCGCCAATCACGTTGAATGGCAGCAGAAAACTCTGTGGGAATGCAATGAAATGACTCTTGTCGAGCTTCTTTTGTGAGCACAGAGCTATTTGATGGCCACTGTTCCGAGGAGGCAAAGGGCAGTTAAACGGGCCCTGCTCTCGAACAAATGAGACAGACGCCAGGCCCCAGTTAAATGACTTTGATGCCCCATGACCCATCATTAATGATGGGCACAGGCAGAACAACGGATGAAGGAACTGGACAAGGTACAACGCAGATTGATGGATAATGCGGGAAGAGTGAAAGAGACAGATGAGCCGCCTGTTGACACAGAAACGGCAAAGAATGAATGCACTCAGGGGCGGTTGTACCTCTCCCATCATGGTAGCGAAGATTATTTTGCCCCGGTGACTTTTGGACGCCGCCACGCATGCATGCCGGCGTCCCGGTTTGCGCATGCGTGCCGGCGTCCGCGGCTGCGCACATGCACACTGGCGTCCCGGTTCGCGTGCGTGCGCGGGTGTCCCCATGCGTGCATGCGCGCCGGCGTCCCGCGACGCGTTGCCGGCTGCAGAGGCGCAGCACAGGCAGCACTGGCTCCCGAGCACGCCTCCACCGGCGGCGTGGCGAGGCGCGGCGGTGCAGTGCGTGCAGGGTGGCGGCCCTCCCAGGAAGCGTCGTCCTACGCGGCCGCTTACTCGGCCTAATGGAAAGACCGCCCCTGAATGCACTGGAGAGAAAGCTCTCTCTCCCCCCCTCTCTCTGTGTATTTGTATGTGTGTCTCAGGTCCGGATTAACCCCTTTTGGCGCCCTAGGCCACACTTTGGAATTACGCCCCCAAACCAAGGTAGTAGGAGGGCCTACTACCTCAGCCAAGTCCTCCCGTACAGGCCGGGCCCAATGTCGCCCGGCCTCCCTCCCTCCCGCCGGGCGTTTTGGCCACTCGTTTCGCTCAGATGCAGCAGGCGCCTTCCTTCTTCCCCTTAGCCGCTGAAACCGCCTCAGGCATTACCTCTTTCTCTCGCCGCTTTCCCGCTTCACCAAGAAGAGACCCCCCCTCCTCCGCCCTCCCATTGACACACAGCCCGTGACCATGCCCCGCCCACCGAGAGGCCCCATTGGCAGAAGGTGCCGCTCTGCAGCTTTGATTGACAGGTTGCCAAGAACGGCTGGGAGGAAGGCCTGTGGTGGCGAGCAGAAGGGAGGCGGGGCTCTTCTTCGTCAGAGGGAGTGACATCACCGCAGGCTTCCGGGAGGGCTTCCCTCCTCCTCCGCCTCCTCTTTGCCCCACCCTCTTTCCTTTGGAGTGAGGAGGATGAAGCAGAGGGAAGCCCCACCTCCAGGGCTGCTGGCGGTAATGCGTGCGTGGCAGGAGGGCGCGAGCGCCTCTGCCTCCTTCCCCAATGTTCCTGGGTGCCGCGCATGGCCCTTCAGTGGTCCCGGGGGCTTCCCTTCTTTCCTCCTCCTGAGGAGGAGGAAAGAAGAGAAGCCCCCGAGGCCGCTGCCGGCCATGCGCGGCACCCAGGAACATCGCAGAGGAAGCAGGGGCGGGGCTTCCGTCCGCCTCATCCTCCTCGCACCCTTCTTCCTTGACAAGGGGGCAGGGGTGATGGCGAGGGGGGGTGCCATTCCCTCCTCCCCCACCCCCTTGCAGTGCTCTCCCCCACCCTCCCCCGAGAGAGAGAGAGAGAGAGTCATGCCACACGTTGCGGTTTTGTTTGAACTTTTTTTTGGTCCTTGATCTGGCGCCCCCCTAGGCCTGTGCCCATAGGCCATGGCCTAGTGTGGCCTTATGGGTAATCCAGGCCTGGTGTGTCTCCAAGTTATGGTGTAAAGCTGTCATTCCCAAAGTTGGGGGCAGTGGAGTAATCCAAGAGGGCGGTGGGGAGCCCCACGGACAAGCCCCATGGCCACGGCTCCCTCCTCTGCCGAGGAAACCTTGCACGGAACGAGGGAGGAGGAAGGAAAGGCAAGCCTTCCTCAGCGGCAGCGGTGATAAAGGTGCACACGGGGCATGGGAGGAGGGAAAGACAGAAAGGACTAGATGACCCTTGGAGTCTCTTACAACCTTCTTCATTAGTGTTGTTGTTATTACTACTACTACTACTACTATTGAGACTATTATTGAGACTGGGTGGCCATCTGTCAGGAGTGCTTTAATTGTGCTTGAAGGTAGAAGGACATTGGACTAGATGGTCTTTAGAGGTCTCTTCCAACACTATTACACCGGGAATGTGGCGCAGCTGGCTGGGTGTCAGCTGCATAAGATCTCTACTGACCAGAAGGTCATAAGTTCGAGGCTTGCCCGGGTTGAGGTGGGCTCTCGACCTATTGTGTAGCCTGTTGTTGACCTTTGCAACCTGAAAGACAGTTGCATCTGTCAGGTAGGAAATTAAGGTACCACTTAGTGGGGAGGCTAAATTTAACTGATTTACGAGGCCATAAAAAAGATCTCCAGGAAACACGCTGAGGAATGAAGGGGTGTGATCGCTCCCCCTGGTGGCCAGGTGTTAAATTGCCTCTGTCTGTCTTGTGTGTTTGTGTGTCTAAATGTAATGTGTACATTGCAATCCGCCCTGAGTCCCCTGCGGGGTGAGAAGGGCAGAATAGAAATGAAGTAAATAAATAAATTATAATAAACATTACTATTATTATAATTAACTAGCTTTGGGACCCGGCAGTGCCCGGGTTATTTAAAATGGGCTGAGGCCTAGGAAGCCTTAATGTCCATTCAGACTGAGGCCTAGGAAGCCTTACTGTCAATGCAGGCTGAGGTCTAGGAAGCCTTACTGTCAATTCAGGCTGAGGCCTAGAAAGCCTTAATGTCCATTCAGGCTGAGGCCCAGGAAGCCTTACTGTCAATTCAGGCGGAGGCCTAGGAAGCCTTATTGTCCACTCAGGCTGAGGCCTAGGAAGCCTTACTGCCCATTCAGGCTGAGGCCTAGGAAGCCTTACTGCCCATTCAGGCTGAGGCCTAGGAAGCCTTACTGTCAATTCAGGCTGAGGCCTAGGAAGCCTTACTGTCAATTGAGGCTGAGACCTAGGAAGCCTTAATGTCCATTCAGGCTGAGGCCTAGGAAGCCTTACTGTCAATTCAGGCGGAGGCCTAGGAAGCCGTACTGGCCATTCAGGCTGAGGCCTAGGAAGCCTTACTGTCAATTCAGGCTGAGGCCTAGGAAGCCTTACTGTCAATGCAGGCTGAGGTCTAGGAAGCCTTACTGTCAATTCAGGCTGAGGCCTAGGAAGCCTTACTGTCAATTCAGGCTGAGGCCTAGGAAGCCTTACTGTCAATTCAGGCGGAGGCCTAGGAAGCCTTAATGTCCATTCAGGCTGAGGCCTAGGAAACCTTACTGTCAATGCAGGCTGAGGCCTAGGAAGCCTTACTGTCAATTCAGGCTGAGGCCTAGGAAGCCTTAATGTCCATTCAGGCTGAGGCCTAGGAAGCCTTACTGTCAATTCAGGCGGAGGCCTAGGAAGCCTTAATGTCCATTCAGACTGAGGCCTAGGAAGCCTTACTGCCCATTCAGGCTGAGGCCTAGGAAGCCTTACTGTCAATGCAGGCTGAGGTCTAGGAAGCCTTACTGTCAATTCAGGCTGAGGCCTAGGAAACCTTACTGTCAATTCAGGCTGAGGCCTAGGAAGCCTTACTGTCAATTCAGGCTGAGGCCTGTTGGGAAAAGTGGTGTTTTCACCTTTGGCTGGAAGGATGTATGTCTATTTTTGGGCCTAGCTTGTAATGCTAGTAATGCTCTCAGTACATCAGGAAACCCTCTCTCTATATTGAAATCCTATTAGGAAATGAACATTCCATTTCCAACGGAAAAACTGTCTGGTGCCTTAGAGTGTTGGAGTTCTGAGGCTGGCCAATGAGAGTCCTTTATGCAAATAATCCCAAAGTGGCAACCAATCGAAAAGCTGCCACATATTCCTCCGCACCTCCCGCCCTCCGCACCTCTCGCCACAAACACTGACTTTTATTATATACATAGATAGATTAATTTCTAGAGAACTGAGTAAATTTTTTTTCTGGAAAAGGGGCAGTAGGCCAAAAAGGTTTGGGAACCACTGGACTAGATGGTCTTTAGAGGTCCCTTCCAACACTATTACTAGTATTATAATTAATTAATTTCTAGGGCGGTGCTGAGTAAAAAAAATATCTGGCAATGGGGCGGTAGGCCAAAAAAGTTTGGGAACCACTGGTGTAAAGGAACAAACAAATTTCAAAGATGTATTACCAAGCCAGAACTCATCCTCTAGGTTTCCGAAGCCAGTGCGATACTCTGCCCACTTCCGAAAGAAATCTGTCAGCCCATTCTGTCGCCTCTGGAACACCTGCAAAGAAAGAATGGTCAAAGGTGAAGTATACAAATCCCTGCAAGAGACAAGCAGAGTGATGATGTGCCAACGGGCAGCTTTGATCACAGGTGAAATCGCAGGAAGACGTGTGATTCTTTCATGTGAAAACATGAAATCAAAAAGGAGACGTTAATATTTTGGAGAATGAAACTATGAAGCTCTCAGGGTGTCCCACAGCTGAGTGTACTGTCATTTTACTTTGACTCTCTCAAGGGTGAGTAGGTGGCCATCACGCCTTCCTATCATTATGACTTTGCTCATAGTCTTCCATAAGGCTGAAATAGAAAAAGGAGGAAGTATGGCGGATTTAACTCTGCAGTGTACTGACTCAATTTCTCTATGAGTTTTCCCAAAAGCTGAACTTGTTCTAATGTCTGTTGATTTCCCAAAACGTCACTGTCTGAAGCCAATCCTGCTATGGTCTTCAAATTTAATGGGGTCTTCCATATAATCTTTCACAAGGAGACAATCCTGTCTTCTTGTGAGGTGTGCATCTGATTTTAAACAATGCCATAGGTAGAGCTAGTCTCCAATTAAGTCCTGTCTCTTGACAAATCTTTGCCAAACTGTTCTTTAGGGTCCGATTAACCCTTTCCACACGGCCTGAAGATTGCGGCCTGTAAGCGCAATGAAGTCTCCATGTAATGCCTAACAACTTGCTTAGTCCTTGAACAACCTGATGTATGTATGCTGGGCCGTTGTCTGATCCGATCTGTAACGGCATGCCAAATCTAGGAATAATGTCCTTTAACAAAGCCCTCACCACCTCCATTGCTTTCTCTGTCTTGGTCGGATAAGCTTCCGGCCATCCGGTGTGAGTATCCACAAAAACTAACAAGTATTTGAATCCTCCATGCGAAGGCATCTCTGTGAAGTCTGTCACTAGTGCTTCAAATGGTGTACTCCCTTGGTGTTGTATTCCTGGGGGTTTCAATGGTCCTTCCCTGGGATTATTCTTGACACAGGTCCAGCACCGGTGTGCTGCAGCAGCTGTCAAACCATGTAATCCATCCACATACATCTGCCTACCCAACAGGGCTGCCAGAGCAGATTTACCTAAATGGGTGTGCTGATGAAAATGTTGTACTATGTGCCACGCCATGCTCTTAGGAACATAGGCGCGAGAATCTGGCATCATGATTATGTCTTCCTGCCATTTCCCTCCCTCTTTCAGAGCCCATTCTTCTTCCTCTTTTGTGTAATGACACCTTTCTACCTGTGGGCCTGAACTTGTGATTTCCATCATCACGGATGATGGACTTTGGAGTGCTGCTTTCCTGGCGGCCAAATCTGCCTGTCTATTTCCTCTAACAACCGGGTCCTCACCCCTTTGATGCCCTCTACAGTGCATGACAGCAACTTTTCTCGGTTTCCAAACGGCCTCCAGGAGAGCAACTATCTCATCAGCATGCTTTATGCCCTTTCCAGCCGAGGTCAAGAAGCCTAGTTCTCTGTACAAAGCTCCGTGAGCATGTAACATAATAAATGCGTACCTCGAATCCGTATAGAGATTAACCCTTTGCCCTTCTGACAACTGCAGTGCCCGAGTGAGGGCCACAAGCTCGGCCCGTTGAGCGGAAGTTCCCGGAGGCAGAGACCCTGCTTCCAGCGTCTCTCCCTCCCCCGTCACCACCGCATAGCCGGCAAAACACCTACATAGATTCCCATGCCATTTTTTAGTAGTGCCTTTAAGACTAACTGGTTTTTATTTTACCACTAGCTTTGGGACCCGACGGTGCCCGGGTTATTTGAAATGGGCTGAGGCCTAGGAAGCCTTAATGTCCATTCAGGCTGAGGTCTAGGAAGCCTTACTGTGAATGCAGGCTGAGACCTAGGAAGCCTTACTGTCCGTTCAGGCTGAGGCCTAGGAAGCCTTACTGTCAATGCAGGCTGAGGTCTAGGAAGCCTTACTATCAATTCAGGCTGAGGCCTAGGAAGCTTTAATGTCCATTCAGGCTGAGGCCTAGGGAGCCTTACTGTCAATTCAGGCTGAAGCCTAGGAAGCTTTAATGTCCATTCAGGCTGAGGCCTAGGAAGCCTTACTGTCAATTCAGGCTGAGGCCTAGGAAGCTTTAATGTCCATTCAGGCTGAGGCCTAGGAAGCCTTACTGTCAATTCAAGCTGAAGCCTAGGAAGCCGTACTGTCCATTCAGGCTGAGGTGTAGGAACCCTTATTGTCAATTCAGGCTGAAGCCTAGGAAGTCTTACTGTCAATGCAGGCTGAGGCCTAGGGAGCCTTAATGTCAATTTAGGCTGAGGCCTAGGAAGCCTTACTGTCAATTTAGGCTGAGGCCTAGGAAGTCGTACTGTCAGTTTAGGCTGAGGCCTAGGAAGCCTTACTGTCAATTCAGGCTGAGGTCTGTTGGGAAAAGTTGTGTTTTTACCTTTGGCTGGAAGGATGTATGTCTATTTTTGGGCCTAGCTTGTAATGCGAGTAGTGCCTGTAGTGAAATCCTCTCAGAAAATGAACATTCCATTGCCAACTGGAAAAAACTGTCAACTGTCAATGGAAAAAAACTGTCAACTGTCGCCAATCAGTGGCTATATGCACTGCTTGCAAGCATTCAGTTGCATTCTGTTTTGCTGGCCTATCACAGTCATTTATGCAAATTGTCTGTCAGTGGCAATGTCCCTCAGTGGCAACCAATCATGTTGTTAGAATGTAGAGGCTGGGAGACCCCCAGCAGTTTAGAGTTTCGGAATGTTGGGTGGCTAGCCAATCAGACCGTTATGCAAATGATCCTGCATTGGGAGCCAATCGAAACACTGGCACATATTCCTCCGCAAACACTGACTTTTATTATATCTATAGATAGATGAGCTTTCATGAATATGAAATGTTCTTCAGATACAGTAGGTTTTTTTTAAAAGCTAAAATATATTTATTTATAGTTAAGATATAGTTAACCTTAATTGTAACAGCCGTTAAACTGGCTGAGATTTCTGAGAGTTGTAGGCCAAAACAGGTTGAGAATCACTGATGTAGAGTCTTCTCACTAGCTAACTCTGCTAGCCACCTGACCAATTTCAGGCTACTTCTCTCTAACACTAACTCCCACAACTGCTCTCCATCTCTCCCTCCAACCGACTCCTTCACTGACCAGATAGACTCACTCTGACAGGGTTTTACAAAACGCCCCCTTTCAAGTCATTTTTTTCTTTTTCTAAGTTAGGCTCCGCCCCCTTCTCTACCAGCCAATCCTAACTCCCCTCATTTCCCTCCAGGCTTACTCTTAGGCATGCCCCCTTTTGGAAATGAGATCCAAGATGAATGCCCACAGGCAACTATCTGAAATGGCTGCCAATTTCTTGGGTCTACTTTTTAAGGATTTACCTAGCCTACCAGGTAGGGGATTCATCACACATATCCTTACAAAGAAACCACTGCAGAGCTGTTTGGGCTGGAAGTCAGCCTGAAGAAAACGGAAGTTCTCTACCAGTCCGCACCACAGGAAGAACACCATCAGCCCCTCGTCAGCATAGGCGAATCTGTGCTTAAGTCCGTTCAGCAGTTCACCTACCTGGGAAGCATCATCTCTTCAGATGCCAAGATTGACAAAGAGATAGATCACAGATTAGCAAAGGCATAGAGTGCATTTGGAAGTCTTCACAAAAGAGTCTGGAGCAACAAGCACCTGAGGCAAAGCACCAAAATCAGTGTGTCCAGAGCTATCGTACTGTCTATTCTCTTTTATGGGTCTGAAACATGGGTCACCTATCGCCAACACCTACGACTCCTCGAACGCTTTCATCTGCGCTGTCTTCGCACAATCCTAAATGTACACTGGACTGACTATGTGACTAATGTTGCTGTCGTTGAGCAAGCAGGGATCACCAGCATTGAGGCCATGCTATTGAGAACACACCTGCGCTGGGCAGGGCACGTCTCTAGGATGGAGGACACCGCCTCCCAAAGATACTACTCTATGGTGAACTCGCCATGGGTCAACGCAAGAGAGGCGCCCCCAAAAAGAGATATAAGGGTTTCTCAGGCTCGGCCAGATTGATCACCAACAATGGTCCACCGGGAGGCATGGAGACGCACTATCCACAATGCTGCGGCCTCTTTCGAGAAGATGCGCCGAATGGGTCTCGAAGAGAAACAACGCAGAAAGAACCGCAACTTGGAAACAACCGCACCCAAGGAGACTTTCTGCTGTGCTTTCTGCAACCGGACTTGCCTATCTCAGATTGGCCTTTTTCGTCATCAACGCGCTTGTAAAAAGCGTGGGATGAGTCCTTCCTAAGAATCTTCGTTCGCGAAATAATGCAGAGAGAGAGAATAATTTCCAACTATTTCTTCCGATTAGTAGTTGCATTGCTGTTTGAAGCCTACTGTTGCATTTTCCAGTTTAACTTTGCTGGGCCTTTAAACCAGGTATTTATCACGTGACCACAGAAATAATGGCTTTTTCATTTAAAACTCTCATCCTAGAATGGCAAAATCCTGCCTTGAGGCCGGAGGTCAGCAATCCTAGGTCTGTCATAAGTTCCCCATAGCTGCGGCCATATGTTAACCAGCGAACATGCAAATTTCAAAAGACACCGTCAATTAATTTCCTTGATAGTATCATGCATCAGCTCTAGCTTCACTTTGAATGGGAACTGAAGGTAAGTGTCAAATAAATCACAGAGGATCTCTTGGAGTGTAACTATTATTAACTTAGCCCCGAGGAACAGAAAATGAAGCACTCTGGCAGAATCGTTCTGGTTTTTGACCAAGGCTTTGCTTTGCTTTCTTTCAAGCTTAATGTAACAGTTCCAGAATGTGTAACATGTAAGCCTGTGCATGCCTTTTTGTCTCCTAAGGAGCAAAGTACTAGGGTGGGGTGTGATAGGGAACCAGTCTTTAGTATGTATTCTAAACATACTGTATCTTCCCGAGCCAAAGACTATGTGCTATCATCCCCCACAACAGTGTTTTTCAACCTTTTTTGAGCTGCGGCACATTTTTTACATTTACAAAATCCTGGGGCACACCACCAACCAAAATGACACAAAATGACACTTTAACACAGTAATACATATGGTTAATATGCTTTTAAATGTATTTATACACTCAGTGTGAAACCCGGGCCTGTTTCGATGAACACAACATAGATATCCTGGCAGGAATGGCAGAAAGACGCACACGAAGGTCTTGCTCAACAGCTGGGAGTTACAGTTCACCCGCAATCAAAGACCATTCTGAACTCCACCAATGATGGAATGGAATCAAACTTCCCACACAGAACTACTTAACTAAGAGAAAATACTATAAGAGTTTGGTTGGCATTGACCTTGAGCTTTGGAGTTGTAGTTCACCTATATCCAGAGAGCACTGTAGAGGGGAGGGAGGAAGATGTGGGGCGAGTCTGCGCAGTAGCGTCCGCAAGAGTCACGTCTTCCTCCCTCCCCCCTCCCGCAGAAGTGGCAGCGAGAGCAAAGCGAGGCAAAGCAAGCAGAGCGAGGCTGGGAAGAAGGGAGCCCGAGTGGAGAAGAAAAAGTGTTCGGCAGGAGGGGGAAGAAGGGTATTGGAGGCTCCAATTTCCCACGGCACACCTGATGATCGCTCACGGCACACTAGTGTGCCACGGCACACTGGTTGGGAAACACTGTGATAGGGAACCAGTCTTTGGTATGTATTCTAAACATACCGTATCTTCCCGAGCAGGCCCGGATTAGCATCTTCAGCTGCCCAAGGCCAAGACGCCCCGCGCCGCCCCCCCAGGGTGCGGGAAGCCACGCCCCCCAGGGCACAGGAAGCCACACCCCCAGGGCGCGGGAAGCCATGCCCCCAGGCCCTGCTGTGCATGTGCGGCAGCAGCCCTAGCCGTGCGGCTTCCGTTGCCTCCTCACGCCCTCCTTCCGTTCGGTGGACGGAAGGCGCGTGGCACTGCTCGTGGGGCTTCCGTCCGCCGCTCCTCCTCCTCCCGCGACCGAAAGGAAGGCGCGAGGAGGAAGGGAAGTCCCGCCCTCCTCCTCGCGCCCTTCGGTCGCGGGAGGCGGCGGACGGAAGCCCCACGAGCAGTGCCGCACACCTTCCGTCCACCTCCTCCCGCGACCGAAAGGAAGGTGCGAGGAGGAGGAAGGGAAGTCCCGCCCTCCTCCTCGCCACCTGGGCCGCCCCCTTGCGGGCCTGTTTCGATGAACACAACATAGATATCCTGGCAGGAATGGCAGAAAGACACACACGAAGGTCTTGCTCAACAGCTGGGAGTTATAGTTCACCCGCAATCAAAGAGCACTCTGAACTCCACCAATGATGGAATGGAATCAAACTTCCCACACAGAACTCCCATAACCAAGAGAAAATACTATAAGAGTTTGGTGGGCATTGACCTTGAGTTTTGGAGTTGTAGTTCACCTATATCCAGAGAGCACTGTGGAGGGGAGGGAGGAAGACGTGGGGCGAGTTTACACAGGAGCGTCCGTATGGGTCATGTCTTCCTCCCTCCCTCCTCCAGCAGCAATCCAGAGTCCAAAGTTGGCAGCATACCTTATTTGAAGAAGAAAGCATTTTAGTTTTCCTCCAGTGAGCCAAAGGGCTTAACCCTATTAATAACAGTGGTTGTGATGTTGAGGTGAAAGATAGTCAAAAACGCCCTTATCATCTATACATCCCAAAGTCCTGTGCCCTGGGGGGGGGGGGGTCGCCTTGTGCTACTCCCAAGGAACCCCGGAAAGGCAAGATGGCTTGGGGTCTGTAATTCACTTCTACCTCCAAGGACAATACTTTTCCTCAGCACATGCTTTTCAATTGATCTTTCTCCCAACTTCCAAGGACTCTCTAAATACTTGTTTTAATGAAGGGATGTGTGTCCCCCTGGGCAATCTCCTGAAGGTCTCGGAGGTTTTGACCACCTGGAGAGATTGCCCCATGGAGATTTCCTCTTCATCATAAAAGAAATATCAAGCCTTCGGGGGTCTGGGGCAGAGCGGGGGCGGAGCCGGGGGTGGGGTGGAGCTGGGGGTGGGGTGGAGGTGGGGGCGGAGCGGAGTCGGGGGTGGGGGGGTGGGACGGAGCCTAGGGCGCCAAAAGGGCCTGATCTGGGTCTGCCCCCTAACAGTGGTGGCCAGTGGGTTTTCAAAGGTGTTTCGGCCAGGAGAGTGTTCCAGCTCAGTGCAGTTTTAAATCCTCAAGTAAATAACACACTTATCTTTATATTGGTGGCAGCAGTTTTGATTCACTGGGGTTTCAAAACAACCCCTGAGAAATATCAAGCGTTACAGGGCTCCACCGGAAACTGGGGTGAAAATGTCCAAGGATGCTAAATTCCCCCTGCCTGATGAGGTCCTTACTCAAACCAAGAATATTGTAATGAAGCATTCTCAAGGACCAGAAAGTGGGCAATATATAGTCAGCGAGTTCCTAGGAACAGGTCACAAGACAATCAGGATTTCCTTTGGCAAATAGGGACAGAAGGGTGAAAAGGAAATGGATAATATGCAGCCCTTGTTTGCTCACTTACAATCCATCCACCGGCATCCGTGTTCATATCGCAGTACACTGGTATTCTCTGGTTGAGGTCGCTGTTCAGGGAGATAGTATAAACACCACTCAACGTGTCACCATTCATCAAATGCTGGGCACAGTCCTGGGGATTCATAAACACGCGGCCTCCTGCAAAATTAGACCAACAACACATCGGAAAAGTTATCGTGATCCCTGTCACGTATCATGCTAGCAGACACATTTGTTCACAATAAACCACAAACATGACAGGAAAGTCAGTTGTTGGAAATATTAGCGGAGTAAACTTACAGCGGAAGGAGCGTGAGATGCCATTCGAGGAGCAAGGGCATCAGCAGAAAAAGTTTAAATTAATCTTTATTAAGAGAACTTCTTTACTAAAACATTTTGAGCTGTTATTATTTTTTATGGTTGAGGCATCAAATCCCATTTTTTCCTGTTATTTCAGTCTCTGCTATCAAAATTCCTGTTAAAGAAATATTGCTCAGAAACGCATCACCTTTATTGGGTAAGGCAGTGTTTTTCAACCTTTTTTGAGCCGCGGCACACTTTTTACATTTACAAAATCCTGGGGCACACCACCAACCAAAAAGACACAAAATGACACTCTAACACAGTCATACATATAGTTAATATGTTTTTAAATGCATTTACACACTCAGGTTGGGAAACACTGCCTTAGGAGACTCTGTAGTTTCTGGCAACAACATCTAGAATGGGTAATGCTTACAAAATCTCTATCTCTCTCTTTACAATTTTCACATTTTCAAGATTTACTTTATCAAGGGACTTCTTTCAGTTTCTTAACCACATCTGCTCTCTTCTCTTCCCCAATGCTCTATAGGGATTATTTGTTCCAGTTCATTCGTATCTTCTAAACTCTAAAAAGAGCTTGTAAGTGATGGCCAACATTAATAATAATGTTTCTTTTGTGTTGCTTGAACTGCAATTTCCCTGGAGCATTATGTAAACGTGAGCGACAAAGGACAGACAATTATTAACACGAAGGAAAGCATGGAAACAGCTTGTTATGTCTCCAGTTGACAAGAGCAAACTCAGAGCTTCTAGTGTACGGCTGGGGATCTTTCTACGGGGAAAGCATTACCAGGATTAAATGAGACTGGTGTCTGAATTCCTAGTTTTCTTAGGCAATATGTTACATGGGCAATCTTGACTTTTTATGCTTCAGATAACAGGGAAGGAAGAGGATGCAAGAGGAAAGGGTTAACTCCCCTACAGCCAAGACCCCAATCTCTTATCTCTCTGTATACCTTAATAAAGCGGAATGTTTATATGTATGTATGTGTGCGGAGGGCGGAAGGGCGGATATGTGGCAGCTATTTGCATAAAGTCCTTTGATTGGCCAGCCTCGGCACTCCAAAATTCTAAGGCACCAGACAGAGGGCATTGATAGCCACTGATTAGCCAGCATCCCAGAATCCAGGCCTCTACATTCAAACAAAAGGATTTCTTACCACTGAGGGGAAAAAATGCACCATCAACATTCCCTCCCCACTTGGCTCTGTGAAAACAAAATGGATTCCTGTTTTCTCCTCCCCCTCAGCTTTTAGAAAACGGCTGCCTGCCAGTCGGCCTTTTAAAGTTAACAATTACCAGCAGAGCAGGCCAGAACATTACAGGCCCCAAAAGAGAGTTTAGGACAGGATGGGCCACGAATGATGGGATTTGCACTACCTTCACCCAATTCACTTCCCAGAAAACACTGTAGCCCCTACAAATCACAAACCAGGCCCAAAATTTACAGTAAGGCTTCATTAACTTGATTTTCATGACTAGGCCTCAGTTAATAGGACATTGTGTATGGCCAGGCCCCAAAAGAGAGTTTAGGGCAGGATGGGCCACGAATGATGGGATTTGCATCCCAATTCACTTCCCAGAAAACACTGTAGCCTCTACAAATCACAAACCAGGCCCAAAATTTACAGTAAGGCTTCATTAACTTGATTTTCCTGACTAGGCCTCAGTTAATGGGACATTGTGTATGGCCTGAATTAACAGTAACCAACCTTGGCACACTGAGCCCCTATGATCCATGATTCATTCTACTGCAGTTTGGAGTAGGGAGGACCATGGATGATGGGACTTGAAGTACCATCACAGGTTATGAGATTTGTAGTACTTTCAAACTCTTCATTCCCCACAGACCAAGGTGGCCCTGAACCACAAGACCAAACTTGGCACACAGTACCCCCATGACCCACACTCCATCCTACTGCAGTTTAGAGGAGGATGGACCATGAAGGATGGGATTTCAAGTACCTCCATTCACTTCCCAAGCCTGCTGCGACCCTCATCCAGTGCATAATCATGACCACACTTGGCACAAAAAGCCCCCATGACCCAATGGATGTCCTGATGCAGTTTGGAGGGCAGACCACGGTTGATGGGACTTGAAGTACCTCCACTCACTTCCCAAGACTGCTGCGACCCTCATTCAATGACTGATCAAGACCAAACTTGGCACACAAAGCCCTCATGACCCACTCTACATCCTGGTGCTGTTTGGAGGGGGAAGGACCATGGATGATGGGACTTGAAGTACCTTCACTCACCTGAGAATACTGCGACCCTCATCCAATGAATGATCAACACCAAACGTGGCACTAAGAGCCCCCATGACCCACTCTACATTCTGGTGCTGTTGGCAGGGGGATGGACCATGGCCAATGGGACTTGCAGTACCTTCACTAACTTCCTGAGACCACTGCAAGCCACATACACATCTAATAGGAACCAACCTTGGCACACAATGCCTTCCACCGCCGGGTCCTCAGCTAGTATATAATAAAGCAGAATGTTTGTTTGTATGTGGGTGGGTGTGTATGTGTGTTTGTATGTATGTGGCAGCGTTCTGATTGGCTGCCACTTCCACAGGCCACAGTGACCAGCGCGGGTGATGGACCTGCACCAAACTTGGTACACATTACCCCCCTGACCCCCTTTACGTCCTGGTGCGGTTTGGGGGGCATGACCCACGGATTATGGGATTTGTAGTACTTTCAAACACTTTGGCTCCCACAGGCCACTGAGGCCACCAAAAAGGACCAATACAGACCACACTTGCCACACACAGTCCCCATGACCCACTCTACGTCCTGGTGCAGTTCGGAGGAGGGTGGACCATGGATGATGGGACTTGAAGTACCTTCCCTCACTTTCCAAGACTGCTGCAAACCTAATCCAATCACTCATCAATACCAAACCTGGCACACAGAGCCCTCATGACCCACTCTACATCCTGGTGCAGTTTTGTATCAAATGGATCACGGATGATGGAACTTGAAGTACCTTCACTCACTTCCTACAAACAATACAACCCTCATCCATTCACCAATACAGACCAAACTTGGCACACACAGCCCCCATGACCCAATCTACATCCTACTGCAATTTGGGAGATGCAGGACCATAGATGATGGGACTTCCAGTACCTTCACTACTTTCATGATACCACTACAACTCCCAAGAATGATGGATCAAGACCATACCTGCCACACAGAGCCCCCATGACCCACTCTACATCCTGCTGCAGTTAGGAGGAGGACAGAACATGGATGATGGGACTTCCAGTACCTTCCCTCACTTTCCAACACTGCTGCAAACCTAATCCAATGACTGATCTACACCAAACCTGGCACACAGAGCCCTCATGACCCACTCTACATCCTGGTACAGTTTTGTGTGAGATGGACCATGGATGATGGGACTTGAAGTACCTTCACTCACTACAAAACAATGCAACCCTCATCCATTCACCAATAAAGACCAAACTTGGCACACAGAGCCTCCATGACCCACTCTACATCCTGCTACAGGTTGGGGGAGGGTGGACTACAGATGATGGGACTTACACTACCTTCAGTAATTTCATGATACCACTGCAACTCCCAATACTGCTGGGTCAAGACCAAACTTGGCACACAGAGCCCCTATCACCCACTCTACATCCTGGTGCACTTCTCAAATGACCCTGGCAACGCCGGGTCCCCAAGCTAGTTTATAAATAAAAAAGATGTAAGTAATCCCAAGCATGGGATTTCAATAAGGCTTTTTGGGAGGATATGTTACTGGACTCTTAGGAAAAGTGGATGTTAGAGCCCACTGCAGAATGCAGTAAAAGTGTCCCTAAGTATTTTGTGGGATTTGGTTCCAGGATCCCCAGAGGATACCAAAATCCATAGATGCTCAAGTTTGATGATATAAAATAGCAAAGTAAAATTGTGTCCTTTGTATAACACTGCAAGATCAACTTGCCAGGCCCTGACCCTTTCCCCCCGCGAAGGAAGGCCCTTTCTCCCCTTTGGGGCCCTTCCTCCCCGAGGGGCTTTGGGGGGGGGGGGGCGGGCCGAGGAGAAGGGCGCCCCAGGGCCTCACCTGGGACGCAGCAGGGCGCCTCCAGAAGCAGCTGGCCCCTTCGCTTCCTTCATCCCCGCAGGGGGAAGGTGAATGCGTCTGCCACCCCCGGGACCTAGTGCACATGCACCAAGACAAGCGCACTTCCGCTTCCTTTCCTCGCCCTCCCTCGATTGGAGGCTGGCTGGCAGGCTGGGAAAACGGCTGAAGGAGCCGGCGCCCCGGCCCCTTCTTCGCCGCCGCCGCCCGGCCCTTCTGTCCTTGGCAATAAAGCGGAAGAGGCGCCTTCCCTCTTCCTTCCATTGCCGCAACCGAAGGAAGGAGAGGGATGTTTTGGCCTTCAACTCCCAGAAATCCTAACAGCTGGTAAACTGGCTGGGATTTCTGGGAGTTGTAGGCCGAAACACCTGGGACCCAGTCTCCTCTCGCGAGTTGAGAACCGAGGAGGGGAAAATACGACCTAATAACGTGACTTTTAGAAAAAATGGTGGCCGGGTTCGGTTTTGAAATTTCTCTTCCGGGTTGGACCCCGAGGGTCGATATATGATAGAAATAATTTCAACTACGAAAAATAACGGATTTCAAAGTAATTTAAACTGGAGATATCCACCCCTAATAGACACAGACACAGACACAGACAGAGACACAGAGAGAGAGAGAGAGAGAGGGAGAGAGAGAGAGAGAGAGAGAGAGTTGTTTGTGTTATCTTCTAAACTTTCTTGTGAGGAAATGTAAATATGTTATACTCTACTGCAGTGTTTCTCAACCTGGGGGTCGGGACCCCTGGAGGGGTCGCGAGGGAGTGTCAGAGGGGTCTCCAAAGTCAATCAGAAAACACAATATTTTCTGTTGGTCATGGAGGTTCTGTGTGGGACGTTTGGCCCAATTCTATCCATGGTGGGGTTCAGAATTCTCTTTGATTGTAGGTGAACTATAAATCCCAGCAACTACAATTCACACATGTCAATGTATATTTTCCCCAAACTCCACCAATGTTCACATCTGGGCATATTGAGTATCTGTGCCAAATTTGGTCCAGATCTATCATTGTCTGAGTCCACAGTGCTCTCTGTATGTAGCTGAACTACAGCTCCCAAACTCAATGTCCACCAGACCCTCCCAGTATTTCCTGTTGGTCATGGGAGTTTTGTGTGCCAAGTTTGGTGCAAGTCCATCGTTGGTGGAGGGAACTATAAATCCCAGCAAGTCCCAAATATCACAAGACAACCCCACCAGTATTCAAATTTAGGTATTTGTGGCAAATTTGGTCCAGTGAATGAAAATACATCCTGCATATCAGATATTTACATGGCGGTTCATAAAAGTAGCAAAATTACAGTTATGAAGTAGCGACAAAAATAATGTTTGGTCACCAAAACATAAACTGTCTTGTGAGCGGCACTAAGAGGCCCTGGTACGATCCAAATAAAAATAAAAAATAAATAATAATGGGGCCTTCTGAAGAATCCTCTCATCTCTCATAAACACAATATGAAAAAGTGACTAGATAAATAACTGCTATTTGATTAATCAAAGGGTCAGGGCCTGATTGATTTCTTAATGTTATCACATATGGATATTTTCTTTGCTATTTTATATCATCAAACTTGAGATCTATGGATTTTGGTAACCTCTGGGGTTCCTAAACTCATTTTTGGTATCCTCCGTTGGAACCATTTTTCTCTCTGTTCGTATATCATTGTGATGCTATATAGCAGTGTTTCCCAACCGGTGGGCCGCGGCACACTAGTGTTCCATGAGAGATCAGCTGGTGTTCTGCAAGAAAACCTCTCGCCCCCCTTTTTCTTCCCCATCCTGAGAGAGGTTTTCCTGCGGCACACCAGCTGATCGTGGAACAGCGGTTTGGAAACACGACCCTCTCTAGGACCTAGAGAGGCAGGGGAGGCTCAGGAGAGGAGGGGCCGGGCGACGCTCTCCTCCTCCTCCGGAAGTCAGCCCACAGGATAGAGTCTATCCTGTGGGCTCACTTCCGGAGGAGGAGGAGGATGCGGGAACCTGGGCACCTCGGGGAGCCTTTCTCCTGGTTCACGGCTCCGCCGAGCCCGGCAGAACCACAAACCAGGGCCCTGGAGAATGTCTTCTGCTGAGCAGCGGGGCCCTGCCTGGGAGCAGAGTTTGTCCGGCTCGCATCTTCCACCAAGCCTGGCGGGAGACGTGACCCGGCCAAACCCAGCTCCCAGGCGGGGCTTGTTCCTTGCGGGGAGCCTTTCTCCCAGTTCGCGGCTCAAGCCTGGCGGAGCCGCGAACCGGGAGAACAGCTCCCCGCAGGGCCCCGCCATTCCCTCCTCCCCCTCCTCTCCGGTGCGTGGGAAACCGCTCTCGGCCTCTCTCCGGCTCCCTGCCCGCCGCCGCGGCGCCTTCCTTCCTGCCTGCAACATTGTGATCTGGATAGAAAACAAACAATAACATAACATGACATTGTTTAAGTCCACAGTGCTCTTTGGGTGTAGGTGAACTACAACTTCCAAACTCAAGGTCAATTCCCAAGCAAACCCTTTCAGTACTTTCTGTTGGTAATGAGAATTCAATATGCCAAGTTTGGTTCAATTCCATTGTTGCAAGAGTTCAGAATGCTCTTTGATTGTGTGTTAACTATAAATCCCAGAAACTGCAACTCCCAAATGTCAAGGTCTATTTTCCCCAAACTCCATCTGTGTTCACATTTGGGCATATTGAGTGCCAAGTTTGGTCCTGATCCAACATTGTTTGAGTCCACAGTGCTCTCTGGATGTAGGTGAACTACAACTCCAAAACTCAAGGAAAATTCCTATTACCTATATGTATTACTGTGTTAGAGTGTCATTTTGTGTCATTTTGGTTGGTGGTGTGCCCCCAGATTTTGAAAATGTAAAAAGTGTACCGCGGAACAGAAAAGGTTGGGAAACACTGCTATTCAGGACATCAAAAATACCTCCATCGATAAGGATGGCTTTATGCTAAGATGTTTAATGAAAGCCCAGATAATCTATGTTATTGGTGGCAATAAAAATACATATCTGTTACAGTTCTAAACTATACAGCATATAGAAAAGTGAATTCAAAAGTACCCCAGATGATAAATAAGTGTGCTCTTATCTGTTAGCCGTATTAATAAGAAAGTGCTGCCACCAATTAAAATCGGTATCAATCTATTAATCACAGAAGGCTTGAGTAGATTTGCCTAGCGGAGAAGGTGGGGAATAGAAAAGCCACTTAAGGAGAAGTGGAGGCAAACTGATTCAGAAAGGCCAGCAAAAGGAAGACTCGTGAGAAAGGAGAGAGAGGACTGGGATTTGCAGACCGCAGGAAGGGGGTCATCTAGACAGAGGGAAACACAGGAGACAGGCACTTGTCAAAAGAGTAAAACAAAATACAAGCCCAGATATAGTAGCAGGGGTATTAAGCTGTGAAGCTGAGGTAGACAAATGGCAACTCAGATGGTTTTGTAAACAGTTCCCAGCAGGGCCGGCCCGAAGTAATGTTCAGGTGTAGGCAAACAGTATTTGGTGGCCCCCCACTCCCCCCCAAAAATTAAGCGCTGAGGCTGTGAGATCATGGGAGTTTTAGTTTGGTGGAGGCTAAATCTATATCTATCTATCTATCTATCTATCTATCTATCTATCTATCTATGTATATAATAAAAGTCAGAGTTTGAGGAGGTGTGGAGGGCGGGAGGTGCGGAGGAATATGTGCCAGCATTTTGATTGGTTGCCACTGTGGGATTATTTGCATAAAGAACACTGATTGGCCAGCCTCAGAACTCCGACACTTTAAGGCACTAGATTATTTGCATAAAGGACTCAGATTGGCCTGCCTCAGAACTCCAACAATCTAAGGCACCAGACAGAGGGCATTGGTTGCCACTGAGGAACTATTTGCATAAAGGACTCTGATTGGCAAGCAAGAAATAAATGAAACTGAATGCTAGGGAAAGGCGGCACTTCGCTCCCCGCAGGTAGTCTCAACTCGACTGGCCCTCCCCAGCTGGCTCTGCTCACCCGGCTGAAGCTCACAAAAGCGGCCAAGGGCAAGGGTGGGGCGCCCTGTGGCCAGCACCAGGAGCAGCAGCACGGCCATCGCAAGGCTCCGGCGGCGGCCTCGTGGTTTTCAGCACCTCTCGCGCCTCTCTGTCGCCTCGAGAGGAACCTGCCTGCGCGCCCAAATGCGCATGCTAGGAGGCGGTGTTTCACCTTGTTCTCTTCCCCAACTCTACTAAAACTTTCAATCCCCATTACATTAGATAGGTTGTATTTTATTCAATGTATATATAAAAATTCAAGTAATAAAAATTATTTTTTTTAAAAAGGACGATTCCCGCGTATAAGACGACCCGACTTTTGAGAATATTTTCTTGGGCAAAAAATAGTCTTATATGCCAGAAAATACAGTAGATACAATTTAGGGTCTTTGTTCCTACACATTTCATCTCCCTAGCAAGTCCGCTTAAAATTTCACATTGTCTTCCAGCTCTAACAATTATCCTGCAAGAGAGGTCAAGATCATCACTTTCCTATTGCAGATGGAAGGCAGACACTGACACTGATAGCAGGGGCGGTCAACCTACGGCCCGCGGGCTGGATGCGGCCCGGCAGCCGATTCTGTCCGGCCCGGGGAAAAGGGAGGGGGGGCGGGGCCTAAAGGAAGGTCGCCATCCCATCGCGGGCTCTGTGGGGCCTATGTCGGCAGACAGGCCAGAGGAGCGGCGGCTTTGGAGTGCCTGTCATCCCTGGAGGCGATCCGGACCTGCAGCGGGAGCATTCGGCGACCTATGGCGGCTGATTACCCTGGCGACCCGGAAAACTTGATCGTCTTCCGGGTTGCCATGGCGACCAGCCGCCTCAAATTGCTGACTGCTCCCCCTGCAGGCCCGGATTGTTTCAGCTGGGGAACGGCTGGGGGCGAGAGCGGGTGGAGGCCTGCAGCCTCCAATCGCCTGCTGCTCTGCTGTGCTTTGCTGCGGCGGCAGCTGGGTCCACTTTGCCATCCTCTGGGCTGGGGCCATTGGGCCATTCCATCTTGGTTCGCTCCTTGTCTTCTAGAATTTTAATTTAATTTAATTTAAGTGGTTTTTATTATTATTTTATAATAATTTTATAATAATAATATAATATAATATGTTATATTATATAATAATTTCAATATATTATCTATGTATATAATAAAAGTCCGTGTTTGTGGTGGGAGGTGCGGCGGGAGGTGCGGAGGAATATGTGGCAGCTTTTTGATTGGTCGCCACTGTAGGATTATTTGCATAAATGAGTCTGATTGGCCAGCCACCCAACATTCCAACACTCCTAGGCAGCACAGAGAGGAAAGGAAAGGGCCTGAGGCAGATGTAAATGGCTGGAGTTGAAGTTAACCACTTGACAGTTTTTTCCGTTGGAAATGGAATGTTCAGTACCTTCACCCAAAACACATCACAAAAAACAATGCAAGCCCTACAAATCCCAGACTACGCCCAAAATTGACAGTAAGGTTTCATTAACTTGATTTTCCTGACTAGGCCTCACCTAATGGGATACTGTTTAAGGCATGAATTCTGGTGCTGTTTGGAGGAGGATGGACCATGGCCAATGGGACTTGCAGTACCATCACTAAGTTCCTGAGACCACTGCAAGCCACATAAACATCTAATAGGAAGCATCCTTGGCACACAATGCCTTCCTCAAATAACCCGGGCACCGCCGGGTCCTCAGCTAGTAATGTCTCTCTCTCTCTCTATATATATACTATACTATAATAATTATGATATTAATACTAATAATATATGAATATTTCTTGATATATTAATATGTTAATAATAATGATGTGTAATATATAGTAAATATAGTAAATAAATAAATAAATAAATAATGTAGATTAGACCAGTGATTTTCAACCTTTTTTGAGCCGAGGCACATTCTTTACATTTACAAAATCCTGGGGCACACGACCAACCAAAATGACACAAAAATGACACTCTAACACAGTAATACATATAGTTAATATGTTTTAAATGTATTTATACACTCACTTAGTGTGAAACCTGGGCTTGTTTCAATGAACACAAAATAGATATCCTGGCAGGAATGGCAGAAAGACACACACAAACGTCTTGCTCAACAGCTGTCAGTCTCACTCTGTTTTTAGTTTTTATCGCAGTCAAGTTTGAGAAGCTCATCTCACACAGATATTCCATTGTCACTTGATGCGCAGCTGCAGCACTAACTCTAACTTTTTTTACTTAGCCACATCTGAGCGAATCCAAGATGGCGCGACCATAGCACTCTCGCGTCACTTCTTAGGTGACATGAGAGTGCTATGGTTCCATTTCTTAAAGGGACAGATGCGCCTTATAGTTTATATATGAATGAAGTTTGAAAATAATTTCCCACGGCACACCTGATGATCTCTCACGGCACACTAGTGTTCCGCGGCACACTGGTTGAAAATCACTGGATTAGACTGTAGTTCCGTCTTTAGGTGCGGCCCTCCATAATATTTTTTGGCTCTCGTGTGGCCCCTTGGAAAAAAATAATTGCCCACCCCTGGTTTACAGATTGCTATCTAATGTCAGTCAGTCACGTTTATTGAGTAACCGTCAGGTCATTTCAAATAAAAGCTCCAACAGCAGTATACAAGATAAGGATAAAATCAGTACCTAATGTATAAGGCAAACAATGTAACACATTAAAAACGAAACTTATTGCAATTGTCTTGCGTCAACACATAGGAACTATTAGCATAGGATACTTAAGAAGCCCGGTGATCAGTTGATGTGACGCTTATTACCGCTGTACCGCGGGCTGTTCCATGCCGCCTACTGGAACTCATCCCCGCACAGTTGACTCAATAGACTCCATGTACCGCTGTCTCTTTTTATATGCTCTAAATAGGTAAGCAGCTAACTTATACACCGTTTGAAGGTTTGAGTCTGAGAGGAGGAAGTTAATTTTAAAGGTAGGGGGCCAGAATGTCCTTTTGGATAGTAAATGGCCAAGGTATTTCTCCCTCTCCTCTGCATATATGGGACAGATCAACAAAATGTGGACTAGATCCTCGACTTCTGGTAGGCCGCAAACACAGACTCTGTCCCTATAGGGTGTGGCAGCATATCTGCCGGCCCTCACCATAGACTCGAATTGCTCGAACCTAGCTCTAGTTAGGGCAATCCTAAGGTGAGGTAGGAGCGGGCGAGCCAGATACGGGGCAGTTACAAAGTGGTTGGGTTGTTGGGCTAACCAGTGCATGGATTTGACCCTAGCCAAATGGGCTAGGTCATCTTGGGCACATATATCGAGTACCCTCTGCTTCACCTGGTTCATCATTGAAGTCACTCTGATGTTTGACGGATCCACCTGGAGCCCCTGTAGGATGAGATATGTCATTATGGAGCCCCCATGTTTTCTGAGAGGGAACTCTGAATTGCTCCATCAGGCACAACTTGGGCAGTCTCGCGTCTTCTAGATTGTTTACCTTGCACCAGTAGTTAATGGCTCTAATTTTTGCTAAGCCTGAGATTTGGTGTCTGCCTAACTCGGACCTGACTGCCGCTGCGGGAGTGCGATTATTCACCCCCAGAATCCGCCTAAAAAGTTAGTCTGGGTGCGCTCAATAGGGGTGACATTGGTCAGGCCCCAAATTCCTGCGCCATACAACAAGAGAGGCAAAACCTTGGTGGCATAGACTTTGAGAATTGGCAGAAGGGATCCCGGGTAGTGGCGGTTAATTAACCTGGTAAGCTGAGAAAGCCTGAGGTTAGCCTTGATGGAAAGTGCATGCATATGATCCACCCATGACCTGTTAGCAGAGAAGGTGACCCCAAGGTAAGTATACTTTTTAACTTGTTCGATTGCCTCCTGTCCAAGAGACCACTTGTGCTTCCTGTCTCTCCTAGCAAATCTCATCACTTTTGATTTGTTTTTGTTGATTGTCAGGTCATTTGCACTGGCGTATGTGTTGAGTTTCCTCAACGCCCTTCTCAAGCCTACCTGGGAGAAAGCAATGATGACAAGATCGTCCGCGTAAAGAAGGGTATTGAGAGGGCGATGGCTTATTTTGGGCCTATGGAGGGAATTCTCATTTAGGAAGTCAGGAAGGTCACTAATAAATAAGTTAAACAGTAAAGGTGCTAAAATGCAACCTTGTCTGACTCCCTTAGCTATTTTAACTTTGTTGGTGAGCACGCCTTTTGCGCCTGTTCTAATCTGGATGACATTATCGGAGTGGAGGTTCTGAATCAGGGCTAGTAGTCTGCGATCGATCCCCCGGGATTCCAATTTTTCCCAGAGAATGTCTCTGTTAATGCTGTCGAACGCAGCTGAGAAGTCAATAAAGGCTGCGAAGAGTGGTCTGCCCTTATGTAAGGATTGAGTCACTAGGTGATTTAGGACTAAGCTATCTAATGCTTCCTGGTGTGTTCATGACAGGGGCAAATTTTAAATGGGGGTGGGGGCACTTTTCCAGATTTTTAACTCAGTTGCTTATCTATTTTTTTAGTCAAGTGCCTCAAAGCCTTTATGACATGGCAATGATGTTGGTGTTATTCTAAAGCCTGGTCTCACTACAGCAGACTGTACCATCTGGTACATACAGTGGTCCCTGAAGGTGCCGAATCAAAAGGTATCAACTAAGGAAACCCAAGCAAGCAGACAAACAAAAAACCTGACAGGACTGCGAGAAGGTTTGATAAGCTTTTCATCTGCCAGAAAGATCAATCTGAAAGCTCTGCCTTGATTTTCCTCTCTTGCAACACACTCACTCTAATCTTTTACACTAACTAAAGTGGAAAGAAGAAGAATGCCGAAGCGGCTGATCTAGAGCTTGTGTGAGGCAAGTGGGGTTTGTGGCTATTGATAGAGGCTGTTGTTCACTGACATGCATTTCAAAAGCCCCTTTCATGTGTCTCCCTGAAAAGAATACCAGCCTTGGGTTCAAAGCACCCCGGTTAGACTAGGAGATAGAAAAATAGAGGGAGTGATTTCAGTGCTGTTTGGGTGGGCACGTCCGTTCTGGGTTGTTGTTTTTTTTGCCATTTTGTTTGAACAATTTAGTGAGAGCTGTAATTAGATTCGACCTTTTTCGAGCCTTCCTCTCTGAAGAAGCAATTTCACCCAGGATAGCCTCTTGTGCTGTTTATATTCTTAAGGTGTTTGCAGAAGAGTGTTCTCCAAAGATATTCTTTTTTCTAGATCTGCTTCTCCCAATTCCATCAGCAGCCGAATTACAACAATTTGTTCCACAAACTAATCTAAAATTTAAGCACAAGGGGGAGCATGTGATGCCGAACCATACCCCTCTCCTCGCCTTTTCCTTATGAATTAATAGAGTAGAGACACTCCCATACCATTTATTTCATATAATGCATAAACTCTATACTTTGCTCTTTTAATCGTCTACTCCAGGGCTGTCCAACTGGCGGCCCTGGGGCCGGATCCGGCCCCCCAGCCTGTTTGGCACGGCCCCAGCTATGCCCCCAGCCGCCATTTTAAATTTTTAAAAAAAAATCTATTTTTTTTTTTAAATGGCAGCCGGGGGGGAGGGGGAGACGGGGCAGGGAGGAGGAAGAGAGCTAGCTCCTCCTCCCTGCACCGCCCCCTCCGTCCCTCTCTCCCGCCGCCCGATTGCATCGGCGCCGGTGAGAGGGACAAGGGTGGTACAAGAAGGAGGAAGAGGGCTAGCTCCTCCTCCCTGCACCGCCCTCTTCTTCCTCTCTCGCCGGCGCCGATGCCTTGCAGGGAGGGGGTCCCCGGCGGCACCCCCTCCCTTGCAAAGCATCGCAGCAGCGGCTGAAGCCAGCGCCGGCTTCTGCGGCTACCGGGATGCTTGGCAAGGGAGGGTCCCCGGCGGCACCCCCTGCAAAGCATCGCAGCAGCGGCTGAAGCCAGCGCCGGCTTCTGCGGCTACCGGGATGCTTGGCAAGGGAGGGGGGTCCCCCGGCGGCACCCACCTCCCTTGCAAAGCATCGCAGCAGCGGCTGAAGCCAGCGCCGGCTTCTGCGGCTGCCGGGATGCTTGGCAAGAGAGGGGGTCCCCGGCGGCCCCCTCCCTTGCAAAGCATCGCAGCAGCGGCTGAAGCCAGCGCCGGCTTCTGCGGCTACGGGATGCTTGGCAGGGAGGGTCCCCGCGGCACCCCTCCTTGCAAAGCATCGCGGCAGCGGCTGAAGCCAGCGCCCGGCTTCTGCGGCTGCCGGGATGCTTGGCAAGGAGGGGGTCCCCGGCGGCACCCTCCCTTGCAAAGCATCGCAGCAGCGGCTGAAGCCAGCGCCGGCTTCTGCGGCTGCCGGGATGCTTGGCAAGGGGAGGGGTCCCCAGCGGCACCCTCCCTTGCAAAGCATCGCAGCAGCGGCTGAAGCCAGCGCCGGCTTCTGCGGCTGCCGGGATGCTTGGCAAGGAGGGGGTCCCCGGCGGCACCCACCTCCCTTGCAAAGCATCGCAGCAGCGGCTGAAGCCAGCGCCGGCTTCTGCGGCTGCCGGGATGCTTGGCAAGGAGGGGGTCCCGGCGGCACCCCTCCCTTGCAAAGCATTGCAGCAGCGGCTGAAGCCAGCGCCGGCTTCTGCGGCTGCCGGGATGCTTGGCAAGGGAGGGGGGTCCCCCAGCGGCACCCACCTCCCTTGCAAAGCATCGCAGCAGCGGCTGAAGCCAGCGCCGGCTTCTGCGGCTGCCGGGATGCTTGGCAAGGGAGGGGGCCCCCGGCGGCACCCACCGGCTCTTGGCCGGTTAGAAGTTGGACAGCACTGGTCTACTCCTATAAAATGTAAATCTGTATATATAATAAAGCGGAATGTTTGTATGTGTGTATATGTGTATGTGTGCAGAGGGCAGATATGTGGCAGTTTTCTGATTGGCTCCCACTGTGGGATTATTTGCATAAAGGACTCTGATTGGCCAGCCTCAGAACTCCAACATTCTAAGGCAGCAGACAGAGGGGATTGGTTGCCCTGAGGGACTATTTGCATAAAACACTCTGATTGGCCAGCCAACATGAACATTCCAACACTCTAAAGTGGCAGAGGGGGGTAAGGAAAAGGCCTGGAAAGTCAGGCATGGTGGGAGTTTAAGGCCAAAACACTTTGCGACCCCTTTGTGACCCCAAAAAATGACAGAACAAGACCAAACTTGGCACACATAACCCTCAAGACTCACTCTACATCCTGGTGCAGTTTGAAGGAGGATGGACCATGAATGACGGGACTTGCAGTACTTTAACTCACTTGCTTAGAGCACTGTGGCCCACACCATAGAAGGATCAGGTGCACACAGATGCCCAATGGCCCACTTTACAACCTGGTGCGGTTTAGGGCAGGATGGGCCACAAATGATGGGATTTGCAGTACCTTCACCCGATTCATTTCCCACAGAACATTGAAGCCCCTGCAAATCACAGACCAGGCCCAAATTTGGCACACAGAGTACCGATGACCCACTCTACATCCTGCTGCAGTTTTGAGTGGGACGGACCACAAATGATGGGACTTGAAGTACCTTCACTCACTTTCTGAGACCACTGCGACCCTTATCCAATTACCAAAAAAGAACAAACTAGGCACACAGAGCCCACATGACCCATTCTACATCCTGGTTCAGTTTCGAATAGGATGAACCATGGATGATGGACCTTGAAGTACTTCCACTCACTTCCCTAGACCACTCCAACCCTCATCCAATGACTGATCCAGACTAAACTTGGCACACATAACCGCTATGACCCCCTTTCTTTCCTGGTGAGGTTTGGGGGAGGACAGACAATGGTTTGTGAGATTTGTAGTACTTTCACGCCCTTCGGTTCCCACAGACCTCTGTGGCCTCCAACAAAGACTGATAAAGACCAAACTTACCACACAGAGCTCCCATGACCCACTCTACATCCTACTGCAGTTTAGAGGAGGGCGGACCATGGATGATGGGACTTGAAGTACCTCCAATCACTTCCCGAAACCGCTGCAACCCACATCCACTGACTGATCAAGACTAAACTTGGCACACAGAGCCCCCATGACCCACACCACATCCTGCTTCAGTTTGGAAGACATAGGACCACAGATTATGGGACTTGAAGTACCTTCACTCACTTCCTGAGACCACTGTGAGCCAAATAAACAACTGATAAGGAGCAACCTTGGCACACAATGCTTTTCTCAATTAACCCGGGCAGGGCCGGGTCCCCAAGCTAGTATATAATAATAAACCAAAGCCTTCGACACCGTGAGCAGAAAAGGTCTGTGGCGGATCCTGGAACGTCTAGGATGTCCCCCCAAATTCCTCAAAATGATTATCCTGCTACATGAGGGCCAGCGCGGTCAAGTCAGATACGGCGATGCTCTCTCAGAGCCCTTTCTAATAACTAACTGAGTGAAGCAAGGTTGTGTTCTTGCACCAACCCTATTTAAGATCGTCTTTAGCATGATGCTCCAAAGGGCTACAGCAGACCTCGAAGAAGAAGACGGCATACAGTATATATACACACTATCGTACTGATGGTAGCTTGTTCAAGTTAAGCCATCTGAGGGCTCGCACTAAGACTCTAAACTATCTAGTCTGTAAGCTGCTTTTTGTAGATGAAGCTGCCCTTGTCGCCCATTCAGAAGCAGCCCTGCAGCGCCAAACATCCTGCTTTGCAGCAGCTGCAGAGCTGTTTGGGCTGGAAGTCAACCTGAAGAAAACAGAAGTCCTCTACCAGTCCGCACCACAGGAAGAACACCATCATCCCCACGTCAGCATAGACACATCTGTGCTTAAGTCCGTTCAGCAGTTCACCGACCTGGGAAGCATCATCTCGTCAGACACCAAGATGTCCTGGTCTCCATCACAGACCTACTCCGCTGCCATTTGGACCGAGGCGGATCGGCGCTGCTCGTGTTATTGGACCTCACGGCAGCGTTTGATACTGTCGATTACCAACGTTTGACACACCGCCTGGCGGTGGCGGGGTGAGGGGACAGCCCTCAACTGGCTGTCCTCCTTCCTCCAAAACCGCCTGCAGCGAGTGAAGTGGGGAGGGGTGGCCTCCGAGGGTTCCCCTTATGTTGTGGGGTCCCTCAGGGGCTATCCTCTCCCCGCTGTTATTTAACATCTATATGCGACCACTCGCCCAACTGGTGCGGAGTTTTGGGCTGGAGTGCCATCAGTACGCTGATGACACCCAGCTCATTCTGAGGATGGACCCCGGGGTGGTCTCTGTACCCGATAATTTCCATCTCTGCCTAGAAGCCGTAACTGGATGGCTGCGAGCCAGTAAGTTGAAGGTGAACCCGGCGAAGACGGAGATCTTGTGGCTGGGCCGCCCGGAGGGTAGAGACCCAGTTGCCGACGCGTTTGACGGTGCGGCCCTTCATCCGCAACCGTCTGTAAAAGTTTGGGGTCGGCTGGGCCCAGCTGTCTATGGAGGAGCAGATTGCCTGCGCCTGCAAGACAGCCTTCTTTCATCTACGTCAGGCAAAACGTCTGGCTCCTTACCTCTCCCGTTGCGACCTGGCCACGGTGATCCAAGCCACGGTCATCTCGAGGCTCGATTATTGTAATGCGCTGTACATTGGCCTACCCTTGTCGGCAATCCGGAAGCTTAGGCTGGTGCAGAACGCTCCAGCGCGTCTGCTCTCGGGAGCCTTAAGATCCGACCATGTGACTCCACTCCTGCGCGAACTGCACTGGCTTCCAGTTGAATTCCGAGTAATCTTCAAGGTGTTAGTTCTAACTTTTAAGGCCTTATATGGTTTGGGGCCAGTGTACCTGAAGGAGCGGCTTACCCCTTATGTGCCCAGGAGATCACTGCGCTCAGAGGGACTCAACCTTTTGGATGTGCCTAATATCAGGGTTTGCAGATTGGCTAGTACACGCCGGAGGGCATTTACCGCTGCCGCGCCAGCTCTGTGGAACGGCCTCCCGAAGAGATCTGGGCCATCCGGCTCTCTTGCCGTTCCGCAGAGCAGTAAAAACATGGCTATTTAGGCAGGCATTCGGCCCATAGCCAACTGCCACTATCTGCACTATCTGCACCTGCGGGTTCGCTGTTAGCATGCCATTGCCAACTACTGCTATTGGCTGGCAATATGTTTTAATTCGGGTGTTTTAATTGTTTTACTGTATTTTAATGTATTTTACTTGTTTTATTTGTACTAATTTTGTGAACCGCTCTGGGCGCCAGAGAGAGCGGTATATTAAGTCGAACTTAATAAATAAATAAATAAAAATAAAGATTGATAAAGAGATAGATCACACATTAGCAAAGGCATATAGTGCATTCGGAAGGCTTCACAAAAGAGTGTGGAGTAACAAGCACCTGAGGCAAAGCACAAAAATCAGTCTGTACAGAGTTATCGTACTGTCTATTCTCCTCTATGGATCTGAAACACGGGTCAGGGGCTTGAATAGATGCCTATGTTAGCCTATGAGAAATCAAATGTATAAAGATGCGTGTTTTCTGTTGATAGATACACTTGGACATTTGGAGCTTGTTTGCCCGTGCTTGCATCCCTACTGCAGTTTGAATAAAACTTCTGTTGCCTGCCTTCAAACTCCTGGTAGATCTTCTTTCTTCATTGTGGCTCAGATTGGAAAACTAGTGTTCGCTCACCAGATGGGGACCCTCGTGACCTTTGGGACCAGCTAGCTGAAAACACTACATACAGGCTGTAGAGTTCAACACTACTTAAAATGTGACTTGTTTTGTTGTTGTTGTTGTTGTTGTTGTTGTTATCGTCATGATCATCATCATTGTCAATTTATTACCTACCTCTCTTTGCAGCTTGAGGTAGAATACAACAGGATTAAATCGGAGATAAAATACAACACTATTAACATGTAACAAAATACACGTAAGACAACACCAATAAAATTGACTGCGTAGGCCTGCCGCAATAGGTCTTGAATTCTGACCAAGTTTCAACTCTTGAAAATAAATACAGACAGTCTCCTTTTAAAAATCAAGCTCCACATGTGATCTCAGTGGAAAACATTTGTGGCAATCACTACTATAGTAAATAATGAATGTATGGATGATGTTGACCTCTCACCTGTTGTGAATACAGTGGAGGTGAAGCCACTCCTTACAGCATTCTGGGCTGCTTGGAGGCGGACTGTGTACTCGGTGTTTTCTGAAAGCCCTTCTAGGCGGATCCAAGTGTCCTCGGCATCCACAATCAGCTCCTGGACGCAGCCACAAAAAACATGGGGAAAGAAGAGATCAGCAAGAGAGATGTCCGTAGAGCAGGAGTGGGCAATTATTTTTTCCAAAGTGCCACACGAGAGCCAAAAAATATTATGGAGGGCCGCACCTAAAGGCTGAACTACATTCTAGTCTACATAATTTATTTCTTTACTATATTTACTATATATTACACATCATTAATATTAACATATTAATATATCAAGAAATATTCATATATTATTAGTATTAATATCATAATTATATTCTAGTATATATATAAACATAATATATTGAAATTATAATATAATATAACATTATATTTGTCACGATGCACGGACTTGACCGGCCCCTTAATCACACACACAGAGACGGACTGAAGGCTAACTATTGTATAAGAAAACAGTTCAAAAGGTAGAATGTCCATAAAAATAGCAAAAGCAATTCCGAAGGCAAAATATGCAATAGTCCCAAAACGCTTGGTAAGTTTCCAAAGGCTTGGCAAGGCTCCGCTCAGCAAAGCGGATCAAGGAACAAAGCAAGGTTGCAAGGATACAAACAAGGCTTGAGTAGGCCACTAGCCCGGCTTGGCTCAGTGGTCGAGCCGCCACACGCCTGCTCAGATGAGACGTGGCCGAAGAACTGGGGAACCGTTCCCACGGCTCCTATACTTAATCTTTCGGCCGAGGTCCCCGCCGATCTAGGCTTCGTCGCCTCCAATCTCTATTGTTGACCTCGGCCTGTCTAGGCTATGGTACCAGCCCCTCCGGCTAGTCTCGATGTCTCGTCTCCCTATCGAAAGTACGGCTTGGCCTCCCCAACATCTGCTTCCCTATCTCCGTGAGAGCTCTCCCTCCCTAGATTCTTCCCAGCCGCTTTCTTCAATGTTTTCACTCAGAGGATCCTGTGAACCTCTCCCTCCCGGCCGTTCATACGATTCGCCTATCACTGCTTTCCATTTGCACCTGGTGCTCTATCTCTTCATAAGGGTCAGGCCAACCTTCATCCCAAGCCAAGCTTTCAGTGGGAGAAAGAGGCCCAGTGATGGGAAACTCTCCTTCAGGTAACCCTTCCAAATCCTCTTCAGAATCTATCTCTGCTGGTGCAGGCCCTAATGCTAATGGGACCCCCGGTCCTGTACCTTGCCCCCCAGGCACGAACGAGAACTGCTGTGCTACAATATTATATTATTTATTATATTATATTATTATTATAATAAAGTTATTATTATAAAATAATAATAAAAACCACTAAAATAAAATAAAATGAAATTCAAGAAGACAAGGTGCGAACTAAGATAGAGGCTGACATCCTCAAGAGAGGAAGGATCCCAAGATGGAATGGCCCAATGGACCCAGCCCAGAGGATGACAAAGCAGACCCAGCTGCCGCTGCAGCACAGCAGAACAGAGCAGCAGACGATCGGAGGCTGCAGGCCTCCGCCCGCTCTCGCCCCCAGCCGTTCCCCAGCTGATCGCCCTGCCATGGAGTGCCTGCCATCCCTGGAGGCAATCCGGGCCTGCAAGGGGAGCAGTCGGCGATTTGAAGCAGCTGATTGCCCTGGTGAACCAGAAGATGATCAAGTCTTCTGGGTCGCCAGAGCGATCAACCACTGCAGGTCGCCGACTGCTCCCGCTGCAGGCCCGGATCGCCTCCAGGGATGGCAGGCACTCCAAAGCCGCTGCTTCTCTGATTGTTCTCTGGAGCGGTGGCCTGTCTGCCGACGCAGGCCCTACATCCCGCGATGGGATGGTGGCAGCGGCACCCCTTCCTCTTGGCCTTGTCCCGACGCCCTTCTCCCCGGGCTGGACAGAATCGGCTGCCGGTCCGCATCCGGCCCAGAGGCCATAGGTTGCCCAGGTCTGTAGTAGAGTGTGTGTAAGTAATAAGTAGAATTGGAGGCTTTTAGAGTATCAGGATTCTTATTTATTTATTTACTATATTTTTATATCGCCCGTCTCAGCCCGAAGACAACTCGAGGCGGTTAACACATGGCAACGAATGCCCACAGAAAAAAAAAAACGTAACACTTAATAAAACAATCATATAAAATCAAAAAAAATCACAGTTAAAAATATAAAATGCAAATCTCATTGTCTCATTATTGAAATCGGTTTCCGTTGCATTGTCGTCGTTCCAAAGGTCTCAATTAAATAATTACTTTTCATCTGCAAAAGCCTGCTCAAACAGCCAGATCTTGACCTTCTTCCGAAATGTTAGGAGGGAGGGGGCCGATCTAATGTCCCTAGGGAGGGCATTCCATAGCCAAGGGGCCACCACTGAGAAAGTACTGTCTCTCGTCCCCGCCAGTCGAGTCTGCGAAGACGGCGGGGCCGAGAGCAGGGCTTCTCCGGAAGATGTTAAGCACCTAGATGGTTCATAGAGAGAAATGCGTTCGGACAGATAAGCTGGACCAGAACCATTTAGGGTTTATAATGTGAGGAGTTTTGAGTTTATAATGTGAGGAGTGTCAGGTAGTGATTTGGTTCTGGCCAAAAGGATCAGATTACAGGGAAAACAAGCCAACTCCTAGAGCAGTAATTTTCAACCAGTGTGCCGTGGAACCAGTATGCCGTGGCCGGGTTGTGCCCTCCTCCCTCTCCTCCTCCTTGCTGCCGGAGGGGGGAGGGCAGAAGAGCGTCCAGGAGCCAGGAAGCAGGAGGAGCCACAACCCAGCCAGGTGTGCCGTGGGAAATTACAGTGGAGAGAGAGAGAGAGAGAGGCCTGCAGGGGAGGCAAGGCGCTCCTACCACCTCTCTCTTGCCCGGTTCCGCCATGGAGCCGGGAGAGAGAGGGGCGGGCGGAGAGGAAGGCTGGGCCTCCACAGGCCCCACCTGGTGATCCTCCCACCTCTCTCTTGCCCGGCACCATGGTGGAATCGGGTGAGATTGAGGTGGGAGGAGCACCAGGCGGGGCCTGCGGAGGCCCAGCCTTCCTTTTCGCCTGCTCCTCTCTCGCCCAGCTCCATGGCGGAACTGGGCGAGAGAGAGGTGGGAGGAGCGCCAGGCAGGGCCTGCGGAGGCCCAACCTTCCTCTCTGCCTGCCTCTCTCTCGCCCGGCTCCATGGTGGGGCCTGCGGAGGCCCAACCTTCCTCTCTGCCTGCCCCTCTCTCGCCCGACTCCATGGTGGAACCGGGTGAGACTGAGGTGGGAGGAGCGCCAGGCGGGGCCTGCGGAGGCCCAACCTTCCTCTCCTCCCACCCCTCTCTCGCCCGGTCCATGGCAGAACCGGGCGAGAGAGAGGTGGGAGGAGTGCCAGGCGAGGCCTGCGGAGGCCCAACCTTCCTCTCTGCCTGCCCTCTCTCGCCCCGACTCCATGGTGGAACCGGGTGAGACTGAGGTGGGAGGAGCGCCAGGCGGGGCCTGCGGAGGCCCAACCTTCCTCTCTGCCCACCCCTCTCTAGCCCGGCTCCATGGCAGAACCGGGCGAGAGAGAGGTGGGAGGAGTGCCAGGTGGGGCCAGAGGCGGAGGCCCAGCCTTCTTCGCTTCACCTCTCTCCCCCCAGCTCCATGCGGAACTGGGCAAGAGAGAGGTGGAGGAGCGCCAGGCAGAGCCTGCGGAGGCCCAACCTTCCTCTCTGCCCGCCCCTCTCGCCTGGATCCATGGTGGATCCGAGCAAGAGAGAGGTGGGAGGAGCACCAGGCGGGGCCTGCGGAGGCCCAGCCTTCCTCTCCGCCCACCCCTCTCTCGCCCGGCTCCATGGCGGAACTGGGCGAGAGAGAGAGGTGGGAGGAGCGCCTTGCCTCCCCTGCAGGCCTCTCCTTCGCCGCCAGAGCCCCGCCCGGATTGGTGCAGCAGGGTTCCGACAGCGATAGAGAGGCATATGGGGGGGGGGAGGCTTGGCGCGGTGCACGGCACGCGGAAGCCGCATGCACGCGCAAAGCACACACTCGCGCATAAGGTAGGGGTGATCTTTTTGACTTGGTTATTGTAAATGTAGCTCGCATGCTGGAAAAGTGTGAGCACCCCTGAACTAGGCAAACCCATCCCTGGAGTGTCTACTCTCTAGCAAAGAACCAATACAGAGGAAGTCTAGACCTAGAGATCATCTGAGTCTATCCCAGCTTCACGGGCTTACCTTACGGCTTCCATCAGGTGACCGATAGGTCATGATGTAGTTCTCAATCTCAGCCATGGGAGGCAGCCACGAAAGGAGTGCACTCCGCCGAGTCACTTCACTCGCTGTCAGATTTGATGGGGGATCTAAAACTGTAAAAGTTGGGAGAAGAGTCAAAATAGAAGCGTACACATTTCAATAATATGTTTAAAGAATAATCTTCAAAAAAACAAACAAGCAACCAATTGCACAGAGAGGGGAAAGTTCACAAACGAAGATTCAGGAAGGACTCATCCCACGCTTTCTACAAGTGTGTTGATGACTAAAAAGGCCAATCTGAGATAGGCAAGTCCGGTTGCAGAAAGCACAGCAGAAAGTCTCCTTGGGTGATGTTGTTTCCAGGTTGCGGTTCTTTCTGGTTGTCGTTTCTCCTCAAGACTCATTCGATGTGACTTCTTGCAAGAGGCCGCAGCATTGTGGATAGTGCGTCTCCATGCCTCCTGATGTGAGGCCAGGGTGGACCACTGTTCGTGATCAATCTGGCCGAGCCTGAGATGTTGTTTCAGGGAGTCCTTATATCTCTTTTTTGGGGCGCCTCTCTTGCGCTGACCCGTGGCGAGTTCACCGTAGAGTAGTATCTTTGGGAGGCGGTGGTCCTCCATCCCAGAGACGTGCCCTGCCCAGCGCAGCTGTGTTCTCAATAGCACGGCCTCAATGCTGGTGATCCCTGCTTGCTCAAGGACAGCAACATTCGTCACATAGACAGTCCAGTGTACATTTAGGATTGTGCAAAGACAGCGCTGATTAAAGCAATTTGTATCCCAATTCATGGATTGTTGCCATGGAAACTGCACATTGTCACACGAATACGTTTGTGGTCGATTGTGAGCAAACGCGGCATCCATCTTGCGGAAAGCTTTCTCATACCCAAGTGATCATTTAAAATTGAAACCACTGAGCCACGTGAGATGCCTATGGCTTCCACAATCTCTCGCACTTTCAATCTCCAACCGGCCAACACCATATCGTGAATTTTTTCAATTGTTTCGGGTGTAGAGACCTGAACTGGGCGTCCAGAACGTCCGTCATCTTCCGTGCTTGTACGGCCACAACAAAATTCAGTCAACCACTTTTTTACCATTGAAATTGATGGTGCAGAGTCCCCATAGTATTTATCAAGCTTATTTATTTATTTATTTATTTCCGGCATTTTACCCCGCTCTTCTCAACCCCCGAGGGGGGACTCAGAGCGGCTTCCAAAAAGGCACAATTCGATGCCAACACAGTAAAACACATAAAACACAGTATAAAAACCCCCAAAACATTACACATTAAAATACAATTACATCAACATATCATACACATTCATTTAAGTTAAAAAAAATTGTGCTGCCTTGTGCTAGTGTGCAAACGCCTGGTCCCATAGCCAGGCTTTTACTTTTTTCCTGAATGTCAGGAGGGATGGAATTGATCGTATGTCACTAGGAAGCGCATTCCACAGATGGGGAGCCACCACCGAGAAGGCCGTCTCCCTCGTCCCCACCAGCCGCATTTGAGAAGTCGGCGGGAGCGAGAGCAGGGCCTCCCCGGATGATCTTAAATTACGAGGTGGGATGTAGCGGCAGATGCGTTCGGACAAGTAAGATGGGCCAGAACCGTATAGAGCTTTAAAGGTCAAGACCAGCACTTTGAATTGAGCTCGGAAGTGGATAGGCAGCCAGTGGAGCTGACACAACAGGGGGGTGGTATGCTCCCTGTATGTAGATCCCGTTAGTAGTCTGGCTGCCACCCGTTGGACTAGTTGTAATTTCCGAACTGTCTTCAAAGGCAGCCCCACGTAGAGTTCGTTGCAGTAATCTATTCGGGATGTGACCAGAGCGTGAACGACCGTAGCCAGATCAGACTTAGCCTTGGTTTGAGTGATGGTTTTTTCTTGCAAAAAAAAAAAAGCTTAATGAGCACATGAAATTCACTTTTTTTCCATTTTCTCCTCAAATCAGGCGGTAGTCTGCTATCAATGGCTGTCAATCACAAACTCAATGACGCAGCTTGTTCAAATTTTGACAGGAATCAACTGACAGATGCCTCTTGACAGGAGCAGTGTCACCCTTTCAGTTAAGAGGCAGGAAATTCAAAAAGTCATGAACTTATTGACCCGCCCTCGTAGCTAGGAGTGTATTTCCTCATTAGCAGAATGGTATACTATACTTACGAGTGGTAAAGTTAGTGAAGATGGTTCTGCTGGTGACAGGTCCATTCGTAGCATACATGGTGACTCCATAGCTGGTACTTGGGAGCAAGTTGATTAGCTGGTACTCTTGATTGCTACCATCCACTAAGATAGTCTCTCCTGCAACTGAAAGCAGATGATGAGTTGTGGTGAGTGAGCATGATATATGTTCATCTGAAAAATGTTGTAATGTAGGTTGCATCTGGAATAAGAGGCTTACTTGCCAGATAGTCCATGGATATGTCACTGGGAAAAGGGATCACCTGAGGGTGGGATTACAGAAGTAGTTGCCAGACATCAAAGTGAGCTTTGATGGTTGCTGGAGATTCCAGTGCTATTAGCCTTCAGGCATCGATCATTGTCTTACACAAATTGTGTGCAGCATGAAATTTAGGACAGTGTTTCCCAAACTTTTTTCAGCCGCGGCACATTTTTAACATTAAAAAAATCCGGGGGCACACCACCAACCAAAATGACACAAAATGACACTCTAACACAGTAAAGAACGGCTGGGGGATGGTGGTCTGCTGGGAGCAGCTGTTGGGAGTGCCGAAGCCAGGGGAGGGGGCGGAGCCAGGCCGCGCCATGCCATGCCCCTCCCCCCGGATTCAGCTCTCCCAGAGCTTCTCCAGCCTTGAGGGGGCAGTGCCAAGCCAGCGATGGCAGAGCCAGCACAATGCTGGCTTGGCACTGTCCCCTCAAGGCTGGAGAAGATGTGGGAGAGCCGAAGCTGGGGGGAGGAGGCAGAGCCAGGCCGCGCCAGGCCACGTCATGCCCCCTCCCCCCCGGCTTCAGCTCTCCCAGAGCTTCTGCAGCCTTGAGGAGGCAGTGCTAAGCCAGTGGTGGCAGAGCCAACACAATGCTGGCTTGGCACTGCCCCCTCAAGGCTGGAGAAGCTGTGGGAGAGCGGAAGCCGGGGGAGGGGGAGGAGCCAGGCTGCACCATGCCCCGCCCCCTCCCCCTGGCTTCAGCTCTCCCACAGCTTCTCCAGCCTTGAGGGGGCAGTGCCAAGCCAGCGGTGGCAGAGCCAGCACTACGCTGGCTTGGCACTGTCCACTCAAGTCTGCAGCAGCTGCTGGTAATGTCAAAGCTGAGGGGAGGGGGCGGAGCCAGGCCATGCCATGCCCCGCCCCCTCCCCGGCTTCAGCTCTCCCACAGCTTCTCCAGCCTTGAGGGGACAGTGCTAAGCCAGCGGTGGCAGAGCCAGCACAATGCTGGCTTGGCACTGCCCCCTCAAGGCTGGAGCAGCTGCTGGGAGAGCTGAAACCGGGGGGAGGGGGCTGGGCATGGCGCGGCCTGGCTCCTCCCCCTCTCCCCGGCTTCGGCACTCCCAGCAGCTGCTCCCAGCAGGCCACCATCCCCAGCCGTTCTTTACTGTGTTAGAGTGTCATTTTGTGTCATTTTGATTGGTGGTGTGCCCCCGGATTTTTTTTAATGTTAAAAGTGAACTCCGTAGACACAGCGCATGCGCACGGAGGTTTTGCGCGCATGCCCAGTACCTACGGAGCTTCACTTGAGCTCCGTAGACACAGCGCATGCGCGTGAAAATCTCCGCGCACATGCGCTGTGTCTACAGAGCTCAAGTGAACTCCGTAGGCACAGCACATGAGTGCGGAGACTTTCGCGTGCATGCGCAGTGCGTACGGAGCTCAAGTGGAACTCCGTACGCACTGCGCATGCACGCAAAACCTCCGCGCATGCCCAGAAGCACCTGTAGGCTCAGCGCGGCAGCAGCACGGAGATACGGGTGGCGAGCTTGGGAGCCGTGGGGGGGGGGCAAAATAATGTTCGCTTATCCCCCCCCCCCCCGGGAGAGCTCGGACCGCCCCTGGGGATACATTAAATGGGGAGCAGTCAAGCACGGTTATCCTTTTGCTATTCCTGCTTCTTTTCTCATCAGTGATGTCACAATTGGTATTTCGACCTCTCTCCACATCCTTCTGCTGCCCCTCTGTGCCCTCCCCTCCAAAGGTTGCAAAGAGGCACCTACAAACCTGTGTCATGTGTGAGCACAATGACGTAATTCTCCACTTCAGCCGTGGGCATTTCCCACTTCAGCAGGGCTTCGGTTGGGGTGATGTTTGTGACAGTCAAACTCTCTGGATTATCCATGGCTGCAAAAAAGACACGACAAGGAGTTGCCATTTGTCCATTTCATCCCTCATTCAAAGTCGGGATAAAGAAATCAAGACAAAAGAATGGTTTGAAGCTACACAATCATCTGCAAATCATATCGATCTATGTATATAATAAAAGTCAGTGTTTGCGCAGGAGGTGCGGAGTCAAGGAAGGAAGTCGTGTGTGGAGGAGGAGGAAGGGAGGGAAGCCCCGCCCCCGGTGCTGTCAGCGGCCTCGGGGGCAGGGCTTCCCCCCGCCTCCTCCTCTTCGCAGCACGCCCTCCTTCCTTGACAAGGGGGTGGGGGTGATGGCTAGGGTTGCCATATTTTGATAGAAGAAATAAGGGACATTTACGGGATTTTTCGCAAAAATAAGGGACACTTAATAAAAACTTGATAATCAAACGTTAGGTATAATACTACTACTACTACTACTACTACTAATAAGCAACGTTAGGTATAATAATAATAATAATAATAATAATAAACAACTTTATACCCCGCCATATCAAACTTTAAAAACATTTGTTAAAATCCCATTATCTACGTCAGTCTTTCTCAACCAGTGTGCCGTGGCACACTAGTGTGCCGTGACGGACCTCCTGCTGTGCCGCGAGAAAATCTCTCTGCCCCCCTTCCTCCCCCCTCCTGCTGAACTCCTGCTGCTTGGGGGAGAAGGAAGGGCCAGGCAGTGGCGAAGAAAAAGAAGAAGGGACCTGGGTGTCGCCTCCTTCGGCCGTTTCCCCAGCCAGCCTCCAATCCGCCATGACTCCCACCATGACTCTCGCCCCTCGCTCGCTGAAGCCGCATGGAGGAGGAGCCCCACCCACTGAAGCCCGTCCACCGCTCATGCTCCTCCTTTGTAGGAGAGCTGAAGCTGGGGGGAGGGGGCAGGGCATGGCGCGGTCTGTAGGAGAGCTGAAGCTGGGGGGAGGGGGCGGGGCATGGCGCGGCATGGCTCTGCCCCCTCCCCTGGTTTCAGCACTCCCAGCAGCTGCTCCAGCCTTGAGGGGACAGTGCCAAGCCAGCATTGTGCTGGCTCTGGCACCGCAGGCTTGGCACTGCCCCCTCAAGGCTGGAGCAGCTGCTGGGAGAGGTGAAGCCGGGGGTAGGGGGCGGGGCATGGCGCAGCCTGGCTCCGCCCCTCCCGGCTTCGGCACTACTAGCAGCTGCTCCCAGCAGGCCACCAACCCCCAGGCGTTCTTTACTGTGTTAGAGTGTCATTTTGTGTCATTTTGGTTGGTGGTGTGCCCCCGGATTTTTTTAATGTTAAAAGTGTGCCGCGGCTCAAAAAAGGTTGGGAAACATTGATCTACGTAATACACATAATGCAAACTAAGATAGTTAAAATACTATCTTAGTCTGCATTACTAGAAATGTAGTTTACAGGACAAGGGAAGTAATAGTCCCATTACATTATGCTCTGTTGAGGACTCTTTTGGAATAGAGCATTCAGTTCTGGGTGACTGTTTTAAAGATTTATATAGAGTTCAAGGCTGCTCTTAATAATAATAATAATAATAATAATAATAATAACAAACAACTTTATTTATACCCCGCCATATCAAACTTTAAAGACACTTGTTAAAATCCCATTACCTACGTAATACACATAATGCAAACTAAGATAGTTAAAATACTATCTTAGTCTGCATTACTAGAAATGTAGTTTACAGGACAAGGGAAGTAAGTCCCATTACATTATTGATGAGCCTTAATGAGTCCCCTTCCAAGCCAGAACCACCTGGGAAACGCCGTCAACGCAAACCTTGCCACGCCCTCCTCTCCTTCCTGGGCACCAAGGCAAAAGGGAGGCATCACTTCGGGTTCCCAAGCGACCTGCAAGAGCTAGGGAGCGCCAGTGCGCATGCTCCCTCCAAAACACACAAAGGGGGCATTCGCATGGGAGCCGGAAGTGTTGGGACCTCCTTCCCTCCCTCGCTTCCTTTTCCTCTTTGGCCTCTCATATCCTAGAAGTGAGCTGAGCTCACAGGGAAAGGCGTCGCCCGAGCCCTCCTGCTCTGACCACCTACATCCACCAGCCAGAGGACAGGTCAGGTCCGGAGGAGTGAAAAATAAGGGACAGCAGCCCTAAATACGGGACACCCAAAAATGGGCCAAAGTAAGGGACGTCCCGTATAATACAGGACATATGGGAACCCTAGTGATGGCGAGGGGGGGCACCACTCCCTCCTCCACTGCCCCCTCGCAGCGCTCTCCCCCCGCCCTCCCCCGAGAGAGAGAGAGAGAGAGAGAGAGAGAGAGAGAGAGAGAGAGAGAGAGAGAGAGAGATGCGTTGTGGTTTTGTTTCAACATTTTTTTTGGGTCCGCCTGAATTGCGCGCCCCCTTGGCTTGCGCCCCTAGACCATGGCCTAGGGTGGCCTTTTGGGTAATCCGAGCCTGCCTGAACTACAACATGTGTAATCCTCAAACTGTTATATCAACACCTGTCTTTTGGCCAATGACACATGAGCTACTCCACCATAACTCCCATCTGTACTGACTCAGAAGTGTGTGTTGGTCTTCAAGGCAATCCATACCTGTATACATGATGTGTGAAAGCGGTTCACTTTCCTCTCTGCCCCGCACACTCTTCAGAAAGATCTCATACTCAGTAGCCGGCTGCAGGTGGCTAAGGGTGTACTCAGTGACACCTTTGGCAACGACTATGCTGTCCACGCGTCCTGTGAGGATTGAGAAAATGGCCCCGTTATAGCAAAGATGGCTGCTCTAAAGCCAGCAAGTATAGAGTATAATTAGCATATATTATATTATACAATTTCCTCACGTTCACCTTTACTTACCTGTCAATTGGCCCACATCGCCCACATCGAGCATACGGCTTTTGTTCCTCTTCGTTTTTCCTAGCTCCTGTTAGTTGTGTTGTGCTTCTAGTGGCTGTAGGTAGTTTACCCAGTGTTTTTTCCTTGAATTTTTAATCTGGACCTTTGGTTATTAATTATGGTTGTAACATAAACAGGGGAGCGCCAGTATACAAAACGAAAACAAGGACCAACAGGTCTCTATAGTAAATGCATTGGGGAAGTGATTATCATTTGCATTTAGTATAGAGACCTGTTGGTCCTTGTTTTCGTTTTTTATTAATTATGGTTGGCAAAGTTCACCAGCCCGAATTCTGACAGTTTAAAGTGGTCTAAATTCCATATCAATGGAAATGGGTCTACTGTAGACTGAATTTGACTCAGGCCAACGATTGTGTCAGAAAGTCATGCCACTAACTTCCTTGGGTAAATGTGTAAAGCAGGGGTGCCCACACTTTTTCAGCATGCGAGCTACTTATAATAAAACCAAGTCAGAAAGATCTACCGAGAGAGAAGCAGGGCGGAGCAGGGGGAGGGGGCGGGGCTTGGCACGGCCTGGCTCCGCCCCTCTGGCTTTAGCTCTACCACAGCTTCTGCAGGCTTGAGGAAGGTAGTGCCAAGCCAGTGGTGGCATAGCTAGCCACTAGTGGCTTGGCACTACCCTCCTCAAGGCTGAAGAAGCTGTGGTAGCGCTGAAGCCGAGGGGGGGGTTGGCGCAGCCTAGCTCCACCCTCCCTCTCTGGCTTTAGCGCTACCACAGCTTCTCCAGGCTAGAGAAGGGTAGTGCCACGCCAGTGGTGGCATAGATAGCCACGACTGGCTTGGCACTCCCCTCCTCAAGGCTGAAGAAGCTGTGGTGGTGCTGAAGCTGGGGGAGGGGGCGGGGCTTGGTGCAGCCTGGCTCCACCCCCTCCCCTCTCTGGCTTTAGCGCTACCACAGCTTCTCCAGGCTAGAGAAGGGTAGTGCCAAGCCAGTGGTGGCATAGATAGCCACGACTGACTTGGCACTCCCTCCTCAAGGCTGAAGAAGCTGTGGTAGCGCTGAAGCCGAGGGGGCTTGGCGCAGCCTAGCTCCACCCCCTCCCCTCTCTGGCTTTAGCGCTACCACAGCTTCTCCAGGCTAGAGAAGGGTAGTGCCAAGCCAGTGGTGGCATAGATAGCCACGACTGGCTTGGCACTCCCCTCCTCAAGGCTGAAGAAGCTGTGGTAGTGCTGAAGCCGGCGGAGGGGGCGGGGCTTGGCACGGCCTGGCTCCTCCCCCTCTGGCTCTAGCGCTACCACAGCTTCTGCAGGCTAGAGGAGGGTAGTGCCAAGCCAGTGGCGGCATAGCTAGCCACGACTGGCTTGGTACTCCCTCCTCAATGCTGAAGAAGCTGTGGTAGCGCTGAAGCTGGGGAGGGGCGGAGCTTTGCGCAGCCTGGCTCCACCCCCTCCCTTCTCTGGCTTTAGCGCTACCACAGCTTCTCCAGGCTAGAGGAGGGTAGTCAGGCCCGGATTACCCATAAGGCCACCCGAGGCCATGGCCTAGGGCGGCAGCAGGTTCGACCCCTCAAAAAAGTTTTTAAAAATTCAAAAAAAATCTTTAAAAATTCCAAATAAAGTGCACATGCGCGCGTGGCGAGAACCACCTCTTTCTCCTCTGCCCCCCGCCCTCCTTCCTTCAATCAAGGAAGGAGGGCGGGCGCGGAGGAGAAAGAGGCGCTTCCCACCATGCACGCATGCGCAGCAAGGGTCCCTCTGCCTCTTTCTCCTCCGCGCCCCGCCCTTCTTCCTTCAATCAGGGAAGGAGGGCGGGGTCCAGAGGAGAAAGAGGCACCTCCTGCCATGCGCGCATGCGCGGCAGGGGTTCCTCCGCCTCTTTCTCCGCGCCCCGCCCTTCTTCCTTCAATCAAGGAAGGAGGGCGGGCGCGAAGGAGAAAGAGGTGCCTCCGCCCCGCGCAGTAGCGGCATGGGTCCCTCCGCCTCTTTCTCCTCCTCGCCCCGCCCTCCTTCCTTGACTGAAGGTAGGAGGGCGGGGTGCAGAGGAGGAAGGTGGCCTAGAGCGGCAAACGTCCTTAATCCAGGCCTGAGGGTAGTGCCAAGCCAGTGGTGGCATAACTAGCCACCACTGGCTTGGCACTACCCTCCTCAAGGCTGAAGAAGCTGTGGTAGCGCCGAAGCCGAGGGAGGGGGCGGGGCTTGGCGCAGCATGGCTCCGCCCCCTCTAGAAGTGCCCCATCCGGTTGGGATCGACCTCCTTCGGTCCTGGGATCGACCAGTCAATCGTGATGGACTTCCTGGGCAGCCCTGGTATAAAGTAAAGAAGTAGCATCTGCATATACCCAGATAGTCATAATCTGTTCGCATGCAATTAAAAAGCATGTTCTGACCCATTTTTGGTACAATTAGATATCTATAAACCTGCCTCCATTACGGCGAGAAGACAGAACCACATAAATCATGGATAAGTTTTGGGAAATGTGCATTTCAAAGTAATTAAAAATATCATCTGGTAAAGAAGTCACTTGTTTGAGGTGCTTGTGAAATGCAAATGAAGCTCTCTTGCAAAAAATATTTACCCTTCCTTTATTTTAATGTCCCATCTGTCCTTTTGAAGTGACAAACTCTAAAAATCTGGACTCTTTAATCTCGTGTCGCAACAGAGGAAAAATATTTTTAGTACATTAAGCCTGCAATGTTATGCATATTTGCAAGGGATGAGCCAAATTAAACCTACTGGGTCTTACTTCTGAGTAAACATGCAGACTCCTGCTCTTCGCCTACCTTCAAAGAACGCACTATGAATATACCTTGGAGATTATTAGTCCAGCACAGGGGTGCCCACACTTTTTCAGCATGCGAGCTACTTAGAATAAAACCAAGTCAGAAAGATCTACCTGACTCCTCAAGACTGGAGAGGGGAGGGGCGGGGGTGGGGCTTGGCATGGCCTGGCTCCACCCCCTTCTGGCTTCAGCACTCCCAGCAGCTTCTCCAGGCTTGAGGATGGGAATGCCAAGCCAGTGGTGGCATAGCTAGCATGAGGCTGGCTTGGCCCTACCCGCCTCAAGGCTGGAGAAGCTGCTGGGAGTGCCAACGCTGGGGGTGGGGGCGCGGCTTGGCGTGGCCTGGCTCTGCCCACTTCTGGCTTTTGCACTCCCAGCAGCTTCTCCAGGCTTGAGGATGGGAATGCCAAGCCAGTGGTGGCATAGCTAGCACAAGGCTGGCTTGGCCGTACTCTCCTCAAGGCTGGAGAAACTGCTGCGAGTGCCGAAGCTGGGGGAGGGGCGGGGCTTGGTGCAACCTGACTCCGCCTCTTCTGGCTTTGGCAATCCCAGCAGCTTCTCCAGGCTTGAGGATGGCAGTGCCAAGCCAGTGGTGGCATAGCTAGCACAAGGCTGCCTTGGCCCTACCCTCCTCAAGGCTGGAGAAGCTGCTGGGAGTGCCGAAGCTGGGGGAGGGGGCAGGCCAGATACTAGATCAGGGCTGCTCAGGAAGTCGATCGCGATTGACCAGTCGATCCTGGGACCAAGGGAGGTCGATCCCTGCTTCTCAGAGGGGGCGGAGCCAGGTCGCCCCAAGCCCCGCCCCCTCTTCTCTGGCTTTGGAGCGCCCAGCAGCTTCTCCAGGCTTGAGGAGGGCAGTGCCAAGCCAGCCTTGTGCTAGCTATGTCACCACTGGCTTGGCATTGCCGTCCTCAAGCATGGAGAAGCTGCTGGGAGCTCCAAAGCCAGAGGGGAGGGCGGGGCTTGACAGCCTGGCTCCGCCCCCTCTGGCTTCCGCTCTACCAGCAGTTTCTCCAGGCTTGAGAATGGTAATGCCAATCCAGTGGTGGCATAGCACAAGGCTGGCTTGGTACTGCCATCCTCAAGCCTGGAGAAGCTGCTGGTAGAGCGGAATCCAGAGGGGCGCGGAGCCAGGCCGTGCCAAGCCCCCCCCCCCCCCCCCCCTCTCCAGCCTTGAGGAGGTAGGTAGATCTTTCTGACTTGGTTTTATTATAAGTAGCTCGCGTACTGAAAAAGTGTGGGCACCCCTGGACTAGATGGTCTTTAGAGGCCCCTTCCAGCACTATTATTGCTATTATTAATATTATAAATCTTAATAACATTGTTAAACATCCAGTTTAGATGCGGATGTCTTCCCTCCGCGTCAGAACTGGGGGGACAGCCGTGCCGCCCCAGTTCCGACGTGGAGGGAAGAAGCCATTCCAAAATTTCGGAATTTGTTCGGAAAATTCCAAAAAAATTTTTGAAGAATTTCGGAAGTCAATCAGATTTGAAGCACTAGCACCCCCTACATCCAGAACAGGTTTTGAACCATTTTCTTTTGGGATCAACCAGGCCTACTCTCCTGATAGATGGCCATCAGCCTCTCCTTTAAAATCTTCAGAGAAGGATCTCCGCCAAATTCTGAGGCAGCATATTCCACTTAGTTTTTTTTAACTAAAACTTACCGTTTCCCAGTTTATATACCTTTTTGTATTCACTGATGGAGCTCAGTATTTCTGCATATGCCTTTGTGTTGTGCAGCACTTACCTTGAGCAGATTTACAGGCTATCCTATAGTGGTCAAAGGACGCAATAGGAGGGGCCCAGTGGAAAGTCACAGACTCTGTTGTTACATTGTCAATAGTCAGGTTCCTAGGTGGATCGATCCCTGTATGGGACAACGTACAAAACAAAGAACTTGTCAAAAATCCGCATATGGTGGGTACATACAGTAAATATAATGTTCTCATGAAAAAGCAAGTGGTTCTGACCCTCTGTTGATATTGTTAAACATTTCTAATGGTTAGAATAAGGGATTTCCGCACGTAGTTGTGTCTTTTCTTAATTGTGATTGTGTTGTCGAGCAATTTAGAATGGCTGTGGATGTTGCCGAACAATTTAGGATAGCCTGGGCCATAGAGGGCAGAGGCCCAGAAGTACCCCTAAAGCGAGGATTTCAGCAAAAACCTCTGGCAAGTTTTAATAGCAAATAAAAATCCCTTTCCCAAATGATCTCACGAAAGAAGTCCGGAAGAAGATGACACTGAAGCTTTTTATTCTTGTCAGCTAAGAAGGATGACCACTGCAGATTCCTTGTCGCAAAGCAGTCATAAAGATACATTGAAACATATGCCATTTTTATACACTTTACAGAACTGTCAAATTCAAACTTTCCCGCCCCTGCATGCTGTAGGCTTCATGATGATTGGGTGGAACCTTGGAAGCCAGCTGTAGTCGGAACCAATCGTGAAACAGCACCGCTTTTGCACTGGCGAATGGGAAGCGAGGGACAGGAATGTGTTCAAAACAAAGAGCAGCTGGAGTTTTCTTGATTAGATCATGTCCATATGTAAATGAAGATCCGAGCCCCTGACCTTTCGAGCCAAAGGAATTCTTTTATTCTTGGTGAAAAACAGGAATTGTCCATAATGCCCCTTCCTTGTTGACAAACGGTCATGCGCACATTCTATCCATGAGAAGTTTCAGCCTTCTGGTTGGTAAATAAATGAAATACCTGTGCTGGTTTCCAAGGCCAGCAGTGACAGCCGGTTATGAAATATGAAATATAGTTATGCCATACGTTCTATAAACACGGGACGAGGCTATCTCAGAGGGTCCAGCATTTATGAAACAAAAGGAGTCTTTCAAAAATGGGGAGAAGGGAGAGAACCTTCTCCAAACCAGAAAGAGTCCTCTGTCATGCAAATTGCTCCAATGATTGGATTAAAGGGTGCAGCCGGGAATGTGGTTTCATCCTGATCCCAAAACAACAGCTGGGTCACGTAGCATTCCTTCATATTATTTTACACACAGGGAGGGGGGAAAACATGCAGGAAAATTACATAGGAGGGTTTCAGGGGAACATCACCAATGTCTCATAATTATTTCAAGGGGTGGAAAGAAAGTCCATATGATCTTGAAAAGCATCAAATCCATATGCTTTGGGGAAAGTCCATCTGTGTCCTTGGGAAAACTATAAGAGAAAAGTTCTTTTTGCTAATAGCCAGAAGAGAGTCCAAACACATGGAAGTCCTTGGAAAACTATGTCTCCCAAACTGCTCAGGGTTGCATGTCCGCATGCAACTCCATGCACAAAGAGTCAATGGCCTCAGGCAGGGCCGTAGCCAGGATTTTGGTTCGGGAGGGGGCTGAGTTTGGTTCGGGGGGCTGAGACTGGGTGAAAGAGGGTCTACCCTAGCAAACCTTTTGTATTGTTATCCCAATAACCCCATTAATGTGGGATATAATGAGCATGGTGATCAGATCATGATATGAATAAACATAACAGTTTAAATAATGTACCAGTAAGGCCTTTCGCTGACCACCCTGAGAATTTTTCGGGGCTGAAGCCCCTTAGCCCCCCGGCTACATGCCTGGCCTCAGGTTAAGTGAGGCAAGAAAACAGAGAGGTAGAAATGGCCGGAGGTCTTTTGATGCCAAATCCCAGCCTTTGGTGCTAGAGATGCCAGACCACATGTGCAGGAAAATTGGAACTCCCTGCTGCAGGTCAAACCAATTAGGATGCAGATGGGCTTTTTCTGGGGCTCGCCTTCAGTGATAGTGAGATCCAAGCCACTGTGGCTTTAGCCTGGTGAGAAAAAGAAGCCAGTTTTCCAGAATAAATCTCACCATTAAGTTGATGCAGAAGTCACCAAGGTATTTATTTCTGTTCCAGTTGGAAAAGGATGATGGCTGCAGTAACCTGCTGAAGAGCTGCCATGCCAAGTACAAGAAGTTACACATTTTATACTTTTCCCAGTCTGAATTTCCTGTGCCAGCCTCCAGAGCCGGTTTTGCTGTGATTGGCCAGAGGGAAGCCATGACATCAGCAAATCAGGAGTGGCCGGGGGCTCATGCGGCTCAACCAATGGGAGCCCGGGCCCTGCTTCGGTTGCTCAGCAAATGGTGTGAGAGGAGTAAAATAGTTCCTTGATGATGGGATTATGAGTGAGCCTTACTGGACCCTATTGATAGGTGAACACGGCGATTGCCGACAGTCCGCAAGCCCGATCTGTCTATTGAAACAGAGTTTGGAAATAACATTTCTGTCTGCCCTCTCGGAGCCAGCCCGTTGTTCAAAACAGGCCAGGATTACCCATAATGCCAACCTAGGCCATGGCCTAGGGGTGCAAGCCGAGGGGGGGGGGCGCAGATCACGGACCAAATAAAATAAAATAAAATGCTGAAACAAATAAAAACACAACACGCATGGAGATGAGGAAGGAAGGATACCGGAGGTCCTCCTTTTTGCGCAGCCCCTGCCCCTTCCTGAATACCAGCTCCTGCCTCCGCTATTGTTGCGCAAACAGTGTATGCGCAGGGGCTCTTGACACTGGCGACGCCGACAGGAGGAACAATTAACTCCCTCATGCCGACAGCATCCACTTGCTGGCTCCTTCAGTGCAAGTACAGGAAACTCCATTGCGCAGTCGGCGCATGCCCTAACCCCATGAAAGCTGGTATTCCTCTTCCAACACAAGGAGGAGACTCCTCCTTACTGGAGAGAGAAGCGCAACTGCCGGCTACGGCACATGCGCAAACCCCAGTAACGCGACAAGCCCCGGTATCGGGGAGAAGCGCGGCATCGGTACAGCTGCTGACTACAATGCATGCGCAATCCCCGATACTGGGTAGGAGCCAAGTGCCTCAAGCCCCGCATCGGGGAGGAGGCTCCTCCCCGCATGCCTCTGCTGAGAGGGAAACTCCTGTGGCGGGCCTAGTGGGGCCACACCGGGAGAGTTGGATGCGGGGCCCTAAGGGGGACGACCTAGGGCGCAAAAAGGTGTTAATCTGGGCCTGCTTCAAAAGTACAGTGATACTGGTTTCTTGATGGGATCTGTGGATCCATTCTTCTGGGGAAAGGGGAGGCCATTGTTGGAGAAGCTGCAACATCCCCTTCTCTACTCAGGTGGGGAAATGTCCTTTGTGATGAATGATTAACAAGTCCAAAGGTTCCCGATACTTAGGTGGCTTGGCCGTTGACCCTCCGAGGCCTAAGGAAAGGGACCATCAAGCTATTGTCTATATTGTGAAATGCTTGAGAGTTCATTCAACAAAATGCAGACCCAGGGCAGCTTGTGGCACCTGAGTCAGGAAGAGCTGCCAGAGTTCATAAAAAGGTCACTATGCCTCATGTTTTATACATACATATATGAAATTATTGGGAACATGGGGTTCATGTCTGGCTTCCGCTTGGGGCAAGGGCTGGTCTCTATCACAGACCACTGCCAGTGAACTGGTCTCTATCACAGCACCATCCACCATTCGCTATTGATCCACCGTTTAGCCATGACAGGAGTGAGGGTGTCTGCCCTTAAATGGGTGGCCTCCTTTCTACCAGATCTGGGACAATGGGTGGAGAGGGGAGGCGTGGTCTCCGAGAGGCTCTCCCTTAATTGTGGGGTCCCCCAAGGGGCGATCCTATCTCCTCTATTATTTAACATCTACATGCGTCCACTGGCCCAATTGGTGCGTAGCTTTGGTCTGGAGTGCCATCAGTACGCTGATGACACCCAGCTGGTGCTGAGGATGGAAGGCCGGCTGGACTCTGTACCCGATTATTTCCATCAGTGCCTTGAAGCCGTGACTGGGTGCCTACGGGCCAGCAGGTTGAAGGTGAACCCGTTGAAGACAGAGGTCCTGTGGCTGGGTTGCCCTGGGGGGGGGAGCTCCAGCTGCCAATAATGGATGGCGAGGTGGTTAGCCCATCGGAAACTGCTAACACAAGTGGGGAACCGTGTCTACACACTGAGTAAACACACTGGAACAGTATATGCACATATATGTATGTTACACTGTATTGATTGATGTCCACTCGGCCTTGACAAAGACCGCCAGGTTGAAATGAGATGAGTAATTCCAGGGTATTTACTCCCTGGTCGGCCCTCTCTTGTATGTGGTTTACCAGCAACTACGACTGACTCCGCCAGATCGTTCCCGGAGCAGATCGCCTTGCTGCAGCGGCTTTTAGCCACTACTACCCATTGTGGATTTACAAATCGGGTTCCCTACAATGGGAGGATTACAGTATTTGGATCCAATCCACCTTATTTTGGTTTTTTCCTTCACGTTGGAACATTACCTGACTCAATTGTGGGGCAGCTATAATTTGAATCATATAGGAACTATTCTCCGTTACGGATATCTCACAGCGGGACTCCACACATCGTCGGTAGGAACCTGTTTGAGTAGTGTGCCTATATTATTATAAGTTCTAGTACTATTGACATATTGATTTATGAATTATGGTCTATTAATGAAGATATTGTATGAATATACTGAACTTTGGTTAGCCCGTCGGCCCTGGTTAAAAGCCTGGGAGTCCAACTGTTTCCTTTTGAACTGGCTGGTTGTATTTTGTGTTTATTGACTCTACACACCTTATTTTTTAGTGTGTTTGAACCCTTTTGGCCAATTTGGAGCTTTGTGACACTGCAAATAAACTCTTACTTTTAACTCTAGTGGATTTGGCTCCTTTAAGGTAGTCTGTTTACAACAGCAGGTTTGCGGGTTGCTCCATGCTTCTTCTAGTGTCAACTTGCCTTGAGTTTTTTTGGGGGGGGCATGCAAATATGTGGCTATGTTTTATTCAAGACCCTATCACACAACCAAGAGAAGGCAATGGTGGTAGCAGATGCATCTTTTGAAGTGCTTGATAGAAATAAATCTACTTAAATAATCACTTTGATAGATGACTGACAGGCACATTAAATTCTTAGGCCAAAATGGAAGACGCAGCAGTTCTGCACAGTGTCACTTTCCAGCCATGGTGATAGCTTACTCTCGAGAATTTTGCCATTTTTTACAAAAGTAATCTGCTAGCTGTCACTGTTGATAAGAAGACCTTAAAATGTGCTCCAAAACATAATTGTGTGTGCATCTGTATAGGTCTTATATCAATGGTTTTGCTTCATTTATCATCGTAATTGGCAAGGCAGTTAACATGATTATACATTTCATTCCTCATTTACGGAGCCGGTTTTGACACCACAAAGGGGCCGTGATTAGAAGAAGCATCCCAGCAGCGGTTCGAAGAGCAGAAGGGGCAACCCTTCCCCACAACATCTGCATGTGCACCTGAGATGCCTCTTCCATTGGGACCAAAGGGAGGGGAAAATGCAGAATCCACAATACGTTCAAGAAAGCTTCTTCAGTATCCCATCACTGTAGTTATCAGACAGTAAAACAAACAAACTTGGAGCTAGAGCCATAACGTTATGAGCTTCTGCCTTCACTCGGTTCAGTGCTAGAGATCCTAATACTCCTCCAATGGTCACGAGGAGCCAGGGCCGGCCCTAGGTAATTTAAAATGGTAAGCGAACAGTATTTTGGCACCCCGCCCCCCAACCAATCACTGATATATATATATATATATATGTGTGTGTGTGTGTGTGTGTGTGTATATGTGTGTGTATGTGTATATGTATGTATGTATATATATATGTATATATGTATATATATATATAGGGTGCATTGACAAATATGGGCCCTCCAAGTATTTTGGACCTCCTACTGGCTGTTTGGAATTGTGGGAGTAGAAGTCCAAAACACATGGAGGGCTGAAGTTGGCCCATGCCATATATATATATATATATATATTCCCACCATTTTCCCTGCTCTATTCCTATTCCCTTTGAGTGTGTGTGTGTGTGTGTGTGTGTGTCTATATTCCCCTTATTCCTTCCTTCCTTCCTTCCTTCCTTCCTTCCTTCCTTCCTTCCTTCCTTCCTTCCTGTCCTTCCTTCCTTCCTTCCTTCCTTCCTTCCTTCCTTCCTTCCTTCCTTCCTTCCAGCCCTATACCCCAGAATATCAAGGTAGAAAATCCCACATTATCTGAGTGTGGACTCAGATATTCAAAGCAGATATTGTGGGATATAGGGCTGTGTGGAAGGGCCCTCGCCCTTTTCCTTCCCCCAGGCACCAGGGGTAAAATGTCGGTTGAAACTTTGAAAACTGACAGTTGGTGAGCAGTTAGGCCGTTAGGGAGGCCACAGAACTCTGGGGGGAGTGGATGGTTGGTCTCTGACAGAGTAGGTCAGAGTGAGTTAGGCTCTTGAGAGAGTGAGCAGCTTTATGCTGGGCTTTTTAGGACTCTGGCTAAGAAAGCAGAGTCAGCTAGTTGTAGTCAGCAGATAATATTTTAGCAGGATTATCTGGGGTGCTACGTTGAATGTAACTTGTTTAAGTTTGTGCACGTTTTTAAAGTAACCACACGCTCCAACGTTTTATTGTAACCATTACGCTCCTGTACCTGTGAACCTCTCACAAGTTGTTAAAATAAACTCTGTTTTGTTGTTCATCCAGTCCTGCCTCACGGTGTTTCAATCCTCCCAGTTTTTTATGGTGGCAGTGTGAGATAAGGAAAACCTCTTGAGGTTTTTAATCTAAAAGTTCCCTGACACTTTGCCCAGCCTTGAGAATTAGGCGAGCCCTCACCACAATACTTGGTGGCAGCAAGGTGTTAAAACCACCCTTTCTCCACATTAATTGGTGGCAGCGGTGGGATAGCCTGCCCTGCCACGGTGTAAAAACAGCTTCTCTCCACCACATGTGCCATTACCACAAGATAAGTTTCTGTACTATTCCCCTCAAGATGGGAAACCTAGATGACGGATAAACATGTCTATAGGCCTATAGCTGCATGGAGAAAGCCAGCTGTCAAGGAGAAATGTGTTAGCGTAGTCTTCTCTCTGTCACAGAGGAAAGGCTTCTATTTGCTTCACAGACTTCAGCTGGAAGGATGTTTTCATCATTTCAAAGGATTTCAGAATGAATGTGAACGGTACAAATCCATCTTTTTGGCTGTTTTGTAGATTTCGAGGCTCACAGTGTGCATATGTATATAATTGCCTGGTACTGCAGTTGGAATTAGTTATGGTCTAAAAGCAAAACACTGCACTGAGACAATAGAAGGAAGGACGGGAAGATTACTGTAGCAGCGGGCCAGGACAAATGAGCTAGCTAGGGGGGGAAAGGAACTTTGGAATCTATTGTGCCATTGTAGAATTTGTCTGCTGGTAGTAGGGAGGTGCAGCACATGGTTTATAGCCTGGAGAGACATGAAACTAACAATCCCCTTAATCCAGTCAATGGCCACACTGAAGCGATGTGTTACTAGAAGGATAAGCCATAGGAGTTTGCAATTTGCCTAGCTGGAAAATGGGCCATCTTATCACACACAGACATACTGTAGATTTCCATCTACTTTGGCCTTGCTTGACTGCTGATATGTCAATATGCCTGGATCAGAACTTTGCAAAGTTACTTGCAGTTCATCTTTATTCAGGTTATATTTCATTCCTGCATAGCGAAAGGGCTTCTCATAGAATCTGCTCTGTGGTTCCACTACTGGCAAATCAAAGAAAATTATAAACAAGATCGGAAAAAGGGGTTTGAAACAACAGACTCCACCTGGTCAAAAATTCTAAAAAGTGACATTAAAAATATACAGAAATCCTACCAATTACTACTAGGGTGGGCCACGGAGGAAAATTTGGTTAAGGAGGTAATGATAAAATGGGCTAGAATGGTGGGACACACCATAGACCTGTGCAAATGGGAAGAAGTGTGGTGTAAAAAACTAAAATATACCTACGCTGTTGAGATAGAAGAAAATTGGTATAAGGTATTCTACATGTGGTATTTAACACCAGAAAAGCTCTCGAAGTTCAGTAAAGGAAAAGTGAATATGAAATGTTGGAAATGTGAAGCAAATGTAGGTACCTACTCTCATGTGTGGTGGGAGTGCAAGGTGGTAAAGAAATACTGGTGGGAGATATTTAAGAGGACAAAAGACATCCTGGGGGAAAAAATTGATTTCAAACCAGAGTATTTCCTACTGGGGATATTTGATTTCGAGTTAGATAGAAATGATGATAAAATCTTCTTTTATCTACGCCGCAGCAAGGATAAGTCTGGCCAGATTCTGGAAACTCAAAGAAGTACCAACATACCAGGACTGGCTAAAAAAGGTATACGACATAATGAACATGGATCTGCTGACACTGGAAGTAGCGCAAAACAGGGCATTTGAAAATAGAACGGACTGGAGTAAATTTATTGACTACCTTAAATTGAAGAAATATAGATTAATATGATTCAATTTAATTTAGGAGTGAAGGTAAGACAGCATAGGACAACTGCGTTTCAACTACAGGAAGGGGAAGCAAATGCCTACCCTACTGTGAAACGGTGTAATGAGGTAGTGAGCCCTGCAAAGCGGACCAGGAGGACAATAGGGGGAATTTATATGTGTAGGTGAGCGGTGGTGGTTTCGGGGGGAGGGAAGGGAGGGGGGTTATGTTTTTATGTTTGTATGGTTTTTGATGTTCTGTTTCTCTGTCTTTATGAATGAATAAAAAATAAATTAAAAAAAAAAAGGAAAAAGAATCTGCTCCGGTCCTTCTTGGTGGGTCGTTCCCAGATGGTGAAGATGGGGGGGGGGGATCCCTGCTCGGACCCCTGGCCTTTGACCTGTGGGGTCCCACAAGGTTCCATTCTGTCCCCTATGCTTTTTAACATCTACATGAAACCGCTGGGAGAGGTTATCTGGGGTTTTGGAGTGGGTTGCCATCTCTATGCAGGGGCGGATTTTAACGGTATGAAAAGTAAGCGGCCGCTTATGGGCGCCACGTGGCCAGGGGTGCATCCAGCCGCGGCCGCCCGGTTCGGCGCATGGGGTCCAGCGCATGGGCGTGACTCCAAGTGGTCGGAGTTGCGTGAGGCGGGAGGCTCCACCCGACTGCAAAACATTCCTTCCTCCAGAGTTGCGAATCGCACACCAAGAGGCCGAAAAGGAGGAAGGAACGTTTTTGCGGCCGGAGGCGGTAGGCTCCGTCACGGCTGCATAATGTTCCTTCGTCCTTTTTGGCCTCTTGGAGTGCGATTCGCAACTCCGACCACCTAGTGTTGCGCTGCAACTAAGGCGCATGTGCGAAAGTTCCACACATGCGCCATTGCTGCGGCGTACTCCAAGAGGCCAAAAAGGATGGAGCTACGTCTGGGAGTGATCCTGGATTCATCGCTGAGCCTGGAGCCCCAGGTCTCGGCGGTGGCTGGGAGCTTTTGCAGTTAAAGCTTGTGCGCCAGCTGCGCCCGTACCTTGGGAAGTCTGACTTGGCCACAGTGGTCCATGCTCTGGTTACATCCCGAATAGACTACTGTAATGCTCTCTACATGGGGTTGCCTCTGAAGACTGCTTGGAAGCTGCAATTAGTCCAACGTTCGGCAGCCAGGTTACTAACAGGAGCGGGGTACAGGGAGCGCACAACGCCCTTGCTGCGCCAGCTCTACTGGCTGCCAATTAGCTTCTGGGCATAATTCAAAGTGCTGGTTTTAACCTACAAAACCCTATACGGTTCTGGCCCAGTTTACCTGTCCGAACGGAATCTCCCCTACGAACCATCAAGAACATTAAGATCCTCTGGAGAAGCCCTGCTCTCGGTCCCGCCGGCTTTGCAAGCGTGGCTGGTGGGGACAAGAGACAGGGCCTTCTTTGTGGTGGCCCCTCGGCTGTGGAACTCTCTCCCAAGCAATGCTAGATCTGCCCCCTCCCTGTTGTCCTTTAGGAGGCTGGTGAAGACCTGGATGTGGAACCAGGCCTTCCCAGAATAGGCTGAGATTGGCTATTGTCTGAATGTATGACCACGTTTACAGATTGAGTGGAATTGTTTTAATGGCGATGTGTTTTATGCTGGGTTTTAATGTATTTTAATATGTTGTTGTAGTTGTTTTTAATCTGTATAGCATTGAATTTTTGCTGTAATGCCGGTCTGAGTCCCTCAATAGAGGTGAGAAGGTCGGGGCACAAAACTTTTAAATAAATAAATAAATAAATAAATAAATAAATAAATAGTGTCGCGTTGCAATTAAGATGCATGCGCAAAACTAGCTGGCCCTGCGCATGCGCACACCGGTGTGCATGCGCGCACTGGCGCGTGTGCGCACACTGGCGCAGCGCATAACTAGCTTGCCTTACGCACGTGCACATCAGCGTGCATGCGCACTTGGCGCGAGGCCGGAGAGTGAGGGGGCGCCAAAAGAATGTTCGCATACCATTTTAAATTACCTTCGTCCGGGCCTGTCTCTATGCAGATGACACCCAACTCTACTACTCCTTTCCACCTAACTCCAAGGAAGCCTCTCTGATACTGGACGAGTGCCTGGCCATTGTGACTGTCTGGATGAGGATGAATAAGCTGAAGATCAATCCTGACAAGACAGAGGTCCTTCTGGTCGATCGTAAGCCAGATCGAGGTATATGGTGGCAACCTGTGCTTGACGGGGTTGCACTCCCCTTGGGTACTGGTTGTGGGGGGTCGGGAGCAGGTCAGGGTTTTGCCCTTCTGCTCGAGATCCCGCACAGGGGAGGTCTAAGGTAATTCTAAGTTTGAACACTATTTTGGCGCCCCAAAAAACATTATTGCTCCTGCTCCTTTCACTCGGCTCCCCCTCTTCTCCGCCGCCCCTCTCGCCTTCCCTGACTTACCGGAGACCCAGTGTGCCTACGGGCTCAAGTGAACTCCGTAGGCACTGGGCATTTGTCAAGTTACGCAGTGACGGAGCTCTCTTGGTAGGCACTGGGCATCGCGCGTAAATCTGTGACATGAAGTGGATGGACCTAGAGAGTTCGTAGGCTGTGATGGCTGCATGCCCAGTGCCTACGGAGCTCTCTTGAGGTCCAGGTTATTGTTAAATACAATCTCCAAAGGCCGCGTAATGCCAAAGACCGCCCCTGCCCGTGTACAACTGGTGGGCCACTGTGTGATACAGAATGCTGGACTAGATGGGCTGAGGTCTGATTCAGCATGGCTCTTCTTATGTTCTTAAGTCACAGGTCCGCAGCTTGGGTGTCCTCCTAGACATTTGAAGCTAACATTTGAAGCTCAGGCGGTGGCGGTGGCTGGGAGGGCCTTGGAACAATTAAAACTTGTGCGCCAGCTGCAACCATACCTCGTGGAGTCAGATCTGCCCCCCCCCCCAGTTAAATGAGTTTGGGCCAAATGTGACTTTTTAAAATAGACAGAATCAAGTCCTGCATTCAAACAAACATTCACCCTGAGTTTCAGCAGCTAACTTGAACTTGTATTTCTTGCTCCCCATCCCAACATGAAATATATCCTGTGTTCATGAGGTGCAAAAATAGGCAAACAAACTAAGATGGTATGAGAGAGAGCCCTTTTCCTCTTACCTGTTACAACGGAGCCAATAATGGGCTCCGAGCTGACGGGGCCATGTACAGCCACCAAGGAGACCATGTACTCTGTGGACGGCTGCAGACCAGTCAAAGCAGCATGTCTCTTGGTCGGATCCAGCATCACTTGCTTGCTTTCCTCTTTGTCTCTGGGGCTGTAGTTCAGTATGAGTTTATCTGCTGGAGGGGAGGGATCGCTCCAAGTGATGTTCACACTGGAGGAAGTCACATGAGAAAAGTGAAGCTGTGTGATGGGTCGGAACCCTGGAAATAAGAATGCAGAAAGAAAGCTGCAAGCCTCAAAAAGGTCGGCCGGGCCTTTCTCAGCCAGGGAGTGCAAGTGAGTAGTGCACACCTAAGTATTTGCAAAAGGAGCAGTTGGAGAGTAATCCTGCCCATTGGTCTCTTGTTAGCAAAGGGGAAAGAAAGAAGAAATGAGCTTTGAATGCATTTGCCAAGCATTATTCAGTTCCAATACCTAACTTTTATTTTATCTGCTTAATTGTGATAATTTTATATATGTATTAAAATTATTTTTATTTAAATAAATAATTTTATTTATTATTTATAATATAATGTAGTATAATATAATATGATACAATCTATATATATAAAGGAAGAGTCGTCATGGAACGACCGTCCTAAACAGAGAAACCTTACAACGCAGAGACACCAAACTTGCCAAAAGAAATAGGCCTCAGACAAGGTACGTTTGTAGCAACGAAACTTTTCTCCCCAAAACCTAAAAGGCCCCCAAAACAACAAGTAAAAAAACCCTACATTTCCCAGCATCCTCCGGGGCTGCCAACAACTCTCCCAGCCTCTACATTCTGAGAACATGATTGGCTGCCAATAAGGGCGGATTTGCATAACTCCTGTACTGGCCAGCCAACATGAACATTCCGACCCATAATAAACTGTCAGAGGAGGATAAGGCAAAGGGCTGAGGCACAAACACAAACACCCAATTCACTTCCCACAGAAAATTTACACCCCTACAAATCACAGACCACGCCCAAAATTGACAGTAAGGCTTCATTAACTTAATTTCCCTGACTAGGCCTCACTTAATGGAATGCAGTTTACGCTCAGAATTGACAGTAAGGCTTCATTAACTTGATTCTCCCGACTAGCCCTCAGCTCATTGGACATTGTGTATGGCCTGAATTGACAGTAAGGCTTCATTAACTTGCTGTTCCTGACTAGGCCTCAGCTCATGGGACATTGTGTATGGCCTGAATTTACAGTAACCTACCTTGGCACACAGAGCCCCTATGACCCACGCTACATTCTACTACAGTTTGGAGGAGGGTGGACCATGGATTATGGGACTTGAAGTACCTCCATGGATAATGGGATTTGTAGTACTTCAAAACCCATCATTCCCCACAGACCACTGTGTCCCAGAACCAAGACCGATAAAGACCAAACTTGGCAAACAATGCCCCCCATGACCCACACTCCATCCGACTGCAGATTAGAGGAGGACACACCATGGATAATGGGATTTCAAGTACCTCCACTCACTTCCAAAGTACCCCACCCACACACGCATCAACCTCTACATCAACACAGCAGACGGAAAGACAAAAAACATTGTATATCCACAAGCTATGCAGAATGCCAGCAACACCACACAACAACAACTCCACAGGACTCCAACATCCCACCCACCAAAACAACCCACAATGACACAGCCATGACCCCACCAAGACCATAAGTAACATCAATTCCAACCCTTACATACTCAGACTTCCTCACATCTCCAAAATAGGGCACAGCAACGCGTGCCGGGTACAGCTAGTATAGTATAATGGTATAGTATAATATTGTATATGCATATAATATGGATAATGTTGTAATGTAATACAATATAATACTACTACTACTAATAAGATATTATAATTGTATATTTATGTTACATGTAATATTACTAATAATATTGCAGTATAATTTGTTATAATACAATGTGATAAGTAATTGTTGTACTGTGACAATGACATAGTATGTTGTATTTGAAATTATAGTATAATATAGTATGGTATATGTATATTGTGCATACATAGAATATTGATAATGTTGTAATGTAATGCAATACATTACTAATAATATGATACTGTAGCTATATATTTTGTGTTACATGCAATATTACTAATAATATTGCGATATAATTGTTATAGTTCAATGTGATATTGTTATAGCACAATGTGATGTGTAATATTGATGTCATGCTGTGGCAATAATATAGTTTATTGTATTTGTATAGTTCAATGTGATATTGTTATAGCACAATGTGATATGTAATATTTATTTATTATTTATTTACTTCATTTCTATTCCACCCTTCTCACCCCGCAGAGAACTCAGGGCGGATTACAATGTACACATTACATTTAGACACACAAACACACAAGACAGACAGAGGCAATTTAACATCTGTCCACCAGGGGGAGCTGTCGCACTCCTTCATTCCTCTGCGTGTTTCCTGGAGATCTTTTTCATGGCCTCGTAAATCAGTTAAATTAAGCCTCCCCACTAAGTGGTACCTTAATTTCTTACTTGACAGATGCAACTGTCTTTCGGGTTGCAAAGGTCGACAACAGGCTACACAATAGGTTGAGAGCCCACCTCGATCCGGGCAGGCCTCGAACTCATGACCTTCTGGTCAGTAGAGATCTTATGCAGCTGGCACCCAGCCAGCTGCGCCACATTCCTGGTGCTGTACTGTGATGTTGTACTGTGGAAATAGTTACAGTTCATTGTATTTGCATTTTGCTTGTGTGCCGCTCTGAGTCCCCTTCGGGGTTGAGAAGGGTGGCATGTAAATATTGTGAAATAAATAAATAAACTTTATAAACTGGGCAAATACAGCTCTGTGGGCCAGACATGGCCGTTTGGGCTCTTCCATCTGTCTCACCCCTCCTCTCAGCATGTGGACGTGGCAGCCCACCATGGCCCTAGGTCAGTGTTTCCCAACCAGTGTGCCGGGTCACACTAGTGTGCCGTGAGCCATCATCAGGTGTGCCGTGGGAAATTGGAACCTCCAGGAAGGGGGAGTCTAGTGTGTTGAAGTATAAGACCCTTAGAAACCTACCTCAATAAAGGCACAAAATTACAAACACCCCCTCCCCACCCGTTGTCTACTTGGTGTCTCCCTCTCCATGCATTGGGAAGGCCCGCCTCCCTTTCCCCAAGTAGAGACCTCCTCTTGCCTCCTGGGAGTTCTGTGTGGGAAGTTTGGCCCAGTTCTATCATTGGTGGGGTTCAGAATGCTCTTTGATTGTAGGGGAACTATAAATCCCAGCAACTACAACTCCCAATTGTCAAGGTCTATTTCCCCTGAACTCCATCTGCATTCACATTTGGGCATATTGAGTATTCATGCCAAGTTTGGTCCAGATCCAACATTGTTTGAGTCAACAGTGCTCTCTGGATATAGGTGAACTACAACTCCAAAACCAAAGGTCAATGCCCACCAAACTCTTATAGCATTTTCTCTTGGTTATGGGAGTTCTGTGTGGGAAGTTTGTGTCTTTCTGCCATTCCTGCCAGGATATCTATGTTGAGTTCATCGAAACAGGCCCAGGTTTCACACTGAGTGTATAAATACATTTAAAAACATATTAACTATATGTATGACTGTGTTAGAGTGTCATTTTGTGTCATTTTGGTTGGTGGTGTGCCCCAGGATTTGGTAAATGTAAAAAGTGTGCCGCGGCTCAAAAAAGGTTGGGAAACACTGCCCTAGGTTGACAGGAGGGCCGAGACAGAGACACTTGGCTTCCAAGAGCGTTCTAGAGAGCTCTCAGTAGCAGCCTGTCTCTTCCTCCTCTCAGACTGCCCCAAACACCCCCTCCCACGTCAATTGCTCTCGGGGCCCCCCTGCTCCGCTCCCTTCCAGCCCAGCCTAGCCCACAATGCGGCCCCTGCCCCCCCCCCCAATTGCCCATACCCATTCTAGAAAGTATGCACTTTTCTGCTGCTGATTTCCTCCCCTACAAAAGAGAGACAATGTGCATGTGTAGATTTTAAGGAGTGGGTAAATGCAGGCCCGGATTAGCCTCTTCGGCCACCTGAGGCCAAGACGCCCCACGCTGCCCTCCCCCAGGGCGCGGGAAGCCATGCCCCCAGGGCGCGGGAAGCCACGCCCCAGGGCGCGGGAAGCCACACCTTCCCAGGGCGCTGCTGCGCATGTGCGGCAGCAGCCCCGGTCATGCGGCTTCCGTCGCCGCCTCCTCGCGCCCTCCTTCCGTTCGCGGGAGGAGGAGGAGGCGGCCGGTGCCGTGCGGCTTCTGTCGCCTCCTCCTCCCGCGACTGGAAGGAGGGCCCGAGGAGGTGGAAGGAAGCCACGCGGCACCGGCCCCGCGGCTTCCGTCCCCCTCGCGCCTTCCTTTCGGTCGCAGGAGGAGGAGGTGGATGGAACGGAAGGCGCATGGCATTGCTCATGGGGCTTCCGTCCGCCGCCTCCTCCACCTCCCGCGACCAAAAGGAGAGCGCGAGGAGGAGGGCGGGACTTCCCTTCCTCCTCCTCGTGCCTTCCTTTCAGTCGCGGGAGGAGGAGGAGGCGGCAGACGGAAGCCCCACGAGCAGTGCCGCACGGCTTCTGTCCACCTCCTCCTCCCCGCGACCGAAAGGAAGGCGGGAGGTCCCGCCTCCTCCTCGCCGCCTGGGCCGCCCCTTGCAAAGGAAGGAGGCGGCCAGGAGGAGGAAGGGAAGGCCTGCCCCGCCGGCAGGCATGCATGTAATATTGATGTCATGCTGTGGCAATAATATAGTTTATTGTATTTGTATAGTTCAATGTGATATTGTTATAGCACAATGTGATATGCATTTCTATTCCACCCTTGAATGCATGCCTGCCGGCGGGGCGGGCCTTCCCTTCCTCCTCCTCGCCACCTCCTTCCTTTGCAAGGGGGCGGCCCAGGCGAGGGGAGGGCGCCATTCCCTCCTCCCCGCCCCCTCACAGCGCTCTGCCCTCGCCCTCTCCCGAGGTATGATGGCTCTCTTGGGAGAGGGTGGCGGGAAAGCGCTGCAAGGGGGCGTTTTTTTTAAAAATTATGTTTTCGGGGGACCGAATCCGCTGCCCCCCAAAACCTGCCGCCCGAGGCCATGGCCTAGGCTGGCCTTATGGGTAATCTGGGCCTGGGTAAGTGGGAAGAAGGGGCTACAGTGGAAGTGTATAACAAGGATCTGACTTCCAGCCAAGGCAGTCAGCATCACTTGGGCTGGCTCTGCGCATGGCTTCTAGGAAATGTCATACTTACCTACTCTATAGGCATAGCAGATATGTCCTGGGAGGCCTGTTTGTCAAACCTGTTTGCCTGGGTTTTCTTTTGTCAATTAACAGGCCCGCCTGACTTCTTTGGAGATCATGGGCTCTGCTTTTTCCTCCACTATTTGCTCAGCCTCAACTCAAACATGCAAAGCAGAAATTACTATTCACTCAGGTTGCTAGTGGATTCAGAAAACCATGCTGCCTTTGCCTTTCCATGCATCATGGCTGAAATGCATTTATTTATTTATTTACTACATTTCTATACTGCCCCTCTCAGCCTGAAGGCCATTCGAGGCGGTTTACATAAGGCAATGACTGCCCTTCAGATAAAACATAATTAAAAGCAATTAAAACAATAACCATATAAACAACTAACTAACAATTAAAAACATAAAAAATACAATTCTCAGCGTCTCGTTAAATAACCTCATCACTTTCCTGATCTTCAGAGCAACTAGATGGGACTTACGAGGGCGGGTCAATAAGTCCGTGACTTTTTGAGTTTCCCGCCTCTTGACTGAAAGGGCAGCCCTGTTCCTTTCGACAGGCACCTGTCAGTTGACTCCTGTCAAAATTTGAACAAGCTGTGTCATTTAGTTTGTGTTTGACAGCCATTGATAGCAGACTACCGCCTGATTTGAGGAGAAAATGGAAAAAAGTGAATTTTGTGTGCTCATTCAGCATTTTTTCCCCTGGAAAAAAACCATTACTCAAATCAAGGCTAAGTTTGATAAATACTATGTGGACTCTTCACCATCCACTTCAATGGTAAAAAAGTGATATACTGGATTTTGTTGTGGCCGTACAAGCACGGAAGATGCCGAACGTTCTGGACGCCCAGTTGAGGTCTCTACACCTGAAACAATTGAAAAAATTCATGATATGGTGTTGGCCGATCGGAGATTGAAAGTGCGAGAGATTGTGGAAGCCACAGGCATCTCACGTGGCTCAGTGGTTTCAATTTTAAATGATCACTTGGGTATGAGAAAGCTTCCCGCAAGGTGGGTGCCACGTTTGTTCACAATCGACCACAAACGCAATCGTGTGACAATTTCGCAGGAGTGTTTGGCGTTGTTCAACCGCAATATGGACGGGTTTTTGCGCCGTTTTGTAACCGTGGACGAAACGTGGATCCACCACAACACACCAGAGACCAAACAGCAGTCAAAACAGTGGGTTTCTCGGGGTGAATCGGCGCCAAAGAAGGCCAAGGTGGGTTTGTCAGCCAATAAAGTCATAGCAACCGTTTTTTGGGATGCACGCGGTATAATCCACATTGACTCCCTTCAAAAGGGTAAAACAATCAATGGCGAATATTATGCCAACTTATTGGGTCGATTTAATGAGGATTTGAAAAAAAAGAACCGCATTTGGCCAAGAAAAAAGTTCTTTTGCACCAGGACAATGCAAGGGTGCACACATGTGCAGTTGCCATGGCAACAATCCATGAATTGGGATACAAATTGCTCCCTCATCTGCCCTATTCTCCGGATTTAGCCCCAAGGGACTATTTCTTGATTCCAAACCTGAAGGAAATGGCTCGGCGGAAAGAGATTTGACTCCAACAATGAAATCATGTCACAAACAAATACATATTTTGATGACCTTGACAAATCTTATTTTGGGAAAGGATCAAAAAATTGGAGAAACGTTGGAGAAAGTGTATAGAGCTCAAAGGAGACGACGTTGAAAAATAAAATGATTTTTTTCTCCAAAAACCTGTGTTTCATTCAAAAAGTCATGGACTTATTGACCCGCCCTCGTATTAAGTCATGTGTGCTTGTGTATGCTTTAAATGAAGAACCCAATCCAATATCGCCCATGACCCGCCCAATGTGGCCTAGTCGACCAGCAGAAAGTAGCACCAGATCTCCAAATAACCTGAGACGACCCGCCGTACCTGTAAAGGCATCCACTGTGACCTCAAGGCTCTGCTGACGGCCTCTCTCCGCAATGACAGAGATAGTGTACTCAGTCCCGGGTTCCAAGTCCGACAATGTCAACTCAGACTGGTCCTTGGCGACCGTGACCTCAGATGCCATTCCTGAAGCAGGGATGAAGGTGACTCGGTAGTGATCGATGGGGCCCTTGGCTTTTGTCCAGGACACAGAAATGGATGTCTCCGTGGATGCTGTCACGATGAGATCATGCGGACTGTCGAGCTCTGTGGCAGGAGAGGGAGATTTGAAGAGGGAACATTGTAACAATGGCAAACAACTGGGGTGTGTATGTTTGTGTTCAGAATTTTACATAACCAATCAATCCAAATAAACAATGAATCCTTCTTGGATTAAGAACGAGGCTTTATTGGATCAAGAAGAAATTTTCCCTTTGAAACAACACTACTATATGTGAACTAGGCATGAGAAGCTGGATTGAATTTTTTCTTTGTTTCTCCTATTACAGAAGTACAACTGTGCCTTAAGATTTGCCGGACTAGGCCTTGGTCAAGCCATCTTCCAAAACCAGACTGATGTCCTTGGAATTCATACAGCATACTCGGCATATCAGAAGGTTGAGTGACGCTGAGGAGTCCTAAGCGCCTTTAACCAGTCATTTTGGCATCCAGAGGAAGACTCCGTGCCTTCAGCATAGGCCAGGGCTGTCCAACTGGCGTCCCGGGGGCCGTATAAGGCCCCCCAGCCCCTTCCCTGCGGCCCCCCAAGCTTTTTAATAAAATAAAAATAAAAAATAAATTAAATAATAATATTTTTTAAAATTACCCACTTCCGGGTTCCAGAGCAAGTATCGCGAGACTACAGAAGCCACACGGGATTTCGCTCTCGACGCGAGATCACGCCTGCGGTGTTAGTGAAATCCCGTGTGGCTTCCGTAGTCTCGCGATACTCCTGTTGCTGAAATCTTGGCTACTTAATCCCTGCGGTCCACGCAGACGCGATTTGGACCTTCTCAGCTGCTGCTTCGGTCGGTCGTCGCCTCTGCTCGTGGTCCGGCTACTCCTGGATCCTGCGCGTTTGGGAAGGTAGGCTAACCTTTATGTTATTATTATGTAATTGTGTATGGATGCCCCTTATGTATTCCCTCCCTGCATTTCCCCTTAGTAAAAGATTATATTTGATTGTATGGATGCCTCTTATGAATTGTAAGTAAATTGGAGCTGGGGGAGGGGCGGGGGCGGAGCCGGGGCAGACCCTTCAGCCCCCCAGGTCATCAGTGACCAGAATTCAGGCCCCTGGGCCGGTAGAAGTTGGACAGCCCTGGCATAGGCCATTTGAGTGTCCATACCTCAAGGCCATTGAGGAAGAAAAGACTTGGAGAGCCATCCGGCTAAAGCCCACGGGACTAAAACTGCATAGAGTTTGTACAGTAAGATCTTCCCTACGTTATTTTGGGGAATTAAACGAAGAATCTGTGTGAGTTAACTTATGTTATGGACAATAAAGCCTTTTGAGTTAACTAGAGAGTCCAAGCTTTTAAAGGAAGGCAAGAAGCAATCTCTCAGTGTAGATTGACCACGTCCTTGCCCCAGGCCCGGATTAACTGTTTGTGGCGCCCTAGGCCACACTCTGGATGCACCGCCCCTGGGGGCGTGAGTGCTTGCAGGGGGCGGGGCTGCTTGTGGGGGCGGGGCCGCTTGTGGGGGTGTGGCCACTTGTGGGCGGTGGGGCCGCTTGCAGGGGGCGGGGCCACTTGCGGACATGCGTGAGCGGCGCAGCATCCTCCGCCATGTTCCTGGGTGCCGCAGCGGCCGCCCGGAAACTTCCCTACCTTCCTCTTCCTTCTCCGAGGAGGAGGAAGGAAGGGAAACCCCCGGGCAGCCGCTGCAGCACCCAGGAACGCCATGTTGGCGGGGCTGGGTGATGTCAGGTGCGGCAGCGGCGGTGAGGAGGAAGAGGCGGAGCGAAGCCGTGTCAGAGGCCCTAGGGGCGGGACTTCACTCCGGCTCCTCCTCACTCACGCCGGGCTCCCCTCCTTCCTTCACTCAAGGAAGGAGCGGCGCCCGGCGCGAGCAATGAAGAAGCAGAGGGGAAGTCCTGCCCCTAGGGCCTCTGACGTGGCTTCCCTCCGCCTTTTCGCTGCTCACGCCGGCCACCCCTCCTTCCTTCAGTGAAGGAAGGAGGGGCGCCCGGCGCGAGCGAGGAGGAGGCGGAGCAAAGTCCCTATGGCATCTGACGTGGCTTCCCGCCGCCTTTTCGTCACTCAATGAAGGAAGGAGGGGCGGGGCCGATGCGAGCGAGGAGGAGGCGGAGGGAAGCCGCGTCAGAGGCCCTAGGGCCTATGGCACTCCACGCGCAGGTGCAGAAGCGCCCAAAGATTGAACTTAAAAAAAAAATTTGGGGGGGAGGTCCGGACCTGTTGCCGCCCCATGGCTGCCGCCCTAGGCCATGGCCTAGGGTGGCCTTACGGATAATCCGGGTATGCCTTGCCCTTTACTGGGTATTCACAGCCCAGGTGCGGCGGCACACTGAATCTGTAGTAGGGAGCATGCTACTCACCCACTTGAAGGTTAAAGACCATGTCCTTCATAAGGCCGAAGACAGCAACTGGTGGAACTTGTTGCCACCCTACACTATTTTTAATAGGGTCTTATAATCCTTGCCGTGCAGTCACAGTCTCTCTGCATTAAACCTCACAAATATGAGTGAGGCTTGTACGTCCCTATCAAAAATGGCATAGGGCAAGTCTTGGCTGCCAGGTTGTCTTCCTGCTGCCCTATGCCATTTTTAAAAAACATGGGCATACATGTTTGATATCCCCAAATGGTCTTGAATCAGTCCTATACTGATATTCTAGATTTAGTAATTCTTACGATACTCAGATACTCTGAGTACAGGGGCGGACCTACCTGTTCCCGGGGTACACGAAAATTTTTTGCCCCCAGTTGCTCCCCGAGGAGCCCAGTGCGCATGCGCCAATCTGTGCGCACGTGCACTGACTCTAGAGCGCGCCTCCCGCTTTGGAGCCCAGTGCGCATGCGCGAAACTGCGCACATGCGCACTGACTCTGAAGCGGGAGATGTGCTCTGGAGCCAGTACGCATGTGCGGAGCCGCTGAGCCGTGTGTCCGCGCATGCGGAGGCGTGGCTGGAGCACCCGGTGGCGGGCCGGCTGCAGAGGCCTGGCCGGCGCAACGGGGGGGGGCAGCTTGGCGGGGGCGGCGGGGCGGGCGGAGCCAGCACGGCAATGCCCCTCCCAGGTGGTGACGCCCCTCCCGGGTGACGTCGCCCTAAGCTCCTGCGTAGTCCGCCTAATGGACGAACTGGCCCTGTCTGAGTGGTGACCGAAAACTAATACAGGAAATAAATGATTGAGTAATGTGTTAGAATTCTGGAACATTGATTCTTCTAAGTCTAATTTTGGTATTTCCAGCTGTAATTACTGTACAAATATCACATAAAGGCAAATGCTGTTTGCATTGTCATTTAAATGCTAGATGTAAATACTTCTCAGTGTGCCAAATGCCAACATGCTAATGTGTCTATAAAATCTGACAGAAATTATCTGCTGACAGACAATGATGTTGGTTTGATCTTTATAACTACCTTTCAAAGCTTATCTGCCTCCTGCTTCCTGTGTATTGGAGGCCTTCCCAAAGCACCCTTCCCTATCTGTACCTCTGTGGTTTATTCCAAGACAGAGGCAAAGAGGTCTACGAAGTTCTTTACCACTGTGAACAACAACAACAACAACAACAACAGAGGTTTTGGCACAGCTATTTGTTCAATACAACAAAGAGGGGGAGTTGCTGTATCAGCGACACAAACACAGTGTCAAATGTAAAGTATATATTGTATTTTTTCAGTGAATAGCAATAATCATATACAATGTAAATAATATCGACAATTCCATATAAGGTAACATGCACGCCCACAGTGGGCTCCTACCCTTTGACAATTACAGCGTCGATCATAGCATGAAATAGTCCAAGTCCATGAGCTGAATCGAAACGCAAATGCGTAAAGTAAATCCAAGTTTTAAGGGTGGCAAAGGAGTTCTCCCAATGTTAGTTAAATCTCCTCCTTTAGTAAGATCCGGCATGCACGAACCACAAAGCCGCGTCCATATTTCAGGAGCCGTGAACACAACACGAAGAGTTGTTTGCGGGCGCGATCCAGAAGCGATGTAGATTAATTGTAACAATGACAAATCAATGCTGGATCACCCTTGTATATCAATAGGCCGACGAGGATAACGATGTACAATGGTCCCAACTCTTGTTTCGACCCCATACACTGGGTCTTTCTCAAGGCCATATATCAAAGGCAAAACAACTCATAAACCATGATAAGGCAAATGCGAAGTCTAGATCATAGAGGCAAATGCATACTTCTATGTCAAGACCAATGGCCGAAGCCATAGAAGTCTTAGTCTTGACATAGAAGTATGCATTTGCCTCTATGATCTAGACCAGGGCTGTCCAACATCTTCGGGCCCAAGGGCCGGAATGCAGGTCACGGATCACCTTGGGGGCCGGGGTGGAGGCGTGGCTGCTCGTGGGGCGTGGCGCAGTGGGGCGTGGCTGCTCGTGGGGCGGGCCGCTCCCGCCCCTGGTGCGCATGCCCAGCGTCCTCGTGGCCGCCCCTTTCGGGCGGGTGATGTCAGGCGCCACGCCTGACGTCACCCAGCCCCGTCGAAAAGGGGCGGGTCGGGCAAGATACTGGGCTTGCGCGCCAGGGCGGGAGGCGGGCCGGGGATCGGCGAGCCGCCCTCCGCCGTCTCTAGCTCTTGCAGCGGCGCGCCTGAAGGAAGGTAAGCCGGGAGCTTACCTTCCTTCAGGCACGGCCGCTGCAAGAGTCAAGGACACGCCGGGGCGGCTCGCCGATCCTGCCCTGGCGCTCAAGCCCGCGAGCGGCCCAGCGCGAGCGAGGAAGAGGCGGGGGAAGTCCCGCCCATAGGGCATCTGACGAGGCTTCCCTCCGCCTCCTCCTCCCTCGCGCCGCCCCCTCCTCTCGTGCCCCCCAAGATCGAAATTTTTCAAATTTTTTTTTTTTCAATTTTTTTTTAAAACCTGAGTCTTGCAGGGGGTTAGGGGGCCGTGGGGAAGGGGCTTGGGGGTCGTGTACGGCCCCAGGGCCGCCAGTTGGACAGCCCTGATCTAGACTTCGCATTTGCCTTATCATGGTTTATGAGTTGTTGCATTGATTTGTCATTGTTACAATTAATCTACATCGCTTCTGGATCGCGCCCGCAAACAACTCTTCATGTTGTGTTCACGGCTCCTGAAATATGGACGCGGCTTTGTGGTTCGTGCATGCCGGATCTTACTAAAGGAGGAGATTTAACTAACATTGGGAGAACTCCTTTGCCACCCTTAAAACTTGGATTTACTTTACGCATTTGCGTTTCGATTCAGCTCATGGACTTGGACTATTTCATGCTATGATCGACGCTGTAATTGTCAAAGGGTAGGAGCCCACTGTGGGCGTGCATGTTACCTTATATGGAATTGTCGATATTATTTACATTGTATATGATTATTGCTATTCACTGAAAAAAAACAATATATACTTTATATTTGACACTCTGTGTTTGTGTTACAGCTATTTGTTCCTCTTTGCCTTGGTTGTACACAGCGATGCAGAAAATGATAACCCGTAGATTAAAACTGTTTTGTCTGATTTTAACTGTCTTGTTTTTATATAGTACTACCTTGGGGACCCGGCGGTGCCCGGGTCATTTGAGAAGTGCAGCAGGATGTAGAGTGGGTCATGGGGGCTCTGTGGCAAGTTTGGTCTTGATCCATCATTATTGGGAGTTGCAGTGGTATCATGAAATTACTGAAGGTAGTGGAAGTCCCATCATCTCTGGTCCACCCTCCCCAAAGTGTAGTAGGATGTAGATTGGGTCATGGGGGCTCTGTGTGCTAAGTTTGGTCTGTATTGGTGAATGGATGATGGTTGCATTGTTTTTAGGAAGTGAGTGAAGGTACTTCAAGTCCCATCATCCGTGGTCCACCCTCCTCCGATCTGCACCAGGATGTAGAGTGGGTCATGAGGGCTCTGTGTGCCAGGTTTGGTGTTGATCAGTCATTGAATTAGGTTTGTAGCAGGCTTGGAAAGTGAGGGAAGGTACTCCAAGTCCCATCATCCATGTTCTGGCCCCCTCCAAACTTCAGTAGGATGTAGAGTGGGTCACTGGGGCTCTGTGTGCCAAGTGTGGTCTTTCTCGGTGTTTGCTGGGGGCCACAGTGGTCTGTGGGAACAGAGGGGTGTGAAAGTACTACAAATCCCATCATCCATTGTCAGTCCTCCCCCGAACCTCACCAGGACGTGAAGGCAGTCATGGAGGTTATGTGTGCCAAGTGTGGGCTCGATCAGTAATTGGATGAGGGTCGCAGCGGACTTGGGAAGTGAGTAGAGGTACTTCAAGTCCCATCATCCATGGTCCACCCTCCTCCGATCTGCACCAGGATGTAGAGTGGGTCATGAGGGCTCTGTGTGCCAGGTTTGGTGTTGATCAGTCATAGGATTAGGTTTGTAGCAGCCTTGGAAAGTGAGGGAAGGTACTGCAAGTCCCATCATCCATATTCTGCCCTCCAAACTTCAGTAGGATGTAGAGTGGGTCACTGGGGGCTCTGTGTGCCAAGTGTGGTCTTTATCAGTGTTTGTTGGGGGCCACAGTGGTCTGTGGGAACAGAGGGGTGTGAAAGTACTACAAATCCCATCATCCATTGTCAGTCCTCCCCCAAACCTCACCAGGACGTGAAGGCAGTCATAGGGGTTATGTATGCCAAGTTTGGTCTCGATCAGTGATTGGATGAGGGTTGCAGCGAACTTGGGAAGTGAGTAAAGGTACTTCAAGTCCCATCATCCATGGTCCACCCTCCTCCAAAGTGCACCAGGACGTAGAGTGGGTCATGGGGGTTGTGTGTGCTAAGTGTGGTCTGTATTGGTCCTTTTTGGTGGCCTCAGTGGTCTGTGGAAACCAAAGTGTTTGAAAGTACTACAAATCCCATAATCCGTGGGCCATGTCCCCCGAACCGCACCAGGATGTAAAGGGGGTTAGGGGGGTTATGTGTACCAAGTTTGGTGCAGGTCCATCACCCGCGCTGGTCGCTGTGGCCTGTGAAAGTGTCTGCCACATATCCGCCCTTCCGCCCTCCCGCCCTCCTGCCCTTCCGCCCTCCACACACATACATACAAACATTCCGCTTTATAAAGGTATACAGATGACTCCAATCTGTTTAAACATGTTTACTGTTTTATAATACATGCCAGACTGAGGTGATATCACAAACAAACAAACAAACAAACAAAAAAGCAACCGACCACCTGCTGTTGTTCACACAAAACAGAAGGAGAGCTTAAATACCGCCTGAACGTAAGCCAATATTGTCCCAGAGCGTGTGGATATAGTCCAGTATAAGTAGTCTCTATAAGTCCCAGAGAGTCTGTTCCCAAACAGGGAAGCTGTTGGAGGATGTGACGTATCGCTCCTCAAGTGAGGCACTTGTAAAATCCAATAAGGTGTGAGCGTTAGTCCAGCCTACTGTAGAGGCTAAAAACGCCAAGGGGAGACGTTCACGCGTCTCAACAGGGAATGAGGACTCGGCCCTCTACAAACACTTCAAGTATGTGCACAACTCTATTCCAGATTTTAAATTTATGGGGCTAGAGAAAGTCTTTGTTAAGCCACATGGATGCACCCAAGATGCTCCATTAAGATGAGACTCATTGCTGAGCCTGGAACCCCAGGTTTCGGTGGTGACCAGGGGAGCATTCGCACAGTTAAAACTTGGGAAGTCTGACTTGGCCACGGTGGTCCACACTCTGGTTATATCCCGTATAGATTACTGCAATGCCCTCTACGTGGGACTGCCTTTGAAGACTGTTCGGAAGCTTCAACTGGTCCAACGGACAGCAGCCAGGTTGATAACAGGAGCGGCACTCAGGGAGCACACAACACCTCAGTTGCGCCAGCTCCACTGGCTACCAGTTTGCTACCGGGCACAATTCAAAGTGCTGGCTTTAGCCTTTAAAGCCCTTAACTTACATGTCTGAACGCATCTCCCCCTACGAACCTTCAAGATGCTTAAGATCATCCGGAGTGGCCCTGCTCTCGGTCCTGCCTGCCTTGCAGGTGCGATTGGTGGGGACGAGAGGCATGGCCTTTTCAGTGGTGGCTCCTTGGCTTTGGAACGACTTTCCTTATGACATCAGATCAGTCCCCTCTCTCTTGACATTTTGCAAGAAGGTCAAGACCTGGCTATTTGACCGGGCATTTGCAGATGTAGTATGATTACCAAATTGAGACCTATGGAACGACGACGATGCAATTGGATACCGATTTAATAATGAGATGCTGATATTGTGTTTTTAATGCTAAGTGCTAATTTGTATATGATGGAATTGTGTTGATAATTGTTGATATGTTTGTCTTGGGCAGTTCTTGCCATTTTCACACCGCCTCGAGTCGCCTTCGGGCTGAGAGAGGCGGTCTATAAGCAAAGTAAATAAATAAATAATAAATTAAAAATTAAAATGGATCACGTCCCTGGCCAGTGAGTACCCACAAGAGTTAAATGAGCCTTTAAGCATCAATAACAGTCTGGTGTAACTCCCTCTGATGAATATTGCTCAGCCTATTCCACTTAAACCAATCAGATATGCTATTTAAATGGGTTCCTTGACTTAATTCATTACCGTACTAATGGTCTGTATGACTAGCGATACTCCGTGTATCGCTAGTGAGTTGCTTACATGCCTATTCTACTACTCTATGGTTGTTTGCCCTTATACTTATTGCATATGTTATGTTATAGATACTTATTTGAATCAAGATAAGCTTGGTTTATGTGTTTAAATCACCACCCTGACGAAGTTGCTGTCAACGAAACGGGATTGGATCCATTCATTTCCTCCCCATAGGCGGGACCTAGCTCTCTCTCACAGCGACTCCTTTCTTCACCTCCGACTTCGGCGTCTACAAACAGTTTGTTTGCCTTCAAGATACTTTCTCCACTTGGCATTTTTAGCTTCTACAGTGGGCTGGACTAACGCTCACACCTTATTGGAATTTACAAGTGCCTCACTTGAGGAGCGATACATCACATCCTCCAACAGTTTCCCCTGTTTGGGAACAGACTCTCTGGGACTTATAGAGACTACTTATACCGGACTATATCCACACACTCTGGGACAGTGTGAGTACTATGTGCATTACATAGAACACCTTGCTGAATATGTAATATTGCGTAGAAATCTTGATGTGCTGAACTTTGATGTGTAGAACGCCTTTGATTGATATTTGTGTAGAACAGTGTTTCTCAACCTTCCCAATGCTGTGACCCCTTAATACAGTTCCTCATGTTGTGGTGACCCCCAACCATAAAATCATTTTCATTGCTACTTCATAACTGTAATTTTGCTACTGTTATGAATCATCATGTAAAATATCGGATGTATTTTCATTCACCGGACCACATTTGGCACAAATTCCCGATATACTCAAGTTTGAATACTGGTGGGGTTGTGGGGGGTGATTTTGTCATTTGGGAGGTGTAGTTGCTGGGATGTATAGTTCACCTACGATCAAAGAGCATTCTGAAATCCACCAATGATAGAGTTGAAGCAAACTTGGCACACAGAACTCCCATGACCAACAGAAAATACTGGAAGTGTTTGGTGGACATTGACCTTGAGTTTGGGAGTTGCAGTTCACCTACATCCAGAGAGCGCTGTGGACTCAAACAATGATAGATCTGGATCAAACTTGGCGCAAATACTCAATATGTCCAAATGTGAACACTGGTGGAGTTTGGGGAAAATAGACCTTGATATTTGGGAATTGTAGTTGCTCAGATTTGTAGTTCACCTACAACCAAAGAGCTTTCCGAACTCCACCAACAATGGAATTGAACCAAACTTGGCACACAGAACTCCCATCACCAACAGAAAAAACTGTATGGGTTTGGTGGGCATTGACCTTGAGTTTTGGAGTTGTAATTCACCTACATCCAATGGTGGATCTGGACCAAACGTGGCACGAATAGTCAAGATGCCCAAAGGTGAACACTGGTGGAGTTTGGGGAAAATAGACTTTGACATTTGGGAGTTGTAGTTGCTGGGATTTATAGTTCACCTACAATCATGGAGCGTTCTGAACCCCACCGACGACAGAATTGAGCCAAACTTCCCATAAAGAACCCCATGACCAACAGAAAATAATGTGTTTTCTGATGGTCTTTGGCGACCCCTCTGACACCCCCTCACGACCCCCATAGGGGTCCCGACCCCCAGGTTGAGAAACACTGGTGTAGAACTCTCCTTGTGCTGAACGCATTTCTGTGGAACTTGATATATCTTAGACCAGTTATACTTTGGTGGACAGGAACTCGCCACTACTTAATAGATACAATATAAGAACGAGACACATAAAAAGGATATATATTGTTTTGATTCTTCTGGAATGCCTTATTCATTAGAACCTTTGGCTTGTTGGTCTTAATTATACGGAACCTAGAGTAGTATTATCTTTTGACAAAGTCCCTCACCAAAGGCTCCTAAATAAGCTCTCCAGCCATGGAATCAGAGGACAGGTCTTGTCCTGGATTGGAACCTGGCTAAACTGTAGGAAACAAAGGGTGGTAATAAACGGACACTTCTCTGGGTGGAAAGAGGTGGGAAGTGGTGTACCCCAAGGTTCAGTTTTGGGTCCGTTACTTTTTAATTTATTCATTAATGATCTGGATGTAGGAGTGAATTCTGAGGTAGCAAAGTTTGCAGACGACACTAAACTGTTCAGGGTAGTTAAAAATGAAACTGATTGTAAAGAGCTCCAGAAAGATCTCTCGAAATTGAGTGAATGGGCAACAAAGTGGCAAATGCATTTTAACCTAAACAAGTGTAAAGTCATGCACATCGGGGCAAAGAACCCCAACTACACCTACAAATTGATGGGGTCAAAGCTTTCCGAGACAAACCAGGAAAGGGATCTTGGGGTCTTGGTGGACAGCTCAATGAAGATGTCAACCCAGTGCGCAGCAGCAGTGAAAAAGCAAATTCTATGCTTGGCATGATCAGGAAGGGAATCGAAAATAGGTCGGCAAATGTTGTATTGCCTCTCTACAAATCTATGGTAAGGCCACATTTAGAGTACTGTGCACAATTCTGGTCTCCGCACCTTAAGAAGGATATAACGGAACTGGAAAAGGTACAAAGAAGGGCGACAAAAATGATCCAAGGGATGGAGCAGCTCCCTTAAATCAGGTTGCAACGCTTTGGTCTTTTCAGCCTTGAAAGACGGCGTTTAAGAGGTGACTTGATCAAAGTGTATAAAATCATGCATGGGATAGAAAAGGTGAATAAAGAAAAATATTTTCTCTGTCACACAACACTAGGACTAGGGGGCACTCCCTGAAGCTCCAAGGTAGGAAAGTTAGGACTAATAAAGGGAAATATTTCTTCACCCAGAGGGTCATTGGGTTATGGAACTCACTTCCAGAAGAGGTTGTGACAGCGGTCAGCCTGGACAGCTTCAAGGCAGGATTAGACAGGTTCATGGATACCAAGGGAATCAGTAGCTACTGAAATGGACATCCAAGGGCCACCTCTGTGTTGATGGAGGCAGGCAGGATTTCCCCCGGTACTGGTTGTGGGGGTCGGGAGCAGGTGAGGGTTTTGCCCTCCTTTCTGCTAGAGATCCCCGTGTACAACTAGTGGGCCACTGTGTGACACAGAATGCTGGACTAGATGGGCTGAGGCCCGATTCAGCATGGCTCTTCTTATGTTCTTATGTTCTTATGTTCAAAATCGTAAGCCAATATTGCCAACATTCAGAGTTCAAGATATGATGCACGTTAAAATCAGCCTCTCTGGACCGCAATCTCTGCCCAGAAAGCAACTGTAACGAAAACCCTACTAAATTGGACACAAGGTGTGGCAAACTTGTCTTTCCAGCAGTTTCTGGAGGTTCCCAAGGAGCCTCCAAGTATGCTTAACAATCCTTGAGATTCCTAGTCACCCTAAATTCTGAGAAAAATACCATAAGCCTCTCGGTAGCCTGAATCTTCTATTTCCATTACAAAATTCATTGACTAATTTCTGCCATTTTTTAAAGAACAACCTCTAGCAGTTTAATAGTTAACGTATTACAGAGGAAGTTAAATTTAGATGATATTTTCATTTTAAAAATTGCTATTCTGCCAAACCATGAGAGATTAATTTTTTTTGTATTCTAGCCTTTCTTGAATTTTCCTAAATAGTCTATCAAAATTTAGAATTTTTAAACTCTGAGGAATTGACAGGTATTGTGACCCCACGCAGGGCCGTAGCCAGGATTTTGATTGGGGGGGGGCTGAGTTTGGTTCGGGGGGGGGCTGAGACTGGGTGGAAGAGGGTCTACCCTAGCAAACTTTTTGTATTGTTATCCCAATAACCCCATTAATGTGGGATATAATGAGCATGGTGATCAGATCATGATATGAATAAACATAACAGTTTAAATAATGTACCAGTAAGGCCTTTTTGCGGACCACCCTGAGAATTTCGGGGGGAGGGGCTGAAGCCCCCTTAGGCCCCCCCTGGCTACATGCCTGCCCCCACGTATTTAATTTTGTTTCTAATCTTAACCTTAAATTGGTCAATTATTTTCTCTTTGTCTTTTCTCTCCAGGTTTATTGTCATTACCTCCATTTTCTTCCAATTAATTATTAGGCCTGTGATTTTTCCAAACTGTTTAAAATGAATATTTATCCAGTCTAGTGCCTTATCTGGATTTCTGACTGTCAACCCTACCTGTCCAGGAACGACCTGGCGACGGTAATCCAAGCGACGGTCATCTCAAGACTGGACTACTGTAACGCCCTCTACGTTGGCCTTCCCTTGTCGACAATTCGGAAACTCAAGCTAGTGCAGAATGCCGCTGCTCGCTTGCTGACAGGCTCGTCGGTAAGGGAACATATTACGCCCATCTTTCGGCAGCTGCACTGGCTTCCCATCGAGTACCGAATCGCCTTCAAGGTGTTGGTATTGACCTTTAAGGCCTTACACGGCCTAGGGCCTGTGTACCTGAGGGACCGCCTTACCCCGTATGTACCCCCGAGATCACTGCGGTCAGAAGAACAGAATCTGCTGACGGTACCAACAGTCCGCTCCTGCCACCTATCTGTGACTAGACAGAGAGCCTTTTCCGCAGCAGCTCCAGTGCTGTGGAACTCTCTCCCGGACAGTACACGAGCTATTTCCGAGCTAGTACCATTTAGAAGGGCTTGTAAGACCGCCCTTTTTGGCCTGGCCTTTAATTAAGGCATAGAATGATGGTATCCCAAGAACCATATTGTCACCCTGCACCTCGAAATGTGTCAAACTGTGTGTTTTTAATGTGTTTTACTCTTTTATTGTAGGGCCCCATGTCTGCGACATGATGCCCATTTATATTGTTGTACCCGCCCCGAGCCTGTAGGGAGGAGCGGTATACAAGATCGAAGAAATAAATAAATAAATAAATAAAAGTGTGTCATCCACAAATAAACTAATTCAACTTAAGCCGCCTGAGGGCTCGCACTAAGACTCTAAACTATCTAGTCCGTGAGCTGCTTTTTGCTGATGATGCTGCCCTTGTCGCCCACACAGAAGCAGCCCTGCAGCCCCTCACATCCTGCTTTGCAGCAGCTGCAGAGCTGTTTGGGCTGGAAGTCAGCCTGAAGAAAACGGAAGTCCTCTACCAGCCCACAGGAAGAACACCATCACCCTCACGTCAGCATAGGCAAATCTGTGCTTAAGTCCATTCAGCAGTTCACCTACCTGGGAAGCACCATCTCTTCAAACGCCAAGATTGATAAAGAGGTAGATCACAGATTAGCAAAAGCATATAGTGCATTTGGAAGGCTTCACAAAAGAGTCTGGAGCAACAAGCACCTGAGGCAAAGCACCAAAATCAGTATGTACAGAGCTATCATACTATCTATTCTCCTCTATGGGTCTGAAACATGGGTCACCTATCGCCAACTCCTATGACTCTTCGAACGCTTTCATCAGCGTTGTCTTCACACAATCCTAAATATACACTGGACCGACTATGTGACGAATGTCGCTGTCCTTGAGCAAGCAGGGATCACCAGCATTGAGGCCATGCTATTGAGAACACAGCTGCGCTGGTCAGGGCACGTCTCTAGGATGGAGGACCACTGCCTCACAAAGATACTACTCTATGGTGAACTCGCCACACGTAAGCGCAAGAGAGGCGCCCCCAAAAAGAGATATAAGGACTCCCTGAAACAACATCTCAGGCTAGGCCAGATTGATCACCAACAATGGTCCACCCTGGCCTCACATCGGGAGGCATGGAGACGCACTATCCACAACGCTGTGGCCTCTTTCGAAAAGACACGCCGAATGGGTCTCGAAGAGAAACGACAACGCAGAAAGAACCGCAACTTGGAAACAACATCACCCAAGGAGACTTTCTGCTGTGCTTTCTGCAACAGGACTTGCCTATCTCAGATTGGCCTTTTTAGTCATCAACACGCTTGTAAAAAAACGTGGGGCGAGTCCTTCTTAAGAATCTTCGTTCGCAAAGTAATGCCGAGAGACATGTCATGAAAAGACATGGATTCTGGTGTTTAAATTGTCACAAATAATGGCCTTAGAAACATTTGTACCACTGTAAATTTCAGCTAGTTCACATTCAGCAAGTGAATAGAAGGTGAGGGGCTGCGTTATCTTTTATTCATCACCCAAATCGGAATTTTTGAAGCTACTTGTCTATCTTGCTGTAACTTGCTGTGCACTGATCTACCATTTGAGGTATGTTTCTTTAAATGAAGACGATATAATAGGAAGAAAACCAGCTTTTCCTTGAAGGCATGCTTGGTCTTAATGGTGTGAACTTGTGACTTGGATTCGTGTACTATCATTGTAGCATTTTTTTTCATCTTTGGCCTCAGCCCCTGTTACACAGTTCATTTTATTCCACTTGGAATCTCTCAGTGACAGGCTATCATCTCTACTAACAGGGAAATCCGTTTGCCAAGTGCAAATCCATAGGGAGCTGAATATTCATGCTCAAGAAAGGTGTGAGGTACCCGGAAACCTCAACGTTTGCAGAGGCATGTATTTTTTTAAAGGAAATGCACAAACAAAAGGAACTAGGGTTCCCATATGTCCCTTATTCTAAGGGACGTCCCTTATTTTGGCCCTAAAATTTGTGTCCCTTATTTTCAGGCCCTGTCCCTTATTTTTGAGTACAGAGTAAACGAGCAGGCTGGTCACAGTAGGCACAGAACAACAGTGTGTGTATACCAGATGGTATTAGACTGTATATGCTAGTGCATGTAAGGAATACCACAACCCCCACAGGTAAGAAAATAATATATCTATTAGCAGGGGCGGTCTAAGGTAATTTTAAATGGTAGGCGAACATTATTTTGGTGCCCCCCCCCCAAAAACATTATTTTTGCCGCCCCCATGTAAAACAAATATACAATTATAATATCTCAATACCATTAGTAGTATTATATTGTATCAATGTATATACAATATATTATACCATACTCATACTATATTATATCATAATTATATTATACTACATTACAATATAATTATATTATAATATATTGACATTATAATACAATGTAACATTCTATTGTATTATAAAATAATAAAATTATTTATTTAAATAAAATTATCCTCTACTAAATATTTTCATGACTCCTATAAAACTCAAATAACCCAAAATAAAGTAAAATAAATTATTATATATTACTATTTTGTACAATACCACTATACTGCAATATTGTTTGTAATATTACATGTAATATAAAATATATCATTATTCTATTGTTATATTGTATTTGTATTATATTGTATGACAATATTAAGCAGAACTGTATAATAATCAACAAGAAATGCAATGTAAATGCATCAAAATCAGAATCTATTACCTATCACCCGACTCATAATCCATAGGAGTCTCCCATAAGTCCAAAATTAGGATCCCAATGTAAATGTAAATAGAAAAACAGCCAAAATGTTCAAATGAGGTCGAATACAGGCCTGGGCAAACTTGGGCCCTCCCTCCCTCCTTCTAAGTGTTTTGGCCTCCAACTCCCACAACTCCTCATAGCCTCAGGCCCCTCAGGTCTAGACAGAAATAGAGCCAAAGAAAGGAAGGAGGGAGAGAAGAGGTCACAGAGGAGGAGGAGGAGGAAAGCCCTTCATTCATTCCTTCACTTACACTTCCTTCACTGATTCTTTTCTCCTTCCCTGCAAACACACGTGCGCGGCGGAGACAAAGGGAGAGGGGAAGCACTCCCTGCCTGCCTGATAGGGAGTGCTTTGCTTACAGGCTTCTGCGCAAGGGAGCTACTGGGCATACGCGGAGGTTTTCGCACATGTGCAGTTGCTCCTGTGCTCAACTTCAGCTCCGGAGCAACTGCGCCTGCGTGAAAACCTCCGTGCGTGCCCAGAAGCGGCGTCGGAGCGCACATGGCCGGGGTCAAAAAGCAGGCAGCTGCAGCACTGAGGAACATCGGCAGGGCCAGGATGGCGCCCCATGCGGCCAGGATGGCGCCCCCTTCCCAGATGGCGCCCTAGGCGGCCGCCTACTTGGCCTATCTTGTAGGACCGCCCCTGTCTATTAGTGCATCAATAAGTTCAAATCACAAAGTAACATGGATAGTACAGATACAATGCAGGAAAGCAAGACACATCCAATCCGCCCCCCAATGTACTTGCAAGTAGATATTAATGGTGCTGAGCTCCGTTCCCAGTGTGGTGGAAAGGCAGTGCGGGCGCCCACACACGTCATCAGGAAGCGCCGCCCGCCTTGCAGGACCGGCCTACGCCGAACCCGAGCAGCTCACGCCTGCCTTTCCACCACACTGGGAACGGAGCTCAGCACCACTAATATCTACTTGCAAGTACATTGGGGGGCGGATTGGATGCGTCTTGCTTTCCTGCATTGTATCTGTACTATCCATGTTACTTTGTGATTTGAACTTATTGATGCACTAATAGATATATTATTTTCTTACCTGTGGGGGTTGTGGTATTCCTTACATGCACTAGCATATACAGTCTAATACCATCTGGTATACACACACTGTTGTTCTGTGCCTTATTTTTGAGTAGCAGGACAGGACTGGGCGGGGTTGACCAGAGGAAGGTGCGCGCTGCGGTTTCCACGGTAATGCCTGCCCGGGGATTCCCACTCGCAGGGCAGCCTGCGTCCCCGTTGGACGGAAGAGGCGATACAGGACTTTTTCAAAGTACAGTAGACTAATTAACCGTTACCCAAGGGGAATGTTGGATCATGTTGGATAAAGATAGTTTCTGGTTGCTTGAGAGTTACTCTTAAAATAGGCCTAGCTGTGCATCCCAATACTATACAATGCTGTGTATCCCATACTATACTATACCATTAACTATTGACATAATAATCATGAAGATGTACTGTCTAATAAAAAATATTTTAATGTTTAGACAGTGCACTTTTAAAGTCAGCAAAGTCAAGTACTAAATACAGATGGAGAAAATTAGGTAGTTCTAATAATGTTTTTTCTGCATGGCAAAGCATGAAGAAGAGGGTGCAAGTCAGTTTTTTTGTGAGTTTCAATCATTATCTTATTCTGTTAATAGAACTATTTCTACCTAATGTTTGAGTTTCAAGTTTTTAATGAAGTGTCCCTTATTTTTGTGAAAAATCCTGTAAATGTCCCTTATTTCTTATATCAAAAAATGGCAACCCTAAAAGGAACACAACAGAGGTTAAGGGAGAGGAAATTAAAATCTAATCAATCTAATGAGGACTGAGCATGTGCAGGTGTGCACAGAATAGGATTACCACTTTTTGATATTAGAAATAAGGGACATTTACCTAAAAATATGGGATTTTTCACAAAAATAAGGGACACTTCATTAAAAACTTGAAAATCAAATCTTAGGTATAAATAGTAGGGGTGGATATCTCCAATTTAAATACTTTGAAATCCGTTAATATTTCGTATTGGAAATTATTTTGACCCTATAGCGACCTTTGGTTTCCAACCCGGAAGTGAAGTTTCAAAACCGAACCCGGGATCGCCATTTTTCTAAAGCAGGGCTGTCCAACTGGTAGCCCGGGGCCGTATACGGCCTCCGAGGCCCTTCCCTACGGCCCCCTAAGCTTTTTAATAAAACATAAAAATTGAAAAATAAAATAAATAATAAAAATTAAAAAAATATTTACTTCCGGGTTCGAGCAAGTATCGCGAGAATACGCAATCCACATGGGATTTCGCTGTCAACGCGAGATCACGCCGCCATTGACAGCAAAATCCCGTGTGGATTGCGTATTCTCGCGATACTCTTCGGCTACTCTACTACTGGATCGCTGAGGCCCACAGACACGATTAGGACCTTCTTCGACTCAGTCGGTCGTCGCCTCTCTCGTCGTCCGGGTACTCCTGGATCCTGCGCATTTGGAAAAGGTAGGCCGAAGCAGGGGGCTCCTCATTCCCTCCCCCCATCTCCCCTCATGTATTAAATATAAAATTAATTATATTTAAAGATGAAATATGGGGAGGTGGGATACATTAAAATAAGGGGGGAGGGGAGGATGGAATTAAATATATTTAATATTAAATAAAAATAAGAGGGAGGGGAGGATGGAATTAAATATATTTAATATTAAATAAAAATAAGGGGAGAGGGGAGGATGGAATTAAATTATTTAATATTAAATTTAAATAATTTAATATCTTATCCCTGCATTTTATCTCAGTAAAAGATTATATTTGACTGTATGCATGCCCCCTTTGAATGCCCACCCTGCATTTAATGTTAGTAAAATATTATATTTGACTGTATAGATGCCCCTTTTGAATGCCCACCTTGCATTTTATCTCAGTAAATATGAGATAAAATGGGGGGGAGGGGGAGAGGGTGGGGGAGAGGGCGGAGCTGGGGACGGGGAGGGGGCGGAGCTGGGGGTGGGGGCGGAGCCGGGGCGGGGGATGAGCTGGGGCAGGGGCAGACCCTACGGCCCCCCAGGTCATCAGTGACCGGAATTCAGGCCCCTGGGCCGGTAGAAGTTGGACAGCCTTGTTCTAAAGGGCACGTTATTAGGTCGTTTTTCCCTCCTCAGTTCTCAACTCGCGAGAGGAGACTGGAGGGCGGCAGCAGCACAACCGGAGGAAGAGCCTGGAGAACAGGAGGAAATTCCTCCGAATCTCAGAGGTAGTTCTCAGCAGGGAAAGAGGACTAGAGGGGATGCCCTCGCCTCCTCCTTCCCTGCTGAGAACTAACGTGACACGTGTTGAAGTTAACCCCCATCTTCCTCTCCTTTGGTAGGGGTGTGTGTATGCATGCACACACACTTCCCTGTCAGAGGAGAACGGACCTGAAAGTAAACCATTACTCCCACCAAGAGAGGAAACTAGAGCAATCAGGCCCGGATTACCCATAAGGCCACCCTAGGCCATGGCCTAGGGCGGCACCCATGGGGGGAAGCAGGTTCGGACCCCCCCAAAAAAGTAAAAAAAAAATTCCAAAGGATCTGCCCCCGCCCCCAACTCTGCCCCACCCTTGGGTCCGCCCCCACCTCCTCGCCGGCATGGGGAGGCCCGGGGGTGGGGCTTTCCTTCCTCCTCCTCCTTGCGCAGGCAAAGAGGCGGGGCGGATCCAGGGGTGGGGCGGATCCAGGGGTGGGGCTTTCCTCCTCGCGCCAGTGAGGAGGCAGGGCAAGGCAGAGCCGGGGGCAGGCCGGGGCGGAGCCGGGGTGGGGCTTTCCTTCCTCCTCCTCGCGCCGGTGAGGAGGCAGGGCAAGGCAGAGCCGGGGGCGGGCTGGGGATGGGGCTTACCTTCTTGCTCCTCCTCGTGCCAGTGAGGAGGCAGGGCAAGGCAGAGCCGGGGCGGGCCGGGGCGGAGCTGGGGCTTTCCTTCCTCCTCTTCCTCGCGTCGGCGAGGAGGCGAGACGGGGTGGGGTGGAGCCGGGGGCGGCAGCAGATGGGCTTTGGCCTAGGGCGCCAAAAGGGCCTGATCCGGGCTTGAGAGCAATTGCATGGGAACTCTTGCTTTCTGGCCCCTTGTCCTCATTTCCTGTGCCTTGCCACAGTGTAGCGCTGATTCTTAATGGACATGGAGATGTGCATCAGCACATCTCAGTGGACTGGATAAGAAGAAGCATTCTTCGGTTCAGTTCTGATCCATAATGAACAGACACTGTGGCCCCTGTTTCAGGCTTCAACCACCTCCTGGGGTAATTGTGAAGCTTCTTTGCAGCAGAACAGGTTCAATTTAATTCATTTCCTAACTTGATCATAATGTTTGTGTAGAGCCACCCTGTGTTGAAGATAGCAGGCTGGTTGGATGGAACTCCAAATGTAAAGCAACCCATCATGCAACATTTTGCTAATTATGTTACTCTGAATGTATGTCACTCACCGGTCCTTGCATTCATAGTAGCAGGAACACTTTGCTTTCCATCCATTACGGCTGATATCCCAACTCCATATTCTGTTCCTGGTATCAGATCTGCATATGGACAGAATGCAATGGGAAATTTATTATGGTTTTCTGATGGTAATAATACACATTGTGTGCACCAGTGTTTTTCAACCTTTTTTGAGCCGCGGCACATTTTTTACATTTACAAAATCCTGGGGCACACCACCAACCAAAATGATACAAAATTACACACTAACACAGTAATACATATAGTTAATAGGTTTTTAAATGTATTTATACACTCATTGTGAAACCTGGGCCTGTTTCGATGAACACAACATATATATGACTTCCTCTCACATATTTATACATGGCTATCATGTCTTCTCTCAGCCTTCTCTTCTTCAGGCTGAACATGCCCAGCTCTTCAAGCCGCTCCTCATAGGGCTTGTTCTTCAGACCTTTGTGAAATTTCACCCTGAGTGAAACTTGCTTCCAGTTAACTATGAATGCCATGAAGCTGTTATAAACAGTCCCTTGGGGGAGGCAACTCTCAAAAAATCCAGTAAAATAGTAAAAAAAATAAAAATTTCCAAGCGGAGAGGCTCAATTTGTTTCTTGGAAACCTGTGAGGGGGCTGCTAGGAAAGGGGACAGTGCCAATTTCCCACGGCACACCTGATGATCGCTCACGGCACATTGGTTGGGAAGCACTGGTGTACACCTCTGCTTTAGAAACCAAATGTTTAAAGAGATCATAGAATCATAGACTCATAGAATTGGAAGAGCCTTGTGGGCCATCCAGCCCAACCCTCCGCCAAGAAGCAGGAAAATTGCATTCAAAGCACCCTTGACAGATGGCCACCCAGCCACTGATTAAAAGTCTCCAAAGAAGAGCTTCCACCACACTCCAGGGCAGTGAGTTCCACTGCTGAACAGCTCTCACAGTCAGGAAGTTCTTCCTAATGTTCATGTGGAATCTCCTTTCCTGTAGTTTGAAGCCATTGTTCCGCATCCTAGTGTCCAGGGCACCTAATCTCTCCCTCCTCCCTATGACTTCCCTTCACATATTTATACATGGCCATCATGTCTCCTCTCAGCCTTCTCTGCTTCAGGCCAAGCATGCCCAACTCTTTAAGCTGCTCCTCAGAGGGCTTGTTCTCCAGATCATTTTAGCCACCCTCCTCTGGACTCCTTCCAGCTTGTCAACATCTCCCTTCAATTGCGATGCCCAGAATTGGACACAGTATTCCAGGTGTGATCTGACCAAGGTTGAATAAAAGGGAAGATCCGTGGATCTAAACACTATACTATTTATGCAGGTCAAAATCCCATGGGGTTTTAAAGCCACCGCACGACATTGTGGGCTCATGTTTAACTTGTTGATCACGACGTCTCTAAGACCTTTTTCACACGTACTGCTCTGAAGCCAGGCATCCCCTATTCTGTCGTATCTTTGCATTTCTACTACAACATGTTAGTCAGTATCAAAATATCATTATTGGGCATACATTCCCAAGTGCAGACCATACATTCCAATTACATTCCATAATAAATATACACACATGAATACATAATACCGATCGCGCCAAGTGTCCGCTATAGTTCACAGTACCTTAGGGAAGAGTTCAAAGGGAGGGTGAATCCAGACAGGTTTTTTAGGAAAATCTTCGAGGGTAGTGGGTAATGATGGAATGATCCAAACCCAAATGTGGTATTTGTAATCCAGAGGAGCAAACCGCCTCCAATAGTGAGAGGGAATCATGCTGTAACCATACAACTCAATAATATCCGCCAAGCGTCTGCTGAGATTGTAATCCGAATGAGAGTATACTGCGGATCGTCCTGCTTTGGCTTTGAGTGGTGATCCCAAGTAGTCCAGATATCCCGAGGTCTGGCTCCCTGTAGTCCCAAAATCCGGGCTCCCTGTGGGGCGCAAGAGGCAACTGTGTCCATACCAGATGGTGTAGCCTGCAACCTAATACGCCCATAGATCTTTTCCATTCCTGGTTGAATTCCTGGAACCCCTCCATCCAGTTTACAACGACACACAGTTCTAGGGAAGTCAACTTTCTTGATACCACAGTATATAAATCAGAAAATGGTCTGTTGGTTCGCAATTACAGAAAACCAACAGACAAGAATTCATTATTACATTATAGTAGCTACCATTCCTTTCTCCTGAAAAATAGCCTTCCTTATTCGCAATTTCTTAGATTAAAACGTAACTCATCCACCACCTTGCAATATAATAATGAAGCATCCAGACTGACTTCCCAACTGATGGAGAGGGGTTACCCAGAACACATCATACGTAGGGCCAAAACACGAGCTGATAAAGTTGCCAGAGACTCACTGTTCCAACGATCTCCTACCAAACGAGCCTTGAACCGCATTATTTGGCCAATCACACTCACTCCTCACAGTAAACAAATAATTTAAGTGGTTAAAAATATGGGAGCATCCTCCCCAACATCCCATCACTTCAATCTGCACCCGTTATAGCATACAAATGTACAAAATAGGGTTGCCATTTTTTGATATAAGAAATAAGGGACATTTACGGGATTTTTCACAAAAATAAGGGACACTTCATTAAAAACTTGAAACTCAAACATTAGGTAGAAATAGTTTTATTAACAGAATAAGATAATGATTGAAACTCACAAAAGAAACTGACTTACACCCTCTTAACAGGACATGGTATGTTTCTGCATGCTTTGTCATGCAGAAAAACATTATTAGAACTACCTAATTTTCTCCACCTGTATTTAGTCCTTGACTTTGCTGACTTTAAAAGTGCACTGTCTAAACATTAAAATAAATCTTATAAGACAGTACATCTTCATGATTATTATGTCAATAGTTAATGGTATAGTATAGTATGGGATACACAGCATTGTATAGTATTGGGATGCACAGCTAGGCCTATTTTAAGAGTAACTCTCAAGCAACCAGAAACTATCTTTATCCAACATGATCCAACATTCCCTTGGGTAATGGTTAATTAGTCTACTGTACTTTGAAAAAGTCCTGTCTCGCCTCTTCCTTCCAATGGGGATGCAGGCTGCCCTGCGAGTTGGAATCCCCGGGCAGGCATTGCCGTGGAAACCACAGCGCACACCTTCCTCTGGTCAACCCCGCCCAGTCCTGTCCTGCTAGTCAAAAATAAGGGACAGGGCCTGAAAATAAAGGACACAAATTTTAGGGCCAAAATAAGGGACGTCCCTTGGAATAAGGGACATATGGGAACCCTAGTACAAAAAATACCGTTGCGGCCCCACACTGCATCGTCTGGCTACACCCCAGGACGAGGACGATCTGGTACGGACACAGTTGCCTCTCAGGGAGCCTGGATTTTGGAACTACAGGGAGCCAGACCTCAGGATACCCGGACCACTTGGGATCACCACTCAAAGCCAAAGCAAGACGATCCGCAGTATACTTGCATTCGGATTACAATCTCGGCAAACACTTGGCGGATCTTATTGAGTTGTATGGTTACACAGTAATTCCCACTCACTATTGGAGGCAGTTTGCTCCTCTGGATTGCAAATACCACATTTGGGTTTGGATCATTCCATCATTACCCACTACCCTCGAAGATTTTCCTTAAAAAACCTGTCTGGATTCACCCTTCCTTTGAACTCTTCCCTAAGGTACTGTGAACTATAGCGGACAATTGGCGCGATCGGTATTATGTATTCATGTGTGTATATTTATTATGTAATGTAATTGGAATGTATGGTCTGCACTTGGGAATGTATGCCCAACCATTGATAAATCAATGATATTTTGATACTGACTAACATGTTGTAGTCCCACATTTTGGAGTTGTTTACCCTTCCTCAGCCCTATCGTGTTTGTTAGACGTATCTTTGCATTTCACACAGTACTTGTCTGTGAAAAATACAGGGCAATATTAAACATACAGCTTTGAATTGTGCATCTCAAAACAGTCTGATGGACTGAGCCAGAAGAAGCTGTCTTATATGCTGTTTGCTAACCAGTAGAATATTACTAACCAATAGTATGTCACTTCACTGATAGAGTTAGAAACACTCAGTGGAAACAATGTTTATAGTGTAGCAGTAAGTTAAACATTCTTAATATAAATGTATGCACATACTTTGTATGAGAAGTGCCATTCCTCAAGTGATTAAATGTGATACGTATGATGCCTTGGGCACTACAAATATTGTGTAAGATGTTTCTTGCCACAGTAATGCGCTACACGTATCACATGCCTTACAAGTTTGAGAAATGTTCCCTTAAGGAGGGTACTATTTCTAGGCAATGTAGTGTCTATAGAGTAAAAGTATGTACGATGACTGGACATTTCTATGTGATATGATAAATTTCCACAAGAAGTGTAATTGCATAGACTAATTGTTTTACATAATTAAATATATAGAATAATAATAATAATAATATATGCAACTTAATTTGTGACAAAAATTTCTCAGATATTCAAAAATATTCTTAAGGGAAATCATGTTTGCAATCATGACCAAAATAATAACCTCTGAGTGATCAAAATAGTAATGTTGTAGTTGAGCCTGAGGCTGAGAGAGAAGAGACTGTAGCCAGAAATACTAAACGGTCTACTCGTGAGTAAGAGTCAGATAAGGAGAAAGAAAGGAAGAGAATCAGTCAAATACTTAACGGGTCTTCAGAGGATGAAACGTTTTTAGGGTTTTCAGAGGATGATGGGTGTGAGGATGAGGAGCAGTCTATTGGAGATGGGGTTGGGGACTTACAGAGCTCTGAAGAGGTGTCTAGTCAATGGATTGGACTAAGGTGCAACAGATACGGGTCTGTGAAAAACCTACCAGTAGTGATTCATTTGTAGGGTTCACAGGAGATGGGAACTGGAGTGATGGGAATCAGGGTTCTTGCTGGGGTGATCTAAGTCATTGCAGAAGGCATATGGCTTGGTGTGAGAGGCAAAGGGCAGCACGTGAAGAAGTGCTGGCAGCTGAGAGGAATGATGGGGTGTCGGTTCAATTAAGTTCTGAGGAAGAGCTTTGAATGAAGGGGGCTTACAAATAACCATTCTTTGCAGCTGGCAAGGAGTTGTACTTGCCCTCCAAGCTCTGCCCTTTGTTGCTGGATTGCTGCTGGACTGATCATTGGATGTGGATTTCTGGACCTTGGACTCTCTCTCTCTCTGGACACTGGTATTGTATTTGGTGGGTTCCGTATCTTGTATACTCTCATCGGCTGCACCACCTTAAATCCCTGTGTGCTAGATTTTGCGGCCTTCCTGTTTCGACTCCGGTTTGGTTTGACTTCGCTTCTTCGCTGGCTTCCCTTTTTGGTTTGACCCAGGACTGCTTTGACGACTTCGTACTGCTTACTAAGTGAAGAACGGGGAGAGTTGCTAAACAACTAAACACAAGCCCAAGAAGGGAAGTAATATGTTTTAAGCACAGTATCAAAGTAGATAATACCTTCTGCATTCAAACAATGATCAACAGGATAGAATCACAATAAGGTAATATTCATGTGCCCCTGTGGGCTTATTTACGTGGGTGAAACCAAAAGAACTCTGAAAATTAGGGTGAGTGAACATCGATTTCGAATTCGTAATTTATCTGAGGATTCCCCATTATATACACACTTTAAACAATTATCACATACCCCATATAGTCTCCAATTTTTCGGGTTGGAATGGGTTAAGGTGCTTCCTCATGGCAATGCAGATCTATTCTTACGTAAAGCAGAAACACGTTGGATTATAAACCTAAAAACCGAAATTCCTTTCAGGCTAAATGAACGATTCGGTATCAATGACTTACTCAGATAATCCTCGTTATACCTGCCGTAATTGAGTCAGCATGTGTTTATAAACTACCCGATTACAGGAAGGGCTTGCATTTTCCATCATTGTATCCATAGACGTTAGATTTTGCCTCTATGGTACAGGTACGTCTTCATACATTTGTGGAATAATTAGTAATATAGTTCGAGGGATTTTGTAAACTTGAGTTGCTTTCTGGGATTTATTAAGTTATGTATACTATGAACTTATATTATGCATTGGTATTATGCTTCATTACAGATTATATCACACCGCTTTTGTATATATATATTCTATATTGAATGCATTATATGCATTATATGGAGAAGGCTATAATTGCATGTTGAGTGGCCTTGAGAAAGACCCACTAGGGTCAAAATGAGTGATGGATTCCTATATCATATTGTCCTTGTCGGCCTAATTCAACCTATTGATGCCAACATATTTATTGGAGTTACTACCTATCGTGGTAAACATCAACTCTCTTATGGAAGGATTTCTTCATATTTACATCGGTTGCCTTCCATTGGATTTATCGGCACACACCGGTGGTTATGTTGTACTCCATAGGCTGGATCACCTACTTTAACTTCACTTACCAGTGACTATCGGGACGCACCTCTACGCAGTAGGAGTAGTCAGAATGTTATGACCCTCAATTCGTTACTTTCATTTGCTGCGGACTTTCTTGGGAACTTTCCTATCGATGAGGAACAGTCTGTATGTTATGACCTTGTCCCATTGATATTTGATTTGGGACTTTGGGGTATTTGGACATTTGATTTGACTGAATTTCGTCACTGGTAGGAACCCATTTGGATTGATGTATTACCTTATTGTGATTCTATCCTGTTGATCATTGTTTGAATACAGAGGGTATTATCTACTTTGATACTGTGCTTAGAACATATTACTTCCCTTCTTGGGCTTGTGTTTAGGACTTCATACTGCTTGCCTCCCAGTTTGACGACGGTGGATTGGCTGATGATGTGCAGCTTCCCATTTTCCTGTGCTTACTGAGTTTTTGAGTGATGCGGGTTTTCCAGTGATTTAATCCGCTTTTTCTTTGTGTGACTCTTTTGACCTGGCTGTTTGTGTTTTTGTTTGCCTGAGTTCATTTGCTCAGCTTTTCAGTGCCTTTAGGCAGTTTTGAACAGTTTTTGGAAGCCTGTGACTTGTTAATAAACTCTTACTGTTTACTTTTCTGGGCTTGGCTCCTTTAAGGTGGTCTGAATCATGACAAGTAACCTCTATGCAACTGTTTCCCAACCGCTGTGACGCGACACAGTAGTGTGCTGTGACGGACCTCCTGCTGTGCCGCGAGAAAGGCTCTCTGCCCCCCTTCCTTCCCCCCTCCTCCTGCCGAACTCCTGCTGCTTGGGGGAGGAGGAGGAAGGGCCGGGTGGCGGCGAAGAAAGAGAAGAAGGGGCCGGGGCGCCACCTCCTTCGGCCGTTTCCCCAGCCAGCCTCCAATCCACCATGACTCCTGCCGTGACTCTCGCCCCTCGCTTGCTGAAGCCATGTGGAGGAGGAGCCCCGCCCACTGAAGCCTGTCCACCACTCATGCTCCTCCTCCTGCGCACGGCATCAGCAAGCGAGGGGTGGGAGTCATGGCAGAGAGCGGCGCCGGGGACGGGGGCCATGACTCCTGCCCCTCGCTTGCTGATGCCGTGCGGAGGAGGAGCCTGCGGGGGGGACAGGCTTCAGGGGGCGTGGCGCCTCCTCCACGCGACTGGAGAAGCTGTGGGAGAGCCGGGGAAGGGGGCGGGGCATGGCATGCCCTGGCTCGGCCCCCTCCCCCTGGCTTCAGTTCTCCCACAGCTTCTCCAGCCTTGAGGGGACAGTGCCAAGCCTGCATTGTGTTGGCTCTGCCACCGATGTCTTGGCACTGCCCCTCAAGGCTGGAGAAGCTGTGGGAGAGCTGAAGCTGGGGGGAGGGGGTGGGGCATGGCGCGGCCTGGCTCCTCCCCCCTCCCCTGGCTTTGGCACTCCCAGCAGCTGCTCCCAGCAGGCCACCATCCCCCAGCCGTTCTTTACTGTGTTAGAGTGTCATTTTGTGTCATTTTGGTTGGTGGTGTGCTCTCGGATGTTTTTAATCTTAAAAGTGTGCCGCGACTCAAAAAAGGTTGGGAAACACTGCTCTAAGCAACTCCAGGTAGCTAAGGCAAATCACAAGACAAAGCAATGTCAGTCCTTCTACAAAGAGATATGCATTGAGGAATCACAACTTTTTTGTATAATCTTATAGTTGAAAGAGGCTGCAAGCAACATTCACCTTGCCCAGCTCTCTGGCATTCAGGAATACATTACACCATTCTGGAAGATGCCCATAGTAACTCTGTTTAAAGGCACCCCCCCCAAAGAAGGAGAGTCTATTCTCATCTGAAACAATCTGTTCCACTACTGAAGTGTTTCCTGATGTTTAAATGGAATAGTTCGATTTTTATTACACTCCTTTGGTTGCTGTTCTAGTTTTTGGAGCAGCAGAAAAGTTTACATGGCATTTCTTCTCATGTTTAAAGATAGTTGTCATACCACTTTCCGACTCCAGTCTTCTCTTGTCTAAGTTAAGCACACACAGCTGACTAATTCATTTCTCAGAAGGCTTAGTTCCAGATCTTGGATCATTTTAGTTGCCCTCCTCTGGACACATTCCAGTTTGTCAATATCCCTCGTGAACTGTGTTGCTCAAAGCTGATCAATGCACAATAAAACGTTATTACTTCTCTAAGGACCTCATCACATTGGGATATAATCAATTTATATCAGTATTCATTCCATTTTTTTAAAGGACCGGATGCATACTGTATTGTGATGGGATGCGCACTCTCCTCATTACACCCGATTATTACGATTCTTATGATTTGAAAATACTGCGCTTTGACTCGTGACACCACAGAAGGCTGGCTCCGCCCAATCCTTTCAAAACACTCCCTACATCAGTGTTTCCCAACCTTTTTTGAGCCGCGGCACACTTTTACCATTAAAAAAATCCGGGGGCACACCACCAACCAAAATGACACAAAATAACACTCTAACACAGTAAAGAACGGCTGAGGGATGGTGGCCTGCTGGGAGCAGCTGCTGGGAGTGCCGAAGCTGGGGGACTATGTGCCAGCTTTTCGATTGGCTGCCACTGTGGGATTATTTGCATAAAGGATTCTGATTGGCCAGCCTCAGAACTCCAACACTCTACGGCATCAGACAGAGGGAATGGGTTGCCACTGAGAGACAATTTGCATAAAGGACTCTGATTGGCCAGCAAAACAGAATGCAACTGAATGCTTGAGTTAGCCAAATGACAGGTTTTTTTCTGTTGGAAATGGAATGTTCATTTTCTGGGAGGTGCGGAGGTGCCAAGGAATATGTGACAGCGTTTCAATAAGTTGCCACTAAGGGAATATTTGCATAAAGGACTCTGATTGGCCAGCCTCAGAAATCCAACATTCTACGGCCCCAGACAGAAGGGATTGGTTGCCACTGAAATGGTATTTGCATAAAGGACTCTGATTGGCCATCCACATTCCAACATTCTAAGGTGATGCAGAGGGAAAAGGAAAGGCCTCAGGCAGTCAGACACTGCGGCCCACAGCAGTGACGGATCAGGAACAAACTTGCCACACAGGGGCCCAATGGCCCACTTCACAACGCGACCCTCTCCCAATGTCCACTACAGACCAAAATTAGCACACAGAGCCCCCTTGACCCACTCTACACCCTGGTGCTGTTTCAAGGAGGATGGACCACAGATGATGGGACTTGAAATACCTTCACTCATCTTCCGAGATGCTGCAACCCCCATCCAATGAATGATCAAGACCAAATGTGATACATAGAGCCCCCATGACCCACTCTACATCCTGGTGCTGTTTGGAGGGGGATGGACCATGGCCAATGGGACTTGCAGTGCCTTCACTAAGTTCCTGAGACCACTGCAAGCCACATAAACATCTAATAGGAACCAACCTTGGCACACAATGCCTTCCTCAAATAACCCGGGCACCGCCGGGTCCCCAAGCTAGTTTTCACAATAAAAATTATATGAACCCCCCCCCTTTGGATGATGGTCTAAGCATAGCTAGCTACCCTTTTTGAAGCCTGCCCTGAAATTACCATGCCTTGTCGTGCAGAGATTTTAAGAAATAATAATTAAACTGTCAATTAGTGACTCTCACGAGTCGCTTTATACTGAGGAAGATGTGTTATTTTTTCGAACCCATATTTGCCCTTTCTTGGCGATTACAATTTCTTTTTTCAATTGCCTTCAATAAAGCTAAACTTTAGAGAGAAAGAGAGAATATCCAAGGTATCTTTATTCATTACCGAACTGATTTGACATCTAACATTTTCATTGGAGTTTCTTATTTATGAGGCATAAATGAAACACTGAATAATTAATGCAAGAAACCAGCAACTCCCTGCCTGCCACAGCGTTGTAAGTATTTAGCCGCCTGCGGGAAACATGCCCTGGGGCTTTTGGCTCATCAGGGGAGGCAACAATTGACTTAATTTCCAGCCAATCTATCATCTATTCATCAGCAACAGGGAGGCAACAGCGTTTGGACAAAATATAATTTCAGCAGCCAATCTATCATCTATTATCATTATTCAAAATCTATCATCGGATTATCAGTGGCAGTGGCTTTGTCGAAACACTCATTTATTTCTACAGTGAAAAGATATTGACAATTTCGTGGTGCTATAAGACCGTGTTTTTCAACCTTTTTTGAGCCGGGATGGCACATTTTTTACATTTACAAAATCCTGGGGCACACCACCAACCAAAATGACACAAAATGACACTCTAACACAGTAATACATATAGTTAATATGTTTTTTTAATGTATTTATACACTCAGTGTGAAACCTGGGCCTGTTTCGATGAACACAACATAGATATCCTGGCAGGAATGGCAGAAAGACACAAACTTCCCACACAGAACTCCCATAACCAAGAGAAAATGCTATAAGAGTTTGGTGGGCATTGAACTTGGGTTTTGGAGTTGTAGTTCACCTATATCCAGAGAGCACTGTGGACTCAAACAATGTTGGATCAGGACCAATCTTGGCATGAATACTCAATATGCCCAAATGTGAACACAGATGGAGTTTGGGAAAAATAGACCTTGACATTTGGGAGTTACAGTTTCTGGGATTTGTAGTTAACACAAAATCAAAGAGCATCCTGAACTCTTGCATCAATGGAATGGAACCAAACTTAGTACTGAAAGGGTTTGCTTGTGAATTGACCTTGAGTTTGGAAGTTGTAGTTCACCTACACCCAGAGAGCACTGTGGACTCAAACAATGTTACGTTATGTTGTTGTTTGTATTCTATCCAGAATCAATGTTGGAGGGAGGCTCACCACTTTAAGATCCCTAAAACAGGCATGGGAAAACGTCGGCCCTCTGGGTGCTTTGGACTCCAACTCCCACCATTCCTCACAGCCGGAGACCCTTTCCTGCTTAAGTGGTTGAGGGGGGAGGGAGACAAAAAGGCCTGAGGCGACTAGGAATGGTGGGAGTTGGAGTCCAAAACACCTGGAAGGTCCAAGTTTGCCCATGCCAGCTTTCGACAGAGACCTCTTCCTCCCCCTTCGCGCCCTTCCTTCCCCCTCCTGCCCAACACTTACTTTTTCTTCTCCACTACCACTTCTGCCACCATTTTGATCCAAGGGGGCAGCGTGGGTGTGTTCAGGAGGGAGGGGGGAGGGAGGAAGACGTGACCCGTGTGGGCGCTACTGCGCAGACTCGCCCCAGAGTGAAGCGAGGGAAAGCGAGCAGAGCGAGGCTGGGAAGAAGGGAGCCCGAGTGGAGAAGGAAAAGTGTTCGCCAGGAAGAGGAAGAAAGGGTATTGGAGGTTCCCATTTCCCACGGCACACCTGATGATCGCTCATGGCACACAGTGGCCATGGCACTGGGAAACAGTGTGCCAGAATAACAAAAAATTAGTATGTTTGGCACACTCAGTTTGGGAAACACTGCAAAACATCATAAAAGAGATCCAGAATAATCAAAAAAAATTATGGAATCAAGATTCAGTCTCATCATCCAATTGTTCCATATTCCTATATTCATTACACTGCCTATTCAAATGCCTGCTCGAACAACCAGGTCTTCGCTTATATTTGGAGGTGGGGCCAGGGCCGGACAAGGTAATTTTAAATGGTAAAAAAACATTATTTTGCCCCCCCCCTCACCAATCACTGAAAAATAAAAGGTAGAATATTGTTCACATGTTCGGGGGCGCATCCGGCTGCCAGGCACTCCTCCTCAGTCTCTGGCCTTGTGGAGGGTGTGCATGTTGTTTCCGCGCAACCCAGTTGTTTCTGCGCATGCACGTTTGGTGCATGCCTTCCACCGGGACGGAGACTGAGGAAGAGGGTTCGGCAGCTGGGGGTGGAGGTCTCCATCCTTGTGGAGCCGCTGCGGGCGGCTCTGGCCAGCTCATGCCGTGCTGAGTGTGCACGCATGGAGCCAGCTGGTTTCACGCATGTGCATTTGGTGCGGTGCGGGTGGGCCGCCTTCCACGGGGCCGGAGACTGATGCGGAGGGGCTCGTGTAATGTAAGATCCGGCCCTGGGTGGGGCGAAGCATGTAGTGAACTCAACTCTCAACTTTGGGAGTGGAGAAGAGAGGAAACAGGGTGCACATGCGCAGAGCCAGTTGTTTCCGCGCATACGCGTTTGGTGCGGCACGGGCGGGCAGCCTTCCACGGGGCCGGAGATTGAGGAAGAGGGTTTGGCGGCTGGGGCCGGAGGTCTCTGGCCTTGTGGAGCCGCTGCGGGCGGCTCTGGCCTGCTCACGCCACGCCGGGTGCGCACACATGGAGCCAGCTGGTTCCGCGCATGTGCATTTGGTGTGGCACTTGTGGGCTGCCTTCCACGGGGCTGGAAACTGAGGAGGAGGGGTTTGCGTAATGTAAGATCCGGCCCTGGGTGGGGCGAAGCATGTAGCGAACTCAACTCTCAACTTTGGGAGTGGAGAAGAGAGAGGAAACTGGCCATTTTTGGTGGAATTTTTCCCCCTCTGGAAAATTAAGGGTAGGAATGAGGGGGCCTTTGCCAGGGCAGAAATGATGTAAATAAATAAATAGATAGATCGATATTGTGATGTAGGTGCAGCTGATAAGTGGCCTGAGCTAGGGAGTTGCCATAGCGACATAGCCCTCTAGGTAGAAGAGGAGGGGGAAGAGCTAACTGCCACTAAGAAAAAGTTGGTGGCTAGATGAGCCAAGGGATGGCTGGTTCTAGTTGCGTGGAGCTAGACCAGGCCTGCCCAACAGACGGCCCGCGGGCCATAACGGCCCGCCAGCCCCTTGCCTGCGGCCCCCTCAGCTTTTTAATAAAAATAGAAAAATAAATAAAATAATAATAATAAAAAAATTACCCACTTCCGGGTTCTGGAGGAAGTATCGTGAGACTACGCCATCCACACGGGATTTCGATCGAAATTCCGTGTGGCTCGCGTAGTCTCGCGATACTCCTCCTGTTGCCGAAATCTCGGCTACTGAATCCCTGCGGCCCACGTGATTTGGAGCTTCTTCAGCTGCTGCCTCGGTCAGTCGTCGCCTCTCTCGTGGTCCGGCTACTCCTGGATCCTGCACGTTTGGGAAGGTAGGCTGAAGCAGGGGGCTCCCTTTATGTTATTATTATATGCAATTGTATATTTATGCCCCCATGTGTTCCATCCATCCCTCCCTCTCCCCTTATTTAAATAATATAATATTTAATTTATATTTTTGAGCCAGGGGTGGGGAGGGGGCGGAGCCGGGGGCTTGGCCCCCCAGGTGATCAGTGACCGGAATTCCGGCCCAAAGTCCGGTAGAAGTTGGACAGCCCTGAGCTAGACCAAGTAGTTTGAGTCTCTGACAGGTAGTCAGAAGAAAAAGGAGGCTCCAGGTAGTGAGCCAAGTGTTTACTTTTCAGTGTTGAGTAAATAAGAATAGAAGTATTTAACTCTGTAGTATGATCTAGCATTCCCGGTCCTTTTATTTATGACTTCAGTATCAAACCTGAAGCAGTAAAAGTGGGACTGAGGAAGGAAACTAAGTCTTAAAAGAAAAGAAAACACTCAGGAGAGAGAAGATAAGACATTGTTAAAAGTTTGACAGTAACAGCTTCATGTTTTCTGAAGAACCAAGAGTTAAGTGTAGCGATAATAAGGATATAATGGGTAACCGTCAAGCTGATGTGAACCTGAGAAACCTTTAAATAAATGTTGTTTCTGTTCAGTTCAAAATACCGAGAGTTTGTTGGGAATCCGCCTGTGTTTGTGTTTCAGGATCATGCTGTTTCTGATGTGGGAAATGATTTAGTTATTATTTATTTATTTATTTATTTACATCATTTCTATCTCGCTCTTCTCAACCCCCGAGGGGAGACTCAGCGCGGCCTAACAAAAGTCAACAATTCGATGCCGATACACAATATAAATGCAATATAAAACCATAAACATTCAGAATTAAAATACAATTAACATTGACACATAATACTCATACGCTTAAGTTAAAAACAGAGTTCTGTCCACCACATAAACATTGAGCCATAACCAACAACTTACCAATTCCAATTCCAATCTAAAGTGCTGCATTGTGCTAATGTGCAAAAGCCTGGTCCCAGAGCCACGATTTCACTTTTTTCCTGAATGCCAGGAGGGATGGGGTTGATCATATGTCGCTTGGAAGTGCATTCCACAGACGGGGAGCCACCACCGAGAAGGCCCTATCTCTCGTCCCCACCAGCCGCATTTGAGAAGTTGGCGGGAGAGAGAGCAGGGCCTCCTGGATGATCTTAAATTACGAGGTGGGACGTAGCGGCAGATGCGTTCAGACAAGTAAGGTGGGCCAGAATCGTATAGAGCTTTAAAGCAGCGTTTCTCAACCTGGGGGACGGGAACCCTAGAGGGGTCACGAGGGGTGTCAGCACGCCAAAGACCATCAGAAAACATAGTATTATCTGTTGGTCATGGGGGGAGGGTTCTGTATGGGAAGTTTGGCCCAGTTCTATCATTTGTAGGGTTCAGAAGGCTCTTTGATTGTAGGTAAACTATAAATCCCAGCAACTAAAACTCTCAAATGTCAAGGTCTATTTCCCCCAAACTCCACCAGTGTTTACATTTGGGCAGATTGAGAATTCCTGCCAAGTTTGGTCCAGATCCATCACTGTTTGAGTCCACAGTGCTCTCTGGATGTAGGTGAACTACAACTCCAAAACTCAAGGTCAATGCCCACCAAACCCTTCCAGTATTTTCTGTTGGTTGTGGGAGTTCTGTGTGCCAAGTCTGGTTCAATTCCATCATTGGTGGAGTTCAGAATGCTCTTTGATCTATAAATCCCAGCAACTACAACTCCCAAATTACAAAATCAATGTCCCCTCCCCCCCAACCTCACCAGTATTCAAATTTGTGTGTATCGGGTATATGTACCCAACTTGGTCCAGTGAATGAAAATACATCCTGCATATCAGATATTTACATGATGATTCATAACAGTAGCAAAATTACAATTGTGAAGTAGAAACAAAAATGATGTTATGGTTGGGGTCACCACAACATGAGGAACTGTATTAAGGGGTCACGGCAGTAGGAAGGTTGAGAACCACTGCTTTAAAGGTCAAAACCAGCACTTTGAATTGAGCTCGGAAGTGGACAGGCAGCCAGTGGAGCTGACACAACAGGGGGGTGACATGCTCCCTGAATGTAGCTCCGGTTAACAATCTGGCTGCTGCCCGTTGGACCAGCTGCAATTTATGAACTGTCTTCAAAGGCAGCCCCACGTAGAGTGCATTGCAGTAATCTATTCGAGATGTGACCAGAGCGTGGATCATGATGAGCAGGATCATGATGCTTCAGACGAGGGAAATGATGGTGCCGAGGCTGAGGTCCAAGATGGAGATGGTTTGGTCAATGGTTATCATGCAGACAAGGACAGAGAGGCCTCAGTGCAAAGGACAGTTTCTCATGAGAATATTTCTGCTGGGCAGAGAGATGATGGTTTACTCCCTCTCTCTGTGAGCTCTCAAGATTTGGGTTTGGACAACAATCTGACACCTGGGGATTTTAATGAGCAGCAGACAGATAAGGAGTTGAAAAATAGGCAGCTGGAATTTAGCCAGGATAGACAACAAACTCAAGGGTTACGTCGCTCTGGAAGACTTCATCAGATAAGAGCCAAAAGTGGGGGGAAACGAAACCAGTTTCTGGGTTTTGGGATATAAGGTTTGCTTCAAGGGGAAAACCTGTGAGATCAGGCATCATTTGGAAATTAAGTTCATGAGCCATGGCATTCCTGTTCAAGGGGTCTCGTTCCTGTGGATTTCTAGCCTTGTGGGTATTGACTTGCATTGCCTGAGGAGGCCCACCTCACTCGAGCCCATGTCCTGGAGATCGTTCCGATCCAGAACTTTTTGGAGCTCGAGTTTTAAGCGGCGAGAGCCCCACTGGACACGCCCGAAGCCGAAAAAAGACATCCCTTTGGCATAGGGTTCCCATATGTCCCTTATTCTAAGGGGCGTCCCTTATTTTGGCCCTAAAATTTGTGTCCCTTATTTTCAGGCCCTGTCCCTTATTTTTGACTAGCAGGACAGGACTGGGCGGGGTTGACCAGAGGAAGGTGCGCACTGTGGTTTCCACGGCAATGCCTGCCCATTCTCGCAGGGCAGCCTGCGTCCCCCGTTGGAAGGAAGAGGCGATACAGGACTTTTTCAAAGTACAGTAGACTAATTGACCGTTACCCAAGGGGAATGTTGGATCATGTTGGATAAAGATAGTTTCTGGTTGCTTGAGAGTTACTCTTAAAATAGGCCTAGCTGTGCATCCCAATACTATACAGTGCTGTGTATCCCATACTATACTATACCATTAACTATTGACATAATAATCATGAAGATGTACTGTCTTATAAAATTTATTTTATTTTAATGTTTAGACAGTGCCCGTTTAAAGTCAGCCAAGTCAAGTACTAAATACAGATGGAGAAAATTAGGTAGTTCTAATAATGTTTTTCTGCATGACAAAGTATGCAGGAACATACCATGTCCTGTTAAGAGGGTGTAAGACAGTTTCTTTTGTGAGTTTCAATCATTATCTTATTCTGTTAATAAAACTATTTCTACCTAATGTTTGAGTTTCAAGTTTTTAATGAAGTGTCCCATATTTTTGTGAAAAATCCCGTAAATGTCCCTTATTTCTTATATCAAAAAATGGCAACCCTACTTTGGCAGGTCTGATTCCCCCTTTCAGACTACTGGACAGAGGAAGCCAGGCCACTCGGCTCACTTGTTGCCAGTTGCGAGAGATCTCTCTGAGACCTCCCATGTTTCCTTCTTTCGATGGCAAGGTGGTGCCTGCATAGGTCCACCTGGGCACTCTATTGCCATATTCATGCTTTTTATCTCCCTTTACCCTCTGCCCTTCCCCCTTTTCTCTTGATGTTGTTGTATTGTCCTGTTCGTTGTCCACTATTTTTATTTTTAAAACGCAGCCTCTACTCTTCCAATATTTAAAGATAACGGAAAGGCGCTGCTTCCTGCAGAGTACTTAGGCAACCTAACCATCCCTAAACATAGGAAGGCGTTCTCTTTGGCTAAATTCAACGTACTCCCTTGCTGTATTGGAGGGAAGATACAACAAAGTACCATACAATGAACGCCTATGTCCCTGTGAGGCGGAGGCACTGGAAACTGTGGAGCACGTTTTGTTGTACTGCTCTGTTTACTGTGACCTTCGTAAACATTTTATAAATCCAATCTTAGAAAGTCTACTAGGGAGATCTGCAAGGTTTTATATAAATTATCTCTTGTCTGACCAACACCCCAAGGTCACTGTTAGGGTTGCCAGCTTCTGTGCAGCAGCAATAGCTTGTCGGTGCAAGATGCTGTCACAGTCCTAGAAAGTTTTAATATTTATTTTGGTTTTATCATTCTCATTTTAGCATTTAAATGTTTAATACCATTTTAACTGTCTTATTCAATATTGGGTTTTAAACTTTTCTGTGTGTATCCTTTGTGTACATGTGTTTGTACATGTATGTGTACCCTAATGTTTGCACATGCTGATGTTTGTACATTTTTATGCTGGTCATTGACCGTAATAAATCTTTTATGTATGTAATATGCACACTCTCTCTGAACAAATCTTGCCTAGAAGAGCACCGGGAATGTGGCGCAGCTGGCTAAGTGTCAGCTGCATAAGATCTCTCTGACCAGTAGGTCATGAGTTCGAGGCCTGCCTGGGTCGAGGTGGGTGCTCAACCTTTACGTGTAGCCTGCTGTCGACCTTTACAGCCCGAAAGACTGTTGCAAGTAGGAGATAAAGGTACCACATTAAGTGGGGAGGCAAATATTGACTGAATTTATTTATTTATTTATTTATTGTTCAATTTTATATTCCGCTCCTCCCAGCAGGCTCGGGGCGGGTGACAGTAAAAATATGTGGGCAGCATGTCACAACATGTCGACATGTGGCCCTACAATAAAAGCATAAAAACACATTAAAACACATTACATCACAAACGCAGGGCATGGGATGACATACGACGCAGTTCTTAGTTCAATGTGCCTAGTTAAAGGCTAGGCCAAAGAGGGCGGTCTTACATGCCCTTCGGAAGGGGGCCAACTCCGAAATGGCTCGGGTACTGTCCGGGAGGGAGTTCCAGAGCACCGGTGCAGCTACAGAAAAAAGTTCTCTGTCTGGTCGTGGATAGATGGCAGGAGCGGATTGATGGTACTAACAACAGATTTTGTTCATCTGAACGCAGTGATCTCGGGGGAGAGTACGGGGTAAGGCGGTCCCTCAGGTACGCAGGCCCTAGGCCGTGTAAGGCCTTAAAGGTCAAAACCAACACCTTGAAGGCAATAGGAAGCCAGTGCAGTTGCCGGAGAATAGGTGTAATATGCTCTCTCATTGGCGATCCCGCCAGCAAGCGAGCAGCGGCATTCTGCACTAGCTTGAGTTTCCGAATTGTCGACAAGGGAAGGCCAACATAGAGGGCATTACAGTAGTCTAGCCTCGAGATGACCGTCGCTTGGATTACCGTGGCCAGGTCGTCCCATTAAAGAACTTCAGGAATGCTGAGGAATGCGGAAAGAACAACAAGGGATGCTGGGAACGCTGAGAGATGAGGGGTGCGTCAGCTCACCCTGGTAAAAATTTTATTTAGGTTTGTCAGACTTATGAACCGCTCCGAGCCCTCGGGGAGTGGCGGTAATAGAAGTTTGAAAAATAAATAAATAAATAAATAAATAAATAGTCTTTGCATCCTGTTAATTCCGGTCTGGTTTTATACTTCATTGGAATGCTTTTTGTCTTTTGTGAACTTTGCTTTGTGTTACTGCATTTTTATCACTGTTTTTAATTGTTTTTAATTGTTTTATTTTGTAGTATTGAATTTTTGCTTTTGTAAACCGCTATGAGTCGCCCTGGGGCTGAAAATAGCGGTATATAAATGGAGTAAATAAATCTATTATATAAATGGGTTCACGTCATGTGATGTATACCTCAAACAAAGAAACCATACAACGCAGAAACACAATACTTGCCAACAGAAATAGGCCTCAAGCAAGGTACGTTTGTAGCAAAGAAACTTTCCCCCCCAAAACCTAAAAGGCCCCCAAAACAACGAGTAAAAATAAAACTACATTCACCAGCATCCTCCGGGGCAGCCAAAGACTCACCCAGCCTCTACATTCTGAACAACATGATTGGCTGCCAATAAGGGCGGATTTGCATAACTGGCCAGCCAACATGAAAATTCCGATCCATAATAAACTGCCAATCCCCAACACAAACACCCAAATCACTTCCAACCAAAAAATCACAGACCACGCCCAAAATTGACAGTAAGGCTTCATTAACTTGATTTTCCTAACTAGCCCTCACTTACTGGGAAGCTGTTTACGCTCTGAATTGACAGTAAGGCTTCATTAACTTGATTTCCCTAACTAGGCCTCACTTACTGGGAAGCTGTTTACGCTCTGAATTGACAGTAAGGCTTCATTAACTTGATTCTCCCGATTAGGCCTCAGCTCATTGGACATTGTGTATGGCCTGAATTGACAGTAAGGCTTCATTAACTTGCTGTTCCTAACTAGGCCTCAGCTCATGGGACATTGTGTATGGCCTGAATTTACAGTAACCTACCTTGGCACACAGAGCCCCGACCATGCATGATGGGACTTGAAGTACCACCATGGAAAATGGGATTTGTAGTACTTCAAAACCCATCATTCCCCACAGACCACTGTGGCCCAGAACCAAGACCAATAAAGACCCAACTTGGCACACCATGCCCCCCATGACCCACACTCCATCCAACTGCAGTTTAGAGGAGGGCACACCGTGGATGATTGGACTTTCTCGCATCTCCTAAAAAGGGCACAGCAACGCGTGCCGGGTACAGCTAGTAAATAATAAATACAAAGTGGAATGTAATACTCTTAGGGTTTGCAGAGCAGCTCTGTTCCGCTTGCACCAGTGGTAGCTCCCAGCAATGAACCCACTCTGGGGATTAGTGTAAACTTTAAAGAGTTATCCAAGGTGCTAAACCTATTTTGGGAATCAAGCTCGGCATGTGGATTATTCCTTTAACATTTGAACTAAAGATCCAGAGCATGTTTCAGCACCTCAGGCACAGCAAAGTTACTTTAAATGGGTGTCAAGCTCTTTGGAAGATGGGATTTTAAGGCAGCACCTTGGAAGCAGCTGCCAGGGTCGTAGCAGAATGGGGCATCCATCTTGCAGCCGTTGGGGGCCCAGCCAAATAGGGCCTATCAGGGCATGAAAATGCACAGCAGAGGTAGAAGGAGGCAGACAAAGAAACAGCTAAAGGGAAATCCTCCCTCGAGGGCGGAACGTCCTTGCTGGCGGAATTAAGGAAAACCTGTTTCATGGTCCTCTGTAGCACAACCCAACCATGAAATCACTGCAAACGGCAGCTTTCAGAAGAGGTTAAGAAGAGACTGGATAGTGTTTCCACCTTTGATCCTAGCTTTTCTTCCTCTCTGATGTTCGCAATAGGCTGCAAACCTATGCGTGCTTGGAAGAAAGCACAACTGAACTCAGGCATCTTGGACAGAATACAGGCCTCTCTTATCAGAGACAAGCAAGTTAGCAGAAAAGAGTTCACAGTTAATATTAGATAGATAGATACAGACAGATAGAGAGATGCATACACACATTCACACACTATGAGAGAGGCAAAGAGAGACTCCTTCTCTGTATGTCACATGTGTATATGTATGCATCTCTCTCTCTAAATGAAGGCGATCCCCAGGAAGAGCCCATCTGCATCCTAATTGGTTTGTCCTGCAGCAGGGAGTTCCAATGTTCCTGCACATGTGGTCAGGCATCTCTAGCACAAAAGGCTGGGATTTGGCATCAAAAGACCTCCAGCCATTTCTACCTCTCTGTTTTCTTGCCTCACTTAACCTGAAGTCACGGACTCTTTGTGCACGGAGTTGCATGCAGGCAGGCCAACAGGGGCAAGCCCTGAGCGGTTTGGGAAACATAATTTTCCAAGGATTTTCATGCATTTGGACTCTTCTCAGGCTATTAGCAAAAAAGACTCATCTCTTATAGTTTTCCCAAGGACACAGATGGACTTTTATATTATGGACTTCCCCAAAGCATATGGATTTGATGCTTTTAGGATCATATGTACTTTCTTTCTACTTCTTGCACATGAAATAATTATGAGATATTGGTAGTGGTATTTCCCTGAAACCCTCCCATGTAAACCATTCCCTGCATGTTTTCCCCCCTCCCCATGTGTAAAATAATACAAGGAAGGCTACGTGACTCAGCTGTTGTTTTTCAAGATCAGGGTGACCACATTCCTGGCTGCACCCTTTAATCCAATCATTGGAACAATTTGCATGACAGAGGACTCTTTCTGGTTTTGGAGAAGTTCTTCTTTCCCTTCTCCCCATTTTTGAAAGACCCATTTTGTTCCATAAATGCTGGAGCCTCTGAGTTTAGTCTTGTCTCACATTTATATAAGGTATGGCATAACTATATTTCATATTTCATAACCGGCTGTCACTGCTGGCCTCGGAAACCAGCACACGGCTACAGTTATTTCATTTGTTTACCATCCAGAAGACTGAAAATTCTCATGGGAAATCTACATATGGCCCTTTGGAAGGGTTGTTTAAGGACAAATTCCTGTTTTTCACCAAGAACAAAAGAATTCCTTTGGCTCGAAAAGTCAGGGGCTTGGATCTTTATTTACATATGGACATGATCTAATCAAGAGAACTCCAGCTGCTCTTTGTTTTGAACACATTCCTGTCCCTCGCTTCCCATTCACCAGGGAAAAAGGGACACTGTTTCACGATTGGTTCCTGCTACAGCTGGCTTCCAAGGTTTCATCCAATCATCATGAAGCCTACAGCGTGCAGGGGCAGGAAAGTTTAAATCGGACAGTTCTGTAAAGTGTATAAAATGGCATATGTTTCAATGTAACTTTATGACTTCTTTGCAACAAGGAAAGTGCAGTGGTCATCCTTCTCAGCTGACAAGAATAAAAGCTTCAGTGGCACCTTCTTCCGGACTTCTTTGGTGAGATCATTTGGGAAAGGGATTTTTATTTGCTTTTAAAACCTCACCAGAGGTTCTGCTGAAATCCTCGCTTTAGGGGTACTTCTGGGCCTCTGTCCCCTATGGGCCATGCTGTCCTAAAATGTTCGGTAACATAAATATATCCCCACTTACATAAGAAAGGGGTAAATTAACTTGTACATACATATTAAACTGCTATTTAGATTTAAGTTAAAAGCCTGAACTCAAACATTACATACCATGACAGAACTGAGAAATGTCTTTGATGTTTTTACCTCCCACCTTTTTTTATTCCTGTTTTGAGTGAAAGGAACAACTGCATGAATTTTTGGAAAATTCAATTTCCTGTACATCCCCAACAAAACACTTTTTTCTTGCTTCGCCTTTCTGTATCCTTTTATAATCTCACACCCTTCTATACCCTTCTCTTTGTTTAGTTAACTTATTTTCACATTGATCCCAGCAAAAAATCCTAAGAGCTCTTTATTTATTTATTTACTATACTTTTATGGCATGGGAGGCCTACCGGTAGCTATTATGCCACCGCCAGCATAGCTCGCAACTTCATTAGGGTACGCAAGCCTCTCCCCCACTGCAAGGGGGCAGCAATGGAGAGGTCACAACCGAAGGGTCTGACAAAGAGCGTCAACGGGTAGGGTGGGCTCTCTAGCCTTTTGGCAACCATCCTAAGAGAAGGAAAACTCCAAATTCAAACCCGGGCAGATGGTGCTCGTCTAACCCTGTAAGGCCAACCATCTAAGACAGGGCTGCCCAGGAAGTCGATCGCGATCGACCAGTCGATCCCGGGACCAAAGAGGTTGATCCCAGCTGGATGGGCTGCTTCTCAGAGGGGGCAGAGCCAGGCCGCGCCAAGCCCCACCCCCTCCCAAGCTTTGGCACTCCCAGCAGCTGCTCCAGGTTTGAAGAGGGCAGGGCCAAGCCAGCCTTGTGCTAGCTATGCCACCACTGGCTTGGCATTGCCATCCTCAAGCCTGGAGAAGCTGCTGGGAGCTCCAAAGCCAGAGGGAAGGGGGAGCTCCGCCCCCTCTGGGCTCTACCAGCAGCTTCTCCAGGCTTGAGGATGGCAGGGCCAAGCCAAGCCAGTGGTGGCATAGCTAGCACAAGGCTGGCTTGGCCCTGCTCTCCTCAAGGCTGGAGCAGCTGCTGGGAGTGCTGAAGCCAGAGGGGGGCGGAGCCAGGCCGCGCCAAGCCTCGCCCCCGCCCCTCCCCTCACCAGCCTTGAGGAGGTAGGTAGATCTTTCTGACTTGGTTTTATTATAAGTAGCTCGCATGCTGAAAAAGTGTGGGCACCCCTGATCTAAGAGAAGGAAACTCTAATCAAACCTACGACCTGGGGATCTTGCTGCCACCGTCCCAGCTTGCTAGGCCCCGGCAGACGAACCTTTGGTTTAAAGGGTGAGGCCAGTTCTGTGCACGCTGCGCTCCAGCAGAAAAATCCATTGCACAGGCTCGAAGGACACATCCAACTTACCAGCATTGAAACCATGCTATTGAAAACACAACTGCACTGGGCAGGGCACATCTCTAAGATGAAGCACCACCGCTTCCCAAAGATACTACTCTATGGTGAACTTGCCACAGGTCAGCGCAAGAGAGGCACCCCCAAAAAGAGATATAAGGACTCCCTGAAACAACATCTCAGGCTAGGCCAGATTGATCACTGTAACGACTCGTTATTCGCATGCCAACTTTTACACCGTGGAAACAGCACTCAAGGTCATGAATTACAAACACAATAAAGGAAATACCAATGAACTTGTATTCAGTCAATGGCAGCAATGCATCAAAATATAATAAGCATCAATACATAAAGATAAGCAGTCCCCAGTCAAACCACGTAGGAACAATGAACATACAAATGTAGAGGCATGCACAGGGTAGTAGCGAAACAGTAACAAAGGTTGGCGGGGCAGCATACACACCGCTGGAGAAAATCTCAAGCTCATAAATGATAAAGTTCGCAAACAGTCCTGGTGCATACCAGCCGTGGAGGAAGCGATGCAAGGCTCAGCCAATGGTGAGGCGCTCGGAGGGGCGCAACGGTTGAAGTGCGGGCCACGATCCGTTTCGCTGGTTAGCTTCGTCAGGCGGCTAAATCACGCCAGGCAAATGCCGCGTCACAGGAGACACATTCTAAATGACAGTAATAAAAATGATAAGAAGAGATCCATCTCTGCATTTAAAAACGTGGGGGGGGTGGCTAGCCTACCTGGGCTGGAGGAATTCCATTGTACCACTGCTCCTATGGACCCAAGGGGTGGAGCCCTGGTGAAACGCAGGTGTTATATATGCTCGCACCTGGGCCCCACTCACGTGAGTAGGGCCAAAGGGGAGGGCTCGTTGAGCCCGACTGGATACTCTGATTGTAGATTGTGAATCCACCAAGTTTCACGCCTGATGAGGGCATCATGATTATTGGCATGCACACTGGTGGTGACCCTCTCAGGGCCGCGAATCGAAAAGATTCAGGGTTATGGCTCTGTGTCGGAAGTGGCGGTATAAAAAGGGTGTTGTCCTGTGAGGTACGTATCCTGGAGCGATGCTCGAAATGCGGAGTACGTAAGGGGCGTGACGACATCCCTACGTAATATAGGCCACACCCACAAATGATGACATAGATGGTATTCTCCGTGTTGCTGTTGAGGAAATCCCGGATAGTAAATAATCTGTGAGACTTCAGACTCGTAATGTCCTTGCAGCGTAATGCTTGGGTACAGGGACGAACACCCCCACATGGCCAAAAACCTGGCGTGGGTGTGAGCACGTTGACGGGATAACGTAGAATGAACCAGCAGGTCCTAAAGTTGCTGGTGCGCTTATACTGGCGACCATGGGGAGTTCACGGCGCACGGTATGGGGGCAATATATCCCAGAACTTCCTGACAATCCTGACTATCTCACGGCTATGGGGAGTGAGGGTCAGTGGCCAAACCAACCGAGTCATGTGGCGGTTGGTTTGGCCACTGACCCTCACTCCCCATAGCCGTGAGATTGTCAGCAGTGTCAAGAAGTTCTGGGATATATTGCCCCCATACCGCGTTCGTGAACTCCCCATGGTCGCGTATAAGCGCACCAGCAACTTTAAGGACCTGCTGGTTCATTCTACGTTATCCCGTCAACGTGTGTTCTCACACTCCACGTCAGGTTTTTGGCCATGTGGGGGGTGTTCGTCCTGTACCCAAGCATTACGTTGCAAGGACATTACGAGTCTGAAGTCTCACAGATTATTTACTATCCGGGATTTCCTCAACAGCAACACGGAGAATACCATCTATGTCATCATTTGTGGGTGTGGCCTATATTACGTAGGGATGTCGTCACGCCCCTTACGCACCCGCATTTCGAGCATCGCTCCAGGATACGTACCTCACAGGACAACACCATTTTATACCGCCACTCCGGACACAGAGCCATAACCCTGAATCTTTTCGATTCGCGGCCCTGGAGAGGGTCACCACCAGTGTGCATGCCAATAATCATGATGCCCTCATCAGGCGTGAAACTTGGTGGATTCACAATCTACAATCAGAGTATCCAGTCGGGCTCAACGAGCCCTCCCCTTTGGCCCTACTCACGTGAGTGGGCCCAGGTGCGAGCATATATAACACCTGCGTTTCACCAGGGCTCCACCCCTGGGTCCGCAGGAGCAGTGGTACAATGGAATTCCTCCAGCCCAGGTAGGCTAGCCACCCCACGTTTTTTAAATGCAGAGATGGGTCTCTTCTTATTATTTTATCACTGTTATTTAGAATGTGTCTCCTGTGACGCGGCATTTGCCTGGCGTGATTTAGCCGCCTGTGAAGCTAACCAGCGAAACGGATCGTGGCCCGCTTACTTCAACCGTTGCGGCCCCTCCGAGCTGTCTCACCATTGGCTGAGCCTTGCATCGCTTTCCCTCCACGGCTGGTATGCACCAGGACTGTTTGCGAACTTTATCATTTATGAGCTTGAGATTTTCTCCAGCGGGTGTGTATGCTGCTCCCCGCCAACCTTTGTTACTGTTTCGCTACTACCCTGTGCATGCCTCTACATTTGTATGTTCATTGTTCCTACGTGGTTTGACTGGGGACTGCTTATCTTTATGTATTGATGCTTATTATATTTTGATGCATTGCTGCCATTGACTGAATACAAGTTCATTGGTATTTCCTTTATTGTGTTTGTAATTCATGACCTTGAGTGCTGTTTCCACTACACTCTGCATACCTTGCTGTTTGTAACTTTTACACCGTGGCAGGGTAGGCTATCTCACCCACTGCCACTAGTTTGCGAAGATGTCCCACCTCTGACACCAAATTTGCGACGACACAGCTTTTAGCTGGCGTCACTATGCGAATATTCGTTCTTCAAACTGCTGCCACCATTTTATGAGAGAGAGACCAACTGGACCAATCTTGTGAGGAATGTCAGCTATTTGTGAGGGTTAATGAAGGTTCAATGTGAGACAGGATGAAACTTTTAAACTGAGGCTTGACTTCTGAAATCAATGGCACAGAGAGAGGTTTTCAGATGAACTAACAATAAACAGTTTATTTTGGCACAAAAGCTTGGTTTGTTACTTGGTATAACACTTCCGAAGAGGCACGACTTTAAAAGGTTACAAATCTTCTAGTTATGGCAAATGCAAAGTTGCAATGCTTAACTATTGCTATTACTCAGCTAGATCAGCTTCTAACTCTTTCAATACATAGGCACTCTGGCCTTTTCAGACACTTTGTCTATATTTAGCCCTCAGGCTCTACACAAAACCAGCTGGCTCGCAAGCTCAGCTCACTAGGATTGCTACAGGTCAGCCTCTCAGGCCTAACCTACACTGAAAATGGTCTTTTCTTAAGACTAACTGCTTCCCTGCAGTTTCAACAACGTGATTCCTACTCCTCTCCTCAGAGTAGAATCTAACAGACCCTTCTGGCTTGACAGCCAGGCACCAACTGTCTTAGAGCTGGTCTGACAGTTCAACTGTCAAAATTCAAACTTCCCCAGAATTCTATTCTTGACTCTGGCAGATAGCTGTTGACTCCTCCCACTTCTGCCTCACAGCCACGTTGCTATGTCAGTCAGTCAGTCATGTTTATTGAGTAACCGTCAGGTCATTTCAAATAAAAGCTCCAACAGCAGAGTAGTATACAAAATAAGGATAAAATCAGTACCTAATGTACAAGGCAAACAATGTAACACATTAAAAACTAAACTTATTGCAATTGTCTTGCGTCAACACATAGGAAGGGAAACTATTAGCATTGCTATGGCAACTCTGCTCTCCCTGCAGAGACGTGCTCTTAATATCAGCTCTCTCTCTGGTTCACATTATCCTAACATTTCAATACATATTCAATCCTATAATAAAAATAAACACTTCAGCACAATCACCAACAATGGTCCACCCTGGCCTCACACCGGGAGGCATGGAGACGCACTATCCACAATGCTGTGGCCTCTTTCGAGAAGACACGCCGAATGGGTCTCGAAGAGAAACGACAACGCAGAAAGAACCGCAACTTGGAAACATCATCACCCAAGGAGACTTTCTGCTGTGCTTTCTGCAACAGGACTTGCCTATCTCAGATTGGCCTTAGGTTTCCAGATGTGAGTGTGATGAGAAGGCAGAACTCGAAACGGGAGGGCTTACGATCTAGAACGGCCATTCTCTATGCTAAAAGGACGGTCACCCATCCTTTCACATCTCAATGTGACAAGGTCCTTGGTCACATCTCTAAGATATCTCTTTCTGCGTATGCAAATATTTCAAAATCACAAAGAATCCGAAATCCTTCTCGCTCCTAGCATTTTAGATAAGCGACTCTCAGCATTTAATATAACTTAAAAAATAAATTAACCTGTCACTTTATATTAGAAAACATCTAATGCAATTGATAACTTAACAGAATTTAATTAGTTGCCATCACTAGTTTAATTTTTGTCAAGCTGCTGTTAAAATTCAGGATTGTGTCCCTGGTGGCTGAATTTCAATTGCCAAGCTGCTTTTCCTCTGCCCTCCACTAAGGCAGGTGGGGAATATTAAATAGTTACTGGCCACTAGCTATTAAAAACTAACAGTAGCAATGGAGATAAGGCATCTTCTGGACATGAGCATCCAGTAAAGAAAAAGCTTTCTTATAAACTGTATAAATCACAAAGAAGGACACAACAATAAATTACTACACCCCCTTAAAAATAGATTTTAGAAGTGTGTGTTTTAAACCAGTGTTTTTCAATCTTTTTTGAGCCGCGGCACATTTTTGACATTTACAAAATCCTGGGGCACACCACCAACTATAATGACACAAAATGACACTCTAACACAGTCATACATATAGTTAATATGTTTTTAAATGTATTTATACACTCAGTGTGAAACCTGGACCTGTTTCGATGAACACAACATAGATATCCTGGCAGGAATGGCCGAAAGACACACACGCTGTTGTTGTTGTTGTTGTTGTTGTTGTTCTCTCTCTCTCTCTCTCTCTCTCTCTCTCTCTCTCTCAATCACTCAATCACTCAATCTCTCTCTCTCTCTCAATCTCTCAATCTCTCATTCACTCTCTCTCTCTCTCTCTCTCTCTCTCTCAATCTCTCAATCTCTCTCTCTCTCAATCTCTCAATCTCTCTCAATCTCTCTCTCTCTCTCTCTCTCTCAATCTCTCTCTCTCTCTCAATCTCTCAATCTCTCATTCACTCTCTCTCTCAATCTCTCTCTCTCTCTCAATCTCTCAATCTCTCATTCACTCTCTCTCTCTCAATCTCTCTCTCAATCTCTCTCTCAATCTCTCTCTCAAACCCTTGCACGACACGGCACTTTAGACTGGTCAGTTGGCAAATGGGTGGTTAAGATCTAAGACTTTGGATGGAACATTGTTTTAATGGTGATGAATGTATATGATGTTTTTAATATTAACTGTATTTTAATGTATTGAATTCTAGGTGTATTTTAATGTATTTTAATTTTAACTGTGTTTTACTATGTATTGTGTGGCATTGAATTGTTGCCGTCTGTTAGGCCGCACTGAGTCCCCCCTCGGGGGTTGAGAAGTAGCGGGGTATAAACACTGGAAATAAAATAATAAAATAATAAATAAATCTCTCATTCACTCTCTCTCTCAATCTCTCTCTCTCTCTCTCTCTCTCTCTCTCTCTCTCTCTCTCTCTCTCTCTCTCTCTCTCTCTCTCTCTCTCTCTCTCTCATCTCTCTCTCTCTCAATCTCTCTCTCTCTCAATCTCTCTCTCTCTCTCTCTCTCTCTCTCAATCTCTCTCTCTCTCTCAATCTCTCAATCTCTCATTCTCTCTCTCTCTCAATCTCTCTCTCTCAATCTCTCTCTCAATCTCTCTCTCTCTCTCTCTCTCTCTCTCTCTCTCTCTCTCTCTCTCTCTCTCTCTCTCTCTCTCTCTCTCTCTCTCTCTCTCTCTCTCTCTCTCTCTCTCTCTCTCTCAATCTCTCTCTCTCTCTCTCTCTCTCTCTCTCTCTCTCTCTCTCTCTCTCTCTCTCTCTCTCTCTCTCTCTCTCTCTCTCAATCTCTCTCTCTCTCTCAATCTCTCTCTCAATCTCTCAATCTCTCAATCTCTCATCTCTCTCTCTCTCTCAATCTCTCTCTCAATCTCTCTCTCAATCTCTCTCTCTCTCTCTCTCTCTCTCTCAATCTCTCTCTCTCTCAATCTCTCTCTCAATCTCTCTCTCAATCTCTCTCTCTCTCAATCTCCCTCTCTCTCTCTCTTTCTCTCTCTGTATGTGTGTGTGTATATAAATAAATAAATAAATGTAATGTTCATTTGTGGGATTAACATAACTCAAAAACCACTGGACAAATTGCTGCCAAATTGGGCCACAAAACATACCCATACTAACCCAAGGAGGGACCATCAGTCAAAAAATTGATTTTGTCATTTGGGAGTTGTAGTTGCTGGGAGTTATAGTTCACCCGCAATCAAAGAGCATTCTGAACTCCACCAATGATGGTGGGCATTGACCTTGAGTTTTGGAGTTGTAGTTCACCTACATCCAGAGAGCACTATGGACTCAAACAATGTTGGATCAGGACCAAAACTTGGCATGAATACTCAATATGCCCAAATGTGAACACAGATGGAGTTTAGGGAAAATAGACCTTGACATTTGGGAGTTACGGTTTCTGGGATTTATAGTTAACACACAATCAAAGAGCATCCTGAACTCTTGCAACAATGGAATTGAACCAAACTTGGCATATTGAACTCCCATTACCAACAGAAAGTACTGAAAGGGTTTGCTTGGGAATTGACCTTGAGTTTGGAAGTTGTAGTTCACCTACACCCAGAGAGCAGTGTGGACTCAAACAATGTTATGTGATGTTGTTGTTTGTTTTCTATCCAGAATCCCAATGTTGGAAGGAGGCTCACCACTTTAAGGCATGGGAAAACTTCGGCCCTCTGGGTGCTTTGGACTTCAACTCCCACCATTCCTAACAGCCCGAGGCCCTTTCCTGCTTAAGTGGCTGAGGGGGAGGAAAAGGGCCTGAGGCTGCTAGGAATGGTGGGAGTTGGAGTCCAAAACACCTGGAAGGTCCAAGTTTGCCCATGCCAGCTTTCGACAGAGACCTCTTCCTCCCCCTTCGCACCCTTTCCTCCCCCTCCTGCCGAACACTTACTTTTTCTTCTACACTGCCGCTTCTGCCGCCATTTTGGTCCGAGGGGGCAGCGTGAGCGTGTTCAGGAGGGAAGAGGGGAGGGGGGAAGACGTGACCTGTGCGGGCGCTACTGCGCAGACTCGCCCCAGAGCAAAGCGAGGCAAAGCGAGCAGAGCGAGGCTGGGAAGAAGGGAGCCCGAGGGGAGAAGAAAAAGTGTTTGGCAGGAGGGGGAAGAAAGGGGATTGGAGGTTCCCATTTCCCACGGCACACCTGATGATCGCTCACGGCACACTGGTTGGGAAACACTGTTTTAAACAATCAAATAAGTAACCATACATAGATTTGAATTCAGTTATTATATTTTCCTTTTTGAAAATTGACAAGAAAAAATATGCCACTTGAAAGAAAGGCTTACCTGTGAGGGTGACTCTGGTTGTGACACCTGGACTGCGTGGCACCAAGACCTCATGGTACTGCTCGCCTGCCAGGGTGCTGTACACCACCTTGAAGGTCTTCACCTCTGCCTCACTGTTATCCCATTCCAGTTCCAGGCGGTCTGACATCCGAGAGAGTACATGCAAGTTCTTGGGGGCATCGATTTCTGGGTTTGAGGGAGAAAAAAAAGGGAAACAGTGGTCTTGCTTCTCTTTCTCTCCACGTTATAGCCGCAATCCATATACTCCTTAATTCTTCCCAAGTGTAACATACCAGTAAGTATAGATGATTGTATTGTTGAATGCTTAGTAAAATGATGAAAAAATGCTCTGCGAGTGCTATCATCTCCTCTGCAACTCCAGGCAGACAACGTAAATCAGTAATTATTGCCGTGAGCCAAGTAACTTTGTTCATTAACTAATACTAATGATAACCCCTTATCATGTATGTAGTGCATTAAAGCATGCAAAGCATTTCATGGTCTTTACCTAATTAGAATTTAGGGAACATTGTTCAATGAGATGTCATATAGACCTGGGGCGAGATGTGGAGGGAAGCGCATCCACGTCCAAATTGGGGCATCCAAACTGGACATTTAACCCAGTTTGGATACAGATGTGTTTTCCTCTGCGGAAGACCTGGGGTGAGACGCAGAGGAAAGAACATCCGTGTCCAAACCGGGAATGTGGTGCACCTGGCTAAGTGTCAGCTGCATAAGATCTCTCTGACCAGTCGGACATGAGTTCGAGGCCTCCCCGGGTCAAGGTGGGTGCTCAACCTTTAAGTGTAGCCTGCTACCGACCTTTGCAGCCTGAAAGACAGTTGCCTCTGTCAAGTAGGAGATAAAGTTACCACATTAAGTGGGGACTGAATTATGAGGCCATTAAAGAACTCCAGGAACGCTGAGGAATGCAGAAGGAACAACAAGGGACACTGGGAATGCTGAGAGATGAGGAGTGCGCCAGCTCCCCCTGGTGGCCAGAGTTTGCCTCTGTTCGTCTATATGTGTGTATGTGGAAAACGGCAGGGATTGTCTGCTTGTATGTGTTCCTGTAATCTGCTCTGAGTCCCCTTCGGAGTGAGAAGAGCGGAATAGAAATAAAGTGTATTATTATGATTATTATTTATTAACCACTGCTGCTTTTTCCTACTGCCAGTGCTGTTTCTTTCTTACTGTGCATGCTTGTCTGCCATTAATAAAGCCATTCCAAAATTTCCCCAAAATTTGTAAAATTTCTGATTTTTTTCCGGAAAATTTCGGAAGTCACTTAGATTTGAACTGCCAGCACCCCCTACATCCACAATGCGTTTTGAACCTTTTTTTCCTTGATAAAACAGGCCTACTAGTTAACTGAGTTACTTTAAAAAAAATGTGATACCAGGACTTTGAATAAGCAAAGCATTTAACACTGAAGAAGTTGCTCCTATAATGACATTAATTGAATGCCCTAGGACAGTGTTTTTTAACCATTTTTGAGCCACGGCACATTTTTTACATTTACTAAATCCTGGGGCCAGGCATGTAGCCGGGGGCTAAGGGGCTTCACACCCCCCCCCAAAATTCTCAGGATGGTCCGCGAGAAGGCCTTACTGGTCCATTATTTAAACTGTTATGTTTATTCATATCATGATCTGATCACTATGCTCATTATATCCCACCTTCATGGGGTTATTGGGATAACAATACAAAAGGTTTGCTAGGGTAAACCCTCTTCCACCCAATCTCAGCCCCCCAAACCAAACTCAGCCCCCCCGAACCAAAATCCTGGCTACGGCCCTGCCTGGGGCACACCACCAACCAAAATGACACAAAATGACACTCTAACACAGTAATACATACAGTTAATATGTTTTTAAATGTATTTATACATTCAGTGTGAAATCTGGGCCTGTTTCGATGAACACAACATAGATATCCTGGCAGGAATGGCAGAAAGACACACATGAAGGTCTTGCTCAACAGCTGTCAGTCTCTCTCTGTGTTTAGTTTTGGGGAAAATAGACCTTGACATTTGGGAGTTACAGTTTCTGGGATTTATAGTTAACACACAATCAAAGAGCATCCTGAACTCTTGCAACAATGGAATTGAACCAAACTTGGCATACTGAACTCTCATTACCAACAGAAAGTACTGAAAGGGTTTGCTTGGGAATTGACCTTGAGTTTGGAAGTTGTAGTTCACCTACACCCAGAGAGCAGTGTGGACTCAAACAATATTATGTGATGTTGTTGTTTGTTTTCTATCCAGAATCCCAATGTTGGAAGGAGGCTCACCACTTTAAGGCATGGGAAAACTTCGGCCCTCTGGGTGCTTTGGACTTCAACTCCCACCATTCCTAACAGCCCGAGGCCCTTTCCTGCTTAAGTGGCTGAGGGGGGGGGGAAGGAAAAGGGCCCGACGCTGCTAGGAATGGTGGGAGTTGGAGTCCAAAACACCTGGAAGGTCCAACTTTGCCCATGCCAGCTTTCGACAGAGACCTTTTCCTCCCCATTCCCCTTCACACCCTTTCTTCCCCCTCCTGCCGAACACTTACTTTTTCTTTTCCACTCAAGCTCCCTCCTTCCCAGCTTCGCTCTGCTCGCTTTGGCTCACTTTGCTCATGCTGCCACTTCTGCTGCCATTTTGATCCGAGGGGGCAGCGTGAGCGTGTTCAGGAGGGGAGGGGGGAGGGAAGAAGACGTGGGGCGAGTCTGCGCAGTAGCGCTTGCACGGCAAAGGGAGCCCAAGTGGAGAAGAAAAAGTGTTTGTCAGGAGGGGGAAGAAAGGGTATTGGAGGTTCCCATTTCCCACGGCACACCTGATGATCGCTCACGGCACACTAGTGTGCCATGGCACACTGTTTGGGAAACACTGCCCTAGGAAATGAAACAACACATTCCACATCCAAACGTACACCCTGTCAGAAAAGCTGCAGCCATGAAGAGGTTGAATGGCTAGGCCAAACATCTAGGAAATCTCTCCTCGAGTGCGGAGTGCCCCAAGGCGCCATATTATCACCAACGTTGTTTAACATCTATGTTCGGCCGTTGGCTGGTATAGCCCGGAGCTTCGGCCTAGGGTGCTACCAATATGCCGATGACACCCAGCTCCTACTGAAACTGGAGCCTGGCGCAACTTCGGTGCCCGAAAACTTCACTCGAGGCCTAGAAGCAGTGACAAAATGGCTCCGCGCCCACAAACTTAAAATAAATCCATCAAAGACGGAGATCTTATGGCCGGGCCGCCCAGAACCACCTTTCTCGCTGCCCCCCTTTGAAGGGGAACCGCTGATTCCGTCCCCCTCAGTAAAAAGCCTTGGTGTTATCCTGGACTCCAAATTGTCGATGGAGGCCCAGGTTGCCTCCACGAGCAAAAGGGCCTTCTTCCACCTGCGCCAAGCGAGACAATTGGTGACCTATCTTCCGACGGAAGCGCTAACTACAGTAATCCATGCCACGGTTACATCAAGGCTGGATTACTGTAACGCTTTGTATGTAGGTCTACCCCGGTCACTAACCCGCAGGCTCCAGACTGTGTAGAACGCGGCCGCCAGGCTTCTCACAGGAACATCGATGAGATGCCACATTACACCATCTCTGCAGCGCCTGCACTGGCTGCCCGTTGAGTATAGAGCCTTACACAAGACCTTGACCTTGGCTTTCAAAGCCCTACGGGGCCGGGGCCCAACATACCTAAAAAGACCGCTTGCTGATGCCTGCTTACTCAAGGACCCCGCGGCCAGCAAACAAGAACCTTCTTCACGTACCAGGCTTGAAAGAGGCCCACCTGGAGACCACGAGACGGAGATCGTTCTCCGTTGTGGCCCCCGTTCTTTGGAACTCGATGCCACCGGACCAGAGAGCCTCCCTCGACCTGCCCCAGTTCCTGACCGCTCTGACGACCTGGCTATTTAGGAAAGCCCATGGCTAATGCAGAACCAGGAACTCAAATACCGAGCCTGGCCCCTGCATTTAACCACTGAATATTTTAATCTAGTTTTAAATACTCTATTTTAATTGTGGAATTTGTTTTGTGTAAGTCGCCCGGAGCACTAACGTGGAGGGCGACTCAGAAATAATACAGTCAGTCAGTCAGTCAGTCAGGTTGCATTTGAATTGCATTATTTCTCAATTTGTGCGTACAATTTCACTACAGAAGTAGCCAGACATCTGTAATTGGGATCTCAATAGATGCCATTCAGGGTCACTGACATTGCATGTGTCTATGCACACCGGAAGTGTAGTGCTAACACCAGGGGGGAGAAAGAGGCAAAAGCAAAAGCAAAAAGGGAGATGAAAGAAAGCACAGAAGACAAAGAGTTGGATCCAGATTTAAGGTGCAATCCTATACCAACTTATCTGACAGTAAAACTCATTAAATAGTGGGACGTACATTTGAGAATACCCATTTAAAATTATAGTACAAATTAGCTTCACTTATTTTACACTGAAATCAATGAGATTAAAATCATGACTAGCTTGTCCCATTGATTTGCAATGGGACTAATTAGTTTGGCGAACGTACAGTACTGGCCAATAGATCAAGTTAGAAGTACTCCATAGGGCTGATTATGATGTAGTTATTTCAATAAGGCAGTGCAGGTTTCCTTGAAAATAGCTGAATCAGAGTCAGTCCTGGGGAAAAAAAATCTCAACTTGATGCATTGCCCTTTGTTTTGAGGTCACCTTTTTTAAAAACTCTGATACAATGCACTCCCGCCACACAGGCCCGGATTACCCATAGGGCCAACCTAGGCCATGGCCTAGGGGCGCAAGCCGAAGGTGGCGCAGATCATGGACCAAAAAAAATAAAATAAAAATGTTATAAAATAATTTTAAAAAATCGGCTCAGAGTGGCTTCCTTCGCAGGCTGCTGAGGGAAGAGGAGGCCGCGGGAAAGAAGGGCGGAGTGCGGCGTGGAGGCCCGGAGGGGAGCCTGAGGCGGAGGAAGGCCCCGACTCTCTGCAGCCGCTGGGCCATGAGCCGCACATTGGGTCGCCTCTGAAGCCACTGCCCCGGACGAAGAGCATGCTTTGGACCCAGCCCAGCTTTCCCCGTCCCTTTGGGCCTCGGCTCTGCGGCACTCGCTCACCCTCCTCTGCCTCCTTCCCGAGGGGTTACGAACTCGCTCCCCACCACACAAAGGGGCCCGTTCCCTTCTCTTCAGTGACAGTGCACACACACCTTTCCCCTCAGCCCCATTGGCACAGGACGGGAAGGATGCGGCGGCACGAGGCGGAAGGGGGGTGGAGAGAGAGGTGGAGGGGGTTGCGGTAGAGGTTGGCATAAAGGGGGCGTAATTCCAAAGTGTGGCCCAGGGCGCAAAAAGATGTTAATCCGGGCCTGTTGCCACAGTAGTTCTGTAAGAATTGTATTTTATTTTTTAAAAACTAACAGCCTTATGCTGTAAAAAAAAAAGAATGACATACAATAGTTTGGCTGCTTTATTTGCTTTTTTATTATAACATTTCATCAAAGTAAGTCAGCAATGAAAGGCTCAGCAAATCAATAAGCGCACCCCCCTACTCTTAAGTACAGTCAGCAAGATATTATCATACAGATAACTGAAAATCGTAGTATCCATCTGTAATCTTTATGACAGGCAATATCTAAGTCGTAAAACAGTTCCAAAATCTGCTTCCTACTTTCCCCTTTACGCAACTGTAAATTAAACCTCTTAACTTGTCTATAGGGTTTGACGTATTTAAATTTCCCGGAGCACCCATATGCGATAATAGAATGCAAAGTGCATGCACTGCTACTTGGATTCTAAACATCTCTCTCTTCTTCTCTCCACTCAAAGCATGGAAAATGAGGTGCTCCCTCTCCCTCAGGGGTGGGCAACCTACGGCCCCCGGGCCGCATACGGCCCGGCAGCCAATGCTATCCGGCCCTTGGCTCCCTCAAGGTTTAGTCCTGAAGAGAGGAGAGAGGGAGGCGAACTCCCATTGGGGCGGCTACAAATGTGAAGAAGCAGGCAGGCAGGCAAGCGGAGGGGAAGGGAAGGGAGGGGGAAGAAGGGGAGGCAGCCAGGAGCAAGAGCATGCCTTCGCCCTCCTCCTCCCTTCACTTCCTCCCTTCACTTCCTCCTCGCGCGCTCCCCCCTCCCTCTTGCCTCGGTGCTCTTTCCCTTATTCTGTTTCCTGTCTTCCTGTTTCCTTCCCTCCCTCCCTCTTTTCCTCTTTCATTCCTTCCCCCTTCCACCACCTGAATGGAAGAGGGAAGGAGAGAGAGTGCAGCGAGGGAGAGGGGGCGGGGCCAGAGCGGCAAAGGGGCGGGGCCAAGGCCGGAGCATGGCCCCGCCCTCTTCTTCCTCCTCTCCTCTTCTTCCTCCTCTCCTCTCCTCTTTGGGCATATTGAGGATTCGTGCCAAGTTTGGTCCTGATCCATCATTATTTGAGTCCACAGTGCTCTCTGTGAACTATAGCTTCCAAACTCAAGGTAAATGCCCAGCAAACCCTTTCAGTACTTTCTGTTGCTCTCATGAGAGTTCAGTGTGCCAAGTTTGGTTCAAGATGGCTGAATGGCCACCTGTGAGGATTGCTTTGATTGTGTTTTTCCCTTATGGCAGAAGGAGGTTAGACTGGATGGCCCTTGGAGGTCTCCTCTTTAACAACCTGTTGTTGTTGTTATTATTATTATTATTATTATTATTAGAGGCTGAATGGATATTATGCCTTAATTTTCAGGGTTATAGGCCTGTGTGGAAAGTCCCTGTGTTATCAGAGTTCCTTTCCACACATCTGAATAAAATCCCATGTTATCTGCTTTAATCCAGATTATATGAGTGTGGACTCAGATAACCCAGTTCAAAGTGGATAATGTGGGATTTTCTGCCTTAATATTCAGGGTTATAGGGCTGCGTGGAAGGGCCCTGGCAGAAGGAGGTTGGACTGGATCGCCCTTGGAGGTCTCCTCCTACTCTAGGAACCTGTTGTTGTTGTTGTTATTATTATTAGCAGATGCTGAATGAATATTACCATCATTATTATTATGAATAAATTCAGGGGCTTATTATACTCACATTTAGTTGAATTCAGTCTTAAAATATATTATATGGCTCTCACTGAAATAAATTTCCAAATATTTGGCTTTTATGGCTCTCTGAGTCAAAAAGGTTCCTGACCCCTGAGATAATGATTCACAAATGATACAAATGTTCACATTTTGTTAACCATTGTTTTTCCTATGACAACCTCTCTTTTTCATGGCTCATATCATATACTTTTATCAGTCTTATTAATATATCAAAAATGCAATTTAGTGCCTTTTTATTATTATTATTATTATTATTATTATTAAAGAAATTCAATTGATATTATGTAGAAAGTAGTTCAGCCTTTAGGTGCGGCCCTCCATAATATTTTTTGGCTCTCGTCTGGCCCCTTGGAAAAAATAATTGCCCACCCCTGCTCTATCTAGTATCTATTAGGCCTGGTTGATCAAGAAAGAAAATGGTCCAAAACTCGCTGTGGATGTAGGGGGCGTTGGCGTTTCGTATCTGGTAGAGTTCCGAAATTTTTAGTAAAAAATTCAAAATTATTTTGTAAAAACTAACGAAATTTGTTAGTAATCCGTTAATGGCGGACGTGCATGCGCAATGCACGAAAACCTGCCAATAGTGGGTTTGACCGCTCAGGTCTTCCGCTTTGTAGCGTTGGCTCCTTCCCAGGGGCCAGGAGTGGAGGGGAAAAGTGGAGGGGAAAGGCGCCTCCCTCGTGTCAGAAATGCCAACCAAAAACACACTCTTAAGATACCTTAGCCCAGGCTTTGGGCAAACTTCAGCCCTTCCGGCTGCTAGGAATTGTGGGAGTTGGAGTCCAAAACACCTTGAGGGCCAAAGTTTGCCCCTGGCTACCTTAGCCTGTCTTTAAAGGGCCATGCGTTATCTTCCACAACATGCTGGGCAAGCTGCATGCGGGGCTGCGGGAGGAAGCCAAGGCGAGGGCAACCTGCCGGGCTCCTGCTGCCTATTCTTCCTCGGCACCCTCCTCGTTGTTGCCTTCCTCCTCATTCTGGGCCATTCCTCAGCTGCTGCGCCAGCTCCTCCTCTCTTGCTGGGAGACTTGGCCAGTCCCAGGAGCACACATTTCATGCCCGTCAAGGCCACGGCTTCCGGCCCGGAGCCCAGGCACAACAGGGTGCCTCTGAGAGCCAGGGCTGCCTTGCTTGGGAGGGGAGGGGAAAGGGAGAAATGGAGAGCCGTGCCTCAAGCAGGAAGAGTTCGTAATTAGTAATTCATTAATAGATAACCGGTCATTTAACCCGTGAGATGATTCGGAATGTAGATTTACGATCCAGAAATTTTCACGTTGAAGTAAACGTTGTTTCATATGATTGTGAATCCACATTCCGAATCACCTCACGGGTTAAATGACCGGTTATCTATTAATGAATTACTAATCTAAAGCTTCACCTGTTGATACTAATTAAGTATATATACTACCTGCGTCCTTTTCTGTGTTGTCTGGAAATTCCGCTTGAGTGGCTGTGTCCACATATGATTACCTTGATCTAAATTCTGGTACGTATTGTATATTTGATACCTTGTCAGTCTTTTGTGTTAGTTCTTCATTCGGGTTCTTATGAATTGATAGATTATTACCAATGGATAGTTATATTGCAATATTATTTTAATAGATTTCCGGACCAGTGAAACTGGATTATTCACAACGTTAGCAGTTGCCGGGTCCCGAGGAAGCCAGTATAAGCGAAACGGCTTGGCCCCTGACCGTTGACCTGCAAAGTGCCACGCCTGAAACCGCCTTTCCATTTGGATTACAAACTTTGAATTATACTATTATTTTTGAAGCCAACTGCGTGACACTTTTGAGACTCTTTCGTTGCAAATGGATTATTACTAAATATTGGAACTCTGAGTATTATCCGTTTCACTTGATTTATTGAAGATATTATATACAACATTATTGGATTACAATCCCCCAAGTTTTGCCTGTTCCATTTGCAGGTTTTTGCGCATTGCGCAATCACCGACGCCATTAACGAAACCATTCTGAAATTTTGAAATTTATTTGGAAAATTCCGCAATGTTTTTTGAAAAATTTCAAAAGTCGATCAGATTTGAAGCGCCAGCGCCCCCTATATCCGGAATGAGTTTTAAACCATTTCTTTTTTTTGGATCATGAAAAATTGATTTCTTGGCATTGTTCTGTTTTCTCTAAAAAAAATTCTTTCTCTAATTATTTTTGTATCTCAGTACTTTTGAATAAATCTCTCTCTCTCTCTCTCTCTCTCTCTCTCTCTCTCTATATATATATATATCTTATATATATATAAAAATCGAGTGGTCGTGGGATGTCGTATATGCACGGCCAAACTATACCCCCCCCCCAAACACATATCCCACGACACACATTCCCCCAGACCACGAGGTACAGACATAACACAAAAACCCACCTCCCTAACTTGCAACCCCCAAAAACAGCCCCCAAAAACCGCCCATTGACTCCCGTTCTGCGCTGCCCGCGAGCGCTGGAGAGAGGGAGAGCAATCGCGCAGGCGCACAGCTACCCCCCCCCCAAAACCCCCCAACCCATCCCATCACCCGCTCTCCCCACTCACCGGGACCTTCGCAGCCACACCGGCGACGCAATAACCACCTCCTCGCCATCCTCGCCCTTGACCACACGTCCCCGGTCCCAGAGCAACTCTAGGCCGCCGCACTACACTTCCCAGAAACCTCCGCATAAACCGGAAGTGGCCATGCCGGGGTTTCTGGGAAGTGTAGTCCAAAACGCCGCACTTCAATAAAGCGGCCTGACGCCACCCAGCACACACAAAAAGGGGCGGGCCGCGTACGACGCTGCCCATGCGCGCCAGGGCGGGAGGCAGGCCCGGAGATCGGCGCTCCGCCCTCCGGCGTGTCCCCCGCGGTTCCAGCGGCCACGCCTGAAAGAAGGTAAGCTTGCTTACCTTGCTTCACGCGCGGCCACCGCATCGGGCGATCTCCGGGCCTCCCTTCCGCACTCCGGCGTGTCCCCCGCGGTTGCGGTGGCCACGCCTGAAAGAAGGTAAGCTCCCGGGCTTACCTTGCTTCACGTGCGGCCGCCGCAACCGCGGGGAACACGCCGGAAGGTACTGAGAGAGACAGAGGGGAGGCCTGAGAGAGGGGGGGGGGGAGAGAGAGGGGGGAGTGACACAGAGAGAGGGGGAGGGGAGAGAGACGGGGGGAGTGACACAGAGAGAAAGAGGGGGGGGAAGAGAAGGGGAAATCAGGCAGCGAGAGAGAGGAGGGGAGAGAGAGAGAGGTGGGAAAGTGAAACAGAGAGAGAGGGGGAGGGAGAGAGACAAAGGGGGGAAACAGACAGAGAGAGGGGGGGAAGTTTACATACACACATACATACAGAAACACACACATACATACACATACATACAGACACACAGACACATACATACTCACACACATACATACACATACATACACACACATCCATACACATACACACACAACTACATACACACACATACACATACATACACAAACACATATATATACACAGACACACACACATCCACACACATACATACACAAAAACACACACACACATACAAACACACATACATACACACACACATACAAACACACATACACATATATACACACACAAAACACATTGTCAAATCATTTCCAACCCTTACATACCCACACTTCCACACATCTCCTAAATAGGGCACAGCAACGCGTGCCGGGTTCAGCTAGTATATATATAATTGTTATGGACTTTCTCACTGTTAGGCACTTTTATCTTGGACTTACCTGTGACAAAGTGGGCGAATACAGCTGTACTTTCATTGGTACCCCGGACAGCAGCAATAGAGACTTCATATTTTGAACCAGGTCGCAGGGCCTGCATGGAATACTGACTCAGGGGAGGCTGGAGCCGGAAGGTGGTCTTTCCCCCTTCCCCATTCTCTAGGCCATACTTCAGAAGGATGTGGTCCACTTTGGCCCGAGGTGGAGTCCATTCAACAAAGGCCACTGTATCTGAGACGTCTCGCACCAATATCTGGGTTGGCCCATCAATTACTAAACATGATAGATCCATAAAGAAATGATATGAGAGAAGGAAATTAGAATAGAAACAGACACATATGAAGAACGGCTTCACTACAGATGTGGGAAAACATTCACTTTTTCAAGATTTCCTGTTTGGTTTTTTTTTTTGGTCCCATTTTTAATATCATGGAATTTACTTCACAGATAGGTCACCTGTGGTATTTGGACTACCTGTAGCTTTCCAGTTTTTTTTGGATGCCTCTAGGTCTAGGGCAGTGGTTCTCAACCTGTGGGTCCCCAGATGTTTTGGCCTTCAACTCTCATAAATCCTAACAGCTGGCAAACTGACGGGGATTTTTGGGAGTTGTAGTGCTTGATCTCCCTTCTCCCCTCCCTGCCCTCCCAGCTGAGAGACATCGCGTATTAAATATAATTTATTTCTTGGCATTGTTTCTGTTTTTTTCTATTTAAAAAAATTCTTTTTATAATTCTTTTACATTTTGTATCTCAGTACTTTTCAATAAAAATCAATATATATTATTGTTATGGGCTTTCTCGCTGTTAGGCACTTTTATCTTGGACTTACCCGTTACAAAGTGGGCGAATACAGCTGTACTTTCATTGGTACCCCGGACAGCAGCAATAGAGACCTCTCAGCTGGGGGGGGGGGCAGGGAGGGAAGAAGGGAGAGCAAGCACCCCCTTCTTCCCTCTACCCCCGCTCAGTAGCATTGCTCTTTAAATATAATGCACGATGCTTCTGAGCTAGGGGGAGGGAAGAGAGGAAAGCAAGCCCTCCATTCTAGGCTCCCAGCTGGCGTAACGAATAAAAACGAAAATTCATTAGTAATTACGTTTCAATTACAAAACGTATTTAAAATTTTTCTATAACAACCCAGCAAGGGAAATCCCCCCCCCAAGAGTTTAGAGTCATGTTTTTCATGGATCAACCACCCCTAATCGCCACCAATTGTCAGTTCAGTATCCTCCATGTGAGTTCACTATCCTCTATAGCAGCCCTTGAAACCACATTGTGTGCAAATATAACCATTAATGTACTATGCATAAGTCTTTTTGCTGTGCCTTCCCCCCTCTCTTGGATTTTATATGACCCAACCAACCCAACCTGTTAAGCACAGCTTCTCTCAGGCCTAAAATGCCTCTTGGATTGAGCATGCCAAAAATGCTTGCTTCACTACTTTAAGAGGTGTTTGGGGGTAAAACATGTTCTCGCTTTCTCCATTTCAAATTTTGTTTTTATATGTGTTATGCACATTTTGGAATCTATTTTGTCCATAGTGTTGTCTCTTCTAATGAATCTCTGCAACTTAAGTAGTTTACCGAAGGGGAAAGTGTGTTAGAGTAGGGCCATTTTTCATTCACTGAATGGAATCTTTCATATTTATTCACGAAATTTACGGACTTGGTTTTGTAATATTTCCTTTGTTGTTTTGCCATTGCTCTCGTGGTAGAGGCATGGTTAGTTATCTGCGACAAATAGATTGTTGTTGTTGTTGTGTTCTGTGTTTTGTAACAATGCAACTGGAAGTAGACTACATTTATAATGACCTGCCTGTTCACGTTGAGCTCCTGCAAACTCAAAACAATTCAAGGTGCCCTGGCTCAATATATATCTTAACTGTGTGCTTTCAGAGATTAATCAGATGTTTAATGTCCAGAGTAGGCTGACTTCTGTAACTATGCACAATGAATTGCTCTGATCTTTTCACGTATTGCTACTGCAGCTGATCCCTTTCTACATTTATTTATTTATTTATTTGTTGAGGCTTCTATGCCGCCGACTCCCGGGGGCTCGCGGCGGCTCACAGGAGCCAAAAGGCAACAATAAAAACAGTGATAAAAACAGCAAAAGCAAATTAAAACAATAAAACAAATAAAAACAGCTAGGCTGTACAGGAATAGCATACATAAAATACACGGGCCTATTCTCCAAAACCTTGCTTGAATAGGTGGGTTTTGCAAGCCCGTCTAAATGGGAGCAAGTCCCTCAGGGCCCTGGTTTCGGCCCGGAGGGCGTTCCATAGCGTAGGGGCTATAACTGAGAACGCCCTCCGGCGGGTAGATGTTAAGCGTGCCAACCTTGTTGATGGTATCTCCAGGAGGTTAGCGTCCTCAGACCTTAGTGATCTCGATGGGCAGTATGGAGTGAGATGGTCCCTCAGATACGCTGGCCCCAGGCCGTGTAAGGCCTTAAAGGTAAGAACCAACACTTTGAAGGTGACCCGGTGCTCGATAGGTAGCCAGTGCAGATCCTGCAAAACAGGTGTTATACGGCAACCTGCTGGGGTACCAGACAGGAGCCGGGCGGCAGTGTTCTGCACCAGCTTGAGCCTCCGGATAGCCGACAGAGGAAGGCCAACGTAGAGCGCGTTACAGTAATCTAGCCTCGAGATGACCGTAGCTTGTATCACCGTGGCCAGGTCGCTCCGGGAGAGATAGGGGGCCAGCCTCCTTGCCTGGCGGAGATGGAAAAAAGCAGCCTTGCTGACCGCAGAGACCTGGGCCTCCATGGTCAGCTGGGAGTCTGGCATATGGATTATACAATCATTCCTGGTAATTTGCATGCATCTTTTCTGTGAAGCTAGACTCTTTCCATGCAGGCTAGAAAAGTGACTCATACAGAAAGGGGGCTTTCAGTGAAAATGACTAATTCTTACACGTACACTTCTACAACAGTATTTTTTTAACATGATTGAGGGCCTTCAATTCAGGGCAAATAAGGCCTCATCTACACTGCATGTAATACAGTGTAACCCCTCAACCATTGTCGTGTGGGGTTCCTCAGGGTTCAATACTATCTCCCTTGTTGTTTAACATCTACATGAAGCCGCTGTGGGAGGTCATCTGGAGTTTCTGGGTGTGATGTTATCTGTATGCAGATGATGTCCAACTCTGTCACTCCTTCCCACCTACTACTAAGGAGGCTGTTTTGGTCCTGAACTGGTGCTTGACCGCTGTGTCGGACTGGGTGAGGGCGAACAAATTGAAATTGAATCCAGACAAGACAAAGGCACTCGTGGTCGGTCGAAAGGCCAAACAGGACATAGGGTTGCAGCCTGTGTTGGACGGGGTTACACTCCCCCTGAAGATGCAGGTTCGCAGTCTGGGTGTGATCCTGGATTCATCGCTAAGCCTGGAACCCCAGGTTTTGACAGTGACCAGGGGAGCATTCACACAATTAAAACTTGTGTGCCAGCTGCCCCCATACCTTGGGAAGTCTGACTTGGCCACGGTAGTCCATGCTCTGGTTACATCCCGTATAGATTACTGCAACGCTCTCTACGTGGGGCTGCCTTTGAAGACTGCTCGGAAGCTTCAATTGGTCCAACAGACAGCAGCCAGGTTGATAACAGGAGCGGCAATCAGTGAGCGTACAACTGCCCTGTTGTGCCAGCTCCACTGGCTACCAGTCTGCTACCGGGCACCATTCAAAGTGCTGGTTTTGGCCTTTAAAGCTCTAAACGGTTCCGGTCAAACTTACCTGTCCGAACGCATCTCTCCCTATGAACCATCAAGATGCTTAAGATCATCCGGGGAGGCCCTGCTCTCGGTCCCGCCTACTTCGCAGGCGCGTCTGGCGGGGACGAGAGACAGGGCCTTCTCAGTGGTGGCTCCTCGGCTTTGGAATTCCCTTCCTAGTGACATCAGATCGGCCCCCTCCCTCCTGGCATTTAGTAAGAAAGTCAAGACTTGGCATTTCGAGCAAAAATTCGCAGATGAACTTTGATTAATCGAGATCAAAGGATTAGTATGACAACGAAACCGAAACCGATTTTAAGATTGTGGAGCTGAGATTTGTATTTTGTAGTTTTAACTGTTAATTTATATGGTTTTATATGATTGTTTTTATCTTATTATGATGTGTTGTATGTGGGCACTTGCTGCCGCTTGTTCACCGCCTTGAGTCAGCTGAGAGGGGTGGTATAGAAGCATAGCAAATAAATAAATAAATAGCAAATAAATACAGTTTCATAACACAGTTTAACTGCATTATGTAGTACATGCTCTGGTTACATCCCGTATAGACTACTGCAACGCTCCCTACGTGGGGTTGCCTTTGAAGACTGCTCAAAAGCTCCAAATGGTCCAACGGGCGGCAGCCAGGTTGCTGACAGGAGCGACGCTCAGGGAGCATACAACTCCTCTGTTGTGCCAGCTCCACTGGCTGCCAGTTTGCTACCGCGCACAATTTAAAGTGCTGGCCTTGGCCTATAAAGCCCTAAACCAGGGGTCGGGAACCTTTTTGACTCAGAGAGCCATGATAGCAAAATATTTGGAAATTTATTTCAGTGAGAGCCATATAATATATATAATATATTTTAAGACTGAATTCAACTAAATGTGAGTATATACGTACATACGATGAGAAATAGAGGCAGAATGACGGGACACTTCAGACCTGGCTCTGCAAAAGGCATGCTCAGGACTCTGGGAAGGGAGAGAAGATGGACAGAAGGAAGGGGGAAAGAAAGAAAGACAGAGGAAATGAAGAAAGGAGGGGGAGAGGAAGAAAAGAAGAATGAACTATGGAAAAGGAAGAAAAGAAAAGCAGGAGAGAGACAAGGAGGGGAAAAGAAAGAAGGAAATGGGAAGGGAGGAAAAGAAAGGGTGAGGAAAAGAAAGGAAAGGGAGTGAAGAAAAAGTAAAATAATGAAGGGAAAAGAAGAATATAAAGAAGGGGGAGAGAGGGAAGTGAAAAGAAAGGAAGGAGAAGGAAAGGAAGACTTGGGGGAAAAGAATAGAAGAGGAGGGAAAGAAGGAAGGAAGGAAGGAAGGAAGGAAGGAAGGAAGGAAGGAAGGAAGGAAGGAAGGAGAGAAGGAAAGGGTGAAGGGGAGAAAGAAAGGAAGAGGAAAGAAGGAAGAGGGGAATGGTGAAAAGAAGGAAGGGGAGAGAGGGAGGGAAAAGGAAGGAGAGAAGGAGAAGGAAAGGGTGAAGGGGAGAAAGGAAGGAAGGAAGAGGGAGAATGGAGGAAAGAAGGAAGGGGAGAGAGGGAGTGAAAAGGAAGGAGAGAAGGAGAAGGAAAGGGTGAAGGGGAGAAAGAAAGGAAGGAAGAGGGCCCCGAGAGCAGTGGGGGATGAGGAAGAGGCGGCAATGGTGGCGCGGAAGTGGCAGTCGCGACGCATTTGCATCATTCCGCCCCGCTGCATGCTGGGAAACCGAGGCCTGGAGAACCAGATACAATCATGAAAAGAGCCACATGTGACTCCCGAGCAATAGGTGACCCCTGTGCTAAACGGTTCTGGCCCTACCTATCTGTCCGAACGTATATCTCTTTATGAACCATCTAAAAATTTAAGATCTTTCGGGGAGGCCCTCCTCTCGGTCCTGCCATCTTCACAGGTGGGGATGGCAGGGACGAGAGACAGTGCCTTCTCAGTGATGGCCCCTCGGCTATGGAATGCCCTCCCCAGGGCCATTAGATCAGCCCCCACCCTCTTAACTTTTCATAAAAAAGTAAAAAATCCTGGTTATTTGAGCAGGCGTTTCCAAACGCAGTGTAGCTATGATCTCTGATCTCGGAATGGTTGGACAACACGACTGAGCAATGAAATGCGGAGGATGTTTATAATGTTTTATTGATGTTTAATATGTATGTGAATTTTTAAAAACTATGTTGAGTGTTTTATCTGCTTTTATATTGTTATGGGCATTGAATATTGCCGCTTGTAAACCGCCATGAGTCGCCCTCGGGCTGAGAACGGCGGTATAAAAATGTTGTAAATAAATAAATAAATAATAAAAAATATGTAGCAGTGTAGATTCAACTGCATTATGAAATTGCATTATATGGCAATGCAGATGAGGCCTAGGAGTTCTCCAAAAGGCTTGCGAACATGTCTGTGAATGGACCTACTGCTGTGATTGAGCCTTCAGCTACTACTACTAGTAGTATTGGGGAAGATGCTGGATAAATAGCATCAAGCAATAGTATGGAATGGGGTGAGGCTCTGGGTGATCAAGAGTCTGCAGCTGGAAGGAAAAGGGCTGCTAGTGATTCTAGTGTGGAAGGATTGGAACAGAGAAAAAGGATCCGGCAGATACTTAGAGCACCTTCTGATTCAGACACCTTCCAAGGTTTTTCTGGGGAAGAAGAAATGGGGTCAGAGGAAAGTGATATGGATTTAGAATCAACATTGGTTCAGGAAGTAAGGGATGTGTGTAACGAAGAGTCTAATTCTGACACCTTCTGTGGCTTTGACAGTGATTTATACTGGCCTTCTGGGGTTTCAGAAACAGATTGGGACACTCTGAGTATGCAACAGCGTTGGCAAGATTGGAGGCAAGCACAGAGCAAAGTAGCTGTAGGAGATGCAGCAGCTGGTGCTCATGATCAAGGAGAGTCTTCAGAAGACAGTGATGTGTAAGTGCTATATAAGAAACTAGCTTGGGGACCCAGCGGTGCCCGGGTCATTTGAGAAGTGCAGCAGGATGTAGAGTGGGTCATGGGGGCTCTGTGTGCCAAGTTTGGTCTTGATCCATCATTATTGGGAGTTGCAGTGGTATCATGAAATTACTGAAGGTAGTGCAAGTCCCATCATCTCTGGTCCACCCTCCCCCAAAGTGTAGTAGGATGTAGATTGGGTCATGGGGGCTCAGTGTGCTAAGTTTGGTATGTATTGGTGAATGGATGAGGGTTGCATTGTTTTAGGAAGTGAGTGAAGGTACTTCAAGTCCCATCATCTGTGGTCCGTCTCACACAAAACTGCACCAGGATGTAGAGTGGGTCATGAGGGCTCTGTGTGCCAGGTTTGGTGTTGATCAGTCATTGGATTAGGTTTGTAGCAAGATTGGAAAGTGAGGGAAGGTACTGCAAGTCCCATCATCCATGTTTTGCCCCCCTCCAAACTTCAGTAGGATGTAGAGTGGGTCACTGGGGCTCTGTGTGCCAAGTGTGGTCTGTCTCGGTGTTTGTTGGGGGCCGCAGTGGTCTGTGGGAACAGAGGGGTGTGAAAGTACTACAAATCCCATCATCCATTGTCAGTCCTCCCCCGAACCTCACCAGGACATGAAGCCAGTCATAGGGGTTATGTGTGCCAAGTGTGGTCTCGATCAGTAATTGGATGAGGGTCGTAACGGACTTGGGAAGTGGGTAGAGGTACTTCAAGTCCCATCATCCATGGTCCACCCTACTCCGATCTGCACCAGGACGTAGAGTGGGTCATGAGAGCTCTGTGTGCCAGGTTTGGTGTTGAGCAGTCATTGGATTAGGTTTGTAGCAGTCTTGGAAAGTGAGTGAAGGCACTGCAAGTCCTATCATACATGTTCTGCCCCCCTCCAAACTTCAGTAGGATGTAGAGTGGGTCACTGGGGCTCTGTGTGCCAAGTGTGGTCTTTATCGGTGTTTGTTGGGGGCCGAAGTGGTCTGTGGGAACAGAGGGGTGTGAAAGTACTACAAATCCCATCATCCATTGTCAGTCCTCCCCCGAACCTCACCAGGACATGAAGCCAGTCATAGGGGTTATGTGTGCCAAGTGTGGTCTCGATCAGTAATTGGATGAGGGTCGTAACGGACTTGGGATGTGAGTAGAGGTACTTCAAGTCCCATCATCCATGGTCCACCCTACTCCGATCTGCACCAGGACATAGAGTGGGTCATGAGGGCTCTGTGTGCCAGGTTTGGTGTTGATCAGTCATTGGATTAGGTTTGTAGCAGTCTTGGAAAGTGAGGAAAGGTACTGCAAGTCCCATCATCCATGTTCTGCCCCCTCCAAACTTCAGTAGGATGTAGAGTGGGTCACTGGGGCTCTGTGTGCCAAGTGTGGTCTTTATCGGTGTTTGTTGGGGGCCGCAGTAGTCTGTGGGAACAGAGGGGTGTGAAAGTACTACAAATCCCATCATCTATTGTCAGTCCTCCCCCAAACCTCACCAGGACGTGAAGGCAGTCATGGGGGTTATGTTTGCAAAGTTTGGTCTCGATCAGTGATTGGATGAGGGTTGCAGCGGACTTGGGAAGTGAGTAGAGGTACTTCAAGTCCCATCATCCATGGTCCACCCTCCTCCAAACTGCATCAGGACGTAGAGTGGGTCATGGGGGCTGTGTGTGCTAAGCGTGGTCTGTATTGGTCCTTTTTGGTGGCCTCAGTGGTCTGTGGGAACCAAAGTGTTAGAAAGTACTACAAATCCCATAATCCGTGGGTCATGTCCCCCGAACCGCACCAGGATGTAAAGGGGGTTAGGGGTTATGTGTGCCAAGTTTGGTGCAGGTCCATCACCCGCGCTGGTCGGTGTGGCCTGTGAAAGTGGCTGCCAATCAGAACGCTGCCACATTTCCGCCCTTCCGCCCTCCCGCCCTTTCCGCCCTCCGCACATATACATACAAACATTCCGTTTTATTAAGGTATACAGATACAGATATACAGATGAGTTTTGGCGTTGCCTTTGCAGCAGTCAAAGAGTTGATGTCTGGTTCTTGTCTCTGACTCTCCTGTGTTCCTGATATCAAGTGCCTTGTTCCTGTGTCCTGATACTCGTGAGTTATGGGCTATTTCTCCACTTTGTTCTTGGGGTGAGCTGCTGTGGCAGCTCTAGCTGATGTTTGGGCAAAGGTGGGGGGTTTGGAATTCAATGTATGCTTTTCTGTTTAGTTACCTGCCGTATGTCCCTGAGGCGGGGCTTGGTCTCCGCTGAGTTTACGTGAGTTCCTGCTACAGAGTTGTATGAAATGGAGGGAGGCTGGCATTGTATTTTATGGGGGCTATGATTTGTGCTATTCATGTATACTCAGCCCCTGGTTGCCTTGGATGGTCTCCTCCTTTTCATCTGCCTTTCTCCTGCTTTGGATTTCTGGACCGGATTCGTGACTACTCTTCTGGATTCTCCCTTCGGACTTCGCAGACGGACGTCTGGTGTTTGTTTTGGGCTGTTTTGTTGCTTTATTTTGTGGGACTCTTTCCTGGGATTTTTGAGGGTTTTTGAGCCCAGTTGGCTACTTTTTTGTTCGTCCTTTCCCCCCAGTTATTGTTCAATAAACCTTTTGTTATCCCCTTTTACTCCTGGGTCTGGCTTCCTTGGTCTCTGCATTACGACACCTACTTTAAATCTAGGCCAGGGGTGCTCATAACGGTGATCGGGAGCACCTAGGTGATCTTCGGCCCTCTTCCAGGTGATCTTCGGGCCTCACCAGCCGGATGGCGTGCTCCTGTCATGCGTGCACACGTGCGCTCCCGCCACCGCCTTCGCGGGGCTTCTTTTGCCAAAATGAGGCTTTAGTGGGCGGGCCCTGGCGCTCGTCTTGCCATGCACGGTGTGGTGACATGACCGCCCATTGGTTGCTGCTGGGGGGGGGGGAGCAAGGCGAAGGCATGCGCACAGATAGGATGCGAGGCTGTGGGAGGGATGGAGGGAATGTGTGTGTGTGTGAGAGAGAAAGAGAGAGCGAAGGAGAGAAGAAATCCGGAGAACTTTTTCGGACCCTTTTGGCAGGCAGGCAGGCGGGCGCTGGAAGGAGAGAGGGAGAGAGAGAGAGAGAGAGAGAGGCGAAGCAGGCCGGGCAAAGTGGGGCAAAGCCAAGCAAGCCCCGCCGCAAACCCTGCTGCTGCCCTCGGGACTCCCATTCCAAGCCGAGACCTGGGCGAGCGAGCTGTGTGGGGCTGTTTTCTTTCCTTGGTTGGGGGCGAGGAGGGAGGGCTCCGCCGTGTTCCTGGGGCTGAACCTGAGGAGGAGGGGGCTGCGGGGATGGACACTCCACTTGCTGCTGCTGCTTGTGCCCTCGCCGCCTTTCTCTGCCGAAGGAGAAAGGGGGCGAGGGCCCACGGGAGAGAGAAGGGGGGGTGGCTCTTCAGAGCCGCCTAGGAAGAGCCACCCCCCCTCTCTCTCCCGTGGGCATGGACTGCCACCAGTGGGAGGGGTCCTCCTTCCTGCCAGCCATCCACTTGGGCGTCCTTTCTGAGTGACACCCTCGAAAGGAAGGAAGGAAGCCCCCGCTGCATCTGTAGCTTTGGGGAAGCACCTCTTCCACTCTTCCTTCTCCTGCCCAGGTAAGGAAGCCTTGAGGGAGGAGGGGGGGGGCTGCTGTGGGGAGGCTCCAGGCTCACGTGGGTCCCTCTCTCCATTGAGTTTCCAGTCCAGGCAGCAGCCAGGCGGACCCTCTTCCCAGCCCTGCACCTTCCGAGCCGCCGCCGAAGCCATATCTGGCCGGAGCGCTGGCGGGTGCGCCTATAAATACCCTCCTGCTGCGTGCGTGGGAGGGGCCTGCTGTGCACGCAAGAAGCAGGATGGGATGGGGACTTCCTGCTTCGCGAAAGCACGCAGCAGGAAGGAGGAAGGCAACGAAGACATTAAGAGAGAGCGTGCACGCAGGCAAGGAGGATCCCCTTCCTGGGTGCGCGCGGCAGCGAGTTCGTGGGCAGGCAAGAATGAAGCCCCGCGCGGACGGAAGGCTGCAGTAGGGCGTGACCTTTTCAACTGATTGTTCATATAGTAGCTCGCATGATGCGCACTCACATACACAACAGGTGATCTTTTCAACTGGATTGTTCATATAGTAGCTCGCATGATGAAAAAGTGTGGGCACCCCTGATCTAGGCCATTGCTTGGCACGGTCTGTAGATGTCAGCAGTAAACTACATCCTATACACAACTCCTAAATAGTAATAGAGACTTGTCTCCTCTATGGCAGTTTTGCAAAGCGGTTTGCACACTTTCTTTTCCTAAAGACAGGTTTTAATGACTGGAACCATTAAATGTGATTATGAGGACGAGAGGGCATGAAGAAAATCCTCTTTGTTGCAGAGGTCATAATGTGTTCAGCCACATAGCTATCAATAAATATAGGCTGGAATTAGTCTGCTAGTCATATCGCAAGCACCATCAGATCAGACCAAAGGTCAGCCTAGAGCAGCGTTCTGTTTCAACAGTGGCCGGACCACACAGACAGTTGTGGAAAACCACAAAGTAAACAGCAATTCATCAGTGTTCGTCCACACCAAATATCCAGAGTCATAGTGTCTGTAGACATGGAAATATCATTTGGGTATGCAAAACATAGAAAGTTGTTTTAAAAAGTGATTGGTTATAGTAGTGAGGCCTGAAGAAATTGTGTGTGTGTGTGTGTGTGTGTATATATATTCTAGCTTGGGGATAACCATGCCGGGTTATTTGAGAAAGACATTGTGTGCCAAGTTTGGTCCTTATCAGTTGTTTATTTGGCTTGCAGTGGTCTCAGGAAGTGAGTGAAGGTACTTCAAGTCCCATAATCCATGGTCCACCCTCCTCCAAATTGCACCAGGATGTAAAGTGGGTCATGGGGGCTCTGTGTGCCAAGTTTGGTCTTGATCATTCATTGGATGAGGGTCGCAGCAGTCTCGGGAAATGAGTGAAGGTACCTCAAGTCCCATCATCCGTGGTCCACCCTCCTCCGAACTGCACCAGGATGTAATGTGGGTCATGGGGGCTTTGTGTGCGAAGTGTGGTTTTCCTCAATCACTGGATGAGGGAGTGTGGGTCATGGGGGCATTGTGTGCCAAGTTTGGTCTTTCAGCTGCCTTAGAATGTTTGAATGCTTAGGCTGGCCAATCAGAAGACCATATGCAAATTCTCCCTCAGTGGGAGCCAATTGGAATGCGCAAAGTGTTTTGGCCTTAAAATCCCACCATGCCTGACTGCCTCAGGACTTTTCCTTACCCCCCTCTACCACTTTAGAGTGTCAGAATGTTGGTGGTGCTGGCCAATCAGATTCCATTATGTAAATTTTCCCACAGTGGCAACCAATCATGTTGTCGGAATCTAGAGGCTGGGACCCCATCGGAACGCTGCCACATACATACAAACAAACATACACACACACACACACACACGGGTGGGTCAATAAGTCCATGACTTTTTTAAATTTCCCGCCTCTTGACTGAAAGGGCAACACTGCTCCTGTCAACAGGCATCTGTCAGTTGACTCCTGTCAAAATTTGAACAAGCTGCATCATTTAGTTTGTGTTTGACAGCCATTGATAGCAGACTACAGCCAGATTTGAGGAGAAAATGGAAAAAAGTGAATTTTGTGTGCTCATTAAGCATTATTTTTTGCGGAAAGAAACCATCACTCAAACCAAGACTAAGCTTGATAAATACTATGGGGACTGCACCATCAATTTCAATGGTAAAAAAGTGGTTTACTGAATTTCGATGTGGCCATACAAGCACGGAAGATGCCGAACGTTCTGGACGCCCAGTTGAGGTCTCTACATCCGAAACAATGGAAAAAATTCACGATATGGTGTTGGCCAATCGGAGATTGAAAGTGTGAGAGATTGTGGAAGCCATAGACATCTCACGTGGCTCAGTGGTTTCAATTTTAAATGATCACTTGGGGATGAGAAAGCTTTCCGCAAGATGGGTGCCGTGTTTGCTCACAATCGACCACAAACATATTCGTGTGACAATTTCGCAGGAGTGTTTGGTGTTGTTCAACCACAATATGGACGGGTTTTTGCGCTGTTTGTTAATCGTAGACGAAACATGGATCCACCACAACACACCAGAGACCAAACAGCAGTCAAAACAGTGGGTTTCTTGGGGTGATTCGGCGCCAAAGGAGGCCAAGGTGGGTTTGTCAGCCAATAAAGTCATGGTGACTTTTTTTGGGATGCAGGCGGTATAATCCACATTGACTACCTTCAAAAGGGAAAAACAATCAATGGCGAATATTAGGCCAACTTATTGGGTTGATTTAATGAGGATTTGAAGAAAAAAAGACTGCATTTGGCCAAGAAAAAAGTTCTTTTGCACCAGGACAATGCAAGGGTGCACACATGTGCAGTTGCCATGGCAACAATCCATGAACTGGGATACAGCTCCCTCATGCCCTATTCTCCAGATTTAGCAGTGACTATTTCTTCCTAAACCTGAACAAATGGCTGAAAGGATTTACCAACAATGAAATCATCTCACAAACAAATACCTATTTTGTGTCGACAAATCTTAATTTTTGGAAGGGATAAAAAAAAATGGAGAAATTCATAGAGCTCAAAGGAGACGACGTTGAAAAATAAAATGATTTTTTTTAATCCAAAAAATTGTGTTTCATTCAAAAAGTCACGGACTTATTGACCCGCCCTCGTATATATTCCTCTTACCCCAACCCACAGGGGGAAGCATTTGCCACCCGATTTCCTCCCATTGTTGCCTATACAACATGGGAAGCCTCCTGTGTTGCTACAGTGGCCGCTTATGACGTTCCCTCTTCACTTGCGCCACAGAGCCCCACTGGAAGTAGATCTATGTTATGGGATGGGAGCTGGCGGGCTCTGTGCTGCAAGTGAGGAGGAAGTGTCAAACTAATAATATAACAGTATAATGGTATAGTGCAATATAGTAATACATAATACTGATATGGAGCTATGCTAATATTGTATGTATGCATTATATATATATATATACAGTATATATATATAATATTTCTTATATTAAAATATATGTATATATATTAATAAAATATAAATAATGTGATTTTAATATAATATAAACATATATTCGACTTTAGATAAATATTCCTATGTAGTAAATAAATAACATATAATAATATATAATAATTTAGCAAATAAATAATATTTTATAATATATAATAATATGGTAAATAAATAATATACACTAATATATAAATTTATATAATATAATAATATGGTAAATAAATGTATGTATTTAATGCAAAATATTTTACAATATATTATTATAAAGTATTTTAATATTATTTATATTTATTTATATTTATTTACAATATATTAAAATTATTTCAATATTATTTATTTATATTTATTTATATTTGTTTTCTGTGGAATTTAATATCATTCTCTAAATTTTAATATATAAATAATGTGATTTAAATATAATATGAAAATATATTTGGCTTTAGATATTATTAATTAGGACTTGTTTCCTGCCTGCCTCCCAAGGACAGGAAATTTTAGTAATTATGGAGGGAAATGCTGTTCATCCCCAAGCTGGTGCTTAGAAACAATAGCTTCGGGTTACGTACGTGTTGACACGCTGGCTGAGGCAGGTGGACTTCGGGCTTGTTCCTTGAGGGCGACCACATTGACTGTATACTCCTCGCCTGGTTTCAGCCCAGTCTGGTTGAAGGTTGTCACGCTGCTCGGGAGCTGCGCAATTACACCCCCTTCATTGTCCTGAAAACATAAAAAGGTGGGTTCAGCTTTTGGAAGAAGTGACAATACTGTTATTTTCTCTCCTTTTCACATAGGGCTGAGATGTTCCGTATTCATATGCAAGTCAAACAAGCCCAAAGACTTCTCACCCTTTGATTAATTTCTTCAAACATCCCCGGTTTGTTGAACATGACTCATTTTTCTTAATCCTTGGGGCCAAACTGCACGTTGTGACAGAGATGCATGAATGCATCTTGATCTCTTGAAATATCCAAGTTTAAAGCTATGGTGGGCAACCTAGAGAGGAGTGTCTCGGATGCCATAGTTCCTGATGGCCTACTTTCAAAATCCTTCTGCAAACTTTCCATTCAAACCCCTGAGAAGCGTGAGTTATCTCTTTTCTAGCAGGCCAATAGCTGGAAGGTTGTGTGTATGTGTGTGTGTGTGTGTGAGAGAGAGAGAGAGAGAGAGAGAGAGAGAGAGAGAGAGAGAGAGAGAGAGAGAGAGAGAGAAGTGGAAGAGAGAAGGAGGGCCTGGCCGCTGTAACGGACTGGATGAGGGCGAACAGATTGAAACTAAATCCAGACAAGACAGAGGCACTCCTGGTCAGTCGTAAGGCCGAACAGGGCATAGGGTTACAGCCTGTGCTTGACGGGGTTACACTCCCCCTGAAGATGCAGGTTCGCAGTCTGGGAGTGATCCTGGACTCATAGCTGAGCCTGGAACCCCAGGTCCCGGCGGTGGCCAGGGGAGCTTTTGCACAGCTCAGGCTTGTGCGCCAGCTGCGGCCATATCTTGGGAAGTCAGGCATGGCCACGGTGGTCCACGCTCTGGTTACATCCCGTATAGACTACTGTAACGCTCTCTATGTGGGGTTGCCTATGAAAACTGCCCGGAAGCTGCAATTAGTCCAGTGCGCAGCAGCCAGACTACTAACAGGAGCGGGGTACAGGGAGCGCACAACTTCCCTGTTGCGCCAGCTCCACTGGCTGCCAATTAGCTTCCGAGCACAATTCAAAGTGCTGGTGTTGACCTACAAAACCCTATATGGTTCCGGCCCAGTTTACCTGTCTGAACGTATTCTCCCCTATGAACCGTCAAGAGTGCTCAGATCATCTGGAGAGGCCCTGCTCTCGGCCCCACCACCTTCGCAGGCACGTCTGGTGGGGACGACGGACGGGGCCTTTTCTGTGGTGCCCCCCCCTGGCTGTGGAATTCCCTCCCAAATGAAATTAGATCCGCCCCCTCCCTCCTGACTTTTAGGAAGCAGGTGAAAATGAGGCCTTCGCAGAATGAAGGAGGAGATCGCGAAGCGACTAAAGTCGCCAACCACTTGATACGGACCGAATATATGGGTTAAGTTGGACTTGATTTTACTTTGGCGATAGGCTTTTTAAATATATTGTATTGTATTGTATTTTATTGTAAATTTTATTGTAAATTTATGATGCTTTTAGATTTTAAATGTTACCATTGAAGACTTGCTGTTGGCCGGTCTGAGTCCCTCTTCGGAGGCGAGAAGGCCCGGGTAGAAACGTTTAAAATAAATAAATAAATGAATAATAAATATGGGAGAGGGGGAAATTTCCGGTTTTGACACCCTCCCCCCCAAATGTATTCAAAAGCTCCTTTCCCTGTTTTATTTATTTGTTTGTTTGTTTGTTTGTTGTGAATCAAGGGTGCCAATGAACTGTGGAGTGGAAGAAAGTGTCTCTGTGTTTGCGTTTAATAAAACCAATCCCTCCTACAAATGGCAGCTTGCCATGTTAATCACAACCTTTCCGTGAAAGAACTCAGACTGCATAAAGAGCTTGCTTTTTCTTGTAGTTTCTGTTCCAAATACAGGCATACCTCAGTGAGCTAAGTCTCTGGCAAGTATGTTTCTTTTGACTCGGGACCTCATCTGATAGCCCTTTCTAAAGAGAGGGAAAGCGGGGGGAAACACTGTGTTCCCTACCATCAAGGACTATATCAGGGACATCAAGGCCTTACACGGCCCCCGAGCCCCTTCCCTCCGGCCCCCTAACTTGTTTTAATAAAATACAAATAAAAAATAAAAAATAAAATAAAAAAAATTAAAAAATACCTACTTCCGGGTTTAGGCAAGCATCGCGAGACTACGCCAGCCACAGATGGGATTTCGAGGGAGGTCAAAATCCCGTCTGTGGCTGCATAGTCTTGCAATAGCTGCCGAAATCTCGGGTCCCGCGGGATTTGCGGCCGGCCTGGGCGCGCACCTCCTGCTCCCTCGCGGCTGCTTCCAGGCCAGCCCCATTTCCCTCAGAGAGAGGGAGGAGGGGAGTGAGGCAGGGAAAGCCCTCCTGGCTCCGTCCTCTTCCTGTGGAGGGCCTCGCTTCCCGCCCCGTGGATGGGAGAGCCGCCGCACCCGGCCTGAGCTTGGCCTCGGCTCCAGCAGGGCTCTTCGGGGACGGCGGAGGCGTTGGCGCTTTGGCCCTGTGGCGGGGCTCCCGCAGTATGGGTAAGGAAGGGCCTGGTTCAAATCAATCAATCTAAAAACAGTGGGACGTTGGGTGAGGGGGGGAGGGGTCCCTCAGCAGCGGTTTCCTTGGCGATGCTTCCTTCCCCTCCTCCGCGCCCCTCCCCCTTGTTGTGCTGCCTTCCCCCGCGTGCAGGGCGCAACGTGGCTTCCTTTGTGCCTGCCCCCGCGGTTTGTTTTCCCTTCAGGGAGGGAGGGAGCTCTTTGGGCCTCCTCCACTCGCCTCTGGGAAAGGAGGCCCCATCAAGCCCTGCGACGGCATTGAGGTGTTTGGTTTTTTTTTGGTGTGTCCCAATTTGAGTGTGGGCTCAAATAACTCAAAAGTATTAGGAAACATTCCCCCAAATCCACCAGTGTTCCCATTTGGGTATATTGAGTATTCATGCCAAGTTTGGTCCAGATCCATCATTATTTGAGTCCACAGGGCTCTCTGGATGGAGGTGAACTACAACTCCACAACTCAAGGTCAATTGTAAGTAAATTGGAGCCGGGGAGGGGGCGGAGCCGGGGGAGGGGTGGGGGCAGAGCCAGGGAGGGGGCGGAGCCGGGGGCGGAGGCAGGCCCTTCGGCCCCCTAGGTGATCATTGACCGGAATTCCGGCCCTTGGGCCCGTAGAAGTTGGACAGCCTTGGACTATATCAACCCTTCCCACGATGTTGCCTACTTCCTCTTCGGCTCCGTTGTTTTTTCTTTCTTTCTAGACCCTGCTTCTCTCCTCTGCTGTAATGTTTCTTTGCCTTCATCTGATTAGTTGAAATATTTTTATGTTTGCCCATCCCCTCTTTTCTCCCTGAGAGGAAGCAGTCACCAAGTGAATTCCATGGCTAAATAGGATTTCCAAACGCTTGCTTGAACAGCCACGTCTTATCTTTCCTCCGGAATGTTAAAAGTGAGGGGGCCAAGCTAATGTCCTTGGGAAAGGCATGCCAAAGCCAGAGGCCACCACGGAGAAGGCCCTGTCTCTCATCCCCACCAAACGCATTTCTGATACAGGTGGGATCGAGAGCTGGGCCTCCCCAGACCATCTTAAAGTCCTAGCTGGTTCATAGGAGGAAATGCGTTCGGACAGGTAAGTTGGGCCAGAACTGTTTAGGGCAGGGGTGGGCAACCTATGGCCCACGAGCCGGATTTGGCCTGGCAGCCCATTCTGTCTGGCCCAGGGAGAAGGGCATCAGGGGTGGGGCCAAGAAGAAGGGGTGCCGCTGCCGCCATCCCATCGCAGCGGCTTTGGAGTGCCTGGCGATCCGGGCCTGCAGCGCGAGCGGCGGTGGCTTTGGAGTGCCTGACATCCCTTTGGAGCGGCGGCTTTGGAGTGTCTGGCGATAGGGGCCTGCCGCGGGAGCACTCAACGACCTGCGGGGCTGATCGCCCTGGCGACCCGGAAGACTTGATTGTATTCCAGGTCGCCAGGTCGAATAAGCCACCTCAGATCGCCAACTGCTCCCCCTGCAGGCCCGGAGATGACAGGCACTCCATAGCAGGGCGATCAGTTGGGGAACAGCCAAATTAATCTTCTAGTCATTTGGTCATACTACCCTGCCCTTGGCATCAAGCGATTAGTGTTTTCTGCCATTCCTATCATTCTTACAAATGTGTTCCATTAATTGCAAATGGGGTGTGCATTTTACTGAATACTTGGGTAAGATTGGCATTATAATTTGTTCTTTGTAAAGTGTCTTATCTAGCAAGAATGTATCTTGGATTTTGAATAGAATGCTATCTCGAGTCCTACAGATAGTTGAAAAAAGCAAAATGTTCTTATAAGAAGTACCTGTGCGTGTGAAAAACAGAAAGGAGTGCAAGAGACAATGCCAAATGAGCAAGCAATCGACATGTAACATGCCTCCTCCCACCCCATTCTCCACCGGGAATGTGGCGCAGCTGGCTGGGTGTCAGCTGCATAAGTTCTCTACTGACCAGAAGGTCATGAGTTCAAGGCCTGCCCAGGTCGAGGTTGGCTCTTGACCTATTGTGCAGCCTGTTGTCGACCTTTGCAACCCGAAAGACAGTTGCATCTGTCAAGTAGGAAATTAAAGGTACCACTTAGTGGGGAGGCTAAATTTAACTGATTTACGAGGCCATAAAAAAGGGATGTTCTCCCTGGGCCAGACAGAATCGGCTGCCAGGCCAACCGGCTCGTGGGCCATAGGTTGCCCACCCCTGCCCTAAACAGTTCTGGCCCAACTTACCTGTCCGAACGCATTTCCTCCTATGAACCAGCTAGACTTTAAGATGGTCTGGGAGGCCCAGCTCTCGATCCCACCTGTATCAGAAATGTGTTTGGTGGGGATGAGAGACAGGGCCTTCTCCGTGGTGGCCTCTGGCTTTGGCATGCCCTTCCCAAGGACATTAGCTTGGCCCCCTCACTTTTAACATTCCGGAGGAAAGACAAGACGTGGCTGTTCAAGCAAGCGTTTGGAAATCCTATTTAGCCATGGAACTCACTTGGTGACTGCTTCCTCCAGGAAACACGCTGAGGAATGAAGGAGTGCGACTGCTCCCCCTAGTGGCCAGATGTTAAATTGCCTCTGTCTGTCTTGTGTGTTTGTGTGTCTAAATGTAATGTGCACATTGTAATCTGCCTTGAGTCCCCTGTGGGGTGAGAAGGGTGCAATAGAAATGAAGTAAATAAATAATACGTATTTTAAAACCATTGTTTTCATACTTCTAGGGGCTTCTCTGTATGAGCAAGGCAATCGGGACTCACTACAAATTCACAGTATATCTATGACAGTGGATCCAGTGTATGTGTAAACTTCAATCTGCACCAAAGTGGATTTTTAAAACCTGCTTTGATGCGAGTTTATGTTATGTATGGAAGTGCCCAAAGCCAGAGGATACTTCAAAGTTTACATAAAACTCTGGAGTATACTAGGGCAGTGTTTCCCAACCTTTTTTGAGCCGGGGTACATTTTTTACATTTACAAAATTCTGGGGCACACCACCAACCAAAATGACACAAAATGACACTCTAACACAGTAATACATATAGTTAATATGTTTCTAAATGTATTTATACACTCAGTGTGAAACCTGGGCCTGTTTTGCTGAACACAACATAGAGATCCTGGCAGGAATGGCAGAAAGACACAAACTTCCCACACAGAACTCCCATAACCAAGAGAAAATACTATAAGAGTTTGGTGGGCATTGACCTTGAGTTTTGGAGTTGTAGTTCACCTATATCCAGAGAGCACTGTGGACTCAAACAATGTTGGATCAGGACCCAGATGAATACTCAATATGCCCAAATGTGAACACAGACCTTGACATTTGGGGACAGTTTCAAACAATGCATCCTGGCAACAATGGAATTGAACCAAACTTGGCATATTGAACTCTCATTACCAACAGAAAGTACTGAAAGGGTTTGGTGGGTTTTAGTTTTAGAGTTTTAGAGTTTTAGAGTTGAGTTTTAGAGTTGTAGTTCACCTATATCCAGAGAGCACTGTGGACTCAAACAATGTTGGATCAGGACCAAACTTGGCATGAATACTCAATATGCCCAAATGTGAACACAGATGGAGCTTGGGGAAAATAGACCTTGACATTTGGGAGTTACAGTTTCTGGGATTTATAGTTCACATACAACCAAAGAGCATTCTGAACTCTTGCAACAATGGAAACCAGAGACAAGGCCTGCTCCCCTTCCTTCTTCTCACCCTCCCGTCGTGTGAATGGGTACAAAACAGCCCAGCGTGGTAAAGATCCAGGCCTATCCATTTAGCCTGACTTTGACATTTTTTCTTTACTACTTTTTCTAAAGACTGCAGAGGATGTTTTTGCCATCGTATTTTATTTCAGTATATGTTTTTTTTTTAAAAAAAATACAGAACTGATTGGATCTCTGCACGGAAATGTAATTGTAGCATCGGCTTGCCCAACGCATGGTGGAAATGCACTCTTTTGGGAAAGGTCAGCCAGGATCCCAATTATAATTGCACCGTGTCTTTTTTTTATAAAGACATTCCAATACTAGCCATTTTCAACACTTTCCCAAACGATCCTTCACACAGCATTTGTTATTTTTGCAGTAGAAAAAAAAAGTGATAATGGCAATTTGTGTAATGAAAGCATTAGTTGGAGTTACTATTGTGGGGTAGCCTGAAGTAGCCCTGGTTTCTCAACCTTACGTTAGAGTTAGGCAGATAAATGTATTCTTAGCGATAAGAAGAAGAAGTCTAAAAGACTGAGTGGTGCCCGCAGCCTGCATGCTCGCACATTCATTTCACCCTGCCTACTTAACTATTCACTCAGATAAAAGAGCCCTGTGTTGAACTTCCACGAGCTCCGAAAAGCAATGATCAATGAGGACAGAGGGAACGAAAAACCATGTTAGGAAGTTTATAGAAGTTATTATTTTTAGTATGCCCTCATTTCTTTTTTCAGACCATCCAAACTTAACGTTTATACCGTAAGCCCTTTTTGCAACAAAATGCAGGTGCTGCATACATTTTTGTAAGCCATCCTGGATTCACAAGGCAAGATGGAATAGAAAGATAACTTTTTAGCAGCCCTTTTGAATGTGTCTAATGCAGTGTTTTTCAACCTTTTTTGAGCTGCGGCACATTTTTTACACTTACAAAATCCTGGGGCAGACCACCAACCAAAATGACACAAAATAACACTCTTACACAGTAATACATATAGTTAATACGTTTTTAAATGTATGGATGGGTCGTCCGGGTGGTAGGGATGTCCAGCTTCCGACCCTGGATGGCGTGGCCCTATGCCCGTCGTCTTCAGTCAAGAGCCTTGGAGTTCTTTTGGACCCTCTGCTGTCAATGGAGGCGCAAATCTCCATTGTCAGCAGAGTGGCGTTTTTCCATCTTCGTCAGGCTCGGAGGCTGGCCCCTTATTTGTCTCTACACGACTTGGCCACAGTGATCCAAGCTATGGTCATATCAAGGCGAGACTACTGTAACGCTCTCTACATTGGCCTGTCTTTGTCCGTGACCCGGAAACTCAAGCTGGTGCAGAACGCCGCAGCTCGGTTGCTCGCAGTAGCCCCTATTCTGCAGGAACTGCACTGGCTTCCTATCGAGTACCGGATCACCTTCAAAGTGCTAGTTTTGACTTTCAAGGCCTTGTATGGTCCGGGGCCAGTGTACCTGAGGGACCGCCTAACCCCATACTGTCCCACAAAAACACTGAGATGTGAAGAGTGGAACCTTTTAGCCGTGCCCAATTTCAAACAATACCATCTAACTTCAACACGGAGAAGGGCGTTCTCCATCATCGCCCCAGTCCTCTGGAATGCACTGCCTCTGGAAGTTAGGGCCTTGCGCAATCTGCTGACTTTTCGGAAGGCCTGCAAGGCGGTCCTATTCCAGCAGGCCTTTGAGCTGTGATATGCTATCTTTTAAAACAGTGTTTTTCAACCTTTTTTGAGCCGCGGCACATTTTTTACATTTACAAAATTCTGGGGCACACCACCAACCAAAATGACACAAAAGGACACTCTAACACAGTAATACATATAGTTAATATGTTTTTAAATGTATTTATGCACTCAGTGTGAAACCTGGGCCTGTTTCGATGAACACAACATAGATATCCTGGCAGGAATGGCAGAAAGACACAATCTTCCCACACAGAACTCCCACAACCAAGAGAAAATACTATAAGAGTTTGGTGGGCATTGACCTTGGGTTTTGGAGTTGTAGTTCACCTATATCCAGAGAGCACTGTGGACTCAAACAATGTTGGATCAGGACCAAACTTGGCATGAATACTCAATATGTCCAAATGTGAACATAGATGGAATTTTGGGAAAATAGACCTTGACATTTGGGAGTTACAGTTTCTAGGATTTATAGTTAACACACAATCAAAGAGCATCCTGAACTCTTGCAACAATGGAATGGAACCAAACTTGGCATATTGAACTCTCATTACCAACAGAAAGTACTGAAAGGGTTTGCTTGGGAATTGACCTTGAGTTTGGAAGTTGTAGTTCACCTACACCCAGAGAGCACTGTGGACTCAAACAATGTTATGTTATGTTGTTGTTTGTTTTCTATCCAGAATCACAATGTTGGAAGGAGGCTCACCACTTTAAGGTCCCTAAAACAGGCATGGGAAAACTTCGGCCCTCTGGGTGCTTTGGACTTCAACTCCCACCATTCCTAACAGCCTGGGGCCCTTTCCTGCTTAAGTGGCTGAGGGGGGAAAGGAAAAGGGCCTGAGGCTGCTAGGAATGGTGGGAGTCGGAGTCCAAAACACCTTGAAGGTCCAAGTTTGCCCATGCCAGCTTTCGACAGAGACCTCTTCCTCCCTCCCCCTCCTGCCCAACACTTACTTTTTCTTCTACACTGCCGCTTCTGCCGCCATTTTGATCCGAGGGGGCAGCATGAGAGTGTTGAGGAGGGGAGGGGGGAGGGAGGAAGATGTGACCCGTGTGGGTGCTACTACGCAGACTCGCCCCAGAGCAAAGCGAGACAAAGCGAGCAGAGCGAGGCTGGGAAGAAGGGAGCCCGAGTGGAGAAGAAAAAGTGTTTGGCAGGAGGGGGAAGAAAGGGTATTGGAGGTTCCAATTTCCGACGGCACACCTGATGATTGCCATGCCACACTGGTTGGGAAACACAGGTCTAATGGATATACTTGCATGGGAAGAAAAGATATAACGAATTTATTAAATGAATAAAATGAACATGTAATCCCAGGAGTAATGATTCTTCAGTCTTGCACTAATTCATCTCACCATATTTACTAGGCCTGGGTAGGTTCATTCTGAATCTTCTTAATTTGGAATAAATTCGGAACAAATTCCTTTTTGAAGTGATTTTGAAGCGATATGGGAACCCGGAAGTATCCTTGCCATTTTGAAGCTTTTTCCGCCATATCTCATACGAATCAGTAAGGGAGTCAGAGATTATTCAGCTTTCCAAACCAGTGTGGATTCCCTTCGTTTCCTTTCCATCCCGTGTCAGACCTGGGGTGAGAGCCGTGTTTAACCCAGTTTGGACAAGGATGTCCTTCTCTCCCACATCAGACCTGGGGGGATAGCCATGTTTAACCCAGTTTGGATGTGGATGTCCTTCGCTCCTGTGTCAGACCTGCTGCGAGAGCCACATCCAAACTGGATTAAACACGGCTCTCACCCCAGGTCTGACGCAGAGGGAAGGACATCCGCATCCAAACTGGGTGTTTAACCAAGTTTCTGGAGTAGAACAACTACTTTCAAAGTAAAGACCACACAAAGAAACAGGAAAACACTTTCAAAATTTAAACCAGGAAGATATTTCCTTTATTATTTAAAAAATACTTTAAAGAATTAAAAAACTTCCTTGGCAGGGGATTGAGCCCACGGTCTGGGTCCTTCTTATGAGGACACCACACTGTCTCTGAGCCACGCTAGCCCTGTAGTAAAACCAAGGCAGAACTTGTATTTAAGCTGGATCAGTCTATAAAAACTTTTAATAAAAACTTTGAAAATTTGCCAAAAATCCATGGATGAGTCCAAAGTTATGAAATTTGGTGAGCTAGTAGTGATCCATGTGTTCTACCATTGTAGCAAGTTTCATCACAATTGGTCTAAAAATGAGGGAGGGACAATCCCCAGAAGTTACCCCAATGCCAGTCCTGTTTCTTTCCTACTGCGCATGCATGTCTTGTCTGCCATTAATGAAGAAATTCCGAAATTTCTGAAATTTCAGAAATTTTGAACTTTTTCCCAGAAAACTTCAGAAATCATTTCAAAATCGAATCGCCAGTGCCCCCTACATCCAAAACAAGTTTTGAACCATTTTTTTCCTTGATCAAACAGGTCTAATATCTACTATTTTATGGGAGTAAAAATCACCATGTTAGCAAACTCTGTTAAAAAACACCATTTATCTCATAATTTAGCTCTCGTGGGATTCTTGTGCTGGTATCGTGTAAGTACTGAAATTCTTCACAAATATATTATGGGTAGGGAAACGGAATAATTCTTGCAATCGCTATTGCAAACAATGCAATGTCCAAATTTCACAATATTAGATTCACCCAGATGGGCAGGATCAAAAGCCTGTTTGGTCAAGCCATGGTTGCCAAGTTGGACCAAATTCAATATATTAAGCCAGGGGTCAGGAACCTTTTTGACTCAGAGAGCCATAAAAGCAAAATATTTGGAAATTTATTTCAGTGAGAGCCATATACTGTAATATATAATATATTTTAAGACTGAATTCAACTAAATGTGAGTATATACATACATACTATGAGTAAAGGATTCCCCCGGCAGAATGACAAGATACTTCAGACCTGGCTCTGCAAAAGGCATGCTCAGGACTCTGGGAAGGAAGAGAAGGCGGAAGGAAGGGGGAAAGAAAGAAAGAAAGAGGAAAGAAAGGAGGGAGGGGGAGAGGAAGAAAGAAAAGAAGAACAAACTATGGAAAAGGAAGAAAAGAAAAGGAGGAGAGAGAAAAGGAGGGGAAAAGATAGAAGGAAATGGGAAGGGGGGAAAGGAAAGGGTGGGGAAAAGAAAGGAAAGGGAATGAGAAAAAAGTAAAATAATGAAGGGAAAAGAAGAAAATAAAGAAGGGGAGAGAGTGGGAAGTGAAAAGAAAGGAAGGAGAAGGAAAGGAAGACTTGGGGGGAAAGAATAGAAGAGGAAGGAAGGAAGAGGGAGAATGGAGGAAAGAAGGAAGGATAGAAGGAAAGGGTGAAGGGGGAGAAAGGAAGGAAGAGGAAGGAAGGAAGAGGGAGAATGGAGGAAAGAATGAATGGGAGAGAGGGAGGGAAATTGAAGGAGAGAAGGAGAAGGAAAGGGTGAAGGGGAGAAAGAAAGGAAGGAAGAGGAAGGAAGGAAGAGGGAGAATGGAGGAAAGAAGGAAGGGGAGAGAGGGAGGGAAAAGGAAGGAGAGAAGGAGAAGGAAAAGGTGAAGGGGGAGAAAAGAGAGAAAGGAAGAGGGAGAATCATGAAAAGAGCCACATGTGGCTCCCGAGCCGTAGGTTCCCTACCCCTGTATTAAGCCATGGCATCCAGACCACACAAGTACCATATTCAGATTGCTTTTTCTTACATGAGAACTTCTGCTTGTCAACCACTGAATTTTTCTATATCCAACTGATCTCAAAGATACTGCCATTGGCCAGGGCAGCTTTCATATGCCTCTGGCAACCAAGTAGGTAGTAGTGCTTTGTTCGGCTGAAACATTACTGCCTGCTTCTCTTGGAGCCCCAATGTTGAGTAGAGAGGAGAGCTCAACACTACATTGTTACCTTGGGGATGAAGCTGATCTCCCAGCCATCAAACAAGAATGAGAAGGGCTTCCACTGCATCTCCACGGTGGTCTCTGTGATTGTTTTGAACTTCAGCCCTTCTGGAGTAGACAGTTCTGGAACAGAGTGATAAAGAAAGGAATGAGGTGCAGGGGTGATACTGTGCTAGGTGGACTTCAGTTGGCAAGTAGTGCAGTGTTTTTTAACCTTTTTTGAGCCGCGGCACATTTTTTACATTTACAAAATCCTGGGGCACACCACCAACCAAAATGACACAAAATGACACTCTAACACAGTAATACATATAGTTAATATGTTTTTAAATGTATTTATACACTCAGTGTGAAATCTGGACCTGTTTCGATGAACACAACATAGATATCCTGGCAGGAATGGCAGAAAGACACACACGAAGGTCTTGCTCAACAGCTGGGAGTTATAATTCACCCGCAATCAAAGAGCATTCTGAACTCCACCAATGATGGAATGGAATCAAACTTCCCACACAGAACTCCCATAACCAAGAGAAAATGGTAGGCATTGACCTTGAGTTTTGGAGTTGTAGTTCACCTATATCCAGAGAGCACTGTGGACTCAAACAATGTTGGATCAGGACCAAACTTGGCATGAATACTCAATATGCCCAAATGTGAACACAGATAGATCTTGACATTTGGGAGTTACAGTTTCTGGGATTTATAGTTAACACACAATCAAAGAGCATCCTGAACTCTTGCAACAATGGAATGGAACCAAACTTGGCATATTGAACTCTCATTACCAACAGAAAGTACTGAAAGGGTTTGCTTGGGAATTGACCTTGAGTTTGGAAGTTGTAGTTCACCTACACCCAAAGAGCACTGTGGACTTAAACAATGTCATGTTATGTGGTTATTTGTTTTCTATCCAGAATCACAATGTTGGAAGGAGGCTCACCACTTTGTTGTCCTAAAACAGGCATGGGGAAACTTCGGCCCTCTGGGTGCTTTGGACTTCAACTCCCACCATTCCTAACAGCCTGAAGCCCTTTCCTGCTTAAGTGGCTGAGGGAGAAAAAAGGAAAAGAGCTTGAGGCTGCTAGGAATGGGTCGAGTTGGGGTCCAAAACACCTGGAAGGTCCAAGTTTGCCCATGCCAGCTTTCGACAGAGACCTCTTCCTCCCCCTTCGCACCCTTTCCTCCCCCTCCTGCCGAACACTTACTTTTTCTTCTACACTGCCGCTTCTGCCGCCATTTTGATCCGAGGGGGCAACGTGAGCATGTTCAGGAGGGGAGGGGGAAGGGAGGGAGGAAGGCATGACCCGTGTGGGCGCTACTGCGCAGAGTCGCCCCAGAGCAAAGCGAGGCAAAGCGAGCAGAGCGAGGCTGGGAAGAAGGGAGCCCGAGTGGAGAATAAAAAGTGTTCGGCAGGAAGGGGAAGAAAGGGGATTGGAGGTTCAAATTTCCGACGGCACACCCTATGATCGCCCACGGCACACTAGTGGGCCACGGCACACTCGTTGGGAAACACTGGTATAGTGCACGCATTTTTGAAAATTTAATTTGTCCAAAATTTACCACCATCCACTGTATGAGGGTGTTATTGGGTTCTGTTATCATGAGAGAGTAAGAGAGAGAAAAAAAAAAGAGAGAGAGAGAGAGAGAGAGAGAGAGAGGAAATCCCCCTGTCCACTTACTTTGTTCCATGCATAATTTCCATACCTCTATCTTGTCTCCTCTCGCTAGCATCTTTTTGTCCTAAACTAAAAAAAAGCCTTGATTGCTTTGGTTGGCCTTTTTGTACTTTTTCCAGATTTATAATACAATTTTTAGAGTCGGCGACCATGACTGTGCACAGTAATTCCAGATGGGATTGCCTGTAGGTTTCTATTAGGATAATATGATACTGGGGATTTGGCTTTATTTTATTTTCTAACTTCCCTAAATGCGATCAACAAGGAATTTGTTTCTCGCCTGCCCACAACAATCACATACTGGGTTTTTTTTTTCTTCACTGAAAATATTTTCAATAGACTTCAATAACCCATCTTGGCTCCCTAATGAGCATACACATAATTGTATATTCAGGACTCCCCTGCCTGTGTTTATACTTTACATTTTCAAACATATGCTTAAAACCTCTCAAGTGTAATGTGGGAATCTGCTCCGAGAATGGAAGCCATTGTCTGCTTTTGTGTCGGCTTAATTGAGTGAACTGAACAGATGTCAGCTGAGACTCCTTTCTGCTACCTTGCCAGTCATTCTTCCCAGCGAGAAAATTTAGGGACAAAAAGGTACTGGGAATTCTAAGGTGCAACCAAAAGCAAAACAAATTGCATGTTGTTGACCTCCCGATGCCTCCTCTCTGGTTTATCCAGTTGAAAACTTGCTTCAATAATGAATACATTTTCTTGTTAGTGAGATTCTATAAAAATACTAGCTGTACCCGGCACGCGCTGCTGTGCTTTTTTAGGAGATGCGAGAAAGTCCAATCATCCACGGTGTGCCCTCCTCTAAACTGCAGTTGGATGGAGTGTGGGTCATGGGGGGCATGGTGTGCAAAGTTGGGTCTTTATTGGTCTTGGTTCTGGGCCACAGTGGTCTGTGGGGAATGATGGGTTTTGAAGTACTACAAATCCCATTTTCCATGGTGGTACTTCAAGTCCCATCATGCATGGTCGGGGCTCTGTGCGCCAAGGTAGGTTACTGTAAATTCAGGCCATACACAATGTCCCATGAGCTGAGGCCTAGTTAGGAACAGCAAGTTAATGAAGCCTTACTGTCAATTCAGGCCATACACAATGTCCAATGAGCTGAGGCCTAGTCGGAGAATCAAGTTAATGAAGCCTTACTGTCAATTCAGAGCGTAAACAGCTTCCCAGTAAGTGAGGGCTAGTTAGGGAAATCAAGTTAATGAAGCCTTACTGTCAATTTTGGGCGTGGTCTGTGATTTTTCGGTTGGAAGTGATTTGGGTGTTTGTGTTGGGGATTGGCAGTTTATTATGGATCAGAATTTTCATGTTGGCTGGCCAGTGCAGCAGTTATGCAAATCCGCCCTTATTGGCAGCCAATCATGTTGTCAGAATGTAGAGGCTGGGTGAGTCTTTGGCTGCCCCGGAGGATGCTGGTAAATGTAGTTTTATTTTTTACTCGTTGTTTTGGGGGCCTTTTAGATTTTGGGGGAGTTTCTTTGCTACAAACGTACCTTGCTTGAGGCCTATTTCTGTTGGCAAGTATTGTGTTTCTGCGTTGTAAGGTTTCTTTGTTTGAGGTATACATCACATGACGTGAACCCATTTATATAATAGATGAATCCTAAATGCTGGAATTGTGGGGAGAAGAATGTGTGGTGTTCCAGCCTAGTGGTCATAGACAGACACCGGGGGTTCCAGCTGCCCAGGGTCAGATCGGGGATGAAGGGTGGCCAGGTGGGTACGGGTCTGCAGATGAAGAATAAGCCTGGGATGATGGATGGTTACATGGGTATGGGCCTGAAGATGGGGATAATGATGACTCCATGGAAGTTAGTTCTGAATTAGACAGTGAGAGGCCCAGCGACCTTAATTCCCACGAGAACTTCTCCACTCCCTTGCCAGGCAAGCATGCCGAGGATAGGGAGGACCGAGTTTCCCAGCAAGATAGCGCTGCACCTGAGGCCGCTAATTAGGGTTCCCATATGTCCCTTATTCTAAGGGACGTCCCTTATTTTGGCCCTAAAATTTGTGTCCCTTATTTTCAGGCCCTGTTCCTTATTTTTGACTAGCAGGACAGGACTGGGCGGGGTTGACCAGAGGAAGGTGCACACTGTGGTTTCCACGGCAATGCCTGCCCGGGGATTCCAACTCGCAGGGCATCCTGCGTCCCCGTTGGAAGGAAGAGGCGAAACAGGACTTTTTCAAAGTACAGTAGACTAATTAACTGTTACCCAAGTGGAATGTTGGATCATGTTGGATAAAGATAGTTTGTGGTTGCTTGAGAGTTACTCTTAAAATAGGCCTAGCTGTGCATCCCAATACTATACAATGCTGTGTATCCCATACTATACTATACCATTAACTATTGACATAATAATCATGAAGATGCACTGTCTTATAACATTTATTTTATTTTAATGTTTAGACAGTGCACTTTTAAAGTCAGCAAAGTCAAGGACTAAATACAGATGGAGAAAATTAGGTAGTTCCGATAATGTTTTTTCTGCATGACAAAGCATGCAGAAACATACCATGTCCTGTTAAGAGGGTGTAAGTCAGTTTCTTTTGTGAGTTTCAATCATTATCTTATTCTGTTAATAAAACTATTTCTACCTAATGTTTGAGTTTCAAGTTTTTAATGAAGTGTCCCTTATTTTTGTGAAAAATCCCGTAAATGTCCCTTATTTCTTATATCAAAAAATGGCAACCCTAGTACGGGTCTGCAGATGAAGAATTAGCCTGGGATGATGGATGGTTACATGGGTATGGGCCTGAAGATGGGGATAATGATGACTCCATGGAAGTTAGTTCTGAATTAGACAGTGAGAGGCCCAGCAACTTTGATTCTCACTTGAACTTCTCCACTCCCTTGCCAGGCGAGCATTCCGAGGATAGGGAGGACCGAGTTTCCCAGCATGATAGCGCTGCACCTGAGGCCGCTAATGAGCAGGAATTTGACAGGAGGGCTAGCATCAGATCCTCCCGGAAAGATTGCAGTTTGAGGAAGGGGGTGTGTTGGTCACATAGAAGTTAGTTCTCTATATTAGAATGTGCTCAGGTCATTCTAGTCAGACCTGAAGCTACGTTCAGCTTGGAAGGACTTGGGTCCTGGGTTTCTAGTTCTTGTCGACCGCCAGAGCGGTTTGCTTTGCCTATGCAACCATGTTTTTCTTGGGATTCATGCCAGCTTTCTCTTCCACTGTTTTGGAACTATTTTGAATTGCCTTTTGCCTTGGATTGAACTACCTTGCATCTTTCTATCTTTGGACTAATTTTTATTCTAAATAAAAGTACATTGAGCATCTGCCTGGTGCGTGTGATCTAGGGGGGAACTGCCGCGATCTGAGGTGCAACAGAATGGAACATACGAGGGCAGGTCAATAAGTCAGTGACCTTTTGAATGAAACACAGGTTTTTGGATTTTAAAAATCATGTTATCCCTTCCAAAAAAATAAGTTTTGTTGAGGTCATCAAAATAGGTATTTATTTGTGAGATGATTTCATCATTGGAGTCAAATCTCTTTCAGCCGAGCCATTTCTTCAGGTTTGGAAACAAGAAATAGTCACTCGGGGATAGTTACTGAAAAGGACATTCAAGTGCCACCTCGGAGTTGGTTGAGGTAGGCAGGATTTCCCTGGGTACTGGTTGTGGGGGGTCGGGAGCAGGTGAGGGTTTTGCCCTCCCTTCTGCTCGAGATCCCCGTGTACAACTGGTGGGCCACTGTGTGATACAGAATGCTGGACTAGATGGGCTGAGGTCCGATTCAGCATGGCTCTTCTTATGTTCTTATGTTCTTAAATCCAGAGAATAAGGCGGATGAGGAAGCAATTTGACTTTTTGAATTTCCTGCCTCTTAACTGAAAGGGCAACACTGCTCCTGTCACATACATACAAACAACACACACACACACACTACGGTGGGTCAATAAGTCCGTGACTTTTTGAATTTCCTGCCTCTTGACTGAAAGGGCAGCACTGCTCCTGTCAAGAGGCATCTGTCAGTTGACTCCTGTCAAAATTTGAACAAGCTGCGTCATTTAGTTTGTGTTTGACAGCCATTGATAGCAGACTACCGCCTGATTTGAGGAGAAAAATGAAAAAAGTGAATTTTGTGTGCTCATTAAACATTTTTTTTTTTGCGGGAAAAAACCATCACTCAAACAAAGGCTAAGCTTGATAAATACTATGGGGACTCTGCACCATCAATTTCAATGGTAAAAAAGTGGTTTATTAAATTTCGTTGTGGCCGTTCAATCACGGAAGATGCCGAATGTTCTGGACGCCCAGTTGAGGTCTCTACACACGAAACAATTGAAAAAATTCATGATATGGTGTTGGCCGATCGGAGATTGAACATGCAAGAGATTGTGGAAGCCATAGGCATCTCACGTGGCTCAGTGGTTTCAATTTTAAATGATCACTTGGGTATGAGAAAGCTTTCCGCAAGATGGGCGCCGCGTTTGCTCACAATCGACCAGTAACACAATCGTGTGACAATTTTGCAGGAGTGTTTGGCGTTGTTCAACTGCAATATGGACGAGTTCTTGCGCCGTTTCGTAACCGTGGACGAAACGTGGATTCACCAAAACACACCAGAGACCAAACAGCAGTGAAAACAGTGGGTTTCTTGGGGTGAATCAGCGCCAAAGAAGGCCAAGGTGGGTTTGTCAACCAATAAAGTCATGACGACTGTTTTTTGGGATGCACGCGGTCTAATCCACATTGACTGCCTTCAAAAGGGTAAAACAATAAATGGCGAATATTATGCCAACTTATTGGGTCGATTTAATGAGGATTTGGGGAAAAAACTGACCACATTTGGCTAAGAAAAAAGTTCTTTTGTACCAGGACAATGCAAGGGTGCACACATGTGCAGTTGCCATGGCAACAATCCATGAATTGGGATACAAATTGCTCCCTCATCTGCCCTATTCTCCGGATTTAGCCCCGAGTGACTATTTCTTGTTTCCAAACCTGAAGAAATGGCTCGGCGGAAAGAGATTTGACCCCAACAATGAAATCATCTCACAAACAAACACCTATTTTGATGACCTCGACAAATCTTATTTTTTGGAAGGGATAAAAAAAATGGAGAAACGTTGGACAAAGTGTATAGAGATCAAAGGAGACGACGTTGAAAAATAAAATGATTTTTTAATCCAAAAACCTGTGTTTCATTCAAAAAGTCACGGACTTATTGGCCCGCCTTTGTATGTCTTATTGCACCTTCTATCCTTTTTCTTTCCTCTTTCCCTTTCCTTCCCCATCCCAAATCCCTACCCATACAAATCCTTACCCACTCATCATACCCTTTATCCTTCCTTTTTTCTTTCTCATATGCAAACATATTGAACTCATGTTAGTTTAAGTTGTTGCATATTTCTATGTATTTTGTGTGCTTTGTCTTTTTTTTAATACTTGGAAAATTTAAAAAAAATAATTAAAAAATAATAATAATGAAGAAATTTTCAGACCTGTTGAGTCACAAGAGATATCTCCAGTCTCTGCACAGGGAAGGTTTTTTTTTAAAAAAAAAAGCTCGGAGATGCCAACTTTCCAACCAACCCCTAAGGCTGTGTCTTCTTCAACAGCAGCTTGATGTGTATTTAGATTGCAGAGAAGGCAATGCTTGTCACCACACCCGGGAAAGATGTATTGCAGCATAACCTGCTGTTAAAGCCACAGTTGGTGCCCCTATCTAAGCCGTACTAAATATCTGGCATCTTCTAGCATTAGTTTTGAGGGGATTCTAAATTTCGCCTATTTCCCACATTAAATTATTATTCATTTTGTTTATTTACATCTCAATTTTGTCTCAGCCCCAGGACCAGAAAGCTAACCAAATTCAAACAGATGCAGATCAGTTAAACATAAGGAGGTAAGATATAATTAAACTGTCATAACACATTTAATAGGAATGTTGAAAACAAATCTATTTCAGTACAGCAGCAAAGTTATTCTCTGTACCGGTGACTTTCCCCTGGAGAAGACAGAAAAATCACCTACAGCAGGGCTGCCCAACAGGCGGCCCGCGGGCTGTACACGCCCCCCCCCCAGCCTGTTGGACACGGCCCCCGCTACCCTCCTGCAAGATTTCTTTTAAAAAAAATTTTGGGGAAAATTTTTTCAATTTTTTTTTTTTTTAAAAATGGCGGCAGGGGGAGGGGGGAGAGGAGGCGGGGCAGGGAGGAGGGAGCCAGCTCCTCCTCTTTCGCCCCTCTTCCTCCCCCTCCCTGCGCCGGCGCTCGCGATCCGGGCAACGGCGCGGGCGGAGGGAAAGAGGAGGGGTGAAGGAGGAGGCAGTTATCTGGCTGCCTTCCTCCTTCGCCCCTCCTCCTTCCGCTCCCCGCGCTGGCGCTCACGATCCGGGCAACGGCGCGGGCGGGGGGAAAGAGGAGGGACGAAGGAGGAGGCAGTAAGCTGGCTGCACCTCCTTCGCCCCTCCTCTTTCCCCCCGCTCGCACCGCTGCTCGGATCCCGGGCGGCAGGCGCGAGCGGGGAGTAGCAGGAGTGGCTACGGAGGAAGCCGGCTGCCTTCTTCCTCTGTAGCCACTCCTCCTTCTCCCCGCTCGCGCCTGCCGCCCGAGATCCGAGCAGCGGTGCGAGCAGGAAGAAGCAGGAGTGGCTACGGAGGAAGCCGGCTGCCTTCTTTCTCTGTAACCACTCCTCCTTCTCCCCGCTCGCGCCTGCTGCCCGGGATCCGAGCAGCGGTGCGAGCGGGAAGAAGCAGGAGTGGCTACGGAGGAAGCCGGCTGCCTTCTTCCTCTGCAGCCACACCTCCTTCTCCCCGCTCGCCCCTGCCGCCCGGGATCCGAGGAGCGGTGCGATCGGAGGGAAAGAGGAGGGGCTACGTGAGCAAGTGGCCCTGCCCCGCCTCACTCCCCGTGAGCAGCCCCCCCCGCTCACTGATCACCTCCGCCCCCCCAGGTGATCAGTGACACTTCTTCCGGCCCTTGGGTCGGAAGAAGTTGGACAGCCCTGACCTACAGCATGGTACTCGTAGCAGCCTTCTCTTCTGGTTCAAAGCCATGCGACTGGCAAAGGAATCTTGAAAATGAAGGAGAGAGACTCGCTCTTCCCAGGTTCCTTTGCCAGTCCCATGACTCAGAAGCAGGAAAAGAGGGCTGCTACCACACGGGAGGTGATTTTTCTGTCTTCTCTGGGAGAAAAATAGGGGTTCAAGGAAGGGGGAAATCTTGCCCATGCCCAGGCTCAGATTATCCATAAGGCCACCCTAGGCCATGGCCTAGGGGCGGCAGCCATGGGGGGGGGCAGCAGATCCGCCCCCCCAAAAGTTAAAAAAAAATCAAAAAAAGTGCGCATTCGCGTGGTGGCTGAAACGCCATCCACAGCCGCCCCGCTGTCCCCCCCTTTGCTCTGATCCCCTCGGCTCCAAAGGCTCTGCCCCCGCCCCCGGCTCCACCCCACCCCCAGCTCCGCCCCCGCCTCCTCGCCGGTGCGAGGAGGAGGGAGGAAAGCCCCACCCCTGGATCTGATGCCACGGGGAGCCGTCAGGCTCCCCACGGCTCCTCCCTCCCTCCTAAAGTCGTCATGCTGGCCTGAAAATGGCGATTTTGGCCGCTTCTGAGCCCGGCATGATGGCTTTAGGAGGGAGGAAGGAGCTGTGGGGAGGCCCCGCCCTTGGGGCCACTGCTGCGCATGCACGGCATCGGCTCCGGGGGTAGGGCTTTCCTTCCTCCTCTTCCTCGCGCCGGTGAGGAGGCGGGGGCAGAGCCAGGGGTGGGGCGGAGCCGGGTGGCGGGGGCAGAGCCTTTTGCCTAGGGCACCAAAAGGCCATGATCCGGGCCTGCCTATGCCCATCCTTGCTTATCGGACTTTGGCATGGCTGGACTATCGAGCCAATGTTCCACTGCCAAGGTGTCTCACTACACTTCTGTGTGGCCTCAATGAGTCTCAGAATCAGCAATGTTCATGCCAGTTCCCTACCGCATTATGCGTCCATGTAGAAGGACCCTGAGAGGGAGAAGAATTCCCTCGTGGCAGGGCTGGGTTTGATGGGAGAGGAGAAACCCGTATACACAGAGTAAGGCTCTAATGCTAACAGCACTGAAAACACGCTATGAAAGCTAGCAAAGAATAAAGAGTAATGCAAAATAGTGTATATCACTTTTTATATAAAAATAGTAATCTATAGAGATATGGTGGATGGAGCCCGCGGCGTCTTCAGAGGCTGCACCGGCGTTCGCCACATTGGCATGTACCCGCTGAGGAGGCTTGCGTCACTGCAGGAGGAATATTTTCACATCCAAGCCTGCTCGCCATGGACTGGATGTGAAAATATTCCTCCTGCAGCGACGCAACCCTCAGCGGGTACACGCCAATGTGGCGAACGCCGGTGCAGCCTCTGAAGAAGCCGCGGGCTCCATCCACCATCCAGGAGCCCCCCCTGAAACGGTCCGAGCTCTGCACAATAAACCGTCAGGCGAACCGCGTAGGACTCCTCGAACATCTTTGGATCCACGGAACCACAGCCTCCTAATCCACCCATATCTGCCACCCCAGCGGAGGACGCCAGACACGGAACTCCAGCCAAGCGGCGTTTGCTTCCCAGGCGGGGAGGCAGCTCATTGTTCACTTCTAGGGATCTTCCCAGCCACACCATATGCCAGAATTAGGAATGAAACTTACCCTACGGTGGAAATACAGGTTTATACTGTTGGTTCCGTTATAGTTACACCAGTACCTTGCTCTAGAATCTATGTTGTATTGATTTTGCGATATCCACTTTGTGATACTGTTATATGCATGCTATGAATGATTGATATATGGTCACAAATGTGAATGTATTACGTGAACACTGTGAATGTGTATAGTGAAATATACTTGCACCTTGCACCATACCTGAATGGTATACTTTGATATCTCTATAGATTACTATTTTTATATAAAAAGTGATATACACTATTTTGCATTACTCTTTATTCTTTGCTAGCTTTCATAGCGTGTTTTCAGAGGAGAAACGCTGCCAGGCCCAGATTACCTATAAGGCCACCCTAGGCCACGGCCTAGGGGCACAGACGAGGGGGTGTGTGCAGACCCCCCCCCCAAAGTAATAAAAACCCAAGTCAATCTTCGGGCGCTTCTGCACCTGCGCGTGGAAAGCCATCCACGCCCGCCCCATGCCCCCCCCCCCCTTTGCTCTGCTGCACTCCTCCCTCCCTCCTTCTCAGGCCACGCTGAGTGAGTCATCCCAGACGCAGCGGAAGCGGAAGGTGCACAGTGCTGCGTGGATAGGGGCTGCGCAGCTGCGGCTGCGGCCTCTGCAATGACTCAGCGTGGGCGTGGCCTGAGAAGGAAGGAGGGAGGAGGAGAAGTGCTGCAGCAGAGCAAAGGAGGGGGTGGGTGCCCGGCCCGAGGATGCGCATGTTGGAGTGTGCGTGCGTTGGCTCGCGAAGACGAGCCACAAGGGAAGACAAACAGAAGGAGGCTTGCTTTGGCCAGCAGCTATTTTCTGCCAAAAGCAACTGCAACTCTCTCTCTCTCTCTCTCTCTCTCTCTCTCTCTCTCTCTCTCTCGCTTGCTCTTTCTCTCTCTCTCTCGCGTGCTCTCTCTTGCACGCGTGCTCTCTCTCTCTCTCGCTTTCTCGTGCTCTCTCTCTCTCTCTCTCTCTTGTGAGCGCCTTTTGAGCGAGTTTGCACCCCCTGCACTCTCCCCAAGCCTCCCGAGGAGACCTTCAGAGCACAGCGGAGCTTTCCAGCCGGTGGGAATGAGGACCTTGGAGGTGGCGGGATGGTGCCTACTCGCCTTTCTCTTCTGCCCCAGAGGCACCATGGCGAAAGCCAGCCAAGTGTGGGTCTGAGTGGTGTGTGTGTGTTGGGGGGGGGGCAGTAGAGGTTGGCTTAAAGGGGGTGTAATTCCAAAGGGGGTGTATAGGGCGCTAAAAGGTGTTAATCCAAGCCTGAACCCTGCTGAGAGATTTTGCTAAATTCAGTGAAATGTTTGGTTCTTTTTCCATCCCTACCAGTATTTCTCTTGAGTAGAGCCTTCCAAATGGACTTTAGCAAAAATATTGCTGACAACTAAGCCTGAAGCACAAAACCTGCCATCTTCCAGTGCCGCCAAGAGGGTTCTCTTGATTGATGGGATCCAGTCTTCCAAAAAAACCCAGAATCCTTCCATCCATGCAAGTGAAGACGCAGGCTGATTTTCAGCAATTCCTCTTCAACTCACCGGTTCATTACAGATCACATATTATTATTTCTCAGGAGTACATCTGTCTCTGATTATTTATGAGCGGAAACTTGTCCATAATAAATGATCTTCAAACACACTGCCCCACTCCTTTTTTGAATTTTAGTCCCGAGCTACCCTCTATATCAGTGTTTTTCAACCTTTTTTTGAGCCGCGGCACATTTTTTACATTTACAAAATCCTGGGGCACACCATCAACCAAAATGACACAAAATGACTGTAATGATGTCGATTATTTGTGTGTAAATGTTGTATAACATATGTTAAATGTATGTGGTTTTGTGTAGTTCAAAGGAATATTCTATGAATTGTTGCTGTGGGTGAGACAGAAGGGAGGCTTGGCAGAAGCTCTGAAGAGCTGTCGCCATAGCAACCAGGGCCAGAGCCTTTTAGAATGTTCAAGGTATGAATTTTACAGTTGGTGAAGAGCGGTTGGAAGCCAACTGCCATGAGAGGGGGGAGGCTGGGACTGTAAGAGAACAGTTCAGTCTTTAGTTGGTCTTAAGGTCTGCAAGAGAGCAGTCCAGTTTTATGGGTGTAGAGACCCTAGTTAAAGACGGAAGAATCCAGGGGTTTATAGAGGGTTAGTGGAAACCCTATAGTATATCCCCATTGTGTTTTGTGTAACAGAATAAGTTTGTGCCTCTGAGGAAGTATAAAACCAATCAAGATTTGTACCCATTTGTGTCATAATAAATTATTTACATCTTAAAAGAAAAACACTTCTGTTAGTTCTTTTATTGGTGGTGGCCCTCAAGGTCAGTGGTCAGACAGACAAATGGTGGCAGTGTGGTCAAGTGGTTACTGAGAAATTTAAAGTCTCTGCAATTCAATGGTTAGTGGGGGAGATAGTCTACCCTGCCATAAGACAGAAGTTGCTGAGGTAACTTCGAGGCCCCCTTGCATTTAGGGTTAGCAGTTTGGATTGCAAAAGATTGTCCAGTCTGAGGCCGGTAAACAAGGGGTTGTCACAATGACACTCTAACACAGTAATACATATAGTTAATATGTTTTTTAAATGTATTTATACACTCAGTATATAACTGGTGAACAATGAACAGGAGAGTTGATACACAGTCACTAGAAAGGCCAAATGTAGTAATAGTTGGTAAACATAAACACAAAAACAACCTGGTCCTCAGGGAAGCCAGCTGGAAAAAGAGCAGCTAGACGAAAGCACACTCGGAGGCAGAGAGTTCCACTGCTGAACAGCTCTCACAGTCAGGAAGTTCTTCCTAATGTTCACCCTCCTACATAGACATGCTTCCCTGTGATGTTTGCTTTTCTGCCTGCACTGTTGTGCTCTCTCTCTCTCTCTCTCGATATATATATATATATCATTGCCCCCTCAGATCAAAATAGTGGCAGAAGTGGCAGCGTGAGCAAAGCGAGGCAAAGCGAGCAGAGCGAGGCTGGGAAGAAGGGAGCCCAAGTGGAGAAGAAAAAGTGTTCGGCAGGAGGGAGAAGAAAGGGCATTGGAGGTTCCAATTTCCCACGGCACACCTGATGATCGCTCACGGCACACTAGTGTGCCATGGCACACTGGTTGGGAAACACTGCTCTATATCAGTGTTTTTCAACCTTTTTTTGAGCCGCGGCACATTTTTTACATTTACAAAATCCTGGGGCACACCACCAACCAAAATGACACTAGAAGAATTCTCTCCTGATGTTTCACCCACATCTATGGCAGGCATCCTCAGCGGTTGTGAGGTCTGTTGGAAACTTGGCAAGTGAGGGTTATATATCTGTAACATGTCCAGGGTGGAAGGCTGGCAGGGGCGGTCCTACCGGTAGGCAAAGGACGCGGCTGCGTGGGGCGCCATCTGGGTAAAGGGCGCATTTCCCCGCCCGCCAGGCGTCCTTTGCCTACCGAGCCTCCTCCTCGGCAGTCTTGAAGGCTCCTCGACCTTCGAAGGCTCCTCTTCGCGGTTCCTGGTTCCCGCTGCCAGCTACTCCCACGGGGCATTGCAGATAGCGGGGGAGCGCTCTCCCTTGCCCTCTGCAATGCCCTGTGGGAGGAGCCAGCAGCAGGAGCCTGGGAGAGCGAGAGGAGGGGCCTTCGAATTTTATTTATTATTTTATAATAATAATATAATAGAATGTTATATTATATTATAATGTCAATATATTGTAATATAATTATATTGTAATGTAGTATAATATAATTATGATATAATATAGTATGAGTATGGTATAATATATTGTATATACATTGATACAATATAATACTACTAATGGTATTGTGATATTATTTGTTTTACATGGGGGGGGGGGACACACCAAAATAATGTTTTTTGGGGGGGCACCAAAATAATGTTCGCTTACCATTTAAAATTACCTTAGACCGCCCCTGAAGGCTGGACATTCCACAGCCAGGCTTTGAAGGTACAAGGCCATTAAATGCTAATCAAGGTGGCCAATGGAAACATTCACAATTGTCTCAAGCAGACAAGAGTTTTTTCTCCCACCCTGGACCTTCCAGATATATAAGCCTCACTTGCCTAGTTTCTAACAGACCTCACAACCTCTGAGGATGCCTGCCATACATGCAGGCAAAACGTCAGGAGAGAATGCTTCTGGAACATAACCAGACAGCCTGAAAAACTTACAGCAGCTCAAGGCCTGGGAATTTTATGGAAGCTGTTTTTAAAAATGCCCGCCTTCCTGCCTGCCTGCCTGCCTGCCTGCCTTCCTCCACCCTCTCCTCAAAAGACAGACTCACACTCACTACCCGTCTCGCTGGCCATCATTCCGGAGCGCGTCCGGTGCATGCCGGGAAAGGGGCCACGAGCTGTGCCATAGAGTGGTGGGCGGTGCTTTCTCCTCAAAGCTGCGTTCTTATTGGCCGGCGCCTTGTCTTGCCTTCCTGGCTCCTCTTTAGTCTGGGCCAGAAGCGCATTAGTGTGGGCGAGGCGCATGGATGAGGCGCGTGGGTCCTTCCTTCCTCGGTGGAGAGGCAGCCATGGGCCGGGCCAGCAAGCACCAGGAGGAGGCGCCAGAGCCCGAGGCCACCCCGGAGTGCTCCTACCACGAGCTGGTGGAAAGGTCAACGCCATCGCACGGCCCCAGGCCTCCCGCAAGCTCACGCAGAAGCTCTACAAGTGCATCAAGAAAGGTGCGGGAAGGAAGGGCTTGGGCCTGCATCTGCTCTACCCAGGCATGTGCAAGCTTGGGCCCTCCTTCCAGGTGTTTTGGACTTCACCTCTCACCGTTCCTCACAACCTCAGGCCCTTCTATTTTCCCTCTCAGCCGCACCCCACATCTTCCTCCCTCCCCCTTCTCCTCCTGAACACGCTCACACTGCCACCTCGGGTCAAAATGGCAGCAGAAGCGAGGCAAAAGCAAGCAGAGCAAGGCTGGGTTCCAATTTCCCACGGCACACCTGATGATCTCTCACAGTACACTAGTGTGCCACGGCACACCGGTTGGGAAACACTGCTCTATATAACTGTGAATCTTTGCCTCTGATCCACAAAATCTCCTGGCACTAATGGGCCAACCCTCTCATCAGCTCAGCACCTGAAATGCCATGTCCCAGTGCAGACTAATCATGCAATACGTACGTGTGGCCACTTTGACGCTGACAGGGACACTGAGCACTTCGCTGATAACAGCAAATACGCTGATGTTGTAGATCAGGCCTGGCTCCAACTCCTTGATACTGACAGTGCTCCAGTCACCAGGGACCCGTTGCTGGAGCTGCAGGCCTGGAGACACCGCCGGCTGGTAGGAAACCACATATTCGGTCACTGCCATTGGGCCATCCCATTCAAGGTCAATTGACCGGTCGCTGATTGCGGCCACACGCAGACTCTCAGGTGGAGCAACTATAGGAAAAGACAGGATTCAAAGCATAAGGTAAAGAGATAAACCAACATAAAAAAAATCCAAGCAATATATCACTGAGACATTTCCTGTATCTCTAAGCACATCAGAACCATACAGTTGGAAGAGATGCCAAGGTCATCTGGTCTAGCCCCCTGCCACACAGGAATACAAATCAAAACTATCCTCATAGATGGGCATCCAGTAGGCCTGTTTTCGAACTTTGGATACATCTGAAGTTCAGATGTAATTCGGATGTTTTAGACTTTCAAAGCAATTTCAAAGAGAGTTAAGGAAACAGGAAGTGGATTCGCCATTCCGAAGTCTCCATCGCCATATATTCAGAATATATTCGGATAGGGCTCGTATTTATTTATTATTTATTTAGGGAAGAGAAACTGTCCCATTGTTACTTTTGCAGAATACATTTTTTTACTCTAACATAGACCCTCAAAATGACTTAGATCTTTCTGAAGCCTCTGAAGTTCTCTTTGTGCTCACCAACATTGTCATTTCTGTGACAGGTAGAGGCCTTTGCTTCTAGGGGTCCTTATGGAGTGAATAAAATGAAAGCTCATGCGACTACATACTATGCGCCTACTCAGCAATAGGCTCACTGAATTGTGCAAAACTCTACAATAATAAAAAGATACTGATTTACAAGTACAGAGTACCAGCCTCTTTGGACTTCTTAATAATAATAATAATAATAATAATAATAATCCATCTCCATATGTATCATTGATACATATGGAGTGTACAATTTTTTAAAAATATAAACTTCCAAATGAGACCAGAAATGTACTTATTGGAATTGTTTGAAGTTGATGTTTTCAAAGATGCCATGTGATGAAGTGTTATTTGAAACTACAGGTATAGTATTGATGTGAATGTATATGAAATGCTTAAAGTGTATTTAGTTTGGTTGGGAAACTATGCTACCATTTATAAGGCTCAGTTTCTCTTGCTTAGAATAGAACCTGATGGTGAGTAACCATGGTAACCAGTGGGAGGAGTCAACGGACTCTGCAGCAGAGAAAGGTTTGAAATTTGACAGTTGGGTTTTGGCAGTTAAAGAGAGGGGTTTGGAAACATCAGTTAGGAGTATTCAAGGTTTTTAGAACTGTGAAGGAGAAGCAGTTCTGAGATTGAGCTGGTTTAGCTAATCTGGAAAGCTCGAGGGCTGAAAAGGCAGTAAAGGCCTGGTGTAGACTAGTTTAGGAACTAGTGAAGCTGACTACAAGAAGTAACTGACAGTTATAAGACCTAAGGATCAGGAACAAGTTAAAAGTCTAAATACTGCTGCATATTCTTGTAACATCTTAGAAAAAAGTGAACAACTATATTTTGTAACCAACCAAGCTTTTGTGCTTCTGAAACCATCACGCTTGCAACTTTGTCATCAAATAAACTGAGTTATTGTTCTTTTAAAAATACAAGCCTCTCCGTTTTGAACATAGTCCTTTGGGGGTTGGTGGCAGCGAAAACAACCAGGGGATCCTCCTCAGCCCAGTAAGGGGATCTCCGCAATCAGTGGTAACCCTCGCATATTAAATCTCCACAATAGTTGGCAGCGGAACCACAGTGGTCAAGTGGTCAGTGGTGAGGGTCAGTTCTCCACAGTTTTGGGTAACGCATCCCCACAGAGTGTACAAAATTTAAAATATAAACTTCCAAATGAGACCAGAAATGTACTTATTGAGAAAGTTTGAAGCTGATGTTTTCAAAGATGCCAACGCAGAAAAGTTATTTACATACTGTTCTACAGCGGCTAGAATTAGCTTTGCTAAATTATGGAAGCAAGACAAGATACCTTCAAAGACACAATGGATGGACAAAATATTGGAAATTAAAGACATGGATGAATTGACCTTTTGGTTAAGGCAAAACAATGGAATGGGTATAAAGGGAACGAACTGGAAGGTTTTGGGCAAATGTCAACTACTGGATTTCTGATTTAGACGAGTGTTATAAAAATTAGAAGGGGACAGACTGCTGTGGGACAGACTCAGGCAATATTGTTCCCCCCTGGGGCTAGTCCAGCCTTGGATTTAGTTGTACATGTAGATGAGATCTTGGTCTAAGGACCTAATCTGTCACACCTCAAGGGCCTCAGGCATCACTTTTGCTTGAGCAAGACTTTAGCCAAGACAGCACTAAGGTGCTTTCCAAGCCAGCTTGCTTTTCTCTCAAACCTTGCCCTGGGCCTCCCGTTCTTTCCCGTGAGAAGCCAGGGATGAATGCATAACATAGGCCGGCCAAGGTTAAACCATCTCGCCTCCCTGATAGCAAGGCGCACCGATGGAGCCGAGGGATCGCCTCCCTTCTGTCCAGATGGTAGTCGCTAATGAGCAGTGCATACCAAGAAGACTGAGGTAACATAACATATAGATGACCATAAATCACCAAGCAGTGACACTCGACGTATCCACATCAAAGCCAGGGAATACTATAATTGCCAAGAGATGCGCCATTGCCAGTATCTCGTATCAACACCGCGCTAAGGAGACACTACGGGGAAGAGGCTGCATCAGGCCTTCCAGCCAAGCTGTGCCAGTCAGCTTACGCCGGGCTGACTTGTTCCCGCGTTGTACCTTGTTCCTGCTCATCGTCGAGGTCCTGTGATTGATCCTGAAAGACTTTGCTTATTGCTGAACTCTTTGCCTTTAACTAAACCAACTCAGTCTTATTTACTCCGGCTGGAATCCTTTGAAAGACCTTCCTTGCATCCGGCTTGTGTTCCCGTTTTCCTCCGCTTGTGATCCTGTTGCCACGGATCACACTTCCCTGCTGAATCCTGACTTTGGCTGCTAGTTGGAGACATTATAAGGATTGTCTCCAACCCTTTTACTAAACTTATTACTCAATAAAACTTGTTGTACCTCAGCTGCTGTGTGGTTTATCCAGGGAGGTCAGGTCCCAAGGCCCAAGGGGGCGACATAATCACACTGGGAAAATTCTCAATCGTAGAGCACTTCACTGACGTAGCCAGCATGGAGTTTGCTGGATCTCGTCACATGATGCACAGCTACTTGCGGCAAAGCTCCATGGTGGCTTCGTTGGTGAAGTGTTCTATAATGGGGAATTCTGAACACAGGAGACTACCCGGCTGCCCCATGATTTGCCCTGTTGCCTTATGGATTCCCCCGCTGTTCCCCACATCAAGAATATCCATGTGATGAGGTCCTTGATGTGGGGTCCTCAGAAATAATTCAGACAGATGTATTTGTATTATGCGTATCCAATGTATTTTTTCTTTTACATTCTGTATACCACCTTAACACTATTAAAATTTATAAAAACAAACAAACAAAACAAAACAATTTTAAAAACTACAAAAAAGGGAAATAATTAAGACTGGAGTTCTGCAAGCCAGGGTTGGCAGAACCAGGCTAGGTGGACCAGGAACCTGAATTGTTATAAGACAGTCTCCTATGTTTCCCCCCTGTAGCACAGCAGTTCTCGTTTGTGCCTGGAGGGCAGGGAATAGGTCCTGGGGTTCCATTAGCATTAGGGCCTGCAGCAGCAGATGTGGATTCAGAGGATGAGCTAGATGATTGGGGCGAAGCACAGGGCCCTTCGGATGGGCCTCATTCGCCCACAGAGAGCTTGGCATGGGATGAGATGTTGTTTGGGCCTAGCATAGATTCCGATCACCAGGTGGAGATGGGAAGCAGCGAAGGGAGTTATGAACACCCCGGGGGGAGGAATTCCCAAGAGTTTGAAAGTGTAACATGGACGAAGCCGAATGGGAAAGTGCTAGGGAGGAAAGTTCTCAGGAAGATAGCGACACAGCTGCGGAGAGGCAAGGTCGCTCCTTCGATAGGAGACGGGACATTGAGTCTACTCGGAGGGCTTGGTCTAGGGTCCTAGACCGACTGAGGTCCGTGAGCAGAGATTGGAGACGGAGAAGCCTAGAGCGTCGCGGACCACGGCCGAAGGATTAAGTATAGGGTCCGTGGGAACGCATCCTCAGTTCACCGGCCACGTCTTTCCTGGATAGGCGTGACGCGGAGTGGGACCACAAGCCGGCCGTGGTCATCAAGCCTTGCCTTGCATTTGCCTTGTTTCCTGATCCGCATTGGATTGCGGAGCCTTGCCCTGTTTCCTGAACCGCATTGGATTGCGGAGCCTTGCTAAGCTTCCAGCTTATTTGCTACGTTACTTTGGACAATCTTGCTTACTACCTTTTGGACAATTGCATATTATTGGACTATATATTCTTTGAAGCTGTTTTTATACTCAATAAAGTAGTTAGCCTTCAGTCCGTCTCTGTGTGTGTGATTAAGGGGCCCGCTAAGTCCGTGATCGTGACACCCCCACAAATTGTAGTAAGTACTCAGGGACAGAAATATGTCACCTTATATTCTGTAGAGCACCTCTCACTTTGATAATAGTGTATAACCAATAATAGGATGTCCCCCCAAATTCCTCAAAATGATTATCCTGTTAAATGAGGGACAGCGCGGTCAAGTCAGATACGGCAATGCTCTCTTGGAGCCCTTTCTAATAACTAATGGAGTGAAACAAGGTTGTGTTCTTGCGCCAACCCTATTTACAATCTTCTTCAGCATGATGCTCCAAAGGGCTACAGGAGACCTCGAAGAAGAAGACGGCATATATATATGCTATCGTACTGATAGTAGCTTGTTCAACTTAAGCCGTCTGAGAGCTTGCACTAAGACTCTAACTATCTAGTCCATGAGCTGCTTTTTGCTGACGATGCTGCCCTTGTCGCCCATTCAGAAGCAGCCCTGCAGCCCCTCACATCCTGCTTTGCAACAGCTGCAGAGCTGTTTGGGTTGGAAGTCTGAAGAAAACGGAAGTCCTCTACCAGCCCGCACCACAGGAAGAACACCATCATCCCCACGTCAACATAGGTGAATCTGTGCTTAAGTCCGTTCAGCAGTTCACCTACCTGGGAAGCATCATCTTTTCAGACGCCAAGATTGATAAAGAGATAGATCACAGATTAGCAAAGGCATATAGTGCATTTGGAAGGCTTCACAAAAGAGTCTGGAGCAACAAGCATCTGAGGCAAAGCGCCAACATCAGTGTGTACAGAGCTATCATACTGTCTATTCTCCTCTATGGGTCTGAAACATGGGTCACTTATCGCCAACACCTATGACTCCTTGAATGCTTTCAACGCTTCGCACAATCCTTAATATACCCTGGACTGATTATTTATTTATTTATGTGACGAATGTTGCTGTCCTTGAGCAAGCAGGGATCACCAGCATTGGGCCATGCTTTTGAGAACACAGCTGCGCTGGGCAGGGCACGTCTCTAGGATGGAGGACCACCGCCTCCCAAAGATACTACTCTATGGTGAACTTGCCACGGGTCAACGCAAGAGAGGCGCCCCCCAAAAGAGATATAAGGACTCCCTGAAACAACATCTCAGGCTCAGCCATATTGATCACCAACAATGGTCCACCCTGGCCTCACATCGGGAAGCATGGAGATGCACTATCCACAATGCTGCGGCCTCTTTCGAGATGACACGCCGAATGGGTCTCGAAGAGACATGACAATGCAGAAAGAACCGCAACTTGGAAACAACATCACCCAAGGAGACTTTCTGCTGTGCTTTCTGCAACCGAACTTGTCTATCTCAGATTGGCCTTTTTAGTCATCAACGCGCTTGTACAAAGTGTGGGATGAGTCCTTCCTAAGAATCTTTGTTCGCAAAGTAATGCCGAGATAACTAATAATAAAGGATCCCAAATATATATTATTAAAAGAAACACAATCTGGAAAACTGAAATAGTTTTCCTGATGTAGTAGCTACACAAGTCTGGAAGCTTTGATTTCAGAAATTTCCTGCAATGGACATCCTCCTTTCTCCTTCTCCCTTTCAAAATCCCATCACAAGTGCCAGTTTTTTCATTGGACTAAGCACAAAGAGTATACTGGGTATGTACTTCTGCAAATTATTAAGGTAAGGGAGATAATCTGAGATGTGTGAGGCTCTTTCTAGCGCTCTCCTTCAAAATTACATCACTAAAGAAACAATTACATAGTGACATACATCTCGCTGGACAAGCGGAAAAGTCAACTGAAAGTAGTATGAGTCACATAAAATTTGCTAAAGCATCTAGAGCCAATGTGGTAATGAGATCTGTATACACAGACTTATGGGAGGATAGCTATACAATACTTTTTAAAAACAGCTTCAAACCCAGGTATGTGACATTTACTATGACTTTTCAAAGAAACTTTTCAGGGATGAGTCACTTTTAGAAATATTATTTCTTTTATTAGTTACCTTTATACCCAATGAGCTCAAATCTATATATATAAAAGGGAAGTGGTCGTGCAACGGGGCAAATGCACGCCAAAACTACATTTCACACACACACACACAACAAAACCCAGGGCCACTCATCCCCACCCCGAGGTACATCACCCACCCACTAAAACACCCCAAAAACCAACACAACACCCCCAAAACACCCCCCAAAAAACAACATTGACACGCATGCGCAAACAACCCCACACACAACATGGCCGCCATAAAACCATCACAAGAACACGCATGCGCAACATCCAACGCCATGCCCCCCTCCTCCACCGCTTACCAAACAGTCCTGACACCAAGGAAACCACATCCTCCACGCGGCCCCCGGACCACACCAGCACGGACGCCACATGTCACCCAACACCAACATCCCGGGAGAACGCCGCCAAGGTCCCACCCGCACGACCCTCCACCAGGACAGCCAACTAAACGCCGAGGGAGAACGGCACACCCACGGGACTACAACTCCCAGAGGGCTCCTCGCGGCTCACTCCAAATAAGGGCGGAAACAGCACCGGAAAAAGGCCACAATGGCCGCGCAAAGCCTTCTGGGAGCCGTAGTCCCCTAGCAGCCCACGCCTTCTCCGAAAGCAGCCACAAACTACCGCCGCCATGGCCGCTTCCTCCGCCCCCTCCGCTGCCTCCTCCCATCCTCCCAACTGCTTCAAACAGCCCCCCCCCCACAGCCACATACAGGGAAAAACACCAAGAAAAAGGTAAGATTAATCAACGACAGAAAGAGACAGGGAGAGAGAGAAACAGAGACAGAGAATTATACAGATACTATGATAGAGACAGAGACGGAGAGAGAGAGAATGATGAACAGAGAATGAAAGACACCATGATAGAGAAAGAGAAAGAGAAAGAAAAAAAATAGAGAGAGAATTATACAGAGGGAAAGAAACAAAACACTGATATAAAGATAATTAGACAGAGAGAGAGAAAAAATGATGGAGAAAGAATGACAAAAAGATACACACAAAGACACATACTACTACAGATTGATACAGACATACAGACCAGGACAGAGAGAGAGAGAGAGAGAGAGAGAGAGAGAGAGAGAGAGAGAGAGAGAGAGAGAGAGAGAGAGAGAGAGAGAGACAGAACATGATAAACACACACAGAGAGAAATACATAAAGATCACAACTTAATACAACATAAACAATGACAGGGATAGACAGACAGATAGACACAGACAGATAAATAGATAGAGAATAATACAGAAAAACAAACATTAGACACACGTATGCCCACCCCACTTACATTCCTTTTCCTTCCTACTTCACCTCTTTCCTACCCACCATACTACACAACATAAATACAAACCCTTACATACTCAGACTTAATCACATCTCCAAAATAGGGCACAGCAACGCGTGCCGGGTTCAGCTAGTTGGCATATATAACTCTTCTCTTCCTTGTTTCATCCTTGCAACAACCCTATGTGATAGGGTAGGTTCAGAGTGGCCTGAGGTGATCCAGCTAGTTTTGTGAATCTTTTAATTCTTCAATACAGCCCACGGCCAAAATGGATGGAGGGAAGACTTTCCTCCCCCAAATAGTCAAGACTAACAGTCACCAACTCCAAGTCTAGCTGGCTTCTAATCACCCTATATCTACAACAGGGCTGCCCAGGAAGTCGATCGTGATCGACCAGTCAATCCCGGGACCAAGGAGGTCGATCCCAGCCAGATGGGGCGCTTCTCAGAGGGGGTGGAGCCAGGTGAGTGTCAAGCCCGCCCCTCGCCCAGCTTCAGCACTCCCAGCAGCTGCTCTCCCTCTGGCTTTGGAGCTCCCAGCAGCTTCTCCAGGCTTGAGGCCAAGCCAGTGGTGGCATAGCTAGCACAAGGCTGGCTTGGCATTGCCATCCTCAAGCCTGGAGAAGCTGCTGGTAGAGCGGAAGCCACAGGGGGTGGAGCCAGGCCGCGCCAAGCCCCGCCCCCTCCCCTCTGGCTTTGGAGCTCCCAGCAGCTTCTCCAGGCTTGAGGATGACAATGCCAAGCCAGTGGTGGCATAGCTAGCACAAGGCTGGCTCGGCCCTGCCCTCCCCTCAAACCTGGAGCAGCTGCTGGTAGAGCGGAAGCCACAGGGGGAATGGAGCCAGGCCGCCAAGCTCCGCCCCTCTCCCTCTGGCTTTGGAGCTCCCAGCAGCTTCTCCAGCCTTGAGGAGGGCAAGGCCAAGCCAGTGGTGGCATAGCTAGCACAAGGCTGGCTTGGCCCTGCCCTCCTCAAACCTGGAGCAGCTGCTGGTAGAGCGCAAGCCACAGGGGGGAATGGAGCCAGGCTGCGTCAAGCCCCGCCCCCTCCCCTCTGGCTTTGGAGCTCCCAGCAGCTTCTCCAGGCTTGAGGATTGCAATGCCAAGCCAGTGGTGGCATAGCTAGCACAAGGCTGGCTTGGCCCTGCCCTCCTCAAACCTGGAGCAGCTGCTGGTAGAGCGGAAGCCACAGGGGGGAATGGAGCCAGGCCGCGCCAAGCCCCGCCCCTCCCCTCTGGCTTTGGAGCTCCCAGCAGCTTCTCCAGGCTTGAGGATGGCAATGCCAAGCCAGTGGTGGCATAGCTAGCACAAGGCAGGCTTGACCCTGCCCTCCTCAAACCTGGAGCAGCTGCTGGTAGAGCGGAAGCCACAGGGGGGAATGGAGCCAGGCCGCGTCAAGCCCCACCCCCTCCCCTCTGGCTTTGGAGGTCCCCGCAGCTTCTCCAGGCTTGAGGATGGCAATGCCAAGACAGTGGTGGCATAGCTACCACAAGGCTAGCATGTGTAGAAGGGCCCTGACTCTATATGGTATTTCCAGGTCAGTATCATTGTAGTTGTATTTCACACATGTAAGATCAGGGATCACAATCCCAGATTACTGAGCACGAAACTTGGAACGTGTGGTGGTATCTGTATCCTTCTTTGAGTGGATTGTTATGGGCAAGCAGATATACATGGTTTCAGTCTGAGAACCACTAATTTAAAGCATAGGCAAAGCTTGAGATAGAATAGGTCCTTTTCCATCAATCCTTTCTTCCCCACCCCTTCTCCTCCTTCCATTGCAATTGGGCAGGGGGCTAGGGGTGGCATACGAAACAGGAGAGGGCTTCTGCAGAATGACTTCACCTTGAGCTGATTTGACTCTGGAGGGCAATACAGTTTCTTTGCTCTAATGATGCAGCAGCTTCTCCCAGCTGCGGTCTTGCCCAGTCTCCCAAAGCCTTAAAAACAGCCCTTTATGCCTTTGGACAGCTGTGTCTGAGCTCTGATATATATTTTTGGGACCTGAATAAAAGATAGATGGTATTTTGAAGAGGTCTCCGAAACCACTCAGAAACTTGAGGCGCCTTTTGACAACCATGAACATCATGACAAAGAACTAAGAAAGCAGCTAGAGCTTAGCTCTAATCCTAAATGCTTTTACTCCTAGGCTTCTTTTGTTCACCATACCTCTCCCTCCCTCTTTGTTTCTTCGGCTCTCAACGTTTAGAGTAAAGCAGATATATTTCCTTACCTCTCCCCCTCCACACATACACTTTATAACATTCTGTAGAAAAAAGCATCATGTACACTAGGTCTGTTTTATCACGGAAAAAACTGCTTCCAAACTCGTTTCAGATGTAGGGGCCGCTGGCACCTCGTATCTGATAAACCAGTGTTTCCCAACAAGTGTGCCATGGCACACTTGTGTGATGTGAGTGATCATCAGCTGTGCCATGGGAAATTGGAACCTCCAATACCCTTTCTTCCCCCTCCTGCCAAACACTTTTTCTTCTCCACTCGGGCTCCCTTCTTCCCAGCCTCGCTCTGCTCGCTTTGCTCACGCTGCCGCCATTTTGATCCGAGGGGGCAGCATGAGTGTTATCAGGAGGGGAGGGGGGAGGGAGGAAGAAGTGGGACGAGTCTGCGCAGTAGTGTCCGCATGGGTCACGTCTTCCTCCCTCTCCCCTCCCCTCCTGAACATGCTCATGCTGCCCCCTCAGATCAAAATGGCGGCAGAAGCGGCAGTGTAGAAGAAAAAGTAAGTGTTCGGCAGGAGGGGGAAGAAAAGGCGCAAAGGGGAAGGGGGAGGAAGAGGTCTCTGTCGAAAGCTGGCATGGGCAAACTTGGACCTTCCAGGTGTTTTTGGGGAAAGGGCCTGAGCCTGCTAGGAATGGTGGGAGTTGGAGTCCTACCAAACTCTTACAGTATTTTCTCTTGGATATGGAGTTTGGTATTGGGATGATACCCTCCAACTATTATGAACTTTAATTTGACTCTTCTGATCTATCACTGATTATCTGTCAGAAAGACACAAACTTCCCACACAGAACTCCAAAAGGGAAAGGGCCTCAAGCTGTTAGGAATGGTGGGAGTTGAAGTCCAAGTTTTCCCATGCCTGTTTTAGGGACCTTAAAGTGGTGAGCCTCCTTCCAACATTGGGATTCTGGATAGAAAACAAACAACAACATAACATGGTTTGAGTCCGCAGTGCTCTCTGGATGTAGGTGATGATACCCTCCAACTATTATGAACTTTAATTTGACTCTTCTGATCTATCACTGATTATCTGACGGATGAAACCTTGTTCATGATTGTAATTGTTCGTGAGTATATATATGTATGTTTGTTATACTACAATGACCAATGAATATTGGAATATTGAATATTGAATATTGTTCTTCATTGTTTTCTTCGTGGTCCCTCTTCTGGTTTGTAGGTGAACTACAACTTCCAATCTCATGGTCACTTCCCAAGCAAACCCTTTCAGTACTTTCTGTTGGTAATGAGAGTTCAATATGCCAAGTTTGGTTCAATTCCATTGTTGCAAGAGTTCAGGATGCTCTTTGATTGTGTGTTAACTATAAATCCCAGAAACTCTGACTCCCAAATGTCAAGGTCTATTTTCCCAAAACTCCATCTGTGTTCACTTTTGGGCATATTGAGTATTCATGCCAAGTTTGGTCCTGATCCAACATTGTTTGAGTCCACAGTGCTCTCTGGATATAGGTGAACTACAACTACAAAACCCAAGGTCAATGCCTACCAAACTCTTACAGTATTTTCTCTTGGTTATGGAGTTCTGTGTGGGAAGTTTGTGTCTTTCTGCCATTCCTGCCAGGATATCTATGTTGTGTTCATCGAAACAGGCCCAAGTTTCACACTGAGTCTATAAATACATTTAAAAACACATTAACTATATGTATTACTGTGTTAGAGTGTCATTTTGTGTCATTTTGGTTGGTGGTGTGCCCCAGAATTTTGTAAATGTAAAAAATGTGCCGCGGCTCAAAAAAGGTTGAAAAACACTGTTTTAAAAGATAGCATATCACAGCTCAAAGGCCTGCTGGAATGGGACCGCCTTGCAGGCCTTCCGAAAAGTCAGCAGATTGCACAAGGCCCTAACTTCCAGAGGCAGTGCATTCCAGAGGACTGGGGCGATGATGGAGAACGCCCTTCTCCGTGTTGAAGTTAGATGGTATTGTTTGAAATTGGGCACGGCTAAAAGGTTCCACTCTTCACATCTCAGTGTTTTCGTGGGACAGTATGGGGTTAGGCGGTCCCTCAGGTACACTGGCCCCGGACCATACAAGGCCTTGAAAGTCAAAACTAGCACTTTGAAGTTGATCCGGTACTCGATAGGAAGCCAGTGCAGTTCCCGCAGAATAGGGGCTACTGCGAGCAACCGAGCTGCGGCGTTCTGCACCAGCTTGAGTTTCCGGGTCATGGACAAAGACAGGCCAATGTAGAGAGCGTTACCGTAGTCTCGCCTTGATATGACCGTAGCTTGGATCACCGTGGCCAAGTCGTGCAGAGACAAATAAGGGGCCAGCCTCCGAGCCTGACGAAGATGGAAAAACGCCACTCTGCTGACAATGGAGATTTGCGCCTCCATTGACAGCAGAGGGTCCAAAAGAACTCCAAGGCTCTTGACTGAAGACGACGGGCATAGGGCCACGCCATCCAGGGTCGGAAGCTGGACATCCCTACCACCCGGACGACCCATCCAGAGGATCTCTGTCTTCGCTGGATTCACCTTCAACCTACTGGCTCGCAGCCATCCAGTAATGGCTTCAAGGCAGAGATGGAAATTATCGGGTACGGTTTCGGCCCTGCCCTCAATCCTCAGAATGAGCTGAGTGTCATCAGCGTACTGGTGACATTCCAGCCCAAAGCTACGCACCAGCTGAGCAAGTGGTCGCATATAGATTGCCATCACCTATGTTTCACTATTGGTAAAAAGATCAGGTTACATCTTTTTTTCCTGTTAATTTCGCACAGGTTCTGTAGCCATTCATAATGTAATTGATTATGTTTCACTATTGGTGAAAGAATCGGTCTACTTCTTCTCTCTGTTAATTTTGCATGGGTTCTTTCATTTCTATTTCTGTCTGCAAACTAAAAAAAAAACTGTTGCAGTCTGCAAATTACACAAAAACGTTTTTGGACACTTTTTCTTTATACATAGATCTTAAACAATGCCTTTTGTACACACTTTAGTACAAAATAGTACATAAACCAAAATATTACATCATCCCAGCTGGTGTATAAGTCTAGGAAGTAGAAATGAGGTCAGTTCATTTAAAAACCAGAGTGAACATAAATCTCAGGCATCTCTACTGAGCTAATTCTGCTATCAGAGTGTCTGAGGACTCTGGCTGTGACAGTCTCCTTAACCAAAAAAGAAGACAGAATGTCTAATTTCACAATAGGTCTGGATGTGTTAATGCTGTTGCTACAACACCTTCAGCAAAAAGCTTTAACGTTAAGAGAAATAGTAACACAGCCAGTCTCTCTCTCTCTCTCTCTCTTTCTCTCTCTCATTTTTTGGTTTATTCATGGGGTTATTTTGGGGGCTGATTCAGAAAATTCCATTGGATAGACTAGTCTTTCCCAACCACTATGACGTGGCACACTAGTGTGCCGTGAGTGATCAGCTGCTGTTCTGCGAGAAAACCTCTCCCCACCCTTTCTTCCTCCTCCGAGGTTTTTCCGCGGCATACCAACTGATCGCGGAACAGCAGTTGGGAAAGACGACCCTCTCTAGGACCTAGAGAGGCAGGGGAGGCTCAGGAAGGGAGGGGCCGGGCGACACTCTCCTCCTCCGCCGGACGTGAGCCCCCAGGATAGTGTCTATCCTGTGGGCTCACTTCTGGAGGAGGAGGCTGGAACCTGGGAACCTCAGGAAGCCTTTCTCCCAGTTCACAGCTCGCGAACTGGGAGAACAGCTCCCCGCAGGGCCCAGGCCCTGCTTGGGAGCCAAGTTTGTCCAGCTCGCGTCTTCCGCCAAGCCCGGCGGAAAATGCGAGCCTGCCAAACCCGGCTCCTAGGCAAGCCCTGTTCCTCAGGCTCTCCCTCCACTTTTGAGGGAGACCTGGGGACGGAGGAAATCTCGGGCGCTCGCTGCTCCCAAACCACGGTTTGGAAGCAGCCAGGGCCCGAGAGGCATCTTCTCCATTTCCCCAGGTCTCCCTCCGCTTGGGATTATTATGCATTATTATAGATTCATTGATGACATTTTTTTATTATGTCGGGGGTAGGGGATTTGGGGATCTTGAAAGATTACTTTAATTCTTGGAATGAATCCATCAAATTCACTTTTGATCATAATACCCAAATTATCACATTTTTGGATTTATCAATCTTTAAATACCATAACACCCTGAGAGTAAAAAATTACACCAAACCGACAAGCCGCAATTCCCACCTACACTACCAATCATACCATACATACTCTCTTAAAAACAACCTGCCCCTTTCCCAAATGATCAGGCTTAAATGAAATTCTTCATTAGAATCTGATTTTGAATCATCTGCCTCCACCTTAATTAATCAACTTAAAGATCGAGGGTATCCGGAACTGGTTTTGCATACTGCACTCAGAAAAACACGACAAATGTCCAGGATTGATTGATTTAATCCTCATCCCAAGTGTAGCACCCGACAGGCTGGAAGGGACTCGGAGGATGAGTTGGAAGGCCCAGAGCAAGATTGGTCAGCCGTACCTTTGCCCAGTTCACCTGTAGAGTTTAGCCTGGGATCTCGAGTGGGAGCATTCTCCGGGAAGGAGCGGACCAGGTGGAGATGGGAGGCAGCGAAGCAGATAGCGGAGATAGTTATGAATTCCCAAACGGTCGAGGTTCCCAGAGCTGGCCGGGCAGCAGATGGAGGCTAGCGGCTGGAAAACTCCGGGGAGGCTGCTTCTCAGGAAGATAGCGATTCTGGACTGCCAGAACGGGGCCGTTCTCATAACAGGCGCAGGGACATAGAGGAGGGCAGGAGGAGCTGGCATCTGTCCCTAGACCGTCGCCGTTCGGAAAGTAGAGACTGAGACGCGGCCCTAGATCGTCGGGGTTCCAGGCCGAGGATTAAGAACGGCCCCGTGGGAACTGATCGTCAGTTCTCCGCCACGTCTGATCTGAAGGGCGTTGAAGCGGAGTGAATCTTGGAGCCTGACACCAAGACACCCCCTGACAGAATTATTTGGCCGCTTATCCACACACCACACTCCAAGACAATTCAAAAGATCGTTGGCAAATACTGGCCTATTGTCAGCTCTATACCTGGCCTAGAGCACATGCCAATGGTAGCAAACAAAAAAACATCCAACATACGCCAATTATTAGTACATGCTGAACATACGATTCCTCCGCTCACAAATATATCCAAACACTTCACCCAGGCATGCACCCACTGCTCCATTTGCAAACATATTTCCAGACAAACAACGATCACTGATTCCTTAAAAAAACAGACTTTTAAATTATGCTCTGGGGCCACATGCAATTCCAAAAACATTATTTATTGTATAATCTGTGATTGTTCCAAATATTATGTGGGGGAAACGGGACGTGAATTGAGATTGAGAATCCAAGAACACCGTTCTAGGTTTAGAACTGGGAACGAATCATCGGCCCTATACACTCATTTTAAACGTTTTCATAAACACGATAACTTTAAGGTCCTAGTTCTTGAACGAATCATTCCCAAACCCCATCAGGACATTAAACTAACATTGCACAGATGAGAATGTTTCTGGATAACGAACCTCTGAACAGAAACGCCCTTAGGGTTGAATGACCGTTTATCAATCAGTGAAATCCTATTATGAACTACACCTGAGTTAGCTCACTAAAGTTAAACCGGCTTTTCCCCATACTGTGTTGTCCGATGCATGATACACCAGTGGCTGTGTCCACTATTATGACTATGCTTATGACTGTATATTGGTATGTATTATTTTGAGTTCAGCCCTCTGTCTTTGGGATTATGTTCTCCATTGTGGGTTCTATAAGACTGCATAATTTTGTTAAGATTGCATGTTGATATATAATTTTTATTATTAGATAAACCGGACCAGTGGAATTACATGATGTGTGGATACAAATAAACTGTCAGGTCCCGAGGAAGCCGAATTAACCGGCGAAACGGCAAGGCCTTTTATGTTGACCGTCGACCTGCACCCTCGCAATATATTCTGGATTATAAATATTATTGTTTTTTGAAGACGGAGTATACGAGATTTTTGAGTTATATTGCAACATTTATTGACATACAGTATGTTTTGTGAGAGCCATTATCCATGGCATTCCACTTAAAACTTTGATGCAAAAATATTGTAAAAATAAAGATATGGATGATTGAAGAAATATTGGAGAAGCACCATTTTTCCCACGCCTCTTCTTTTCTGAGCATATGTACCTCAATATTGTAATCCCAACCTACCTGCTGAGCAGTCTCGGCCCTGGTAGCCCTCCTCACAAGAGCATAGGCCTTCCTGGCAGGAGCCACGTCCACTGCAGGCATTAAGACATCTCAGCTGTCCACAATCTTCCCCCACGTAGCCCTCCTGGCAGATGCAAGTCCCGTTGGCACACTTTCCTTTCCCTGAGCAGTCTGCAGGACATCTGAGTTCACTGCAGTCTTCACCAGCAAAGCCCTCTTCACAGATGCATTCTCCATCCACACAGAGTCCTCGGAAACTGCAGTCGGTTGCACAGCGTGCCTCGGAGCAATCCTCCCCACTGTAATCGCCATCACAGATGCATTGGCCATCCACACACACACCTCGGCTGGAGCAGCCCATGGGGCAGAGAGGCTCTGAACAGTTCTTCCCAGTCCAACCTTCATTGCAGATGCAGCCACAGGATTCCAGGCTAAAGTTCCCATGGCCACTGCAGTGGGGGAAGAAATCCAGCTGCCCTGGAAAAGTGAGAAAAAAATATTATTGATTCGACACTGCATGTTCTGTATGATTCATCACATTAATCGTTACAATATCTCAAACATGGGCAATAGCCTCTCCATGTTGAAAGTGGGCCATAATAGGACCAGTATGCCACTATCCTCCTTGGGTGGCTATCAGGGCCCTAGCACTACTGCCTTTGCCCCCAATGCCTCCCATTTGCTCAATTTTTCCTTTCCTCATGCTGTGAAGCCGTTTCAAGCTATTTCCAATTTTTGATGGTGCTTCCAAAGTTGCATTGTATTGATCAGCAGCGTAGATCTGTGCTATCTGGAGCACTCTTACTGTCTCCCACTGTTGGTGCCAGGGGAGCCTATTCTCGATCCTCATGGGCAACCATGCTGACGGCTGCTCAAACTTGGAGCTAAGTATGGTGCATGTGTATGTCTACCTCCCCATTCCAATTCCCCATAATTCTTCCTATAACTCTGTTCTGTGCCACCAGCCTATTTCTTTGCCTAACCACTGACTATCCATTCTCTAAACTTACCTGGAAGAAACGGCAGATCAGCCAGAAGGTATTTTTGAATGCCTTTGAGTAAAATCTGTATTTCCTCCCTGGAGGGTTGCACCTAGAAGGCTCTAATGACAGCATCCTAGCTGTCAGACTGCTTGGGATATGTGATTATGAAGGGCATTTATGCTTCTAATATAGACTTAGGACCTCATCCAGATTGGACAGTGGGAAATGGGGGTACGGTCTTTAAAAATCTCTGTTTCCACAAATGTCAGAAACTGAGTTCTACAGGGAACCAACAGGAAGTACTCTTGTGTCATTTGATGGGCTCTGTGGGGTTGAGGACTCCTCATAATGGTGTGACGACCTGGACTAGGAGGCTTTAACCACTAGGACGCTGCCACCAACCTAAAAATGAATTTTAGGGTTTCTGATAAAATAATTGTTAATCTAGGCTCCTAAACTGAAGGTAAACTAAGAGGTTTTCTGAGGTAAAATCTTTCCCCTTTGACTGGGAATGTGGGAAGGCTGGTACTGGCACACACTGATGTAAGGAGGCACACTGAAAGCTTTATTGTAAAGTTAACAACAATGATGTTTATTTAATTAACAAATAGATCTTGAGAGGCACAAATGCGTAATGGTTATACAGAATGGTACTAGAGCGTGTTGGTTACTAAAGATTGCTTCTGAGAACTTTGTTAAAAAACTTGTCTCTCTAAACTCCCTCACTCTAATATTAAAACTAGACGTGAGTAGTCTTCAACTAACTAACCTAGTTAGTTCCCTGAGCTAACACTCAGTCTACCAGAAGCACCCTAGCTACTAACTCTATCCTAGAGTTTTCCTATTGCTTGCTTCTCCAGAGATGTGAGCTAATCTCTAAGCCCTAGGGATTCCACAAGCCTGTGGCTGTCAGCTTCACACAGAACTTTTCCTGTCAGTTACAAGACAACTGTCGTCTCTGACTGCTTACTCTCAGCTCTGTTAAGAGACTGCTTTCTCTTACAGCTCTGACAACCGACTGCTGAATCAGCTACACTTTGTTCCCTCTCAAGCAGCTCGGCTCCTCCCCTTGTCTCTGAGCCACTCCCAGGCAGCTCTCTCTCTCTCCCTGAGAAGAATTCAAGCCACTTCCCCTTTCCTGGCTATCTTGTTTTCCATGGATGGCAAACTGCTATGCTGGTCTGGGCCTGGCATAAAATGGGTGAGTCCTCACAAATGGGTTCTTATACTATAAATTGAGAGCTACCGCTCTGGGTTCTTCCGTAGCTCAAATTTTAAAGTAAGTTTTCTCTGTGTTATCTCCCCTTCTCTTCTTTGTGTTTAGAATACTAGAACAGATGACCATTGGTGAAGGGAAGTCTGAGAAATCCAAATCATTGAAATAAACATAAGAAACTTTGTGTCCCAGGAGTTTTTATGTCAGAGAAAACTGTCATAAACATGCTCGATAGCACTGCAGGCACAAGCAACCATTGGACTTTCCAGGCCACTGAATGTCCATGCCCAGTCACCCTGGAAAATGAAATTTCCCAAGGCCTGTAGTGCCTGGACTGTTGCCATTGCAACATTCAGGATGCAACACAGGACAAATAACACTTCATAAAAAAGCCTCCAAAACCTGCTGCTGCATTCTGATAAATGAGAAAGGAATGGACGGGTGGATTTAGGAGGCTTGGAGGGTTCATAAGTAGGGTGTGTTGTAGTTGAGTCTGAGTGTGTAGTTGAGAGAGAGGAGACTGGGGTCAGGAATGCGAAACGGGCTACTTGTGAGCAGGAGCTACTGATCCAACAATTAGCTGCTATTGGAATTCAAGGATCAGCAATAACGTGGTTCAACTCATTCTTGCGAGGGCGTAGCCAACGAGTGGAGTGGCTGGGCCAAGTATCTGAGACATCCCCTCTCGACTGTGGAGCACCCCAAGGCGCTATTCTATCGCCAATGCTGTTTAACATCTATGTTCGACCTCTCGCCAAGATAGTCCAGAGATTTGGATTAGAAGGTTTCCAATACGCTGATGACACCCAGCTTCTCCTAAAACTAGAACCTGGAACAACTTCAGTACCAGATAACTTCACCCGGTGTCTTGGAGCGGTGACAAGATGACTACGTGCCCATAAATTGAAAGTAAATCCAGCAAAAACTGAAATCTTGTGGCCTGGCCACCTATCAGAATTGGTCGGTCTATTGCCATCTTTCGAAGGGGAACCGTTAGCTCCCTCCCCCCACTGTGAAGAGTCTGGGTGTTATCCTGGATTCCAAAATGACGATGGAAACCCAGATTGCCTCCACTAGTAGTAAAAGGGCCTTCTTTCATCTATGCCAAACGAGGCAGTTGGCGCCTTATTTACCAACAGAGGCGCTGGCTACGGTAATCCATGCCACGGTTACGTCAAGGCTGGATTACTGCAATGCTTTGTATGTGGGCTTACCTCGAGCAGCAATTCGCAAGATCCAAATTGTGCAAAATGCAGCTGCTAGACTCCTCACAAAAACATCAATGAGGTGCCATATAACGCTGTCCCCACAGCGCTTGCATTGGCTGCCGATTGAACACAGAGTCCTCTACAAGACCCTGGTCCTAGCATTCAAGACCCTCCGAGGTCAGGGTCCTTCATATCTAAGAGACTGTTTAACGCCACTCCACCACCAGAGACTGCCACGGTCAGCTCATGAGAATCTCCTCTCTGTCCCTGGCCCTAGAGAGGTTCGTTTGGAGTCCACAAGACAGAGATCCTTCTCCATTGTAACCCCAATCTTGTGGAAGTCCCTCCCGCCAGACCAAAGAGCCACTCCTGATCTACATACATTTTTAGGGGCACTCAAGGCATGGCTCTTCAGAAGAGTCTATGATTGTTAGTAACAAGCGGTGACTATGTAACCTGTTTATTTTAATTGTGTAAGTCGCCCAGAGCACCTTTGGTGGAGGGCGACTCATAAGAAATAAAGTTAGTTAGTTAGTTAGAGTCAGATGGGGAAGAAGAAAGAAAAAGAATAAGGCAAATACTTAATGAATCCTCTGATGACGAATCATTCCTGGGGTTTTCTGGGGATGATGGGTGTGGTAATGAGGAACCGTCTATGGGAGGTGAAAATGGGAGTTCATGCATCTCTGAGGAAGTGTGCAGCGACATGGACTGGACAGAAGTACACTGGATACGTGACGCTTGCGAGGATCCAACAAGTGGTGACTTGTTTGCGGGGTTTGTTGGGGATAGGAACAGGAGTACTGAGAATCAGGCTTCATGTTGGGATGATCTAAGTCGTAGTAGAAGACTGAGAGATTGGCACGAGAGGCAAAGGACAGCACGCGAAGCTGTATTAGCAGCGGAGAGGCCTAATGATGGAGCGTTAGCCCAATCTAGTTCTGAGGAAGTACTTTGAATAAAGGGGGGTGGTGGAAATAACCATTCCCTTGCAGCTGGCAAAGGGTTGCTTTGCTGCCCGTGTTGCTGCGTTGCTGCGGACTGATTCTCGGACATGAGTTTTGGACCTTGGACTTCCTTCGCTGACTTGGGTATTGTATCGGTTGGGGTCCGCATCTTGTTTCCCTTTGTTTGGCTACACTGAATTTACTTCCTGTGTGCTAGTTGCTGCTGCTGCTATTCCTATCTTCCTGTTGTGACTCCAGATCGGTTTAAACTACTCTGCTTTGCTGTCTTCCCTTTCAGATTGACCTCGGACCGCGCTGATGCTTCTTTGCCGCCTGCCTTTCCCACCTTTTGGATGACGACATTGGCTTGACCGACTAGCCCTGCTTTTTCCTTTGTGTTGTGCTCATTGCGGGTTTTATTTATTTATTTATTTATTTGGATTTGTAGACTGCCACTCCCAACGGCTCGGAGCGGTTTACAACATGGCTCGAAGAGAGCAGACAATGAGTAAAACATACACACAGTAAAAATAAAAGCAATAAAACAATAATAAAACACAATTGGATCACGAGCTTTCGAAAGCCTGTCTAAACAAGTGCGTCTTGCAGGCTCTGCGGAAAGAAACTCAAATTTGCAGAGCCCGCGTTTCTGGTGGTAACGTATTCCACAGTACAGGGGCAATGATTGAGAAAGCCCTGCGCCTTGTCGAAGTCAAATGAAAGGCCTTCATGCTAGGGACGTCAAGGAGGTTCTGATCTTCAGAACGAAGTGATCTCGGAGGGTTGTATGGCATCAGGAGATCCCGAAGGTACACTGGCCTTGAAAGTAAGAACTAACACATTGAAAGTGATCCGGCGTTCAATAGGTAGCCAGTGCAGGTTCTGCAGTACAGGTGTTATGCGGCAACTCGCAGGTTCCCCCGCAAGCAGCCGGGCTGCAACATTCTGCACTAGCTTCAATTTCCGGATCACAGACAAGGGTAGGCCAATGTAAAGAGCGTTACAGTAGTCAAGTCTTGAGATGACCGTGGCTTGGATTACCGTGGCTAGGTCGTTCCGTGAGAGATAGGGAGCCAGACGCTTCGCCTGTTGCAGATGGAAGAATGCGATTCTGCTAACATTGGAGATTTGGGTCTCCATTGAAAGCAGAGGGTCCAAATGGACACCCAGGCTTTTTACTAATGATGACGGGCGTAGTGACTCACCATCCAGGGTCGCCAGTTGGATTTCCCTATCGCCCGGACGGCCCAGCCAAAGGATCTCCGTCTTTGCTGGATTCACCTTCAACCTACTGGCTCGCAGCCATCCAGTAACGGCTTCAAGGCAAAGATGGAAATTATCGGGTACGGTGTCTGGCCGGCCCTCCATCCTCAGAATGAGCTGAGTGTCATCAGCGTACTGGTGACACTCAAGCCCAAAGCTAAGCACCAGCTGAGCAAGCGGTCGCATATAGATGTTAAATAACAGAGGGGATAGGATGGCTCCCTGGGGGACCCCACAAAGCAGAGGGGATCCCTCGGAAACCAGCCCACCCCTCTGCACTCGCTGTTTCTGATTGTGGAGAAACAAGGCCAGTCCAAAGCTGTCCCCCTCACTCCAACCACGGCAAGGCGATGCGTCAAAAGATCATAATCGATATAATCCGGATTTTGTGTTACAAACTCCTTTTGCTTTAGCGGGTTTGCATTTTTGTGTTATTTTGCCTGCACACTGAAGTTTAAGTGTTTTTGGCTCAATTTGACAATTTTTTTTGGTGATGCTTTAATCTATATTGGGTTTGGCTTCTTTAACGATCTCTGTTCATGACTGGGTGAGTATTCAAACTGTATCATAAGTGCGGTGCAGGCCTGAAATAATTTTGTTTTTTTTTTCCTGAATAAAAGCTATACTAAGGTTTTTGTTTTTTGTTTTTACTAAGGGTGAGATCTTTAGGCTGTACCAATTCTGTCAGGGATTATGGTTTAGGTTTTCCTAGTATAAAACACAAACCTAATTTTGCAGAGTAAAACAAAATGCAGCAGCTTCAGCTTAGCCCAGAAGTAATGTGGTCATTGAGAAAAAAACTCCATACCATAAAGTCAACTTACTTTATTGTAAGTAAAAAAAAATATCCATACAGGAGAAAACGTTCACAAAGTAAACCTCCACACAGGAGAGCCATAAAAGGAAGCCTCAAAAGAAGCCACAAAAGGTAGCCACAAAAGGAGCCACAAAGGTAGGTACAAAAATGGAAAGGAGTATATAACAATTAGACCCCACCTTTCCCCAGGAATCTAATTGTTGAGCACCTCTGCTGTAACTTGTTACAACCAAAATTAACATCACTGAGAACACTTAAAGCAGCGTTTCTCAACCTGGGGGTCGGGACCCCTGGGGGGGGGGTCGTGAGGGGGTGTCAGAGGGGTCGCCAAAGACCATCAGAAAACATAGCATTTTCTGTTGGTCATGAGGGTTCTATGTGGGAAGTTTGGCCCAATTCTATAATTGGTGGGGTACAGAATGTTCTTTGATTGTAGGTGAACGACAAATCCCAGCAACTACAACTTCCGAATGTCGAAGTCTATTTTTCCCAACTCCACCAGTGTTCACAATTGGGCATATTGAGTATTCGTGCCAAGTTTGGTCAAGATCCAGAGAGCACCTCTAGACGTAGGTGAACTACAACTCAAAAACTCAAGGTCAATGTCCACCAAACCCTTCCAGTATTTTCTGTTGGTCATGGGAGTTCTGTGAGCCAAGTGTGGTCCAATTCCATCATTGGTGGAGTTCAAAATGCTCTTTGATTGTAGGTGAACTATAAATCCCAGCAAGTATAAATTGCAAATGACAAAATCAATCCCCCCCAACCCTACCAAATTTGGGTGTATCGGGTATTTGTGCCAAATTTGGACCAGTGAATGCATATCAGATATTCACATTACAATTCATAACTGTAGTAAAATTACAGTTATGTAGTAACAACAAAAATAATTTTATGTTTGGGGGTCACCACAACATGAGGATCTGTATTAAGGGGTCGCGGCATTAGGGAAGTTGAGAACCACTGACTTAAAGGCACAAATATAATTTTGTAACATAAAACTTTCAACAAATTCTTTGTGCGTTTTACAGCAAAATGTACCTTTTCAGGGAAGGCAAACGTTTCTCCAAAAGATCATTGCTTCCAAGGGAAGGTGGCTATTTTTTTCGCTCAAAAACCAAGCAACTCATCCGTCTTTCTTCCATTTTGCAAACGCTAAGAATTGCCTGCCACTTTAAGTGAGGGTGAATGCTTTTGCTCCGCTCTATTTGTGTGTGCACCTATTTTACAAAAAGTCCCCATATTCCCAATGCAGGGAACAGGCAATCACAATAGCACATTACAAAATAATTATATTGAATTAGAGGCGAGACACCAGAAGGGAATGTATGTTGAATAAATAGTGGTAATGGGAACCAATCTTCTTTGCTGTTCAAATTCAGTCCCATGATCAGGATCCTGTAGGTCAGTGTTTTTCAACCTTTTTTGAGCCACGGCACATTTTTTACATTTACAATATCCTGGGGCACACCACCAACCAAAATGACACAAAATGACACTCTAACACAGTCATACATATAGTTAATATGTTTTTAAATGTATTTATACACTCAGTGTGAAACCTGGGTCTGTTTCGATGAACACAACATAGATATCCTGGCAGGAATGGCAGAAACACACACACGAAGGTCTTGCTCAACAGCTGGGAGTTACAGTTCACCCGCAATCAAAGAGCATTCTGAACTCCAGCAATGATGGAATGGAATCAAACTTCCCACACATAACTACCATAAACAAGAGAAAATACTATAAGAGTTTGGTGGGCATTGACCTTGAGTTTTGGAGTTGTAGTTCACCTACATCCAGAGAGCACTGTGGAGGGGAGGGAGGAAGACGTGGGGTGAGTCTGCGCAGTAGCGCCCGCATGGGTCACGTCTTCTTCCCTCCCCCCCTCCCGCAGAAGTGGCAGCGTGAGCAAAACAACGCAAAGCAAGCAGAGCGAGGCTGGGAAGAAGGGAGCCTGAGTGGAGAAGAAAAAGTGTTCGGCAGGAGGGGGAAGAAAGGGTATTGGAGGTTCCAATTTCCCACGGCACACCTGATGATCGCTCATGGCACACTAGTGTGCCACGGCACACTGGTTGGGAGACACTGCTGTAGGTGACATAGGATCTCATCACATTGTCACCCAATGTGAGTGACAGTGGGGAATTTGACAGGCAATGTGGTGAATTTGGCAGCCAGCGGGGAAAAGCAGGGTTACAGCCTGTGTTGGATGGGGTTACACTCCCTCAGAAGACTCAGGTTCACAATTTGGGAGTGATTCTGGATTCATCGCTGAGCCTGGAACCCCAAGTCTTGATGGTGGCCAGGGAAGCTTTTGCACAGTTAAGACTCATGCGCCAGCTGCACCCGTACCTTGGGAAGTCTGACTTGGCCATGGTAGTCCACACTCTTGTTACATCCTGAATTGACTATTTATTTATTTATTTGCTATGCTTCTATACCGCCTCCCTCAGCCCGAAGGCGACTCGAGGCGGTGAACAAGGGGCAGCAAGTGCCCACATACAACACATCATAATAAGATAAAAACAATCATATAAAACCATATAAATTAACAGTTAAAACTACAAAATACAAATCTCAGCTCCACAATCTTAAAATCGGGTTCCGTTTCGTCGTCATATTAATCCTTTGATCTTGATTAATTAAAGTTCGTCTGCAAATGCTTGCTCGAACAGCCAAGTCTTGACTTTCTTACGAAATGTCAGGAGGGAGGGGGCTGATCTGATGTCACTAGGAAGGGAGTTCCAAAGCCGAGGAGCCACCACTGAGAAGGCCCTGTCTCTCGCCCCCGCCAGGCGCGCCTGCAAAGCAGGCGGGACCAAGAGCAGGGCCTCTCCGGATGATCTTAAGCATCTTGACGGTTCATAGGGAGAGACGCGTTTGGACAAGTAAGTTGGACCAGAACTGTTTAGAGCTTTAAAGGCCAAAACCAGCACTTTGAATTGTGCCCAGTAGCAAACTGGTAGCCAGTGGAGCTAGCACAACAGGGGGGTTGTACGCTCCCTGAGTGCCGCTCCTGTTATCAACCTGGCTGCTGTCCGTTGGACCAATTTAAGCTCCCGAGCAGTCTTCAAAGGCAGCTCCATGTAGAGAGTGTTGCAGTAATCTACGGGATGTAACCAGAGCATGGACTGCCGTGGCCAAGTCAGACTTCCCAAGGTACGGGCGCAGACTACTGCAACACGCTCTACGTGGGGCTGCTTTTGAAGACGGTTCGGAAACTCCAACTAGTACAACAATCGGCAGCCAGATTACTAACTGGGGCGACATACAGGGAGCCTACCACCCCCCTGTTATGCCAGCTCCACTGGCTGCCAGTTCATCTCCGAGCCCAATTCAATGTGCTGGTTTTGACCTTTAAAGCCCTAAACAGTTCTGGCCCAGTTTACTTGACCGAACGCATCTACCCCTACGTCCCATCCCGAAATCTAAGATCATCCAGAGAGGCCCTGCTCTCACTCCCGTCAACAGCTCAAATGTGCCTGGCAGGGACGAGGGATAGGGCCTTCTCGTCGGTGGCTCCCTGCATATGGAACACAGTCCCAACTGACATAAGATCGATCTTTTCTCTCCTAACTTTCTGGAAGAAAGTAAAGGCTTGGCTCTGGGACCAGGCGTTTGGTCAATAGAAGTAGCGGCACCCTAAAGGGAGGAACTGGATTGACGTTAAGACTGATGAGGCTGGTTTATGTTTTAAATTGATGATTGTATCTGATTTTAATTATGATGTTTTATTATGTTGTGTATATGTTGTGATTTTATTGTAACTGTGAAATAGCCTCTAAATGGGGCTCAATCTAAGCTGCCCTGAGTCCCCCTTCAGGGGTTGAGAAGGACGGGATAAAAATGCAATAAATCTATCTATCTATCTACCTACCTACCTATCTATTTATGTATATAATAAAAGTCGGTGTTTGCGGCAGTGTGGAGGTGCGGTGGTGCGGAGGTAGGAATATGTACCAGTGTTTCGATTGGTGGCCACTGTGGGATTATTTGCATAAAGGACACTGATTGGCCAACCTCAGAACTCCGACACTCTAAGGCACCAGATTCTTTGCATAAAGGACTCTGATTTGCCAGCCTCAGAACTCCAACACTCTAAGGCACCAGACAGAGAGCATTGGTTGCCACTGAGCAGGCATGTAGCCAAGGGGGGGGCTAAGGGGGCTTCAGCCCCCCCCCCGAAATTCTCAGGGTGGTCCGCGAGAAGGACTTACTGGTACATTATTTAAACTGTTATGTGCATTTATATCATGATCTGATCACCATGCTCATTATATCCCACATTCATGGGGTTATTGGGATAACAATACAAAAGGTTTGCTAGGATAGATCCTCTTCCACCCAGTCTCAGCCCCCCCCTGAACCAAACTCAGCCCCCCCCCCCCCGAAACAAAATCCTGGCTACGGCCCTGCCACTGAGAGACAATTTGCATAAAGGACTCTGATTGGCCAGCAAAACAGAATGCAGCTGAATGCTTGAGTTAGCCAAAATACAGTTCTTTTTCCGTTGGAAATGGAATGTTCATTTTCTGGGAGGTGCGGAGGTGCCAAGGAATATGTGACAGCGTTTCGATAGGTTGTCACTATAGGATTATTTGCATAAAGGACTCTGATTGGCCAGCCTCAGAACTCCAACATTCTATGGCCCCAGACAGAGGCGATTGGTTGCCACTGAAATGGTATTTGCATAAAGGACTCCGATTGGCCATCCACATTCCAACATTCTAAGGTGACGCAGAGAGAAAAGGAAAGGCCTCAGGCAGTCAGACACTGCGGCCCACAGCAGTGTCAGATCAGGACCAAACTTGGCACACAGGGGCCCAATGGCCGACTTCACAACGCGACCCTCACCCAATGACCAATACAGACCAAAATTAGCACACAGAGCCCCCTTGACCCACTCAACACCCTGGTGTTGTTTCAAGGAGGATGGACCACAGATGGTGGGACTTGAAATACCTTCACTCACCTTCCGAGACCGCTGCAACCCTCATTCAAAGAATGATCAAGACCAAATGTGACACACAGAGCCCCCAAGACCCACTCTACATCCCGGTGCTGTTTGGAGGGGGGTGGACCACGGCCAATGTGACTCGCAGTACCTTCACTAAGTTCCTGAGACCACTGCAAGCCACATAAACATCTAATAGGAACCAACCTTGGCACACAATGCCTTCCTCAAATAACCCGGGCACCGCCGGGTCCCCAAGCTAGTATTTCCATAAAACAGCATACCAATATAAACCCCGTCAATGTAAAATCCAACACATGCAGCAAAACTATAAATAAAAAGAAGTTGTGTACCATCTCAGCCCATAAAGTGCTGACATAAAGCAATGGCTAGGACCTTGAGTTTTCATGGTGAAGGTACTAATCATCCACTGTGAACCTCAAGCACCCCCTGCAGATAATGAAGTCAATTACTGTCTTATCACTCGAGGAAAGCACAAAGAATTTTGCCAGACCTCTGGGGAAACTATTCACATTTTTCCTGCACATCTAGGGAGTACTTTGAGCATTGCTGTTGCCTTGCTTCTGGGAAGCCTGAATTCACTTCTAAGTAGTAGGCACTCATCCATCTCAATGTACTATTGGAAGGGGCGATAATGCAAACGAAGAACCACCCCTTTGACAAGTAAAAGACAGGATCGATATTTACAGCAGTGAGAAAACCTAAGAAGATAAGAATTAAGAGAGATAACATCCTGAGGGCAAGAAATCAATAGCACAGGTGAGTAATGAGGGAAACCGATTTGGTAGCAGTAGATGTGAACGAGAATCAGTATGGTGTAGTAGTTTGGGTGATGGACAATGGCTGGATTTACACTGCCCAATATCTTAGGATCTGATCCCAGATTATACGCTTATCCCAGACTATCTGGCAGTGTACACTCATATAATTCAGTTCAAAGCTGATAATCTGGGATCAGATCCTGGGATATAGTTGTATAGTTGTATTTTTAATTGTATTTTAATTGGTTTTAATCTGATTAATGTGTTATTTGTTTTGTAATTGTTGTTTTTATTGATTGTATATGTGGGCATATAGATATCCTGCTACATGAGGGCCAGCGTGGTCAAGTCAGATACGGCAATGCTCTCTCAGAGCCCTTTCTAATAACGAATGGAGTGAAACAAGGTTGTGTTCTTGCACCAACCCTCTTTACAATCTTCTTCAGCATGATGCTCCAAAGGGCTACGGCAGACCTCGAAGAAGAAGACGGCGTATATATACACTATCATACTGATGGCAGCTTGTTTAACTTAAGCCGTCTGAGGGCTCGCACTAAGACTCTAAACTGTCTAGTCAGTGAGCTGCTTTTTGCTCACGATGCTGCCCTTGTCGCCCATTCAGAAGCAGCTCTGCAGTGCCTGACATCCTGCTTTGCAGCAGCTGCAGAGCTGTTTAAGCTGGAAGTCAGCCTGAAGAAAACGGAAGTCCTCTACCAGCAGGGGCGGACGAAGGAAATTTTAAATGGTAGTTTAACATTATTTTGGCCCCCAAAAATCGCTTGATAACAAAAGGTATAAGATTTTATTTATTTATTTGCAACATATTAATAACAACCAAAAAAACCCCAAATCTCCCCACTGTAATATTATATTATATTGTGTTATTTCATTATATTAATAACAACAAAAAAACCCCAAATCTCCCCACTGTAATACTATATTATATTGTGTTATTTCATTATATTAATAACAACAACACCCCCCCCAAATCGCCCCGCTGTAATATTATAGTATATTGTTTTATTTCATTATATTAATAACAACAACACCCCCAAATCTCCCCACTTTAATATTATATTATATTGTGTTATTTCATTATATTAATAACAAAAAAAAACCCCAAATCTCCCCACTGTAATATTATATTATATTATATTGTGTTATTTCATTATATTAATAACAACAACAAAAAACCCAAATCTCCCCACTGTAATATTATATTATATCAATAATAATACTACTAATAAAAGCCCCTTCCTCTCTCTGCCTGTGTTCCTTCAAGGCAACCTCAGGAGGAAAGAAACTCCACTGACCTGAATATGTTGTGCAATGAGTCACTGACTCAGTCTCAGCCCGGCCTCGTCGTGCTGCTAGTGCGGCAGGTGAGGTGAGCCTCCTCGAGTCCTCCTCGAGGAGGTTTTTGCACGTGCGCAGTTGCTTCTGCGCGCTGCTTCACCTTGGAGGAACTGCGCACGCGCAGAAGCGGCAAGCAGCCCCTAGGACGCTGTGGCCCGCGGCTGCCTGCTTTTGAGGCTTGCCTGCCGCTTGTGCGCGTGCGTATGGGCACTCCGCGTTCCGTCGCCCACCGCGTGGAGCGCCCATGCGCACAAGCGGCGCCGGCGGCAAGGCAAGCCCCAAAAGTAGGCAGCCGCAGCGCTGCCTGCGGCCGGCCGCCGCGTGGAGCGCCCATGCTGGCTGGACAGCAGATGGCGCTCTACACGATTGCTTCCTCCGCGTAATGGACGCGCCGGCCCTGTCTACCAGCCCACACCACAGGAAGAACACCATCCCCACGTCAGCATAGGCACATCTGTGCTTAAGTCTGTTCAGCAGTTCACCTACCTGGGAAGCATAATCTCTTCAGATGCCAAGATTGACAAAGAGATAGATCACAGATTAGCAAAGGCATAGAGTGCATTCGGAAGGCTTCGCAAAAGAGTCTGGAGCAACAAGCACCTGAGGCAAATCACCAAAATCAGTGTGTACAGAGCTATCGTACTGTCTATTCTCCTCTATGGGTCCGAAACATGGGTCACCTATCGCCAACACCTACGACTCCTCGAACGCTTTCATCAGCGCTGTCTTCGCACAATCCTAAATATACACTGGACCGACTATGTGACGAATGTTGCTGTCCTTGAGCAAGCAGGGATCACCATCATTGAGGCCATGCTATTGAGAACCCAGCTGCGCTGGGCAGGGCACATCTCTAGGATGGAGGACCACCACCTCCCAAAGATACTACTCTACGGTGAACTCGCCTCGGGTCAGCGCAAGAGAGATGCCCCAAAGAAGAGATATAAAGACTCCCTGAAACAATCGGCCAGATTTATCACCAACAATGGTCCACCCTGGCCTCACATCATGAAATCGCTGCCAGATGTGAGCCGCCCTGTGTCCCCCTCCGGGGATGGAGGAGGGCGGGATATAAATATTTAAATAAATAAATATAGGGTAGTGTAGATGCAATCTATGGCTCTGGGGACCAGGGTTTCAATCCCTGCTCAGTCATGGAAACCCACTGGGTAACCTTCGGCAGGTAGGAGCCCCAGGTGGCGCAGTGAGTTAAACCCTTGTGCCAGCAGGACTAAAGATCGTCAGGTCACAGGTTCGAATCCAGGGAGAGTGTGGATTAGCTCCTTCTATCAGCTCCAACCCCCCAAGCGGGGACATGAGAGAAGCTTCCCACAAGGATGGTAAAACATCAAAAACATCCGGACGTGCCCTGGGCAACGTCCTTGCAGACAGCCAGTTCTCTCACACCAGAAGCGTCTTGCAGTTTCTCCAGTCGCTCCTGACCCGAAACAAACCCCAAAAACAAAACCTTAGGCAAGTCACCTCTCTCAGCTGCAGAGGAAGGCAAAGACAAACTCTTCTTTGAACAAGTATTGCCAAGGAACTCTATGATATGTTGGAAATGACTTGAAGGCATACAACGATATGCTTTTATGAAGTGTTGTGTTATTGTGATGTGTTATTTTAGTATTATTATTTTGATTTTAAATTTTGATTTGATTTTATTGCATTGTGTTTTAATCTGTGTTTTTTTCTGGTCTTGTCCCTATGTAAGGCGCCCTGAGTCCCTTCGGGGAGATGGTGGTGCGGTATAAAAACAACGTTGTTGTTGTTATTATTATTATTGCTTGCCCACCTCCGAAATAAGACACACGACAACAGTGGTTGGGTTCAAATTGGGCAACATTTATTTGAATTGTTACCTATTTAACTGTCCTTAACCTTAACTCAAGGGGTGTCAGGAATTTGGTGTATCCAATTCAGGCAGATACCCTACCCGGTTTCAATGGTAATTTACAGGCAAAACACCTGGATTCCTTGGCCATCCGACCAGGGCAACCCATTAAGGGAAATGAGTGCGAGGTCTGATCCCCAAGATATTGAGACCAGCCTCCTCCCATTCCAGGCCATTTAACAGCACTTCACCCATCAACTTGAACATAATGGCCTTCACCCCTAAAAGGGGGGTGCCTTAGGTGCACACCAAGATGGGAATTTCCCTATCTATTTTCCGCTAAGCCTATTTATATCCACCCCTCCCCTCTAGCCCCTAAACAGTAAAGGGGGGTAGGCGAAAAAAAACTCTGAATGGCCGAAGGGGGAAAAATTCCCCCCGGCTCCAACAGGCAACCGGGCCGATACTGTTAATGGGCGGGAGTGGTGGGTCGGCGTCCAGGAACAGAGTGAGCAACTGGGGCTGGCTTCCGGTGGATAAAGTCACGCCCCAGTTGCAGGAAGGTTCCATCTGGAACCTCCTTCTTCACTCGTGGGAGGGAGGCAAAACTCCTTCCTCCCAGTATGCACTGGGGGAAGGTGGCCTTATTAGATGTGAAATGGTTCTAGTTGCCTTCATAGGTGACAAGCTGAATATGAAGCAGCAGTGTGATATAACTATAATAGGTTTTGCAATTTTTGGCAAAACATTGCAGAAACACAGGGTCCGTGTTTCAGGAAGCAACCATTCTTTCCCATCCTGCCATTCAGGGTGCATTGGAGAACCTTTTGAGTTCTGATTTTTAAGTTAGATAGATACATTTTATTTTGTTCCAGAGACCCTTAAGATCTAATAATACAAGCAGTGCCGATTCGCCGAGATCCAGCTGGCGCCAAAGTTGATCCGAGATGGCGACCAGCACATCCAGAGGATAAAATTGCAAATAGTCTCTCTCTCTCTCTCTCGGCATTACTTTGCGAACGAAGATTCTTAGGAAGGACTCATCCCATGCTTTTTACAAGCGCATTGATGACTAAAAAGGCCAATCAGAGATAGGCAAGTCTCCTTGGGTGATGTCGTTCCCAAGTTGCGGTTCTTTCTGCGTTGTCATTTCTCTTCGAGAATACACAAGTATAGACTACACAATGTCAAAAATAGCAAAAATATCAAATATATTGAATAACAAGACACAAGGTACACACTGTAAAGGGGCAGTGACAATAATACCCCTCAGCGCTCACAATGACAACAATATCGGTTGAAATACCAGTCGATGAAGCGCGGCGTGGTACCCGGGCGGAGTTCCAGGAACTGAGGTGATGTAGCTCAATAGGGAAACAAAGTACGCTTGGGATGGGGATAGCAATGAAATGAACGGGCGGAGAATTCCCAGCGATCCAAGCCGTGAGCAATGAGTGGCTAAGGCAAATGCCTGATTTGTAATCCCGCTACCAAAGGCCGATTGCCTGGAGCAAAGCGCGCAATGCGCCGCGTCTTGAGTCCCGAGCCACACACGTCGTCCTGGGAGGCGTACCGTGGGAGAAGCCCACACCCAAACAGCGGCTCCAAGTGCCAAAGAAACGCCGGGTACGCCGCAACGGCTTCAGCTGCAGTGGGCCCGTCCATTTCGCCGATTAACGGCTTTATCAAGCGGCCAGGTGCTATAATAATAGGCGTTTCATGGAATATTATATATCGTGCGATATCATGGCCCCATCATAAGTAATTCCATGGACCCGAAGCACAGCAGAAAGTCTCCTTGGGTGATGTTGTTTCCAAGTTGCGGTTCTTTCTGCGCTGTTGTTTCTCTTCGAGACCCATTTGGCGTGTCTTCTGGAAAGAGGCTGCAGCATTGTGGATAGTGCGTCTCCATGCCTCCCGAAGTGAGGCCAGGGTGGACCATTGTTGGTGATCAATCTTACCGAGTCTGAGATGTTTTTTCAGGGAGTCCTTATATCTCTTTTTGGGGGCACCTCTCTTGGTCTGATCTGGCTACAGTCGTCCATGCTCTGGTCACATCCCGAATAGATTACTGCAGCACACTCTACACGGGGCTGCCTTTGAAGACAGTTCAGAAATTACAACTAGTCCAACGGGTGGCAGCCAGATTACTAACTGGAGCGACATACAGGGAGCATACCACCCCCCTGTTGTGTCAGCTCCACTGGCTGCCTGTCCACTTCCAAGCTTAATTCAAAGTGCTGGTTTTGACCTTTAAAGCTCTATACGGTTCTGGCCCAGCTTACTTGTCCGAACGCATCAGCCTCTATGTCCCACCTCATAATTTCAGATCATCCGGGGAGGCCCTGCTCTCGCTCTGGCCAACTTCTCAAATGCGGTTGGTGGGGACGAGAGAGGGGGCCTTCTCGGTGGTGGCTCCCCGTCTGTGGAACGCGCTTCCAAGCGACATACGATGGACCACATCCCTCCTGGCATTCAGGAAAAATGTGAAATCTTGGCTGTGGGACCAGGCATTTGCACATTAGCACAATGCAGCACTTTGGACTGGATTTGTAATGGCAAGTTGATGGATATGGCTCAGTGCTCCTGTTATGGACGAAATACTGTTTTTAACTTAAGAGAATGTGTACGATGTGTTAATGTTAATTGTATTTTAATGTATTTTAATGCTGCATGTTTTTGGTTTTATATTGTATTTTATTATGCTGGCATCGAATTGTGCCTTTTGTTAGGCCGCTCTGAGCCCCCCCTCTCTCGGGGGTTGAGAAGAGGGGTAGAAATGTTGGAAATAATAAATAAATAATAATCTTGCGCTGACCCGTGGCGAGTTCACCCGCTTAAAGTATATGTTGGCTAAAAACAAGGATAAAAAGCTATAAGAAATGTCGACGTGTTTCAGCCTTTTAAGAAGACCATTGACAAATTAGAGCAGTGCTGTCCAACTTCTAACCGGCCAAGGGCCGGACAAGTCACTGATGACCTGGGGGCCGTTCGGCCCTGGCCCCCCCAGGCCCCTCCCCAGCCCCTCCCCCGCCCCCGCCCCAGCCCCTCCTAAGCTGTCATTCTCCCTCCTCCTCCTCTTTCTCTCCGGCCATGGCCCATGGGACACCAGCGGCGCCGGGAAGGAGGAGGCCCACCTCCTCGCACCCTCCGCCCTTCCCGGGCGCAGCCGGTGTCCCATCAGCTGCGGCGGGGAAAAAAGGAGGAGGAGGGAGGGAGAAAGGAGAAGGCAATCAGCTGACTGCCTTTTCCTTTCTCCCTCTTTCCCAGCGTGTGCGCTGGTGCCCGGGATCCCTGCGCGGGGAAAGAGGAGGAAGGAGGCAATCAGCTGACTGCCTTCTCCTTCGTCCTCAGCTTTCAGCGCCAAGACGCCCTTGCCCCGATACCGGCGCCGGTGCGGGGAGGAAGGAGGAGAGGCGAAGGAGGGAGAAGGCAGCCAGCTGACTTCCTCCTTCGCCCCTCCTCCTCCCCAGCAGACGCGCCGCGGCTCTAATCGCGAGCCGCGGTGCAGGGAGGGGAAGGAGGAAGAGGCGAAGGAGGAGGAGCCAGCGCACTTCCTCCTCCTGCCCGCCTCCCCTCCCCCGGCCGCCATTTTTTAAAAAAATAGATTTTAAAAAAAAATTAAAATGGCGGCCGGGGGCATAGCAGGGGCCGTGTCCAATAGGCTGGAGGGCCGGTTACGGCCCCCGGGCCGCCAGTTGGACAGCCCTGAATTAGAGCATGTGCAGAGAAGAATGGCTGTGGGAGAAGGGGGTCTGCGAATGAAGTCCCAAAATAAACGCTTGAAAGAATGTGATCTGGTCAGCTTGGAGAACAGAAGATTAAGAGACAATACCATCGTGGTCTTAATATATCCGAGGCGCTTGTCACACAGAAGACGGAGCAGACATCTTCCCGGTGGTTTCAGAGGGCAGGAGAACTACTGGGTGGAAATTGAAGGGTGGAAGATTTTGACCATATATTGAGATAAATGGGCTATGAGTGAGAGCACTAAAACAAGATATCTGAAGAAGTGAGGCACTTTCCTTTGCTGGGAGAATTTAAGCAAGAGCCGAATGGTCATTTGTCAGAGATATTATAGCTCCAACTCAGATTCCCGGGCCTGCAATAGGCCGTAATTCAACTATATTAATAACAAGTGTATATACACGGCATTGCCCAATGTCAGAGGGGCAGCTCCCTCCTTACTTACATCCTTTCGTTCTCTTTCTTTCCCCTCATACCTTTTATTCCTGCCTTCCGTATCTCCCTTCCTCCCTTCTCCTTTTTTCCTTTTTCTCTTTCATTCCTTCCCTTCTCCACAGGCCCGGATTAACACCTTTTTGCCCTAGGCCACACTTTGGAATTATGGCCAACCTCTACCTCCCTCAGACTCACTAAAAATAAAACCTTATCTTTTCCTCCTTCCCTCCCTCCCTCCCGGTGGGCCTGAGCTGATGCTGCTTGAGGCCCTCTCCCCAGGGGGCCAGGATTTTGAGTTTGGTTCAGGGGGCTGAGACTGGGTGGAAGAGGGTCTACCCTAGCAAACCTTTTGTATTGTTATGCCAATAACCCCATGAATGTGGGATATAATGAGCATGGTGATCAGATCATGATATAAATAAACATAACAGTTTAAATAATGTACCAGTAAGGTCTTTTCGCGGACCACCCTGAGAATTTCCGGGGGGGGGGCTGAAGCCCCCTTAGCCCCCCTGGCTACATGCCTGCCTCTCCCCCACCCAAGTGGAGGAGGCTTCCCTCTGGGGCAGGCGCCTGCAGCAGGGCGCGCTCTCCTCTGCCGGCGCCCATCTGGGAGGGAGACCTTGCTGGAAGCCAGCCCTCCCTCCCCTCCCCCCGGCTTGGGCCTGGTCCCATGAGGAGGCTCTTGGTTGCCACCTGTGCCTCCCCCGGCCTGGCCCAGGGACACTGCTGAGCACGGGATGACACACACCGCCGCCATGTCAGGGGGGAGCAAGCGGCCAACCCTCCCTCCCTTTCCTTGGCAAGGCCGGGGCAAAGGCCCTGCTGAGGCCGTAGACCCGCCAGGAGGAGGAGGGGAAGGGCCTCGGCCCCGGAAAGAGCGAGCGACCGACCGAGGGATGGAGGGGGAAGTGGACCCAAGGGGCCACTCGCTCGGCCCCAGCACACACGCACACACCCCTCTTACCTTGCCCTCCCTTCCTCTCTCTCTCCCGGCAACGTGAAAGCATTCCCTTTCCTATCTCCACCGGAAGTGAGCTCAGCGGGAAGCGCGTTGCCAGAGAGGCCTCTTTCTGCCGCCTCTCTAGGAAGCGCAGGGCGCCCCTCTCGCTGGACTTCCGCCCGGCACAAACATGGCAGCCATGGGCAGGCGCCCCAAAAGGAGGCCAGTCTTCGCATCAGAAAGATGGAACCGGAACCCCAGAATGAGAGAGAGAGAGAGAGACTGGGGGGGGGAGAGCGCCCACCCCCTCCTTCCCTCCCCCCCTCCCGCTTTCATCGGACTCCACCCCCCAGAATCCATGGTCTTTGGGCCACACAGCTGAGGCTTCTGGGAGGGAAGGAAGGGTGGAAGGGAGGGAGGAATGGAGGGCGGAGCCTGGGAAGGAGGGCCTGAGGGGGGGGGAGAAGAGGAACCCCGCGGGGCCGCCCCCTCCCCTTCTCCTCCAGCCACGGCCTCTCGCGTGGGCAACTCCCTCCCCCCTCCCTGCGTGGAGGGAAGGTCCTCCCGGGTGGTGGGGTCCCCCTGGGGGGCGCAGAGTGCTCCCTGTGACCGCCTGGCCCTGTTTCCTCCCAGAAGCATGCTCTCCTGACGTTTCGCCCTCAGGGGCTGCGACAACATTTTAATTTTGTTTTGGTCCGTGATCTGCGCCCCCCTCGGCTTGCGCCCCTAGGCCATGGCCTAGGTTGGCCTTATGGGTAATCCGGGCCTGCTTCCTCAGCTCAACATGGTTCTCTTTGTGGCTCTTTACTCTCTTCCTCTCATACACTTGTCACCTTTCCTTCCCAGTGATATCACAGAGGCCCACTTCACCTAGCAACAATGTTTGTGATGCAGACTGTGACGGCGCGGTGTGCGCCACCCGCATTGAAAACTTTGCGTTCAAAGGTTTACATTGTGAGAGTGTCTGCGGCCTGTATAGTTTGCAAAGGGTTTGAGTTCTTAAAGTCCCTTTGCACTGTTTAAATCTATGTTTGTAGCCTGCACAGTTTGCAAAGGCTTTGCACTGTTTTTAATGTGTTTGCAACTTGCTAGAGGTTTGACGGCATTCATTGGTCCTTGTTCCTGCCAATCATCGTTTACATGGCCCAATCAAGTTTGCTCCACCTCTTTTCCCCAGGGATTTGGAGAAGGATGCCCTTTTTCTTTCAGCAGCCACCAAAGTGCCTACAAGAGAGGACGTGCTGGAAGGTTTGCCAGCAAGGCCTTGGTCAGGCCATTCTTCAGCACTACTTCGTCACCTTTCTTGAAATTAATACAGCATACCCTACATCAGTGTTTCCCAACCTTTTTTGAGCCGTGGCACACTTTTAACATTAAAAAAATCCGGGGGCACACCACCAACCAAAATGACACAAAATCACACTCTAACACAGTAAAGAATGGCTGGGGATGGTGGCCTGATGGGAGCAGCTGCTGGGAGTGCCGAAGCCAGGGAGGTGGCGGAGCCAGGCCACGCCATGCCCCACCCCTCCCCCCCGGCTTCAGCTCTCCCACAGCGTCTCCAGTCTTGAGGGGCAATGCCAACACAGCAGTGGCAGAGCCAGCACAATGCTGGCCTGGCACTGCCCCCTCAAGGCTGGCGAAGCTGTTGGAGAGCTGAAGCCGGGGAAGGGGGAGGAGCCAGGCTGCGTCATGCCCCGCCCCCTCCCCCTGGCTTCAGTTCTCCCACAGAGGAGAAGCATGAGCAGTGGACGGGCTTCAGTAGGCGGGGCTCCTCCTCCGAGTGGCTTCAGCGAGCAAGGGGTGAGTCGTGGCGGGAGCCATGGCGGATTGGAGGCTGGCCGGGGAAACGGCTGAAGGAGGCGGCGCCCCGGCCCCTTCTTCTTTTTCTTCACCGCCACTCGGCCTTCCTCCTCCTCTCCCAAGCAGCAGGAGTTCGGCAGGAGGAGGGGAAGGAAGGGGGGCAGAGAGTTTTTCTCGCGGCACACCTGATGATCGCTCACGGCACACTAGTGTGCCACGGCACACTGGTTGAGAAACACTGCCCTACATATCGGAAAATGGGGTGACGCTGAGGAATTTCAAGTGCCTTCAAGACGGTCAGTTGCCAACCAAGAGGAAGGCTTCCTGCTTTCAGAAAGGCCATCTGTCTGGGACTTCAAGCGTCCATTGCCTTGAGGTCAGAGAGAGAGAGAGAGAGAGAGAGAGAGAGAATTTGGAGAGCCAACCGGCTGAAGCATTCCAGGACCACATCTGCACAAAGACTGTAAAGTAAAGCTTTTCTATTTTGTTTTTGGGGAACTAAGCTAAAAGCCTGAGCAAATCCAGCTCAAGTAGTTCAGAATAAACCTTTTGAGTTGAGCAGAGTGTCCAGTTTGGTCCTTGGGAGCCCCAAAGCCTCTAAAGCAGGGTTCGGGAACCTATGGCTCGTGAACCAGATGTGGCTCTTTTGACGATTGCATCTGGCTCACCACCCCCTCTGGCTGTCCAAAATGGCTGCTGGCTCCTGTGCGAGCCAAACAACCAGGCATTCCTGGTTGGCTCCTCCTCCTCTTCCCAAAGGAATACAGGGAGTCAGGAGGAGGAGCTTGGAGGCAAAGGTGTGCATGGGAGAAAGCATGCTGCTCACCTCTCACCCCCGCCGAACTCAGAAGGGACGAGAGGTGAGTGCAAGGCCCCTCCACAAGGCTAAGCTATGCTATGCGGGGTGCCTTCGCCACTCACCTCTTGCCCTCGCTGGGCTCGGAAGGGACAAGAGGTGAGTGTAAGTCCTCCCACATGGCTATGCGGGGCGCCTTCACCACTCAGCTCTCGCCCTCGCCGGGTTCGGAAGGGATGAGAGGTAAGTGCAAGGCCCCTCCATGGCTAAGGCCATGCGGGGTGCCTTCACCACTCACCTCTCGCCCCTGCCGAACCCAGACGGGACGAGGGGTGAGTGCAAAGCCCCCCTCATGGCTAAGGCCATGTGGGGCGCCTTCTCCACTCACCTCTCGCCCCCGCTGGGCTCAGAAGGGTGAGTGCAAGGCCCCCCACATGGCCAAGGCTATCCGGCCAGACTTCGCTACTCGCCCCCGCCAGGCTTGGAAGGTCTACACATCCAACACCCTGGCGTTGCAAGCATGCGGGGAGAAGAGGCCTCGTGGAGGGAGCATACGCCCAGGACCTATGGAGCTGAAGCGATTGAAGGTACTGTAAATCTAATTTATTGTACATGCCTCCCCCAACCGCCTCCAGCATTTTTTGTGCATCATGGAAGACCTGTGTGCCAAGTTTGGTTGAATTCTATTGTTGGTGGAGCTCAGAATGTTCTTTGATGCCTGGTGAACTATAAATCCACACCACTGCAATTAGTTGAATTCAGTCTTAAAATATATTATATGGCTCTCACTGAAATAAATTTCCAAATATTTTGCTTTCATGGCTCTCTGAGTCAAAAAGGTTCCCGACCCCTGCTCTAAAGGAAGGCAAGAAGCAATCCCCTAGGAAGAGTTATCATGTCCTTGCCACTTTGCAACCTATATAGCCTAGACGCGACGGCACACAGACATACTTTGACACACACACACACATACATGAGAAAGACTTCGGGGTAGGATGTGTTGTTGCTTCTCTTAGGGGCCTGAAGCTACTGCTCAGATACTGTTGTCTGATGAAATTTAGTGGCATGATGATCCAGGAGGAGATAGCAGAGATATATTCTCTAAATCAGTGTTTCCCAACCTTTTTTGAGCCGCGGCACACTTTTTACATTTGCAAAACCCTGGGGCACACCACCAACCAAAACAACACAAAATGACACTCTAACACAGTAATACATATAGTTAATATGTTTTTAAATGTATTTATACACTCAGTGTGAAACCTGGGCCTGTTTCGATGAACACAACATAGATATCCTGGCAGGAATGGCAGAAAGACACAAACTTCCCACACAGAACTCCCATAACCAAGAGAAAATGCTATAAGAGTTTGGTGGGCATTGACCTTGGGTTTCGGAGTTGTAGTTCACCTATATCCAGAGAGCACGTGGACTCAAACAATGTTGGATCAGGACCAAACTTGGCCCGAATACTCAATATGCCCAAATATGAATGCAGATGGAGTCCAGGGGAAATAGAGATTGACATTTGGGAGTTGTAGTTGCTGGGATTTATAGTTCCCTTACAATCAAAGGGCATTCTGAACCCCACCAATGATAGAACTGGGCCAAACTTCCCACACAGAACCCCCCAGGAGGCAAGAGGAGGTCTCTACTTGGGGAAAGGGAGGCGGGCCTTCCCAATGCATGGAGAGGGAGAGACCAAGTAGACAACGGGTGGGGAGGGGAGTGTTTGTAATTTTGTGCCTTTATTGAGGTAGGTCTCTTAGGGTTTTTGTACTTCAACACACTAGACTCTTCCCCCTCCCCTCCTGGAGGTTCCAATTTCCCACGGCACACCTGATGATCGCTCACGGCACAATAGTGTGCCCCGGCACACTGGTTGGGAAACACTGCTCTAAATAAAGATTTGCTCTAAAGCTCTCATTTTGCATGATGTTTTGATCTGATGCAGCAACACAGGTTCTGAAACACTAATTTTAATTAGCTTACAAGTGTTTGCATAACGGTGGAGAATGACATTTTGGTGCAGACTGGGATTTGGTCCAGGAACGTCTTTTGAGTTCAGTCTGAATAGGAAAATTTAAAATGTGAATCCACTGGAATTAATTAAGCCCAGAATCTTTTCAATGCCCACTAGCCATGGGACATAACAGGCTGCCGACAAGGAGGAAGATCTGCTGAAATTCTCTATTCAACTATTCTGTGTATAGGAGACCTCTCCAGGTTTCACTCCAAGGACTCAAAATGTACAGTAGTATCACCTTGCTCAACACTTGTGAACATAATTGGTAGCTTGAGTAAGAAGGTGAGACATGTGGCAGGGAGGGTGGCAAAGCCATTTCATCTTCCCTTGCTTGTTCTTTTTCTTGTGGGAGACCGAGGTGGCTGCCTCCGAAGTCAAAATTGACTTCTCGGCATTTGACCACTGGACTGGACCTTTTGACTACGGAGATATCGGTTTTTGTCTATTCTGTGGCTGAGTGCTATCTTTATGTTTTATGTTTTGGACTATTAAAGCAGCCAGAAAGTAAGTGCTGTTTTAATTAAACTGTTTGTTACAAACTGGGTGTTTGGTTCATCTCTGCCGGAAATAATGGCAGAGCCCTGGCATCGTGACATAGTCCTTCTTTCCTGTGATCCAGGAGCTGACTTTCAACCTTATCATATAGGCTACCGGAATTGCCATAGATCATGGTGAATCCAGTGGTGCTCATAGGGGGGGGGGCATGGGGAACCCTTTACCTTACATCCCACATCACCCGACTCACGAATAACCCCATCCCACAGGGGGAAGTGTTAAGTGACCCAATTTCCTTCCATTGTTGCTGGCAGAACATGGGAATCCCCCTGTTGTAATTGAGCCCTCGGCTCTGCCTGCTAGCAGGGCTGAGGAGGATGCTGAGTCATCAGTGTCTGAGTGTAGTATGGAACTGGGTGGGGCTGTGAGTAACCTAAACGCTGGAGCAGGCAGAAAGAGAACTGCAAGTGATTCCAGCAGGGAAGGTTTGGAACAAAGAAAGAGAATTCGGCAAATACTTATGTCTCCTACTGACTCTGAGTCCCTTGAGGGTTTTCCCAGGGACGGGGGAAGCTCGTCAGAAGAGAGGGATACTGAGCTAGATTGGACTTTGATACAGGAGGTTGGGGATGTGTGTAATGCAGACACCAGTAGTGATACTTTTCTGGGGTTTGATAGTGATAAAGACTGACCCTCTGAAACCTCAGGGAATGATTGAGATACGCTAAATTTTGAAAGATGCTGGGGAACTTGGAGGGACTCACAAAGGGTGTCAGCTGCAGAGAGAGAAGCAGCTGCAACGCCTAATCAGGTGGAGTTGTCCTCTTCGGGCGAGTCTGAATGTGGGCTTTTGGGGAGGCTTTCTTGCGGCGAGCAAGGAGTTGTTCTTGGTATCCTGTTTGGCATCCTGTTTGGTATCCTGTTATCTTGCATCGTGTTCCTGATCCAGTTTACTCGTGAGTTGAGGTTTTACTCTGCCCTTTTTGGGCTGAGATGCTGCTGCCGCAGTTGGGAAAGGTGGGTGGTTTTGGGGCTTCAATGTTTTGTTTTCTGTCCAGCTACAGCCGTGTGTTCCTAGTGGCAGGGTTTGAACTCTGTTGGACTTTCTGTGAGTTTCAAGCTGCAAGAATGGTATTGTATGTACGAAGGGAGGTTGACAATGTGTTTCATGGGGATTACGATATGTGTTGTCCGTATACATGTAGCTCCTGTGGACCCTGGATTGTCTCCTTGTTTCTCTGTCATTCTCCTGCCCACGACTCCGGACCGGTTACTGACTACGCTATTGGCTCATCCCTTGGAGGACGTCACAGAGGACGTCCAGAGTTTGTTTTGGATTCCTTCTTCAGTGATTTTTGGGCTTTCCCTGGGTTTTTGTCGGTTTTTGCCGGTTAGGGTTGTTTTTTGTTAGTCCCATTCCCATTGGTTGTGCAATAAACTCTTTATTATCCCTTTTATCACTTGGGCTTGGCTTTAATTGGCATCTCCATCACAACACTCCCTTTGTTGTCATTGTGGTGACATACACTGTTTCCATGATAGTTTAGCCACAGAACCCCACCGGAATTAGTATTACGTTGTGGGATGGGAGCCCGCAGGCTCCGTGGCTGAACTATTGCTGGGCGAGCATATGCTGCCAACAAAACCCCTCATCTGATGAGGTCGATACTGCGGAGGTGGATTCTGTGGTCCAGGAACGCCATACTCCAGCGTGGAAGTGAGAATGTATTCTAATATCCTGCCTCAGTTCTCCCCGCTGTCTTCACATCATAATAGCAGGTCAAACCAGCAAGCAGAGAGTCTTTGAAGAATGCCTCTCCTCCCTTTTGTGGCATTCCCTCTGGTACAAAATATTTTCTATGTTCTGCTTCTCTCTTTGGGGACTAAGTTTCATTTATACCAACAAACGCTTCAAAAACCCCTTCTTCTTATTATAAAAACATGCTGCTTCTTTGATTCTGAAGAGCAGATTTTAAAAGATGACCAACTGAACCATGTCTTTTGAAAGACTAAACTTGATGGAACGTTTATAGTGAGTTCCACAAAGATTTGCTCTTTGTTATTCAGATGAAAACTTGTGCAGATAGTCTGTTTTCATTATAAAAGATCTGGATGATAGCATCCCTCCCGACTGCATAGGTATCTTCCTGGGCATTTTAAGCACATATACAAATGCAAAGAGGCATGTCTGAATTTTGCAGACAGTGACAGTGTAATCCTATGCAATCTCCTGAGAATCAGTAAAATCATTTCATTTTTCTGCAGGAGAACCACGAAGTCATGTATTTTTGATCACTAATCCTGCTCCTGCTTAATTTTATATTGTGGCTTTGCCTTGGTCTTGTAACAAGTAGGGAACGATCTCCTGAAGCAGTTTTCAATTCCGAAGTCGATAGTAATTATTTACAAATACAGGCTTATTCCGTTTAACACAGAAATGTCTTTAATGGCATTGGGAAAGGTGTAGGGGGAGCTGGGGAAATTAGCCTTTCCCCTCCCGCGCAGTGGACGGGAAGAGCAATTTGCCTCCTCCCTTGAAGCAAGAGATTGGATGGTTCCATGGAACCATGCAGTAGAGCGGGTGGGGTTGGCTAGCTGTAACCAGCCTCCTCCCTCATTCCGTCAACCCACCACACCCACCCATTAAACAGTATATTTTTTGGTTGCCTATTGGGACCGGGTAGGAATTTTTTTGCCCTTCTATGTTCTAGGTCAGGGCTGTCCAACTTCTACGGGCCCAAGGGCCGGAATTCCGGTCACTGATCACCTGGGGGGCTGAAGGGGCTGCCTCCGCCCTCGGCTCCGCCCCCTCCCCAGCGCCGCCCCCGCCCCTCCTCTGGCTCCGCCCCGGCTCCGCCCCCTCCCCAGCTCCGCCCCCTCGCCAGCTCCAATTTACTTACAATTGACCTTGAGTTGTGGAGTTGTAGCTCACCTCCATCCAGAGAGCACTGTGGACTCAAATAATGATGGATCTGGACCAAACTTGGCATGAATACTCAATATACCCAAATGGGAACACTGGTGGATTTGGGGGAATGTTTCCTAATACCTTTGAGTTATTTGAGTCCACACTCAAATTGGGACACACCAAAAAAAAACCAAACACCTCAATGCCGTCGCAGGGCTTGATGGGGCCTCCTTTCCCAGAGGCGGGTGGAGGAGGCCCAAAGAGCTCCCTCCCTCCCTGAAGGGAAAACAAGCCGCGGGGGCAGGCGCAAAGGAAGCCACGTTGCGCCCTCCATGCGGGGGAAAGCAGCACAAAAAGGGGGCGCAGAGGAGGGGAAGGAAGTGTCACCAAGGAAACTGGCGCTGAGGGACCCCTCCCCCCCTCACCCAACATCCCACTGTTTTTAGATTGATTGATTCGAGCCAGGCCCTTCCTTACCCATACTGCGGGAGACCCGCCACAGGGCCGAAGCGCCAACGCCGCTGGCGTCCCCAAAGAGCCCCGCTGGAGTCGAGCCAAGCTCAGGCCGGGCGCGGCGGCTCTCCCATCCGCGGGGCGGGAAGCGAGGACCCTCCACAGGAAGAGGACGGAGCCAGGAGGGGCTTTCCCTGCCTCACTCCCCTCCTCCTCTCTCTGAGGGAATGGGGGATGGCCTGGAAGCAGCCGCGAGGGAGGAGGAGGCGCACGCCCAGGCCGGCCGCAAATCCCGCGGGACCCAATATTTCAGCATCGTGAGACTACGCCAGCCAGAGACGGGATTTCGGCCTCCCCTCGAAATCCCGTCTCTGGCTGGCGTAGTCTCACGATGCTTGCCTAAACCCGGAAGTAGGTATTTTTTTTAATTTTTAAATTTTATTTTTATTTTTTATTTTTTTAAAACAAGTTAGGGGGCCAGTCTATGTCGGGATGACCACTAGACCGTTACGCCAACGCTTTATTGAGCATAGAAGTAGGATAAATACGGGGAATACTGATATACCACTATACACGCATTGTCTTCATCATAAACACCATCCAGACTCATTGCGCATTAGAGTATTTGATAAAATAGAACCGCATTTACATACTGACCCCTTTAAGGCTCTTTGCAAACTTGAAAGACTCTGGATAATCCAATTAAATTCAGAGATTCCGAATGGGTTAAACGAGGTAATTAGTGTTCAATTACTGATTGCCTAATGGAACACCTGAATTACTTTATAATACTCTCCTGATCCTTCCTTTCTTACCTTTATGGTCACCTTGCCGCTGCGGTAAGGTTATGCCTGAACGCTTCGCTGATTGGTATGTAAACCTTAATTTTGTATATTGCTCTGGGTTTTGTTTATAGACTACATTATTGTATATTATGTATATGTAATACCTTTCTTTAGATATTTGGACCACGGAAATACCACTCATGGCCTTGAGAAAGCCCCGCCGGGGGTAAACGGGGAGTGGCCGAAAAGTTTGGCATCGCCAGCCCGTCGACCAACTTTTGAACTTATCATTGGGAGCGTATGACAGCCTCCTAGTCCTTGTATCATCTGCTATTTGGACTTCACGGCATTTGGGAGTCTATCCCTTTATTTTTCGGACTGTCTTACATTTCTTTGGGGAGTTGCGCCTATATGGACTATTATGATTTACAGTTATTTACTGATTGTGGATGTTGCGCCTCCTGCCTAATACCTGTAATGTGACATGTTCGATATATGGAATGATACATTTGTGTATACCCCTAGGGTTTTTCTTTGGAGCCATGATTTCATTTAGACATTTTAGTTATGTGATTTTTATATTTCTTAGCCGTGACCTTAAGCAATACTGCTATTGATTGAGTCCGGGTCCAGAAGAAGCCAGAGATACAGTGAAACGATTCGGCGCTTGGAAACGCCTACATCGTCGACCCTTGGATAGCTTCTGTGTGGATTATTACAATTTGATTTGGACCCTTGGTGTCCCCCATTTGGCTCTCTTTTGATTTGGACTTCTGTGTCCCCCATTGCATGGGAAAAGAGAACTCCCCATGGACTGAATATACCACGGAACACTTTTCTCAAAAGGACTCCTTTGCGTGAGTACGCGACTGGGAGGATTTTCTCCCCTTCTACGATATGAGTTACGGGAAATCTTCTCCCTGCCTGTAAATAATTGCAGTGATATATTACATGTTAGCTAAGTTGTGTACATAATAACACAACAGCAAATAATAAAACAATACAATCAAAAAAATTACACATAAGCAATAACAAAACGATTTAAAACCGGCCGGGCCAAATGTGAATATTAAATTTTAAATTTTCAGAGTGACTTCAATGATGAACCGGGTGAAGCAGAGGGTACTCGATGTATGTGCCCAAGACGACCTAGCCCATTTGGCTAGGGTCAAATCCATGCACTGGTTAGCCCAACAACCCAACCACTTTGATACTGCCCCGTATCTGGTTCGCCCGCTCCTACCTCACCTTAGGATTGCCCTAACTAGAGCTAGGTTCGAGCAATTCGAGTCTATGGTGAGGGCTGGCAGATATGCTGCCACACCCTATAGGGACAGAGTCTGTGTCTGCGGCCTACCTGAAGTCGAGGATCTAGTCCACATCTTTTTGATCTGTCCCATATATGCAGAGGAGAGGGAGAAATACCTTAGCTATTTACTATCCAAAAAGGACATTTTGGCCCTCTACCTTTAAAATTAACTTCCTCTTCTCAGACTCAAACCTTCAAACGGTGTATAAGGTAGCTGCTTACCTATTTAGAGCATATAAAAAGAGACAGCGGTATATGGAGTCTATTGGAGTCAACTGTGCGGGGGATGAGTTCCAGTAGGCGGCATGGAACAGCCCGCGGTCCAGCGGTAATAAGTGTCACATCAACTGATCACCGGGCCTCTTAAGTATCCTATCCTAATAGTTCCCCTTCCTATGTGTTGATGCAAGACAATTGCAATAAGTTTAGTTTTTAATGTGTTACATTGTTTGCCTTGTACATTAGGTACTGATTTTATCCTTATCTTGTATACTACTACTGCTGTTGGAGCTTTTATTTGAAATGACCTGACGGTTACTCAATAAACGTGACTGACTGACTGATGTTAGCTAAGTTGTGTACATAATAACACAACAGCAAATAATAAAACAATACAATCAAAAAAATTACACATAAGCAATAACAAAACGATTTAAAACCGGCCGGGCCAAATGTGAATATTAAATTTTTAAAATAAACACTGGATGCAGACAGAGGTAGAACTGAGGAGTCAACACCAGCATGACTGTAAAAGGAACTGAAAATTTAAACCCACACTGCAAGAAAAGAAGGGATCCCAGCCACCAATGAGATTAATGCATTGGAAGTAATTAGAATCTTAGAGTTGGAAGAGATCACAAGAGCCATCCAGTCCAACCTGCTGCTAGTTATATGTATACCTCACTTAGTAGACTAGATGTGTTCCTGGACATTAACACAGGCAGAAATCACATGGAAAGAATAAGGAAAAGCATTTGTATCTCCAAAAAATGTTCAACATGTTTCAGCAAAAAAATGTCTCCAAAATTAATATGTACATGTGAAATGAAATAGCCGGGCCAGATGAGCTTTGTATAAGTAAAGAAAAACATTTGGGACCTTCTAGAGACTACTTGAAAGCATCTTCCAAAATTAATCCAAGATGGATTTTTCTTTTTTACCTCGTTTTTATAGGTTACTGTTAATTGGCTAAGCTTTTTTATTCATGCTTGTTTAACATTCAGGGAGAGCTAGGGATACAGACTTATCTGCTTTCACCTTTTCTCTCCGTTTTGCTGTTCATACATGCTAAAAAGGGGGATTATTGAGGCACTTGCAGTTTAGTTTGTCTGTTGCAGGCAGCCACACCTGGGTTTTTGTGGGTTTTTGCCGGATAGGCTATTTTTTTGTTAGTCCCATTTCCAATCCTTGTATAATAAACCTTTTGTTACCCCCTTTTACATCTGGGCTTGGCTTAATTGGCATCTGATTCACGACAGTAAGTTAGATGTTTGTAACCCAAGTCTTCTTGGACTCAGGCAATTTGTGTAGCAAATATGGCCATCTGAAAATATATTTTTCAATCGTATTCAATTTCTCCAAATTCCACATGCAGTTTCCCCTTTTGTTTTCTCTAGGCCAGGGCTGTCCAACTTCTACGGGCCCAAGGGCCGGAATTCCGGTCACAGATCACCTGGGGGGCCGAAGGGTCTGCCGCCGCCCCCGGCTCCGCCCCCGGCTCCGCCCCCTCCCCCCCCCTCCACCCCCTCCCCGGCTCCACCCCCTCCGCAGCTCCTCCCCCTCCCCGGCTCCAATTTACTTACAATTGACCTTGAGTTGTGGAGTTGTAGTTCACCTCCATCCAGAGAGCACTGTGGACTCAAATAATGATGGATCTGGACCAAACTTGGCATGAATACTCAATATACCCAAATGGGAACACTGGTGGATTTGGGGGAATGTTTCCTAATACCTTTGAGTTATTTGAGTCCACACTCAAATTGGGACACACCAAAAAAACCCCAAACACCTCAATGCCGTCGCAGGGCTTGATGGGGCCTCCTTTCCCAGAGGCGGGTGGAGGAGGCCCAAAGAGCTCCCTCCCTCCCTGAAGGGAAAACAAGCTGCGGGGCAGGCGCAAAGGAAGCCACGTTGCGCCCTGCACGTGGGGGAAGGCAGCACAACAAGGGGGAGGGGCGCGGAGGAGGGAAGGAAGCGCCGCCAAGGAAACTGCCGCTGAGGGACCCCACTCACCCACCCGTCTCCGCTTTCACTCGAGCCAGGCCCTTCCTTACCCATACTGCGGGAGCCCCGCCACAGGGCCGAAGTGCCAACGACGCCCACGAAGAGCCCCGCTGGAGCCGAGGCCAAGTTCAGGCTGGGTGCGGTGGCTCTCCCATCTGCGGGGCGGGAAGCGAGGGCCCTCCACAGGAAAGAGGACGGAGCCAGGAGGGGCTTTCCCTGCCTCACTCCCCTCCCCTCTGAGGGAATGGGGGCTGGTCTGGGAGCCGCCGCGAGGAGGAAGGAGGCGCGCCCAGGCCGGCCGCAAGTCCGGGCGGGACCGAGATTTCGGCAGCTATTGCGAGACTACGCAGCCACAGACGGGATTTCGACCTCCCTCGAAATCCCGTCTGTGGCTGGCGTAATCTCGCGATGCTTGCCTAAACCTGGAAGTAGGTATTATTTATTTATTTTATTTATTTATTTTTAATTTGTATTTTATTAAAACAAGTTAGGGGGCCGCAGGGAAGGGGCTCGGGGGCCGTATACGGCCCCAGGGCCGCCTGTTGGACAGCCCTGCTCTAGGCCTATGAAGCACCGTGGCTTCTTCCAGCACTTAAATTTGTAAATCTTGAATGCTTTTCTCCTCATAGACACAATTATTTTGCACAATTTATCTAATTCGTGGAGTTCCTCCCCTCACCGATTAAAACATTTGTGATTTTTAAAAAATTATACACATTTTAGCCATTCAGATTTTAAAAGATAAAAGTCATTTTGTGTGTACGTTTCCTGCAATTAACACATTTGGAAATGTATAGATGCTTGAGGGATGTGCAGAAGTGCTACTTTCAGCTAAAATCGTTGAGTCAATTTTTAATTTTTCTATCCCTAGTCCAGGGTTGCTCACACGTTTTCAGCATGCGGAGCTACTTATAAAACAACCAAGTCAAAATGATCTCCCCACCCACTACAAAAATGTAAAACATATAACGATTTTCAAATTTATTAAGGATTCTTTGTATGTATGGTCATAATAATAATAATAATCATCATCATCATCATCTCTAGTCCAAGGACCTTCTGCCTTCATGCAGCAAAATCACAATCAAAGCACTTCAGACAGATGGCCACCCAGCCTCTGTTTAAAAGCCTCCAAAGAAGGAGCCTCCACCACACCCAGAGGCAGAGAGTTCCACTGCTGAACAGCTCTCACAGTTAGGAAGTTTTTCCTCATCTTCAGGGGGAATCTCCTTTCCTCTAGTTTGAAGCAATTGATTTTGTCATTTGGGAGTTGTAGACGCTGGGATTTCTAGTTAACCCACAATCAAAGAGCATCCTGAACTCCACCAATGATGGAATTTAACCAAACTTGGCACATTGAACTCTCATGAGACCAACAGAAAGTACTGAAAGGGTTTGCTGGGCATTGACCTTGAGTTTGGGAGTTGTAGTTCTCCTACATCCAGAAAGGACTGTGGACTCAAATAATGATGGATCTGGACCAAACTTGGCATGAATCCTCAATATGCCCAAATGTGAACACCGGGGAAATTTGGGGAAAATAGACCGAGACATTTGGGAGTTGGGAGGTGCTGGGATGTATAGTTCACTTACCTTGCGAAACAGAGTCACGGCTGGCAGCGAGGAGGGCGGCCAGGAAGCACTCCAGGGCCTCCTCGCCCAGTCAGGGGCTTCGCAGCCTCCCTTCCCTGCCTGGCACGAGGGGCAGTGCAAAGCCGCTTGCTGGCCCCATGGAAGGACCCAATGCATGTTATACTAACGTGGGTTGAGACCTTCCATGGGGGGAGAGAGGACCCCCTCCGATCCTGGCCCCATGGAAGGACCCCATGCGCATTATAGCTAACGTCTGTTGGCTCCTCCATGGGCCCAGGAGCGGAGGGGAAAGAGAGGGGCGTGGCTGGCCGGCACTCCTTTTCTCACCCCCCTCCTCCCTCTGCACTCTGTCCTTCTTCTCCTCCCTGCTTCCTCCCTCCTCCTGGCTACGTCCCTCCTCCAGGCTACACGATCGACCAGGTCCAGCACCGCGATCGACTGTCGATCGTGATCGACCTAATGAGCAGCCCTGCCCTAGTCAAATTATGAGTTCACAATCTAACTTTATTTCACTAAACAAAAGATGCCATGTTATTATTCTTCCTCTGACATGTCGTAGTTCTTAGTAAGAACCCAAGGCACAAGTTACTACTACCTGTGGCTGCATTGTCTTGGCAGCAGTTGGAGTTGCATTGGTCCCGGAGCATGGACACCTCCCTCTCCAGCATCTCAATCCTGCTCAGCAGCTCCTGCATGTCCCGGGAGGAGGCGACACACTTGCAAGTCTGTTTGGGAAGGTTTATCCTGTGCGTGAAGGTGACCTGGCTCTCACTGTCAGAAGTCTGCTCCGTGTATTCTGTCATCCGGTCGTCTTCTGAACTCACCTCTGCGCCAGATGAAGCCTCTAGTGAAGTTGAACAAAGGCTGTCCAGAGGCACATTAATGTTATATATATGGCTGAAGACCATAGGTTGCTCTTTGATAGGTGTTGTGTAGTTGACAAAGTTGCCTTCCTCGTCAGCTACTTGTCTTTTGACTCTCTCTGTCATCACTTCAAGGCGGCACTCAAAAGGCTTAAAGATGGAGCCAAGTAGCATTAAGTTGAGACCAACCAGAATATTCCTTAGGATGGCATTTTCACCATCCACCCCCATTGTCTTGAGAAGGACAGGAAACTTTGCTGTCGTTCTGGGAAAGGAGAGCTTTGGTAGAATCTGAAACAACAACAACAACAACAACAAAGTGAAAAGGTTATTTAGGATACAAGAGTTTGGGATGAATACCGAGACCCCTTCTGTACTGCCATATAAAATCCACATTGTCTGCTTCAAAATGGATTATATGGCAGTGCAGACTCATATAATCCAGTTCAACGCAGAGAATGTGGATCATCTGCTTTGATAATCTAGATCAGGGGTGCCCACACTTTTTCAGCATGCGAGCTACTTATAATAAAACCAAGTCAGAAAGATCTACTGAGAGAGAAGCAGGGCAGAGCAGGGGGAAGGGGGTGGGGCTTGTCTCGGCCTGGCTCCGCCCCCTCTGGCTTTAGCTCTACCACAGCTTCTCCAGGCTTGAGGAGGCTATTGCCAAGCCAGTGGTGGCATAGCTAGCCACTACTGGCTTGGCACTACCCTCCTCAAAGCTGAAGAAGCTGTGGTAACGCTGAAGCCGGGGAGGGGGCGGGGCTTTGCGCAGCCTGGCTCCGCCTCCTCCCCCCTCTGGCTTTAGCGCTACCACAGCTTCTCCAGGCTTGAGGAGGGTAGTGCCAAGCCAGTGGTGGCATAGCTAGCCACTACTGGCTTGGCACTACCCTCCTCAAGACTGAAGAAGCTGTGGTAGCACTGAAGCTGGAGGAGGGGACGGGGCTTTGCGCGGCCCGGCTCTGCCCCCTCCCCCCTCTGGCTTTAGCGCTACCACAGCTTCTCCAGGCTAGAGAGGGCAGTGCCAAGCCAGTGGTGGCATAACTAGCCACTACTGGCTTGGCACTACCCTCCTCAAGCCTGGAGAAACTGTGGTAGCGCTGAAGCCGGGGGAGGGGGCGGGGCTTGGCACGGCATGGCTCCCCCCCTCTAGAAGTGCACCATCTAGCTGGGATCAACCTCCTTCGGTCCTGGGATCGACCAGTCGATCATGATTGACTTCCTGGGCAGCTCTGATCTAGATTATATGGCAGTGTAGAATAATAATAATCTTTATTTATACCCCACCCCATCTCCCCAATGGGGACTCGGGGCGGCTCACACGAGGCCAAGCCCAAACAACAAATTACAATAAAATAAAATCAAAACACTGGCAATGAACACAATAAAAGATACATACACATAAATAAAACCAATATACAATTAGATATCTAAAATCACAAAGACAGAGCGGGTTGCAAACACATATATAAAATGTTAAAACTCGGGGTGGGATACTCGAAATAGCATCCTTTTCAGGGGAAACATCCTTTATGGGGGGAGGGGGGATGGACTCCGAGAACGGGGACATTGAGGAGAGCAATGATAGAAATTAAATAACTACTCTCCAAAAGCACAGCCGAAGAGACAAGTTTTCAGGAGTTTTTTTTAAAGATCTCCAGAGTGGGGGCTTTCCCTAATCTCTCCAGGCAAGGAATTCCAGAGTCGGGGGCGGGGGGGCACAGAGGAGAAGGCCCTCTCCCTTGTGCCCATCGGCTGTGTCTGTGAAAATCAGGTTTCCAATGTCAGCAGAATTGCATTTTTCCATCTACGACAGGTGAGGCGTCTGGCTCCCTATCTGTCCCGGAACGACCTGGTCACGGTAATCCAAGACACGGTCATCTCACAACTTGACTACTGTAATGCTCTTTACATTGGCCTACCCTTGACTCTGATCCGGAAACTCAGACTAGTGCAGAATGCCGCAGCTCAACTTCTCACCAATACTCCAGGATCTGCACTGGTTCCCAATCTAATTCCGGATCACCTTCAAGGTGTTAGTTCTTACTTTTAAGGCCTTACATGGTCTGGGGCCAGTGTACTTAAGGGATCGCCTAATCCCATACAAACCCCCGAGATCGCTTCAGTCAGAGGATCAGAACCTCTTAGACACCGCCGGGTCCCCAAGCTAGTAAATAAATAAATATAAACAAGCTATTATTTCAGCTAATGTAATGTTCCCTAGAACAGTGTTTCCCAACCAGTGTGCCAGGGGAACACTAGTGTGCCGTGAGCCGTGGGAAATTGGAACCTCCAATCAGGGGCGGCCCGACCTAATTTGGGGGGGTGCGAAGAAATTTTGTTGCCCCCCGCCGCCACGTCACTCACCGCCGGCGCCACGCCCACACCGCCGCCGCTGCCACACCGCCGCCACCGCTGCCGGCCCCATCGGCCGCGGCACACCTCCACGGCGCACCTTTCTGCTGGCCGCGCATGCGCAGGGAGCACCTACACGCGCTATAGCGCCTGTAGATGTTTCTGACGCGCGAATGTAATGAGCACGCGCACTCGCTCCCAAGCGCGCCTGCCGCTTTGGAGCCAGCGTTCATGCGTGCAGTGCAGGTTTTACGCATGCGCGCTGGCTCCAAAGCGGCAGGCGCGCTTGGGAGCGAGTGCGCGTCCAGACATTCGCGCGTGCGCAGAAACGTCTACAGACGCTATAGCGCCTGTAGGTGCTTCTGCGCGCGCGGATGGCAGCGCAGGGCAGTGCGGCGGCGGCGGTGGGGCGGAGTCGGCGCGGCGGCACCCCTCCCAGCCGGTGGTGCCCCTCCCAGCCGATGGTGCTCTACGCGACCGCGTAGGTCGCGGAATCGCTGGGGCCGCCCCTGCCTCCAATACCCTTACTTATTAAAGGAGCGCCACTACATCACAGTACAAAATGCACAATTAATCATATGCAAAAAACACATTCAAAGTACCCAATCCTGCTGGTGAAAATCAAAAGTCTTACATAAGGTAGTTTGGCGTGGTCTCCACAGAGAGCGGAGGAGTTGCGAACCAGGAAGTAGCAAGTTCACAGAGCGCTCCTCTACGGAAAACTCACGATATTTGATGAAATCACGGAAGTGAGTGCAAAAAACAAAGTGTATCCTCACGATGTTATCCAATGTCAGTTCCAGGATCCGCATAATAACACAATCAGTTTGCAGACAATTTAAAGAATTGTCATAATCATAATCATAGCGACAAGGTAGAACATCACGTAGATAATCACATATATTCAAACCGCCAGAGGCTGAAGGTAGATAGGACGATGGAATCGAAAGCTGGCATGGGCAAACTTGGACCTTCCAGGTGTTTTGGACTCCAACTCCCACCATTCCTAGCAGCCTCAGGCCCTTTTCCTTTCCTCCCCTCAGCCACTTAAGCAGGAAAGGGCCTCAGGCTCTTAGGAATGGTGGGAGTTGAAGTCCAAAGCACCCAGAGGGCCAAAGTTTCCCTATGACTGACAGCTGTTGAGCAAGGCCTTCATATGTGTCTTTCTGCCGTTCCTGCCGGAATATCTATGTTGTGTTCATCAAAACAGGCCCAGGTTTCACACTGAGTGTATAAATACATTTTTAAAACATATTAACTATATGTATTACTGTGTTAGAGTGTCATTTTGTGTCATTTTGGTTGGTGGTGTGCCCCAGGATTTTGTAAATGTAAAAAATGTGCCGCGGCCCAAAAAAAGTTGAAAAACACTGCCCTAGAAAATTAGAGTAAGTTAGAAGGTGAGGCGAGGTGTGTGTGTTCGTGTTGCAGCCGGTGCCAGTGTATTAAATAAACTATACTGCACAGCATTAAGCTTATTTACGTTTATGCCTCGGATGCACAAATATTGCTTGTTTAAAGCCATTTCACCCCCCACTTACACAGAGAATTATGTGGTAAAGTGTCTTTATTTGCAACTGGGCAACTTTCCATTTTGGTATTGATTTAAAGTCTCTGGGTGGTAAATCCAAACGATGGGCCAAATTTATACTGCAAGGAAAGCTTTTTTCATCAGTATTATTATACCACATGTTAGACCTGCTGATTGTTTTTAAATGTTGTTCTTGACTTGCAGAAAGGAGGGGGGGGTTGAAAAAGCTGTACATGGATCAGAATTTTTCACAATACGTATCTTTTCTTTGCAGAATTACAGCAGAGACTTTGCGCCCAGCAGACGGGCAGAGTCGTGACTCCAAGCCAAAGGAGCCTCATTATTCCCTGTGCAGTACAGGGGTCAAGCTGAATGTCTATTGCTTACCTGTTGCGAGGAAATTGGTCTTGTATTTAGCTTTCATTGAAACACAAGCTTTTGGTAGAAATACACCTGCATGTTTTGAATGCAGTTCTCTCAAAGATAAACAGTTTGGAAATTGGTGCTGAATTTGTTGTTTATCTGGAATAATTGTATATCCTTCTGTTTTGATCGCTTGAGTAATTACCCTAGATGTAATTTCCTGCCTATCCCACCCCTTCATGTAAATTGTTTCTCCTTTGCTTTCTAAATTAAGGATTACTATTGCATACTTTCGCAACCCTATTTACAATCTTCTTCAGCATGATGCTCCAAAGGGCTACGACCAGGCCCAGATTACCCATAAGGCCACCCTAGGCCATGACCTAGGGTGGCAGCCATGGGGGGGGGGGCAGCAGGTCCGAACCCCCCCAAAAAAGATTTTAAAAATTTCCAAAAAAAATTTCCAAAAAAATTTCCAAAATAACATTCCCAAAAAAAGGTGCGCATGCACGCGGCGGCGAAAGCACCATCCACAGCCCCTCCCTTTGCTTTGCTGCCCTCGGCTCCAAAGGCTCTGCCCCCACCCCCGGCTCCGCCCTGCTCCTGGCTCTGCCCCCGCCTCCATGCTGGCACGAGGAGGAGGAAGGAAAACCCGACCCCCGGAGCCGATGCCACGGGGAGCCGTCATGCTGGCCTCAGAAGTGGCCGAAATCGCCCTTTTCAGGCCGGCATGGTGGTGGGGGTGAAGCCGGGGGTGGAGCCAGGGGCGGGGCAGGGGCGGGGGCAGAGCGGGGGGCGGAAGCAGAGCCTTTGGCCTAGGGCACCCAAAGGCCATGATCCGGGCCTGGCTACGACAGATCTCGAAGAAGAAGAAGACGGCATATATACGCTATCGTACTGATGGTAGCTTGTTCAACTTAAGCCGTCTGAGGGCTCGTACTAAGCCTCTAAACCAGGGGTGCCCACACTTTTTCAGCATGCGAGCTACTTATAATAAAACCAAGTCAGAAAGATGTGCCTACCTCCTCTAGGCTGGAGAGGGGAGGGATGGGGTAGCTATGTCACCACTGGCTTGGCACTGCCATCCTCAAGCCTGGAGAAGCTGCTGGTAGAGCGGAAGCCAGAGGGGGGCAGAGCCAGGCAGCGCCAAGCTCCGCCCCCTCCCCTCTGGCTTTGGAGCTCCCAGCAGCTTCTCCAGGCTTGAGGATGGCAATGCCAAGCCAGTGTTGACATAGCTAGCACAAGGCTGGCTTGGCACTGCCATCCTCAAGCCTGGAGAAGCTGCTGGTAGAGTGGAAGCCAGAGGGGGGGCGGAGCCAGGCCGCACCAAGCCCTGCCCCCTCCCCTCTGGCTTTGGAGCTCCCAGCAGCTTCTCCAGGCTTGAGGATGACAGCGCCAAGCCAGTGGTGGCATAGCTAGCACACGGCTGCCTTGGCCCTGCCCTCCTCAAGGCTGGAGCAGCTGCTGGGAGTGCCAAAGCCGGGAAGGGGGTGGGGCTTGGTGCGGCCTGGCTCCGCCCCCCTCTGGCTTCTGCTCTACCAGCAGCTTATCGAGGATTGAGGATGGTAGTGCCAAGCCAGCCTTGTGATAGCTATGTCAACACTGGCTGGAAGGCTGCTAGGAATTGTGGGAGTTGATCCAAAACACCTGGAGGGCCAAAGTTTGCCCAAAGCATGGGCTAAGGTATCTTAAGAGCGTGTTTTTGGTTGGCATTTCTGACACGCAGGAGGCGCCTTTCCCCTCCACTTTTCCCCTCCACTCCTGGCCCTTGGGAAGGAGTCAACGCCAGGAAGCGGAAGATCTGAGCTGTCAAACCCACTATTGGCAGGTTTTCGCGCATTGTGCATGCGCATCAGCCATTAACGGATTACTAACAAATTTCATTAGTTTTTACAAAATAATTTTGAAATTTTTACTAAAAATTTCGGAACTCCACCAGATATGAAACACCAGCGCCCCCTACATCCGCAGCAAGTTTTGAACAATTTTTTCTTCCTGATCAACCAACTTTTAATAAGATTTTTCAGGCCTAAAAAGTCGTCTAGTACCCCGGAATATACGGTACTTGTGCATATGCAAAGTGTATGAAAAACTTAGGTTACACCTGATGAAGTGGGTTGAGACGAATCTAGGGCTCATCCTGGGCAGATTTACACCAGGCTAAACTGCCCAGATTCCTTAAACCAGGGGTGCCCACACTTTTTCAGAATGCGAGTTACTTATAATAAAACCAAGTCAGAAAGATCTACCTGAGAGAGAAGCAGGGTGGAGCCGAGGAGGGGGTGGGGCCTGGTGTGGCCTGGCTCCGCCCCCCGCTCTGGCTACAGCTCTGCCATTGTCTTCCCAGGGTAGAGGAGGTTATGCCAAGCCAGTAGTGGCATAATTAGCTACTACTGGCTTGGCATACCCTCCTCTACCCTGGGGAAGCTGTGGTCGCGCTGTAGTCGGAGAGGGGGGCGTGGCCTTGCGCTACCTGGCTCAGCCTCCTCCCCGCTCTGGCTACAGCGCTGCCACAGCTTCCACAGAGTAGAGGAGGGTATGCCAAGCCAGTAGTTGCTAGCTATGCCAATACTGGCTTGGCATACCCTCCTCTAGCCTGGGAAAGCTGTGGTCGCGCTCTAGCCAGGGGGGGCGCGACCTGGCGCGGCCTGGCTCCGCCCCCCCCCCCGCTCTGGCTACAGCTCTGCCACAACTTCCCCAGGGTAGAGGAGGTTATGCCAAGCCAGTAGTGGCATAATTAGCTACTACTGCCTTGGCATACCCTCCTCTACCCTGGGGAAGCGGTGGTCGCGCTGTAGCCGGGGGGGGGCGTGGCCTTGCGCTACCTGGCTCAGCCTCCTCCCTGCTCTGGCTACAGCACTGCCACAGCTTCCGCAGGGTAGAGGAGGGTATGCCAAGCCAGTAGTGGCTAGCTATGCCAATACTGGCTTGGCATACCCTCCTCTACCCTGGGAAAGCTGTGGTCGTGCTCTAGCCAGGGGAGGGGGCGCGACCTGGCGCGGCCTGGCTCCGCCCCCTCCCCGCTCTGGCTACAGCGCTGCCACAGCTTCCCCAGGGTAGAGGCGGGTATGCCAAGCCAGTAGTGGCAAAGCTAGCTACTACTGGCTTGGCATACCCTCCTCTACCCTGGGAAAGCTGTGGTCGTGCTGCAGCCAGGGGAGGGGGCGGGGCCTGGCGCTGCATGGCTCCGCCCCCTCAGAAGTGCCCCATCCAGCTGGGATTGACCTCCTAAGGTCCTGGGATCGACCAGTCGATCGCGAGCCACCTAATGAGCACCCCTGCCTTAAACAATCTCTTCCCTTGAAATGAAAGATACATTTCTTCCTCCGTTTTGTGGTGCATAATAATTTGCTGCCCTAGTTTTAAGATGTTGTCACAATAATGGGGAACAAATAAGCTGGTATTAGGCAATCTTCCTATTAACTTTTTCTGTAGGGCGATTCCTGGAACTGCTTCTTGCTATACATATACTTCTGGGACATTTTGGTTCTTATTTTCACTTCATTACACATGCCTTCCAATGTTTTCCAGCTGAAAATAGGAAGATGCGTGTAACACCCCATTTCTCACCATAAGTATCACTGCCTACTCCCTGTTCATTGCTCCACAATGCTTAAGGCTCTACTCTGCCTTTTATATGCTGCATTAACTTACTTGCCAAAGCCTGTCCTGTGATAAAATAAAAGAAAACGGGCATTCCTTTGTTTCATTTAGGTGTATGTTGGGGGTGTCTTCCTTAATTAGCCTGCAATGTCTCACCAAACAACGTGAAACATAACGAAATAGTTGCAGAGTGCAAAATGAACTATCTAGTGTTATGAGCATTCATATAGACCAGACCTGGGCATTTCACGGCCCGCGGGCCGCATGTGGCCCTCCGGCAAATTCTGACCGGCCCGTGTAAGGGCCCTGGCAGGCAGGCAGGCAGGCAAGCAGAGCGGCCAACGGAGGGAAAGGGAGGGGTGAGAAGTGGAGGAGGGCAGGAACAAGCGCCGCCGCAGAGCATGCCTTTGCTCTCCTCCTCCTTCCTTCCCTTCCGCCTCGCGCGCTCCCCCCTACCTTGCACTCTTTCCCCTCTCTCTTCTGCCTCGCGCTCTTTCCCCCCTCCCTTCTCGTCTGCCTCTTCCATTGCTTGCAGATGAGGGGTAGGGCCTGGCAAGCGGCTTTGAGGCAGGGAAGAGGCTGCATCGTGAGGCAGAGGCCCTGGAGTGCTTCCTGGCTGCCCTCCTCACCAGCCGCCGCCTACCGGCACGGTGTGACCATACTCCTTGATATAAGTGAACTATACATCCCAGAAACTCCAACTCCCAAATGTCTATTTTCCCCAAAATTCCCCAGTGTTCACATTTGGGCATATTGACGATTCGTGCCAAGTTTGGTCCAGATCCATCATTATTTGAGTCCACAGTGCTCTCTGGATGTAGGTGAACTACAACTTCTAAACTTAAGGTCAATGCCCAGCAAACCCTTGCAGTACTTTCTGTTGGTCTCATGAGAGTTCAGTGTCCCAAGTTTGGTTCAATTCCATTGTTGCTGGATTTCAGGATGCTCTTTGATTGTGGGTTAACTATAAATTCCAGCAACTACAATTCCCAATTGTCAAGCTCTATCCCCCCCCCCCCCCAAACTCCACCAGTGTTCACACTTGGGCATATTCAGTATTTGTGCCAAGTTTGGTCCTGATCCAACATTGTTTGAAATGTGCTTTGACGCGAATGTGTCTGAGATAATGAATCACAAATGATACAAATGTTCACATTTTGTTAACCATTGTTTTGTAATATTTTAGTGAATAAATGTCATTTTTCCTATGACAACCTCTCTTTTTCATTGCTCCTAAGATATACTCTTATCAGTCTTATTAACATATCAAAAACACAATGTAGTGCCTTTATTATTATTATTATTATTATTAAAGACATTCAATTGATGTTATGTAGAATGTAGTTCAGCCTTTAGGTGCGGCCCTCCATAATATTTTTTGGTTCTCGTGTGGCCCCTTGGAAAAAATAATTGCCCACCCCTGATATAGACTGAAGTCACGATGAATCCAACCTTATTTATTATTTATTTCAATTATTTGTAATCCACTCTTCTCTACCCCAGAAGGGGGACTCAGGGCGGCTAACAACATTTCATAACAACAATAAACAACAATTACATTGTAAAATACGTTAAAATAGATTAACCTATTAAATAACCTTAATTAAACAAAACACACTCCAGTTCTGTATTCAAATTAACCATGACAATCTGCAGTCCACTTGCACTCTTCCTGGCGAGGAGGGAACCTCCAGGAAGGAGGGGGGGGGGGGGATTCTAGTGTGTTGAAGTATAAAAACCCTAAGAAACCTACCTTATCATCAGTTAATGTCTGCCATCTGCCCAGTATCTAACTAAATGCCTGGTCCCACAACCACATCTTTACCTTTTTTCTGAAGGAAAGGAGGGAAGGTGTCGATCTAATTTCGCTGGGGAGCAAGTTCCGCAGGCGGGAAGGACCTGCCCCTCGTCCCCACCAAACGTATTTGTGACAAAGGTGGGATCAAGAGCAGGGACTCCCCGGAAGATCTTAAATTTCGAGGTGGGACATAAGGGGAGATACGTTCGGACAAGTAAGCTGGGCTAGAACTGTAAAGGGCTTTAAGGGTCAAAACCAGCACTTTGAATTGTGCCCGGAACTGGATCGGCAGCCAGTGGAGCTAACACAACAGGGGAGTGGTGTGCTCCCTGTATGTTGCTCCAGTTAGTAACCTGGCTGCCAATCGCTGAACTAGTTGAAGTTTCCGAACAGTCTTCAAAGGTAGCCCCACGTAGAGTGTGTTGCAGTAATCTATTTGGAATGTAACAAGAGTGTGGACCACCGTGGCCAAATCAGACTTCCCAGACTTCCCAGACTTCCCAGACTTCCGCAGCAGCTGGTGCACAAGTTTTAGCTGTGCAAAAGCTCTCCCAGCCACCGCCGAGACCTGGGGCTCCAGGCTCAGCGATGAGTCCAGGATCACTCCCAAACTGCGTCTTCAGGGGGAGTGTGACCCCTAACCCTATACCCTGTTTGGCCTTTCGACTGACCAGTAGGACCACTGTCTTGTCTGGATTCAATTTCAATTTGCTAGCCCTCATCCAGTCCGACACAGCAGCCAAGCTCCGGTTCAAGGGTAGCCTCCTTGGTAACAGGTGGTGACAGATTTGGACATTATCTGCATAGAGATGACATCGCATTCCAAAACTCCGGATGATCTCTCCCCAGTGGTTTCATGTAGATGTTAAACAGCATCGGGGACAATATTGAGTCCTGTGGGACTCCACAAGACAACGGTTGTGGAGTCGTACAGGTGTCACCCAACAACACCTTCTGGGACTGTCCCTCGAGAAAGGACCAGAGCCACTGCAGAACAGCCCCTCCAAGCCCCATCTCCACGAGGCATCTCAGAAGGATACCGTGGTCAATGGTATCGAAGGCCGCTGAGAGGTCCAGCAGAACCAACAGGGACATACTCCCCCTGTCGAGCTCCCGGCGTAGATCATCTACCAAGGCGACCAAGGCTGTCTCAGTCCCATGTCCCGGCCTAAAACCAGACTGTGCCAGATCTGGATAATCAGTGTCTACCAGAAACCCCTGGAGTTGCGAGGTCACCACACGTTCCATGACTTTGCCCAAATAGGGAAGATTGGAAACTGTTGAAGAAACTGGTTTCTTCAACAGCGGTTTTATAACAGCTTGTTTTAAGCTGGCTGGAATTTTGCCCTACTGTAAGGAGGCATTAACCACCACCTTCACCCACTCTGCCAAACCCCCTCTTGCTTCTTTTATCAGCCATGATGGGCAGGGGTCTAGGATGCATGTGGTAGGTCTCGCCTCTCCAAAGATCCTGTCCACATCCTCAGGCTGAACCAATTGAAATGAATCCATCAAAACCAGACAGACAGGTGCTTGTGTTACATCCTCAGAGACTGGCATTAAAGTGGTATCGAAATCAGAATGGATCAGAGCGACTTTGTCCACAAAGAACCAAGCAAATGCTTCAGAGTGAGCTGCCGAGTTATCAGGGATCTCGCACAGAGGCATATTTAACAGCCCTCTGACAACACGAAAAAGCTCAGCTGGATGGTTCTTTGCAGACACAACGTTGGCCGCAATGAACAATTTTTCCGCGGCCTTTGTTGCCACGTCATAGGACCTTAAAAAGGCACCCAGATGTGTTCGGGCTGACCTGCTACGTTTCCGATGCCACACGGACTCTAGCTTCTTCTTTCGCTTCATCGCTGCCAACTCCTCAATGAACCAAGGGACTGGTTTAGCTCGGTTACTTGAGAGGGGGCGTTCCGGAGCAATCGTGTCTATTGCCCTAGTCATCTCACTGTCCCAGAGAGAGACCAGAGCATCGACAGAATCACCTACCGAGGAGGCGGGAAAATCATCAAGAGCCATCAGGAATCCATTAGGATCCCTAAAACTCCTGGGGTGGACCATTTTAATAGGTCTACCACCCCTGCAGAGATTAGGAGGTGCAGTAAGTCTAAACCTGATCTGGTGGTGGTCGGTCCATGGCAACGGAGTGATGGTCAGCTCCTCCACCCTCCACCTTCCTGCCATCCCTGACAGAAAACAAAATCCAGTGTGTGCCCAGCACTATGGGTTGGACCAGATATTAGTTGGGACAGGCCCATGGTTGCCATGGTGGCCATGAAGTCCTGAGCCGCACCTGAAAGGGCAGTCCCAGCATGCACACTGAAGTCTCCCAGCACAACAAGCCGTTGAGACTCTAATGCCATGTCCGAGACCACTCCGGCTAGCTCAGGTAAGGAGACTGCAGTGCAGTGGGGTGGTCGGTACACTAACAGAATCCCTATTCTACCCCAGTCACCAAACCCTAGGCAAACACATTCAAAAGTGGTTGACTGAGGAATGGGGCACCTGGTCAAGAAGATGGAATCCTTGTAGACTACTGCAACTCCGCCTCCCCGCCCTCCAGGTCTTGACTGGTGCTGCACGGAGTAACCTGGTGAACAAGGCCGCATGAGATTAACACCCCCCCTCCACTTTGTCCAACCAGGTCTCCGATATGCATGCCAGGTCTGCATGTTCTTCAAGGATCTAGTGTTATGAACACCAGGAGGGATGGGGTCGATCGTATTTCATTTGGTTCCATAGTAGCATACACACCCACACACATTTTTGCAGTGGTCGTTTGGCATTTTATTTTACAAATCTATTATATAAAGGAGGTCCCGTCATGGAACGACTGTCCTAGGCAGAGAAACCTTACAAGGCAGAGACACCAAACTTGGCAACAAAAATAGGCCTCAGGCAAGGTAGGTTTTTAGCAAAAAAACCTTTCCCTACCAAAACATAGAAGGCCCCCAAAACAACGATACAAAAAAACCTACATTTCCCAGCGTCCTCCGGGGCTGCCAACGAATCTCCCGGCCTCTACATTCTGACAACATGATTGGTTGCCAATGAGGGAGTATTTGCATAAGGTCTCTATTGGCCAGCCAACATGAACATTCCGACCCATAATAAACACAAACAACCAAATCACTTCCCACAGAAAATTTAAACCCCTACAAATCACAGACCACACCCAAAATTGACAGTAAGGCTTCATTAACTTGATTTCCCTGACTAGGCCTCACTTAATGGGATGCTGTTTAAGCTCTGAATTGACAGTAAGGCTTCATTAACTTGATTTTCCTGACTAGGCCTCAGCTCATGGGACATTGTGTATGGCCTGAATTTACAGTGACCTACCTTGGCACACAGAGCCCCTATAACCCACACTACATTCTACTGCAGTTTGGAGGAGGGTGGACCATGGATGATGGGATTTGATGTACCTCCATGGATAATGGGATTTGTAGTACTTTCAAACCCTTCATTCCCCACAGACCACTGTGGCCCAGAACCAAGACCGATAAAGACCCAACTTGGCACACAGTGCCCCCATGACCCACACTCCATCCAACTGCAGTTTAGAGGAGGGCACACCATGGATGATGGGATTTCAAGTACCTCCATTCACTTCCAAAGTACCCCACCCACACAAGCATCAACCTCTACATCAACACAGCAGACGGAAAGACAAAAAACATTGTATATCCACAAGCTCTGCAGAACGCCAGCAACACCACACACCAACAACTCCACAGCACTTCAACATCCCACCCACCAGAACAACCCACAACGACACAGCCATGACCCCACCAAGACCATAACTAACATCAATTCCAACCCTTACATACTCAGACTTTCTCGCATCTCCTAAATAGGGCACAGCAACGCGTGCCGGGTACAGCTAGTACAATATAAACTTGCTGTTTGAATAATTTGTTTCATACCACAACTTGTCTGACACAGTTACTGTTGTTAGTATTTTGCTGGGTTGTTGTTTTTTTTAAAAAAAAACCCAGAATGGAATCAGAACCAGAGCTTTTTGGGGGGATAACTTCAACAACCCTCTTGCCACTGTTGCTATAAGATTCGTTGAGTTATCATCCAAAAATAACTTTTCCCTGCTCTGATCAGATCGTACACTACAGCAGTGACAATGTGAAATTGCCCGTAAGTATAATTCATAGCTGTTCTCTTTACCTTGCACCATCTTTTCTTTCCTCCTGGGAGATGAAGTAGCTTCCTCTCCTCACATCCTTGCTGTTAAAGCATCTGTTTACTAGAATCTTTTTTTTTTGCAACACACCTACGACACGCCTGAAAACATGTTGAGTGCTTCTTCAGCTCAGTCATTATCTTACATTTTCTTAAAAATTGCTGCCTTCCTTTGCTTCTTTAATTGGTGAATAACACCTCTTGTTTGATGTGACATTTGCGGTTGCCATCTCTACCTCTGCTTCAAAGGGGAAAATAAATGGCAGTGTCTTGGCTAGATGATTGAGTAGTAAAGGTGGCAAGGGATGGGTGTTCAAATTCAGGGTACAGACAATTAAAAAAAAGTGAAGTTCTTCTGTGACATGAAAGGAGGAGGGTTTTTGTTTTGGGATGCCTGACATTAGTAATATCTGATGGTAATAGTGTCACCCAGTTGCCTGCCTGCATGTGTACTGTATGCATGTAAATAGTTGATTAAAGATACTTAGAATAGAATCCTAGAGTTGGAAGAGATCACACAGCTCATCCAGTCCAACCCCCTGCTGTGCAGGAACAGCACAATCAAAGCACCTCTAACAGATGGCCATCTGGTCTCTGCTTAAAAGCCTAAAACGAAGGAGTCCACCATACTCTGAGGCAATGACTTCTACTGTTGAAGAGCTCTTGTGGTGAGGAATAATAATAATATTTCTGGGCCGGGCTGGAGTCCACCATACCCTGAGGTAATGACTTCCACTGTTGAAGAGTTCTTGTGGTGAGGAATAATAATAACAACAGAAGAGCTCTTGTGGTGAGGAATAATAATAATAATAATAATATTTCTGGGCCGAACTGGAGTCCACCATACTCTGAGGTAATGACTTCCACTGTTGAAGAGTTCTTGTGGTGAGGAATAATAATAATAATAATATTTCTGGGCCGGGCTGGAGTCCACCATACTCTGAGGTAATGACTTCCACTGTTGAAGAGCTCTTGTGGTGAATAATAATAATAATATTTCTGGGTCAAACTGGAGTCCACCATACTCTGAGGTTGAAGAGCTCCACTGTTGAAGAGGGGCCGGGCTGGAGTCCACCATACTCTGAGGTAATGACTTCCACTGTTGAAGAGTTCTTGTGGTGAATAATAATAATAATAATAATCCTGGGCCGGGCTGGAGTCCACCATACTCTGAGGTAATGATTTCCACTGTTGAAGAGCTCTTGTGGTGAATAATAATAATAATAATAATAATAATAATTCTGGGCCGGGCTGGAGTCCACCATACTCTGAGGTAATGACTTCCACTGTTGAAAAGCTCTTGTGGTGAGGAATAATAATAATAATATTCCTGGGCCCGCGTTAAACACCCTGATTGGATACAGAATTAATTCCCCCTACATGAGGACTGGGGGAACACAGGTTTCCCCCAGTCCTCATGCGGAGGGAATTAATCCCGCATCCAATCTGGGTGTTGGGATTTCTTCTCTCCGCATGAGGACTGGGGGAACACAGGTTTCCCCCAGTCCTCATGCGGAGGGAAGAAATCCCGCATCCAATCTGGGTTAAAACATTAGTGTCCGCCATTGACAAAGACATTCCAAAATTTCAGAATTTTTACGAATATATTTTGAAACTGTTCCAGAAATTTTCGGAAGTCGATCACATTCAAAGCGCCAGCGCCCCCTACATCCGAAACGAGTTTTGAACCATTTTTAAAATGGACCAACCAACCCTAGTTTCTACCTCCTCCTTGGCCCATCTGCACCTGACTTTTTCATGTCAGTTTCTAAGATGTGAGGTGGCACCTGTAGCTCTAAGGCAGATGAACAAGGGGAGGAAAGGCACTTGAAAGCAAGTCCGATGCATTGTGAAGATTATAGACTGTATGAATATGGATATCCCCCTGCTCTTTTCTCTCCAGAGTCAAAGGCTTCTCCAGTTCAATAGCAACAGAAGAATCACATTTTGGGAAGAGCAAAGAGAGATTGACTAGCTAAGGAAATGACAGTGAAAGTGTGTGTATGGAAATAAGGATAGATAAGAAAGAGAGAGAGTCAGCCTAACAATGCAAGGATACCGATAATTCAATAGGACGGGAGGATAGATGTGCTGTAGAAACAAGAGATACAGGGCAGAGAAATCACTGACAATATACATATTAGCCAGCAGTCACATAAATTAGATGGAAGAGACAAAGTAAATTGACAAAAAAAGATACTTTGGGGATCGGTACTGCATGGCAAATGCCACCCCCCTTATCAACATAATTATCGCAGCAACCTTCAGCAGCCAAGGTAATGATGTCCTATGGTAATTTATAAACACCAGATAATGGACTCCCCCTACTACTCCGTTTACTATGGTGCTAATGAGGTGAACTGGAGACCGCAGGCAATGGAGGCGCATCATCCCGTTATGCTCAAGGCCCTTTGTTCTTGCAGAGTCTGGTCTGGCAAATGAGACCCCCCTGGAGTTGGGTGTGCTAGCGTCTTGGCTTTGCCTCAGTTCTCTTCCTTGTATTTAATGCCTTCGCCAGTAAGGGAGTCTCAGGTAAGCAGAATACTGTTTGTCCGCAATCACTTTAAAGCTGAGCTATTGCAATAGCTATGATTGAACGATTGAGATCGAACTGTAACCGAGCTTTGCAAATGTGTGTAGATGTCTGTACCTCTGCAGGGGAAAAAGTATCAGAGGGGGGATTTGGAGGGAAAGAGTAGCAGCAAGCTCACTGTCCAGAAGCAACAAATAGTTGGGTCTCTGTGTGTGCCTGCACCGTGGATATGGGATATGTGGAAAGAAGTGGAAATGATGTCCCTGTGTGACAAGCAGGTCCACAGTGCTCTTCTTCAAAGTGCTTTTCATGAAGAGTATTTTTTGGAGAAAAGTTTAAGGTTTGATTACAAATATTTGTATGGAAGATACAGTTACTATGGTGCAACCCACTATTCTCTATACCAGTGTTTCCCAACCAGTGTGCTGTGGCACACTAGTGTGCCGTGAGCGATCATCACGTGTGCCGTGGGAAATTGGAACCTCCAATACCCTTTCTTCCCCCTCCTGCCGAACACTTTTTCTTCTCCAATCGGGCTCCCTTCTTCCCAGCCTCGCTCTGCTCACTTTGCCTTGCTTTGCTCTGGGGCGAGTCTGCGCAGTAGCGTCCGCATGGGTTGCATCTTCCCCCCTCCCCTCCTTTCCTGAACATGCTCACGCTGCCCCCTCGGATCAAAATGGCGGCAGAAGTGGCAGTGTAGAAGAAAAAGTAAGTGTTCGGCAGGAGGAAGAAGAAAGGGCGCGAAGGGGAAGGGGGAGGAAGAGGTCTCTGTCGAAAGCTGGCATGGGCAAACTTGGACCTTCCAGGTGTTTTGGACTCCAACTCCCATCATTCCTAGCAGTCCCAGGCCCTTTTCCTTTCCCCCCTCAGCCACTTCAGCAGGAAAGGGCCTCAGGCTGTTAGGAATGGTGGGAGTTGGAGTCCAAAGCACCCAGAGGGCCGAAGTTTTCCCATGCCTGTTTTAGGGACCTTAAAGTGGTGAGCCTCCTTCCAACATTGTGATTCTGGATAGAAAACAAACAACAACATAACATAACATTGTTTGAGTCCACAGTGCTCTTTGGGTGTAGGTGAACTACAACTTCCAAATTCAAGATCAATTCCCAAGCAAACCCTTTCAGTACTTTCTGTTGGTAATGAGAGTTCAATATGCCAAGTTTGGTTCAATTCCATTGTTGCAAGAGTTCAGGATGTTTTTGGTTGCGTGTTAACTATAAATCCCAGAAACTGTAACTCCCAAATGTCAAGGTCTATTTTCCCCAAACTCCATCTGTGTTCACATTTGGGCATATTGAGTATTCATGCCAAGTTTGGTCCTGATCCAACATTGTTTGAGTCCACAGTACTCTCTGGATATAGGTGAACTACAACTCCAAAACCCAAGGTCAATGCCCACCAAACTCTTATAGTATTTTCTCTTGGTTATGGGAGTTCTGTGTGGGAAGTTTGTGTCTTTCTGCCATTCCTGCCAGGATATCTATGTTGTGTTCATCGAAACAGGCCCAGGTTTCACACTGAGTGTATAAATACATTCAAAAACATATTAACTATATGTATTACTGTGTTAGATTGTCATTTTGTGTCATTTTGGTTGGTGGCGTGCCCCAGGATTTTGTAAATGTAAAAAATGTGCCGCGGCTCAAAAAAGGTTGAAAAACACTGCTCTGTACCTAGGACTTTATCACATGCAGTTTGCACTCTGTTTCCCCACTCTCTCCATTTTCCGCAAGGAATTAAAAACCAGGTTTTTCCGTTTTGCCTTCGATTAGGCAGCTCACCAAAGAAGTTTCTGACCTTATCTTCACTTCACTTCACTTTATTTCTTGATTATTCACTCACCACCAGGTGCTCCGAGCGACTTACAGTTTAAAATATCATTTCACAATATAAAACATTAAAACATAGAATGTTAAAACAGCAGTAACTATTTGATAATTTGTCTGATTACTTAAATGCACACCCAAAAAGCCAGGTCTTAAGCGCTTTAGCAAAAGGTCGCAACTCCGACATTACTCTAACATACGGCGGCAGAGAGTTCCATAGAGTTGGAGCATTACCACAGCGGCTAAGATGGTCTTTGCCTACCACTGGAAGTCCCAGGAGGAACCCACGAGGGAGGAATGGCTTCTGAAAATAATGGAGACGGTCCAAATGGAAGCGATGACAGAAGCCCTTCGGGAAGGGAAAGAACCCCAAAAAATTGGGGAAGAGAAAAACCATTGGGACTGGTCAGGGTTGATAGAATACTTTAAGAAAGAAAAAATATAGATCTTAAAGTGAAATGTTTATAGTCTAGAAGGGGAAAGGGACTCTGGAAGGAGGAATATGTTATATTTTATGTTAAGATAAATAGGGTTATGTGTGTTAACTTTTTTCTCTATGTAGAAGACATCAACCAAAGGTATTGAAGTCGTAGTAAGATTTTAGAATGGAAAATCAGCCGTAGACGGTGAGGAAAAGGAGATCATCGTTAAACCTCCATTAGCTCTGCACACAGTTATAGCTTGGGAACACCAGTCTCAAGCCAACCTTTTCACCCTGGACACTTTAGACCTCTTGCTTTCCTTTTCGGCTCTACTTTCATGGATTTTCTGTTTCGTTTCTGGCCTCCAGTGTATGCAACTCTGGGAGAGCCACTTCATGTTGTTTTGTCTACACTCTTTTAACTATATGTTACTATTCGAAACTCTTAATAAAGACTATTTTATTAAAAAAAAGAGTTGGAGCATTGGTCAAAAAGGCTCTACGCCTTGTAACTTCCAGGCGTACCTCCCTAGGGCCTGTTGTGTATAGAAGATTTTCCTGGGCGGAAAGAGGGTGGTTGATCCATAAAAAATTTGATCCTAAACTCGTGGGGGGGGGGGGATTTCCCTTGCTGGGTCGTTATAGAAATTATTCAGAAAATTGTAAAATAAATCTCGTAATTGAAATGTAATTACTAACGAATCTTCATTTTTAATTGTTACGCCAGCCGGGAGGCTAGAATGAAGGGCTTGCTCTCCACACTTCCCTCCCTCTCCCCCAGGTCAGAAGCATCTCGGATTAAATTTAATCCGAGGTGCCTCTCAGCTGGGAAGGCAGGGAGGCTAGAATGGAGGGCTTGATCTCCTCTCTTCTGCCTCCCCCCCCCCCCGAGTTCATAAGCATCGCACATTATATTTAATACGCGATGCCTCTCAGCTGGGGGGGGGGGTGGCGGCAGGGAGGGAAGAAGGGAGAGCAAGAAGCATCGCACATTATACTTGGATGCAAGCCATCCACACACCCCTTCCTTCCCCCGCCACCGCAGAGGCATCCCGCTTTATATTTAACCTGGGCTGCCTCTGAGATGGCGGGGAAAGGAAGGGAGTGTGTGGATGCAAGCTTGACGCGGTTCAGTTCTTAGCAGGGAAGGAGGTGCGGATGCTCCTCCTTCCCTGCTAAGACCTAAACTGCGTCAAGGCTTGATGCGCTTTAGTTCTTAGCAGCGAAGGAAGTGCGTAGGGCATCCCCCCCGCGTCCTCCTTCCCTGCTGAGAACTAACTCTGAGATTCGGAGGAATTTCCTCCTGTTCTCCAGGCTATCCCTCCGCTTGTGAGGGAGAACCTGGGGAAACGGAGGAAAGCTCGGCCGGGCTGCTTCCAAAGCGCCCGCCTCAGCTGGCGAGAGGAGAATGGAGGGTGCTGCTGCCCTCCAGTCTCCTCTCGCGAGTTGAGAAGTGAGGAGGGGAAAAATCGACCTAATAACGTGACTTTTACAAAAAATGGCGATCCTGGGTTCGGTTTTGAAACTTCCGAGTTGGACGCCGAGGGTCGATAGAGGGTCAAAATAATTTCAAATACGAAATATTAACGGTTTCAAAGTATTTAAATTGGAGGTATCCACCCCTAGTAACCACTGATGGAAAAACGGAACACATGGTCCTTGGCCATTTTGAGCTCTAAATGCCAGGATCAGAATGTTGTAAGAGATCCGCTGTTCTATTGGTAACCAATGCAGCTGTTTCAGCATCAGTGTAATATGGGACCTCATAGATGAACCCGATAGAAGCCTGGCCGCTGCATTTTGGACCATGCGGATCTTCTTAGTGGTTGATTTTGGGAGGCCGGCATGTAAAGCGTTGCAGTAGTCCAGTAGTGGTGACTGTTGCATGGATTACTGTTGCCAGTGTTTCTGCCGGAAGGCAGTACGCCAATTTCTTACCCTGGCGAAGATGAAAAAGGTCTGCTTGCTTATGGCAGTGATCTGGGCCTCCATCGTCAACGATGAAATCTAGGCTCTTGCACTTTGGCTTGACCCCTTCTAGCACTTCTAACACTTTAACAATGTAAAGGTATTAGCCTCCTAACTCAGCCCTCCATTTTGCCGTATTTAGGAATTATGAGCCCGAACCCACTATTTGTTGTTTAGCCATGATATTGGTTTATGATGTTTGCTTGATTCGATTTTTTTATTGTTTTTAGCTGCTGACTATATTTCTGTGATTGTTTTTAATCTGTATTTGCTAGGCATGTCCCTTTATAAACCGGCCCAAGTACCTTCAGGGCAGTGTTTCTCAACCTTCCTAATGCCGCGACCCCTTAATACAGTTCCTCATGTTGTGGTGACCCCCAACCATAAAATTATTTTTGTTGCTACTCCATAACTGTAATTTTGCTACTGTTATGAATCATAACATCAATATCTGCACCAAATTTGGCACAAATACCTGATACTGCCTAATTTTAATTGGGGTTGGGCGGGATTTTTGTCGTTTATGAGTTGTAGTTACTGTCATTTATAGTTCACCTATAATCAAGGAGCGTTCCGAACTCCACCAACGATGGAATTGAACCAAACTTGGCACATAGGACTATATATAGCTAATATGTTTTTAAATGTATTTATACGCTCAGTGTGAAACCTGGGCCTGTTTCGATGAACACAACATAGATATCCTGGCAGGAATGGCAGAAAGACACCAACTTCCCACACAGAACTCCCATAACCAAGAGAAAATACTATAAGAGTTTGGTGGGCATTGACCTTGAGTTTTGGAGTTGTAGTTCACCTATATACAGAGAGCACTGTGGACTCAAGCAATGATGGATCTGGATCAAACTTGGCACGGATACCCAATATTCCCAAATGTGAACAGTGGTGGAGTTTGGGGACACAGAAAAGGTTGAGGACCAAATAATAATGCTGTAATACAGTTTCACATTCAATATTTCACTTATATTTGATAATGACAAAGTGGAGTTATACTCACGGACCACACAAATCAATAGCGTCTTATACAGTCAGACTTGGGCATATCGTCATAGAGCAATTCAAGCCCACATATTCCCATTTAGGGTCCCCCGATAGTTCACACGGTACAAAATGTCCAAATCAAAAGAGTATAATTCCCAATGAAGTAAATGAAATAGAGGACACAATTGTCAGTAAGTGGAGCCAGTCGACATATATTCCAGGAGCCGGGTTAACGGAAGTCACCAGGTCCTGCTCACACGCAGATTGCGCTTTATCAAAACAATAATTCAGTCAGGCAATCGAGGCGTCCACAGTTCTATGGATAAACACACAGATGGGTCCAGGTAATAAACAGTAGTTCAATCCCATGTACACATACAGAAATATATATACATATACAATAATTAGGTACAGTTCGATATAGCATTTCAATATTCATAGTGTATAGTCAAAATATACATACCAATGATCAGTCATGCGACAAGCACGGGCCAAACTCAGGGGAGTAAGGCACAGATAGAGGTAAAAGCATGTAATTTAACAGTCATCCAATTAGCCATTATTCACAACACCAGAAGGGGTGGCCATTGTAGTGCTTGCAAGAATATCAGCAGGAATAGAATTATTACAAATGTACATGCCAATACTCAGATGACTGTAAAATGCTTTGCTACCTGCAATTCCTCTGGATTAATTGGATGACTGTTAAATTACATGCTTTTACCTCTATCTGTGCCTTACTCCTGAGTTTGGCCCGTGCTTGTCGCATGACTGATCATTGGTATGTATATTTTGACTATACACTATGAATATTGAAATGCTATATCGAACTGTACCTAATTATTGTATATGTATATATATTTCTGTATGTGTACATGGGATTGAACTACTGTTTATTACCTGGACCCATCTGTGTGTTTATCCATAGAACTGTGGACGCCTCGATTGCCTGACTGAATTATTGGGTTTTGATAAAGCGCAATCTGCGTGAAACGGAGCAGGACCTGGTGACTTCCGTTAACCCGGCTCCTGGAATATATGTCGACTGGCTCCACTTACTGACAATTGTGTCCTCTATTTCATTTACTTCATTGGGAATTATACTCTTTTGATTTGGACATTTTGTACCGTGTGAACTATCGGGGGACCCTAAATGGGAATATGTGGGCTTGAATTGCTCTATGACGATATGCCCAAGTCTTACTGTATAAGACGCTATTGATTTGTGTGGTCCGTGAGTATAACTCCACTTTGTCATTATCAAATATAAGTGAAATATTGAATGTGAAACTGTATTACAGCATTATTATTTGGTCCTCAACCTTTTCTGTGTACTCTGGTAATAACCGTACTTGTTTAGTTTGGAGTTTGGGGACAACAGACCTTGACATTTGGGAGTTGTAGTTGCTGGGATTTATAGTTCATCTACAATCAAAGAGGATTCTGAACCCCACCAACGATAGAATTGGGCCAAACTTCCCACACAGAATTCCTATGACCAACAGAAAATACTATGCTTTGGCGACCCCTCTGACACCCCATCGCGACCCCCTCAGGGGTCCCGACCCCCAGGTTTAGAAACACTGCTTCAGGGAGATGGAGGTGGAGTACAAAAATAAAGTTCTATTATTATATTATCTCTCTGCACTGCCGAAATGGACTCCCATGGAAGACAATAGATCAGTGTTTTTCAACCTTTTTTGAGCCGTGGCACATTTTTTACATTTGCAAAATCCTGGGGCACACCACCAACCAAAATGACACAAAATGACACTCTAATACAGTAATACATATAGTTAATATGTTTTAAAATGTATTTATACACTCAGTGTGAAACCTGGGCCTGTTTCGATGAACACAACATAGATATCCTGGCAGGAAGGGCAGAAAGACACAAACTTCCCACACAGAACTCCCATAACCAAGAGAAAATACTATAAGAGTTTGGTGGGCATTGACCTTGGGTTTTGGAGTAGTAGTTCACCTATATCCAGAGAGCACTGTGGACTGAAACAATGTTGGATCAGGGCCAAACTTGGCATGAATACTCAATATGCCCAAATGGGAACACAGATGGAGTTTGGGGAAAATAGCGTGAGCGTGTTCAGGATGGGAGGGGGGAGGGAGGAAGACGTGACCCGTGCAGGTGCTACTCCGCAGACTCGCCCCAGAGCAAAGCGAGCAGAGCGAGGCTGGGAAGAAGGGAACCCGAGTGGAGAAGAAAAAGTGTTTGGCAGGAGGGGGAAGAAAGGGTATTGGAGGTTCCAATTTCCCACGGCACACCCGATGATTGCTCACAGCACACGAGTGTGCCATGACACACTGGTTGGCAAACACTGCAATAGGTGACTAAGACCACTTTTGGTGGTTGCCTGTGGGACTCGGTCGCAGCAGTGCAGAGAAACGGAGAAAAGACTACATATTCTGGAATTGGGTGCTACCCGACTCCACTTTCCCCCGTTTTCCCTCTGTCGTGGGATGAGGTTCCTAGAAGATATCAAAAAACCAATGAGATAGCTGCTATAAGATAAACAATAGAACACAAGAACACAAGAAAGGGGCAGAGGAGAGATAAGTATGCTGTACTCCTCGGCATTACTTCGCGAACGAAGATTCTTTTTACAAGTGTGCTGATGACTAAAAAGGCCAATCTGAGATAGGCAAGCTCGGTTGCAGAAAGCACAGCAGAAAGTCTCCTTGGGTGATGTTGCTATAAGATAAACAACAGAACACAAGAAAGGGGTAGAGGAAAGATAAGTATGATGTACAAGTGTATGTAATATATTGTAATGATAGTATCCAAAAGGTTGGTATCAATATAATGATTTTAAACAAACCAAAATTGGTTGCATCACATTATAAACCAGTAGTATCTAAATAAACATATTAAATAGGTTTCATCACCTTATATAAGCATACAATAGGTATGAATTGAGCAATTGAAATCCTCGGCGTGCAGGATTCACTCCTCCAAACTCCTGGTTATCCACGCAATTGCTCACACACCTTGACTTCGTTAACATTGCTTGTAAATTTTTACTTTGGCCAATGTACTGCTTTGTTGATATCCTTATGGACTAAAGAGTGCAGTCTTTTGATATGAAAGTGTTGTATTACAACGTTTGTATTTTGTCAACCATATTGAATGCATTTCAGTTGCTCAATTCATACCAATTGTATGCCTAAATAAGGCGATGAAACCTATTTAATTTGTTTATTTAGATACTATTGATTTATACCTCTCCGTTGGCGCCCCCTTGTTGGGGGAGAGGCTTACGTACCCTAATGAAGCTGTGAGCTATGCTGGCGGTGGCATAATAGCCACCGGTAGGGTCTCCCATGCCAGGCAGGTCACAACCGAAGGGTCTGACAAAGAGCGTCAATGGGCAGGATGGGCTCTCTAGACCAGTGTTTTTCAACCTTTTTTGAGCCGTGGCACACTTTTTACATTTACAAAATCCTGGGGCACACCACCAACCAAAATGACACAAAATGACACACTAACACGGTAATACATATAGTTAATATGTTTTTAAATGTATTTATACACTCAGTGTGAAACCTGGGCCTGTTTCAATGAACACAACATAAATATCCTGGCAGGAATGACAGAAAGACACAAACTTCCCACACAGAACTCCCATAACCAAGAGAAAATGCTATAAGAGTTTGGTGGGCATTGACCTTGAGTTTTGGAGTTGTAGTTCACCTATATCCAGAGAGCACTGTGGACTCAAACAATGTTGGATCAGGACCAAACTTGGCAGGAGGGGGGAGAAAGGGTATTGCAGGTTCCAATTTCCCATGGCACACCTGATGATCGCTCACGGCACACTAGTGTGCCACGGCACACTGGTTGAGAAACACTGATCTAGACTTTTGACAACCATCCTAGGAGAAGGAAAACTCTGATTTCAAACCCGGGCAGATGGTGCTCGTCTAACCCTGTAAGGTCAACCATCTAAGAGAAGGAAACTCGAACCAAACCTACAACCTGAAGGCCTCGCTGCCACCGTCCAAGCTTGCTAGGCCCCCGGCAGACGAACCTTTGGTTTAAAGGGCGAGGCCAGTTCTGTGCACGCTGCGCTCCACCAGAAAGGCCCATTGCACAGGCTCGAAGGACACACCCAACCTCCGAATCATCAACGTGCTTGTAGAAAGCGTGGGATGAGTCCTTCCTGAATCTTCGTTCGCGAAGAAAAGCCAAGAAGAAGATTTCCTACGGCATCGAATCGTTGCTATGTTAGCCGCTCTGAGTCCCCCTGCGGGGGTGAGAATAGCGGGGTAGAAATGATGTAAATAAATAAATAAATAAATAAATAAATAAATAAAACCCCTCTAGTATTCAAATTTGGGCGTTATCAGGCATTTGTGCCCAATTTGGTCCAGTGAATGAAAACGCATATCAGATATTTACACTATGATTCCTAACAGTAGCAAAATTACAGTTATGAAGTAGTAAAGAAAATAAATAAATGTATGGCTGGGGGTCACCACAACATGAGGAGCTGTATTAAAGGGTTGCGGCATTAGGAAGGTTGAGAACCACTGTCCTAGACAAAATGTACCTCATGGAGATGCTTCTTGTATTTCTGCTGTATCATTGGGCTCAACGTCATGCCTTAACAATAAATTACTCCTATGGTCAAGTTGGCCAAGGCTGAGTTGTGTAGTAATGTTGCCATGTGCTTAGGTGCTGCTTAGTTCCACTGATCTTTGCCTCCTGTGGCCATTTTAAGCTGTGTGGACAACAATCAATGAAGCCTCATTTTTGAAAATTAATAGAGGGCTGGAAAGGTTAACCAAGTATTGTGAGCTACCTATAGTAACAATTTGTTGAATTACAGGTGCTGCTGTGATGATACTGTAAGGCAGAAAATTTGACACCTGAACTGTAGTTTAGTAAACATCCACAACAGAACATTTACACCTGAAGCCTGATCTGCTGCTACCTTCTTTTGTGTGCAGACAAAGGATTACTCTTGTGAACTGATTCAGGCCTGGATTACCCATAAGGCCACCCTAGGCCATGGCCTAGGGCGGCACCTTTGGGGGGGGCAGCAGGTCCGGACCCCCCTCCCTAAGTTTTTTAAAAATTCCAAAAAAAATTCCAAAAAAATCCAAAAAAAGGGCGCATGCACGCAGTGCCGTGAGCGCCACCCATGGCTGCCCCCCTCCTTTGCTCTGCTCCCCTCGGCTCTGCCCCCGCCCGAGGCTCCGCCCCACCCCGGCTCCGCCGCCGTCTCCTTTGCGGGCGTGAGGAGGAAGGAAAGGCCCACCCCCGGAGCCGATGCGAGGCCTCCCCACGGCTCCTCCCTTTCGTCCTAAAGCCGTCATGCATGCCGGCCTGAAAAGGGCGATTTCCACCACTTCTCAGGCCGGCATAGTGGCTTTAGGAGGGAGGGAGGAGCCGTGGGGAGGCCCCGCATCGGCTCCGGGGGTGGGGCTTTCCTTCCTCCTCCTCGCACCAGCGAGGAGGTGGGGGCGGAGCTGGGGAGGGGCGGAACTGGGGAGGGGCGGAACTGTGGNAGGGGCGGAGCCGGGGAGGGGCAGAGCCGGAGGCGGGGGCAGACCCTTTGGCCTAGGGTGCCAAAAGGGCCTGATCCGGGCCTGAACTGATTGTGTGGTTTTCCTTCAGGGTATCCACAAATGTCCCGAGATTAGGTTTTCTAATCTTATGTCCAGGTTAGGGATCAAGGCCCAAAATATTTCCAAAACGTTTCTGTTTCTAGTGATAAACAAATAGCATTTGGCATTTGCTGTTGTGAAAGACTGCCCTGAATAGCCGTCAGATTAAAGAACATTATGTGTTGGTACACAACAGAGTTGGCATAGTATAGTGGTCTGAGTGTTGAGCTTCAGCTGTGCAGATCAGGGTTTGATTCTTGCTCCGTCATGGAAACCCTTGCAATGATATTGGCTGAGTCACACACTTTCAGTCCCAGAAAACCCTGTGATAGGGTCAATTTAGAGTTATCATCAATGGAAACTACTTGAATGCACAAAACAACAAAAATATTCAACGGCAGGGTAGAATTGAGCGGCACAATCCAAAGTCTATGTGTCACTGGGGATTATTTCTAGGTCGGGTTTGAGCTTCAGAGTTGCATTACACTTCGGAGCCCTGGTTTTCAAACTGTATTTGGAGAATCCCAGAGTTCCTCAGACGTTCGTAGAGATACTACATAGTCATTTTACAAAAAGGTTATGTTTATATACAGGCATATCTCAGCTAGAAAAGCTTCTGACTAATAACTCCTTTTATAGAACTTTTTTTAGAGGATCCAATTCTAGCATTATATGGCAGTGTTGATTGAACCTCTATTTCTCTCATGATTCTGACCATTATATGGTGAGATCCATAACCACTATGTAATATCTATCTATCTATCTATCTATTATATAAAGGAGGTCCCGTCGTCAAACGACTGCCACAGACAGAGAAACCATCCAACGCAGAGACACCAAATTTGGCAACAGAAATAGGCCTCAGGCAAGGTAGGTTTTAAGCAAAGAAACTCCCCCAAAACCTAGAAGGCCCCCAAAACAACGATACAAAAAAACTACATTTCCCAGCATCCTCTGCAGCCGTCAGCGAAACCCATTGGCCAACATCAGTTACCATAGTAACGGTGGCCAAAGCCAGCCAAGGCTAGATTAGAAAGCTGAGTGAATTCAGTTAAGTCAGTTGGAGTTTGAGGGTTAAACTGCCAAAGCCAAGATCTAGGAGGGAGACAAATAGGGCACCAGGGACACCGGCACCACTGACAAACACATACCCCCAGAATAATACAAAAGTAATACCTACACACAACACAATACGCACATAACACAACCTTGCGTCTACTGCTCAACCCATTTGTATGCCATTCCTTCCTTCCACACAGGCATAAGCTGACCCAAAAGACAAGCCATGCCTCCTAAAAAGAACAGCATCGGATGGCACACTCGCAATGCTACATACATCAAACAAAAAAGGGCAGAACAAACACCAGAACAGAAAGACACTGCACTACACTAGCTTTTGCCATCACCATAAACAAGGCTCAAGGACAAACACTACAAATCTGGCATAGACCTTGACACAGAATGCTTCTCCCACGGACAACTCTATGTAGCGTGCTCCAGAGTTGGGAAACCACTGAACCTCTACATCAACACAGCAGACGGAAAGACAAAAAACATTGTATATCCACAAGCTCTGCAGAACGCCAGGAACACCACACACGGACAACTCCCCAGGACATCAACATCCCACCCACCAGAACAACCCACAACGACACAGCCATGAACCCACCAAGACCATAAGTAACACCAATTCCAACCCTTACATACTCAGACTTTCTCGCATCTCCTAAATAGGGCACAGCAACGCATGCCGGGTACAGCTAGTGTGTGTGTGTGTGTGTGTGTGTATGTTTGTGTCGTTAATGACTTAAAAACAACAAAACCACTGAACGCAGACACACCCAATTTGGCCACGAAACGCCAAACGGGAAAAAGGTGTGACCAACAACCAGAAAAATTACACAAAAACAAAACAACTTCCACCTCGAATACAAAACTGCTGGAGGATGGCACAGGGCATGCGCGCCTCTCGGGCCACTTCTGAGAGTTCGCTGCCGGCCAATCAGGAGCTGCGCTCACGCCAAATAGGCAGGAACAAGGCTTGGCTCCCTAAGCACAAGTGCGCTCGCCGGCCGATTGGGAGCTGCGCTTTCGTCCAACAGGCAGGAGTAAGGCTTGGCTCCCTAAGCGCACACACGTGCGCTGGCCAATCGGGAGCCGTGCTCTCACCCAACAGCCAGGAGCAAGGCTTGCCTCCTTAAGACAGCCCTTGGGCAGAGTGGAGATGGGCTGGGGAAAGGGGCGGGGCTCAAGGCCTCCTGAAGCCACGCCCCGTCATTGGGAACCCTATCTGGCCCATATTGGGCCCTCCCTCTCACCCTCCAGGTGTTCGGGACTACAACTCCCACTACTCCAGCCCCTTCCCTGCTCTGTCCCCACCCCTTCTCCCTCCCCGCATTCCCCCCTCCTTCCCTCTTGCCTTCCTTCCTTCCTTCTCTTTAGCAAACAAGGGAGGGGTGTGTGGTGGGGCAATAACAGGCCCTGCCCCCTCTTCGCGCCCTACTCCAGCACCATCCCCGCCCCTTCCCCACTCTGGTCCCGCCTCCTCTCCGGATCCCCCCTTCTTCCCTCTAGCCTTCCTTCCTCCTGACAGATGGCCAGCCACTTGGAAGGGAGCCCCAAAGGCCATCCAGTCCAACCTTCGTATGTGTCTGTCTAACCATCCATCTATCCACCTACCATTACATCTATTTATCTATCTATGTTCTACCCATCTACTTTCAGTTCCATCTTCCAATGTCCCTTCCATCTGTCCCGTCTGCCTATTGTTTCAGGTATGGATTTCCTCTATTTTCTGAGGGCAGTGTTCAGCAGATATTTCATATTTCTAAAAATTATATTTTTATATTTCACTAGCTGAACCCGGCACGCGTTGCTGTGCCCTATTTAGGAGATGTGAGGAAGTGTGGGTATGTTAGGGTTGGTAATGTTGTGACAATGTGTTTTGTGTGTGTATATATGTGTATGTGTGTGTATGTATGTGTATGTATGTTTGTGTGTCTGTGTGTGTGTCTGTATGTGTATGTGTACGCATGTGTGTGTCTGTGTATGTATTTGTGTATGTATGTGTATATTTGTTTGTATGTATTTGTGTGTGTATGTGTTTGCATGTGTGTGCGTACGTTTCCCCACTATCTTCTCCCCCTCCCTCTCTCTGTCTGATTTCCCCTTTCTCTCTCTCGCTTCCCGTCCCTCTCTGTCTCACTCTCCCCTCCCTCTCTACCCCCATCTCTCTCTCTCTGATTCCCCCATCTCCTCCCCTCTCTCTCTGATTCTCCCTCTATCTCTCGCCCTGCCTCCCCCTGGCGCGCTCTCTGTCTTAGGCCTCCCTCTATCTCTCTCAGTCGCTCTCTCCATGGGGGCGGCCCCTGCCTCCCGCCCTGTCTCCCGCCCTGGCGCGAATGGGGAGGCAGGGCCGGAGATCGGCGATGCGCCTCCGCCGCTCTGCCCGCGGTTGCTGCGGCGGCGCCTCAAAGAAGGTAAGCCCGGGAGCTTACCTTCTTTGAGGTGCGGTCGCTGCATCCGCGGGGGGCGGCGGCGGAGGGCGGTTCGCTGATGTCCGGCCCTGCTTCCTGCCCATGGGGAGGCAGGGCCGGAGATCGGCGATCTGGCCTCCGCCGTGCTCCCCGCGGTGGCATCAGCGGCGCCTGAAAGAAGGTAAGCCCGGGAGCTTACCTTCTTTGAGGCACGGTCGCTGCATCCGTGGGGGGCGGCGGCGGAGGGCGGTTCGCCGATCTCCGGCCCTGCTTCCCACCCATGGGGAGGCAGGGCCGGAGATCGGCGATCTGGCCCGCCGTGCTCCCCGCGGTGCATCAGCGGCGCCTGAAAGAAGTTAAGCCCGGAGGTTACCTTCTTCCAGGCGCGGTCGCTGCAACCGCGGGGACAGGGTGAGTGGGGAGAGAGGGAGACGGGATGGGTTGGTGTGTTGGGGGAGGGGGTTTTGAGTGCGCTGCGCGATTGCTCTCCCTGTGTTCTTCGCTCGCGCCAGCGCAGAACGGGAGGCAATGGGGCGGTTTTGGGGGCTGATTTTGGGGGTAGGAAGGTAGGACGGTGGGTTTTGGTGTGCCCTATAGGTACCTAGTGGTATGGAGAAATGTATTTGGTGGGTTTTGTGCCTGAGGGGGCAATAGTTTTCCCGTCTATACCAGTCATCCCACGACCACTCTCATTTTATATATATAAGATAATTCTAAACACACATACATGGGATATACAGAGAGAGGGGGGAGTGCAATTGGGGGAATAAGGAATTGTCCTCTCCTGCTATTAAAGTGAGGGACAAGAAGGTCTAAGGGGGCACATGACACAGGAAAAGATTAGGAAGACTACACAGATAGATAGATAGATAGATAGATCAGTGTTTTTCAACCTTTGTTGAGCCGCGGCACATTTTTGACATTTACACAATCCTGGGGCACACCACCAACCAAAATGACACAAAATGACACTCTAACACAGTAATACATATAGTTAATATGTTTTTAAATGTATTTATACACTCAGTGTGAAACCTGGGCCTGTTTCGATGAACACAACATAGATATCCTGGCAGGAATGGCAGAAAGACACAAACTCCCCACACAGAACTCCCATAACCAAGAGAAAATACTATAAGAGTTTGGTGGGCATTGACCTTGGGTTTTGGAGTTGTAGTTCACCTATATCCAGAAAACACTGTGGACTGAAGCAATGTTGGATCAGGACCAAACTTGGCATGAATACTCAATATGCCCAAATGTGAACACAGATGGAGTTTGGGGAAATAGACCTTGACATTTGGGAATTACAGTTCCTGGGATTTATAGTTAACACACAATCAAAGAGCATCCTGAACTCTTGCAACAACAGAATTGAACCAAACTCTCATTACCAACAGAAAGTACTGAAAGGGTTTGCTTGGGAATTGACCTTGAGTTTGGAAGTTGTAGTTCACCTACACCCAGAGAGCACTGTGGACTCAAACAATGTTATGTTATGTTGTTGTTTGTTTTCTATCCAGAATCACAATGTTGGAAGGAGGCTCACTTTAAGGTCCCTAAAACAGGCATGGGAAAACTTCGGCCCTCTGGGTGCTTTGGACTTCAACTCCCACCATTCCCAACAGAGTGAGGCCCTTTCCTGCTTAAGTGGCTGAGGGGGGAAAAGGAAAAGGGCCTGAGGCTGCTAGGAATGGTGGGAGTTGGAGTCCAAAACACCTGGAAGGTCCAAGTTTGCCCATGCCAGCTTTCGACAGAGACCTCTTCCTCCCCCTTTGCGCCCTTTCTTCCCCCTCCTGCTGAGCACTTACTTTTTCTTCTACACTGCCGCTTCTGCCGCCATTTTGATCCGAGGGGGCAGCGTGAGCGTGTTCAGAAGCGGAGGGGGAGGGAGAAAGACGTGACCCGTGCAGACGCTGCTGCACAGACTCGCCCCAGAGCAAAGCGAGGCAAAGCGAGCAGAGCGAGGCTGGGAAGAAGGAAGCCCGAGTGGAGACAACCTTTTGTATTGTTATCCCAATAACCCCATTAATGTGGGATATAATGAGCATGGTGATCAGATCATGATATGAATAAACATAACAGTTTAAATAATGTACCAGTAAGGCCTTCTCGCGGACCACCCTGAGAATTTCGGGGCTGAAGCCCCTTAGCCCCCCGGCTACATGCCTGGATTAGATAGATAGATCACTGGTTACACACACAGAGGTGTCTACTTCAAAATTGTAACATATCTGAACCAGTTTAGGTAATATCTGAGTCATGCAGAAACAGATTCCCCACTTTGATATTCAACTGAAATAAAGACTGCAGTTTTCTCTGCCTGTTTTTCTATTTTTATGCCAAATCGGCAACCCACCCTCCAGAAGTGAAGGCAGTTTTACCTTCCTTTAGCTTCTCAACTGGGGCTGCTGATGCTCACTTTGGAAAGAGGCCTCCCTTTGGCATCTCAACCGGGACCATTGAAGCTCACTTTGGCCTATTTACATCCCCTATGAAATTCAAGGCTTCGAGCTTTAGAGAAAAATGCAGGAAGTTTGAAGTTTGATTTTCCACTTGCCTCTGGCAAGATGCAAACTGTTTGCAGTGACATATATTTTTAATACTGCTCCCTGGATATCCTTGGAGCGAGGCACGAATTGCTCTTGGTGAGATCGGTATTCTTTCCATCACTCAAGGAAATCTCTGGTGAGTTTTAAAAAAGCATGGCTGTTTATTACTTTTCTCTAGGAAACATTCGAATTGTTTACATTAAATTTTGACTGGAATTGCATCCTGAGAATTTGAGGTCCAAGAATGTATCAAAACTGATTGAAAAGTCCCGCAAAGCAACTCGGTTTTCAGAGATTGTTTTGTTCTTGTGAAGGCCCAAACCCCACTAGGATATTCCTCCTCAGCATGCTCCCCCCTACTTATCTGTATCTCATGTATAGAGGACAAACAGGATGACTGAAGTAACAGGAAGGAAGGATACACATTTCTCTACCGGGAATGTGGCGCAGCTGGCTGGGTGTCAGCTGCATAAGAGCTCTACTGACCAGAAGGCAGGCATGTAGCCGGGGGGGGGGCTAATGGGGTTCAGGGTTGGGATAACATTATTTAAACTGTTATGTTTATTCATATCAGGGTAGACCCTCTTCCACCCAGTCTCAGTTTGCTAGGGTAGACCAAACTCAGCCCCCCCGAATCAAAATCCTGGCTACGGCCCTGCCAGAAGGTCATGAGTTCGAGGCCTGCCCATGTCGAGGTGGGCTCTCGACCTATTGTGTAGCCTGTTGTTGACCTTTGCAACCCGAAAGACAGTTGCATCTGTCAAGTAGGAAATTAAGGTACCACTTAGTGGGGAGGCTAAATTTAACTGATTTATGAGGCCATAAAAAGATCTCCGGAAAACACGCTGAGGAATGAAGGAGTGCGACAGCTCCCCCTGGTGGCCAGATGTTAAATTGCCTCTGTCTGTCTTGTGTGTTTGTGTGTCTAAATGTAATGTGTACATTGTAATCCAAAAACACTAAGAACAAAGTGTCATATACAAAAGAATCATATATATTCGTGAATTATTCACCAAAACACATACATCACAAGAATCTCTAACATAGAGAGTAGCATTCATAAATACATTCGAAAATCTGGTATAGAGACATACCAAAATACCGCTGGCGGTACAGTACCTCAAAAGCAAAGCAACGGAGTCCAGATGGGTGCAAAGGAAAGGAGTCCAAGGAAAAAGGAGTGAATCCAGGGATATAGGTAAGCCTTAAAGGTAGGTATATAGCTAGCCCAATGTTCCAAGGACTACTTATATTCCAATAGTGCCAATGTGCAACAAGGTAGCAAGTATTTGTAATCCGTGTGAGAGGTATGCACCGTGGCGAACTGGAGGATGTAGTGCTCCGGATGGAATAACTCGGGACGCTGGGCACGCCGCAACAGTAGAGCTGCAGGGCCCGATCCGAGGCGAAACGAGGCGAACCCCGAGGCGAAACAGATCGGGCCCTGCAGCTCTACCGTTGGAATATAAATTTCAGCATGCGCCAGCCCACCCTCTACCTGCGCAGACGCAAGGGGTGTCTTTAGAGTGCATGTGCGAAGGGGGAACCAGGGGACATCCATCACTGGCCGCCATGGAGCAGAAAGGTGAGTCTGGGCAAGCTTCTCCGCGTGGCGAGGCGCCCCTCCTCCTTCACCCCCTTTGGTGCTGCTTTTCCTTGCCCTGGCATAATAGCATGCTTCCACGTAGGCTATGATTACTTATCCTTTTATCCAAAACACAGGGAACCAGAAGGATTTTGAATTAATTAATTTGAATTTGAGAATTTTGAAATCCCTGCTTTCTCTCTCTCTCTCTCTCTCTCTCTCTCTCTCTCTCTCTATATATATATATATATATATATGTAAGGTTCTGTCAATTAGAGCGAAGAGTGCTCTAATCTTAGACCCTTCCAACACTGGTATCCCGGCCAGGTGCGACCTTGGAGGCATAAGCAATGCAGGGAGTGAACCTTGAGCCACACCACATCAACATGAGAAGCACTGCCTTGTAGTATGCTGACTCAGGGAGGATATGACTGAATATCCATTGGACAATGGGACTCATGACACTAACTCTGTGACCCCTGAGGTCATGCCCCAATGGACTACTGGGATTGCTGAATCATTTGGATCTGATGCAACCTCTGCTAAGCATTGCATGCTAGGGGGGTTGGGTCTTTGGGATGATGGACAGATGTTGGAGGCGGGGACTGTATATAAGCTGTTTTTGTTTCTTGTGAAGCAGATCTGGCTTCACAGGTTTTGATACCTGGAAATAAATCTTGTAGGACCGAGTCGCCGTGTGCTGTCGTCTTTGCAGGGATATTCCCAGCGTTCATTACATATATATATATATATATATATATATATATATATATATATATATAGTGAGTTCGGTCAGATTTTGTGTTTATTTACTTATTTACTTATTTATTGGATGGGTTTTATAGTATATGGCTCTTACTGAAATAAATTTCCAAATATTTTTTGCTTTCATGGCTCTCTGAGTCAAAAAGGTTCCCGACCCCTGAACTAAAGCCTGGAATTCATGGTAGCCTTTAAATGGTTTAAGCCATTGTTTCCCAACCAGTGTGCCGCGGCACACTAGTGTGCCATGAGCAATCATTAGGTGTGCAGTGGAAAATTGGCACTCTTCCCCCTCCTAGCAGCTCTTTCCTTCCCCAAGGATCTTCCCCGAGGCAAAGGAAGGGCTCCGCCGAATGCCAGGGCCAGGCCCGCCATGAGGAAGCCTTCAGGAGCCTCGACTCAGCATGGCTCCAGCTCCCGCTCAGGGCTGCTTCAGCCTCCCGATGCTCCCAGGTTCACTCACTGCCCAATTCACCGATGTGGAGCTTCCGGCTTTGGCTGTTCTTGCGAGAAATCCAAGCCAACGCGAAAACGGCAACTCAATCACTTCCTCCCACTGCTCTGCTTTTACGGAGGGAGGAGGGAGGCAGCGAAAGAGGCCACACAGATCTATGAAACTTATAGAGTCTATAAGGGTCTATAAGGGTCTGGAGAACAAGCCCTATGAGGAGCGGCTTGAAGAGCTGGGCATGTTTAGCCTGAAGAAGAGAAGGCTGAGAGAAGACATGATAGCCATGTATAAGTATGTGAGAGGAAGTCATATATATGTTGTGTTCATCGAAACAGGCCCAGGTTTCACACTGAGTATATAAATACATTTAAAAACATATTAACTATATGTATTACTGTGTTAGAGTGTCATTTTGTGTCATTTTGGTTGGTGGTGTGCCCCAGGATTTTGTAAATGTCAAAAATGTGCCGTGGCTCAAAAAAGGTTGAAAAACACTGGTTTAAGCCATCTCCTTTGTGGAATTAGATCAAATTACTTCAGCCAATTCAGTTGTTTCAATGCATTCTCTGCACTGTTTAAATCTGCAATAGAATCCGTAAACATTTGCCCCAGAATGATTGTCAGTTCTGGTGGAATCAGTGGTACTACTTTACGAAATTGATGATCTGTGTAGCTTTCTCACATGTTGTTTTTCAATACATTCCATTTGAAATGAGAGTTTTCCCTTCAATATGTGATAATTTCTGCAGCTGGAGAACAACAAATAAATATAGAAGGAAGGCATATTAAAGCTGTTTCTCATCTTATCAGGTAATGTCAATTTTTATCTTCTGTATTAATAGCATTTCAACTCTCTGAGTGCAGCTTCATGGGAATTGCTAGTCACATACAGGGGAGAGAAATAAGGAAACAAAATATGTGTGCGAGGGTGAGCTTGGGGAAGAAAAGAAAAGAGGGATGAATCAGCAAGTTTGGCTTATCTATGCCAGGCCCCGATCTTCCATTAGGCCACCCTAGGCCACGGCCTAGGGGCGTAGCCATGGGGGGGGGCACAAGATCCGGACCCCCAAATTTTTTAAACAAAGGACGATCATCAGGCACTTCTGCACCTGCGCGCGGAATGCCATAGGCCCCTAGGGCCTCTGACGCGGCTTCGCCCCACCTCTTTGTCCCACCTCTTTGTTGCTCGCGCCGGCTCGCGCCCTGACGAATCCGCACCAGATTGTAAGCACCCCTCAGGTCCAGTTTGGTGAAGACTTTAGCTCCCCTCATCCGCTCCAACAACTCCGGGATCAATGGCAGGGGGTAGCGGTTCCGAATCGTGATCTTATTGAGCTCTCGATAGTCATTACAGAGCCGCAGCTCCCCAGATTTCTTCTTAACAAACAAGATCGGCGCCCCAGCCGGGGACTGGGAAGGCCGGATGAAACCCTTTCGCAGATTCTCGTCTAAAAACTCCCGGAGGGCCTTTTGTTCGGGCTCCGAGAGAGGGTAGAGTCTTCCACGCGGGATGGGGGCTCCGGGCTCCAGCTCGATGGCGCAATCATAGGGTCGATGGGGAGGCAAGCGTTCCGCCTCCTTCTCGCTAAAAACATCCCAAAAACCTGCATACTTTTTGGGCAAGGTAGCTGCTTGTTCCACCTCCTGAGCCTGGCAGGCCCTAGCCGTCATGCAATGTCCCTGGCAATGTTCAGAAGAAAACTGCAACTGCCTTCTGGCCCAGGAGATCTGCGGATCGTGAAGAGTCAGCCAAACGATTCCCAAGATTACCGGGAAATCGGACAACTTATTTACAAGGAAAGAAATGTCCTCTTTATGAGAGCTGGTCCACATCTTGGTAGGGGCAGTGTATTGTGTCACGGCCCCGGCTTTTAGTTGTCTTCCGTCGATGGTTTGTACGCCCTTGGGCTCCTTGGAGGGGGAAGGTTAGCGACTGCGACCGAGTTAGCGAACCCATTTAAACTCGGCCGGCCCCTTCCCCCGCCGTCTGGATAGCCTCTTCAGCCTCCTGGGGCTCCTCGAAGGCGGCAGAGGCCCGAGGGGTCTTGCCGCGCGGCTTCTCGGGACATTCCTTGGGGACAGTACCAGCACAAATTTAGCCGCTGGCGCCGTGCTTTCTCGGCAGCATCCACCTTCGGCCTCACATGCCCCAGCTGCATGGGCTCCGGTTCATCCAAAGGCTGAGGAGCCGGCACGAAGGGCCGGAACAGGGGACGACTGGCCCCCGTCTCCTTGCGACCGACCGGCCGCTCTCCGGACCCCTTGTCCCACCGTCTTCTGGTCTGCAGTCCAGCCTCCACACGAATGCTTAGGGTAATCGCCTCCTCCAGGTCAGCAGGCCGGGTGGCCCCTCTCAGGATCTCCTGCTGCATCTCTGGCGACAGGCCTTTCATGTACTGGTAGCGCAGTGCAGCGGGGTTCCATTCTACTTGGGCAGCCAGCACTCTGAACCGGGAAATGTACTGGGACAGGGGCATGTCTTTCATGGACAACCGATCCAGCTCCCTCTCCACCAGCTCCGCGTTCACCGGGTCTCCCCAAGTCGTCTTGATAGCATCTAAGAATGCTCTCACAGTAGCCACTTGGGGGGAAGCCGCCCTCAGCTGGGTCGTGGCCCAGGCTGCTGCGGTCCCTTTTAGCAGGGTGTAAACAAAGCCCACCCTGGCTCTTTCGCTGGCGAACTCCGCATCCCGGAGTTCCATGTACATTTCACATTGTCCAATGAACACATTGACCTGGGCCGGGTTGCCACCAAACCGGCATGGAACGGTCAGGGAGGGATGTCGGCCTGCCCGGGCCCGAAAATCCACCACCTCCTGCTGTAGTTCTTGAATATGAGCGGCGGTTAGCTGAGCCATCTCGCCGACTCGTCTCCGCCGGCACCTTCCGCGTCCCGTGGTGTGAAAAAGGGGTTCGTAGAGTAGCTCGGCCAACTGTCACGATGCAGGGTCTCGGCCCAGCCCCTTAATCACACACACAGAGACGGTAATCAGCTAACTATTTATTGAATAATAAGAAACAGGTGAAAAGGTAAATTGTCCATAAAAGTATCAAAGGTTCAATCAAAAAGGTAAAGAGTCCGTAAGTAAAATCCAAAGGCAAACGTAGCAAGGACTCCGCAAAAACAATGCGGATCAAGGACTTGGTCCGTGGCAAAGGAACAAGGCAAAGTTCATAACAAAGCCCAAGAAACTTCTTGGCAAGGCACGAGCCGACAACCTGGCTCCGTGGATCTTCGCTCGCTTCACTCCCTTCAGAACAGAAGTGGCCGAGCTACTGAGGATCCTTTCCCACGGATCCTATACTTCATTCCCTTGGCGAGGCCCCTGACGCTCTAGGCTTCTGCGCCAATCTGTGCTACGGGATCTAGCGCTTCTCTGCCGCTCTAGGCTACGGTGCCAATCTCTCCTGCTGGACTCAATGCTCCGTCTCCTATCAAAGCTCCGTCCTTGCCTCCCAGCACCTGGGTCACTATCTTCCTGAGAGCCGAACTCCCTTTCAGCTTCCATGGGCTCATCCTCCACTGTTTCCCTGATCCTTTCCTGCGACCCGAAACCACCTGGTTTCTCATACTGATCTGAGTCAGCACTCTCAGGGTCAGCCTGACTTTCCCAGCTGTCATAGCCGTCAGGCCATTCATCATCCCAGGCCAAGCTCTCTGTGGGAGAGGAAGGCCCAGCTAACTCATCAGCCCCTTCCTCCATGTCCTCATCAGCTGCAGCTGGCCCTAATGCAAGTGGGACCCCCGGTGCTGCCCCCTGCCCCCCCAGGCACGAAAGGGAACTGGGTTGCTACACCTAGGGCGCCACAATGACTTAATCCGGGCCTGATCTATGCGATGCATAATTACAAGATTTGTTTCGGGGAAAATTCCTCTAATTTGGAGATTTGGGGTGCTGTCCCTCAAACATATGAATGAAAACGTGTTCTACAAAAAATATTGTAAATAAATACCGTATATTCTGGCGCACTAGACGACTTTTTAACCCTGGAAAATCCTTGCTGAACTTGGGGGTTGTCTAGTACGCCAAGTATTTAAAAAATCACTTTCTGATTTGGGACGCGGTGAGGGAGGCGGGCAACTACCCAGCTGTTGTGCTCCTCCGGCACCACTTGTCTCCCACTGCTGGACTTCAGCTTCACCGAGGGGCTGCTCCACTCCATGCTCGCCATGGCTTTCCATGCAGTGCCGGCGCCGGAAGAGGCGATACACTCGCCGGGCGGCTGAATTGCCTCCTCTTCCACTGCCACCACATGGAAAGCCAAGGGAGGCCTGGAGTGGAGGAGCCTCGGTAAAGCTGAATCCCCGTGGCAGGAGACTCAAAAGCCCAGGAATTGAGACTTTGGGGCCTGAAGGGACTGGCAAGAGGGGTCGTCTTAAAGGGCGAGTACATAAAAAAATGAAATTTTAAATTGAAAAGTTGGAGGGCATCTTATGTGCCCAGTCGCCTACTACACCGGAATCTATCCATCTATCTATCTATCTATCTATCTATCTATCTATCTATCTATCTATCTATCTATCTAATAAAAGTCAGTGTTTGCGGGTGGTGGTGCGGAGGGAGGAATATGTGCCAGCGTTTCGATTGTTTGCCACTGTGGGATTATTTGCATAAAGGACTCTGATTGGACAGCCTCAGAACTCTAACATTCTAAGACACCAAACAAAGGGGATTGGTTGCCACTGAAATTGTATTTGCATAAAGGACTCTGATTGACCATCTACATTCCAACATTCTAAGAGGTGACGCAGAGGGAAAAGAAAGGCCTCAGGCAGTCAGTCACTGCGGCCCACAGCAATGACGGATCAGGAACAAACTTGGCACACAGGGGCTCAATGGCCCACTTCACAACCTGGTGTGGTTTAGGGCAGGATGGGCCACGGACGATGGGATTTGCAGTGCCTTCACCTGATTCACTTCTCAAACAACACTGTAGCCCCTATAAATCACAGACCAGGCCCAAAATTGACAGCAAGGTTTCCTTAAATTGATTTTCCTTACTAGGCCCCCAACAATGACAGAACAAGACCAAACTTGGCACACAGACCCCCCAAGATGAATCCAACATCCTGGTGCAGTTTGAGGGAGGATGGACCATGGATGATGGGACTTGCAGTACTTTAATTCACTTCCTTAGAGCACTGTGGCCCACACCAATGATGAATCAGGACCAAACTTGGCACAGAGAGTACCCATGACCCACATGATCCTAGTGCAGTTTTGAGTGGGACGGACCATGGATGGTGGGAGTTGAAGTACCTTCATTCATTTTCTGAGACCGCCATGACCCTCATCCAATGACTGATCAAGACTACACTTGGCACACAGAGCCCCCATGACCCACTCTACACCCTGGTGCAGTTTGGAGAACGGGGGACCATGGATGATGGGACTTCCACTTCCTTCCCTCACTTCCAGAGACCGCTGCAACCCCCATCCAGCGAATAATCAAGATCAAATGTGAGACACACAGCCCCCATGACCCATTCTACATCCTGGTGCTGTTTGGAGGGGGATGGTCCATGGCCAATGGGGCTCGCAGTACCTTCACTAAGTTCTTGAGACCACTGCAAGCCACATAAACATCTAATAGGAACCAACCTTGGCACACAATGCCTTCCTCAAATAACCCGGGCAGGGCCGGGTCCTCAGCTAATATTGTTTGCCACTGTGGGATTATTTGCATAAAGGACTCTGATTGGACAGCCTCAGAACTCTAACATTCTAAGACACCAAACAAAGGGGATTGGTTGCCACTGAAATTGTATTTGCATAAAGGACTCTGATTGGCCATAAGTAAAGACATGGCGAATATCTGCTGGAGGTTGGAGAGAAGTTGGGTCGGAATGGCTGGAACCCTGGAAAGGGTTACAACTCCCACTTGAATGGTTTCTAATGCTTCCTCTGACCTGAGGAAACAAATATAGCACTCACTTCTCTGGTCTACCAGATTCTGAGTGGCCTTTTCCAGTAATATATATCATTAGGACCTCTTGATCTACTAAGAAACTACTTGAATTCCCAGTTTCCCACTAGTACTTTGACCCATTAGTAGCTTGCAGTTTGTGCATTTGTATGTGATCTATAGGTTACTCTCGATTAACTCTGTTTTTCAACATGCCACAAGTGAGTTTTTAAGGGGCATTTTCAGATATTTGTTGAAACAGCCTGTGTATGAACGATCATGCTGGGATAAGTAGCTCTCAGATGTAGTGGCATTTTATTTGGAAGAGAGGCACAGAGAAAAGACAGAAAAGAGAAAGAGAAGAAAACAGTTGGTGGTAAGAACTGTTTAACCCCCTCCAATCACAATTGGAGTTGTAACTTCAGGGTTTCAGTGTCCTTTTCATGTTTTCTAAGAGAGAATCCTAGAGTGAGGGGGCAGAATCAACTGGGGGAGTTGGGAAGTGGGAGTGAGAATACCATGGAGTATTATTTTCTTGCTTGATTCGAGGATTTTTGTTCTTTACTGTGTTGTCTACCTCAGTGTTTTTCAACCTTTTTTGAGCTGCGGCACACTTTTTACATTTACAAAATCCTGGGGCACACCACCAACCAAAATGACGCAAAATGACACTCTAACACAGTCATACATATAGTTAATATGTTTTTAAATGTATTTATACACTCAGTGTGAAACCTGGGCCTGTTTCGACGAACACAACATAGATATCCTGGCAGGAATGGCAGAAAGACACAAACTTCCCACACAGAACTCCCATAAGCAAGAGAAAATGCTATAAGAGTTTGGTGGGCATTGACCTTGAGTTTTGGAGTTGTAGTTCACCTATATCCAGAAAGCACTGTGGACTGAAACCATGTGGATCAGGACCAAACTTGGCATGAATACTCAATAGGCCCAAATGTGAACACAGATGGAGTTTGGGGAAAATAGACCTTGACATTTGGGAGTTACAGTTTCTGGGATTTGTAGTTTGGAGTTTGGAAGTTGTAGTTCACCTACACCCAGAGAGCACTGTGGACTCAAACAATGTTATGTTATGTTGTTGTTTGTTTTCTATCCAGAATCACAGTGTTGGAAGGAGGCTCACCACTTTAAGGTCCCTAAAACAGGCATGGGAAAACTTCGGCCCTCTGGGTGCTTTGGACTTCAACTCCCACCATTCCTAACAGCCTGAGGCCCTTTCCTGCTTAAGTGGCTGAGGGGGGAAAAGGAAAAGGGCCTGAGGCTGCTAGGAATGGTGGGAGTTGGAATCCTAAAAACACCTGGAAGGTCCAAGTTTGCCCATGCCAGCTTTCGACAGAGACCTCGACAGCTTTCCTCCCCCTTCGCGCCCTTTCCTCCCCCTCCTTCTGAACACTTACTTTTTCTTCTCCACTCGGGCTCCCTTCTTCTGGAGGGGAGGGGGGAGGGAGGAAGACATGACCCGTGCAGACACTACTGCACAGACCCGTCCCACGTCTTCCTCCCTCCTCCCTCGCCTCCTGAACACGCTCACACTTCCCCCTCGGATCAAAATGGCGGCAGCGTGAGCAAAGCGAGGCAAAGTGAGCAGAGCGAGGCTGGGAAGAAGGGAGCCTGAGTGGAGAAGAAAAAGTGTTCAGCAGGAGGGGGAAGAAAGGGTATTGGAGGTTCTGTGGCACACTGGTTGGGAAACACTGGTCTACCTAGCTTCTCCCCTCAGTTGAGAAGAGAGTAGGGATGTGCACTGATCTGTTTTTCAAAACAGGCTTCAGCTTTCTCGGGTCTTTTGGCTCTTTCAGCCAGCCTTAATGGCACGGGTGCCGCTGCCACTTTTTTCGGCTGCAACAGACTATGCGGCTGCTGAAAATGGCTGGTTTCCATTTCTTTCAGCTACACATGGAGCATGGATTTCTCTGTGAGGCTGGGAGCCCTGTCGCCTGCCTGAGCCAATCAGAAAAAAAGCTTCTCACATGCTAGCTCGCTCTATGTTCTATCTCAGCCTCTTTGCTGCTCTTAGTATCACTTCACTTGCTTTTGGACTCAAGTCAAATATTTGTTCCTTTTTGGCAATTTAATTTATTTTTCTTAGTTTAATATCTTTCAATTTTTTTTACTATTTTGCTAGGGAAGTGAGGGTGGGTGTGCACTTGGGTGTGTGTGTGTGTGTGTGTGTGTGAGAGAGAGAGAGAGAGAGAGAGAGAGAGAGAGAGAGAGAGAGAGAGAGAGGTGTGTTTGGTTAATTAAATACGTGGGGTTGCCTATGAAGACTGCCCGGAAGCTGCAATTAGTCCAGCGCGCAGCAGTCAGACTACTAACAGGAGCGGGGTACAGGGAGCGCACAACTCCCCTGTTGTGCCAGCTCCACTGGTTGCCAATTAGCTTCTGAGCACAATTCAAAGTCCTGGTGTTGACCTACAAAACCCTATACGGTTCTGGCCCAGTTTACCTGTCCAAACGTATTCTCCCCTATGAACCGTCAAGAGTGCTAAGATCGTCTGGAGAGGCCCTGCTCTCGGTCCCACCATATTCGCAGGCGCGTCTGGTGGCAACGAGGGACAGGGCCTTTTCTGTGGTGCCCCCCCGGCTATGGAATTCCCTCCCAAATGAAATTAGATCCGCCCCCTCGCTCCTGACTTTTAGGAAGTGGGTGAAAACATGGCTGTGCAATGAGGCCTTCTCAGAATGAAGGAGGAGATTGCGAAGCAACTAAAGTCACCAACCACTTGATACGGACCAAATATATGGATGAAGTTGGACTTGATTTTACTTTGGCGAAAGGCTCGGAGCGGCTCTCAATCACATAAAAACATAAAACAGTCAAACAGCATTTAAATTTAGGTGAATGGTTATAGTTTAGCAGTCAAAAGCTAACTGAAAGATAAGTCTTGCAGGGTCCGGACTTCGCTTGGAAGAGAGTTCCAAATTGGTGGTGCCACCACAGAAAAGGCTCTATCTCCAATCACAGGGTAGCGTTAGAGACACATCTGGGAGCCTGTAGAGCCGCTCTTAGGAATTTCGATTGGACACGCTCTAATGGGGCATAATTTGAGAAGGGTCCAAGCTGGGCTCCATACAGCATTTGTGCGACTGATTTTACTTCAAAAAGTTTAAGTGCCGTTTCTACAGAGATCTTAGATCCAATCTCATTGGACCATGGCTTTTGAAGTACCCGGGGCGCAGTGAAAGATGTTATTCCACCCTGCTGCTTTCGGACTCTAGCACTGCAATGACTTACAGTGTTGCTAAGTTCTGTGCTGCTGCCCTTAACATCAAACGGGTGATGATTGACATCGTAAGGCAACAATATCCTGTCTTTTAAAATATATTTTTATACTGATTTCTAGTCTGATTTTAAATAGCTGTTTACTGGGGAGTTGTCCTTCTCCTCTTAGGGCGCTTGTGCCCGCTTTGTGCTGGACTGTGACCATAATAAAGTTTATTTATTTATTTATTTATTTTTATTGCATTTCTTGGACATAGGGTAAAAACCAGGAAGGGGTCTGGGAAAGGGGAGGGGATGGGAGGGGGGGGTGGGGGTGATACATAAGGGAATGAGGGTATACAGTAAACTCCCGTCCAGACGGCCTGCTCCATCAGACTAATCTTTCCATGAATACCCATACCTTGCATGCCCGCACATCCCCTTTCTGTACATGCTAAGTCTTTCCGGAGTTACTTAAAAGTTACCTAAGTTTTTTTGGATTAAGTTCTTTTAGGTATCGGCTGACTTTCCCCCAGTCCGTCTTATTCTTGTTACTTTGGGTCGTTGCCAAACTCCTCAGTACATCGAGGTCCATTATTTCCCTAATCCTTAGTAGCCAATTCCTTATCGATAAGGGATCCTCACTCTTCCAGTGTTTTGCAATTTCCATCCTGGCAGCCGTGGCCAGATGAAAAAAAAATCTTATCGTCATCTCTCCCAGTCGCTGTCCATAAGATGGAGCAAATAAAACTCCGGTTTCATTTCCAGTTTTTTTCCTAAGATATTTTCCACATGTAGGTGGATTGTTTTCCAAAATTTCTTAAGTATCTTACATTGCCACCAGCAGTGCATGAAACATCCTTTGCCTCCTTGCACTTCCAGCATTGATCATTCATGGAGGGGTAGCACTTTGCTAAACTCACCGGTGTGTGATACCAGTGATAAAACATTTTATACCAGTTTTCCGTCGTGTGAGAAAAGCCCATGCCCTTCACTTTCCCCTTCCATAAAGTCTCCCACTCTTGTAACAGAATAGTGTGGCCCAAATCTTGGGCCCATCTTATCATCGTTTCTTTTATAATAAAGTTTTGATTGATTGAAAAGGCTCTACGCCGAGTGGATGTTAGGTGGATAGATTTGATGTTAGGTACCCCGAGAAGGTTCAGATGTTCGGAGTGGAGTGATCTCTGGGGTTGATAGGGGATAAGACGGTCCCTCAGATACAATGGCCCCAGACCATGTAAGGCCTTGAAGGTTAACACCATCACCTTGAAGATGATCCGGTGCTCGACCGGAAGCCAATGAAGCTGCTGAAGGATGGGTGTTATGTGACCTCTCACTGGGGTTCCAGTAAGAAGTCACGCAGCGGCATTCTGGACGAGCTTACGTTTCCGGGTCAAAGACAAGGGCAGGCCAATGTAAAGTGGTTTACATAGTCCAGTCTCGAGATGACCGTGGCTTGGATCACCGTGGCTAGGTCATCTCTGGATAAGTAGGAAGTCAGCTGCCTAGCCTGCCGCAGATGGAAGAAAGCAGTTTTGCTGACCCTGGAGATTTGAGCTTCCATGGTCAGCAAAGGGTCTATAACAGGGGTGCTCATTAGGTAGCTCGGGAGCTACTAGTAGATCTTCGGCCCTCTTCCAGGTGATCTTTGGGCCTCACCAGCTGGAATTAGGTGCTCCTGCCATGCGCGCGCACACCCTGCGCGCACGCGCGCTCCTGCTGCTGGCTTTTGCTCTCGCGGTGCTTCTTTTGCCGTCGGGGCATTGCAGGAAGAAGGAAGCATGAGCTGGGGCCTCTGGAGGGAGCGCCCTGCCTCTCTCTTGTCCAGAAGCAGCTGTGCAGCTGTGCCGTTGCCGGCAAGACAGGCAGGGCAGAGTGCTCCCTCTGGATGCCTCACCTCGTGCTTTCTCCTTCCTGTAATGCCTCGCAGGCGGAAGAAGCGCTGCGCAGGTGGAAAACAGCAGCAGGAGCACGTGCGGTGGCAAGAGCGCACGGCGGCGGGGTCAGGTAGATCTTTTGGACTTTGTTGCTCTAAGAGTAGCTCGCATGCTGAAAAAGTGTGAGCACCCCTGGTCTAAAATAACCCCAAGGCTCTTTACAGAAGATGTCGGGCATAACGCCTCGCCATCCAGGGTAGGCAGCTGGACCACCCTACCGACCGGACGCCCAAGCCACAGTATCTCCATCTTTGCTGGATTCACCCTCAATCTACTGGCATGCAGCCATCCATTGACGGCCTCAAGGCACTGATGGAAACAAGAGGTACGGAGTCTGGTTGTCCTTCCATCCTCAGAACAAGCTGGGTGTCATCAGCGTACTGATAACACTCGAGCCTGGAACTTCGCACCAGACTAGCAAGTGGCTGCATATAGATGTTAAATAACAACGGGGAACGTATTGCCCCTTGAGGGACCCCACAGAACAGTGGGGGCCTCTCGGAAGCTACACCTCCCCATTCCACTCGCTGTCCCCGGTTGTGGAGAAAGGACAACAACCATTTCAAGGCTGTTCCCCTGACTCCAGCAACGGCAAGGCGGTGGGCCAAAAAGATTGTAATCGACCGTATCAAAAGCTGCTGTGAGGTCCAATAACACAAGCAGCGCTGATCCATCCTTGTCCAGTTGGCAACGAAGCTGATCTGAAATGGCGACCAACACAGTCTCTGTCCCGTGCCCAGTCTTAAGACTGTCGCCATAAAAATGACAGAAGGGGGAGCATCAGAAGTTTCCCCATTGCTTCCAATGGGCTGGAGTTTCCCAGAGCAAAAGCAGACCGTTCAGCTGCCAGATTGATAAATGACGTGTTGCCCGCCCGAATTTGGGAGGCTCCCAAAAATGGTGGTGGGGGGTGGGGGCACTGAAATTTGGACCACTGAAAATGGCAAGGTGTTTATCTGAATTGCACACCTCTAACAGATACTCCCTCCGAATGGGAAATATGGTAGATGGCTGTTCTGGGCTGCCTGCCACACTCTCTGCACTTCTACTATGGCATTTGCCCCTGATTAGGTGCCATAGTGTCTCTTGGTGGTAGTGGTGGTGAGGAAGGTCATGCCAGGCCTGGATTAACACCTTTTTGCACCCTAGGCCACACTTTGGAATTACGCTTCCTTTAAGCCAACCTCTACCGCTCCCCCATACACCACTCAGACCCACACTTGGCTGGCTTTCGCCGTGGTGTCTCCGGAGCAGAAGAGAAAGGTGAGTAGGCACCATCCCGCTACCTCCAAGGTCCCCACTCCCACCGGCTGGAAAGCTCTGCTGTGCTCTGAAGGTCTCCTCAGGAGGCTTGGGGATAGCGCAGCGGGTGCAATCTTGCTCCAAAGGTGTGCACGAGAGAAAGAGAGAGTGAGTGACCGAGAGAGAGAGAGCAAGCGAGAGAGAGAGAGAGAGAGCGAGAGAGCAAGAGAGAGAGAGAGCAAGAGCGAGAGATCAAGATAGCAAGAGCGAGAGAGCGAGAGAGTGAGAGAGAGAGAGAGAGAGATGTCCGCTTGGCGTGCGCTCCCGCAGACCAATGGAGGATTCAGGTTGGGGTTTGTGCGGCTTTTGTTCGGCTGCTCCCGAAGGCAAGAGAGCCAGACCCTGGCCTTGATCCTTCCCTCCCTCCTGCGGCTCCCTTTGGCCAAGCAGGCCGCCCCGGTTTGGTCCGAGAGCACAGGAGCGAGCCTGGGTTGGTGTGGTCTCATGCTGGGGACCTGGGAGAGCTCCACCCAAGCAACGCCCTTTCTCTCCCCTCTTCCTCCCTCCCTCCCTTCCTCCTTTACTTTCTTTCCTCCTAGTTGCCTCCTACTCCTCCTTCTCCCCTCCCTCCCACCGCCCTCTCCCGGACTCTGCCGCTCAGCTCTGGCTGCAGGAATTTACTGTTTGGGGGAGCCGGGGGAGTCGCCATTGAGACGGCTTCCTCGGGAGCCAGGAGATCAGGTCAGCCAGAGACCCGCGGGCAAATCAATGGATCAATGCGAGGGCCCCGCTGCAGCCCAGAGAGCGAGAGACTTTGCCGGGAGAAGGAGCGAGGAGGGGCATGAGAAAGGGGGAAAGAGAGGCACAGACCACTTTTTAATTTTTATTTTTTTGGTCCGTGATTTGCGCCCCTTCTTGGCCTGCGCCCCTAGGCCATGGCCTATGTTGGCCTTATGGGTAATCCGGCCATGCCCCATCTGTTTCCCTTTCTTCCCAGCCCCTTGAAGTGGGAGTTTCAGCACAGCTCAGGAAAGAGCTGGCTCTGGGTATCCGCTTGAGGAAATCTGCCAATCCCTTTATTCAGAATGACTCACTCAGAGCATGCTTTTGTTCTTCAGATGAGAATTTATGCTGAGCAGAAGTTTTCTCGGAGACTGAGGAGGCAGAATGAATGGCTGGAAGCAGAGTTCCTATTGAGGCACTTTTAATCATGCCCAAGGCAAATAAAACTGTAGGTGTGGCGCGTCCCCTACGTGTGAATGAAAGAGTCTCCATACATGAGCAATCACTTTCCTCGGACACCGAGTGTAAAATAGGTTCATATTTTGGTGCTTGAAAAATGGCTTTTCTTTTTGAAAGCTCGTAATAGGAGTGCAATGGTTTGTGAAGACAGCAGCAATATTCACCCATATAGATTTATGTGACATTTCAGGCTGACAACCCATTGCTTTGTTGAGCACTTATTTTTCAAGAGGAGCATATTCTTTAAAAAGATGAAATGGCATACATTAATAAAAGTAATTTAATCACCTGAGCTTTAGGCTAGTGAGGATGCTGCACATTACACAAATAACAATGGCACTCTGTTATCTGTCAGGAATTTTGCTATTATGCCCAGAATAATCAAGGGCAATTGCAGATATGCCTGAGATAGTTCCCAAATAACACGGATGCTCCTTTTTACCTTTGAAATCCCCAGTTTCATTTGGGCCAGACACAGGACCGGACTAAGGTAATTTTAAATGGTTAGTGAACATTATTTTGGTCCCCCCCCCTCTCTGGCCTCGTGCGGTGAGCCTTCTCACACTCGGGCCCAGATTACCCATAGGGCTAACCTAGGCCATGGCCTAGGGACGCAAGCCGAAGGGGGGGGGGTGCAGATCACGGACCAAATTTTTTAATATAAAATCATTTAAAAATCACACCGCGATTGTCTCCTGCTGCCTGGTACCCAAAAGGAGGTGGAGCCAAGGCCGCTGTCTGGCGGGCGGGGGAATGCGCCCTTTACCTAGATGGCACCCCACGCAGCGGTGTCCTTTGTCTACCAGTAGGACCGCCCCTGGCGGCAGAAGAGGCTGGGAAGAAGGGAGCCCAAGTGGAGAAGAAAGAGTGTTCGGCAGGAGGGGGAAGAAAGGGTATTGGAGGTTCCAATTTCCCACGGTACACCTGATGATCGCTCACCTGATGCTGCGGCACACTGGTTGGGAAACACTGCTACAAATAACTCAAAACAGGCTTTATTGAACAAAAGATGAGTTATCTACTCTCAGACACTTTACTTGGTTCCCCAGAAGGAGAAAAGAAAAATACATTACAGTCTCTTCGTTGCTTGTTTCAGGAGGCTTCAGCCGGATGCTCTCCAAGTCCTATAACCATCCTATAAACAATCATATAACCGCCTTACCCCGTATTCTCCCCCGAGATCACTGCGTTCAGATGAACAGAATCTGTTGTTAGTACCATCAATCCGCTCCTGCCATCTATCCACGACCAGACAGAGAACCTTTTCTGTAGCTGCACCGGTGCTTTGGAACTCTCTCCTGGACAGTACCCAAGCCATCTCGGAGTTGGCCCCCTTCCGAAGGGCATGTTAGACCGCCCTTTTTGGCCTAGCCTTTAACTAGGCACACTGAACTAAGAACTGAGTCGTATGTCATCCCATGCCCTGTGTTGTGATGTAATGTGTTTTAATGTGTTTTTATGCTTTTATTGTAGGGCCACATGTCGACATGTTGTGACATGTTGCCCACTTATACTATTGTCACCCACCCCGAGCCTGCTGGGAGGAGCGGAATACAAAATCGAACAATAAATAAATAAATAAATAAATAAGTCCTCTCTGTCTTAATGGTCTTGAGGTAAGGACACTCAAGACTCCAGCCAACTGGCCTATATTGAAGGGATGGTACCTTCCTCTGGATGCTAGCCGACTAGTTTGAAGGTGCCGGGGTTTCCTCAGAGCTACCCAACCATCCAGTATGTTGGGCTTTCTGTATGAGACCCAAGGAAAGTCAATTTGTCTTTGTTGAGAGATGGCTTGACCAAGGCTGGCCCTGGCAAACCTTCAGATATGTGCTCTTCTGGAGAGATCCAGAAAAGCTCTGAAAACAAAATTGCTAGATTCTGATGTCCCTTGGAAAAGAGGTGGAACAAACTTAATTGGGCTCTGTTAAACAATGATTGACAGGTGTAAAGAACCAATCAATGCAACCAAACCTTTGCAAAACTGAGCCGGCTTGCAGAAACACAATACAACAGTGCAAACCTTTGCAACTTAAAGATTTTGATACAGATGGCGCTTGCTGTGCTGTCACAAGCTACATCCTTCCCAGAAGAGAATAACTATTCATGATCCCTGTATTCTCTGAAAATAGTAGGTCTGAATTCCTGTAATTTCACCTAGTCAACAAGTACACCTTCCTAGAGTACTCAAGCAATACTCACCCCCTTTTTCAGCATGGGTCAAATATTATCCATATACTCCTTAACCAGATACCTTGACTACATGGAAAATCTTTTCACCATGAAAATGTTATTGTCAGGAATTTGGGATATGCAGGTTACATAACAGATCTGGGTTTTGGTGGTTTTGATGCCATCTTACTAGCTGCAAATTCAAGGGTAAAATGCTCTGCTGATTAGAATGCGTCTATATGGAGGCTGAAAGCTGTACTTCACTTGACTGATTGTAGATCCCATTGGTTTAATAATTCATGCTTGCTGTTGTGATGGGAGCTGTGCATTATGTTGCTTTCATTGTACATTTTTCACAGTTTTATTGAATTTTCGCTGCACACTTCAATAAGGACCTGGGTATTCCCACAGGAAAGAAGTCGGTGGCTTAATAATAAAGGTTCTGGGTGATATAATTTCATTTGTGCTTTAACAAGTACGATTGCTCAGCTCTTGAAATATTTGACTCCTGCCCAATATTCAAAATGGCTTATGGTTTGCTTGTCTGTGAATTGTTTCTATGTTACCATGTATAAATAGTAGACCTGTGCGATCAATGGGGAAAAAAGTTTCAATACCCATTACAAAATTAGGGAATGGGGAAAAATATTTTCTAAAGTGTTTCCAAAGTTGGAAGGGGTCTGTATCATAATTATTAGGGCTGGTTGATCCATTTAAAAAATTGTTTCTAAACTCGGGAGCCGCTGTTGTTTCGAAATAGAAAAGGTTCCGAAAATTTTTGGGAAAATTTCGAAATTGGTTCGTTTTATTTACAAAATTTATTCTTATTTCGTTATTGGTGCCACGCATGCGCAGTGCGCAGGGGATGCCTGTCTCCATGCCCCCTCGCCAGCTCAGAATCAACCCGCGATATCTCTAACGCGGGTTGATTCTCAGCTGGCGAAGAGGGATGGAGTGCTTGCCCTCCACTCTCTCTCGCCACCTGAGAACCAACACAGGTTAAAGTTAACCCGCATTGGTTAACAGCTGATGGGGGAGCATGGAGGGCAGGGCCTCCATGCTCCCTTGCCACCTGAGAACCAGCACGGGTTAAAGGTAACCCGCGTTGTTTGTCAGCTGGCAGAGGGGAGTGGAGGCATCGCTCTCCTCTGCCAGCGGAAAGAGAGGAAATTATAACGACATAATAACGTGCCCTTTACAGAAATGACGGGACCCAGTTTCTGTTTAGAAATGTCACTTTCTGGTTGCTGGCTGTGGGTCGAATTAGGGTCTAAATTGATTTTAATATGAAATAATAACGGGCTTTTTGCCGTCACACCAGGCGCTTTTTAAGAGGACTAAAACTGCGATGTGGTTTCCTATATGCCTGGTGGACTGCAGGATGCCTACTGGGGAATCTCAGGAGTCCAGGAACCCAAAAGAAAGCACTCCAGGGTGAAGTTGAAGAACAAACAGTTTATTCAGATAGCTACCATATACAACAAGCTGTGCTAATCACAGCAAGGTATCATTAGCCTACCTAACTCCAGCGGTCAAGCGATTCCGTTGGTCAAGCAGTACTTACAGTGGCCTATACACAGCTAACCTGACTGGCCAAGCACATCTGATCTCTTCTTCAGCCTGAGAAGCACTGAAGACTTTCAAAATGGAGATTCCCATCCCTAGGAAGAAAAGGGGCGGGCTCCAAACCAAAAGGATACTTTTGCAGCCAATAAATGCAACGTCCTATCAAACAGGCTGCAAAGTTTAGCAAAAGATTAACCAAAAGGAATACATCTTGCAAAGCTCAAGCAGCAAGCTTTGCAAAACTGGCTGCAAACCTCTAAATGATTAACTGACAGGATGCCAGTGGGTCTATGGCAGGGGTGCTCACACTTTTTCAGCATGGGAGCTACTGATTAAAAAAACAAGTCCCAAAGATCACCTACCCAGAAATGTAAAACGTATAACTATTTTCTTATTTATTTATTTATATTTATTATTCATTTTTATGTACCGCTCCTTCCAGCAGGCTCAGGGCAGTTTACATAAAATGAAGTTATAAAACATCACATTTCAATTTAATAACAGCAATATAAAACAGAGCATAAAAATACATCCAACCACCCCATTTCTCCCACACTACCATATTACCACACATATTATCAGCCAGAAAGTAAGAAGAGAGGCTGTTGAACTGCAAGGCCATTTAATACTCAGCAAGGTAAACAAAGGGACATGCAAAAATACATCCAACCACCCCATTTCTCCCACATTTCCATATTCCCCAACATATATTTCTCAAGGAACAAAGCAAGCAGAGAGGCTTTGGAGCTAAAAGGCCATTTTAAACATTAAAAATAAACAAAGAGACATGCCACAGAACAATCAAGCACCCACCCCCAAGTAAAAAGACCGACCTTTGAGATGCGGTAAGAAAATGACCCCAAAGCGTCCTTCTCCTCCTCCTCCTCCTCCTCCGTCATTGCTCCTATTTCCACGCCGCCAGCATGCGTACCACCTCCAAGAGCTCACGAGAAGTCCGAGAGGCAGAATGGGCGCTTCTGCGCATGCGCGCGGGGCCAGCCATGCATCGCATCATCCAGGCCCGCCCCCTTTGGTCTCCTATGACTCTGAGTGGCTGGGAGGACGGAGGGGGAGGAGGAATCCAAAAGAGGGGGCCCATTCTGCCTCTTGGACTCTGGAGCTTTTGGAGGCGGCGCGCGAGCAGGGAGCGGGGAGGAGCAACGACGGAGGACTTCTTTGCAGTGTGCAGGGGTGCGTGAAGAGGACCAACTGCAAAAAACCTGGTCAGGGGCCTCAAGATCACCAGGATGAGGCCCAAAGATCACCCTGGTGATCCCGATCACCATTCTGAGCACCCCTGGTCTATGGCAACCCTAAAGGAAAATGCAAAGGGATTCTGTATTTTAGAACAGGGGACAATACGAAACAGGTGTCTGGAAGACGGAACAGTTTTCTAAGGATAACGACTGGAGATATCCACCCCTAGTAATTATAATGAGTTAACTACGTTTTGGTTACTTTTCTTCAAGTAATTGTGCCAATGGGGAAACTTTAGGGGTGCCTTTCTCCCTCATGTTTTGAGCTATTGGCACAAAACTTGTTATGATTATAGAACACATTTACCACTGTCACTCCATCAAGTTTCAGAATATTTCATTCATCCACGGATTTTAGAGGAATTTTCAATTTTTTTACAAACAACATTTTTTTAAAAAAATAAAAATGACAAGAGCTATCTTGAATTTTCTATACAATGACACAAGATAATAGGGGATCATGCTCCTCAAGTTTCAGAAATATTCATACATCGACTGATTTTTGGGATTTAAAAAAAAGTTTTGACAAAAACATTTTTTTTAAATAAAAGCTACAACAGTGATCTCATTGAATGCCTTTAACCGAGAGAACTTCAATTTAGGGATCTCTTTCCAGCCCAATACATATATAGTATTGAAGTATCAGTCAGTCCTCCTCTTTGGAGATTCAACAATGTAGTGGAACTGTGGCTGCTGCTAGGAGGAATAAATAACTCCCCTATCCTAATTGGGGCTTTCTGATGCTGTGCAGAATTCTGGGAAATGTAGTGTAGAGCAGAAGCTTTTGAATTTTTGGCCATAGGACTCCTCAACTTGCCAAACTACATTTCCCAGAATTCCGAGCTCTCTGAGTCTGCTGTTTTCCTCTCCTCTGTTGCACTCCAGAACAGGAAAAGCCCCCTGACTTAAAACACACCACATGATGAGTGAAAAATCCAATCCTTTTATTGAAGCTAAATAAAATAGCCAGTAGCAATAGAGGCTTATAAAAAGTAAGAAAGTTCCAAAAAGTATAAAGTCAGTAAAATGCAGTAACATAAAGCAGTGTCCACAAAAGATATAAAAACATTCCAAGGCAATAATAAACCGGACAGGAATCATCAGGATACAAAGGCAATCCAGGCAATGTTAGCCAATATCCACAAGGCTAGAAATCCACAGAAACAAGACTCCTTGAACAGGCTAGAAATCCACAGGAACAAGATCACTTGAACAAGAATACCAAGGTACATGAAGCTTGATTCCGAACGATGCCTGATCTTAATGGATTTTTCCTTTGAGGCAAACCTTATATCATAAATCCCAAAAATTGGTTTCGTTTCCCTCCACTCTTGGCTCTTATCTGACTAAGTCTTTCAGAGCGAAAAAGACAGCGTGTAGGCTGATAAATAAACAATAAAGGCAAATACACAATAGGCAATTATGTGAGCAATAATAGAGTCATCTCTAGTTCATACACATATATTGTAGAAAAGGAATACAAGCATGAAATATACACATATCACAAGGTGAATACCAGCATAGTATGTATCAACATAATAGCGGTGAACAGGCTCACGCAGGGGTGAACCGAGATGCCCAGGCTCAACGGAGGAATGTTGTGGTAAATGACCAGGCACAGTCCCGGAGGCCTTCCCAAACAGAGGAAAATGTTCAAAATAATATAAAGTTCAAGTGAGTTCTCACAACAATGTGGCAATCAATAGGGAAGGTCGTCCTTCGACGAAAGGGTCTTGCGCGCCTTCGTTTCTCCCCCGTAGGGGCTTCCTCAGGGCCTGGGGCGTGGCCTGAATGGCGAAATCTGGAGGCAGTATCTGTAGATACTGGGCTAAAAGCCTACAGATACTGCCTCCATCTGCGGTGCTCCTGTTGCTCCCTGCCTTGTGCTTCGACGCTCATGAGACGCTCGTGAGATTTCGCCATTTAGGCCACGCCCCCGGCCCTGAGGAAGCCCCTATGGGGGAGAAACGAAGGCGTGCGAGACCCTTTCGTCGGCCCAAGGACGACCTTCCCTATTGATTGCCACATTGTTGTGAGAACTCACTTGAACTTTGCTCTAAGGTGAATAAGTTTTGGAAAGAAATCCACGAATCTTGTGAGAAAATATTGAAAAAGAATATAATAATGAAACCGGAATACTTTCTACTAGGAATTATTGATGATGATCTGGATCTAGACCAAAACGAAGACATCTTATTCTCTTACCTGATAACAGCAGCAAGAATAGTTCATGCAAAGAAATGGAAACTAAAGAAGATGGCAACTATCGAAGAATGGTTGAATAAGATGGAGGAAATAAAAGATATGGATAAATTAACTTATGCCCTAAAGATATCATACGGAAGACCGATAAAGAATACAGACTGGAAACTATATGAAGAGTTCAGAAAAAATTATTAATAAACAAACTTTAAGAGAGAAAAAAGCGACTTTAAAAAGTACTGTTCAAATGACCCCAGAGAAAAACAGGAGAACAATTATTAAGGGAGAAGCCCATGGCAAAAGAATGGAAAGAACTATGACATATGAGACTAATAATGCCTAAATGATAATTCGGAAGTTACAGAACCCCCACCCAGACCCATGTCCCTTTTACTATCTCTACCCTTTCCACCACCCCCTTTCCCTTCCCCAGTTTTCCTTAGGCTATACCTTCCCCTAACTCCCTTAGTTAGGTTGTTTTATGTATGTTTGAAAACCAATAAAATTATTTTTTTTTAAAAAAACAAAACACCTGAAAACCTGGCTTTTCCGCTGTGCCTTTGGAGAGTAATTATTTAATTTCTACCATTGCTCTCTTCAATGCCCCGTTCTTGGAGTTTATCCCCCTCCCCATGTAAAGGATACTATTTCGCTTATCTCACCCTATATTTGTGCCTGTGGCCTGCCCTGTCCTTGTGATTTTAGATAGCTAGTTACCGTATTTTTCGCACCATAAGGCGCACCTGCTGATAAGACGCACCTAGATTTTAGAGATGGAAAATTGGGGGGAAAAATGGGGGCTGTCTACTATATGGGACACTAATATGGAGGGGGCGCTGGAGCAGAGGGGGCGGTGACTCCCTCCCTCCCTCCGGCCTCTCTTCTGGCCGTCCTTGCAGCGGCGCGGCGGCGAGGCCTTCCCTCCCTTCCTCCTCGCCAGAGGCGCGACGGAGTGACGTCACGAAGATGCGCCTCTGGCTTCGGGCCCCTTCCGGAGACGCAGCGGTAGCAGCAGCAGCGCCCGGAAGGGCCGAAGACAGAGGCACATCTTCGTGACATCACTCCGTCGCGCTCTGCCGAGGAGGAAGAGGGAGGGAGGGGCGCAGCCGGGAGCCGCCGGGGGGCGCGAATATAGCGTGAGTATATCGCCGCCCCCCCCTGCTCCAGCGCCTCCCCCTGCCTGCATCTTCGCTCCATAAGACGCGGCTCATTTTTCTTCCTACTTTGGGAGGAAAAAATCTGCGTCTTATGGTGCGAAAAATACGGTATATACTGTTTTAAATTTATATGTATGTATATTTATTGGGTTTATTGTTGATGCTCTTGGTTTTATTTTGTTGTAATTTGCTGTTTGGGCTTGGCCTCATGTGAGTCGCCCCGAGTCCCCACTGGGGAGATGGGTACGGGATACAAATAAAGATTATTATTATTATTATTATTTGTCTCGCTTGTGCTGAAAATGAAACTGATTTCCGAGTATTACGGAATTTACACAAAAAAAGTATTGGGCAAGTTTTGATTCGGAAGTTTTTGCATGGGTGCCACCCCATGTTTCTTAACATCTGTTTGTATATACAAAACTTACACATTAGGTATGACTAACGATTTAAAAACGAAGAGTTGCACGCCCCTAATAAATAGGTGTCCTGACAGTTATTACCTAATCTAAATTCATGCTAGCATTTTAGCAACTCCTAAAAAATGAATACCCTGTTATCATGTATGCTTATTTCCCGACAGTATATTACATCCGCCCTATTCTCCGGATTTAGCCCCGAGTGACTATTTCTTGTTTCCAAACCTGAAGAAATGGCTCGGCAGAAAGAGATTTGACTCCAATGATGAAATCATCTCACAAACAAATATCTATTTTGATGACCTCGACAAATCTTATTTTTTGGAAGGGATAAAAAAAATGTGAGAAACGTTGGACAAAGTGTATAGGGCTCAAAGGAGAGGACGTTGAAAAATAAAATGATTTCTTATCCAAAAACCTGTGTTTCATTCAAAAAGTCACGGACTTATTGACCTGCCCTCGTATGCAGGGGCGGTCTCACCTCTCCTGGGGGGGTGCGCGAGCCTCATTTCTGCGCCCCCCCATGGCTGCTGGACGCGGCAGCAGCCAAGGCGACGCCACCCGCGCATGCGCAGTGACGTCACACGCAGCTGCACGGCGACATCATGCACACCTGCACATGCGTGGTGACGTCACGTGAAGCTGCGCGAGTGCGTCACGAACGCCTGCGCATGTGCAGTGACGTCCGGCGCGGCTACATCGCCGCCTGTGCCGCCTGCGCCACCGGCTGCATCACCGGCCGCGCCGCCGGGGAGCACTGCCTCCCGGGCAGGAGGCGTGGCGGAGGGGCGGCCAGCGTTGTGGCGCCCTCGCAGGCAGCGACGCCCCTCCCAGGACCCGTTGCCCTACGCGGCCGCTTACATGGCGGAATGCCAAAGGCCGGCACTGCTCGTATGAATGAATTGATAGACCTCACCACCTCTGAGGATGCCTGCCATAGATGCAGACGAAACGTCAGGAGAGAATGCTTCTAGAACATGGCCATGCAGCAAGAAAAGCCTGCAACAACACAATTGATAGGCTAGTGTGAACAGGCTGCTCATGTGTGTGTGTGTTGTGTGTGTGTGTTGTCCACTGAGTTATTATTATTATTAAACTTTATTTATTCCCCGTCCCATCTCCCAGAAGGGACTCGGGGCAGCTTACATGAGGCCAAGCCCAACAACACATAGTAAAATAACACAACAGCAAATAAAACAATACAATCACTATAACTTAATTAGCAATAAACAACAACAGCACAGTTTAAAAGCATGATGGCTGGGCCAGATCTAAATTATTAAAAAAAAATAAAAATAATAATACTGAGTTCCAGCAAGATGGAACACTTCTGCCCCATACAACATATAGGGAAGATATCTAATTTTTCTCTGTATGAAGGTTTTGAGAACATATAAGGAGGATAGAAATTTAATTCCTTCTTTCCATGGTGTCACCTCTAGGGAAAAAAATCACCCATCTCATACCTGCATTTCTTTGGTTGGGATTTCCCCCATTTCCCCCAAAGGGTGCTTTCTGTCCCAATGAAGGCGAGCCCCAGAAAGAGCCCATCTGCATCCTAATTGGTTTGACCTGCAGCAGGGAGTTCCAACGTTCCTGCACATGTGGTCTGGCATCTCTAGCACCAAAGACTGGAATTTGGCATCAAAAGACCTCCAGCCATTTCTACCTCTCCGTTTTCTTGCCTCACTTATCCTGAAGCCATGGACTCTTTGTGCACGGAGTTGCATGCGGGCAGGCTAACAGGGGCAAGCCCTGAGAGGTTTGGGAGACATAGTTTTCCAAGGACTTTCATGTATTTGGACTCTCCTCAGGCTATTAGCAAAAAGGACTTTACTCTTATAGTTTTCCCAAGGACACGGACATTCCCAAACAATATGGATTTGATGCTTTTCAAGATGCTTTCCACCCCTTGCATATGAAATAGTTATGAGATATTGGTAGTGGTATTTCCCTGAAACCCTCCCTTTCCATGTAACCATTTTCCTGCATGTTTTTTCCTCTCCCCATGTGTAAAATAATATGAAGAAATGCTACATGTCTGTGAAAGACCCAGCTGTTGTTTTGAGATTAGGATGAAACCACCTTCCTGGCTGCACCCTTTAATCTAATCATTGAAACAATTTGCATGACAGAGGCTTCTTTCTGGTTTGGAGAGGTTTTCTTTCTTTCCCCTCTCCCCATTTTGAGAGACCCCTTTTCGTTTCATAAGCCTCAAACACTCAGAGTTTAGTCTCGTTTTTGGCTTATAGAACCTATGGCATAACTATATTTCATATTTCACAATCGGCTGTCACTACTGGCCTCAGAAACCAGTACATGGCTACAGTTATTTCATTTGTTTATCATCCAGAAGACTGAAAACTCTCATGGGAAATCTGCATGTGGCCCTTTGTCAACAAGGAAGGGTTGCTAAGGACAAATTCCTGTTTCTCACCAAGAACAAAATAATTCCTTTGGCCCGAAAGGTCAAAGCCTGTGGTGTTCCAGCCTAGTAGTATGGTACCCCAGCCTAATGGTGTGGTGCCCCAGCCTAGTGGTCCAAGCCAGGTACCAGTGGTGCCAGTGGATCAGGCTCAAAGACAGAATACACACGTAGAGTTGATATGCAATAAAGTTTATCAACAAGAAATTATATTCAGAACGCCACACTGGGCTATAACACCGGTGTAAGTACACCTAAGAAAACAAAGCGCACCAATGTGCTAATAATAATGCAAAAGTGTCCTGTAGGATGAATACCCCAGGATTAGTCCATGTCCAAAAACATATAACTCCAAATGGAGCGCCAACGACGGAGGTAGGCCAACTTTGTGGAAAAATGGAAGTTCAAAGTAAACCACCCAAGGCGGGTGTATTTGTAATCCACAGAGTAGGCTGATGTACAGGGCCGACGAGGAAACCGTTGTAAGGATCCAGCACTCGTTTCGACCTATTACCGGTCTTTCTCAAGGCCAATTTTGTTCCATCAAGGGGCAATGGTGGTCATGGCTGGACTACTGTAATTACTGTAATGAATACTGAGATGTACGTATGTGCTTTTGCCACAGGCCAGTCCAGCCATGACCACCATTGCCCCTTGATGGAACAAAATTGGCCTTGAGAAAGACCGGTAATAGGTCAAAACGAGTGCTGGATCCTTACAACGGTTTCCTCGTCGGCCCTGTACATCAGCCTACTCTGTGGATTACAAATACACCCGCCTTGGGTGGTTTACTTGGACTTCCATTTTTCCACAAAGTTGGCCTACCTCCGCCGTTGGCGCTCCATTTGAGTTATATGTTTTTGGACATGGACTAATCCTGGGGTATTCACCCTACAGGACACTTTTGCATTATTATTAGCACATTGGTGCGCTTTGTTTTCTTAGGTGTACTTACACCAGTGTTATAGCCCAGTGTGGCGTTCTGAATATAATTTCTTGTTGATAAACTTTATTGCATATCAACTCTACGTGTGTATCCTGTCTTTGAGCACGTTACTTTGCAACCACCCCATCTTGCTGTCACTTGCCAGTGGATCAGGGTCAGAATGAGGAGGATGAATGGCCTGAGGTGGACACTTCTGTAGATGCAGATCTATCGTGGGATAATGACTGGTTGCATGGGTATTGGCCCGAGGAAGGGGTTAATGAATATTCTATGGAAGTAAGTTTCGAGACTGCCAGCGAGAATTCCAGTAACCTTGAATCTCACGGGAACCCTTCTCCCTTGCCAGCTGAGGCTTCAGGAAATAGGGAGGATGAGCTTTCCCACAAAGATATGAGTCCACCTGGCCCGGCTAACGAGCTGGCGGTTTTGTTAGAAGAGCTAATATCAGATCTTCAAGAAGGGATTGGAATTTGAGACGGGGAATTCAGTGGTCTCACAGAAAATAGATTCCTTTTAAGACTGGCTTTGGGAAGATTTCGGCAGACCCAAAGCTACGTTCCTTGGTCCAAGTCTCCAAGTTCCAGTTGACTGCAGGAGCGGCTTGCCCTGCTGAACCACGTATCCTGTTTGCCCGTGGTTTTGTTGGGCTTTGGACTCTAGTTTCATGTTATGACCGCAGGAGCGGACTGCCTTGTTTTTGGATTGCTTTCCTTGGGATTTACTCCATTTTCAGAACTTTTCCAGAATTACCTTGGGACTTACTTTTTGCCTTACACCTTTACCTTTTTGGACTATTCTAAATAAAAGTAGTTTACAGAGATTGCTTGTGTGTGTGATCTAGGAAGGGGGGGGGTACGTTCCAGTTCTGAGATGCAACAAAGCCTCGGATCTTCATTAATATATGGACATGATCTAAGAACATAAGAAGAGCCATGCTGAATCGGACCTCAGCCCATCTAGTCCAGCATTCTGTATCACACAGTGGCCCACCAGTTGTACGCGGGGATCTCGAACAGAAGGGAGGGCAAAACCCTGACTTGCTCCCGACCCCCCACAACCAGTACCCAGGGAAATCCTGCCTACCTCAACCAACTCCGAGGTGGCACTTGAATGTCCTTTTCAGTAACTACCGATGCACTTGGTATCCATGAATCTGTCTAATCCTGCCTTGAAGTTGTTCAGGCTGACAGCTGTCACAACCTCTTCTGGAAGTGAGTTCCATAACCCAATGACCCTCTGGGTGAAGAAATATTTCCCTTTATTAGTCCTAATTTTCCTACCTTGGAGCTTCAGGGAGTGCCCTCTAGTCCTAGTGTTTTGTGACAAAGAAAATAATTTTTCTTTATTCACCTTTTCTATCCCATGCATGATTTTATACACTTCGATCAAGTCACCTCTTAGACGCCGTCTTTCAAGGCTGAAAAGACCAAGGTGTTGCAACCTGGTTTCATAAGGGAGCTGCTCCATCCCTTGGATCATTCTTGTTGCCCTTTTCTGTACCTTTTCCAGTTCCGTTATATCCTTCTTAAGGTGCGGAGACCAGAATTGTACACAGTACTCCAAATGTGGCCTTACCATCGATTTGTAGAGAGGTAATACAACATTTGCCGACCTATTTTCGATTCCCTTTCTGATCATGCCTAGCATAGAATTTGCTTTTTTCACTGCTGCTGCGCACTGGGTTGACATCTTTATTGAGGAATTGCTAATGTCAATCAAGAAAACTCCAGCTGCTCTTTGTTTTGAACACATTCCTGTCCCCCGCTTCCCATTCGCCAGGGCAAAAGCGGCGCTATTTCACGATTGGTTCCTGCTGCAGCTGGCTTCCAAAGTTCCAACCAATCATCACGAAGCCTACAGCATGCAGGGGCAGGAAAGTTTGAATTTGACAGTTCTGTAAAATGTATAAAAATGGCATATGTTTTCAATGTAACTTTATGATTGCTTTGTGACAAGGAATCTGCAGTGGTCATCCTCCTCAGCTGACAAGAATAAAAGCTTCAGTGGCACCTTCTTCCGGACTTCTTTGGTGAGATCATTTGGGAAAAGGGATTTTTATCTGCTTTTAAAACTTCACCAGAGGTTCTGCTGAAATCCTTGCTTTAGGGGTACTTCTGGGCCTCTGCCCCCTAAGGGCCAGGCTGTCCTAAATTGTTCGGCAACACCAATGCAAATGCAAGTTTCAGAGGATGGTTTTCCCCCCTCAATAATACAGCAGAGGAAGATTTGGTTAAATTCTGCTTTGATTTACTCAATCCGTCACCATGCAAAGTGCATTGTTAAAATCTGCAAGTCTAATGGAAAGACATGTTTAGCATCAAGCCTATTTTGGCACTCAGGCTGGTAGTTGTCTGCAATCTGTTGTTGGTGCTCATGTAAAAGCGAGGTAGTGTCGCTGCTGCTTCTCAACATCTGCTATTGTTGTACCTCACTTTTCAATATTTTCTGTCGGCGCTTGTTTTCAGATTAAAATTGGAGCCACACTTCACACTTCCACCCCAGCGGCTTGCTTTCAAGCAGTGAATGAGGAATTGCTAATGTCAACAGACGCTATAACTAGACGCTATTGTGTTACATCTCAGCAGAAGTGTTATGTAGTGTTACCCATTGCCCTCATTATGGGGACTTTTAAATGTTTCCTTTTAGCAGAAATCACGCACCGTCGCATTTGCAATGGAAACTTTGATAATTCTGTCTTTTACCTTCTTTAGATGAACAGCTTCGCCACTCCCCTGTGCATTTCTCTCTGCTTGTTTTGTTTGACAAATTACATCAAATTTACTTCTGAGTGGGTGGCTGCAATTGTGAATACTCCATATACAATAGAGCAGGAGCAGAATTAAAATAGCTGGGATGTGTATGTGTGCATGTGTAAGACCTATAATTTCCTCCACATTTCTGTTTGTCTGCATTATTAACAACTCTCTTCCTTTTGTTACTTGTTTGAAACAATATTTGTTTCAGTTCTTATGTTCTTTGGTCCTCTTTTAACACCTTTCCAATTTCCACAGAATAGCTGCTTCTGGGGGCCACAATTCCATGTCCCTCAAATGTTTTGGGCATGGCCTCATTCTGAAGAAACTAAGGGTAAGGAAACTAGCTCAGTAAGGAAAGCTGAGTCGTAGGTGTTGGCAATAGGTGACCCATGTTTCAGAACCATATAGGACAGTGCTGTCCAACTTCTGGCGGGTCCAGGGCCGGATAAGAGGTCACTGATGACCTGCGGGGCCGCTCGGCCCCGCCCCAGGCCCCACCCCCAGGCACCGCCCCCAGCCCAGGCCCCTCCCCCTCCTAAAGCCGCGAAAAAGGGCAGAAGGCGGCGCCCAACAGCAGCGTCACAGGCCTGGCGTGACGCGCTGCCCCTTGGCACCGCCTACTCCTCCTTTCGGCGCCCCTCCCTTCCTAGGCCGGGAGCCGCCGGAGGGTAGGCGAAGAAGAGCAGCGCGTCACACCAGGCCTGTGACGCGCTGCTCTGGCGCCTTCTGCCCCCGGCGGCTCCCCGCCCTAGGAAGGGAGGGGGGCGCCGAAAAGGCGGAGGAGCTAACTCTCTTCCTCCTCCCTGCCCCGCCGCCCCCCCCCGGCCGCCTTTAAAAAAAAAAAAAAAAAATCGATTTTTTTAAAATTTAAAAATGGCGGCTGAGGGCATAGGTGGGGCCGTGTCCAACAGGCTACGGGGCCGGATCCGGCCCCGGGGCCGCCAGTTGGACAGCCCTGATATAGGAGAATAGACAGTACGATAGCTCTGTACACACTGATTTTGGTGCTTTGCCTCAGGTGTTTGTTGCCCCAGACTCTTTTGTGAAGCCTTCGAAATGCACTATATGCCTTTGCTAATCTGTGATCTATCTCTTTATCAATCTTGGCGTCTGAAGAGATGATGCCTCCCAGGTAGGTGAACTGCTGAACGGACTTAAGCACAGATTTGCCTCTGCTGATGTGGGGATGATGGTGTTCTTCCTGTGGTGCGGGCTGGTAGAGGACTTCTGTTTTCTTCAGGCTGACTTCCAGCCCAAACAGCTCTGTAGTGCTCCTTGTTGTGGGGGAGAGGCTTGCGTACCCTAATGAAGTTGTGAGCTATATTATATTATATATAATGTATATATCAGGCATAGGCAAACTGTATTGTCTTTTAAAATTTGAGAGATAGGCCAGGCCAGTGTCAGTTGAATAGAGAATGTTTGTTGAACTAATTGGGGAAAAAATTGAACAAATCTCTATGCACACTGCACACATCTCATTTGTCGTGCAAAAAAATGGGAAAGAAAGAACAAAACAATATTTTAAATGAAGAACAATCTTAACCAACATAAACTTAACAGTATTTCAGTAGAAGACCCATGGGCCATCCAGTCCAACCCCCTTCTGCTATGCAGGAAAAGCATAACCAAAGCACCCCCTGAGTGGTGGGAGAGAAATGGGGTTTTGGAAGGAAGGAAGGCAAGGAAAATGGCTTTTGGGGGTGAGGGAGATGGAGGAAGGGGAGGAGCAGGAAAGAAGAGGGAAAGCTTAAAGGGGGAGAAAGAGGAGGAACTTCAGAGCCCCTCAGTATGCTTCGCAGAGCCTCAAGCGCTCTGCAGAGCACATTTTGAGAACTGCTGGCCTAGAGCAGTGATTTTCAACCTTTTTTGAGTCGTGGCACATTTTTTACATTTACAAAATCCTGGGGCACACCACCAGCCAAAATGACCCTCTAACTGTCATTTTACTAACTGTCGCCCTCCCCCCTCGTGACGCCGCAGCTTCTGCCAAACCCCCCTTCTGCTCCCCGCCCCGGGAGGCCCACCCGCAGGAGGCCCGTCACCTTCCTGCGGGGGAGGGCTGCGCTGGGTTGCTGAAGCACATGCGGGCTCGGCTGAGCAGGACGAATAGGAATTGAGCACACGGGGTGGCTCCGAGCCTTGGAACAAACTGTGGTGGAGGCTCGCAGCCGTCGTCACCCCCAGCTTTCCTTCCTGAAGGGGTTCAGCCCCCCCCCAGGAGTGCCTCCCCCCCCCCGTGTCCCTTCGGCTTCCCTGCTGTCACCTTGGGGCCAGATCGGGAAGGAACCAGGCTGGGCTGTGGAGCTGCACATCCCGGCCTCTGCTCTGCAGCGAACCCGGAGCACAGCCAGGAGAGACCAGGAGATGAGGGGTTCCTCCCCTTCCCTGGTATGGAGGGGCTAGAGGGCAGAAAGCCTCACCTCGAGCCTCCGGGAGCGGGGTCGGACGGGGGGCAGCTCTCGCGGACTCCTCCTCCCTCTCCTCCTCCTTGCTGCCAGAGGGGAGGAGGGCAGGAGAGCGCCTAGGAGCCAGAAAGCAGGAGGAGCCACAGTCCGGCCAGGTAGCCCTTGGCACGCAGAGGGAGGGAAGGAAGGAAGAGAAAGAGAGAGAGAGAGGAGGGAGGAAAGTTCTGGACGCCGAGGGCTCTCCCTGACTGCAGCCAGGCTGGCTGGCATTTCTGCTTCGGCCAGGAAAGTCGCAGTTCCGCTGCCTGAAGTTTCCTGCGAGGCTCTCTCTCTCTCTCTCTCTCTCTCTCTCTCTCTCTCTCTCTCTATCCACTGTAATTTTCCACGGCACACCTGATGATCCCTCACGGCCAGGCATGTAGCCAGGGGGGGCTAAGGGGGCTTCAGCCCCCCCCCGAAATTCTCAGGGTGGTCCGCGAAAAGGCCTTACTGGTACATTATTTAAACTGTTATGTTAATTCATATCATGATCTGATCACCATGCTCATTATATCCCACATTAATGGGGTTATTGGGATAACAATACAAAAGGTTTGCTAGGGTAGACCCCCTTCCACCCAGTCTCAGCCCCCCGAACCAAACTCCGCCCCCCCCCCCAATCAAAATCCTGGCTACAGCCCTGCTCACGGCACACTAGTGTTCCACGGCACACTGGTTGAAAATCACTGGCCTAAAGAAACGCAGAGTAGAATAGAGAGAGGCACCACTGTGCGTAGGTATTTGTGTATATGTGTGTGTACACACAAACACTGGCAGCTCTTGAATGTACATTTCACATTTAACCCAATATTGATAAAACCTCATATCAAAACTTACATTGACATCCCAAACGCAAATTCAGCAAATTCAGGACTGACTGGAAAAATTCATCTTTTCAATGATAGAGTTAGGCTTGGTCTATTTTGCCTGGAACTTGACGTGAAACTGAGACCCAAAGTTCGCTTGTTTGACATCATAAGTTAAAACAATACCAGCAGCATGGGTTAAACGCCCTAGTTTATATATGCTAACATGATAAATTTATGGTGTAATTTCTGCAATTTACAGAAGCACATTCAAAGAACTCTAGGCATGGCAGTATATTAAAATGTCTGCTGGCCAAAATCTTTTAGTCACGGTGTTGCAAATGATTAACTTACACAGCTTAGCAAGAATATGTTACAATATCATGGGGGGAATGGAACATTCCGATTTGCATATATTAATTCGCTCTAGTAAATATTAATTTACATTTGCCCGGTGACCAGCAATAATTCTGAGTGCAAAAAGCTATATGCACATTAATGGCGAAAATAAGCTCTGTTAAAATATAGCCTGATTTCTAAGTAAATGTGTATAGAACCAGAATGCAGGTGAGAAAAAAAGCAACTGCACAAAAAAAGAAAATTCTTATGGGAGAACGCTGAAATAATCCATGAAGCAATCTTCAGGATTTACACCAGGAACAGTTGATCCAAGATACGAGGGCGGGTCAATAAGTCCATGACTTTTTGGATTTCCTGCCTCTTAACTGAAAGGGCGACACTGCTCCTGTCAACAGGCACCTGTCAGTTGACTCCTGTCAAAATTTGAACAAGCTGTGTCATTTAGTTTGTGTTTGACAGCCATTGATAGCAGAGTACCGCGGGATTTGAGGAGAAAATGGAAAAAAGTGAATTTCATGTGCTCATTAAGCATTATTTTCACGGAAAAACCCATCACTCAAACCAAGGCTAAGCTTGATCAATACTATGGGGACTCTGCACCATCAATTTCAATGGTAAAAAAGTGGTTCACTGAATTTTGTTGTGGCCGTACAAGCACAGAAGAGGCCAAACGTTCTGGACGCCCAGTTGCGGTCTCTACACCTGAAACCATTGAAAAAATTCATGATATGGTGTTGGCCAATCGGAAATTGAAAGTGCAAGAGATTGTGGAAGCCATAGGCATCTCACGTGGCTCAGTGGTTTCAATTTTAAATGATCACTTGGGTATGAGAAAGCTTTCTGCAAGATGGGTGCCGCGTTTGCTCACAATCGACCACAAATGCAATCGTGTGACAATTTCGCAGGAGTGTTTGGCGTTGTTCAACCGCAATATGGTCGGGTTTTTGCACCGTTTCATAACCGTGGACGAAACGTGGATCCACCACAACACACCAGATGTCAGCTCCGGCTGGTCCGTTTGTTGTCTTAACGGACCAAGCCTTGCGCGCCATCAGATAAGGAAGGCATCTGGCGGGCCCTGGACGGGATCCGCCCTTTGATGTGCCAGATACCTCCCTGGCCTTTGATATGCAGAGAGACAAGTGGTCAAGCCGACGGAAGGAGGGACTCAGCAGGGGGGCGGGCCGGGGAGGGCTTTTGAAACACTGGGCGCGCGGGAAACCTTTAGTCTATCTTTGCCTAGCATGGAGTAAGGAGTTCAATAAAAGATCTATCCTTCAACTCAGCTTGGAGTGAGCCTGCTTTATTGGGACCCCCCTTTCCAAGCATTACATAAAGATAGACTCAACCAACTTCTACGGCCGTGAAAACCCTCCGACCATAGCCAACCTCGCAGAGATGTCCCGAGCCGAAGGGAAGCCCCTCGAAGAACAACTTCTGAGAATCCCGGATGAGGAGGAGGAGGACGAGGGTGAGGACGAGATCGAAGCCGGGGCGTCCGGTGGAGAACCGCAGGTGGTGGTGACCGGGATGGACGGGGAGGAAAACCTCGACCAGACCCGGCCGCTGAAGGCGAAGGATGCGGTTCGTCGCAAGGTGAAAGCACCCAGCACCGAAATGCTGCGGATGGAGGTGCAGATGTTCCAGATGTCGGAAGCGATGCAGAGAATGCAGTCACAATTGGACCTACTGACGAGTAGGCCGGAGGAGAGGCCTTGGGAGACCCCCGAGCCCGCCTACCCAGGAAGAGGCCGGAGTCGAGGAGCGGGACAGCCAGGAAGGCCCGCGGGGAAGTAAGGTTCTCGGAGGAGCTCCTTCGCCCGCCCAGAGGGGACGCCTCTACACCCTACGGGGGCCTGGAGGACCAGAGCCAAGAGATGATGGGATCTCGGAGGGACCTCAAGGTAAAATTCGATGGGGACCCCCGCCAACTGTCCTATTTTGTCACCAACGTCCAGAATTACATGGTGGACTATGGGGACTCGTTCCCCTCGGAGGCGGCCAAGGTGCGGGCTGTGGGGGCCAACCTAAAGAAGGCCGCGGACGATTGGCTGATACAGTTAACAGACACTCGAGCGCCGCAACTGAGGCGGCTGGACACTCTGTTGGAGGCCCTGCGAGCCCGCTTTGGGGACCCGTTAGCCGGGGAGAAGGCCAAGGCCCAATTAAGGAGGATTTATCAGGGCCAGAGAACTGTCTCAGAATACGCTCTGAGCTTCCGAGCCCTAGCGGGGAAGATCCGGGGCTGGTCCGAATCCACTATACTTGAGTGCTTCAAGGCAGGCCTAAGACAGGACATTCTAGAATGGGCAATGCACCGGGGAAACCCCGAGACCCTGGAGGAGTGGATAACCTCAGCGGGAGAGTGGAGTGTGATATGGAGCAGATGCCCAGGCGCCACCGAGATGGCGGGAGGCCCGCGGGATGGGAGCAGGCCCTCCGGGGCGGTCGGGTCCAGCCCGGCGACCCTCACCCAGGCCCCGGTCGACCAGCCGGGAGAGTCAGAGAGGGAAGAGAGGAGCCTGCTTCTCATGCGGACGAGAAGGTCACCGAGCAGCGGAATGCCAAAAAAGTCCCTCGCCCAAGGCGGAGCGGGCGCCGGAGGTCAAACCGGCAACACGGCCAGAACCCTGGCCGAGGCAAGGCAGCGGCAGCAGCGGAGACAGCGCGAGCACCCAGGGCCCTGCGGGAGGCTGAGGAGCCAGAGCTGGAGGCGGAGGAGAGTGACTCCGAGTGGATGGCGGGAAACGACAACGATCTGCTGTAGACGCCCGGCGGCAGATCCAAGACCCTTCGGGCGGTGAGTCTGATCCTCAGGGATGTGACACCTACAAGCTTGATGTTGAAGTGTGGGGGCCCGGAGCGGCCCAGCCCATAGAGACAGTGGCCATGCTGGACAGTGGGTGCACTCGGTGCTTGATGTCCCCGCAGTTGGCAAGGCAGCTGGGGATAAAGCCCCAGGCGCTGATAGAGCGAATCCTCTTCTCCCAGCTAGACGGGTCCCCAGCCAACGGGAGGCCGGCCACCCACAAGACGGGGGAATTGAGGGTCCAGATGGGGTCCCACCAAGAGGCCTTAAAGTTTGTAATCTCGGCGATGGCCCACCAGCCCATCGTCTTGGGAGCCCCTTGGCTGCGCGCCCAAAACCCGCAAGTTAACTGGAAGACGGGGGCCATGCAGTTCACAGATGGAGCGGCCAGGGCAAGGATAGATGACCTTGGAGACGCCGGGGCCCACGAGGGAGCAGGCGTGGGGGCAGCAGAGAGCCAACCCAGTGAGATCCCGCGAGAGTACCAAGACTTGGAGGAGGTCTTTAGCGGCGGGAAAGTGACCAGCTGCCCCCACCGGAAACCGATTGCGCAATTGAAATCGAACAAGGCGCCAAACTGCCCAGCCCAAAGCTGTACGCCCTGTCGGAGCCAGAAAGAAAAGAACTGAGAGCCTTTATTGACAAAAACATGGACAGAGGTTTTATTGAAAAATCCACCAGCCCCCTGGCAGCCCCCGTCCTGTTCCGGCCAAAGGCGGATGGGTCACTGAGATTGTGCGTGGACTACAGGGGCCTCAACGCGATCAGTACGTCGAGCCCCTACCCGCTGCCCCTGATGTCGGAGATTTTGGCTCAGCTGGGGGGGGGCGCGGATCTTTACCAAACTGGACATCCGAGAGGCGTTTTATCGGATCCGGGTGCGGGATGAAGACTGCTGGAAGACGGCGTTCAACTGCCATCTGGGGCAGTACCAATTCCGAGTCACCCCTTTTGGACTAAAAGGCGCTCCCAAGATTTTCCAGCAGTTCATCAACGGAATCTTCAGGGACTTGCTCTACAAGGGAGTTCTAGTTTACCTCGATGACGTCTTGATTTATTCCACGTCGGAGGCGGAGCATGTCGAGTTGACCAGGGAAGTGCTGCGACGACTGCGAGAGAACCAGCTTTTTGTCAAATTGTCTAAATGCGAGTTCCACCGGAGGGAACTGGACTATCTGGGATTCCGCATCTCCACACGCGGCCTGGCCATGGACCCGAGCAAGGTGAGAGACGTGCTCGCGTGGGAGGCGCCGCGAACCCGGCAACAACTACAGGGCTTTTTGGGGTTCGCCAATTTCTATAGACAGTTTATTCAGGACTTTGCCAAGATAGCGCTCCCCTTAACTGAACTGTTGAAAACCCGGGGGTTTGGGGGAGACGAAGAAGGCCAAGTCCCCTGGCGCGAAGCTCAACTGGACTCCGCAGTGTCAGGAGGCCTTCGACAGCCTCAAGCGGAGCTTCACTAGTCAGCCGCTGCTGACGCACCCCCGACCAGACCGGCCCTTCACCGTGCAGTGCGACGCTTCCGAGGCGGCCTACGGGGCGATACTTTTACAACGTGACGACGAGGGGACCCTGCGTCCCTGCGCCTACCTGTCCAAGAAGTTCACGCCAGCTGAGAAGCGGTGGCATGTGTGGGAGAAAGAGTCCTTTGCGGTGCGGGCTGCGCTGGGCCACTGGAGACACTTCCTGGAAGGCACCACCCTGCCATTTGAAATGTGGACCGACCACAAGAACCTGCAGGCGCTCCAGACCCCCCCAGAGGCTCAACGCTAAGCAGCTCCGATGGGCGCAGTTCTTCAGCCGCTTTAACTTCCAACTCAAGTACCTGCCCGGGCCGAAGAACGTGTTGGCCGACACGCTTTCCAGGATGCCTGAAGCCGACTACTCGGCGCCGGAGGAAGTGGGGACGGTGTTCACCAAGCGACAGCTAGGTCTGGTGGCGCGCACCAGGGCGGCGGACAAGGCCCCCAAACCAGCCATCCCCGGGGGGCCCGAACTGTTGGCGGACTTGGCCGCGGCCTACGGGCCGGACGCCTGGCTCGGGGAACACCGGGACGACCTGACCGAGGACGGGGGCGTCTGGTACTACAAGGACAAGTTTTACGTGCCTGAAAGTCAGAGGGCCGCAGTCCTGGCCCAAGCCCACGACTCCCCTTTGTCCGGCCACTTCGGCCTCACCAAGACGCTGAAGCTGCTGGCCCGGCAGTTCTGGTGGCCGGGCATGTGAAAGGACACTAATGACTATGTTGCAGAGTGCGACGTGTGTGCAAGAAACAAGCCCAAGACGGGGCGCCCAACTGGGCTCCTGCAGACGGTGGCCGACCCGGCCGAGCCCTGGAGCGAAATCGCAATGGACTTTGTAGTCGACCTCCCGCCCAGCGGCGGATACACCACCATTTGGACGGTGGTGGACCTCTTCTCGAAGCAAGCACACTTTGTCCCGCTCCGGAGATTGCCCACGGCCCCGGAGTTGGCACGCCTCTTCACCCAACACGTCTTCCGGCTCCACGGTTGCCCGCGGCGAGTGGTGAGTGACAGAGGGCCTCAATTCACGTCCAGATTCTGGAAAGCGTTCCTGGCGGGGTTGGGGTCCCAACGGGCTTTGAGCACGGCGTTTCACCCGGAGACGGATGGCGCCACGGAGAGGGTCCAGCGCACCTTGCAACAATACCTCCGGTGCTACTCGACCTACCAGCAAGACAACTGGGCCGAGCTGTTGGCGGTGGCGGAGTACAGCTACAACAACGCCGAGCACGCCTCGACGGGGGCCTCTCCCTTCCGCATTGTTTCCGGTCGCGACTTTCCTCCCTTCCCGGCGTTGGGCCCGCCTGCTGACCAGGCCACGCCGCCAACGGACTGGGGAGCCAAAGTCGCTGCAGCCTGGCCAGCTATCCAAGCGGCGTTGCGACAGGCCCGGGACTCTTACAAATTGTACGCAGATAAGAAGAGAGGGCCGCAGCCGGCCTACGCGGTGGGGGACCGCGTGTTCCTGTCTACCAAGCACCTGAAGTCGACTCAACAGTCTCGCAAGTTTGCGAACAAATTTGTAGGGCCCCTCAGCGTGGTGGAGGTGATTAACCCTGTAGCGGTCAAGCTGGACCTCCCGCACACCTGGCGCAAGGTCCACCCTGTTTTCCACGTGAGCTTACTCAAGAAAGCTGTGGCCAACCGGAAATGGTCCAAAGAGGAAGACGCTCCGGTGCCTATCATGGTCGGGCCCCACACCCACTTCGAGATTAGGGAAATCCTGGACTCGCGGCGCCTCAAGGGCCGCCTTAGTTATTTAGTTAAGTGGACTGCCAAAGACTTACACCCCGAGTGGGTGTTAGCCCCCCACGTCAGGGCCCCTAGGTTGCTGAGGGCCTTCCATGCTGCTTTTCCGGACAAACCGGGACCCTGATCTCTCCCTCCCCTTTGTTCTCTTTCCCCCTTGCAGGTTGCCATCTTGCGAAGGGGGGCGCTATGTCAGCTCCGGCTGGTCCGTTTGTTGTCTTAACGGACCAAGCCTTGCGCGCCATCAGATAAGGAAGGCATCTGGCGGGCCCTGGACGGGATCCGCCCTTTGATGTGCCAGATACCTCCCTGGCCTTTGATATGCAGAGAGACAAGTGGTCAAGCCGACGGAAGGAGGGACTCAGCAGGGGGGCGGGCCGGGGAAGGCTTTTGAAACACTGGGCGCGCGGGAAACCTTTAGTCTATCTTTGCCTAGCATGGAGTAAGGAGTTCAATAAAAGATCTATCCTTCAACTCAGCTTGGAGTGAGCCTGCTTTATTGGGACCCCCCTTTCCAAGCATTACACCAGAGACCAAACAGCAGTCAAAACAGTAGGTTTCTTGGGGTGAATCGGCGCCAAAGAAGGCCAAGGTGGGTTTGTCAGCCAATAAAGTCATGGCGACCTTGTTTGGGGGGGATGCACGTGGTATAATCCACGTTGACTACCTTCAAAAGGGTAAAACAATTGGATAAAAATTATGTACAGGTGGCACCTGTCACCGGCAAAATTAGCTAAGATCTATAAGAACACAAAAACCGAATGCTGGAATTGCGGGCAAAAAAATGGAACTTTTTTTCCACTTATGGTGGTTATGCCCCCAAAGCAGAGAAATTTTGGAAATCAATAAATAAAGAAGTGTGTAAAGTACTTAAACAAACAATATAGGGGAAGCCGGAATCGCTCCTGTTAGGTATAGTAGAGCCAACAATGAATGCCATTGACAGGCGCATCTATATAGTTTTAACCACGGCAGCTAAAATATTGTACGCCCAATATTGGAAATCACCGAAAACTCCAACAGTAAAGGAATGGCTACATAAAGTGATGGAAACCATCCAAATGGAATGGCTCACTGAGGCATTGAAGACAGCCAACAAGAACTCTAGGGTAAAGATGGACTGGACAAAGGTCAAAGATTATTTTAGAACAGAACATAAAATAGAGGTTCTATTGAGCTGGAATCTATAGTCAGACAAATAGTAGATGATGCAAATACTAGGTGTAAAAGTATTATTCTAGGAATGTCGTTTAATAGTTACCCCGTTCTATATTCTTTCTTAGGCACGGTTAAGACAAAAAGAAATGAAATGATGAATGAAGAAAGGCACAAGCTGTATTTTATACCAAACAAACTCTCTCCCTCCCCAATGTCTGGTCTGGAGCACCCCCATGTAACCCCCTTTTGTTTCCCTCTTCCCCCCAACCAGTCCCCTTGTGTTTACCCCATTTTCCCCTCCCTCACAACCCACCCCCCCAATCCCATAGGTTATGGTATGTATTGTATGTCATTTCTTTTTATCCTTGGAAAATTTTGAATAAAGATTTTTTTTAAAAAAAGGGTGAAACAATCAATGGCAAACATTATTCCAACTTATTGGGTCGATTTAATGAGGATTGGTGGGAGGGGGGGGAATGACCGCTTTTGGCCAAGAAAAAAGTTATTTTGCACCAGGAGAATGCAAGGGTGCACACGTGCAGTTGCCATGGCAACAAACCATGAATTGGGATACGAATTGCTTCCTCATCCACCCTATTCTCCGGATTTAGCCCCTAGTGACTATTTCTTGTTTCCAAACCTGAAGAAATGGCTCGGCGGAAAGAGATTTGACTCCAACGATGAAATCATCTCACAAACAAATACCTATTTTGATGACCTCGACAAATCTTATTTTTGGAAGGGATAAAAAAATTGGAGAAATGTTGGACAAAGTGTATAGAGCTCAAAGGAGACTACGCTGAAAAATAAAATGATTTTTTAAATCCAAAAACCTGTGTTTCATTCAAAAAGTTACGGACTTCTTGACCCGCCCTCGTAGCTTCTACATTTTGAGTCAGCCTTTGCAGTTCAATTTTCAAATTTTGATTATTGTGGATTTCCAATAAGGGATGTTCAGCTTGTATTGTCTCAACAGCCTAATGATTTGATGTGCAGCTTCTTATGTCATTTTTTCATACAAAGTTTGCCGACAGGGAATAACACAGCAGACATGGTGACCATCCAGCCATCCATCTGTGGCCATGATTTTCCAGCTAGGATGGTATTTAAGAGAGAATTTCCTTCTCTCTTGCATTTTTTATTATTCAACACAGGTAAGTGTAACATAGCCTTGTTCCCACGTATCTAATGCATGGTTGTCATGTTTCATTAGACATGTTGAGGCATCTTAGACCTCTGTGGAGCCTTTCCATTTAACCCAGACAGTGTGCTTCCTGTCAGAAGCAAATTACATAGCTCATGGTGCTTCGTTCCAGGCTCCATCAAAATACTATCATCTATTATCCATATGCAGAACACATGCTGCATCAGCTCAAATCTCACAGCATGTTTCAGCTTTGCTTTTTTTTTTATAAAAAAAAAAATTACAGTAATATATGAAATGTACTGGAAATATCAAAAACCCCAAACCTTGTTATTGTGGTAAGTGTAACATAGCCAGAGGGGGAAATCCAAGCAAATAGGAGGTAAGCCTTAAGTCAGTGTTTCCCAACCAGTGTTCCAGGGCACACTAGTTTGCCGTGAGTGTCAGACCCCAGCCTGAATCTTTGGTCAAACCAGACCAAAGGCATGTTGTTTCAGAGCAAAGCCATGTTGTGTCAGAGATTCCAGCCAGGCCTGGAAAGCAAGCCTCTGCTGAGGCCTCTAGTTCAAGCCACGTTCAAGGACAGAGAAGCTCAGAGCCATCCCGGGCCGATAAGAAGTGCGGGGAAGTTGGAGCCGGGTTAACCCCCGTCCGCCCATGTGCATGCCCTAATGAGGCAACATACCAATCTGATGCGGGAGTCTTGAGAAAGCCCAGCTGTGGTTCTATCCATGAGAAGCACTTTCGACGCACCTTTGCGTCGTAAGGATCAAAGCCTGTGAGACCTATTTAAGTTGGGTCTTAGAGATCAGAGCCATCTCTAGCCAGCTGCAGATGTACTTAGAAGACACAGCTAGACTCGATCCCTTCCAGTCCGGCTACCGTATTCGGCAAGGGACTGAGACCGAGCATGTCGCCAGTACAGACCAACCTTGCCGCCAGCTGGACCAGGGAGGGTCAGCCCTGCTTGTTTTGTTAGATCTAACAGCAGCGTTTGATACCGTAGATCATGTACTGTTGGCCCACCGCCTAGCCGTGACCGGAGTCAGGGGGACTGCCCTTAAATGGGTGGCCTCCTTTCTCCGGGATCAGGGACAGTGTGTGGAGAGGAGAGGAGGTCTCCGGGAGGCTCCCATTAAGCTGTGGGTCCCCCAGGGGCCATCCTCTCACCCTTATTATTTAACATTTACATGCGCCCCTGGCCCAGCTGGCCCGCGACTTTGGTCTGGAGTGTTATCAGTATGCGGATGACACCCAGCTTCTGCTGCGAATGGATGGCAGGCCGGATACCGTACTCGATTGTTTCCATCATGGCCTAGATGCCGTGACTGGAGGGCTGCGTGCCAGCCGGCTAAAGGTGAACCCGCCGAAGACGGAGATCTTGTGGCCTGGTCGACCTGGGCTGGATGAGTGCCGGTTGCCTACCCTGGATGGCGAGCAACTTAGCCCGTCATCCATTGTTAAGAGCCTAGGTGTTAGATGGACTCCTCGCTGACCATGGAGGCCCAGGTCTCCATGGTCAGCGGGACGTCGTTCTTCCACCTACGACAGGCTAGGCGACTGGCCCTACCTGTCCAGGGCCGACCTGGCCACGGTGATCCAAGCGACGGTCATCTCGAGACTGGACTACTGTAACGCCCTCTACGTGGGCCTTCCTTTGTCGACAATCCGGAAACTCAAGCTGGTGCAGAATGCCACGGCTCGCTTGCTGGTGGGAGCACCAGTGAGGGAGCACATTACTCCCATTCTCCGGCAACTGCACTGGCTCCCTATTGAGTACCGGATTGCCTTCAAGGTGTTGGTTTTAACCTTTAAGGCCTTGCACGGTCTAGGGCCTGTGTATCTGAGGGACCACCTTACTCCGTACGTTCCCCCGAGATCACTGCGCTCGGAAGAGCAAAATCTGCTGGTTATACCATCGTCCCGCTCCTGTCACCTGTCCATTACAAAACAGAGAGCTTTCTCTGCGGCGGCTCCAGCACTCTGGAACTCGCTTCCTGACCACATTCGAATGGTCCCGGAACTCCTCCCTTTCCGTAGGGAATGTAAGACGGCCCTCTTCAAACTGGCCTTTGGATAATTTTAAGCCGCTGGGCCCGTCTCGCTCAATAGGAATCGTAGACCGTTTCACTATGGCTACGTACCGAGTTTTTATTGTATGTTTTATAATATGTTTTATGATAGGTTTATTGCTGTATCGTTGTTTTATTGTGTACCTGCATTTTGTGATCCGCCCCGAGCCTGCTGGGAGGAGCGGAATATAAAACCGAATAATAAATAAATAAATAAATAACGTTCAGATTCAACGTACAGCTTCAAGCCAAGTCATCACGGAACCTTGCCTGGGCCAATGGGCCTTCCAGCCTTTGGACTCTGTTTGCCAAGTCTTTGTGCCAAGAACTTATCCCTGGATTAGCCCATTGGGGCATTAAGACTCTTTTACTTTTTGATCCTGATTTTGCCTATGGACTATTGTTTTGCAATACTCTGATGCTAGGAAGCATCTTTGGACTATATTTCTACTTTGTTCCATCCATTTGTTCTAAATAAAGCATTTAACCATAGCTGGTGTCAAGTGGGTTTACTGAGGGATCCATCAGGGCTACGGTGCAACAGTGAGAGATCATCAGGTATGCCGTGGGAAATTACAGTGTGTATATATAGAGAGAGAGCCTAGCAGGAAACTTCAGGCAGCGGAAATGAGGCTTTCCTGGCCGAAGCAGCAATGCCAGCCAGCCTGGCTGCAGTCAGGGATAGCCCTTGGCATCCAGAACTTTCCTCCCTCCCTCCTCTCTCTCTCCTTCCCCTCATTCCTTCCCTCCCTCTGCGCACCAAGGGCTACCTGGCCGGGCTGCGGCTCCTCCTGCTTCCTGGCTCCTGGGCGCTCTTCTTTCCTCCTCCCCTCTGGCAGCAAGGAGGAGGAGAGGGAGGAGGAGTCCGTGGGCCTCTCTCCTGGCCTCTCCTGGCTGGGCTCCGGGTTCGCTGCAGAGCAGAGCAGAGGCCGGGATGCGCAGCTCCACAGCCCAGCTTGGTTCCTTCCCGATCTGGCCCCAAGGCGACAGCAGGGAAGCCAAAGGGACGCGAGGGGGAGGAACTCCTGGGGGGGGGGAGCTGAACCCCTTTGGGAAGGAGAACTGTGGGTGGCGACGGCTGCGAGCCTCCGCCGCAGTTTGTTCCGAAGCTCGGAGCCACCCCGTGTGCTCAATTCCTATTCGTCCTGCTCAGCCGAGCCCGCGTGCGCTTCGGCCACTCAGCGCAGACCTCCCCCGTGGGACGGTGAGGAGGTTTGGTGGAAGCAGCGGCGTCACGAGGGGGGAGGGTGACCGTTAGTAAAATGACAGTTAGAGTGTAATTTTGGTTGGTGGTGTGCCCCAGGATTTTGTAAATGTAAAAAATGTGCCGCAGCTCAAAAAAGGTTGAAAATCACTGCCTTAAGTGATGTGCTACCTCACAACCAAAGCAAATGGGCACGGGCCAAATTAGAGTTTATACAGTGGTAGAGAAACTGTGTGCACATTGACCTCACTTCCCTCACCCACACCATCAAGGCTTGTCATCCCAAAGGAGATTCATCAGAGAATGCAAGCTGTTTGTTATGATTGTATTGATGTGAGTACTGTGCGTCATTGGGTGAGTAAGTTTAAAGATTTTGAGGTGGGAACATCTGACTTGTGAGACAAACAAAGGGTTGGATGTCCTGTGATAGCAAATACCAAGCTTCACAGGCAAAAGGTTATACGACAGATCGATTCTGGACAATCGTCATATCACTTTGAGAGAAATTTCAAGCATAATCGGCATTTCACAAGAATGTGTGGGTCCCATTATTGCTTTGCTTGGCTATCAGAAGTTCTGTGCACGATGGGTACCCAGGATGCTGACGCCTGAAATGGAAATTCACAGACTTCTTCTGTGACGACTTCAGAAAACTTGTTCATTGTTGGCAGAAATGTATGCAATTGTCTGGTGATTACATGGAAACGTATTTTTGCTGACAACGCTGGCCTTGTCGCCCATTCAGAAGCAGCCCTGCAGCGCCTCACATCCTACTTTGCAGCAGCTGCAGAGCTGTTTGGGCTGGAAGTCCGCCTGAAGGAAACAGAAGTTCTCTACCAGCCCGCACCACAGGAAGAACACCATCATCCCCACGTCAGCATAGGCAAATCTGTGCTTAAGTCCCTTCAGCAGTTCACCGACCTGGGAAGCATCATCTCTTCAGATGCCAAGATTGATAAAGAGATAGATCACAGATTAGCAAAGGCATAGAGTGCATTCGGAAGGCTTCACAAAAGAGTCTGGAGCAACAAGCACCTGAGGTAAAGCACCAAAATCAGTGTGTATGGAGCTATCATACTGTCTATTCTCCTATATGGGTCTGAAACATGGGTCACCTATCACCAACACCTACGATTCCTCAAAGGCTTTCATCAGCGCTGTCTTCGCACAATCCTAAATATACACTGGACTGACTATGTGACTAATGTTGCTGTCCTTGAGCAAGCAGAGATCACCAGCATTGAGGCCATGCTATTGAGAACACAGCTGCGCTGGGCAGGTCACATCTCTAGGATGGAGGACCACCGCCTCCCAAAGATACTACTCTATGATGAACTCGCCACAGGTCAGTGCAAGAGAGGCACCCCCAAAAAGAGATATAAGGACTCCCTGAAACAACATCTCAGGCTCGGCCAGATTGATCACCAACAATGGTCCACCCTTTGGGAAGGAAGAAAGGGAAGAAGGAAGAAAGGGAAAGGAGGGAGAGAGAGAGGAAGGAAGGAAGAACAGAAGGGAGGGAGGGAAGGAAGAAAGGATGGGAAGTAGGGAAGGAAGGAAAGACGGAAGGAAGAAAGGGAAGAAGGAAGGAAAGGAAAGGAGGGAGAGAAAGAGGAAGGAAGGAAGGAAGAACAGAAGGGAGGGAGGGAAAGAAGGGAAGGAAGAAAGGATGGGAAGTAAGGAAGGAAGAAAAGAGGGAAGGAAGAAAGGGAAGAAGGAAGGAAGGAAAGAGAGCGAGGGAGAGGGACAGGGAGGGAGAAAAGAGGAAGCCCCTCCACTGGCTTACCAACAGCTCTGAGTCCCAGTCCATGCCGCAGCAGCTGCAGTTGGAGCCACCTCTGGCCACACCCCTCCCCTGCACCCTTCTTCTGGCGAGACCACGAAATGGTAGGGAAAACGGCACGCGTGATGTCATGGCAGCAGAAATGGCATGGGGGCCATACACACCGTGTATGGCTCCCATATGGGCCATAGCGACGCCGGTCATGCCACCATCACGCTGACTGGCTGGCAGCACCTGGGCGGCGGCGGGAGCATGCGGGGCGGGACTGAGCCTTCCTCCCGCCCTGCCTGCGATCTACCAGGACGCCCTACGCGATCGACTAGTACAGCGTTTCTCAACCTGGGGGTCGGGACCCCTAGGGGGAGTCGCGAGAGGGTGTCAGAGGGGTCGCCTAAGACCAACAGAAAACACAGTATTTTCTGTTGGTCATGGGGATTCTGTGTGGGAAGTTTGGCCCAATTCTGTCGTTGGTGGGGTTCAGAATGCTCTTTGAGTGTAGGTGAACTATAAATCCCAGCAACTACAACTCCCAAATGTCAAGGTCTGTTTTCCCCAAACTCCACCAGTGTTCACATTTAGGCATATTGAGTATTTGTGCCAAGTTTGGTCCAGCTCCATCATTGTTGGAGCGCTCTCTGGATGTAGGTGGACTACAACTCCAAAACTCAAGGTCAATACCCACCAAACCCTTCCAAGTATGTTCTGTTGGTCATGGGAGTTCTGTATACCGAGATTGCTTCAATTCCATCACTGGTGGAGTTCAGAATGCCCTTTGATTGTAGGTGAATTATAAGTCCCGGCAACTGCAACTCCCAAATGATAAAATCAATACGCTCCAACCCCACCAGTATTCAACTTTTGGCAAATCAGGTATTTGTGCCAAATTTGGTCCAGTGAATGAAAATACACCCAGCAGATTAGATATTTACATTATGATTCATAACAGTAGCAAAATTATAGTTATGAAGTAGTAACGAAAATAATTTTATGTTGGGGGTCACCACAACATGAGGAACTGTATTAAGGGGTCGTGGCATTAGGAAGGTTGAGAAACACTGGACTAGTAGATCACGATCTACCTAATGAGCACCCCTGTGGGACCTAGGACAATCAATTAGCACCCAAAAGGTGGGCAGTGTAAGCACCACACAACAAAATCCCACTTTCATACAAACTGGGCTGTTTCTCTAGCTACCACCTTCATTAGAGTTGCTTGTCTTTTGTGTTTCGTCACTTTTATACATATTTTGGCACATGGTAATTTATTTATTTATTTATTTCCAACATTTTTACCATGCTCTTCTCAACCCCCGAGGGGGGACTCAGAGCGGCCTAACAAAAGGCACAATTCGATGCCAACACATAATAAATCTATATATAAAAAAGAGAGAGTCCGTTTTTGACGCTTATGCATGGACACACCATAACACCCAGACCCTCAAAACCCACCCCACACATTTCAACGAACCAACACCAACAATCGTGGCACAAAAAAACACCAAAACCTACCTCCGAAGACCCCTGAAACCGGCCCCCCAAAAAACCCCATGGAAACCTATGGAGGCACAACCTATGAACCCACAAAAACTACAAACAAAATGGCGCTAAAACCACTTCCTGTCCCGCAAAAAACACTCCCCCGGAAGTTGTCCCTCACAAAAACCAAACCCGGCAGGAAACACATACCTCACACACAAACAGGAAGTTCATAGCCTTCTCGCTCTCCTCCGCTGCTTCTCTTCCGCTCCCAGCAGAGGAGGGGAGGGAGAGGGACCGTGCGGGCCCCTTTCACAGGAGGAGGTGGAGGACGTGGGCCCGACCACAGCAACGTTCTCCAACGCAGCACTCCTCCCTGCGAAGGTCGCTCTTTGGCCCACCCTCCTACGAAAGGGGCCCGCACGGGCTCTCTCCCTTCCCCTCCTCTTCTGGGAACGGAAGAGAGGCACCCGAGGACAGTGAGAAGGAGGCCAACAGGAACCAGAACAGATGGACAAGGAAGACACAGGCAAGCTAACACAAAACACAAACTCCAATGGATAAAAAACACACAAAAGAACACAAACCTACACAGGTATATCTACACAAATATACACATACATAGACACACATATACTGTATATACATAAACATGAATACACACACACACAAACATTACCACAAACACACATACATTTAAATACACACACACAAAAATATATACACACACAAAACAACAAACACAAATATACACACATACACATATATACACAAACCCATACATTCACACCCAAACCCACAGACACACAAACACCCCCACATACACACAGACACAAATACAAACACACACACAAATATTAAACACACATACAGCCATACCTACACACAAGCATACACATATATACACACACACAACACACACATCATTTCAAACCCTTACATACTTTTCCACATCTACTACATAGGGCACAGCAACGCGTGCCGGGTTCAGCTAGTACAATATAAAACCAAAAACATACAGCATTAAAACACATTAAAATACAATTAACATTAACACATCATACACATTCTCTTAAGTTAAAAACAGTATTTCATCCATAACAGGAGCATTGAGCCATATACATCAACTTGCCATTACAAACCCAGTCCAAAGTGCTGCATTGTGCTAATGTGCAAATGCTTGGTCCCACAGCCAAGATTTCACTCCTTTCCTGAATGCCAGGAGGGATGGGGTTGATCGTATGTCGCTTGGAAGCTCATTCCACAGATGGGGAGCCACCACTGAGAAGGCCCTCTCTCTCGTCCCCACCTACCGCGTTTGAGAAGTTGGCGGGAGCAAAAGCAGGGCCTCCCCGGATGATCTTAAATTACGAGGTGGGACGTAGAGGCTGATGCGTTCGGACAAGTAAGCTGGGCCAGAACCGTATAGAGCTTTAAAGGTCAAAACCAGCACTTTGAATTGAGCTCGGAAATGGACAGGCAGCCAGTGGAGCTGACACGACAGGGGGTAATCAGTTAGTAATCTGTCTACCGCCCATTGGACTAATTGTAATTTCCGAACTGTCTTCAAAGGCAGCCCCACGTAGAGTGCGTTGCAGTAATCTATTCGGGATGTGACCAGTGTGTGGACGACCGTAGCCAGATCAGGTAAGGATCCCACTACCCTATCTTTTTGGAGAACTGGTAGGATATCCGTTTTTATTAACAGCGTCCTCTCCTCCTCATTTCTAACCTCAACTCAAAAGATATCTGCAGTTGGCAACTTCCCTGATCGTCTTGTTTGATGGACACTTGACATACAAGCATTGCCTTCAGTGTTTACATTCCCCGCCAAAGGGGGAAAAGTTTGTTTCGACAAGCAAAACCACTATCGAAAAGTTTAAAAATTATTTATCTGTGTACGCTTGCTTAGTTCAATGCATAATGTGAGGATAATCCAGGACATAGGTAAAAAGTAAGCTTAAAAGAAAAACACTGGTTTTGTCTGCATGCCTTATAGTCTGAGAAAGAGATAAACTTTTCAAGGAACTGATATGCAAGACATCAAGCTGGGAAAATGCATATTCTACTATGTAATTATGTGATTTGGCAATACCATACAATATTTATTCCCCATTTGCTTTAGTCCCTTGAAAATACAGGTATAAATATTGGTTTCTTTCACTCTTGCACTCGAGGACCTAAAAAAAAAATCAAAATAAGAGTTTTCCCTGTTGGATGAGATTATAAGAGTTCTATGTACCGTATAGCTGTATTATATGTATATGCGTGTATATGTGTGTACTTATGTATATGTGTGTTTTTGTGTATGTATATGCATGTATATGTGTAGATGTGTGTAAGTACAGATGTGTGTATGTATGTGTGCATGTGTATATTTCAGTGCATGTATATATATGTGTATATATACATACTATATGTATGACATATGCATGTCTATATGTACATATGTGTGTGCATGTGGCGAAGACCAACAGTAACATCCCTTCCTGCCTTTTATTCTTCCTTTCTTCCCTCTCTCCCTCATCCTCAGCTTTCTCTTCTCTCTGTCCTCCTGCCTCTTCTCCCTCCCTTCCTTCTTTCCTTTCCCTCCTTCCTGCCATCCCCCCCTTTCTGTTTCAGTTCTTGATCCCCTTGTAGCCCGTCCTCCATTCCCCTCCCTACCTTTTTGCCTTCCTTTTGCTAGTCCTTCACCAGCTTCTATCTCTTGATTGCCTTTTTTTAACCTGTCTGTTTTGCATAATGCCTATGAGTGGCCAGCACCACCACCAACATTCCGATACTCTAAACTGCCAGGGGGGTGGGGGGGGGCTCCCAGCCTACATTCTAACTGAGGGAATATTTGCATAATGTCTCTAATTGGTCAGCTCCACTAACATTCCGACGCTCTAAACTGCCAGAGGGAGGTGGTGTGGGGGATCATGGGAGTTGTAGTCCATAATGTTTTTTTGGATTTGTGGCTGTTGGCTCTTTTTTGGGTGGGTGTGTGTGTGTGTGTTTTGGTAAACATACCTTGTAGGTTTTTCTGGGTATGTGGGCTGTTTTTGTGTGTCTGCCTTGTGTGGTTTCTTTGTCTATAAGACTGGAACCACCACATGAAGGATTTTATATATATAGATATGTGCTATCGCATCCGGTCTGTATACACTCAGTGAAGGGTGAGAACATGCTCTCTTTCTACCGGGGGATTGCTTCTTGCCTTCCTTTAGAGCCGTGGTTACCAAAGAGGGTGGTACCACCCCCTAATGGGCGGTGAGGGGATCCAAGGGGGCTGTGGGAGGCTCAGGAGAATTTGGGGGGCACTGAGGCCCTGTAAGGGGGCGGTGGCGGGATTCCAACTCGCAAGCGTGCGAGTGTGCACCTGCCAGTTGGAAACCCCATGCAGGTGCTGCCTGGAAACCACAGCACGCGCCCCCTTCCTCTCTTCAACTCCACCCACGGCGCAGTCCTATATTGCCCCTTCCAATCCAATGTGTCCCTTGGGGCGATACGGGACTGCGCTGTGGGCAGAGTTGAGGAGAGGAAGGGCGCACGCGCTGCCGTTTCCAAACAACACCTGCCCAGGGATTCCAACTGGCAGGCTGAGACAGTCATGTGCTTGGGAGTATGTGCCTGCCAGTTGGTCCAGCGGAAAAGGAAAGCTTCCATATCTGCAAACGCCCCCTGAGTCGCATTATATATTTCATCTCACTGGAGGGGGGGGGGGGGTCCACTTAAAATCTGGTTTCTGCCTCCTGCAGAATTCTGGGATTTGTAGTTTAATGTGGCTGTTAAAGACTCCTCCCTAAACTGCAAACTCCAGAATAGAAACCAGATTTAAATTGGATTTTTTTCTCTCTAGCGACATGAGGCATATTAATAATAGCTAGCCTATATTCCAGTTAAGACCAAGTTATTGGAGCCTACACCAACCATATAATGCAGTTTAAGTCGAGAAGTCTACACTGGGCATATAACACAGTTTTAAACTGCATGTCACGGCAGCGTGGATGGGGGCCTCAGTGGCCAAAGGAGCTCTGTTTTCCTGCTTCTGGCGAGGCACGTGGCAGGAAGCGCTCTCCCTTCTCTGCCGGACACTCACACTGCGGTTTTCAGGCTGCTTAATCCGCTTCCTCCTCCTTATCACACGCCAGGCTCCTCCTTTCCTTTCCTTGCTGGGGATCCGCGTGCGCACACGCAAGGGCCACAGGCAAAGGAATGAGAGGAAGAAGCATTATCTTCCCTTGCTGGCAGAACCCCCCTTTAAATGGAGGCAAAGGGGGCTTTGGGGTGAGCGAGTGCGAGACCGAGCGAGCAAGCACGGGCAAGCAAGCAAGCGCACCTGCCAGAGAGGAAAAAGCAGCAGTAGCAGGCAGAGCTGTGCGGCTTTGCCTTCTTACTCGGCCTGTGTCAGAAGCAGGCGAGCTGGGGTGGGGTGCTGCTGTTCGCCTGCCTCCTTGAGCCTAGCGGAGCCTGCACTGCACCACTTCTTCCTTCTCCCTCCAGATCCAGAGACAGGAAGGCCAGCCACATGGGCACGCGCGAGGAGGGAGCGGGCCTGCAGGATCCCCCCGGCAATGAGTGGGGCAAGCAGCACGGGACCCGCAAGGGGTGGTATTTTTGCTCTGAATTTCATGCCACTTGTCCTGTCCTGTTAATACGGGACAGGAGCTTGAAAAACAGGACACGGAATTTAGAGCAAAAAACCCGGGATGTCTCGTCTAATACAGGACATGTGGCAACCCTGTCCCATACGTGTTTGCACTGGGAATGTGGCACAGCTGGCTGGGTGGCAGCTGCATAAGATCTCTACTGACCAGAAGGTCATGAGTTCGAGGTCTGCCTGGGTCGAGGTGGGCTCCCGACCTATTGTGTAGCCTGTTGTCGACCTTTGCAACCCGAAAGACAGTTGCATCTATCAAGTAGGAAATTAAGGTACCAGTTAGTGGGGAGGCTAAATTTAACTAATTTACGAGGCCATAAAAAGATCTCCATAAAACACGCTGAGGAATAAAGGAGTGTGACAGCTCCCCCTGGTGGCCAGATGTTAAATTGCCTCTGTCTGTCTTGTGTGTTTGTGTGTCTAAATGTAATGTGTACATTGTAATCTGCACTGAGTCCCCTGCAGGGTGAGAAGGGCGGAATAGAAATGAAGTAAATAAAATAATAATAAATAAACCCTACCTATCATGCCCACAAGGAGCCAAAGATACAAATAGTCTTCCACCACTTAAAATATCTTTTTCTGATTTCATATGCTGTTTGCAGTGAGACTATTTCACGAAATCTGTTTGAGGCTGGTCCAGGGAGTACGACGTTTTGCATATGATTGGCGGTTGCTACTGCAGAAAGATTGAATTCCTGGTCAATTCTGAAAGTCAGTTTTACATCTGGTTGCAAATACAGATGATGGTGCAAAAGTTCATACACAATGGAATTTAGCATTTGAGGCATTCTAAGATGTGTGTTCCTGCATGCTGACTCCCTACAGAAAAAGATCCTCAGAGAGTGGAGCGAGCCAGAAGGACATCCTCATACCAGGGGATAGAACTTACTTGCCAAGCACATGCTGTTTGTATCTCTAAAGTCCCAAGCTCATTTATTTCTTTTACACTATCTTCTGTTTTTCTCTCCCAAAATGTCTAGATAGACCAACTGTTTGATGTAGTACTTCTGCTTCATATGCTATATTGTAAACCCACTTATGCTTTAAGCCAGTGTTTTTCAACCTTTTTTGAGTCGCGGCACATTTTTGACATTTACAAAATCCTGGGGCACACCACCAATCAAAATGACACAAAATGACTCTCGAACACAGTAATACATATAGTTAATATGTTTTTAAATGTATTTATACACTCAGTGTGAAACCTGGGCCTGTTTCGATGAACACAACATAGAGCATTCTGAACTCCAGGAATGATGGAAAGACACAAACTTCCACACAGAACTCCCATAACCAAGAGAAAATACTATAAGAGTTTGGTGGGCATTGATCTTGGTTTTTGAGTTGTAGTTCACCTATATCCAGAAGGCACTGGTGGACTGAAACAATGTTGGATCAGGGACCAAACTTGGCATGAATACTCAATATGCCCAAATGTGAACACAGATGGAGTTTGGGGAAAATAGACCTTGACATTTGGGAGTTACAGTTTCTGGGATTTATAGTTAACATACAATCAAAGAGCATCCTGAACTCTTGCAACAATGGAATTGAACCAAACTTGGCATATTTCTCTCATTACCAACAGAAAGTACTGAAAGGGTTTGCTTGGGAATTGACCTTGGAGGTTCCCAATTTCTTCTCCACTCGGCTCCCTTCTTCCCAGCCTCTCTGCTCGCTTGCCTTGCTTGCCTTCACCCATGCCAAAGCGCTACTGTGCTGGACTCGCCCACGTCTTCCTCCTCTCCCTCCTCCTGAACACGCTCACGCTGCCCCTTCGGATCAAAATGGCGACAGAAGCGGCAACATAAAGCAAAGGCAAAGCGGAACAAGTGAGCCTGGGAAAAAGGGAGCCCAAGTGGAGAAGAAAAGTAAGTGTTCGGCAGGAGGAGGGAAGAAAGGGGGCGAGAAGGGGGAGGAAGAGGTCTCTGAGAAAGCTGGCATGGGCAAACTTGGACCTTCCAGGGTTTTTGACTCCAACTCCCACCATTCCTAGCATCCTCAGGCTCTTTTCCTCCCCCCCCCCCAAAGCCACTTAAGCAGGAAGGGCCTCAGGCTGTTAGGAATGGTGGGAGTTGTAGTCCACAGCACCCAGCAGCCAAAAGTTTTCCCATGCCTGTTTTTAGAGGACCTTAAAGTGGTGAGCCTCCTTCCAACATTGTGATTCTGGATAGAAAACAAACAACAACATAACATAACATTGTTTGAGTCCACAGTGCTCTCTGGGTGTAGGTTCCATTCCATCATTGGTGGAGTTCAGAATGCTCTTTGATTGCGGGTGAACGATAGCATCAAAACAGTGCCAGGTTTCACACTGAGTGTATAAATACATTTTAAAACATATTAATTATATGTATTACTGTGTTAGGGTGTCATTTTGTGTCATTTTGGTTGGTGGTGTGCCCCAGGATTTTGTAAATGTAAAAAATGTGCCACGGCTCAAAAAATGTTGAAAAACACTGGTGTACGTAGGGTCAGGTTCCCCTCTCCAAATTGCTGCAAACTGTTTCCTTCATTTTCCATTGAAACAGTGACATAAAGGGAAGGGAGGACGTGAGATAATAGCGGGGGATTGGAAAGAGAAAATAAATTGTATTCCTGCTGCAGAGACTTCATTTGATAAATAATGTATACGGAGTTTGCAGTAATAACTGCTCTTTTCAGATTCAGCCGGTTAGGGGTATGCTTTGACACAAACTGTATGTATTTCTCCTAACAGACAGTGAACGATTGGAGCTGTATCCCAAGTTGTGAAAGGGGAAAGCAGGCTATTAACATTCTAGTCCATGTCAGATAGGTTAATCTAGTTTTACACCTGGGAATGGAAAATGGGGGGAAGAAGCAGATAGAAAGACGTTTTTTCCTCCCTCCCCCACAATAGAGGGACTCAGGTGAGGGGGTCACTCAGTGAAGATGATAAACAAAAGGAATAATTATGACACAGGGAATTAATTCATGGAGTAAACTATAAGCTCTGGCTTTATATGAAAGCATGCCACAAGCGACTACAAGCAGCATTTATGAAAGCTGCTGCGAATGTAGCATTTTACTAAAAGACCAGCAGAAAAAGCCACTTTCACTGGGATGTAAGCTTGCTACCCTACTTCCAGAGCTACCACCTGGGTAAAAGTTGCTAGGCAATTAAATGGACAAAATCACTCATGTCTACTGGCTGCCTATTAGCATCCGAGCACAATTTAAAGTGCTGGCTTTGGCAGGCCCGGATTAACACCTTTTTGCGCCCTAGGCCACACTTTGGAATTACGCCCCCTTTAAGACAACCTCTACCACACACACACACCCCCCACATCCTTTCATCCGCTCGTCCCCCTTAGGGCCCCACATCTGAAGTCGAGCCCCAGAGCCCCTGTTTCATTGACCTGCAGCAGGGAGTTCCAAAGTTCCTGCATATGTGGTCTGGCATCTCTAGCACAAAAGGCTGGGATTTGGCATCAAAAGACCTGCAGCCATTTCTACCTCTTTGTTTTCTTGCCTCACTTGACCTGAAGCCATGGTCACTCTGTGTACAGAGTTGCATGCGGACAGGCCAACAGGGGCAAGCCCTGAGTAATTTGAGAGACATAGTTTTCTAAGGACTTCCGTGTGTTTGGACTCTCCTCTGGCTATTACCGTGTTTCCCCGATAGTAAGACACCCCGATTGTAAGACGTATCGGGGTGTCAGGGTAAACTAATATAAGCCGTACCCCGAGTAAGCCGTACCCCCGGCCGCCGCGTCACTCGGTCCCGCCTCCTCCTCCGCCCTCCCTGCGGCCTCCTCTTCGGGAACGGAAGAGAGGCAGCTGAGAGCCCTCTGCCGCCTCTGTTCCGTTCCCAAGAGGAGGCTGCAGGGGGGTGATCGCGCGGTTTCCTGCAGCCTCCTCTTTGGGAATGGAAGAGAGGTGCAGAGGACTCTCCTCTGCGCCTCTGTTCCGTTCCCGAAGAGGAGGCTGCAGAGGGCGCGATCGCGCGGTTTCCTGCAGCCTCCTCTTTGGGGAATGGAAGAGAGGTGCAGAGGGCTCTCCTCTGCGCCTCTGTTCAGAAGAGGAAGGGGCTGCAGGGGGGCGATCATCGCGGTTTCCTGCAGCCTCCTCTTTGGGGAATGGAAGAGAGGCGCAGAGGGCTCTCCTCAGCCGCCTCTCTTCCGATCCGGCGGCTGCAGGAGGGCGGCGGCGGCGGCGGAGGAGGCGGGACGAGTGACGCGGCGAGGGTATGGCTTACCGTCGCCCAATGTAAGCCATACCCGAAAGTAAGGCGTAGTGGGACTTTCGGGGGGAAAGAGTAAGACGCTGTCTTACTTTCGGGGAAACACGGTAGCAAAAAGGACTTTTCTCTTATAGTTTTTCCCAAGGACACAGATGGACTTTCTTTCTACTCCCTGAATATGAAATAATTGTTTCCCTGGACTCTCTCGCTATGAAATTGTATGAAATACCAAAGCTGTATGAAAGTCAAGCATGATATTTTCCTGTATTTCCCTAGACTTCTGTGTAAGTTCTCCCTTTGCATGCCCTAACCCCCATGAAATGCATAGAAACTGTATAAGAGTATTATTATTTCCTTTTCCTTCTATCCTTGTATTTTAAATTGTAACTTCTGAATGTTTTGCCTTGATGAAATGTATTTTGTAACAAAGATGACTCCTCCTGCCTGTAAAAAAGCCCCAGACATTAGGAAAATTCCAATAAGCCTTTGCAAGACTGAAGAGTGCTCATTAGCCTCTCCCAGGTATCAATGACTATTTCAAAAGACAGGAAAAGCCACCTGGCCACATCCTTTGTATAACATGGAGGGTCGTTTCACAAGACTCGAACCCAGGACATAGCCAAATTGCTACACATATTTACTTAAGAAAGAACCTACAAATTTATTTATTTATTTATTTATAAATTCGACTTGGTAGACCGCTCTCTCTGGAGCCCAGAGCGGTTTACAGCATAAAATCAATAAAAACATCAAAACAGATAAAAGACGTATACCCAAAAGCTACTAATACACAACGCTATCCCATACACAATTGAAGGGGCAGACCGGTATGTTGCATAAATCACAATACGCTTGATAGCAAAAAATATCAAAATGTAATATTCTATAACATATAACATGTGGCTCTATGTCGAACCAATCTCACTTACAGTGCAATGTGTTAACATATATTATTGAGCACAGTTAGTTATACAGCCCTTACAGACAATCATTGGGCATCAAGGCGCAAACATCCAGTCTGTGTACCCCTATGGGTAATCCGAGCCAATTCACTCACACGGATTGGGGACCGAGTCGGGGGAGTCTTCGGAGTAGGGTGAGCTGGCAACTGCTCGATGGGCAGGCGCCTACGGCAAGAGGTAACGACGCCAGAAGGCCGTTTCGCATTTACCACGCTTCCTCAGGGCACTGGGGTGTTTTAGCCGCTCCTCCCCGGTATTATGGTCATCAACTCTAGACTCAGGGTCCAAACGGAAGGTAGCGCGTTAGCGCTTCTTTCTACAAATCGCTCGTGCGAATGTCCTTCCGGGCTGGAATACCCAAAAGCCCCACTCCCCACAATAACCCACAATAACCCCGGCAAGCAATAATATGCAGAGGCAATACATGGCAGAACAGTGTGTTGGCAGCTGGCGAATAGGAGGCATCAGTTGGAACCAAATGCCTGCCTATATAACCAAGTCTTCACAGACTTGCGAAAGGCCAGCAAGCCCCGTAGTGCTCGTATCTCCTCTGGTAGAGAATTCCAGAGGGTCACTACACGGCCACTGTAAATGCTCTCTGCCGGGTGCTCAACAGCCTACAGATCTTAATACTGGGAACCTCTAGTAGATTAAGCCCCTCTGAGCGCAGTGATCTTCTGGGTTTGTATGGGGTAAGACGCTCCCTCAGGTACACTGGCCCCAAACCATATAAGGCCTTGAAAGTTAGAACTAACACCTTGAAGGAGACCCGGAATTCAATAGGAAGCCAGTGCAGTGCACGCAGGAGTGGGGTCACATGCGCAGATCTTGGGGCTCCCGACAGCAGGCACGCTGCTGCATTCTGCACCAGCTTAAGTTTCCGGATCGCCGACAAGGGCAGGCCAATGTACAGCGCATTACAGTAATTGAGCCTCGAGATGACCGTGGCTTGGATCACCGTGGCCAGGTCGCAGCGGGAGAGGTAGGGAGCCAGACGTTTCGCCTGCTGTAGGTGGTAAAACGCTGTCTTGCAAGCGCAGGCAATCTGCACTTCCATCGACAGTTGGGTGTCCAGCTGGACCCCAAGGCTCTTAACTAAGGGCTGTGGGCGAAGTGCCACACCATCAAACGTTGGCAACTGGGTCTCTAGAACATGCCACTTAGGAAATGACAGACGGCCAGACCCATGACCCAAAACCATTTATTCCAAGGACCCAAACAATAGGTGGTAAGATTGCAGGACAGCAGGGGTCTTCCCTTGCCAATCAGACATGCTATAATCTCAAAACTTCATTAACACATCTATTAATTGATCAGGGATTCCTCTAATGACTCAGGAAGAGCCCTGTCTGTTTAGCCTCCCATGGAAAATCCCACAATCTCTCACACATTTACTAAACAAAGAAAAACCATCAGAAGTGCATGCTACTGCCAGGAAATGTCATTAATTTTTGCCACCACACAAGAGATAACCGATGTCACCAGATTTAGATTTTCCTCTCATCAATGAAAACCAAATTAGCATGTCTTAAACCCATTTATCCCAGATTTCCTTCCCATTGTCCTGAGCATGTTCCTGCCTCTTGCTCTCCATTGGCTCACTGGCTAGCGAAGAAGAATTCCCTTATTGGCTAAAAGACAGATGGCACTGGTTTGTGATTGGCTGGGGGGGGAACCAACTGGCGCCTAGCCCCAGCTGCTTGCCAAAATTCCAACCAATCAGGGCAAAGCGCAGGAAGCATGAAGGGCGGGAGGAACTTGAATCTGGTACCTTTGCAAAAGTGAATAAATATTCCAGAAAATGCCAATAAAGTTTATGTCAAGCTTTGCGGACTCAGGAAAATTGCAGCTTGTCATCCTTTCCAGCTGGGACGAACCTTCTCTCGTGTGGCACGCTCGGAATCTTGGTGAGAAATCTCTCTGGGGCGCTGGGGTTTTCCTAGGCACCGGAAAAGCCCGCCAAGGTTATTTTTCCATCTCAAGGCCCTCGATTTAGGGGGACCGGGTCTCTGCCCTTAAGGCAAGGCTCCCCAAATTTCTACCGATTTCACATCCAGCTCTCCCGGTGTGGCCCCACTAGGTCCACCACAGGAGTTTCCCTCTTGGCATGCACTATGGATGCAGGCATGAGGGAGGAGTCTCCTCCCCAATGCAGGGTTGAGGCACTTGGCTCCTACCCGGTATCGGGGATTGCGCATGCGTTGTAGTCAGCAGCTGTACCAATGCTGCGCTTCTCCCCGATACCGGGGCTTCTCGCGTTGGGCTTCTCTCCTGTACTGGGGTTTGCGCATGTGCCGTAGCCGGCAGTTGCGCTTCTCTCTCCAGTAAGGAGGAGTCTCCTCCTTGTGTTGGAGGAGGAATACCAGCTTTCATGGGGTTAGGGCATGCGCAGACTGCGCAATGGAGTTTCCTGTACTTGCACTGAAGGAGCCAGCAAGTGGATGCTGTCGGCACCGAGGGAGTTAATTGTTCCTCATGTCGACATCGACGCCAGTGTCGAGAGCCCCTGCGCATACGCCGTTTGCGCAACAATAGCAGAGGCAGGAGCTGGTATTCAGGAAGGGGCAGGGGCGGCACCGAAAAGAAGGACCTCCGGTATCCTTCCTTCCTCATCTCCATTTGTGTTGCGTTTTTATTTGTTTCAACATTTTTTGGGGTCCGTGATCTGCCCCCCCCCCCCCGGCTTGCACCTCTAGGCCATGGCCTAGGTTGGCTTAATGGGTAATCCTGGCCTGGGCTTTGGCCTACGAGGGCAGGTCAATAAGTCTGTGACTTTTGAGTTTCCCGCCTCTTAACTGAAACGGCAACATTGCTCCTGTCAAGAGGCACCTGTCAGTTGACACCTGTCAAAATTTGAACAAGCTGCATCATTTAGTTTGTGTTTGACAGCCACTGATAGCAGACTACCGAGTGATTTGAGGAGAAAATGGAAAAAAGTGATTTTCGCATGCTCATTAAGCATGATTTTTTTCAGAAAAAAACCATCGCTCATACCAAGGCTAAGCTTGATAAAAACAATGGGGACTCTGCACCATCAATTTCAATGGTAAAAAAGTGGTTGACTGAATTTTGTTGTGGCCGTACAAGCACGGATTATTAAGAATAATACTATGTTGATTAACATATTTGGAGTGCAGTGTTGACTGTATCAGGTCTCTCTTTTCACCTGCTTTGTTGTGTTCGAATTTAGCCCGCTCGTTGTTGTTGACTAATGTGAGCCACATAACAGGTTAGAACATAAGAAGAGCCATGCTGAATCGGACCTCAGCCCATCTAGTCCAGCATTCTGTATCACACAGTGGCCCACCAGTTGTACACGGGGATCTCTAGCAGAAGGGAGGGCAAAACCCTGACCTGCTCCCGACCCCCCACAACCAGTACCCAGGGAAATCCTGCCTACCTCAACCAACTCTGAGGTGGCACTTGAATGTCCTTTTCAGTAACTACCGATACACTTGGTATCCATGAATCTGTCTAATCCTGCCTTGAAGTTGTTCAGGCTGACAGCTGTCACAACCTCCTCTGGAAGTGAGTTCCATAACCCAATGACCCTCTGGGTGAAGAAATATTTCCCTTTATTAGTCCTAACTTTCCTACCTTGGAGCTTCAGGGAGTGCCCCTAGTCCTAGTGTTGGGTGACAAAGAAAATAATTTTTCTTTATTCACCTTTTCTATCCCATGCATGATTTTATACACTTCGATCAAGTCACCTCTTAAACGCCATCTTTCAAGGCTGAAAAGACCAAGGCGTTGCAACCTGGTTTCATAAGGGAGCTGCTCCATCCCTTGGATCATTCTTGTTGCCCTTTTCTGTACCTTTTCCAGTTCCGTTATATCCTTCTTAAGGTGTGGAGACCAGAATTGTACACAGTACTCCAAATGTGGCCTTACCATCGATTTGTAGAGAGGTAATACAACATTTACCTATTTTCGATTCCCTTCCTGATCATGCCAAGCATAGAATTTGCTTTTTTCACTGCTGCTGCGCACTGGGTTGACATCTTCATTGAGCTGTCCACCAAGACCCCAAGATCCCTTTCCTGGTTTGTCTCGAAAGCTTTGACCCCATCAATTGGTAGGTGTAGTTGGGGTTCTTTGCCCCGATGTGCATGACTTTACACTTGTTTAGGTTAAAATGCATTTGCCACTTTGTTGCCCATTCACTCAATTTCGAGAGATCTTTCTGGAGCTCTTTACAGTCAGTTTCATTTTTAACTACCTGAACAATTTAGTGTCGTCTGCAAACTTTGCTACCTCAGAATTCACTCCTACATCCAGATCATTTATGAATAAATTAAAAAGTAACGGACCCAAAACTGAACCTTGGGGTACGCCACTTCTCACCTCTTTCCACCCAGAGAAATGTCCGTTTATTACCACCCTTTGTTTCCTACAGTTTAGCCAGGTTCCAATCCAGGACAAGACCCGTCCCCTGATTCCATGGCTGAAGAGCTTATTTAGGAGCCTTTGGTGAGGGACTTGGTCAAAAGCCTTTTGAAAGTCAAGGTAAACAATATCGACTGGGTCCCCTTTATCTATGTGTTTATTTACACCCTCAAAGAATTCTAACAAGTTAGTGAGACATGATTTGCCTTTGCAGAAACCATGTTGATTTTCTTTCAGCAATGCCTGTTCTTCTATGTGCCTAGTATTTTTTTCTTTAATAATGGTCTCCATCACAGGTTGTCTTGACTCCCATTCGTTTAGTTATCCTTAACAGCAAGGGTGCCATCTTGTCTCATGATCGGACAAATCTCTTCTTTCAAGTGTGGCAGCTGGCGATGAGAGAGCCCATGCTGCAGCTCTCTGCGTTCCTTTGCTTTTGCCTCAGCTCATGTCTATATAAAGTAATGAATCCTGACTTGGATTTTCAGTGTGTGGGAGTCAGGACAATGCCATTGACTTGACCAGCTGATGATCTGGAGGGCATATAATAAAGGGCCGAGCTTGGTCCTAATTGTTACAAAGAGCTATGAAACGTTGATGGATGAGTACAGCTTACTCATTGCTCTGGGAGATCAGTAGACCAAAGTCTTTTTCCTCAAGGCTTGCTTCAGTAAAGATATTTTTCACCCAATTGCTTCGACACTAAAAGCTATGAAGTTGTGATAAAAAAATATATATATTTAAGGCCTTCCCCTGAAGCATTGCTTGATTAAGGTCATTTTAGTTCAAATTCCACAGGAGAATTGTTCTTGGATTTGCAATTTAGCTGGGCAGTCTCGGGTTATAATGGGAGATTTGGAGTGGGAGGAAGTTTCAGCATCTACAAGAATAGCAGGAGCTCCTCCGTTCCTTTGAGACACTCGAGCTTTGCTTAGGAGAGTGTTTCAATTCTTCAGGAGATACTGGTACACGGTGGTTCAAATCATCAGTAAGACTCTAATGCAGGGGTGGGCAATTATTTTTTCCAAGGGGCTACACGTGAGCCAAAAAATATTATGGAGGGCCACACCTAAAGGCTGAACTACATTCTAACCCAGTGTTTCTCAACCAGTGTGCCGGGGCACACTAGTGTGCCGTGAGCGATCATCAGGTGTGCCGTGGGAAATTGGTACCTTCAGGAGGGGAGGGGGGAGAGTCTAGTGTGTTGAAGTACAAAAACCCTAAGAGATCCTACCTCAATAAAGGCACAAAATTACAACCACCCCCTCCCCACCCGTTGTCTACTTGGTCTCTCCCTCTCCATGCATTGGGAAGGCCCGCCTCCCAAGTAGAGACCTCCTCTTGCCTCCTGGGGGTTCTGTGTGGGAAGTTTGGCCCAGTTCTATCATTGGTGGGGTTCAGAATGCCCTTTGATTGTAAGGGAACTATAAATCCCAGCAACTACAACTCCCAAATGTCAAGGTCTATTTCCCCTGAACTCCATCTGCATTCCTATTTGGGCATATTGAGTATTCGGGCCAAGTTTGGTCCTGATCCAACATTGTTTGAGTCCACAGTGCTCTCTGGATATAGGTGAACTACAACTCCAAAACTCAAGGTTAATGCCCACTAAACTCTTATAGCATTTTCTCTTGGTTATGGGAGTTCGGTGTGGGAAGTTTGTGTCTTTCTGCCATTCCTGCCAGGAAATCTATGTTGAGTTCATTGAAACAGGCCCAGGTTTCACACTGAGTGTATAAATACATTTTTAAAACATATTAACTATATGTATTACTGTGTTAGTGTGTCATTTTGTGTCATTTTGGTTGGTGGTATGCCCCAGGATTTTGCAAATGTAAAAAGTGTGCCACGGCTGAAAAAAGGTTGGGAAACACTGTTCTAACCTACATAATTTATTTATTTATTTACTATATTTACTATATATTACACATCATTAATATTAACATATTAATATATCAAGAAATATTCAAATATTATTAGTATTAATATCATAATTATTATATTACAGTATATATAGACATTATAATATATTGAAATTATAATATAATATAACGTTATATTATATTATTAATTATATTATTATAATATTATAAAATTATTATAAAATAATAATAAAAACCACTAAAATAAAATAAAATTACATTCAAGAACACAAGGTGCGAACAAAGATGAAGGCTGACATCCTGAAGAGAGGAAGGATCCCAAGATGGAATGGCCCAATGACCCCAGCCAGAGGATGGCAAAGAGGACCTAGCTGCCACCACAGCAGAGGAGAGCAGAGCAGCAGGCGATCGGAGGCTGCAGGCCTCCGCCCGCTCTCGTCCCCAGCCATTCCCCAGCTGATCGCCCTGCTATGGAGTGCCTGCCATCCCTAGAGGCGATCCGGGCCTGCAGGGGGAGCAGTTGGTGATCTGTTCACCCTGGTGACCCGGAAGACAATCAAGTCTTCTGGGTCGCCAGGGTGATCAGCCCCCGCAGGTCGCCAAGCTCTCCTGCTGCAGGCCCAGATCGCCTCCAGGGATGGCAGGCACTCCAAAGCCGCCGCTCCTCCGGCCTGTCTGCCGACACAGGCCCCACAGAGCCTGCAATGGGATGGCGGCAGACCCCGATGCCCTTCTCCCCGGGCCGGACAGAATCGGCTGCCAGGCCGCATCCGGCCCGCGGGCCGTAGGTTGCCCACCCCTGCTCTAATTAAACATCTTCTGAATGTAGAGAAGTCCCAATGGCTTTTTTTCTTTTGTTTAAAGAACTACCAAGAAAGATCAAAGAGGATGAGAGGGTGAATCTTTCTCTCCTCTCTCAATCAAGCCGAATTTACAGTAAATCCTTCAGTTATTTCCAATTACCGCCCGGTTTCAAATCTTCCGTTCCTAGGCAAGGTAATTGAGAGGGTGGTAGCAGACCAGCTCCAAAAATTCTTAGATGACATGGCCTGGCTGGACCCTTACCATTCCGGCTTCTGTTCGAGACATGGGACTGAGACTGTCTACTCAAAACTGACAGTTATAACAAAGGGGCTACAACTCAGTTCAATACGCCATGATAGGATTAATGTCCCATATAAACATCAATATTATATCACACAATGCAATGAGGAAATGCCTGCAATATTTATAGTCAAACCCAGGAAATATTCAAATATCAAAACAGTTAATTATAATACACAATACACATTATCTTATCCAATGGTTCACCTGAGTATTCTATATGCAAGTCTGTAGTAGTTCCAAGAGTGTCCCAATATGTTGAAAATTAACAGTTCGTGGGCACTCTGATGTTCAAACCTGGGTCGCCACTTGCTTTGCAAAGTTCGTCAGATATCCAGTTCACTATGAATCAGTTCATCCATGCCATCATAAGACACCAAAATGAAACAAAAGCCAATGCAGCTGATACGAGACGCTAAAGCAAAGACTGGAGCGCTGCTCAGGTATCCAGCAGCTTGATACAAGGAGCCGACGGAGTTGGGTCCTACCGCCGTATAATCCATTTCGCTATCGCTTTATCAAAGTCCCAAAGTACTGGAGTTACAGTCAAACTCACTTTAAAGGAATGTGAAGCCACGAGATTTCGTTGATTACTATATCCTGCCGTGACTCCAGCAGAGCACTCCAGTACTTTGGAGTTTTTACCTGTGTAAATTGGGCCGCTTGACATGATGTAATGGTTTTCAAGCCTTGATAAAGTGATAGCGAAACGGATTATACAGAACTAGGACTCAACTCCGACGGCTCCTTGTATCAAGCTGCTGGATACCTGAGCAGCGCTCCAGTCTTTGCTTTAGTGTCTCATGGGTCAAAGTGGGTCAAAGCTCTCCCTCCTTTGTGATGCTCTTGTGATAACTCTCGATGAACCACTATGTATTATGGATGTCCCGTTTTAAAGGTTTAAAGGTTTACCGCTGTAAACAAGCCTCCGTCTCTGGCGAAATGGTCTTGGCCAATCACGATGTACCATCGCGGTTATAACCTTTGTTCTTCGTATGGCTCTCCCATGGATTACAAGAATATATGACTTCTATTTAGAGTCTTATATATACCCATATAGTGACCCATTGGGGTGAAGAAATTCTCTTCGTTTACATCCAGTCCATGATCTTTGTGCTGATATTTGGATGCCTCCCACAGTAGAGACTCACCCCCCCAACCCCGCACCACACAGGAGCTAAGAAACGCAAAGCATGCACAGTTAATCCGTTGTTGAACATAGCAATTTATTTGAACTACTTTAAAGGTTCAACAACAGATCTGTGTGGTGTATTTTGACTCCCTTTTCCCTGCCATCTGACGGAGCAGTTTGGATCACATATCCCGGATCTTCTGGTTGCGCAATATCGATGTTTGATTCGGATGCGGAGGTCCGCCATTTGAATACAGCGGCTTGGATTCTTAAACCAGGAGCGCACTTTTTTCCTTTTGAAGCACAGCATGGATTGCTCAAATATATCCTACTAGCTGTACCTGGCATGCGTTGCTGTGCCCTATTTAGGAGATGCAAAAAAGTCTGAGTATGTAAGGGTTGGGATTGATGTTACTTATGGTCTTGGTGGGGTCATGGCTGTGTCGTTGTGGGTTGTTCTGGTGGGTGGGATGTTGAAGTCCTGTGGAGTTGTCGGTGTGTCTTTCTGTTCTGGTGTTTGTTCTGCCCTTTTTTGTTTGATGTATGTAGTGTTGCGAGTGTGTCGTCCGATGCTGTTCTTTTTAGGAGGCATGGCTTGTCTTTTGGGTCAGCTTATGCCTGTGTGGAAGGAAGGAATGGCATACAAATGGGTTGAGCAGTAGATGCAAGGTTGTGTTATGTGCGTATTGTGTTGTGTGTAGGTATTACTTTTTTGGTGAGTTAGTGGGTGTGTGTGGCATTGTGGGTGGTAGTATGTTGTGGAATGCTTGTGTGGGTGGGGTGTTTTGGGTGTTTGTGTGTGTTTGTAGAGTATCAGTGCAGTGTTGTGTTGTGTTGTGTTTGGAGTACAGGTGGAGTTGGTTTTTGTTTGTGGTGGTGGTAGGTGTTGTGTGTGCGGGGTCCCGTAAGGTTGGGGGGATGGGTTGTGATAGGAAGTTGTGTTGTGTTGTGTGGGTAGGAATTGCTGGAGAATTGCTCCCTCATAGAGTTTGGTTTTGTCAGTTTAACCCTCAAACACCAACTGACTGAACTCAAATCACTTGGCATTCTATCCTAGCCTTGGCTGGCTGTGCCCAGCGTTACTATGGTTACTCAGCCTCCCTGCATTTTGTGTGGGCCGAAGTTGGCCAATGGGTTTCGCTGGCTGCCGCAGAGGATGCTGGGAAATGTAGTTTTTTTGTATCATTGTTTTGGGGGCCTTCTAGGTTTGGGGGGTGGAGTTTCTTTGCTAAAAACCTTCTTTGCTTGACGCCTATTTTTGTTGGCAAGTTTGGTGTCTCTGCCTTGGAAGGTTTCTCTGTCTCTGTCAGTCGTTCGATGACAGGACCTCCTTTATATAATAGATTTGGAATTATTGCATTATAGTTTGAACCTTCCAGCAAAACCATACTCTGATACCAATTGGATTGGATCCCTCCCACATATACTGGGAGCGCAGCTCCTTTTAAAGCCAATCCGCAGCTTTTGGGAACCTCCGAACTGCCTGCATTTTGCGACGGAAGGGTATTTGCTTTCGTTCCTCCATATTTCTATATTTATCCATCTTTAATTTTTGAGACCTGGGGATTGTGGGGAATGTTATATTCATGTTTATATAAGGATTTCCATTCATGATATTATACATGATGTAGATCATGGACTGTTCACAAATTGATGTCTACTTATATATAGTGTGTTCTGTTTTGGGGTATTTATCCTTTTGAGACTTTCTTAGTATGTATTGATAGATTGTTATATTCATGGAAACTTTTTGCATATTTAAGTAAATAACGTGTCATTGAATAAGTGCACTGTGAGATATATATCTTTAATAAGTTGCTTTGTGCTTCCCGTTGTTTGTTTTTTTGAGGTCACATTTTTTAGTCCCACTTTGAAAGAAAGCTATCATATAAATTAAATAAACAAATCAAATAAATCTAATCTGACTCCTCTTGCTCCTCAGAGTCCAACTTGGACGTAATAAGACAGGAAAGAATCCAAACTGGGAGCATATGAGAAGCAGCATGTCGCAATGGTTTGAGCATTGGACTACAGTTCTGAACACAAGGGTTTGAATCCCAACTCAGCCATGGAAATCCACTGAATGAACCTTGAGTAAATCGTGCTCTCTAAGCCTCAGAAGAAAACAAAGGCAGATGCCCTAAAAAAATTAGTAATTGAAATACTTACAAAAAAATTTCCAAAAAGTTTGTGATTAAAACGTTATTAATAACAAATATTCGTTATTATTCGTGACCTCAGCTGGGAGGGAAGAATGGAGGGCAAGCCTGGATCAGTCCTAAACATCACTAATAACATCATAGAAGCAAGCTATAACAACAAATAATCAATTAATGCAAATTAAATGCACAGATAAAGTATGAGCTGCTTCTAACAGGAATATTTATCTCATCCAAATTTGCTTTTCAGAGTCACTTACAGACATCAGTCTTGTCCCTGCCTTCTCCCAGGAAAGAGTGAATGCTTTGCCCAAAACCGCAGACCTGAGCAACGGATTGCCAGAGCAATGGATCCGATTCATTCTCTTTGGCAATCGATTGCTCGTGTCTGCGGTTTTCGGCAAAGCTTTTGCGCGCTTTCCCTTTTCCCTGGGAGCAGGTAGAAGGCAGGGATAGGACTCTGATGTCGGTAAGTGACCCTGAAAATCAATTTTGGAGGAGATGAATATTCCTGTTAGAAGAATCTCTGAGCTGGCGAGAGGAGAAGGGGAAAATACGATCTATTACAAAAATTAAAGAAAAATTGCCATCCCAGGTTCGGTAAAGAAATTATACTTCCTGGTTAGGGCCTGAGGGTCGGTAAATGAAGGAAATAATGTTAAATAAGAAAAAAAAATGAATTTCAAATACATTTAAATTAGGACATAACCAGGCCTAGTATATAGGTATAGATAAGAAGTATAGATAAGAAGTTTATATGAATTCTGAGCACAAGAGTCACACCTCCTGCATTTTTTGTTGCTTGGGATAGAGGATAATTCAGTTCCTCAATCAGGAGCACTGAATGTCTAGAGGAAGATACCTTTTCTCACTTTTGGGGGTGAGAGATGGAACCAGAAATGTGTTAATTACAAAGAGCTGCCTCTGATCAGGTCTGCTAGTTTTCTCACATCAGATTTTCCTTACATGTGAAAATCATTTTAAGCCTAGGAATAACATGCGGATTTCCAAATGGGGCATGGGTGTCAGCATCCTGGCCACAAGCTGATTCTGGTGCTAGAAATTAATTATGAAAGAGACTTAACTGTTAGAGATCAGCTTTACTGGCTCCTACTGATCTGTCCATGGTACTGAAAACCTTGTTTCTGTGTGCATCCTTATCCTCTATCTATCATCTCCTGGACTTACTTGCCTTTAGAGCAGGGGTGGGCAATTATTTTTTTCCAAGGGGCCACACGAGAGCTAAAAAATATTATGGAGGGCCGCACCTAAAGGCTGGACTACATTCTAATCTACATTATTTATTTATTTACTATATTTACTATATATTATACATAATTAATATTAACATACCGGCTTTAGCTGTATAGGGCAGAGGGTATGCCAAGCCAAATATTCATATACCCTCTGCCCTAGCTTGGTATTAATATCATAATTATTATATTATAGTATATATATACTATAATATAATAATTATGATATTAATACTAATAATATATGAATATTTCTTGATATATTAATATCGAATAATATTGATATATATATCGCCCCCTTGTTGTGGGGGAGATGCTTGCGTACCCTAATGAAGTTGTGAGCTATGCTGGCGGTGGCATAATAGCCACCGGTAGGGCCTCCCATGCCAGACAGGTCACAACCGAAGGGTCTGACAAAGAGCGTCAAAGGGCAGGATGGGCTCTCTAGCCTTTTGGCAACCATCCTAGGAGAAGGAAAACTCTGATTTCAAACCCGGGCAGATGGTGCTCGTTTAACCCTGTAAGGTCAGCCATCTAAGAGAAGGAAACTCGAACCAACCTACGACCTGAGGACTTCGCTGCCACCGTCCAAGCTTGCTAGGCCCCAGCAGACGAACCTTTGGTTTAAAGGGTGAGGCCAGTTCTGTGCACGCTGTGCTCCACCAGAAAAATCCATTACACAGGCTTGAAGGACACATCCAACCTCCGAAGCATCGGCGTGCTTGTGGAGAGCGTGGGAGGAGTCCTTCCTGGATCTTCATTCGTGAAGAAAAGCCAAGAAGAAGATATATATATATATATATATATATATAGACATTATAATAATAAAAACCACTAAAATTAAATTAAATTAAAGAAGACAAGGTGCGAACCAAGATGGAGGCTGACGTCCTCAAGAGAGGAAGGATCCCAAGATGGAATGGCCCAATGGACCCAGCCCAGAGGAGGACAATGCGGACCCAGCCACTGTCGCAGCAGAGCAGAGCAGAGCAGCAGATGATCGGAGGCTGCAGGCCTCTGCCCGCTCTCGCCCCCAGCCGTTCCACAGCTGATCGCCCTGCTATGGAGTGCCTGCCATCCCCGGGCCTGCAGGGGGAGCAGTCGGCGATCTGAGGTGGCTTATTCGACCTGGCAACCTATGAGGGGGCGATCAAATCAGGGTTTGCTTAAGATTTCAGCACTTCCTCCTTCTCTCAATGAGAAGAAATCACAGTATGAGGAGTTGTAATTTCACTGAAGCATCCCTCCAAAAGACTGGGCTGCTGATATAAGAAGTCAGGGAATGTGCTGAGTTAATCATAACAGTGTGGCGGTGTCCTGCAATATCATCTCATGTACTTCAATCTGGAATCTGATTGAAGCCCAAAATTTGGTATTAGCATTTTTATATTTGTCGGTGGAGGTACAGTATATTCAAAAATGCAATCCCTGGCTTTCACGATATAGAGCAGGGGTCGGGAACCTTTTTGACTCAGAGAGCCATAAAAGCAAAATATTTGGAAATTTATTTCAGTGAGAACCATATAATATATAATATATATTTTAAGACTGAAATCAATATAATATATAATATATTTTAAGACTGAATACATACAATGAGAAAAGGATTCCCCCGTGCCCAGCTGTGTCATCGGCAGGGATCCTTACCTGCATGGCTTCCACTCCTTCCTTTGTTCAAGGAAGCTCTCCTCCCGCACTCTTCCCTCCTGCCCTGCCATTGCGTCGGGCTCAGCAGGGGCCTGCCCTGCATCCGGTTTGTTTTAGACCGCTGCCTTAGTCCCTGCTGGCCTTGGCTTGGCTTCCAATCAGGCAGGGAAAGGTCTCTTCACATCCCTTGCTGTGGGTTTCAGGCCCGGCAGGGCCCGCCATGTGGCATTTTCCATGGCCCAAGGCTGCTTTCTAGCAACTCTTTGGGCAGGGAGGGGCCTGCGGCTTCTAGTCGGGCAGGGGGATGGTCTCGGCCCAACGTCCATGCAGGCCCTGCCTGCCCACGTGGGCCTGGCCTGCCCCGGTCCTCTCCGCCTCTTTTGCTCCGGGTTTCGGGCCCAGGGCCACTTTCTGGCAACTCTTTCGACAGGAAGGGGCCCGTGGCTTCCGGTTGAGAGGGAAGGGTCCCGGCCCACCGTACACATGGGCTCAGCCTGTCCACATGTCCTGGTCCTCTCCTCCTTCCCTGCTGTGGGTTTCGGGCCCGGCAGTGCCCGCCACGTAGTGTTTCCCGCGGCCCAGGGCCGCCTTCCGACAACTCCTTTGGTGGGAAGGGGCCTGCGGCCCGGCATCCAGCCTTGTTGGGGCCTGCTGTACCTGCGAGCCATATGCAGTCATCGAAAGAGCCACATATGGCTTGCGAGCCATAGGTTCCCAACCCCCTGATATAGAGGTATAGTATGCAAGTTAACCATTTCAGCCTATAAGCTTATACTTCATCATATTTTCCATAGCCATTATCTGCCACCATGGAAAATAATTATTCAGAGAAATTAATTTCTATCTTGCTATAATGATATTTTTGCACTGTTCCGACTGTGGCCAGTTCCCTACAGTGAATTCAGAGATACATCCAGCACACTCTGGGCTCATCTAAACTGCCATTTGCTTGTTTTGTTAGACCTAACAGCAGCGTTTGATACAGTAGATCATGCCTTGTTGACCCACCGTTTAGCCGTGACTGGGGTTAGGGGGACTGCCCTTAAATGGGTGGCCTCCTTCCTCCAAGATCGGGGACAACGTGTGGAGGGTGAGAGGTCTCCGGGAGGCTCCCATTAAGTTGTGGGGTCCCAGGGGCCATCCTCTCCCCCTTATTATTCAACATTTACATGCGCCCCCTGGTCTGGAGTGTTATCAGTACGCTGATGACACCCAGCTTTTGCTGAGAATGGATGGCAGGCCGGACACCGTACCCGATTGTTTCCATCTACGCCTCGAAGCCGTGACTGGTTGGCTGTGCGCCAGCTGGCTGAAAGTGAGACCATCGAACACGGAGATCTTGTGGCCTGGTTGCCCTGGGCTGGATGAGTGCCGGTTGCCTACCCTGGAAGGCGAGCAACTTAGGCCATCATCCCTTGTTAAGAGCTTGGGCGTCCAATTTGGTCAGCAAAACGTCGTTTTACCACCTACGACAGGCTAGGCGACTGGCACCCTACCTGTCTAGGGATGATCTGGCCACAGTGATCCAAGCGACGGTCATCTCGAGACTGGACTACTCTAATGCCCTCTACATTGGCCTTCCATTGTTGACAATTCGGAAACTCAAGCTGGTGCAGAATGCCGCTGCTCGCTTGCGGGTGGGAGCACCAGTGAGGGAGCACATCACTCCCATCCTTTGGCGACTGCACTGGCTTCCTACCGAGTACCGAATTGCCTTCAAAGTGTTGGTTTTAACCTTTAAGGCCTTACACGGTCTAGGGCCTGCGTACCTGAGGGGCCGCCTTGCCCCGTATGTTCCCCCGAGATCACTACGCTCAGAAGAACAGAATCTGTTACGTGTCCTATCAATCCGCTCTTGCCATCTATCCACAACCAGGCAGAGAGCGTTCTCTGTGGCGGCCCCGGTGTTGTGGAACTCCCTTCCAGACGACACCCGAGCGATCCCAGAGCTTGTCCCTTTTCGAAGGGCTTGCAAGACTGCCCTCTTCAGACTGGCCTTTAATTAAACTGGTCTGTCCTGGTGTGTCCTGTGCCTTGAGTTTTAAGGAATTTGTAACTCCTCTGAATTTTACTACTGTTATACTGTTTTATGTTTTTATGTTTTTATTGTATGGCTGTATGCTTTTGTTACATGCAGCATGTTTTATTGTATGTTGTGATCTGCCCCGAGCCTGCAGGGAGGAGTGGAATATAAGATTGAAATAATAAATAATAAATAAATAATGTGTGATTGCATTAGCCTATTACAGTGCTGTCCAACTTCTGGCGGGTCCAGGGCCGGATAAGAGGTCACTGATGACCTGCGGGGCCACTCGGCCCCGCCCCAGGCCCCGCCCCAGGCCCCGCCCCCCAGGCCAGGCCCCTCCCTCCTAAAGCCGCTGAAAAGGAGGCGTGGCGGCGCCAAGAGCAGCGCGTCACAGGCCTGGCGTGACGCACTGCCCCTTGGCACCGCCTACTCCTCCTTTTCGGTGGCTCCCCTCCCTTCCCTAGGCCGGGGGCTGCCAAGGGCAGAGGCGGTGCCAGCGGCAGCAGCGTCACAGGCCTGGCGTGACGCGCTGCCCCCTTGGCACCGCCTACTCCTCCTTTTCAGCGCGCCCCCTTCCTAGGCCGGGGGGCCGGCGAAAGGAGGGTAGGCGGTGCCAAGGGCAGCGCGTCACAGGCCTGGCGTGACGCGCTGCCCCTTGGCGCGCTACTCCTCCTTTTCGGTGCCCCCCTCCTTCTAGGCCAGTGGAGCCGCCGAAAAGGAGGAGTAGGCGGTGCCAGGGGCAGCGCATCACGCCAGGCCTGTGACGCGCTGCTCTTGGGTCCGCCTTCTGCCCTTTTTCGGCGGCCCCCGCCTTCTAGGTAGGGAGGGTGCCAAAAGGAGGAGCTAGCTCTCTTCCTCCTCCCTGCCCCGCCTCCCCTCCCCCGGCCGCCATTTTTTTAAAAATCGATTAAAAAAAAAAAGGCGGCTGAGGGCATAGGTGGGGTCGTGTCCAACAGGCTACGGGGCCGGATCCGGCCCCGGGGCCGCCAGTTGGACAGCCCTGGCCTATTATATTCGATAATCATAATATGTAATATCATAGGGAAGAGGTAAGTATCCATACAATACAACAGGGTAAATAGACGTACCTAAAGCATAGAGTGAGAAGTGTCTCTCTCTATGTGGTATGATGATTATGATGATTTGACACTGTTTATTATTAGATATATGATGAACGTATGATGCCTTATTTGCTAGTGTGTTGCTTTATGGATTTCGGCCTCTGTCTATTTACATTGTATATGTTTTTATATAGATATATTTGGTCAACTATTACTTTGGACACCCACTCTACCCTGTCATTCAGCCTTGAGAAAGACCATTTTGGTCGAAACGTGAGAGGGGCCCACGCAACTGCGTCCTCGTCGGCCTTTGACGACTCCGGGACACCACCGACACCTTATCCAGGGAACGAATTCCACACACAACTCTAGTCATCACTTTTGTTTGCTGGAAAACCATATTTGTGATGAACAATCTGTTGGCCTCACAAAATCCAATCAATCACTCTCCTTCATTTCTTGATTTTAGACTAAATTATCCATCAGTCTTTGATTCTGTTCTGGTTCCTACTTTTCCATCCCAATGGCCAACATTCTGTTTTTGTGTATAAAGTTTTTTTTCTCCTGGATAATCTTTCAGTTTCTTCTTCATTTGCATATGTAATAAGTGCATACACTTGGCTCATTGTTGTATTGATGGGTTTTCTCCTAGGCCTCATCTACACAGCCATATACATTCCAGAGTATCTGCTTTGAACTGGATTATATGGTGATGTAGAGTAATATGCATTGGGAATGTGGTGCAGCTGGCTGAGAGTCAGCTGCATAAAATTACTGACCGGAAGGTCATGAGTTCAAGACCTGCCCGGGTCAGGGTGAGCGCTCGACCATTTGTGTAGCTCATTGTCGACCTTTGCAACCTGAAAGACAGTTGCATTTGTCAGTTAGGAAATTTAGGTACCACACTGTGGGGAGGCCATACATCTCCAGGAAGTGTGCAAAGGAGTGAAGGAGTGCAACAGCTCCCCCTGGTGGCCAGAAGCTGAAATGTTACATTGCCTCTGAGTGTCTTGTCTATACATGCTTGTATGTCAACGGGCATTGAATGTTTGCCTGTATATGTGGATTGTGATCCGCCCTGAGTCCCCTGTGGGGTGAGAAGGGTGGAATATAAATGATGTAAATAAATAAATAAATATAATTCAGTTCAAAGCAGATAATCTGGAATTTATATGGCTGTGTCGATGGGTCCTTATTGATATTATTTGGTCAGAATTTATATTATATACCCTGATTATCCTTGCTATATCTCTCCTCACTATTAATGCTGTTTTCTTCCTTCTTCAATATATTAATTTTCTAAGTCAAATATGATGTAATTATCAGATTGAAATTATTTAATTCCTGTCCACTATAGCTCAGTCCACTGATCCATGTTTCCCACATTCCATGTTCCTATAAAATAAGCTGTGCAGCTTCAATCTTTCCTTTCATCTCTAAGTATGTCATCAGCTGAACATCTTTTCAGTCTCAGTCTAGTTGTATCATTAGCCACAGTGCTACCGGCGATTGTCACCTGCTCTTACCCCAGTAACTCACTGAGTGCCTTCCGACCTTCTGTGCTGATCCTATGAAAGTATCACTCCCATCCCACTATTGCTGCTGCCTAAGAGCAGTTTGGTCCACTGGGTTTGACTCTTCAGCAAAAACCTACTTGAGATGAGATACCTTATCAACACTGCAGCCTTAACATCAACACCTCATGCATCCCACCACTACTGAAAGGTTAACAAAATGGGAGTAATTGCCAATATTCTTGATAAAAATTTTATTCCATGTAATTTTGGTCTGTAGTGGTCATTGGGCGAGGGTCGCGTTGTGAAGTGGGCCATTGGGCCCCTGTGTGGCAAGTTTGGTCCTGCTCCGTCACTGCTGTGGGCCACAGTGTCTGACTGCCTGAGGCCTTTCCTTTTCCCTCTGTATCACCTTAGAATGTTGGAATGTGGATGGCCAATCAGAGTCTTTTATGCAAATACCATTTCAGTGGCAACCAATCCCCTTTGTCTGGGGCCATAGAATGTTGGAGTTCTGAGGCTGGCCAATCAGAGTCCTTTATGCAAATAATCCCATAGTGGCAACCTATCGAAACGCTGTCATATATTCCTTGGCACCTCCCACCTCCCAGAAAATGAACATTCCATTTCCAACAGAAAAAAACTGTCATTTGGCTAACTCAAGCATTCAATTGCATTCTGTTTTGCTGGCCAATCAGAGTCCTTTATGCAAATTGTCTCTCAGTAGCAACCAATTCCCTCTGTCTGGTGCCCTAGAGCAGTGTTTCCCAACCTTTTTTGAGCTGCGGCACACTTTTAACATTAAAAAAATCTGGGGGCACACCACCAACCAAAATGACACACAAAATGACACTCTAACACAGTAAAGAACGGCTGGGGGTTGGTGGCCTGCTGGGAGCAGCTGCTGGGAGTGCCGAAGCCGGGAGGGGCGGAGCCAGGCTGCGCCATGCCTGCCCCTACCCCCAGCTTCACTCTCCCAGCAGCTGCTCCCGTCGTGAGGGGGCAGTGCCCAGTCAGCGGGGCCAGCGCCAGCACAATGTTGGCTTGGCACTGTCCCCTCAAGGCTGGAGTAGCTGCTGGGAGTGCCGAAGCTGGGGGAAGGGACAGAGCCAGGCCCCGCCATGCCCCGCCCCCTCCCCCCAGCTTCAGCTCTCCTACAGGCCGCGCCATGCCCCGCCCCCTCCCCCCAGCTTCAGCTCTCCTACAGAGGAGGAGCATGAGCGGTGGACGGGCTTCATTGGGCGGGGCTCCTCCTCCACGCGGCTTCAGTGAGCGAGGGGCGAGAGTCATGGTGGGAGTCATGGCGGATTGGAGGCTGGCTGGGGAACGGCCAAGGAGGCGGCGCCTGTCCCTTCTTCTTTTTCTTCACCACTGCCCGGCCCTTCCTCCTCCCCCAAGCAGCAGGAGTTCGGCAGGGAGGGAGGAAGGGGGCAGAGAGCTTTTCTCGCGGCACAGCAGGAGGTCCATCACGGCACACTAGTGTGCCACGGCACACTGGTTGAGAAAGACTGCCCTAGAGTGTTGGAGTTCTGAGGCTGGCCAATCAGAGTCCTTTATGCAAATAATCCCACAGTGGCAACCGATCAAAAAGCTGGCACATATTCCTCCGCACCTCCTGCCCTTCGCACCTCCGCACCTCCTGCTCTCTGCACCTCTACAAACACTGACTTTTATTATATACATAGATAGATAGATTTATATTCTGCTCTTCTCACCCCGAAGGGGACTCAGAGCGGATTATAGATACACATACTTAGCAGACAATCCCTGCCGTTTTCACACACATAGACGAACAGAGGCAACTCTGGCCACCAGGGGGAGCTGACGCACTCCTCATCTCTCAGTATTCCATTGTCCCTTGTTGTCCCTTCCACATTCCTCAGCGTTCCTGGAGTTCTTTAATGGCCTCGTAATTCAGTCAAAATTTGCCTCCCCACTTAATGTGGTACCTTTATCTCCTACTTGACAGATGCAGCTGTCTTTTGGGCTGCAAAGGTCGACAGCAGGCTACACTTAAAGGACGAGCACCCACCTCGACCCGGGCAGGCCTTGAACTCATGACCTACTGGTCAGAAAGATCTTATGCAGCTGACACTTAGCCAGCTGCGCCACATTTCCGGTGCTCAAAAAATAGCCATTGTTTCAAATAGACAGCATAATGGAACTCTTACTGTTTCCAGACCCACATCGTGAGTTTTGTTTAATGTTGCTGTGTTTGCCTGAGCTTGACAGTTTCATCTTTCACTGAACACATTGCCCTGTGGCAAAAGAAAAGAAAAATATAGAACCTAATTACAGTATTTAAAAGAAAGGCAGAGCAAAAATATTTCTTTTTATTAAATAATTTGTCACATCCCCCCGGTGCCACGGCAAGAAAATGCAAAAATTATCGGATATGCATTGGTCTCTTAATAGTAGAAAAGCAGCAACTGGTGATGTTGGTGGCGCTGGAAGAATGGCTAGATGAAATCACAGTGATAGAGTTGCAGTCATGAGTCTACAGCAGTGGTTCCCAACCTTTGGTCCTCCAGGTGTTTTGGACTTCAACTCTCAGAAATCCCAGCAATTTTAGCAGTTAGGAATTGTGGGAGCAGAAGGACCAAAGGTTGGGAACAACTGGTTTCCAGGTTTCAGGCTTCCCCTTCTCCCATCCTGGCCCCCATCAGCAATGGTTACATCAGTGTTTCTCAACCAGTGTGCCGGGGCACACTAGTGTGCCGTGAGCGATCATCAGGTGTGCCGTGGGAAATTGGTACCTTCAGGAAGGGAGGGGGGAGAGTCTAGTGTGTTGAAGTACAAAAACCCTAAGAGATCCTACCTCAATTAAGGCACAAAATTACAAACACCCCCCTCCCCACCCGTTGTCTACTTGGTCTCTCCCTTTCCATGCATTGGGAAGGCCCACCTCCCAAGTAGAGACCTCCTCTTGCCTCCTGGGGGTTCTGTGTGGGAAGTTTGGCCCAGTTCTATCATTGGTGGGGTTCAGAATGCCCTTTGATTGTAAGGGAACTATAAATCCCAGCAACTACAACTCCCAAATGTCAAGGTCTATTTCCCCTGAACTCCATCTGCATTCATATTTGGGCATATTGAGTATTCGGGCCAAGTTTGGTCCTGATCCAACATTGTTTGAGTCCACAGTGCTCTCTGGATATAGGTGAACTACAACTCCAAAACCCAAGGTCAATGCCCACCAAACTCTTATAGCATTTTCTCTTGGTTATGGGAGTTCTGTGTGGGAAGTTTGTGTCTTTCTGCCATTCCTGCCAGGATATCTATGTTGTGTTCATCGAAACAGGCCCAGGTTTCACACTGAGTGTATAAATACATTTAAAAACATATTAACTATATGTATTACTGTGTTAAGAGTGTCATTTTGGTTGGTGGTGTGCCCCAGGATTTTGTAAATGTAAAAAATGTGCCACGGTTGAAAAAAGGTTGGGAAACACTGGGTTACATGTTGGTTTGTCATAGGTCACTGAATCAATTGTTAAAAGATGAGTCAGTCCATTATTTTCTTTGTGCATTTTATTTATTTATTTACTTATTGAGCCCTCAAATGGACTCGGGAGCAACCTCATGCGAGCAACCTCAAATGCACTCGGGATCGACTCGTCAATTGCGATCGACTTCCTTGCGATACTGTTAAGTATGAATCAAAATTGACATATAGTCTAGTTTGTTATATATTATACAGAATATCAAGTGCTAATTTGACTGCTAATTTAATGCGGATTATACGATGATATATACCTTGGTTGGTGATAGTATTATGTTGTCTAATTAATTACATCTGTAATGAGTGATTTAGTGCACACTTGATATTCTGTATAATATATAACAAACTAGACTATATGTCAATTTTGATTCATACTTAACAGTATATACGAATACTCAGTTCTTTTCCTGTTTTGTTGTTGTTGACACAGTAGGTCCACCTCATACTATTTTTCAGCTATGTTGTGATCCCAAGAGCTGCACGTATCCATGGCCAAGCTCTCAAAGGCTACATTCTGCCAGGAAAGGGGTTCAAGCACTGTTTTGGGGGAAACAAAGGCAATTTGTGTAAAGCATCTATATATATAATAAAAGTCAGTGTTTGCGGCCAAGCGGTGGGAGGAATATGTGCCAGCATTTCGATTGGCTGACACTCCGGAATTATTTGCATAAATGGCTGTGACTGGCCAGCCTCCCAAGATTCCAACACAGCACAGAAAGGAAAGGAAAGGGCCTGAGGCAGGTATAAATGGCTGGAGTTGAAGTTAGCCAGTTGACAGTTTTTTCTGTTGGAAATGGAATGTTCAGTACCTTCACCAACACTGCAGCCCCTATACATAGAGGGAAAATGAAAGGCCCCAGGCAGTTAGCCACAGCGGCCCACAGCAATGACGGATCAGGACCAAACTTGCCAAACAGGGCCCAATGGCCCACTTCACAACCTGGTGTGATTTAGGGCAGAATGTGCCACGAATGATGGGATTCACTTGCAGTACATAGAGGGAAAATGAAAGGCCTTCACCTCATTCACTTCCCAAACAACACTGCAGCCCCTATACATAGAGGGATAACAATACAAAAATGAAAGGCCTCAAAAGGCAGTCAGTCAGCCACTGTGGCCCACAGCAATGACAGATCAGGACCAAACTTGGCAAACAGGGGCCCAATGGCCCACTTCACAACCTGGTGTGGTTTAGGGCAGGCTGGGCCACGAATGATGGGATTTGCAGTACCTTCACCTCATTCACTTTCCAAACAACACTGTAGCCCCTATACATCACAGACCACGCCCAAAATTGACAGCAAGGCTTCCTTAACTTGATTTTCCTGACTAGGCCTCAGCTCATGGGATATCGTTAGGCTTCCTCAACTTGATTTTCCTGACTAGGCCCCCAACAATGACAGAACAAGACCAAACTTGGCACACAGATCCCCCAAGGTGCACCCTACACCCTGGTGCAGTTTGAGGGAGGATGGGCCATGGATGATGGGACTTGCAGTACTTTAATTCACTTCCTTAGAGCACTGTGGCCCACACCAACGACGAACTATGGCACACAATGCCTTCCTCAAATAACTCAGGCACCGCCGGGTCCCCAAGCTAGTCTAAAATAAAGGGGTCTCAGCTTTTGTGTGGACTGCTGGCAACCTCCCCGGCCAGTCCACATTGTTTACTCCACATGCCCCCTACCCATGCATGAATCACTGTAGAACAGGGGTGCTCATTAGGTCGATCACAATCGACCAGTCGATCGCGGAGATAGAACTGGTCGATCGCACAACTAGGGCCGGATTTCTGAGCAGCGCTTCTGCCCCATGCGCGGCGCACATCTTCCTCCGGGCTGCCCGGCTCAGGCAGCCTCCTGTGCGACTCCCCCGCTGGTGCCTCCATCCTCAGTGCTGACTGCTGCCATCGCAGCATGGCCTGAGGAGGAGGGAGGCAGAAGAAGGAGGGCAGCAGAGGGAAGGAGGGGGCGGGCGCCTGGCCCATGCATACGCATTTGGAGCGTGCAGCAGCGAAGACGAGCCACGAGGGAGGACGACAACAAGGACGTCTGCGACTGCGAGTTCATCTGCACAGCAGCTTTGATCAGCATTGAATGGCCTTGCAGCTTAAAGGTCTGTCTGCTTTCATTCTGCCTGTTTATACCTGTGGAATGATGTCAGGGTGGGAGAAGGAACTCTTGTCTGGATGCATTTTATGAAGTGTCCCTTATATTTTTGCGAAAAATCACATAAATGTCCCTTATTTCTTCTATCAAAATATGGGTAGGTAGATCATTTTGGTTGTTTCATAAGTATCTCACATGCTGAAAAAGTGTGAGCACCCGTGGTGTAGAGGGTAGCAGGAAAGCCCGGGTGCCACAAATGTCTTGGAATAAGTCTGGAGAAAAAAAGTGCTCAATCCCATTTATTCATTTTCTCTCAAACACATACACAGGGGGGAATTCACACATACATAAATCTGCCTGAGCTCCCTGTACTTTGAGCTTTTCCTAAAGGACTTGCAGACATCCCAAGAGGCTCCCTGTGGAGCTCTTGTGATCAACCAACGTTTACGTTAAAGTTAATTAGGAATTACTGCACTACAGCAGAGGAGCAGAGACTAGAAAACGTATTGGTGGCGGAGATTGGAAGAAGCTATTTCAACTTATTCTGCTCCCACACACCCCATCCTCCAACAACAGGAAAGAAATAAGCTGCAGCAAAGAGGAAGCTGCTGTGTTTTCAGCTGCTGCCTTGAGTAAAATCTCTGGGAAACATAATTTGAAGGGACACCAGAAATTGGCTTCCTTCTTCTCCTTCCCTATCACTTTGGTTTATATTGGAGTACTGTCTATTCTCCTATATAGGTCTGAAAAATGGGTCACCTATCGCCAACACCTACGACTCCTCGAACGCTTTCATCAGCGCTGTCTTTGCACAATCCTAAATATACACTGGACTGACTATTTGGGCTGGAAGTCAGCCTGAAGAAAACGGAAGTCCTCTACCAGCCCGCACCACAGGAAGAACACCATCATCCCCACATCGACATAGGCAAATCTGTCCTTAAGTCCGTTCAGCAGTTCACCTACCTAGGAAGCATCACCTCTTCAGACGCCAAGATTGATAAAGAGTTGCATAACAGATTAGCAAAGGCATAGAGTGCATTCGGAAGGCTTCACAAAAGAGTCTGGAGTAATAAACACCTGAGGCAAAGCACAAAAATCAGTGTGTACAGAGCTATCATACTGTCTATTCTCCTTTATGGGAATGAAAATGGGTCACCTATTGCCAACACCTACGACTCCTCAAACACTTATATCAGTGCTATCTTCGCACAATCCTAAGTATTCACTGGACTGACTATGTGACTAATGTTGCTGTCCTTGAGCAAGCAGGGATTCTTCGGCATTGAGTATTTATGTCACAGCGGATAGGCAACAGAAATATAGAAGTTTAATTCCCCATCGGCCCAAAAACTCGGTCTCTGTTCGAGTGAATAATGAAACTCTCATTCAATTCACAAGGTAAATATATAACTTTGTATTGAATTGTATTTAACAATAACTGGCAAAACATCGAAAAACAACAGCCATCACAGCTACCTTTCTAAACATCCTTTCCTCACAGATATTAAAACCCAACTGACAAATCCCAACTGTCACTTTGTAACTGACATTCCTCAAGGTTCCATTTAGCAGTCTTGAGACAGCGCCATCTGGTGTCAAACATGTCACACTGCAGGTCATCTCAAACTGCGAAAATATATCTTGTGCTGACTCATGAATTGCTATTCAAAATGCAATAATCTGACAGGGATCACCAGCATTGAGGCCATGCTACTGAGAACACAGCTGCACTGGGCAGGGCACGTCTCGAGGATGGAGGACCACCACCTCCCAAAGATACTACTCTATGGCGATCTCACCCCAGGTCAGTGCAAGAGAGGTGCCCCAAAAAAGAGATACAAGGACTCCCTGAAACAACATCTCAGGCTCGGCCAGATTGATCACCAACAATGGTCCACCCTGGCCTCTCATCGGGAGGCGTGGAGAAGCACTATCCACAATGCTGCGGTCTCTTTCGAGAAGTCACGCCAAACGAGTCTCGAAGAGAAACGACAACGCAGAAAGAACCGCAACTTGGAAACAACATCACCCAAGGAGACTTTCTACTGTGCTTTCTGCAACCGGACTTGCCTATCTCGGATTGGCCTTCTTAGTCATCAACACGCTTGTAGAAAGAGTGGGATGAGTCCTTCCTAAGAATCTTCGTTCGCGAAGAAAAGCCAAGAATATTGGAGTTGGGTGGCTGAGGGCATGTTAACCGGCTCCTGCCCATAGGTTGGAGGTCCCTCATCAGTCCACCATACAGGCTGAACTCTGAAAAATTAGATCAACTTTGATTATCTTCCCCTTCTCCCAAAACACAAATGTGTGTCCTGTATTACTGTATTTTTTTAATTCTAAGGTGCACTTTTGCCCTATAGAAACATCTCTAAAATGGGGAGTGCCTTCACATTGCAGGTGTAAAAATAATAATTTTCATTATTGTTGTTGTTGGTATCGATAAAGGTGCATCTTGCAATCAATAGCATCTTACAGATGCTACAGATTGAAACTAAATCTTACAGGGCTAACAGATTGAAACTAAATCCAGGCAAGACAGAGGTACTCCTGGTCAGTCATAAGGCCGAACAGGGTATAGGGTTACAGCCTGTGCTTGACGGAGTTACACTCCCCCTGAAGGCGCAGGTTCGCACTCTGGGAGTGATCCTGGACTCATCGCTGAGCCTGGAACCCCAGGTCTTGGCGGTGGGCAGGGGAGCTTTTGCACAGCTCAGAGTTGTGTGCCAGCTGCGCCCGTATTTTGGGAAGTCAGACGTGGCCACGGTGGTCCACGCTCTGGTTACATCCCGGATAGACTACTGCAACACTGTCTACGTGGGGTTGCCTATGAAGATTGTCCGGAAGCTGCAAATAGTCTAGTGCGCAGCAGCCAGACTACTAATGGGAGCGGGGTACAGGGAGCGCACAACTCCCTTGTTGCGCCAGCTCCACTGGCTGCCAATTAGCTTCCGAGCACAATTCAAAGTGCTGGTGTTGACCTACAAAACCCTATACGGTTCCGGCCCAGTTTACCTGTCCGAATGCATTCTCCCCTATGAACCGTCAAGAGTGCTAAGAATGTCTGGAGAGGCCCTGCTCTCGGTCCCACCACCTTCGCAGGCGCGTCTGGTGGGGACAAGGGACAGGGCCTTTTTTGTGGTGGCCCCCCCGGCTGTGGAATTCCCTCCCAAATGAAATTAGATCCACCCCCTCCCTCCTGACTTTTAGGAAGCGGGTGAAAACATGGCTGTGCAATGAGGCCTTCATAGAATTTATTTATTTTATTTATTATTCGGTTTTATATTCCGCTCCTCTCAGCAGGCTCGGGGCGGATCACAAAATACAAGCATACAATAAACATGCGATAAAACAGTAAAAACATACAATAAAACATACAGTAAAAACACAATACGTAGCCATGGTGGTACAGGTCTACGAATCCTTGACTGAAGCGAGACGGACCAAATTAAATTTGGATTTACCCGAACGCTAATCTGAAGAGGGTCGTCTTGCATTCCCTTCGAAAAGGGAGGAGTTCAGAGACCGCTCGAATGTGGTCGGGGAGCGAATTCCAGAGTACTGGAGCCGCTGCAGAGAAGGCTCTCTGTCTTGTGCTGGACAAATGGCAGGAGCGGGACGATGGTACAACCAGCAAATTTCGCTCTTCCGAGCGCAGTGATCTCGGGGGAACGTACGGGGTAAGGCGGTCCCTCAGGTACACAGGCCCTAGACCGTGCAAGGCCTTAAAGGTTAAAACCAGCACCTTGAAGGCAATCCGGTACTCGATGGGAAGCCAGTGCAGTTGCCGGAGGATGGGAGTGATGTGCTCCCTCACCGGTGCTCCCACCAGCAAGCGAGCCGCGGCATTCTGCACCAGCTTGAGTTTCCGGATTGTCGACAAGGGAAGGCTGACATAGAGGGCGTTACAGTAATCCAGCCTCGAGATGACCGTCGCTTGGATCACCGTGGCCAGGTCATCCCTGGACAGGTAGGGGGCCAGTCGCCTAGCCTGTCGTAGGTGGAAGAATGACGTCTTGCTGACCATGGAGACCTGGGCCTCCATGGTCAGCGAGGAGTCCAACTTAACACCCAAGCTCTTAACCAAGGATGACGGGCTAAGTTGCTCACCATCCAGGGTAGGCAACCGGCACTCATCCAGCCCAGGTCGACCAGGCCACAAGATCTCCGTCTTCGACGGGTTCACCTTCAGCCGGCTGGCACGCAGCCATCCAGTCACGGCTTCCAGGCATAGATGGAAACAATCGGGCACGGTATCCGGCCTGCCGTCCATTCTCAGCAGAAGCTGGGTGTCATCGGCGTACTGATAACACTCCAGACCAAAGTCGCTGGCCAGCTGGGCCAGGGGGCGCATATAAATGAAGGAGGAGATCACGAAGCGACTAAGTGTTAGCATTGAATACTTGCTGTTTACCCCTCTGAGTCCCTCTTCGGAGGTGAGAAGGCCGGGGTATAAAAGTTTTAAATAAATAAATAAATAAATAAATAAATTGAAGAAATAGGGTAAATAGCGCAATTGGGGGAGAATGTTCTTTTAGCACAAAAACTGTTGAGAAGGATTAATAAGCATGTAATGGGTGTGTGTTTGTTTTGCCTGGTATTAATTTCTGGAGAGCTTTGTTCTAAAGCTGCTGCACTATATTATGATAGCAAGCTTTGGTTTCTGGATATCTACATTTCATTATGGCTGTTTAATGAATGAGATAAGCAGAGGCGGGACAAGCAGATGCAATCTGTAAGAAAAGGACAGGGAGACAATGAAACCAAGTGGGTAAATGGCTGCAGGCCAGTTTTATATCTGTCATTCTTCCATTCAGGGTTGGCACACATCAATCTAGCCGGGTGCCCACTATGGCCCAGTCTTCATAGCTGCCAACCCAGGTGAGCAAATAGAGAGGATAGCAGCAGCATTATTTGTCAGTTACCCTAAATGTCATGGTAGCTGTGGAGGCATAGCTGAGCACACCGTTTCCGGGAGGACATAATGAGCCTATAAATTGAAGCAAATTGCCACAGGATTCATTTTTTGCAATAACAGCAACCTATATCTATACAAGTTTTTTGAATTCTGGCACACTCTTGAGTTTTAAAAGTGCTGGATCGAACTATGTATATTTTGGGTGGGTTACTTCTGAATTATTTCTTGAGGCCATGTGTGACGACTTGGGCTATAAACTGAGAGGCTTTAACCACTTTGCATGCTGCCACCAACCTAAAAATTGTTTTTAGGATTTCTGATCAAAATAATAATTAAGCTAGGCTCCTAAACTGAAGGTAAACTAAGAGGCTTGCTGAGGTAAAATCTCTCCCCGTTGACTGGGACGGTGGGAAGGCTGGAACTGGCACAGTCTGAGGTAATGAGGCACACTGAAAGCTTTCTTGTAAAGTTAACAAATGGAACGTTCATTAACTCAACAGGCAGATGTTAAAAGCACAAATGCGTAACGGTTATACAAAATGGTACTGGAGCGTATTGGTTACTAAAGATTGGTTCTTGACTTCGTTACAAAACTAGACAGTTCAAAACTTGTCTCTCTAAACTCCCTCACTCTAATATTAAAACTAGACGTGAGTAGTCTTCAACTAACTAACCTAGTTAGTTCCCTGAGCTAACATTCAGTCTTCCAGAAGCACCCTAGCTACTAACTCTTTCCTAGAGTTTTTCTATAGCTGGCTTCTCCAGAGATGTGAGCTAATCTCTAAGCCCTAGAGATTCTAAAAGCCTGTGACTGACTACCTGTCAGCTGCACACAGAACTTTTCCTGTCAGTTTTACAAGACAACTGTCTTCCCTGACCGCTCACTCTCAGCTCTGTCAAGAGACTGCTTTCTCTTACAGCTCTGACAACTGACTGCCGAATAAGCTACACTTAAGTAGCTCAGCTCCTCCCCTCAGCTCTGAGCCACTCCCAGACAGTCTCTCTCTCTCTCTCTCTCTCTCTCTCTCTCTCTCTCTCTCTCTCTCCCTGAGAAGGATCCAAGCCACTCCCCCTTTCCTGGCTATCCTGTTTTACCATGGATGCTAAACTGCTATGCTCGTCTGGGCCTAGCATAAAATGGGTGAGTCCTCACACCATGCTATTGAGAACAACCTTATCTCTCTAGCAAAGCTTAAATGGCCTTGGAATGGGAAGGGGCTAATCTCAATATATTGAGAGCAGTCTGCTCACTCATTTCCCTAAAAGGGTTGCCCTGGTTGGCGTATCCGGGAATCCGGGTATTTCGCCTGTAAATTGCTATGATAGGCTGGGTTGGGACCCTACCTCGGCTTGGATACACATTGATTCCTGACACCCCCAGGATTAAGTTAAGGCAAATTAAATAGGTAACTAATGTAAATAAAAGTTGTCCAATTTGAATCCAATTACTGTTGTGTGTCTCTTTATTCAAGAGGTTGGCGGTCAACACAGCTGCGCTGGGCAGGGCGCTTCTCTAGGATGGAGGGCCACCGCCTTCCAAGGATACTACTCTATGGTGAACTCGCCACGGGTCAGCACAAGAGAGGCACCCCAAAAAAGAGATACAAAGACTCCCTGAAACAATACCTCAGGATCGGTCAGATTGATCACCACCAATGGTCCACCCTGGCCTCACATCGGGAGGCATGGAGAGGCACTATCCACAATGCTGCGGACTCTATCGAGAAGTCACACCGAACGGGTCTCGAAGAGAAATGACAATACAGAAAGAACCGCAACTTGGAAACAACATCACCCAAGGAGACTTTCTGCTGTGCTTTCTGCAACTGGACTTGCCTAACTCGGATTGGCCTTCTTAGTCATCAACGCACTTGTAGAAAGTGTGGGATGAGTCCTTCCTGAATCTTCGTTCACGAAGAAAAGCCAAGAACTTCTAAATTATTTCTCCCTAAGGGATAAAATGAACACATCTACGAGTAGGAAAGTCTCTCTCCCTCGCACACATTGAGCAACAGTCCTAGTCAGCATAATCAATAACATAATAGTGGATTACCTACTTGGTAATTCTAGCTATAATAGACTATGGGAAAAATATGAGGGGAAAATGCATTTAGCAGTAACCTTAAGACAAACAGATTGATACTATAGCACACTGTTTCTTAAATTGTGAGTCCTGGCCCCAAAAGCTCTATATAGTGCTGGCCCAGCTTACTTGCCCGAACACACATATACATAAGTACACACATATACATGCATACACATATACACATATACATAGCTACACACACAGTCCCCAAATTAAAATAATCCCACAGCAACGCGTGGCCGGGTCAGCTAGTGCTAAATATAAATTAATTGGTCTTAGTGCTGATTGAGCTATTGTTGGTCAAAAGAGTGACATACAGGGAACATACCCCCCCCCCCCTGTTATGTCAGCTCCACTGGATGCCAGTCCGTTTCTGAGCACAATTCAAAGTGTTGGTCTTGGCCTTTAAAGTCCTATACTATTCCAGCCCAGTTTACTTGTCCAAATGTATCTCCCTCTATGATCCACCCCGGAGTTTAATATCGTCAGGGGAGGCCCTGCTCTCAATCCTGACTCCCTCACAAGCCTGATTGGCAGGGACGAGAAACAGGGCCTTCTTGGTTGTGGCTCCATGTCTGCGGAACGCACTCCCCAGTGAAATTAGATTGGTTCTGTAGCACACCAGTTCTCGTTTGTGCCTGGAAGGCAGGGGGCAGCACCGGGGGTCCCACTCGCATTGGAGCCAGTTGATTCTGAAGAAGATTTGGACGGGCTAGAAGAAGGGGATTTTGAGGTAGCTGGACCTTCTTCCCCCACAGAAAGCCTGGCCTGGGATAACGGCTGGCCTGATCCTTACGAGAGGCAGGAAGGCCAGTCGGAATCGATAGCCGTGATAGTGAAGATTATGAGCGGCCGGGGGCGAGGCTCGCAAGAAAGAATGTGGGAAACAACCGAGGGAGAGGCCCGGGAAGCAGATGAGGAGTTCGACTCTCACGAAGATAGGGAGCCAGGTGCTGGGAGGCAAGGTCGAACGTTTGATAGGAGACGGAGCATTGAGGCTAGCAGGAGGGGTTGGTTCCACAGCCTAGACCGACCGAGGGCTCGCAGCACAGATTGGAGGAGGAGAAGACTACAGCGTCGGGGGCCTCGCCAAGGGGATTAAGTATAGGATCCGTGGGAACGGATCCTCAGTACTTCGGCCACGTCTATCCTATACAGATGTGTAGCGAAGCCAAGACCACGTAGCTAAGTTTGGGGCTAGTGGCCTGCCAAGAAGAGTTTGTATCTTGTAACCTTGTTCTGTCCTTTGATCCGCTAGTTAAGCGGAGCCTTGCCAAGTCTTTGGATTTTTCTGCCAAGTTTGCTTTTGGACTATACCTTTTACCTTTTGGATTACTTTTGATATTTTTATGGACAATTACCCTTTTCAACTGTTTCTTATTATTCAATAAAGTAGTTAGCTGATTATCGTCTCTGTGTGTGTGATTAAGGGGCCGGCCTAGGTCTTGCATCGTGACAGGTTCCCTCTCTCCTTTTTTAAAGGAAAAAGCTCGAATAATGGTTTTGGGACCAGGCATTCTGATATCAGGCTTGACAGTAATTGCAATGGTTCATGAAAACTGATAGTGGACAGGCTTTGGACTGGGACTCTGGGCACTGAATTGGACTTGGATGAGGCTATATTGTTGTCAATAATGCTTTTAAATTGATATTTTATAATTTCATGTTTTAACTAATGTTTAATTTATATTATACTAGCTTGGGGACCCGGTCCTGCCCGGGTTATTTGAGAAAGACATTGTGTGCCAAGTTTGGTCCTTATCAGTTGTTTCTTTGGCTTGCAATGGTCTCGGGAAGTGAGTGAAGGTACTTCAAGTTCCATAATCCGTGGTCCATCCTCCTCCAAATTGCACCAGGATGTAAAGTGGGTCATGGGGGCTCTTTTTGCCACGTTTGGTCTTGATCAGTCATTGGATGAGGGTTGCAGCAGTCTCGGGAAATGAGTGAAGGTACCTCAAGTCCCATCACCTGTGGTCCACCCTCTCCAAACTGCACCAGGATGTAAAGTGGGTCATGGGGGCTTTGTGTGCGAAGTGTCCTCAATCACTGGATGAGGGTCGCAGCGGGCTCGGGAAGTGAGTGGTGGTACCTGCAATCCCATGATGCATGGTCCGCCCTCCTCTAAACTGCAGTCGGATGGAGTGTGGGTCATGGGGGCATTGTGTGCCAAGTTTGGTCTTTATTGGTCTTGGTTCTGGGCCACAGTGGTCTGTGGGGAATGAAGGGTTTGAAAGTACTACAAATCCCATAATCCATGGAGGTACATCAAGTCCCATCATCCATGGTCCACCCTCCTCCGAACTGCAGTAGAATGTAGCGTGGGTCATAGGGGCTCTGTGTGCCAAGTTTGTTCTTGATCAGTGATTGGATGAGGTTCGCAGTGGTTTCAGTAAGTGAGTGAAGGTACTGCAAATCCCATCATCCATGGACCATCCCCCTTAGAACTGTAGCAGGATGTAGAGTGGGTCATGAGTACCCTGTGTGGAAAATTTGCGCCTGGTCTGTGATTTGTAGGGGCTACAGTGTTCTGTGGGAAGTGAATTGGGTGAAGGTACTGCAAATGCCATCATTTGTGGCCCATCCTGCCCTAAACTGCTCCAGATTGTAAAGTGGGCCATTGAGCCCCTGTGTGCCAAGTTTGGTCCTGATTCGTCATTGATGTGGGCCACAATGCTCTAAGCACTGCAAATCCCGTCATCCATGGTCCACCCTCCCTCAAACTGCACCAGGATGTAGAGTGGGTCTTGGGGGTTCTGCGTGCCAAGTTTGGTCTTGTTCTGTCATTGTTGGGAGCCGCAAAGTGCTTTGGCCTTAAACTCCCACCATGCCTGACTGCCTCAGGCCTTTTCCTTCCCCGCCTCTGCCACTTTAGAGTGTCAGAATGTTGGTGGTGCTGGCCAATCAGAGGCGTTATGCAATACTCCCTCAGTGGCAACCAATCCTGTTGTCGGAATGTAGAGGCTGGGAGCCAATCAGAACACTGCCACATACAAACATACATACAAACATTCTCTTTTATTATATAGATAATATAGATCGGGGTGCTCAGAATGGTGATCTCGATCACCAGGGTGATCTTTGGTCTCCACCTGGTGATCTTCAGACCCCTGACCAGGTTTTTTGCTGTTGGTCCTCTTCACGCGCCCCTGCACGCTGCAAAGAAGTCCTCCGTCATTGCTCCTCCCCGCTCCCTGCTCGCGCACCACCTCCAAAAGCTCCAGAGTCCAAGAGGCAGAATGGGCCCCCTCTTTTGGATTCCTCCTCCTCCCTCCGTCCTTCTCCAGCCACTCAGAGTTGTAGGAGACCAAAGGGGGCGGGCCTGGATGACGCGATGCATGGCTGGCCCCACGCACATGCGCAGAAGCGCCCATTCTGCCTCTCGGATTTCTCGTGAGCTCTTGGAGGCGGCACGCATGCTGGCGGCATGGAAATAGGAGCAACGACAGAGGAGAAGAAGAAGGATGCTTTGGGGTAATTTCCTTACCGCATCTCAAAGGTCGGTCTTTTTACTTTGGGGTGGGTGCTTGATTGTTCTGTGGCATGTCTCTTTGTTTATTTTTAGTGTTTAAAAATGGCCTTTTAGCTCCAAAGCCTCTCTGCTTGCTTTGTTCCTTGAGAAATACTGTATATGTTGGGGAATATGGAAATGTGGGAGAAATGGGGTGGTTGGATGTATTTTTGCATGCCCCTTTGTTTACCTTGCTGAGTATTAAATGGCCTTGCAGTTCAACAGCCTCTCTTCTTACTTTCTGGCTGATAATATGTGTGGTAATATGGCAGTGTGGGAGAAATGGGGTGGTTGGATGTATTTTTATGCTCTGTTTTATATTGTTGTTATTAAATTGAAATGTTGATGTTTTATAACTTCATTTTATGTAAACTGCCCCGAGCCTGCTGGAAGGAGCGGCACATAAAAATGAATAATAAATATAAATAAATAAATAAGAAAATAGTTATACGTTTTACATTTCTGGGCAGGTGATCTTTGGGCCTTGGTTTTTTAATCAGTAGCTCCCATGCTGAAAAAGTGTGAGCACCCCTGATATAGATTGTTCTTTTTGGTATATCGAGGCATTGAATTGCTAATTGTAAGCTGCCCTGGGGGTTGAGAAGGATGGGGTACAAATGTTTAAAACAAACAAGCAAATAAACAAATAAAGGGGCTGTCAGGATCCTATGCTTAGAATCTGCCATGCTTTATATACTCAGGCTGTTTATTTTATATTGTTCCTTCATGCTTGATATATAATATATACTTTAATATAGTGTGTTGTGTTATTTATCAATAATTGTACTGCTATGCTCTCTTAACATATGTATTAGTCGCTAATAGGAATTCTACATGTGTTAAGAGAGCATAGCAGTACAATTATTAGTAGCTAATAGGAATTAGAGCGTAGTCGAAAAACTTATCGCTGAATCAAATTGCTAGTAAAGGCTGGTACAGCATATCTCATTAACTAGGCACAGACAGATAACAAGACTAGACTTTTTTGAGAAATGTTAGTTAGCCAAGGTCTTTCTTTAGTTAAAAGGTGGAAACCTGGGATCGAGAGAATGTTTTAATTGCTTAACCCAGTGTTTTTCAACCTTTTTTGAGCCACGGCGCACTTTTTACATTTACAAATTCCTGGGGCACAGCACCAACCAAAATGACACAAAAGGACACTCTAACTCAGTAATACATATAGTTAATATGTTTTTAAATGTATGTATACACTCAGTGTGAAACCTGGATCTGTTTCGATGAACACAGCATAGATATCCTGGCAGGAATGGCAGAAAGACACAAACTTCTGACTGACTGACTGACTGACTGACTGACTTTATTATTTCTGAGTCGCCCTCCACGTTAGTGCTCCGGGCGACTTACACACAACAAATTCCACAATTAAAATAGAGTATTTAAACTAGATTAGAATATTCAGTGGTTAAATGCAGGGGCCAGGCTCGGTATTTGAGTTCCTGGTTCTGCATTAACCATGGGCTTTCCTAAATAGCCAGGTCTTCAGAGCGGTCAGGAACTGGAGCAGGTCGAGGGAGGCTCTCTGGTCCGGTGGCATCGAGTTCCAAAGAACGGGGGCCACAGCGGAGAACGATCTCCGTCCCGTGGTCTCCAGGTGGGCCTCTTTCAAGCCTGGTATGTGAAGAAGGTTCTTGTTTGCTGGCCGCGGGGTCCTTGAGTAAGCAGGCATCAACAAGCGGTCTTTTAGGTATGTTGGGCCCCGGCCCCGTAGGGCTTTGAAAGCCAAGGTCAAGGTCTTGTGTAAGGCTCTGTACTCAACGGGCAGCCAGTGCAGGCGCTGCAGAGATGGTGTAATGTGGCATCTCATCGATGTTCCTGTGAGAAGCCTGGCGGCCGCGTTCTACACAATCTGGAGCCTGCGGGTTAGTGACCGGGGTAGACCTACATACAAAGCATTACTTCCCACACAGAACTCCCATAACCAAGAGAAAATGCTATAAGAGTTTGGTGGGCATTGACCTTGAGTTTTGGAGTTGTAGTTCACCTATATTCAGAGAGCACTGTGGACTCAAACAATTTTGGATCAGGACCAAACTTGGCATGAATACTCAATATGCCCAAATGTGAACACAGATGGAGTTTGGGGAAAACAGACCTTGACATTTGGGAGTTACAGTTTGTGGGATTTATAGTTAACACACAATCAAAGAGCATCCTGAACTCTTGCAACAATGGAATTGAACCAAACTTGGCATATTGAATTCTCATTACCAACAGAAAGTACTGAAAGGATTTGCTTGGGAATTGACCTTGAGTTTGGAAGTTGTAGTTCAGCCACACCCAGAGAGCACTGTGGACTCAAACAATGTTATGTTATGTTGTTGTTTATTTTCTATCCAGAATCACAATGTTGGAAGGAGGCTCACCACTTTAAGGTCCCTCTAAAACAGGCATGGGAAAACTTCGCCCCTCTGGGTGCTTTGGACTTCAACTCCCACCATTCCTAACGGCCTGAGGCCCTTTCCTGCTTAAATGGCTGAGGGGGGAAAAGGTTGGATGTTCCAATTTCCCACGGCACACCTGATGATCACTCACGGCACACTGGTTGGGAAACACTGGCTTAACCAATGAATGAAAAGTGCACGAAAAGTGTACCAGGCAAGGCTTTTATATGAATGAGAGCATGTGAAATGCTCAAATGTACAATCTAAAAGTATTGTAAGAGCTAAAAATACTTTCAGGTCCAACAATAATGTGTGGTAACGCTTGTTTTGAAACAAATTATTTTCTACTTCAAATTGGCTTATTTTTGAGACAGCAAAAGCATGCATCTGACAGGGCATCATGTACTAAGTCCTCTCCAGATATACAGTGTAAGAGACTAGTTTAGCCACCCTTCAATATTTGAATCCCTTGCGGTATTTATTAGTTGAATCCCCCACCACGTAGTGAATCTGACCAGTGGAGCCATTTGCCCGATTGCCTATGGCAGGGATCAGGAAGCTATGGCTCGCAAGCCATATATGGCTGTTTTGGTGATTCTTTATGGCTCCCAGGCGCGGCAGGCCTGGCACCCGCCCCCTCCCCGCCCAAGTTGTTGCCGGAAAGCGGTCCTGGGCCGCAGAAAACACTGTGTAGTTTTTCAGCCCCCCTTTTTAGGCTGAAAAAGCTCCACTCAGCTTATACTTGAGTCAAGGTTATTTATTATTTTACTCTGTTATTAGTATTATTTTTATTTCATGTATTATTTTACTCTATTTATTATTATTATTATTTTTACAGTATTTTACCCTATTATTATATTACATTTATTATTTTGCTTTATTATTATTATTATTGCATTTATTTTACTCTATTATTACCGTTATTATTGCATTTCCATGATTTTACTCTATTATTATAATATTTATTATTTTACTTTCTTTATTAGGGATCGCCTGTTCCCATATAATCCCATGAGATCACTGTGATCAGAAATTCAGAATCTTTTAGAAATTCCTAGTGTGAAGTCTTACCATCTAACGGCAACCCGACGAAGGGCATTTATTTATTTATTTATTTCAGGATTTTACCCCGCTCTTCTCAACCCCCGAGGGGGGACTCAGAGCGGCTTACAGTACGGCACAATTCGATGCCCACATCACAACAGCATAAAACCCCAAAACCCCAAAACAATTTAAATACATTAAAATACAATTACATCAGCATCATACACAGTCATTCCAAGTTAAAACAATATTCAATCCATAAAAACATTGGCCCTCTTCATCCATTTTCATTAAAATCCCCATCTAACATGTTGCCTAGTGCTGGTGTGCAAACGCCTGGTCCCAAAGCCAGGATTTTACCTTTTTCCTGAATGCCAGGAGGGATGAGGTGGACCGTACCTCAATAGGGAGCGCATTCCACAGGCGGGGAGCCACCACCGAGAAGGCCCTCTCCCTCGTCCCCACCAGCCACATTTGAGAAGTCGGCGGGAGCGAGAGCAGGGCCTCCCCGGATGATCTTAGATTGTGAGGTGGGACGTAGCGGCTGATGCGTTCGGACAAGTAAGCTGGGCCAGAACCGTATAGAGCTTTAAAGATCAAAACCAGCACTTTGAATTGAGCTCGGAATTGGACAGGCAGCTAGTGGAGCTGACACAACAGGGGGGTGGTGTGCTCCCTGTATGTAGCTCCCGTTAGTAATCTGGCTGCCGCCCGCTGGACTAATTGCAATTTCGAACTGTCTTCAAAGGCAGCCCACGGAGAGTGCGTTGCAGTAATCTATTCGGGATGTGACCAGAGCGTGGACGACCGTAGCCAGATCAGACTTCCCAAGGTACGGGCGCAGCTGGCGCACGAGTCTCAACTGTGCAAAAGCTCCCCTGGCCACCGCCGAGACCTGGACTTCCAGGCTCAGCGATGAGTCCAGGATCACTCCCAAGCTGTGAACCTGCGTCTTCAGGGGGAGTGTAACCCCATCCAACACAGGCTGTAACCCTATGCCCTGTTCGGCCTTACGACTGACCAGGAGGACCTCTGTCTTGTCTGGATTAAGTTTCAATTTGCTAGCCCTCATCCAGTCTGACACAGCAGCCAAGCACCGGTTCAAAGTCTGGACAGCCTCCTTGGTGACAGGTGGGAAGGAGTGACAGATCTGGACGTCATCTGCGTACAGATAACACCTGACTCCGAAACTCCGAATGATCTCTCCCAGCGGTTTCATGCAGATTTTAAACAACATCGGGGACAGTACTGAACCCTGAGGGACTCCACAGGACAACGGCTGATAGCCATTTCTATCATCACCCCAGTCCTGTGGAATGATCTGCCTTCTGAGGCTCGGGCTCTGAGAAATTTGGTAACTTTTCGCAAAGCCTGTAAGACTTTCTTGTTCAGGCAAGCCTTTGGGCTTTAATGTAGTTGTATTTTAATGTATTTTTAATGTATTTTAATTGTTGAAGTGTTTTGGGGTTTATATTGTTATTATGTGGGCATCGAATTGTGCCATACTGTAAGCCGCTCTGAGTCCCCCCTTGGGGGGTTGAGAAGAGCGAGGTAAAACCCCGAAATAAATAAATAAATTAATGGTGTTGTAATATGTATTGCTTTTATTGTTTGTAAACCGCCCCGAGCCTCTGGGAGTGGCGGTGTACAAGTCGAATAAATAAATAAATAAATAAATATTACTGTTGAAAGGATATATAAGCACATTTACATTGAAGAAGGTTAGAATAATGATTTAATGAGTTTTTATGAAAATATTCAAAAACATTTCACCTCCTGATGCCTCAATTAATGTAATTTTATTGGTATCTATTTTTATTTTGAAATTTACCTGTAGTGGCTGCATTTTCCACCCTCATTTTATACTCGAGTCAATACATTTTCCCAGTTTTTTGTGGTAAAATTAGGTGCCTTGGCTTATATTTGGGTTTCTTATATTCGAGTATATATGGTATATTGCAGTGTAGAGTGGGTCTAAGAATTATATGGGCCAGGAATCTGTTCAAAGCTAAGACCTTGCAGGATAATTTCTTCCCGTAGAAATGGCTGGGGCCGACTTACCGGCCAAGCACGTTGCGGTGGGGGGCTGTCCTACTCGCCATCTTGCCAGGGAAAAGGGAGGGGGTGCGGGGGCTTCTTCCTCCCAGAAGCCCCCTGGGTGGCGGGAAGGTTCCCGCCACCCGTGCGGGCTGGCCAACAACAAGGCTGGCCCTGGGCTGCCCTTTGTCCCTGGCTAGAGAGCCCCTCCTTCTGCCCAGGCAGCCTATTTAAGACTGCCCAGGCTGCTTGGAGGACACGTGGGGGCAGGGCCGTAGCCAGGATTTTGGTTCGGGGGTTGAGTTTGGTTCGGGGGGGGGGCTGAGACTGGGTGGAAGAGGGTCTACCCTAGCAAACCTTTTGTATTGTTATCCCAATAACCCCATTAATGTGGGATATAATGAGCATGCTGATCAGATCATGATATGAATAAACATAACAGTTTAAATAATGTACCAGTAAGGCCTTTTCGCGGACCACTCTGAGAATTTGGGGGCTGAAGCCCCTTAGCCCCCCTGGCTACGTGGGGCCTGAGCGGCGATTGCCTCCCACCCACCCTACAGGTTTTCAGAGCTTGTTGGGTTATTGAAAATCACTGCATTCATGGCTCGCCATGTGTTGAAGTTTTCTGTTATCATGTTCCATGTAGCAGCTCCATGTTTATGAGCAACTCTTTGTTTTTGCATGCGCATTCATGTTCATTTACTGATAATCAATGGTTCTTTGTAGCAACACCATGTTATGTACCAACGTTTTGTTTTTGCATGTGCATTATTTCATGTATGGTTATTATGCTTTATGTCGCAACTCTAGGTGTGGCGTGTGGCATGGGCCCTGGATCGGGCTGGCTTATTGCCACTTGGTCGGAAGGGGGGATAACACCAGTGCCCCCCCCTGGGGTGCCAAGTTCCCGTTGACCGGTATTGGGCCGGTGGCACCCAGGCACACAAGAGTCTCCAGATATCGTGGGCCACGGTACCCATGATCCAGGACCCATGCATGACCGCCAACCCCTGTTCCTACTGTTAATAAACGAGTTGTGGCCATATTTTATCCAAAATACTCTTGTGTCCGTGCTTCATTGGTCTTTCGGCGGGAGGTGTATCAGTCATCCACACGCAAAGGGTTGAGGCATATATACAAAAATTAATACAGAATAATAATAATGATAGATACAGCTACCTTACTTTATCTTTCCCGAATGGGACTCAAAACAGCTTAACAAAAAAGCATCAGCATAGCAATTTAAAATATACAAATATGCAAATATTTAAACCAGATTAATTATAAACAGTTAGTTTTTTTAAAAAAAATCCCAGTTAGAAACCATTAAAACATATTCCAAGCTAAAAACCACAGCACCCGCTGCCTTGATCTTAACCCCCCCCCTGAAGTTCTGAAGTTATGCCACTCATTAGGGAACATTTTCACACTTCTCAACCCACAAAAATCTCTCCCCACATATAAACTGGACTGATGACTTCATCCCAAAAGGAACTGAATGAATCATCATGAAACTGGGGGAAACGTGTCCCATCTGTGATTGTTGTCAAAAATGAGCCAAGGAAGGCTGCATTTTTTTAAAAAAAAGTTGAATAGTAAGCAGCCACACTTCTAAAAATGATAAGATCATGGTCTAACATTCTGTTTTTTATTTTCAATTTTATAAAGAATATGACTGTGCCACCATATAATGGATTCCCACAGGTCTTCCCACTATTTCATTACTTTGTTAATTTTCGCTGGCACCATTCACTATACTGGGCTACCCATTAGGAATAAGTTGTTTTCAAGGCTTATGTGTGAAGGGACTACATGGGGAGATATCCTTGTTAAAGAACTGTAAAGTTTATTCAAACAATGTTCTAAGCATGGAGGTTTCAGAGTTCAAAGCTTAGGTGGTTACAGTATCTTCTTAGAGGCAAGTATCTTAAGGTTACAATACACTAACTATGGAGATACAACTTGATACTATATAGCTGCACTCCCAGAACCAATAGCTCAGCAGTCTTTACACTAATTGCTTGTCCTTTAAACCCAACTGCTTTCCTAGCAGTTTAAACACAGCTTTTCTTCTACTCTCTCACAGAGTAGAGTCAGAGTCTTTTTTTAAACCGTCTGACAGCTGGCTAAAACGGACTCTCTAACTCTCCTTCGACTTTCACTGCCAACTGCCAACTGCTAAAGTTTGAATTTGAAGATTCTAAGGCCAGTTGGAGGCTCCGCCTCCTGTTTCCACGGTAACGGAAACCCCTTGGAGGTTCTGCACACTAATATCTCTGTTAACCATTTAGGGTTGGCTAAGTTTTTACCCCTTCAACATATATTCTTATATATAAATATCAACCATATTTAAAACCTGTAATAAATAAATATGACTTCACCACAATGACATTCTAAGACCGGTCTCAATTCTTTCTTTGGGGGGGGGGGGCGGCTATATTTTCGTTTCAGAGATGTTCAATATTTTGGTCTTTCTTTTTAATGAATCTTGTTTAGCATTCCTTAACAGACTTCAAACATTTTGCCCAAGTGGGAACTTCCAAATTCACTTTAGGCAGAATTCTGGGGCTTCTTTACTTACCATTCAAGGTAGTGTTTTTGAGAGAGCTCATTAATTTCCAACTGAAGTGGCTGTTTGATGTGTTATGGAAGCACTTACATACCACAGTATGCAATCATTACATTAGGCAGTGATAGAAGAAAGCTATTGTTTGTAAAACTGTCCCTGGGGAGATATGAAAAGCTGGATGAATTAAAGAAGAAATGCATTTATTAACATCGTGGCCACAGAGATATTACCTCTGAAGGCAAGGCTATTGACAATTCTCCTTCGAGCAGATCCTGTCCTATATATTTTGGCAGGCCCACGCTGCCAGGTTTAATCACAAATTTTAAAATTATCCAGTTGAAATTATCCTGTGTGATCCAAAAACACAGGATGTTTGGATGTTCCGATATCAGTGCACACAGGATGACCTGACAATCCAAAGCTTATCTATTTATCTATCTATCTATCTATCTATCTATCTATCTATCTATATATGCGAAGTCCGCCAAACTAACAGCAACCCGTAGGAGGGCATTTTCCGTGATTGCGCCCACACTATGGAATGCCCTCCCAGCTGAAACGTGTGCCATTCAGGATCTGCTGCCTTTTAGGTGGGCTTGCAAGACCTACCTATTCCAGCAGGCCTTCAGCCTATCGGTTTTGCTTAGGCACGCCAGTCGTACTTGTAATTTCTGATACCTGTTGTGTCATGTCTTTCACATCAGGCTTTTAATTTGTTGGTTTTATATTGTGTTTTTTCTTGCCGTGTTTTAAATTGTTTTACCCTGTTGTTTTATCCGGCGCTTGTGAGCCGCCCCGAGCCTCCCGGGAGTGGTGGCATAGAAGCCCAACAATCAATCAATCAATCAATATATACAAATAATATAATGTTTATCAATGCTGGCACCACATATGTAGATCTTATTAGTTAAAAGTGTTAAAATGGTCAAATAATGAGAAAAGCATGTTTTTAAAAACCTGATTGGATGAGGGACATGGGCAGAGGGTGTAACACCATGGCCTAGTAAAAATTGTATAAAAGGTAACAGAAAGATTGTAACAGGATGGGCAGCAATTTCTTTGAAGGCACAAACTGGTCTTCAGCTGTTCTGTCTCTGCATGGCCATGCTAAAATAAAATATTTTTGCTTCACTCAAGGAGACTGATTGCGTGTTGATTCTGTTGCCTGCTCTGTGGGACCGAGGTTTTTAGGGGTTCCCTTTCAATACTTAAGGCAGTGTTTCCCAACCAGTGTGCTGCAGCACACCAGTGTGCGGCACATCAGATGTGCCGTGGAAAAATTGCCACTCTTCCCCCTTCCTAGCAGCTCTTTCTCCGTCTTTCCCTCCCCAAAGATCCTCCCCGAGGCAAAGGAAGGGCGGCGGCGGCCCTCAAGAAGCGCTTATGAGTGGCGGGGATTGAAGCGAGGAAGGCCGGCATGGAGAGCCAGGGAGCCGAGGAAGGGCTGGGGAAGATGAACCCCAAGCGGGGCGGTGCCTCGGGCCCAGAGGACGAGAACAAGAACAAGCCCAAGCTGGTGAGTGAGGGAGGGAAGTCGTGTAGGCCTCGGCCAAGGATGGAGGGGCGAGGCCCAGCCCGCGAGGCCTGCTCTCTCCCTTCCGAGGGAGCCCGCCTTGAGGAAGCCTTCAGGAGCCTCGACTCACCATGGCTCCAGCTCCTGCTCAGGGCTGCTTCAGCCTCCCGATGCTCCCAGGTTCGCTCACTGCCCAATTCACCGATGTGAAGCTTCCGGCTTTAGCTGTTCTCGCGAGAAATACAAGCCAATGCGAAAACGCCGACTCAATCACTTCCGCCCAGTGCTCTGCTTTTGCGGACGGAGGCAGTGAAAGAGGCCACACAGATCTATGAAATGTATAGAGTATAGCGTTGACTTGGATTTCTTGCGAGATCAAAGCCGGAAGCTCCACGTTGGTGAATTGGGCAGTGAGCGAACCTGGGAGCATCAGGAGGCTGAAGAATTCACAGGTTTCCAAGAAACAAATTGAGCCTTTTTAAAAAAGTATTTTACTGGATTTTTCGAGAGTTCCTTCCCCCCCCCCCCCCAAGGAACTGTTTATAACAGCTTCATTACATCCATAGTTAACTGGAAGTAAGTTTCACTCAGGGTGAAATTTCACAAGGGTTTGGAGAATAAGCTCTATGAGGAGCGACTTGAAGAGCTGGGCATGTTTAGCCTGAAGAAGAGAAGGGTGAGAGAAGATAGCCATGTATAAGTATGTGAGGGGAAGTCATATATATGTTGTGTTCATCGAAACAGGCCCAGGTTTCACACTGAGTGTATAAATACATTTAAAAACTTATTAACTATATGTATTACTGTGTTAGAGTGTCATTTTGTGTCATTTTGGTTGGTGGTGTGCCCCAGGATTTTGTAAATGTAAAAAGTGTGCCGCGGCTCAAAAAAGGTTGAAAAACACTGATTTAAGGCAAGGACAGGACTTGTACCACACCTAATGATGAAGAATGCTGATGACTGGAGCTGAACAACATCTACACAATTCATATTTCACTGTCGAAGTGAACTTTAAAAAAATTCAGAAATAATAATAATACATTTTATTTATATTCCGTCCTTCTCCCCTAGGGGACTCAGAGTGGATTACAGCATTTACATACACAACCATTCAATGCCTTTTATAATCATATACAATGAGACACACAAGCACAAACAAAGGCAGAGGCTTCTCTTTCCATTTCCAGCTTCTGGAGGTGATGCTCATCTCTGGCTCTGGGGAGGTACTTTCTCCATTTTCAAGCTGGGGAGCCTGCGTTGTCACCTCCTGATTGTGTGGCCGCAAGACTGCTTGGAGCATCTCTTTGCCTTTCCCCACTAAAGTGGCACCTATTTATCTACTCACATTTATCTACTCACAGCTGGAGCTGATAGATGGGACCTCACCCCGTCTCACGGATCGAAGTGCTGACCTTCAGCAGCACAAGGGTTTAACCCATTTTGCCATTGCGGCTCCATTACAAAGCTAGTATCCATGCCCGGATTACCCATAAGGCCAACGAGGCCATGGCCTAGAGGCGCAAGTCGAGGGGGGGGGGGGCAGATCACGGACCAAAAAAACCCCTGGTCTGCGCTCTTCTTTCCCCCTTTCTCATGCCCCTCCTCGCTCCTTCCCCTGGCAAAGTCTCTGCTCCGTCCCCTCCGTCTCTCTCTCTCTCTCTCTCTCTTGTGCGCACTCTCTCTCGTGCACCCTCTCTCTCGCGCGCTCTCTCTCTCTCTCTCTCTCTCTCGCTCTCTCTTTCTCGCGCTCTCTCTCTCGCTCTCTCTCTCTCTCTCTCTCTCGCGCTCTCTCTCTCTCGCTCTCTCTTGCTCTCTCTCTCTCGTGCTCTCTCTCTCTCGTGCTCTCTCTCTTGCGCGCTCTCTCTCTTGCGCTCTCTCTCTCTTGCTCTCTCTTTCGCTCTCTCTCTCACGCGCTCTCTCGCACGCTCTCTCTCTCATGCTCTCTCTCACGTGCTCTCTCTCTCGCGCTCTCTCTCTCTCTCTCTCGTACGTGCCTTTGGAGCGAGTTTGCACCTGCTGCGCTCTTGAGCCTTCCGACTCCCGAGGAGACCTTCAGAGCACAGCGGAGCTTTCCAGCCGGTGGGAATGCATGGGGACCTTGGAGGTGGCGGGAGGTTGGCTTAAAGGGGGCGTAATTCCAAAGTGTGGCCTAGGGCGCAAAAAAGTGTTAATCCGGGCCTGCTAATCTCATGGGTAAATACAGAATTCACTCTGGGTGAGGAATAATGATCACTGTTTTCCTGTATACATGGAAAAGACTAGCCTGTAGGCAAAATCCCCTGCAAATGCCATCATTTTAAAAAAGGTCCCCAGAGGTTAGAAAGCGCAAACGTTGGTGCTCTAAGATACCCCCTCTTTCCCTTTTTTAAATAAAATAAAACATCATTAAAGTAAATGCAATTCAATGAATCAAATACGGATGCAATATATACTGAGCATGAACTAGTTTCAGATTTGTTTGGGTTTTTTTTTTTTTTTGCAAAATGCTCAATTTGTATCACATGCAAACTGCTTTTAACGATCTATTGGAGATAAGGCATTAGGATGCAGAAGAACCCCAGTAGCCAAGGTTAATTGGCATTTAACTTCTGCATTTAGTTTTCTAGCCCATGAAACTCTTTTTTCATTGTAAATCTCAGGAGGGAGAATTATAAGGATTATATATTGCTGTTCATAAAGTATTATGAGGCTGGAGGGGGAGCAGAAGCGAGGAAGAGAATACAATGGGAATTTTCCGTCGGAAGCCTCTCTGTAAGAGCAAATATTATCATCAACCTAATATATTATTATGCTTCACGGCAAGAGACTGTCTTCTAGAAACTTGCATGCTGCTACCACAGAGATACGGAAATGGCAATAGGCACGTGCAAGCCTCAGCTGAGAAGCCGTTCAAATTCTTCATTGGAAGCAGCGGGCTATCGAAACATTACCAGTGTGCACTTATGTTACAATATAATTAGGGCGGGAAGATTGATTTGTAGTGGACAGATGGACGGTTCCTCACAACCACATGAGATCAGATACAGTGGCAACACAAACTTCAATTGGCAACCAGTGCAGTTCGCGCAGGAGAGGTGTTATATGGGATGTTCTGGTGGCTCCCAGCAGCAGGCGGGCTGCCGCGTTCTGCACCAGTTTAAGTTTCCGGATCACCGACAAAGGTAGGCCAATGTACAGCGCATTACAGTAGTCGAGCCTTAAGATGACCGTGGCTTGGATCACCGTGGCCAGATCGCAACGGGAGAGGTAGGGAGCCAGGCATTTTGCTTGCCGCAGATGGTAGAAGGCTGTCTTGCAGGCACAAGCAATTTGTGCCTCCACAGACAGCTGGGGGTCCAGTCAGACCCCCAGGCTCTTAACTAAAGACTGCGGGCACAGTGCCACGCCGTCAAGTGTCGGCAGCTGGATTCCCCCCCCCCCCTGGCGGCCCAGCCACAAGATCTCCGTCTTCGTCGGGTTCACCTTCAACTTACTGACTCACAACCATCCAGTTACGGCTTCTAGGCAGAGTTGGAAATTATTGGGTCCAGATTCCGCCCCAGCGTCCACCCTCAGAACGAGCTGGGTGTCATCAGCGTACTGGTGACATTCCAGCCTGAAACTCCTTACCAGTTGGGCGAGTGCTCGCATGTAGATGTTAAATAACAGCGGGGAAAGGATGGCCCCCTGAGGGACTCCACAATGTAAGGGGGAGCCCTCAGAGACCACCCCTCTCCACTTCACTCGCTGCAGGCGGTTTTGGAGGAAGGAGGACAGCCAATTGAGGGCTGCCCCCCTTACCCCCGCCACCGCCAGGCGGTGTGTCAAAAGTTGGTAATCGACAGTATCAAACGCTGCCGTGAGGTCCAATAACACAAGCAGCGCCGATCCGCCTCAGTCCAAGTGGCAGCAGAGTAGGTCTGTGATGGAGACCAGGACGGTCTCTGTCCCATGGCCTGAACGGAAGCCGGACTGGAAGGGGTCTAGCCAGGATGCGTCATCCAGGAATGTCTGCAGCTGCTCCATTGCTGCCCTCTCAATTACCTTGCCCAGGTACAATAAATTGGACACTGGGCGGTAATTGGAGGGGGCCGCGGGGTCTAACCCTGGCTTCTTCAGCAATGGAGTTACCACCACCTCTTTCAACTCCTCTGGGAAAGCTCCTTGCTCAAGGGAGCAATTGACAATATTCAACAGAGGGCCACGTAACCCCTCCACGCAAGATCGAAGTAGCGTGGATGGAACGGGTCGGGGGAGCAGGTGGTAGGTCTAAGAGCTGCGACAATCCTGTCGACATCCTCTGCGTCCAGTGGTCGAAACCGGTCGGTGGACCCGGCGGAGGGCCACGGGGTAGATTACACGAGTTGTAGTAGCCCAAGGTAAAGCAGTTCACAGAGCGTCTTTGCAGTAGAGGCGGGGCAAGTCCACAGAATCAAATAATCACGGAAATGTTAAATCCACAAAGTGCGGTCCATGCAAGATAAGGAGTTCATTCACAAAGAGATGCAAAATAAATGTTCCATGAGTGGCAATCTGACCCACTCTCTAAAGCAACTATGGATGAGGAGCCGCTGAAGATAATGCTCCTGGATAAGCAATAGACCTCCGCACGCTTGTCCCGGATTAGGTGAAACTGGCCAACGAGGCAGCGCTTACTGGCTATTCCAGGCCGTTTCGAGCCGCTTAGGGCTCTTCCTCAGGGCAATAGTCTGATATAAAGGTGTCCCCACATTTCATTTTGAAAGATAAAATAATTATAATAACAAGGAGTCACCCAAAAAAGTGGATATAAATACATGCAGGATATAATTACTTTTAGCAAATCATCATCTGGTGCAGAGGACAGCCTCTTCCTTCCATTAAGAGCAGGTAAGGTGTTACATTAACTTAGCAAGCGGGTTTTATGTAAGGGAAAATCTCCCAGCTCCCTTTAAATCTAGGAATCCACTCAAGCTCCCGCATCCTGTATATTTCTACATATCTGGCTGTCCTGCTAACCTCATCACTGGTGTCGTGATTCAGACCACCTTAAAGGAGCCAAGCCCAGTAAAGTAAACAGTAAAAATTTATTAACAAGTCACAGGCTTCCAAAAGCGGTTCAAAGCTGCCTAAAGGCACTGGAAAGCTGAGCAAGTTAACTCAGGCAAACAAAAACACAACCAGCCAGGTCGAAAGAGTCACACAAAGAAAAAGCGGATTAAATCGCCGGAAAACCCACACTACTCAAAAACTCAGCAAGCACAGGGAGTGGGAAGCAGCACGTCGTCAACCAATCCGTTGTTGTCAAACTGGGAGAGAGGCAAGCAGCACAGAGTCGTCAAAGCAGTCCTGGGTCAAGCCGGAAAGGGAAGCCAGAGAAGAAGTGAAGTCAAACCAGTCCGGAGTTGAAACAGAAAGGCAGCAAAATCTAGCACACAGGGATTTAAGGTGGTGCAGCCGAAGAGAGTATAAAAGAAACTGAATCCACCAAATATGATACCAGCGTCCAGAGAGAGAGTCCAAGGTCCAGAAATCCAATGATCAATCCAGCAGCAATCCAGCAAAAAAAGGGCAGAGCTTGGAGGGCCAGCTGCAAAGAATGGTTATTTGCAAGCCCCATTTATTCAAAGCTCTTCCTCAGAACTTACTGAACCGGCCCCGTTATCATTCCTCTCAGCTGCCAGCACTTCTTCACGTGCTCCTCTTTGCCTCTCATTCCAAGCTATATGCCTTCTGCGATGATCTAGTTCACCCCAGCAAGTACCCTGATTCCCATCACTCTAGTTCCCATCTCCTGTGAATCCCGCAAATGAATCACTACTAGTAGGTCCAATCCACGTAGCTAGACACCTCTTCAGAGCTCTGTGAGTCCCCAACCCCATATCCCGTAGACCAGTGTTTCCCAACCAGTGTGCCGTGAGCGATCAGGTGTGCCGTGGGAAATTGGAACCTCTGGGGGGAGGGGAGAGTCTAGTGTGTTGAAGTATAAAAACCCTAAGAAACCTGCCTTGATAAAGGCACAAAATTTCACACACCCCCTCCCCACCCGTTGTCTACTTGGTCTCTCCCTCTCCATGCATTGGGAAGGCCCGCCTCCCTTTCCCCAAGTAGAGACCTCCTCTTGCCTCCTGGGGGTTCTGTGTGGGAGGTTTGGCCCAGTTCTATCATTGGTGGGGTTCAGAATCCTCTTTGATTGTAGGGGAACTATAAATCCCAGCAACTACAACTCCCAAATGTCAAGGTCTATTTCCCCTGAACTCCATCTGCTTTCATATTTGGGCATATTGAGTATTCATGCCAAGTTTGGTCCTGATCCAACATTGTTTGAATCCACAGTGCTCTCTGGATATAGGTGAACTACAACTCCAAAACTCAAGGTCAATGCCCACCAAACTCTTATGGCATTATGGGGGTTCTGTGTGGGAAGTTTGTGTCTTTCTGCCATTCCTGCCAGGATATCTATGTTGTGTTCATCGAAACAGGCCCAGGTTTCACACTGAGTGTATAAATACATTTTAAAAACATATTAACTATATGTATTACTGTGTTAGAGTGTCATTTTGTGTCATTTTGGTTGGTGGTGTGCCCCACGATTTTGCAAATGTAAAAAGTGTGCCGCGGCCCCAAAAAAGGTTGGGAAACACTGCCGTAGACTGCTCCTCGTCACCCAGGCATGTAGCCAGGGGGGGGGGCTAAGGGGGCTTCACCCCCCCCCCCCCGAAATTCTCAGGGTGGTCCGCGAAAAGGCCTTACTGGTACATTATTTAAACTGTTATGTTTATTCATATCATGATCTGATCACCATGCTCATTATATCTCACATTAATGGGGTTATTGGGATAACAATACAAAAGATTTGCTAGGGTAGACCCTCTTCCACCCAGTCTCAGCCCCGAACCAAACTCAGCCCCCTCCGAAACAAAATCCTGGCTACGGCCCTGTCGTCACCGTACCCAACATCCTCTGAAACCCCTAAAAACGTTTCATCCTGTGAAGACTCTTCCTTTCTTGCTCCTCATCTGACTCTTGCTCACGAGTAGACCATTTAGTACTTCTGGCTACAGTCTCTTCTTTCTCAGCCTCAGGCTCAACTACAACAACTGACCATTTTTCAGTCATAGAAGCAGATGATGTGAGACAACCTGATAGTTGCAATCTTCCGCTGACATAATGCTATGTTAGAAATTTAGTGGCGAAAGAAAAGGAATCTAAAATACAGAATTCAGTCAAACGATGAGACCTCACAGCCCTAACTTCTGCAATATTCTGTGAGTGTCCCCTCTGAGATTGAGGTACATCCTAGAGCTGATGAAAGGGATGGAGTAGGTGACATTATGTATTGGTCAGTGTTAACCTCTCCTGCTTGAGCTTTCGAAACAGATGCTGTATGTTGCGTTTCAATTTCAAAGTATAATGTTGCTGAAAATGCTCTTTTACAATTTATGGACTCTGCAGTGGAAGTGGCGCATTTTTCAGTAAGAGTTGAATGATTTTTATGGAGCATGTAGGGATTTGGGGCATTAGAAATGCTGGCATGTATAAAATGTAAAATGTTAATATTGTATAAGCTGTGCTAGAAGAAGGAAAACACGGGGATTGATTTACTGGAGCGTTGATATATATGTGACATTTTCTGAGATATAAAAATTAAGATATTAATGGATTGCTTTTTGATATTGCTCGATACGTATGAAGCAGCATGGAGGTTTCTCATTTTTCTTCCCAACACTCAAGGAACTAGAACGGAAGAAGAAGGAAAGGCAGAATGAAGTGTTGTGTGCTTTCTGGACTAAAAACGCCAATCCGAGGTATTTATTTATTTATTTATTTATTTATTTATTTATTTGTTCCATCTTGTATTCCGCTCCTTCCTGCAGGCTCGGGGCGGAGAACATCGTAAAAACTCGGCAGGCATGTCGCATCCATGTCGCCGTACAATAAAATACAGACATAAAATACAACGTAGGTCCCGAGATTAAAATTATGTACATGCTGAGGCATTCCCTGAGCCAGGGTGCTGATTAAGAAGATGAGTACGTTCGGCTTGCTAGCCTAGCCGAAGGCCAGTTTGAACAGGGCGGTCTTACAGGCCCTGCGAAACGGAATGAGCTCCGTGGCGGCTCGGACGTCGTCCGGGAGAGAGTTCCAGAGTACCGGAGCCGCCACAGAGAAAGCCCTTTGCCTGGTAGCAGACAGGTGACAGGCGCGGACCAATGGAATCAGGAGCAGGTTCAACTCCTCTGAACGTAGTGATCTCGGAGGAATGTATGGGGCAAGGCGGTCCCTCAGGTACGCAGGCCCTAGGCCGTGTAGAGCCTTGAAGGTTAACACCAACACCTTGAAAGCAATTCGGTACTCAATAGGCAGCCAGTGCAGCTGCCGAAGGATGGGCGTGATGTGCTCCCTTACCGACGTTCCCGTCAGCAAGCGAGCAGCGGCATTCTGCACTAGCTTGAGTTTCCGAACTGTCGCCAAGGGAAGGCCAACGTAGAGGGCGTTACAGTAGTCTAATCTCGAGATGACCGTCGCTTGGATCACCGTGGCCAGGTCGTCCCTGGAAAGGTAGGGTGCCAGTCGCCTAGCCTGTCGTAGGTGAAAAAATGACACCATGCTGGCCGCGGAGACCTGAGTCTCCATGGTCAGCAGGGGGTCCAGTTGAACACCTAGGCTCTTAACAACAGGCGACAGGCTAAGCCGTTCGCCATCCAGGGTAGGCAACCGGCACTCATCCCGCCCAGGCCGACCAGGCCACAAGATCTCCGTCTTTGACGGGTTCACCTTCAGCCGGCTAGCCCGCAGCCAACCAGTCACGGCCTCCAGGCACTGATGGAAACAATCGGGTACGGTGTCCGGCCTGCCGTCCATTCTCAGCAGAAGCTGGGTGTCATCAGCGTACTGATAACACTCCAGACCAAAGTCGCGGGCCATCTGGGCCAGGGGGCGCATGTACACGTTGAATAATAAGGGGGAGAGAATGGCCCCCTGGGGAACCCCACAGTCAAGTGGGGATCTCCCGGAGACCTCCCCACCCCCCTCCACCCATTGTCCCCGGTCCCGGAGGAAGGAGGTCACCCATTCAAGGGTGGTCCCCCCAACCCCGGAACCGGCTAAACAGTGGGTTAGCAATGCGTGATCTACAGATAGGCAAGTCCGGTTGAAGAAAGCACAGCAGAAAGTCTCCTTGGGTGATGTTATTTCCAGGTTGTGGTTCTTTCTGCACTGTCATTTCTCTTCGAGACCCGTTCACGTGACTTCTTGAAAGAGGCCGCAGCATTGTGGATAGTGCATCTCCATGCCTCCCGATGTGAGGCCAGGGTGGACCATTGTTGGTGATCAATTTGGCCGAGCCTGAGGTGTTGTTTCAGGGAGTCCTTATATCTCTTTTTGGGGGCGCCTCTCTTGCGCTGACCTGTGGTGAGATCACCATAGAGTAGTATCTTTGGGAGGCGGTGGTCCTCCATCCTCGAGACGTGCCCTGCCCAGCGCAGCTGTGTTCTCAGTAGCATGGCCTCAATGCTGGTGATCCCTGCTTGCTCAAGGACAGCAACAATTGTCACAAAGTCAGTCCAGTGTATATTTAGGATTGTGCGAAGATAGCGCTGATGAAAGCGTTCGAGTAGTTGTAGGTGTTGGCAATAGGTGACCCATTTTTCACTCCCATAAAGGAGAATAGACAGTACGATAGCTCTGTACACACTGATTTTGGTGCTTTGCCTCAGGTGCTTGTTGCTCCAGACTCTTTTGTGAAGCCTTCCAAATGCACCATATGCCTTTGCTAATCTGTGATGTATCTCTTTATCTATCTTGGCATCTGAAGAGGCGATGCTTCCCTGGTAGGTGAACTGCTGAACGGACTTAAGCACAGATTTGCCTATGTCGATGTGGGGATGATGGTGTTCTTCCTGTGGTGCGGGCTGGTAGAGGACTTCCGTTTTCTTCAGGTTGACTTCCAGCCCAAATAGTCAGTCGAGTGTATATTTAGGATTGTGCAAAGACAGCGCTGATGAAAGCGTTCGAGGAGTCGTAGGTGTTGGCGATAGGTGACACATGTTTCAGACCCATATAGGAGAATAGACAGTACTCCAATATAAACCAAAAGGATAGGGAAGGAGAAGAAGGAAGCCAATTTCTGGTGTCCCTTCAAATTATGTTTCCCAGAGATTTTACTCAAGGCAGCAGCTGAAAACACAGCAGCTTCCTCTTTGCTGCAGCTTATTTCTTTCCTGTTGTTGGAGGATGGGGTGTGTGGGAGCAGAATAAGTTGAAATAGCTTCTTCCAATCTCCGCCACCACTACGTTTTCTAGTCTCTGCTCCTCTGCTGTAGTGCAGTAATACCTAATTAACTTTAACATAAACGTTGGTTGATCACAAGAGCTCCACAGGGCGCCCCTTGGGATGTCTGCAAGTCCTTTAGCAAAAGCTCAAAGTACAGGCAGCTCAGACCAGTGTATATTTAGGATTGAGCGAAGACAGCACTGATGAAAGCGTTCGAGGAGTTGTAGGTGTTGGCGATAGGTGACCCATGTTTCAGACCTATAAAGAATAATAGACAGTACAATAGATCTGTACACACTGATTTTGGTGCTTTGCCTCAGGTGTTTGTTACCCCAGACTTTTTTATGAATCCTTCCAAATGCACTATATGCCTTTGCTAATCTGTGATCTATTTATCAATCTTGGCGTCTGAAGAGATGATGCTTCCCAGGTAGGTGAACTGCTGAACGGACTTAAGCACAGATTTGCTTATGCTGACGTGGGGATGGTGGTGTTCTTCCTGTGGTGTGGGCTGGTAGAGAACTTCCGTTTTCTTCAGGCTGACTTCCAGCCCGAACAGCTCTGCAGCTGTTGCAAAGCAGGATGTTATAGAATGACATCTACACTATAGAATCTGATAACACTTTGTCGAGGTTCAATGCTATGGTTTCATGAGAGTTGTAGTTTGGTGAGGCACTAGCACTCTTTGGCAGAGAATGCCAGAGACCTTATAAAAGCCTCAACTCCCCTGATTTCATAGCATTGAACCATGGCAGTCAAACTGCATTAGTTCTGTAATGTAGATGCATTCCTGGTCTAATACCAGAGATTAGCTTTTGATGTGTTTACTTGCTCTGGCTGAGCCTGGTTTCCCTAGAATATTGGTAGCAGTGAGACTTCTTCGAATATTCCAGACACGTACTTTGCATATTATGCAAATTATTATAATAATGGATATTACAAATTCACATTCTAATTATATACATTCAACACATTAATCACTGAAATTTCACATTATTATATTTCAGCCTTGCTACATTTTAAAACTCTTTAGCTACTCTTCTGAGAGAACTAATCTAATAATGTTCATAGGATTGGACTTGAAACAGAGGCTCCAATTCAAATTCCTGTTGGTTCACTGAATTCATCATGTGGGACTATCACTCAGCCAGGGCCGTAGCCAGGATTCGAGGGGGGGGCTGAGATCACCCTAGCAAACCTTTTGTATTGTTATCCCAATAACCCCATTAATGTGGGAGATCACGAGCCTGGTGATCTGGTCATGCTATGAACAACCATAACAGTTTAAATAATGTACCAGTAAGCTGAGAATTTCGGGGGAATAGCGCCCCCGGCTACATGCCTGTTCTCAGCAAATCCACAGCAGAGGGATCTAGTGATGATTAATAGCAGGGCAAGAATCACGTGAAGTTTCTCATGTGGTCAACAAAAACAACAACCATTTGTCATGCATAGGCACTTTTAATTATATTTTATTCTTATCAGCTCACAATTAAAAATGTGCTACACTTTCCTTACTGGTGACAAAAAGGTACAGAACCATAAAAATAGCACTAAAGATGGCTGCAATGTGACTCATAAGGTGAAATGCAGAGGAAATTAAGGTCAAACCCAACAAAATTACCTCCTTCTCTTGCATTCAGGGCTTCTTAAACCTTTTCCACTTGCATACACCAAGCTCAAAGTAGCTGCATGCAATAACATCCTGTGGAAACTTACTAATAGTGCATGGAGTGCAGACCAAAAATTAATAAGAACGTCAGCCAGGCATAGGGGGGCTGCTTCAGCCCCATCAGGGTGGCGCGAGAAGGCCTTACTGGTACATCCTGTTATGTTTATTCATATCATGATCTGATCAACTTATACATTAATATTGGGTGCAAAATGGAAGACCCTCTTGCAGTCTCAGCCCCCCACCAAACTCAGCCCCGCCCCCGAACCAAAATCCTGGACGGCCCTGACGTCAGCCCTGGCCTTGTCTTACTCAACTGCTGAATATGCCTGCCCTGTCTGGCGTAAATCCGCCTACGCGATGCAGGTGAATATAGCACTGAATGAGACACGTGGAATAATCACAGGTTGTCTTAAACCTACACCTGCTGATACACTCTATAGCAGTGTTTCTCAACCTGGGGGTCGGGACCCCCAGGGGGGTCGCGAGAGGGTTTCAGAGGGGTCACCAAAGACCATCAGAAAACATATATTTCTGAAGGCCTTAGGAAGCCCTTTGGCAGAGAAGGTTGAAGATCTCTCCGCTTGTCCTTCTCTTTCTTTTTGGAAACAGACTGCGAATTCTCCCACCTAAAGCTCTCCTTTGCTGTGATTGGCAGGCCTCCCAGCCAAGGGGAGGGCTGTTTCTGAGATTCCAAGGAGGGAGGGGATTGCTTGGCGCATGGCAGCATGATGCGCATGTGTGGGTGAGGGCGAGAGAGAGGTGGGATGGAGGCCCGCGCCAGCTAGTCCCTTCAAGGCATCAGGGTTCTGTATAGGAAGTTTGACCCAATTCTATCATTGGTAGGGTGCAAGGGGCTCTTTGATTGTAGGTGAACTATAAATTCCAGCAGCTACAACTCCCAAATGTCAAGATCTATTTTCCCCAAACTCCACCACTGTTCACATTTGGGTATACTGAGGATTCATGTCAAATGTGGTCCAGATCCATCATTGTTGAGTCTATAGGGCTCTCTGGATGTAGGTGAACTACAACTCCCAAACTCAAGGTCAATGCCCACCAAACCCTTCCAGTATTTGCTGTTGGTCATGGGAATTTTGAGTGCCAAGTTTGTTTCAATTCCATTGTTGGTGCGTTCAGAATGCTCTTTGATTGTAGGTGAACTATAAATCCCAGCAACTACAACTTCCAAATGACAAAATCACACACACACACACACACACACACAAATACTGTACAGTTATGAAGTAGCAATGAAAATAATGTTATGGTTAGGGGTCACCACAACATTTGGAACTGTATTAAGGGTCGCAGCATTAGGAAGGTTGAGAAACACTGCTCTATAGGTTAGCTGGCACTCCCCCCCCCCCAATATGTGACAGGAAGTTGCTGCCAATTGCGAGAGAAATAAGATTGAGCACTGTGAAAGCCATTCACTATATCAGTGTTTTTCAACCTTTTTTGAGCCGCGGCACATTTTTTACATTTACAAAATCCTGGGGCACACCACCAACCAAAATGACACAAAATGACACAGTAACACAGTAATACATATAGTTAATATGTTTTAAAATGTATTTATACATTCAGTGTAAAACCTGGGCCTGTTTCAATGAAAACAACATAGATATCCTGCCTTGTGTGCTTCGGACTGGGTCGCCTGGGCCGACGCTGCCCTATCATCACCACCCGGTGCTTCAAGGCCGCTGCTCACCTGGGTTTCCCTCAGGCAGGCAGGCAGGGAGGGAGGTGCAGGGGCAGGCCGGTCCCTTCCGAAGCCGAGAGGTAGGCCATGAAGGAAGGAAGGAAGGAGGCATGAGAGCAGGAGAGGCCGAGGCAGAACCCAGGCCAGGAGAGGAAGAAGGGAGGTGGCCCTGGAGCTGCCTCGGCCCCAAAGCCCGAAGGAATCCTGAGACAGCTGAGAGGAAAACAAAGCCCAACGCTCCTCTCAGGAAGCTCTCTGCCTCCTCCGGAAGTGACCTCACAGGGAAAGGCACCTCCCCTCCTCAACCTCCAACCAACCGCTTCAGGCCAGGAAGCTGAGGCCCGGAGCCCCTGGCCCCAAAGCTCTCAGGACTTCCACCCTGAACAAACATGGTGGTGCTGGGCAGGAGACCCTTAGAGAGGCGGGGCTTGCTTCTTGGCTGGCGTTGATTGGCCCTGCTGGCGCCCCAGAGAGAGAGAGAGAGAGAGAGAGAGAGAGAGAGAGAGAGGGAGAGACGGAGAGACAGAGCGAGAGGCAGGCTGCCCAGATGACTCCTGGCAGGGTGGTCGGTTCTTCCACGGCACACCCGAGGATCGCGCACGGAACACTAGTGTGCCGTGGCACAGCGGTTGGGAAACACGGCACTATATGGCTATCTGCCTCCTCCCAGTAGACTTAAATCAATGCAAAGTTTCATGAGAACCACCACTCCTCTAAATGTTCCTCCAGCAACTGCAAGAATATCCCCATGGGCAGCAAAACCAGGCAAATCCAACTGGATGGCCCCATATCAGGGTCTTCCTCCAGGGGCAAATCAAGAATGGGCAACTTGGAAATCCCTGAAGTGGTGTGGGCAGATCAACAGGCAACCTGACAAAATGGCACTACCTAGAGCAGTGTTTCTCAACCTTATTAATGCCATGACCCCTTAATACAGTTCTTCATGTTGTGGTAACCCCCAACCATAAAATTATTTTTGTTGCTACTCCATAAACTGTAATTTTGCTACTGTTATGAATCGTAACATCAATATCTGCACCAAATTTGGCACAAATACCTGATACTCCCTAATTTTAATAGTGGGTTGGGCGGGATTGATTTTGTCATTTGGGACTTGAAGTTGCTGGGATTTATAGTTCACCTATAAACAAAGAGCCTTCTGAACTCCACCAACGATGGAATTGTACCAAACTTGGCACACAGAACTCCCACGACCAACAGAAAATACTGGAAGGGTTTGGTGAACATTGACCTTGAGTTTTGGAGCTGTAGTTCACCTACATACAAGGAGCACTGTGGACTCAAGTAATTATGGATCTGGACCAAACTTGGCACGGATACCCAATATGCCCAAATGTGAACATTGATGGAGTTTGGAGACAATAGACCTTGACATTTGGGAGTTATAGTTGCTGGGATTTATAGTTCATCTACAATCAAAGAGCATTCTGAATCCCACCAACGACAGAATTGGGCCAAACTTCCCACACAGAACTCCTATGACCAACAGAAAATACTATGCTTTCTGATGGTCTTTGGCGACCCCTCTGACATCCCCTCGCGACCTCCTCAGGAGTCCCGACCCCCAGGTTGAGAAACACTGACCTAGAGGAATCCTCCACCTTGTGCGACTGTAGAGCAGAACAAACAACACCACACCTGCATGCTTGCCCACAATGCCCTGCCCCATGCACAGAGGAAGAGCTGTTTAAAGCTACAGGAAATGCAGCTGCTGTTGCCCATTTTTGGCCTAAAACTATTTAGCTGCTTGTGATCCCTTTATTTTATCAATTTTAAACTTGTATATTTATGCAATGCTTTTGACACAAAATAAATAAAAACTTGCAAACTCTTTCTGCCTGAAATTTTTTTTAACATTAAAAAATCCGGGGGCACACTACCAACCAAAATGACACAAAATGACACTCTAACACAGTAAAGAATGGCTGGGGGATGGTGGCCTGCTGGGAGTAGCTGCTGGGAGCCCCAAAGCGGGGGCGGAGCCAGGCCGCGCCATGCCCCTCCCCCTCCTCGGCTTCAGCTCTCCCACAGCTTCTCCAGCCTTGAGGGGGCAGTGCCAAGCTAGTGGTGGCAGAGCCAGCACAATGCTGTCTTGGCACTGTCCCCTCAAGGCTGGAGCAGCTGCCGGGAGTGCCAAGCCGGGGAAGGGGGCAGAGCCAGGCCACGCCATGCCACACCCCCTCCCCCGGCTTCAGCTCTCCCACAGCTTCTCCAGCCTTGAGGGGGCAGTGTGAGCGAGGGGTGGGAGTCATGGTCCCTGTCCCCGGCGCCGCTCTCTGCCATGACTCCCGCCCCTCGCTCACTGAAGCCGTGCGGAGGAGGAGGAGCATGAGCGGTGGGTTGGCTTCAGTGGGCGGGTCTCCTCCTCTGTGAGGCTTCAGCGAGCGAGGGGCGAGAGTCATGGAGGGAGTCATGGCAGATTGGAGGCTGGCTTGGGAAATGGCCGAAGGAGGCGGCGCCCTGGCCCCTTCTTTTTTTCCTTTGCCACCGCCCGGCCCTTCCCCCTCCTCCCCCAAGCAGCAGGAGTTCGGCAGGAGGAGGGGGGAAGGAAGGGGGGCAGAGAGCTTTTCTCGCAGCACAGCAGGAGGTCCGTCACTGCCAGGCCCTGATTACCCATAAGGCCAGACTAGGCCAAGGCCTAGGGCGGCACGCATGGGGGGCAGCAGGTCCGGACCCCCCCTCCAATAAAAAAACTCAGAAAAAAAATTGAAAAAAATATTCCAAAAAAATTGAAAAAAAATAATTAAAAAAATAAAGTGTGCATGCGTGCAGCCGCCCCCCTTGCTCACTCCAAAGGCTCTGCCCCCGCCCCTACCCCACCCCCGGCACCGCCCCCACCTCTTTGCCGGCATGGTGGCTTTAGGAGGGAGGGAGGAGCCATGGGGAGGCCCCGGGGTGGGGCTTTCCTCCTCTTCGCCGGCGAGGGGGCGGGGTGGGGGCGGGGTGGAGCCGGGGGTGGGGCTTTCCTCCTCCTCGCCGGCGAGGGGGCTGGGCGGGGGCGGGCAGGGCGGAGCTGAGGTGGAGCCGGGGCGGAGCCGGGAGTGGGGCTTTCCTTCTCCTCGCCGGCGAGGGGGCGGGGCGGGGGCAGATGGCCCTTTTGGCCTAGGGCCTGGTCACGGCACACTACTGTTTCTCACAGCAGTTGAGAAACACTGTCATAAGTAGACAAACACACATACGCTTGGCACATTGCAGCAAAGCTGCCTACATCATCAAGGAAGTAAGGTAAATGCAGATAAACATTCCCATAGAGGAAAAAGCATAGCTACAAGTTTGTATACCAGTGAATCCTCGACTTGGAAAAAGTGTTCATGGTCACTCATTATTCTTCTCTAATTAGAAAACCTGCTAGAAAACTCCTGGGCCAAAGCTGGCTAAGGATTTCTTCTGTTTTTATTTTTTATATATATTAAAGCAGAGCAACCTTTACTGAGAAGCAGATGCCGCCTGTAAACGGAAGACTGCAGGGAAAGAATAAATTACTGACATACACAGTTCCACAGAATAAAGTGAGGAATGCAGTAAATTGCATAAAATCTGAGTGAGCCTGCAGCCCTGGAGAAAGGTTATAATGAGGAGCATATTGCGTTACCCTGGAGCTCAACTGTTCATCTGCCTTACTGTTATGCTCTGCATGTGGGATGTGGGAAGGAGCTCTTGTCAGGTTGACCACCACTTTAGGAGGCAAAGGCAAGTACAGGCTGTAGCTTTCTTTGGCTGTTGCATTCTGAAACAAATTTTGCTAGTGAGATGGTCGTCTCAGAACTACTTTTTCAACCTTTTTTGAGCCGCGGCACATTTTTTTACATGTACAAAATCCTGGGGCACACCACCAACCAAAATGACACCCTAACACAGTAATACATATAGTTAATATGTTTTTAAATGTATTTATACACTCAGTGTGACACCTGGGCCTGTTTCGATGAACACAACATGTTTTGATGAAAGACACACACGAAGGTCTTGCTCAACAGCTGTCAGTCATGGGAAAACTTCGGCCCTCTTGGTGCTTTGGACTTAAATTCCTACCATTCCCAACAGCCTGAGCCCCATTCCTGCTTAAGTGGCTGATTGAGGAAAAGGGCCCGAGGCTGCTAGGAATGGTGGGAGTTGGAGTCCAAAACACCTGGAAGGTCCAAGTTTGCCCATGCCAGCTTTCGATTCCATCGCCACATCTAACTTCAGCCTATGGCAGTTTGAATATATGTGATTATCTACGTGATTTTCTACCTTGTCGCTATGATTATGGTGATGTTTCTTTAAATTGTCCGCAAACTGTGTTATTGTGCGGATCCCGGAACTGGCATTGGATAACACAGGGCTGTCCAACTGGCGGCCCCGGGGCCGGATCCGGCCCCGTAGCCTGTTGGACACGGCCCCACCTATGCCCTCAGCCGCCATTTTTAATTTTTTATTTTTTTAATCGATTTTTTTTTTTTTTAAAAGGCGGCCGGGGGGAGGCGGGGCAGGGAGGAGGAAGAGAGCTAGCTCCTCCTTTTCGGTGCCCCCCTCCCTACCTAGGGGCGGGGCCGCGAAAAAGGGCAGAAGGCGGCGCCAAGAGCAGCGCGTCACAGGCCCGGCGTGACGCGCTGCTCTTGGCACCGCCTACTCCTCCTTTTCGGCGGTTCCCCAGCCTAGGAAGGGAGGGGCGCGAAAAGGAGGAGTAGGCAGTGCCAAGGGGCAGCGCGTCACGCCAGGCCTGTGACGCGCTGCCCGTGGCGCCGCCTTCTGCCTTTTTCGGCACCGAGAGAGGGACGGAGAAGCGATCCAGGCAGGGAGGAGTATCCAGCTCTCTTCCTCCTGCCTGGATCGCCCCTTCTCCCTCTCTCGGCGCCGCCATTGCGAGGCAGTTTGCAGCGGCGGCGCCAAGAGAGGGACGGAGGGCGATCCAGGCAGGAGGAAGACAGCTGGCTCCTCCTCCCTGCCTGGATCGCCCCTCCCTCTCTCTCGCCGCCGTGCGAGACAGTTTGCAGCGGCGCCACCGGAGAAAGGGACAAGGCGGCGGTACAGGGAGGAGGGGCCAGCTATCTTCCTCCTGCCTGGATCGCCCCTTCTCCCTTTCTCGGCGCCGCCGCTGCGAACTGCCTCGCAACGGCGGCGCCGAGAGAGGACGGAGGGGCAATACAGGCAGGAGGAAGACAGCTGGCTCCTCCTCCCTGCCTGGATCGCCCCTCCGTCCCTCTCTCGGCGCCGCCGTGCGAGGCAGTTTGCAGCGGCGCCGCCGAGAAAGGGACAAGGCGGCGGTACAGGGAGGAGGGGCCAGCTATCTTCCTCCTGCCTGGATCGCCCCTTCTCCCTTTCTCGGCGGCGCCTCTGCGAACTGCCTCGCAACGGCGGCGCCGAGAGAGGGACGGGGGGGGGTGATACAGGCAGGAGGAAGACAGCTGGCTCCTCCTCCTTCGCCCCTCCTCCTTCCCCGCACCGCGGTGCGTCCGCGGCGAAGGAGGAGGAAGTCAGCTGGCCCCGCCCCCCCGCCCCGCCCCGCCCCCGCTATCGGCCCCGCCCCCTGCTCACTGATCACCTGCGGCCCCCCAGGTGATCAGTGACAGTTCTTCCGGCCCTTGGGCCGGAAGAAGTTGGACAGCACTGGGATAACATCATGAGGATACACTTTGTTTTTTGCACTCACTTCCGTGATTTCATCAAATATCGCGAGTTTTCCGTAGAGGAGCGCTTTGTGAACTCGCTACTTCCTGGTTCGCAACTCCTCCTCTCTCTGTGGCAACCACGCCAAACCAGCTTATGTAAGACTTTTGATTTTCTCCAGCAGGATTGGGTACTTTGAATGTGTTTTTTGCGTATGATTATGTATGATTAATTGTGCATTTTGTACTGTGACGTAGCGGCGCTCCTTTAATAAATAAGGGTATTGGAGGTTCCAATTTCCCACGGCACACCTGATGATCGCTCACGGCACACTAGTGTGCCACGGCACACTGGTTGGGAAACACTGGCTTACAGGATTGCTTTCTCATGTACAATTTGCCCCATCAGATACAGAGGTCCTCTGGGGAGCATCTACTCCAACCCGACTGGCAACCACCACCCAGAGGACCTTTTCATCAGCTGCCCCAAGACTGTGGAATGACCTTCCAGAAGATCTCCGACAACCAGTTTGGATGGGGATGTCTTCCCTCCGCATCAGAGCTAGGGCGACAGCCGTGTTTAACCCAGTTTGGATGCAGCTATCGCCCCAGTTCTGACACATAGGGAAGGACATCCGCCTCCAAACTGGGTTAAACAGCCAATGAGGGGAAAGCACCTTGGGAGGGGCAGGAATCTAATGCCAATTGCTTTCCGAAAATGGCAGTGGTGGCTTCGAAATGGCAAATTCACTTCCGGGTTGCTTACATCGCCTCGAAACTGCTTCAAAAGTGAATTTAATCCAAATTCGTTCCGATTTTACAAGCATTCCAACAAACCTACGCAGGCCTAGTAAAAAAATATAAATAAACTTTATTTATACCCTGCCACCATCTCCCCGAAGGGACTCAGGGCGGCCCACAAAAAGCACACATTTCAGAACTCTAACAAAGTTTTCAAAACTTCATTATAAATGGCAATTCCTAATTGATTCTGTCTTAAAAATTGCCAATAATGAAATGAGAATGAAGTTTTGAAAGTTTTGTTAGAGTTCTGAAATGTTCACCACCAGAGCTTTAGCAACACTGTAGAAGCAAAGCACCAGCGCCACCTAGTGTTCACCACCAGAACTTTAGCAACACTGTAGAAGCAAAGCACCAGCACCACCTAGTGTTCACCACCAGAACTTTAGCAACACTGTAGAAGCAAAGCACCAGCGCCACCTAGTGTTCACCACCAGAACTTTAGCAACACTGTAGAAGCAAAGCACCAGCGCCACCTAGTGTTCACCACCAGAAGTTTAGCAACACTGTAGAAGCAAAGCACCAGCGCCACCTAGTGTTCACCACCAGAACTTTAGCAACACTGTAGAAGCAAAGCACCAGCGCCACCTAGTGTTCACCACCAGAACTTTAGCAACACTGTAGAAGCAAAGCACCAGCACCACCTAGTGTTCACCACCAGAAGTTTAGCAACACTGTAGAAGCAAAGCACCAGCGCCACCTAGTGTTCACCACCAGAACTTTAGCAACACTGTAGAAGCAAAGCACCAGCGCCACCTAGTGTTCACCACCAGAACTTTAGCAACACTGTAGAAGCAAAGCACCAGCACCACCTAGTGTTCACCACCAGAACTTTAGCAACACTGTAGAAGCAAAGCACCAGCGCCACCTACTGTTCACCACCAGAACTTTAGCAACACTGTAGAAGCAAAGCACCAGCGCCACCTAGTGTTCACCACCAGAACTTTAGCAACACTGTAGAAGCAAAGCACCAGCGCCACCTAGTGTTCACTACCAGAACTTTAGCAACACTGTAGAAGCAAAGCACCAGCGCCACCTAGTGTTCACCACCAGAACTTTAGTTTTGTAAGTACTTTAGAACCATTTAGAACCATGATTGCCCAGGCTATATATACTGTATATATATATATATATATATATATAGATAGAGAGACAGAGAGACAGAGAGAGACAGAGAGAGACAGAGAGAGTTAAGATACACATTGACCGATGGATAAGTCAACCTGTTTGGGGGCTCATGTTTAGACTAAAATTTCTACAGTTAAATATGAGTAAATAGTGTAGTTCTCCGCAGCTTGGATATTAGTTCTGACAGAAGGATATTCAAGGTGAAACTACTTAGTGTACGAAGGGATAAGCACTAGAATTGAACCAAATATCCCAGTGACTGCAAATATTCCTATCTATATATTTATGTGTTTTTATAAAAACTCTGTAAAAATGTTGATATAGCATTAGTATGTAGTCAAGAGATCAGAAGAAGACTGAGACTTGGAAGAACAGTTATGAACTAGATAAGATCCTCAAGTGTAAAAAATAAAAATGTATATAATTAAATACAAAAGTGAGAATCATCCATGACATAGTGTCCGCATTTCTAGGTATGATTGTGAAAGCTGGACAGTGAAGCAAGCTGACAGAAAGAAAATCAACTCATTTGAAATATGTTGCTGGAGGAAAGATCTACAGATACCATGAACTGCCAAAAAAGTCAAATAAATGGGTTTTAGAGCACATTAAGTTTAAACTGTGTAGAAGTCATCATGACTGAAATTAGGCTTTCATCTTTTGAATATGTCATGAGATGATGTGACTCACTTGAAAAGATAATGCTTGGTAAACTTGTGGGCATGAGGGAAAATGGAATACAAGACCTGAGCAAGGTTGCTAATAAAGTGTGTGTTTGAGTGTGTTTAAGAAGTTTTGCATTCACAGGATTACCCTAAATGAAAGCTACCCTAAATTCACCTAAAGCAGTGTTTCCCAACCAGTGTGCCATGGCACACTAGTGTGCCGTGAGCGATCATCAGGTGTGCCGTGGGAAATTGGACCCTCCAAGACCCTTTCTTCCCCCTCCTGCCGAACACTTTTTCTTCTCCACTCGGTCTCCCTTCTTCCCAGCCTCGCTCTGCTTGCTTTGCCTCGCTTTGCTCTGGGACGAGTCTGCGCAGTAGCGCCCACACGGGCCACGTCTTCCTCCCTCCCCCCCCTGAACACGCTCACGCTGCCTCCTCGGATCAAAATGGTGGCAGAAGCGGCAGTGTAGAAGAAAAAGTAAGTGTTCGGCAGGAGGGGGAAGAAAGGGCACGAAGGGGAAGGGGGAGGAAGAGGTCTCTGTCGAAAGCTGGCATGGGCAAACTTGGACCTTCCAGGTGTTTTGGACTCCAACTCCCACCATTCCCAGCACCCTCAGGCTCTCCCCCCCCCCCGCAGCCACTTAAGTAGGAAAAGGCCTCAGGCTGTTAGGAATGGTGAGAGTTGAAGTCCAAAGCACCCAGAGGGCCAAAGTTTTTAGGGACCTTAAAGTGGTGAGCCTCCTTCCAACATTGTAATTCTGGATAGAAAACAAACAACAACATAACATTGTTTGAGTCCACAGTGCTCTCTGGGTGTAGGTGAACTACAACTTCCAAATTCAAGGTCAATTCCCAAGCAAACCCTTTCAGTACTTTCTGTTGGTAATGAGAGTTCAATATGCCAAGTTTGGTTCAATTCCATTGTTGCAAGAGTTCAGGATGCTCTTTGATTGTGTGTTAACTATAAATCCCAGAAACTGTAACTCCCAAATGTCAAGGTCTATTTTCCCCAAACTCCATCTGTGTTCACATTTGGGCATATTGAGTATTCATGCCAAGTTTGGTCCTGATCTAACATTGTTTGAGTCCACAGTGCTTTCTGGATATAGGTGAACTGCAACTCCAAAACTCAAGATCAATGCCCACCAAACTCTTACAGTAGTTTCTCTTGGTTATGGGAGTTTTGTGTGGGAAGTTTGTGTCTTTCTGCCATTCCTGCCTGGATATCTATGTTGTGTTCATCAAAACAGGCCCAGGTTTCACACTGAGTGTATAAATACATTTTAAAAAGATATTAACTCTATGTATGACTGTGTTAGAGTGTCATTTTGTGTCATTTTGGTTGGTGGTGTGCCCCAAGATTTTGTAAATGTAAAAAAATGTGCCGCGGCTCAAAAATGATTGAAAAACACTGACCTAGACAATAGACTACTGCACTGCCCTCTACATTGGCCTACCTATGTCGGCGATCCAGAGGCTCAAGCTGGTGCAAAATGCAGCTGCTAGGCTTCTCACCAATACGCCGGTGAGAGCCCACATAACACCAATATTGCAGCAGCTGCATTGGCTACCAGTGGAGCACCGGGTCTCCTTCAAAGTGTTGGCTATTACCTTCAAGGCCTTATATGGTCAGGGGCCGACGTACAATACATGCGGGACCGTCTCACCCCATATCAGCCCCAGAGGTCATTGCATCCTACTAATCAATTTTTTTATGATTCCTAGCTGCCGTACATATCGGTTGACATCAGCAAGACGGCAAGCCTTTACGATCATAGCTCCAACTCTTTGGAACTCTCTGCCAGAAGATGTGGGAGCTTTGAGAGATCTAACAAAGTTCCGCAGAGCGCGCAAGATGTTTTTATTCCAGCAGGTTTTTGGGGTCTGATTTGGTTAACCAGTTGCAAATAGCTTTATAGTTTTTAGCTAAGAGTTTAATTTTTTTGGTTGTTTTAAAAAGTGTTTTTATACTCTCTGTAAGCCGTCCTGAGCCCTCGGGGAAGGATGCTATTCAAAACTCAATAATAAATAAATAAATAAACAACACAAAAAAATGTAACAAATGTTTAAGATAAATTTGTCTGCAATAAATCTGAAATAAATAAATCTGTAATCATGACCATATACCGTGTTTCCCCGAAAGTATGACACCCCCGATTTTAAGACGTATCGGGGGTGTCAGGGGTTGGCTATTGTAAGCCGTACCCCGAAAATAATGTACCCCGGCCGCCTCCTCCTCGGTCCTGCCTCCTCCGCCTCCTCCTCCTCTGCCGCTTCCGCCCGCCGCCGCCTCCCTCCGCCTCGGTGCCGCGCCGCCGCCTGCCTCCTCCTCCTCCGCCGCAGCGGCCCTCACGCCTGCGCCCGGCGCGCTCGGACCTTCTGCCCATGCGTGAATGTCTGCGCATGGGCAGAAGGTACCGAGCGCGTCTGGCGCAGGCGCTGGACGCAGGCGCGCTGGGAGCGCTTGGTACCTTCTGCCCATGCGCAGACATTCGCGCATGGGCAGAAGGCCTGAGCGCGCCCGGCGCACCTGCGTGTTAGCGCCTGCGTCCAGCGCACCTGCGTCAGACGCGCTCGGTACCTTCTGCCCATGCGCAGACATTCGCGCATGGGCAGAAGGCCTGAGTGCGTCTGGCGCAGCAGCGCCTGGCGCAGGGCGTGGGGCCGCTGTGCGGCGGTGGCGGCGGAGGAGGCGGGCGGCGGCGGGCGGCACCGGAGGCGGAGGTAGGAGGCGGCGGAGGAGGCAGGCGGCGGCGGGCAGCGACGGAGGCGGAGGGAGGCGGAGGCAGGTGGAGGAGGTGGAGGCGGAGGAGGAGGAGGAGGCGGGACCGAGTGATGCGGCGGCCAAGGGGAAAGGCTTACTTTGAGTACGGCAGGTACCGTCGGCTAATGTAAGCCGTACCCCGAAAGTAAGCCGTAGTGGGGATTTTGGGGGTCAAAACAAAGTAAGACGCTGTCTTACTTTCGGGGAAACACGGTAGTAGATTATGATGTCACAGATACACATATTTTTACAATTTCAAGAGTATTTTGTTTAGTACCAAATAAAAGCTATTGCCCATAAAAGATAAGTTGTATTGTAAGTTATTACATAATGAGTTATGTAATTTCATAGCTTTAAGGCACATTTAAGGCATGATTTCAGACACCATAAATGAGTACGACATACATGGGTGAAAAAGACCTTAAACAAATGAGGGAGAGGATTATGATTGTTGTTGCTGTCATTATCATCATCATCATATTCATATTCGTCCGAACGCATCTCTCCCTATGAACCTTCAAGATGTTTAAGATCATCTGGAGAGGCCCTGCTCTCGGTCCCGCTTGATTTTCAGGCACGATTGATGGGGACGAGAGACAGGGTCTTTTCAGAGATGGCCCCTCGGCTTTGGAACACCTTTGGACATTGGTATTTCCATTCACTGAGCTGGCATTAAACAACATAATGCAAGAAGATAGAAGAGATAAAATGAATCAAGAGTGTATGATACACCATAAAGCTGGCTTGTACAATCATGTAAATCATGGGCATGCTACGGACATTGTCATGCTATAATGCAGGGGTCAGGAACCTATGGCTCGCGAGCCAGGTGTGGCTTTTTTAATGATTGCATCTGGCTCATGGGGAAAACACGCTGGGAAATCACCGCTTCCTTCCCAGGCACTGGCCACGTGATCCCTGTGAAATCTTCCCCCGAAGCAGGCAAGTAGAGTGTGGGGAAAGTGCCTGCTTGGAGTCTTGAACTAGTTGCGAGCAAACAAAGCAGGCAAGCGAGAAGAGGGCACTCCGCTCAGCGCGCTCCCATTGGACGGGCGCTGCTGCATATTCATGAGTTTCGTCTGGTGATTTGAATACACGGGGAGCTAAAGCCACGCCTGCGCTCTTGGCCAGGCAGGTCATTCAGAAAGCGAAGGTAAAGCCTGTTAGGGCCCTTCCACCTAGCCCGATAGCCCAGAATATCAAGGCTGAAAATCCCACGATAGCTCCTTTGAACTGACATTAATTTATTTATTTACTGTATTTTAACTCTGGGCTATGCGGATCTTTGTTGCCAGTGTGATGTCTCTACTCCAGGGTTTTTCAACTTTTTTGAGTCGCAGCACATTTTTTACATTTACAAAATCCTGGGGCACACCACCAACCAAAATGACACAAAATGAAAATCTAACACAGTAATACATATAGTTAATATGTTTTTTTAATGTATTTATACACTCACTTAGTGTGAAACCTGGGCCTGTTTCGATGAACACAAAATATATAGTTATATAGTATATTATTATAATATTGCATTACATTACAGCATTATCAATATTATATGTATACACAATATACGTATATTACTATAATATCAAATACAACATACTATGTCATTGTCACAGTACAACAATTGCATACCACTTTGTATTATAACAATTATATCGCAATATTAGTTGAAGTCCAAAACACCTGGAGGAAGGCCCAAGTTTGACCATATTTAGTCTAAACCTTCTTCGAAGCCCTTAATAAAGATGATGCCTGCCTTAATGTATAGCCAGAGTCCCCATGCCCATCTGTCGGGAGGGCTTGGGTGGTGCCTTCCTGCTTGGCTGAAGCGGGTCAGGCTGGATGGCCTTTGGGGGACCTGTATTTCTCCCACGAGTTCCCTTCCCTCCTTTTCCCCGTTAGCTGGCTGACTCCCCCTGCCTGCCTACCTGCCCCTCTGGCTGCTTGCCTGCCTGCCTGCCTTCAGCGCTCGGGCTCTGCTGCTCTCTGACTCACACCTCGCATAGCTCCAACAGGGCTGGGCTGGACTGGACCAGAAGTGCTCCCCGCTGGAGCGGAATGGAAGGGAATGGGCCCAAACAGCTCTGCCCTACTGCGCGGCCCTCCCGGAAACAGGGACCCGCGCGCTGAGGTTCCGGAGACAGAGTAGCAAACTGTATACATGCCATCAGATAGATAAGAATCTAATTTCCCACAGCACACCTGTGTTTCTCAACCAGTGTGCCGTGAGCGATCATCAGGTGTGCCGTGAGAAAAGCTCTCTGCCCCCCTTCCTTCTCCCCTCCTCCTGCCGAACTCCTGCTGCTTGGGAGAGGAGGAGGAAGGGCCGGGCGGCGGCGAAGAAAAAGAAGGGACCGGGGCGCTGTGGGAGAACTGAAGCCAGGGGGAGGGGCATGGCGTGGCCTGGCTCCGCCCCCTCCCCCGGCTTCAGCGCTCCCACAGCTTTGCCAGCCTTGAGGGGGAGTGCCAAGCCAGCGGTGGCAGAGCCAGCACAATGCTGGCTTGGCACTGCCCCCTCAAGGCTGGCGAAGCTGTGGGAGAACTGAAGCTGGGGGGAGGGGCGGGGCATGGCGTGGCCTGGCTCCTCCCCCGGCTTCGGCACTCCCAGCAGCTGCTCCCAGTGTCATTTTGTGTCATTTTGGTTGGTGGTGTGCCCCCGGAATTTTTTAATGTTAAAAGTGTGCCGCGGCTCAAAAAAGGTTGGGAAACACTGCTCTACTCTATATGGCTCTCACCGAAATAAATTTCCCAATATTTTGCTTTCATGGCTCTCTGAGTCAGAAAGGTTCCTGACCCCTGCTATAATGGAACATAGGAAACACAGATGCCAAAAAGTGCAGGACGTGTATATCAAAATGAAAATTATTACTGCAATAAGTATAAAATGAAATCAACCTTGGAAAGAAACACACCGCTACTCAATCGCAGACAGGCATGTAGCCAATGGGGGGGGCTAAGGGGGCTTCAGCCCCCCCGAAATTCTCAGGGTGGTCCGCGAAAAGGCCTTACTGGTACATTATTTAAACTGTTACGTTTATTCATATCATGATCTGATCACCATGCTCATTATATCCCACATTAATGGGGTTATTGGGATAACAATACAAAAGGTTTGCTAGGGTAGACCGTCTTCCACCCAGTCTCAGCCCCTCCCGACCCAAACTCAGCCCCCGAATCAAAATCCTGGCTATGGCCCTGATCGCAGAGATAAAGAAAGAGCAATCCCATGTTGTAGTTATACAGACTAACATTTATACATTCACAGATAAAAATCTGTTCAGACTGTTTCACAAATTTCAGCTCGTGAGAATTTGAAGATAATAGAAGCTTTACTTCAGCTGGGCTGGCACATTTGCAAAAATTTTGAATACTATTGCCCTCAGATGAAAGCTTTGTGACAAGATGAAGAAAGACTGGAGGAAAGCTAACAGAACGCTTTGATATATCATATTGTAAAAAGAAGGAAAAGCAGACCACAAAAGTGCTTCTTGCCTCCATCCTTCATCAGTATGTATGCCGCCATGAAGATGCGATAAGACAAACTGGAATAAATTTATATGAGGTCTTCTCATGGAAGAATGGCCACTGTGGATGTTTTGTGGAATTGTTCAAGACAGGGGGCTACACCGTGTAATGCTAACACTTTAACCAAGGAGGTTACAAATAGAGTACAACAGACTTTTTCAGTATCAAAAATACCATATATTCAGATCAACACAAGTAATTAGTTCAGCGCATTAAATATCAATTGAGAGTTCTACACATTGAGTTCAACACATAAGGTCCAACACACCTAGTTCATCGTAACAGTATCAAACAGGACGGTGGGGCTGTAATTACATCTGCAGTTTGTATTTTGCTGCCCTTACCTGCAAAGGTCTTTGTTTCTTTGTTTGGCCATGTGCTTTTTTTGTTCTGCCATGTGGTCACTCAGGGGAGGGGCTGCATCCTGGCTCCAAACCTGGTGTTCCCGCCCTCAACTCCACCTTTTACCGGAGTTAATTTGAGGGGCCGGACGTCCCCTCCACTTCCATTCCAAAGAACTCACGGACGAAGCAAGGCTGGAACCTAAGCTTGCTGGGACAATAGCATTCTTAGTTCACCTGCAGAGTCTACCTGTGCTCTCAACCAAGCTGCAGTGCATAGGGGGACCTGTCCTCAACAGAGACTGCAGATTTTGGGGGTTTTACAGGACTCCGTGGGCCTACAAAAACCGGAGAGGAACAGGACACCTGGGATCCAAAGAAAGGTACCTTCGCTTTGCATGAGGCAAGTGAACGTTTTCCCTTTGTTTAAAGGACTCTTTTGCAACCAACCAAGCATTTTGGGCCACCAGCATTTTCTACTGGTTGTTATCCAATAGATCCTGTTTTGGTTCACTATTTCGGAGTCTAGCATTCATTATTATAGAGATCCTGGGTCTCCCTGCATGTGGGAAGGCTCTATTCTCTACCTTCAGGGTCATAGCTTGCAACGTCAATATATTGTATTATGTTATAGTATAATAATTGTAATGTAATAATAATAATAATAGTATGATTACGGTATGGTATGTAGTATATGCATTTGGTATTGGTGGTGTTGTATTGTAACACATGTGATACAATAATTATATCGTGATATTATAATTTATATATTTGTATTACATGAAATATTGCTAACAATATTGCGATATGTTGTAATGTTAATTGTTGTTTTTTCAGTTTGTTGTAAGCCGCTCCGGCAATATTGTTATATGTACACTGTAAGCCACTCTGGCACTATTGTTGTTTGCTGTAAGCCACTCTGAGTCCCCTTCGGGGTTGAGAAGGGTGGCATATAAAAATAGTAAATAAATAAACGTCCATCCTTTTAAAGCCCTTTTTGACCCTGGAGGCAGAAGAACTAGGATTCTAATCTATCACAATATTCATATTCATATTTACCGTCTTCATCGGTAAAGAGCCTGGGAGTCACGCTTGACTCCGAGCTGTCGATGGAGAAGCATATTTCCATCGTCAGCGGTGTGGCTTTTCACCATCTCCGACAGGCGAGGAGACTGGCTCCCTACCTGTCCCGTCACGACCTAGCCACAGTGGTCCAAGCCACGGTCATCTCAAGGCTAGACTACTGTAATGCCCTCTACATTGGCCTTCCTTTGGCAGTGATCCGGAAGCTCAAGCTGGTGCAGAACGCGGCAGCACGGCTGGTGGCAGGTTCTCCATCACGCTGCCACATCACACCTGTGCTGCGTGAACTGCACTGGCTTCCGATAGAGCACCGGATCACCTTCAAGGTGCTGGTCTTGACCTTTAAGGCCTTGAATGGTCTGGGGCCAGTGTATCTAAGGGACCGCCTCTCCCATTACAGTCCACCACGACCACTGCGATCCGAGTCCCAAAACCTCCTGGTGGTGCCTAGTCAACGATCCATCCACCTAGGATCAACGCGGAGGAGGGCATTCAGTGCCGCGGCGCCGGTACTGTGGAATGCTCTTCCCCTCACAGTCCGAGCGCAGGCCGATCTACTAACATTCCGCAGGGCCTGCAAAACCTTCCTCTTTGCTCAGGCGTTCGGTGTTTAGAGATATATGTGTGTTAGGCTGTGCCTAAACCATGCTGCGCACTGGTAGTAGCAATTTTAACCATGTTCTGTTTTGTTCTGTTTTATGACTTATATATGTAAGTCGCCCTGAGCCTGTGGGATAGGGCGACTAATAAGTCGAAGTAATAAATAAATAAATAAATAATAATAAGTGAAAAACGTGACTGCAAGTTTGTTTCAATAATACAGAGAATCACCAGTCCAGGAAAGACGCAAAGGTTCCAACCCCGATAGTCAGTACCTTATAGAATGCAAAGTGTGGTGTAGATCAAGGTGGAACAGATGTTATCCGAGGAGTAATCTGAGGAGGAAAGTCAATGCTTAGGATGGTAAATCCCAGTAACACGGTCCAAAGAAGGAATATACTCAATTAAGGTCGTGAAGAAATATTGTAAATCCAGGGTGTTCCAAGGAAACCACGTAAAGGTAAACAAAGGTCCCGAATAGAGGGCGCCAAGGGGTGTTCCGCGAGGGAGGTTGCCTACGGCAGGAGCTCTCTCCGGAGCCGGCAACGGGCCTTTTCGTCTCTCTCCGAGACTTCCTCAGGGCCAGCGTTCCAAAAGAAGTGTCGTCCTCAAAGGTAAACAATCATGCAGACAGTGTCTATAGGTGCAGAGGACGGACCATCCTGTGTTACTGGGATTTACCATCCTAAGCATTGACTTTCCTCCTGGATTACTCCTCGGATAACGTCTGTTCCACCTTGATTTACACCACGCTTTGCATTCTATAAGGTACTGACTATCGGGGTTGGAACTGTTGTGTCTTTCCTGGACTGGTGAACCTCTGTATTATTGAAACAAACTTTACAGTCACGTTTTTCACTTGAATATTGTGATAGATTAGAATCCTAGTCCTGTTTGATACTGTTACGATGAACTAGGTGTGTTGGACCTTATGTGTTGAACTCAATGTGTAGAACTCTCAATTGATATTTAATGTGTTGAACTAATTATTTGTGTTGATCTGAATATATGGTATTTTTGATACTGAAAAAGTCTATTGTACTCTATTTGTAGGATGTTTTGTGGAATGCCTATACTTTCTGGCAATATAACTGAGATGTTTGAAATGAGAACTCATAAGTGTTTGAAATAATTTGTTCACCTCATGTTTCAATGTTCAGAAGTATCCCGATATGAAGAATAATGTCATAGTTCCAAGAGTATCCAATAATATCTTTCCCTCCTAGTAAAAAGTTATAATACTTTCCCAGGATGATTGTCAGTATTGAATTTGTTTGGTGAAAAGATATTACCGGGTGTGTTCCCACAGAATATTGTGTTGCTATGTAACCATTAGAGATTATAATGACTGAAGTTGTTCTTATTCTTGCAGATCGCCCTCCAAATTTGTATCCCTGGGCCTGAAAATAATTATTTAAATGTATATCTTACCTTTTTCTTGAATGTAACCCAAAGTGACTCATGTATAAATTAAAACAAAGAACATTACTGAAAATTTAGGGTACTGTTCCATTATCCAGGGGGAAGGCACTAGGCAGGCCAGGATTACCCATAAGGACAACCTAGGCCATGGCCTAGGGATGCAAGCCGGGGGGGGGCAGATCACGGACCAAAATAAATGTTGAAACAAATAAAAACGCAACGCGCATGGAGGAAGGAAGGATACCGGAGGTCCTCCTTTTCGGCGGCACCCCTGCCCCTTCCTGAATACCAGCTCCTGCCTCTGCTATTGTTACGGAAATGGCGTATGCGCAGGGGCTCTCGACACTGGCATCAACGTCGACAGGAGGAACAATTAACTCCCTCGATGCCGACAGCATCCACTTGCTGGCTCCTTCAGTGCAAGTACAGGAAACTCCATTGCTCAGTCTGTGCATGCCCTGACACCATGAAAGGTGGTATTTCTCCTCCAACACAGGAATGAGACTCCTCCTTACTGGAGAGACGCAACTGCTGAGATTCGGCACATAAACCCCAGTACAGGAGAGAAGCCCAACGCAACAAGCCCCAGTATCGGGGAGAAGCGCGGCATTGGTACAGCTGCTGACTACAATGCATGCGCAATCCCCGATACTGGGTAGGAGCCAAGTGCCTCTAGCCCCGGCATCGGGGAGGAGGCTCCTCCCCCCATGCCTGCATCCATAGTGCCTGCCAAGAGGGAAACTCCTGTGGAGGACCTAGTGGGGCCACACCGGGAGAGCTGGATGTGGGGCCCTAAGGGGGATGAGCGGATGAAAGGATGTGAGGGGAGGGGTGCGGAAGAGGTTGGCTTAAAGGGGGCGTAATTCCAAAGTGTGGCCTAGGGCGCAAAAAAGGTGTTAATCCGGGCCTGGCACTAGGGGGTGCTAGAGAGAGAAGGATACTTCATTTTATGGGGGTAGAGGGTGGGTTGAAGGAGGAGAACCATTTCCCCCTGCTTTTCTGTTATTCCCCCCCCCCATGTCTCCATTGAAGAAACAACCCGCCTCACCCCCTATCAACCCCAGAGATCACTTCGGTCGGAAGACAAAAACTTGTTTGAAGTCCCCAACATTTGGACTCTTCATCTGTCGGCCACCAGGTGCAGAGCTTTCACAATCGTGGCTCCAAGTTTATGGAATGCCTTGCCAGTAAAAACATGACCTATCTGAAGCTTACCATCATTCTGGAAGGCGTGCAAAACATTTACTGGATAACTCTTTATTCATTTTTGCCAGTTTCACTGGGGTCATATTGTTTCTGATAGTGTTGTAAACCACTCCGAGCCTTCGGGGAGTGGTGGTATACAAGTTGAAATAATAAATAAATAAACCCTCATTTATGACATGGGAAGGGCGGGGGGAATAACCAGCAAAAACGAGGGAAATGGTTTTCCTCCTTCAACTCCCCCACCCAATAAAATGAAGTATCCTTCTCTCTCTCTAGTGCCCCCTAATGGCCTCCACCCAGATAAACGAACATGATCAAAATAAGTAAATTTTGCACTTTAGTAATAACCTTTTAGCAGTAACACAGGCCCAGATTAACACTTTTTTTGCCCTAGGCCACACTTTGAAATTACGCCCTCTTTAAGCCAACCTCCCGCCACCTCCAAGGTCCCCATTCCCACCTGCTGGAAAGCTCCGCTGTGCTCTGAAGGTCTCCTCGGGAGTCGGGATGCTTGGGGAGAGCGCAGCGGGTGCAAACTCGCTCCAAAGGCGCACACAAGAGAGAGAGAGAGAGAGCGTGTGCACGCGCGCGCGAGAGAGAGTGCGTGAGAAAGAGCGAGAGAGAGAGAGAGAGCGCATGTGAGAGAGAGCGCAAGAGAGAGCGAGAGAAAGAGCGTGCGAGAGAGAAAGTGCGCGCGCGAGAGACGGAGGGGACGGAGGAGAGACTTTGCTGGGAGAAGCGAGGAGGGGCATGAGAAAGGGGGAAAGAGGGGTGCAGACCAGGGTTTCTTTGGTCCATGATCTGCGCCCCCCCCCCTCGGCTTGCTCCCCTAGGCCATGGCCTCGTTAGCCTTGTGGGTAATCTGGACATGCAGTAACAGAAGTAAAATAGTAATTAAGCTAACTTATTGAAACACCAATACTTTAAAGCTGGCGTTCTCAAACCGCGGCCCTCCAGCTGTTTGGGACTCCAACTCCCAGAAGCCCTAATGAGCTTGTTCAATTGTCAGGAATTCTGGGCGTTGAAGGCCCAAACAGCTGGAGGGCCGCAGTTTGAGAACGCCTGCTTTAAATCAATATAAAATAATTAGATACACTCTGAAGGGCATCATCATGCCTGCAAGGTGATACTCCTTTATTTACTTCCCAGGAGGTTGTGATACGAAGGGGCATAATGCTCCTTTTATTGCCTTGGTCTCGATGGTATATTTATGCTTGATGTCCTGCCGTTTTGTAGGAAAGGTGTCACTTACAAGCTTTATTATACCTGTGGTTATTCCTTGGAACATGGGAATAGCCAAAGACACAATGCCTCTCAGATAGCCCAAGGCCTGATCATTGTTAGCTCTATGCAGGAGATGGGAACTATATATTCCATATCTAAAGCGTGAGCAACTGCTCAGCGAAGAAGCATTTCATCTAGCCCTCTATAGAGACATGGAGAGTATATCCTCTGGCTATTTTAGGTCCTGAGAGCGTTCTTGAAAAGTCTCTATACCCAGAGTATTGGCCCACCCATAGTTTCTCCTTTGAAAGGCTTCCTCTGAGACGTTTTAGGTCAGGGCTGTCCAACTGGCGGCCCTGGGGCCGTACACGGCCCCCCAGCCTGTTGGCTCCGGCCCCAGCTATGCCCCCGGCGGCCATTTTTAATTTTTTAAAAAATTTAAATGGCGGCAGGAGAGAGGAGGCGGGGCAGGGAGGAGGAAGTGAGCCAGCTCCTCCTCCCTGCACCGCCCTCTTTTCCTTCTCTCACCGGCGCCCGATGCAAACTGGTTTTGCATCGGCGCGGCGAGAAAGGACAAGGGGGTGCAGGGAGGAGGAAGAGAGCTTAGCTCCTCCTCCCTGCACCGCCCTCTTCTTCCCTCTCTCTCCAGAGCCGATGCCTTGGAAGGGGAGGGTCCCCGCGGCGCCTCCCTCCCTTCCAAGGCATCACGGCAGCGGCGAACACTCCCCCGCCAGCCTGGATGGCTGGCGGGGGAAGCGAGCAGCGGCGCTCACTTCCCCCATGAGCCTGCCAGGTTTGGGGAAGGGTTTTCACCCAGCACTCGAGACGCGAGTGCCGGGCGAAAGCCCTTCCCCAAACCTGAACACTGGCAGCGGCGCTTCTCCCCACCAGCCATCAGGCTGGCAGGGGGTTCGCCCAACTCATAATCCCTCTGCTCAGAGAGACACAGGGCGCAACAAAACCCTCCCGAAGCCTGGAAGGCTGGCGGGGAAAGCGAGTGGCGCTTCTCGCTTCCCCCACCAGCCATCAGGCTTGCAGGAGGATTTCCTGGGTGACGTTAGGCTGGGTGACGTTAGGCGTCAGCCTAACGCCCCCAGGAACCCTCCTGAAAATGGGCGGGCCGCGCAGGAGGCCGGCCACGCCCGGGAACGGCCACGCCCCCGGGAGTGGCCACGCCCCCCGCTCACTGATCACCTGCGGCCCCCCAGGTGATCAGTGACACTTCTTCTGGCCCTTGGGCCGGAAGAAGTTGGACAGCACTGTTTTAGGTAAAGAGCATGATGGAAGGGGGTACCGTCCCATTTGGGGGAAATCCTGATTTTCCTCTTGCTGCTACTGGATTGTGACTAGAATAATAATGGGGGCCTTTTCACACCAGAAGAACTTCTCCTTGCCTATGGCCGTCTTATCCTCAGTGGGGAAAGTAGAGATCTTCAAATATGCTTTCGGAAAAGGAAATGTCTGGCTGTCAGGAATCTGTGTGGCCTGACCGTTGTGTACCAAAGAGTGCTTTATTGGTTACAAGCAGCAAAAGCAAACTAGACATGATGTGCCTTATCAGGACTCTGAGATATTGACTTCAGTAACGGGATTTACAAAATGCCCTGCATATAAAACTGCCATTCAAATCAACATGCTGCCTGTACATGTGTTCATTAATCATGCATCCCAGTTCTCTGTTCTCATTACTATAGATTGTAAAAAAGATCTGTTTCCTAGATTTCATCAGTCTTAGGTATAAGCATTTTAGGGCTTCCTCAGTCTTTAGATTCCCTAGACCAGTGTTTCCCAACAAGTGTGCTATGGCACACTAGTGTGCCGTGAGCGATCATCAGCTGTACCGTGGGAAATTGGAGCCTCCAATACCCTTTCTTCCCCCTCCTGCCGAACACTTTTTCTTCTCCACTCGGGCTCCCTTCTTCCCAGCCTCGCTCTGCTCGCTTTGCCTCACTTTGCTCTGGGGCGAGTCTGTGCAGTAGCGCCCACACGGGCCACGTCTTCCTCCCTCCCCCTCCTGAACACGCTCACGCTGCCCCCTCGGATCAAAATGGCGGCAGAAGCGGCAGTGTGGAATAAAAAGTAAGTGCTTGGCAGGAGGGGGAAGAAAGGGCGTGAAGGGGAAGGGGGAGGAAGAGGTCTCTGTCGAAAGCTGGCATGGGCAAACTTGGACCTTCCAGGTGTTTTGGACTCAAACTCCCACCATTCCTAGCAGCCTCAGGCCCTTTTCCTTTTCCCCCTTCAGCCACTTAAGCAGGAAAGGGCCTCAGGCTGTTAGGAATGGTGGGAGTTGAAGTCCAAAGCACCCAGAGGGCCAAAGTTTTCCCATGCCTGTTTTAGGGACCTTAAAGTGGTGAGTCTCCTTCCAACATTGTGATCCTGGATAGAAAACAAACAACAACATAACATTACATTGTTTGAGTCCACAGTGCTCTCTGGGTGTAGGTGAACTACAACTTCCAAACTCAAGGTCAATTCCCACGCAAACCCTTTCAGTACTTTCTTTTGGCAATGAGAGTTCAATATGCCAAGTTTGGTTCAATTCCATTGTTGCAAGAGTTCAGGATGCTCTTTGATTGTGTGTTAACTATAAATCCCAGAAACTGTAACTCCCAAATGTCAAGGTCTATTTTTCCCAAACTCCATCTGTGTTCACATTTGGACATATTGAGTATTCGGGCCAAGTTTGGTCCTGATCCAACATTGTTTCAGTCTACAGTGCTCTCTGGATATAGGTGAACTACAACTCCAAAACCCAAGGTCAATGCCCACCAAACTCTTATAGTATTTTCTCTTGGTTATGGGAGTTCTGTGTGGGAAGTTTGTGTCTTTCTGCCAATCCTGCCAGGATCTCTATGTTGTGTTCATCGAAACAGGCCCATGTTTCACACTGAGTGTATAAATACATTTTTAAACATATTAACTATATGTATTACTGTGTCAGAGTGTCATTTTGTGTCATTTTGGTTGGTGGTGTGCCCCAGGATTTTGTAAATGTAACATATTAATATATCAAGAAATATTCATATATTATTAGTATTAATATCATAATTATTATATTATAGTATATATAGAGAGAGTCTATATATATATATATACTATAATATATATACATATGATATATTGAAATTATAATATAATATAACATTATATTATATTATTTATTATATTATTATATTATTATTAGAAAATTATTATAAAATAATAATAAAAAGCACTAAAATTAAATTAAATTAAATTCAAGAAGACAAGGTACGAACCAAGATGGAATGGCCCAATGGACCCAGCCCAGCGGATGGCAAAGCAGACCCAGCCACCGCCACAGCAGAGGAGAGGAGAGCAGCAGGTGATCGGAGGCTGCAGGCCTCCGCCCGCTCTCGCCCCCAGCCGTTCCCCAGCTGATCGCCCTGCTATGGAGTGCCTGCCATCCCTGGAGGCAATCCGGGCCTGCAGGGGGAGCAGTCGGCGATCTGAGGTGGCTGATAACCTTGGCAACCCGGAAAATGATCAAGTCTTCCAGGTCGCCAGGGCGATAAGTCACCATAGGTCGCCGAATGCTCCCGCTGCAGGCCCGGATCTCCTCCAGGGATGGCAGGCACTCCAAAGCCGCCGCTCCTCCGGCCTGTCTGCCGACACAGGCGCCACAGAGCCTGCGATGGGATGGCAGCAGCGGCACCCCTTCCCCTTGGCCTCGCCCCCGACGCCCTTCTCCCCAGGCCGGACAGAATTGGCTGCCGGGCCGCATCCGCCCCGTGGGTTGCCCACCCCTGCTATAAACCATACTCCCAGAATAATAGCTATTCAGAACTGGAGTGTGATTTCTCAAAAAGAGATGCCTACTGATTTTGTCTCCTTGCCACAGTTGCCCCCCTCCATATAACCAGGGGCGGTCCTACAAGATAGGCCAAGTAGGCGGCCGCCTAGGGCGCCATCTGGGAAGGGGGCGCCATCCTGGCCGCATGGGGCGCCATCCTGGCCCTGCTGATGTTCCTCAGACAGTGCTGCAGCTGCCTGCTTTTTGACCCCGGCCTTGTGCGCTCCAACGCTGCTTCTGGGCACGCGTGGAGGTTTTCACGCAGGCGCAGTTGCTCCGGAGCTGAAGTTGAGCACAGGAGCAACTGCACATGCGCGAAAACCTCCACGCATGCCCAGTAGCTCCCTTGCGCGGAAGCCTGTAAGCAAAGCACTCCCTATTGGGCAGGCAGGGAGCGCTTCCCCTCTCCCTATGTCTCCGCCGCCCGTGCGCTTGCAGGGAAGGAGAAAAGAATCAGTGAAGGAAGTGTAAGGGAAGGAATGAATGAAGGGCTTTCCTCCTCCTCCTCCTCTGTGACCTCTTCTCTCCTTCCTTCCTTTCTTTGGCTCTATTTCTGTCTAGACCTGAGGGGCCTGAGGCTATGAGGAGTTGTGGGAGTTGGAGGCCAAAACACCTAGAAGGAGGGAGGGAGGGCCCAAGTTTGCCCAGGCCGCGCTACCTGTATTCAACCTCATTTGAACATTTTGGCTGTTTTTCTATTTACATTTACATTGGGATCCTAATTTTGGACTTATGGGAGACTCCTATGGATTATGAGTCGGTGGTAGGTAATATATTCTGATTTTGATGCATTTTCATTGCATTTCTTGTTGATTATTATACAGTTCTGCTTAATATTGTCATACAATATAATAAAAATACAATATAACAATAGAATAATGATATATTTTATATTACATGTAATATTACAAACAATATTGCAGTATAGTGGTATTGTACAAAATAGTAATATATAATATTTTATTTTACTTTATTTTGGGTTATTTGAGTTTTATAGGAGTAATGAAAATATTTAGTAGAGGATAATTTTATTGAAATAAATAATTTTATTATTTTATAATAATAATATAATAGAATGTTACATTATATTATAATGTCAATATATTATAATATAATTATATTGTAATGTAGTATAATATAATTATGATGTAATATAGTATGAGTATGGTATAATATATTGTATATACATTGATACAATGTAATACTACTAATGGTATTGTGATATTATAATTGTATATTTGTTTTACATGGGGGCCGGCAAAATAATGTTTTGGGGGGGGGGTACCAAAATAATGTTCGCCTACCATTTAAAATTACCTTAGACCGCCCCTGCATATAACCTGGATCCTGGCTTCGCTCCCATCGTCCAGTTGAATGAATTGTCATTCCTCCCTGCTCAATGCAGGGGCACAAACATCTTTGTTAAATAGAATAACGGGATCTAAGGGAGAGAGCTGAAATCAAGGCTGGGGGGGGGGGGGGGGCAATGAGGATGGTACACAAAACCGTAACAGGACTGAGTGAGAATTATCCGGCTGGGCTTCATCCTCTGTTTGGTGCACTAAGCCTATTGTGCCTGGTTTGTTTTTTGTTGGGTTTTTGAAAGCTGCATACAACAGGAATACTAAGCCGCCTTGTCCTGGCACAAGATCCCTTTTCACATTATATCCCTTCTTAGGATATTTTTTCAACCATACTTCTCGAAGCCACCTAAAACCAATTGTTGCTTAACTGTCTTATCAGGGACAGGTTAGTCTTACACTAAAAAAAAAAAGGGCTCGTAAAGACCTTTGGCTTTCCTCTCTTGTACTTCATCGTTTGTTGCATGTTTTTGTATTCATAACACCCTCCCCCTTTCATTGGAGTGTGCCAACACCTATTTTTTTACATGACATGGGGGGCCACCAGCCTTGATAGCAGAGGCAGCTCCTGAAATATTTATCGGCTGTCTGCAGGTGGAGGGAATGAATGAATCAGTTCGTGAGCGAGTGAATGAATGACTAAGAGGCTCAGCATGCCATGGCCTTAATCTTGCTAAGTGGCTTCAAACAAGAGCTAGACAGCAGAACAGCATCTGCAAAAGGTGTGTTTTCTCTCTTTTAAAGGGTGATGCAGAAATCTGTGCCGAGTGCTAATGATAATTGGCAAACAGGTCTGCCCAACTTGTGGATGGGTTTCCTGGCACACTGGGAAATTATTTGTCTGCCTCCTCTTCCCCCACCCCGCTCACTAAAGTGAGAACCATGGGTCTTGTAGGGCAGTGTTTCCCAACCAGTGTGCCGCGGCACACAGTGTGCCGTGAGCGATCAGCAGGTGTGCTGTGGGAAATTGGGACTCTTCCCCCTCCTAGCAGCTCTTTCTCCCTTTTTCCCTCCCCAAAGATCCTCCTCGAGGCAAAGGAAGGGCTCCGCCAAATGCCGGAAGCTCCACATCGGTGAATTGGGCAGTGAGCGAACCTGGGAGCATCAGGACGCTGAAGCATTCACAGGTTTCCAAGAAACAAATTGAGCCTCTCTGCTTGGAAATGGTTTTTTAAAAAAACTATTTTCCTGGATTTTTCGAGAGTGTTATATTATTTTATTTCAGGATTTTACCCCACGCTTCTCAACCCCCGAGGGGGGACTCAGAGCGGCTTACAGTACGGCACAATTTGATGCCACATCATACAGTATAAAACCTCAAAACCCCACAACAATTAAGATACATTAAAATACATTAAAATACAGTTCCATCAGCAACATACACAGTCATTCCAAGTTAAAACAATATTCAATCCATAAAAACATTGACCCTCTTCATCCATTTCCATTAAAAATCTAACATGCTGCTTGGTGCTGGTGTGCAAACGCCTGGTCCCAAAGCCAGGATTTTACCTTTTTCCTGAATGCCAGGAGGGATGAGGTGGACCATACCTCCATTGTCCACAGATCATTTTCCTCGTCCCCACCAACCGCATTTGAGAAGTCGGCGGGAGCGAGAGCAGGGCCTCCCGGATGATCTTTTACGGGGTATGCGTTCGACAATGTATAGATTTTGTATCATTTTGGTTGGTGGTGTGCCCCAGGATTTTGTAAATGTAAAAAATGGGCCACAGCTCAAAAAAGGTTGAAAAACACTGTTGTAGGGAAGTGATTTTTTCTGTTGAAAAATTGCGCAGGGAAACACACTCAAAGCTCCTTCAACAGATGGCCATCAGCCTCTGTTTAAAAGCCTAGACAGTACGATAACTCTGTACACACTGATTTTGTGCTTTGCCTCATGTGTTTGTTACTCCAGATTCTTTTGTGAAGCCTTCCGAATGCACTATATGTCTTTCCTAATCTGTGATCTATCTCTTTATCAATCTTCGCATCTGAAGAGATGATGCCTCCCAGGTAGGTGAACTGCTGAACAGACTTAAGCACAGATTTGCCTATGCTGACGTGGGGATAATGGTATTCTTCCTGTGGTGTGGGCTGGTAGAGAACTTCCGTTTTCTTCAGGCTGACTTCCAGCCCAAACAGTTCTGCAGCTGTTGCAAAGCAGGATGTGAGGCGCTGCAGGGCTGCTTCTGAATGGGCGACAAGAGCAGCATCGTCGGCAAAAAGCAGCTCACGGACTAGATAGTTTAGAGCAGTGTTTCTCAACCTTCCTGTGACAACCCCTTGTCGACCGGCCCCAGATTGGACAATCTTTCGGAATCCAAACCGCTAACCCTAAATGCAAGGGGGCCTCGAAGTTACCTCAGCAACTTCTGTCTTATGGCAGGGTAGACTATCTCCCCCCACTAACCATTGAATTGCAGAGACTTTAAATTTCTCAGTAACCACTTGACCACACTGCCACCATTTGTCTGTTTGACCACTGACCTTGAGGGCCACCACCAATAAAAGAACTAACAGAGGTGTTTTTCTTTTAAGATGTAAATAATTTATTATGACACCAATGGGTACAAATCTTGATTGGTTTTATACTTCCTCAGAGGCACAAACTTATTCTGTTACACAAAACACAACTGGGGTTATACTATAGGGTTCCCACTAACCCTCTATAGACCTCTGGACTCTTCCATCTTTAACTAGGGTCTCTACACCCATAAAACTGGACTGCTCTCTTGCAGACCTTAAGACTAACTAACGACTGAACTGTTCTCTTACAGTCCTTAAGACCAACTAACTCAAAACAAACTCCTCCCCTCTCATGGCAGTTGGCTTCCAACCGCTCTTTACCAACTGTAAAATTCATACCTTGAACATTCTAAAAGGCTCTGGCCCTGGTTGCTATGGCGACAGCTCTTCAGAGCTTCTGCCAAGCCTCCCTTCTGTCTCACCCACATCAACAATTCATAGAATATTCCTTTGAACTACACAAAACAACATACATTTAACATATGTTATACAACATTTACACACCAATAATCGACATCATTACACTTCCCAATGCCATGACCCCTTAATTCGGTTCCTCATGTTGTGGTGACCCCCAACTATAACATTATTTTCGTTGCTACTTTATAACTGTAATTTTGCTACTGTTATGAATCGTAATGTAAATATCTGATATGCAGGATGTATTTTAATTCACTGGACCAAATTTGGCACAAATACCCAGTATGTCCAAATTTGAATATAGAGATTGATTTTGTCATTTGGGATTTGTAGTTGCTGGGATATATAATTCACCTACTATCAAAGAGCATTCTGAACTCCACTAACGATGGAACTGAACCAAACTTGGCACACAGAACTCCCATGAACAACAGAAAATCCTGGAAGGGTTTGGTGGGCATTGACCTTGAGTTTGGGAGTTATAGTTCACCTACATCCAGAGAGCACTGTGGACACAAACAATGATGGATCTGGAGCAAACTTGTCATGAACACTTGATATGCCCAAATGTGCACACTGGTGGAGTTTGGGGAAATAGACCTGGTCATTTGGGTGTTGTCGTTGCTGGGATTTAGAGCTCACCTACAATCAAAGAGCATTCTGAATCCCAGTGACGATAGAATTGAGCCAAACTTCCCACACAGAACCTTCATGATCAATAGAAAATACTGTGCTTTCTGATGGTCTTTGGTGACCCCTCAGATTCCCCCTCGTGACCCCCCCAGGGGTCCCGACACCCAGGTTGAGAAACACTGGTTTAGAGTCTTAGTGCGAGCCCTCAGACGGCTTAAGTTGAACAAGATGGCATCAATATGATAGCGTATATATTTGCCTTCTTCTTTTTCGTCTTCTTCTTCAAGATCTGCCGTAGCCCTTTGGAGCATCATGCTGAAGAAGATTGTAAATAGGGTTGGTGCAAGAACACAATCTTGTTTCACTCCATTAGTTATTAGAAAGGGCTCTGAGAGAGCATCGCCGTATCTGACTTGACCGTGCTGACTCTCATATAGCAAGATAATCATTTTGAGGAATTTGGGGGAACAGTCTAGTCGTTCCAGGATCTGCCACCGACCTTTTCTACTCACAGTGCCAAAGGCTTTGGTGAGGTCGACAAATACACCATCATGTGAAACAGGGAAACAACCATTCCCTGACTTACATTTCTAATGAGGAGGGCTTGCCTCAGTCTAGGTTTGGTTTTTAGAAACAGAGAATCACATAATTAGAAAAGACCCCACCAGGCATGCAGTCTAACCCATTACCATGCAGAAACCCCCCATCAAAGTACTCTCAATAGATGGCGTCTATTTAGAAACCTCCAGAGAAGAAGACTACCACACTGTGAGGCAGCATATTTCATTACTGAACCGCCTTTGTTTGGTACAATTTCCTGCTTGCTGTCTGCTTGTTCCTTCTGAATGAACCATATCCGTGAACCCAAACCAGTGCAATACAGCAGCGTTTTTCAACCTCTTCTGAGCCAGGGCACATTTTTTACATTTACAAAATCCTGGGGCACACCACCAACCAAAATGACACAAAATGACACTCTAACACAGTAATACATAGAGTTAATATGTTTTTAATGTATTTATACACTCAGTGTGAAACCTGGGCCTGTTTCGATGAACACAACATAGATATCCCGGCAGGATTGGCAGAAAGACACAAACTTCCCACACAGAACTCCCATAACCAAGAAAAAAATACTGTAAGAGTTTGGTGGGCATTGACCTTGGGTTTTGGAGTTGTAGTTCACCTATATCCAGAGAGCACTGTGGACTCAAACATTGTTGGTTCAGGACCAAACTTGGCATGAATACTCAATATGCCCAAATGTGAACACAGATGGAGTTTGGGGAAAATAGACCTTGACATTTCGGAGTTACAGTTTCTGGGATTTATACACACAATCAAAGAGCGTCATGAACTCTTGCAACAATGGAATTGAACCAAACTTGGCATATTGAACTCTCATTACCAACAGAAAGTACTGAAAGGGTTTGCTTGGGAATTGACCTTGAGTTTGGAAGTTGTAGTTCACCTACACCCAGAGAGCACTGTGGACTCAAACAATGTTAGGTTATGTTGTTGTTTGTTCTCTATCCAGAATCACAATGTTGGAAGGAGGCTCACCACTTTACGGTCCCTAAAACAGGCATGGGAAGACTTCGGCCCTCTGGGTGCTTTGGACTTCAACTCCCACCATTCCTAACAGCCTGAGGCCCTTTCCTGCTTAAGTGGCTGCGGGGGAGAGCCTGAGGGTGCTCGGAATGGTGGGAGCTGGAGTCCAAACCACCTGGAAGGTCCAAGTTTGCCCATGCCAGCTTTCGACAGAGACCTCCCCCTTCCCCTTCGCGCCCTTTCTTCCCCCTCCTGCCGAACACTTACTTTTTCTTCTACACTGCCACTTCTGCCGCCATTTTGATCCGAGGGGGCAGCGTGAGTGTGTTCAGGAGGGGAGGGGGAGGGAGGAAGACGTGACCCGTGCGAGCGATACTGCGCAGACCCGCCCCAGAGCAAAGCGAGGCAAAGCGAGCAGAGCCAGGCTGGGAAGAAGGGATCCCGAGGGGAGAAGAAAAAGTGTTCGGCAGGAGGGGGAAGAAAGGGGATTGGAGGTTCCAATTTCCCACGGCACACCTGATGATCGCTTCCAGCAGTCATCATTTCCAAACCAATGAACGTTGCACACTAGTGTGCCGTAAATGTAAAAAATGTGCCGCAGGTTGAAAAACACTGGCTTACGGGACACTGGTTGGGAAACACTGCAACAGAGTCACAAACAAATAGCAAAGTCATCCAAATGGGAAATAGTGTGTTCCTAGCACACAGTAGTATATATTTTTGTCTCTTCCACAATCCGTCAAGAGTTTTCCTTCCACTGTGGGACTCAATGCAAATTCACATTTGTGAAAGAAGTACTACATTAGAATAGACCTTTGCCTCCAATAATTGTGTTATCCTTTTTTAATTTATCCAACATGCCAGAGGTACTGAAGAGAAAGCATACAGAGAAATGCCATTCTCCTATTTTTAATTAGTTGACCCATTTCTCTGGTATTTGGAGAAGGGGGGTGACTAAAGGGAGAGCTTAATTTGACATATTGGTGTTTTGCAGTTGTTGGGGTTTTTTTTGGCAGCAATGACCCTTTTGTCTACATTGTCAGCTGGACTGAGTAGAGAGCCTTTTCCCTCCTTCTGCAAATTGAACATGATGTATTTAGTGATTACTACACTCTGATTAAACAAGAAGGATGTGCTCCATTGCCCAGTAGGTAGCATGCAATATGGATGACTCAGCTCTCATATTATTTATGCTTGTGCCCTCGCGCCAGGCTATATGGCTTCGTAAAGGGCAGGGGCGGTCTAAAGTAATTTTAAATGGTAAGCGAACATTATTTTGGCGCCCCCAAAACATTATTTTGCCCCCTATGTAAAACAAATATACAATTATAATATCACAATACCATTAGTAGTATTATATTGTATCAATGTATATACAATATATTATACCATACTCATACTATATTATATCATAAATATATTATACTACATTACAATATAATTATATTATAATATATTGACATTATAATATAACATAACATTCTATTATATTATTATTATTATTATAAAATAATAAGTAAAATTATTTATTTAAATAAAATTATTGTTGTAGTTGAGCAAGCTGAGCCTGTAGTTGCTACAGGTAGTAACAGGGAGGAGGATACTTTGTCGGACATGTCACTTGAAGAGGGAGGTTTGGGCAGAATTACTGCAGCTGGGAGGAAGAGAGCTGCAAGTGTTGTGAGTTTGGAAGGTGCAGAACAAAGGAGAAAGGTCCGACAAATACTTAGGGAGCCTACTAGTGATGACACTTTTGAGGGGTTTGAAGCAGAGTTAACCTCAGAAGAGAGTGATACAGAGCTGGACTCAGCGTTGGTGCAGGATGTCAGGAATGTGTTAAATGCTGAGTCCAGCGAAAGCTCATTTTTTGGCTTTTCAAGTGATCCTGATTGGCCTAGTGGGAATGTTGAGTCAGATTGGGGTCCTTTAACTGTTCAGCAAAGGTGGGAGGATTGGAGGAACACACCCAGTGCTGCAGCTGTGGGGACTGAGGCAGATTTGGGTGGGGAGTCTGATGACTCTGAGTTGTAAGGGTATAAAAGTAAGGTCTGGGGATTTGGGACTCTGCGGTCGGCCAAGGTGTTGCTGGTGGGTTGCTAGTTCCTGTATCTGGTGCTCTTGATTCTTCGTGTCTTAGTTCCTGTTTCCCAGCGAGCTGTGAGTATTGGGCTGTTTTCATGTTGGGTTCTGGGGGAGCTGCTATGGCAGCTCTAGCTGACACTGTTGTTTGTTGGGGGGTGGGGCTTTAATGTGTGTTTTTATGTTTAGTGACTACCGCGTTTTGTTTGATCATTTCCTGTGTTGCTGTGAGTGCCTGTCTCTTTTTGGTATTGTATAATGGGTGGAAGGGGGTTGCTGTGGGTTGCGGGGGCTTTGATGTGTTTGTTTGTATACTTAGCTCCTGGAATTTGAGAAGCACTCCTCCTTTCCTTCTGGGACGGATCTTCGCATTACACAGACTTCGAGCCGGGATAAAGGCCAAAGACTACGAAAGACGGACGTCTTCTCTGTTTTGTTTATAGGCTTTTTTGGGTGTGGGTTTTTTATGCCGGACTGTGGCTATGTTTTTGTTTGAATAAACTGTAAATACTTTTACTAGCTTGGCGTGTCTGTGAGCCATCTGTGGGAGTCTCAACAATTATCCTTTACTAAATATTTTCATTACTCCTATAAAACTCAAATAACCCAAAATAAAGTAAAATAAAATATTATATATTACTATTTTGTACAATACCACTATACTGCAATATTGTTTGTAATATTACATGTAATATAAAATAGATCATTATTCTATTGTTATATTGTATTTTTATTATATTGTATGACAATATTAAGCAGAACTGTATAATAATCAACAAGAAATGCAATGTAAATGCATCAAAATCAGAATATATTACCTACCACCTGTCTCATAATTCATAGGAGTCTCCCATAAGTCCAAAATTAGGATCCCAATGTAAATGTAAATAGAAAAACAGCCAAAATGTTCAAATGAGGTCAAATACAGGCAGCACAAGGCCGGGGCCAAAAAGCAGGCAGCTGCGGCGCTGCCTGAGGAACATCGGCAGGGCCAGGATGGCCCCCCATGCGGCCAGGATGGTGCCCCCTTCCCAGATGGCGCCCTATGCTTACTTGGCCTACCTGTAGGACCGCCCCTGGTAAAGGGCAAGGAGGTGATCTTTCTCTTCCCGGGGAATTGCTTCTTGCCTTCCTTTAGAGGCTTTGGGGCTCCCAAGGACCAAAATGGACATTCTGCTTAACTCAAAAGGTTTATTTTTAAATACCTGAGTTGTAAGCACTCAGGTTCTTCTCTTAGTTCCCCAAAACAAAGTAGAAAAGCTCTACTTTAGAGTTTTTTGTGCAGACGTGGTCCTGGAAGCTTCAGCCGGTTGGCTCTCCAAATTCTCTCCCTCTCTGACCTCAAGTCAAGGAAGCTCGAAGTCCCACTTAGATAGCCTATATCAGTGTTTCCCCACCTTTTTTGAGCCGTGGCACATTTTTTACATTTACTAAATCCTGGGGCACACCACCAACCAAAATGACACTCTAACACAGTAATACACGCCGCCTCTTTCCGCCCGCGCAGCATTGCAAGAGCCCCTGAAGTTTCCCCAGTGCCAGTGCTGTTGTCAAACTTTGGCCCCTCCAGGTCTTTTGGACTTCAACGCCCATCATTCCTAACAAATACACAATATCTTAGTGGAAACTAAACAGTCAAGCACAAGCGGAAGCAATACATTATCAAAATCTTTGCATATATATTAAACATGAATAACATTAACAGTATGCCCATGTACGCACAAAGGTGCAGTCGCATGCACCGCAAGCCAAAGTTCAATATGGAGTGACAGGGTGTGTAGGCAAACAGTTCTGGGAAGGAAAATAGACGAAGAGGAAAGTCTTTTAAGAGAATTCAAACATTGTCCATCCTTCTTTCGTTCGTGATGAACATATACCCATCCAGGTTTTCCACATACGTCACAATCCTGTGAATAATGGGCAGATAGCTGGCTCACGAAACAGGCAGGCGCCAAAGCCGCGACGGTGTAATGACGAGCCCGATCCGTTTCACCCCCTGCGGGGCTTCCTCAAGCGGCGGGTGGTGTCAGTGTGGGGCAACGTAACGCAGGACAACACATATTCAGCATTGAGTTATCGCGTCCGCAGGATGCGTTGTGTTGGATTCTAACTCAATGCTGAATATGTGTTGTCCTGCATTACGCTGCCCCACACTGACACCACCCGCCGCTTGAGGAAGCCCCGCAGGGGGCGAAACGGATCGGGCTCGTCATTACACCGTCGCGGCTTTGGCGCCTGCCTGTTTCGTGAGCCAGCTATCTGCCCATTATTCACAGGATTGTGACGTATGTAGAAAACCTGGATGGGTATACTGTATGTTCATCACAAACGAAAGAAGGATGGACAATGTTTGAATTCCCTTAAAAGACTTTCCTCTTCGTCTATTTTCCTTCCCAGAACTGTTTGCCTACACACCCTGTCACTCCATATTGAACTTTGGCTTGCGGTGCATGCGGGACGACCTTTTGTTGTGTACATGGGCATACTGTTAATGTTATTCATGTTTAATATATATGCAAAGATTTTGATAATGTATTGCTTCCGCTTGTGCTTGACCATCACTCCTAACAGCCTGAAGCCCGCTGCCAGGCTGAAGCCTGGTAGTGGGAGCCAAGTGGCACTTGAGGGGCGAGTTGCCTCCTCCTCCTTCCCCTTCGCATTAACAGCCAAAGCAGGCCTGGACTGGAATTTCCCCTCAGTCAAGCTGAAGCTTGGCAGCAGGACCCAGGCAGCTCCAGAGGGTTGCTAGACTTCAGCCTGACAGAAGGGATCTTCCACTCCAGGCCTGCCTCGGCTGTCAATGCAGAGGAGGCGGAGAAGGAGAAGACACAGCCGTCCGGCAAGTGTATCACCTCCTCCGCATTGACAGCCAAGGCAGGCCTGGAGTGGAAGAGCCCCTCGGGGAGTGGCCTGAGTGCAAGAGCCCCTGAAGTTCCCCCAGTGCCAGTGCTGTTTTTTCCCCCACTGCGCATGCGTGTCTGCCATTATTGAAGCTATTCTGAAGTTTCGGAAAAAGTTTTGAATTTTTTTTAAAAAAAGAAAGTTACTTTAGACGCAGGTTCGCAGTCTGGGTGTGATCCTGGACTCATCGCTGAGCCTGGAACCCCAGGTTTTGGCAGTGACCAGGGGAGAATTCGCACAATTAAAACTTGTGCGCCAGCTGCGCCCGTACCTTGGGAAGTCTGACTTGGCCACGGTAGTCCATGCTCTGGTTACATCCCGTATAGATTACTGCAACGCTCTCTACCTGGGGCTGCCTTTGAAGACTGCTCAGAAGTGTCAATTGGTTCAACGGACAGCAGCCAGGTTGATAACAGGGAGAGTACAACTCCCCTGTTGTGCCAGCTCCATTGGCTACCAGTTTGCTACCGGGCACAATTCAAAGTGCTGGTTTTGGCCTTTAAAGCTCTAAACGGTTCTGGTCCAACTTACCTGTCCGAACGCAACTCTCCCTATGAACCATCAAGCTGCTTAAGATCATCCGGAGAGGCCCTGCTCTCAGTCCCGCGTGCTTTGCAGGCGCGCCTGGCGGGGACGAGAGACAGGGCCTTCTCAGTGGTGGCTCCTTGGCTTTGGAACTCCCTTCCTAGTGACATCAGATCGGCCCCCTCCCTCCTGACATTTCATAAGAAAGTCAAGACTTGGCTTTTCGAGCAAGCATTCGCAGACGAACTTTAATCGAGAAGAAGGATTACTATGACGACGAAACGGAAACCGATTTTAAGACTGTGGAGCTGAGATTTGTATTTTATAGTTTTTAACTGTTAATTTTATATGTTTTTATATGACGGTTTTTATCTTGTGATGTATTGTATATGGGCACGTGTTGCCGCTTGTTCACCGCCTCGAGTCGCCTTTGGGCTGAGAGAGAGAGGCGGTATAGAAGCATGGCAAAAAAAAAAAATTAGAATCGAACCACCAGCGCCCCCTACATCTGAAAAATGTTTTGAACCATTTTTTAAAAAATCAACCAAGCCTAATACGGACCTTTTATCCCAGAATTTGATCCCAGGTTTTCTGCTTTAGACCGGATTATATGAGTACGCACTGCCAGATAATCTGGGACAAACCGAAAACCTGGGATCAGATCCTGGGATATAGGGCCTGTCTGGAAGGGCCCTTCTGCTGGGCACAAAAACCAATCAAAACTACTACTTTTTGTATAGTTCAGGGCTGTCCAACTTCTACGGGCCCAAGGGCCGGAATTCCGGTCACTGATCACCTGGGGAGCTGAAGGGTCTGCCTCCGGCTCCGCCCCTCCCCCGGCTCCACCCCCACCCCTCCCCCAGATCCACCCCCTCCCCGGCTCCAATTTACTTACAATTGACCTTAAGTTGTGGAGTTGTAGTTCACCTCCATCCAGAGAGCACTGTGGACTCAAATAATGATGGATCTGGACCAAACTTGGCATGAATACTCAATATACCCAAATGGGAACACTGGTGGATTTGGGGGAATGTTTCCTAATACCTTTGAGTTATTTGAGTCCACACTCAAATTGGGACACACCCAAAAAAACCCAAACACCTCAATGCCGTCGCAGGGCTTGATGGGGCCTCCTTTCCCAGAGGCGGGTGGAGGAGACCCAAAGAGCTCCCTCCCTCCCTGAAAAGAAAACAAGCCACGGGGGCAGGTGCAAAGGAAGCCACGTTGCGCCCTGCACGCGGGGGAAGGCAGCTCAACAAGGGGGAGGGACGCGGAGGAGGGGAAGGAAGCGTCGCCAAGGAAACCGCCGCTGAGGGACCCCTCCCCTCCTCACCTAATACCCCACTGTTTTTAGATTGATTGATTCGAGCCAGGCCCTTCCTTACCCATACTGCGGGAGCCCCGCCACAGGGCCGAAGCGCCAATGCCGCCGCCGTCCCCAAAGAGCCCCGCTGGAGCCGAGGCCCAACTCTGGCCAGGCACAGCGGCTCTCCCATCCGCGGGGCGGGAAGCAAGGCCCCTCCACAGGAAGAGGACGGAGCCAGGAGGGGCTTTCCCTGCTTCACTCCCCTCCTCCCTCTCTCTGAGGGAATGGGGGCTGGCCTGGAAGCATCCGCGAGGGAGGAAGAGGCGCGCGCCCAGGCCAGCCGCAAATCCCGTGGGACCCGAGATTTCAGCAGCTATCGCGAAACTACGCAGCCACAGACAGGATTTCGACCTCCCTCGAAATCCCGTCTGTGGCTGGCGTAGTCTCGCGATGCTTGCCTAAACCCGGAAGTAGGTATTTTTATTATTATTATTATTTTTAATTTGTATTTTATTAAAACAAGTTAGGGGGCCGGAGGGAAGGGGCTCGGGGGCCGTGTACGGCCCCAGGGCCACCTGTTGGACAGCCCTGGTATAGTTGAAACTACACTGCCAGAAATGTTTTTGTGTTGCCCCAAAGATTGTCTCCACCATCCGCTGACGTGGGATGTGTTGCAATTCTGATATCTCCCTGTCAGCCCTTTTATTAAAATAACTGCTTTTCCTAGCATGGCCATCATCACCTCATTATAATTCCATTACCTTGCTGCATCAGAGCCCCATTACCCTTAACAACAACTGCCTTACGATCCATTATCTCCCTTATCATCTCCTGTGCAGTTGTTATCCTCACCTCCTCGTTTGCAATCACCTCGCCACAATTACCGTCGCATTATTTTTATCACTACTTTCTTACAACCCTAATTATACCCATTATCATTTTGCTGTCTTTCCCTTTTTTTGTAATTTTTGTATGGACTTCATTTTTAAAAGCCCCATAACTCTCATCTCTATGGCCATCCCAGGTATGTTTCTTATGTACGTGAGTTGTAATTATTTCCTTATTGTAACGTCATTGCCTATCATGGTCAGAGCTGTCTTCATCCATCACAGTTCAGTGAGTTACATCTTTGGTGTATGGGGATTGGTATGAAAGATGTGAGGGCATTTTATCCATTTTATACCAGTCCTTTTTTTTTGCATTCTTTCCATTTTAATAATCTTTTCGTCTTCAATATTATTATCTTCACCATAACCCACCATTATCATCACCTCTATTAAGGTTGTAATTATTATCATTATCCTTCTATTATCCTATTCTTATCTCTGTGGCACGTTTGACAATTCTCAGTAATCTGTGTTCGCTTTCTGCCAACTTCTTCTGCAGGGGAAACATGGGAGGCACTCACCATCTCTGTGTTACAAAGCCATTCTTTTAGTCCAGTGTTTTTCAACCTTTTTTGAGCCGCGGCACATTGTTTACATTTACAAAATCCTGGGGCACACCACCAACCAAAATGACAAAAAATGACACTCTAACATAGTCATACATATAGTTAATAGGCATGAGAAAAAAGTTATGAAAATGATTCGTTTCATAAGAAATTCGTAAGAAATGCTACTTTCGGCGTTTCCGCACCTGGAACGCCAACCAGGAAGTGGACTTTCTTTTTCGAACTTGGGGGCTAGGATTTTCTTAAGTGTCGTTATTAGGTCGTAAGGGGGCATAAGGGGGCACCCTCCTTCTCTCTCACCACCCTCCCACCTCCCTTGCCAATATTATGGCAAGGCAAGCCCTAAACTCGCTCCTTCTTTCGGCTGGAAGGAAGCCTGGAAAAAATGTAAACAGAGAGGATTACTCAGAAGTAAATCTGCAAAAGAGGGCACTTTGGATGAAGGGCCCTCCTTTGTGGATTTACTTCTGAGTAAACCTCTCTGTTTACATTTTTTCCAGGCTTCCCTGCCTCTCCTGCCTGCCAGGATCTAAGGCATCAAAGAGTATTGGGGTGAGAAACCAACCTAATGTATAATAGAATGAATGCTACCCGGGCTAATTTCCCAGGCTCACAGAGAAGAGCCCGTTTGCACCGCATGAGGCAGGCACCAGTCAGAATACTTTGGTTTGAATTTTACCTATTCTTATACCCATTGTTATTACTGCTGTATTATTGCATGTGCATAGAATATGTAGGTATATGACCAGCCTGGGCAAACTTGGGCCCTCGCTCCCTCGGGATCGGGGTGAGAGAGAGGCAGCGAGGAGCGAGGGGGGCTCCTCCTCCTTTTCTTTTGCTGCTTCCAAGAATAGAATACCCCCTCCCTCCCTCCTTCCTATTTGGAGAGTCCCATCTAGAATTCAGTGTGATTTATTCAAGTTTTGGCCTACAACTCCCAGAAATCCCAGCCAATTTACCAGCTGTTAGGATTTCTGGGAGTTGTAGGCCAAAACCATCTGGAATGCGCATGCGCTGGCATACGAATTACTAACGAATTTCGTTAGTAGTTAAGTTACATTTTAGAACTTTTTGGAAATTTTTTTGTAAGTCTTCCTATTACTAATCAAAAAATTCCCCCCCATTAGATTTACGATTTGCTATTTTTGGGTTCTAAACCATGCCTAATAGTTAATATGTTTTTAAATGTACTTATACACTCAGTGTGAAACCTGGGCCTGTTTCGATAAACACAACATAGATATCCTGGCAGGAATGGCAGAAAGGTATACAATAGAGCAGAGCTATGAGTAAGTCACGAAAGGGCTGACAAATAAACATACAGAACTGTATCCAAAATTCATTTAGTACAAATGTAAATATATCTAACATGTGACAATGACTCTAAAGGAGGTGAACAAAATATAAATGGTCATACAATATATTGGTAATCATGTGATATAATACACCAAAAACGCCAGGAAGCAATGGAACTCACGGCAACCGCCAAATGGCAGGGAAGTAATTCAGGTGAGGAATAGTCCGGTAGGTAGCAAGTTCCAATGCGGAGCAAATGGTAGTCCATGATAGAAACAATGGAGTTGGTAGATCCTGCGTTGGTATGATGGTCACTCCAATAGGTCAAGCAATCAAAAGTTCAAGGGAAAGTAGGACAGTTCATGAGGGTCAGGTAAATGTAAGGCATAAAGGGGAAAATTCCAGGACACAGGAGGCATGCATTCGGAGCCTCCTCCAAATGTGATCGGGTTGAAAGAGTACGCCAACGGGGATACTTACCTGAGTTCCGTTGCTACTCACCTATGGGTCACCCTGCTTCTTTAAGTGGGGTTTTGATCGGTCGCATTGTGCTATTGGTATGTATACCTTCTATTGAACCTTTGTTACTTTGAGCTTATTGTGACACTGTATTTATGAATGTATGTTTCTTCTTTATAGTAAATATGGGACGCTGATTACTCTATGCCACGCCTTGACAAAGCCAATTGGAGAAACGGTTTTCTGTGGCCAAAAAAGCAGGCATCTGCTCCCCGTTGGCGTACTCTTTCAACCCGATCACATTTGGAGGAGATGTCCAAGAGAAGTAACTGCTCCTGCATTACAATGCTATTATTTTCATTAATAGCCATGCTAGCCTCAGATTGCAGTGATAAACATCTTCCAACACATAGTCTTTTATTACTTAGCACTTTTAATTGCATATGTCTCTCAGATACCAAGGGCTAACGCTATATTTATATTAGCCCTGATTCTTACTCTCCCTCTCGGCATTCCTTCGCGAACAAAGATTCAGGAAGGACTCATCCCACGGTTTTTACAAGCGCGCTGATAACTAAAAAGGCCAATCTGAGATAGGCAAGTTTGGTTGCAGAAAGCACAGCAGAATGTCTCCTTGGGTGATGTTGTTTCCAAGTTGCGGTTCTTTCTGCGTTGTCGAGACTCATTTTGGGTCTTTCGAAAGACTCATTTGGTAGTGGTCTCCATCTCGAAAGGGTGGACCATTGTTGATGCTGGCCGAGCCTGAGATGTTGTTTCAGGGAGTCCTTATATCTCTTTTTAGGGGCACCTCTCTTGCGCTGACCCGTGGTGAGTTCACCATAGAGCTGTATCTTTGGGAAGCGGTGGTCCTCCATCCTAGAGACGTGCCCTGCCCAGCGCAGCTGTCTTCTCAATAGCATGGCCTCAATGCTGGTGATCCCTGCTTGCTCAAGGACAGCAACATTAGTCACACAGTGTATATTTAGGATTGTGCGAAGACAGCGCTGATGAAAGCATTCGAGGAGTCGTAGGTGTTGGTGATAGGTGACCCATGTTTCAGACCCATAGAGGAGGATGGACAGTATGATAGCTCTGTACACACTGATTTTGGTACTTTGCCTCAGGTTCTTGTTGCTCCAGACTCTTTTGTGAAGCCTTCCAAATGCACTATATGCCTTTGATAATCTGTGATCTATCTCTTTGTCAATCTTGGCGTCTGAAGAGATGATGCTTCCCAGGTAGGTGAACTGCTGAATGGACTTAAGCACAGATGTGCCTATGCTGACGTGGGGATGATGGTGTTCTTCCTGTGGTGTAGGCTAGTAGAGGACTTCTGTTTTCTTCAGGCTGAGTTCCAGCCCAAATAGTTTTGCAGCTGCTGCAAAGCAAGATGTGAGGCGCTGCAGGGCTGCTTCTGAATGGGCGACAAGGGCAGCATCGTCAGCAAAAAGCAGCTCACGGACTAGATAGTTTAGAGTCTTAGTGCGAGCCCTCAGACGGCTTAAGTTGAACAAGCAACCATCAGTACGATAGCGTATATATATGCCGTCTTCTTCTTTGAGGTCTGCCGTAGCCCTTTGGAGCATCATGCTGAAGAAGATTGTAAATAGGGTTGGTGCAAGAACACAACCTTGTTTCACTCCATTAGTTATGAGAAAGGGTTCCGAGAGAGCATCGCCGTATCTGACTTGACCGCGCTGGCCTTCATGTAACAGGATAATCATTTTGAGGAATTTGGGGGGACATCCTAGACGTTCCAGGATCTGCCACAGACCTTTTCTGCTCACAGTGTCGAAGATTCTTACTATATTCAAGGGAATCTGGTTTCTCAAATGCTGACCATTCCTTTTAACAGCTGCCTTAAAACCTATAATCTTTCTCATGTACTTAACTGTTAGGTCATTTACACTGACACGGTGCTATGTAACCAATCAGGTTTGGAAAAACCCTGACCTTTCTTCAGAGCTCTCAATTCCCCCAAGCAGCTTTCTTTTGTCACTTCACAGAAGACTCCTGGTTTGTATCTCTGGCCTCTGCCTTCAAAAGCAATCACAGGTCACAAGAAAGCCAACCAACCTGCTTCCCTGCCTGCTTGCAGGCAGACATTCACTGCAAGACCTCAGAGCAGCATACGATACATTTAACTTCAATTGAGAGCTCTTTGTGTGCTCATCAGTAGTTACATAGCTGTATTGTGACACAGCTTGGAAGTAACTGCTTACAATTAATGATTTCCTTGTACTAGTTCTTTTTCCTAGAAATGAAGGCATAACGGATTGTGTCTACACTAGCCACTTCATTATTCTCCATACTTGCTCCAGATCAAGAGCCGCAGAACATCGGGCTGAACATTCGGCAATGTTGCATTGGTGGCCAGCCACTCCATCTGGTTCATTTCTTTGTCCTCTGTGTTGTTACTCTTTGTCAGACACAGAGTTCCTTGCTGTGATGTTTCGGCCTGGTGCTCATGTGCATGCTAGGGATGATGGGAATTGAAAAGATTCAAACTCACGACTGGGAGAACTGTTTAAAACTGTGGCAGGGCAGACGATCCCACCGCTGCCACCATTTGAAAAGATTTGCTTACGCCGCCTAAAAGCTAGCGTCGAAACCTCTTGTAGATTTAAACTGATCCCTGACCACTTTGTGGAGACACAGCCTAAAGCGTGCATCCCACTGTGAGAGGATCTATTTCCAATTACGCTGCCACCATATTAATTCTCTGGCTACCGATGTGAGGGTTTATCTTGATGCTTCTATGTTGAAATGATATGACTGAGAGAGTTTCATGAAGGAACATCAAACAGTTTATTTTCACAAACGGGTTCAATGCTTAGTTGGTTTCAGACTACAAAGAGGTACAGACTTGAAGGTTTCAAACCATATAACACTGGGGTATAACTTCCCCTGACACTGGGGTATAACTTCCCCTGACACAGCCACACGGGCACCAGCAGTTCTACTACTTAACTGCTTACTACCGGGTTACTCTCAACCCTAACTAGGACTAAACTTGTCCCACACTTGGGTTTCCCTAAACCCCACACAGAGCTCTGCACTGCACACTTGCAGCTCTAGCCGACAGCTGGCTATCCCACCAACCGCCAAAACCAACTGAACTAATTCAAACCTCTTCAGCATTCCAAGCTAGCCTTCTGGCTGGCTCCGCCCACCGTCACCATGGTAACTCAATCTCCATGCAGAGGGAGGTCTTTAATATCACCCTGTGTTACGCCTATGTTATCTTTAACATTTAACAGATATATAAAATTACATTTAACCTGTAATTAAAATTATCACCTCACTATAGGAATGTTCCTGAAAATGCTGATGATGGGATGCTTAGTGAGAATTCTGAGATACAAAATGACCTTTCAGATGAGGCTTGCTTTCCTGGGAACAGTTCCCTTCCCAGGACTTCATTAGATGAAAACTCTTGTGTTCAGGACTCTGAAGGTCTTGATGTTGATAACAGGACACCTGGGAATTTTAATAAGCTTACATTTAACCACCGAGATAGCATTCGGCAATCTAGGCAGGCTGCCAGCCTGCGACATAGCAGTCGGTTTGCAAACCGAAACTGATTTGTCTTTATATTAGTTGGCTAGAGAAATTGTCTTCAGTTTTCAGGCTTCGTTTAGAATACCATGCCAGATCTTGTCTTGTCTCCAAGCTCCTGATTTTGCCTAGGCCTTTGTGCACATTTTGCTTCTATAGCTGCCTTGTATTACTCATGGGATTTTCATCAAGCATTTTACCTTTGCCTTTGGATTTTGGGACTATATCTTTGCCTTTGGGTTTTGGAACTATTTGAACTGTGTGTTTTACCTTGGATATATTCTACTATTGATCTTCTTTTAACCCTTTTGTTGGACACTATATTCATTTCAATAAAAGCCTATTATTCAGAAACTGTCTGTTGTGTATGTGACTAGGGGGGTGCTCCATGTCTGAAGCGCAACACTTGCCTAGTTGTTGTGATTACCTCTGCTGAGCTCATAATGACTTAATTTTTGCTAATAATAATAATAATCTTTATTTATACCCCGCCACCATCTCCCCAATGGGGTCTTGGGGCAGCTTACATGAGGCCAGGCCCAAACAACAAATTACAATAAAATAAAAATCAAAATATCAACAACAACCAGGGGCAGACCAAGCTGTTCCCGGGGGTACGCGGAAAAAATTTTCGCGCCCCCCCCAGTGCGCATGCGCCAATCTGCGTGTGCACTGACTCCAGAGCACGCCTCCCGCTTTGGCGGCCAGTGCACATGCACCAATCTACGCACGCGCACTGGCTTCAAATTGGGAGCCAGTACGCATGCGCAAAAAGCTCCTCGCATGCGGAAGTGCGGCCGGAGCGCCCCGGGCTGCCTAAAAAAGGTGTGGTGCACGGCAGCGGCAGGGCCGGCCGCTGAGGCCTGGCCGACGCGGTGGCGGGTCAGCGCGGCATGGGCGGCGCAGGCGCCGCGGAGCCGGCGTGGCGGCGCCCTTCCCGGGTGACGTTGCCCCTCCCCGGTGACGTCGCCCTACGCGCCTCCGTAGTTCGTCTAATGGACGAACCGGCCCTGACAACAACACAATTAAAATACAAACATATAAAATAACAATGTGCAAATACAATATCTAAAATCACAAATGACAAAGCGGGCCGTATGTACAAGATAAAATGCTAAAAACTCAGGGTGAGATAACAGGGGATCCTTTGGGAAGGCGAGCTCATATAGACATGGGTTGTGCGAGGCCTTCATATAAGGGGGGAGAGTGTACTCCGGCGACAGGAGCATTGAGGAGAGCAATGGTATGTGTTAGGTGACTACTCTCCAAAGGCACAGTGGAAAAGCTAGGTTTTAAGGTGGTTTTTTTAAAGGTTTCCAAAGTAGGGGCTTTCCTAATCTCTCCAGGCAATGAGTTCCATAGTCAGGGAGCCACAGAGGAGAAGGGTCTCTCCCTTTTGCCCACCAGATGAGATTCTGAGATATTTTTCAACGTGTTTGCTTTAATTTGAACTGATACTGATTTATAAGGTAGGTTTTTTTCAAAACTGAGCTCTATTTGTTTCCCTCTATTTTTATTCTCAAATCTGATTTCCAAGCAAGTCTTGCCCTTTTACAGTTGCCAAATTTAGCCTCCTATAGCGGTGAGGGAGAGAATGCAATCAGGCAAGCTGAGCCAGTGGATCAACAAGGGTGGTTCCCGCAAAGGAAGTAGACAAGCAGAGCGCTCCACAATCAGCTTGGGGTGATGCATTAACTGTTATCTTTGGAGACATCACCCCAAGCGGATTGTGGAGCACTCTGCTTGTCTACTTCCTTTGCGGGAACCACCCTTGTTGATCCGCTGGCTCAGCTCGCCTGATTGCATTCTCTCCCCCACCGCTACAGCCTGGGCTTCTTTCCTCAGCGCAGCTATTGATATAACTTCCGAGTGGATTACAACACATGTATTTGTGGATTACAAGTAACTGACTCCTATTCCTGCAAAAATTACTTTATATTGTGATTGGATAGACTACTAACCTTGCGGAAACCTCCCCTGTAGACTTGCTTTCCTCTCACACCTGCGTTCCTCGATACATTATGATTGCACCAGCCGCCTCCTCCTCCTTTTTGCTGCTTCCAAGAATACCCTCCTCCCTTCTATTTGGAGTCCCATCTAGAATTCAGTGTGGTTTATTCCAGTTTTGGCCTACAACTCCCAGAAATCCCAGCCAGTTTACCAGCTGTTAGGATTTTTGGGAGTTGTAGGCCAAAACCATCTGGGGACCCCAGATTGAGAACCACTGTGTTCTCAATTCTGTATCACATTCTGTATCTGTGCATTTCATTTGCATTGATTGATTATTTGTTGATATAGTTTGCTTCTATAGTGTTGTTAGTATATTACACTCTCTGTACTTTCATCAATATGCAGAAACTTGGCGGAACCATTTCTATCTATTATATAAAGGAGGACCCGTCATCGAACGACTGCCATAGACAGAGAAACCTTCCAAGGCAGAGACACCAAACTTGCCAACAAAAATAGGCCTCAGGCAAGGAAGGTTTTTAGCAAAGAAACTTCCCCCCCAAAAACCTAGAAGGCCCCCAAAACAACGATTAAAAAACTACATTTCCCAGCGTCCTCTGCGGCAGCCAGCGAAACCCATTGGCCAACATCAGCCCACACAAAAGGCAGGGAGGCTGAGTAACCATAGTAACGCTGGGCAGAGCCAGCCAAGGCTAGGATAGAATGCTCAGTGATTTCAGTTTAGTCAGTTGGTGTTTGAGGGTTAAACTGTCAAGGCCAAGATCTAGGAGGGAGACAAATAGGGCACCAGGAACACAGGCACCACTGACAAACACATACCCCCAGAATAACACAAACTTGCAAAACCCACAAAAAAACCTGCAACACAAAACCACCCCCCAAAAAATACACAACAATTATGCCATCACCATAAACAAGGCTCAAGGTCAAACACTACAAATCTGTGGCATAGACCTTGACACATAATGCTTCTCCCACGGACAACTCTACATAGCATGCTCCAGAGTTGGGAAACCACAGAACCTCTACATCAACACAGCAGACGGAAAGACAAAAAACATTGTATATACACAAGCTCTGCAGAACGTCAGGAATACCACACACCGACAACTCCACAGGACTTCAACATCCCACCCACCAGAACAACCCACAACGACACAGCCATGACCCCACCAACACCATAAGTAACATCAATTCCAACCCTTACACACTCAGACTTTCTCGCATCTCCTAAATAGGGCACAGCAACGCGTGCCGGGTACAGCTAGTATGTTATAAATCTTCAGCTCCAGTCAATTGCACTCCAGAAGTGAAGGGAAATGTTTCCCCCTTGATTTGCCTGTGCTTTTAAGAGTGTCAGTCCTGTTTTCCTGCTGTGCGCATGCGCTGGAATAATAACTAATAATAACAAATTTCGTTATTAATTATGGTGTATTACTAATTTTTGGGAAACTTTTTTTGTAAGTATTTCTATTACTATTCAACCCCCCCCCCCCCATTTGTAGTTTAGAATCAAATTTTTAATGGATCAATACTTAGAATTGTGTGGCATAGATCGAGACACTAAATGCTTCACACATGGACAGTTATATGTTCCCTCTTCCACAGTAGGAAACCCACACAATCTCTAAATCAACTTTGACAAAGGAACTACAAAACAAATGGTTTACTCACAAGCTTTAAGAAATAAAATATATTAAAAACAAGCACTTCCTTATTATTTACTTTTCCATACCACCAGACTATGCCACAGCAACGCGTGGCCGGGTACAGCTAGCACAGGGGTGGGCAGCCTCCGGCCCGCGGCCCGGATCCGGCCCGGCAGCCGATGCTATCCGGCCCTTGGCTCCCTCAAGGCTTTGTCCTGAAGAGAAGGAGGCAAACTCCCATTGGGGCGGCTACAAACATGAAGAAGCAGGCAGGCAGGCAAGCGGAGGGGAAGGGAAGGGAGGGGGAAGAAGGGGAGGCGGCCAGGAGCAAGAGCATGCCTTCGCCCTCCTCCTCTTCCTCCTCCTCCCTTCACTTCCTCCTCGCGCTCTCCCCCCTCCCTCTTGCCTCGGCGCTCTTTCCCTTCTTCTGTTTCTTGTCTTCCTGTTTCCTTCCCTCCCTCCCTGACTCTTTCCCCCTTTCATTCCTTCCCCCTTCCACTACCTGAACAGAAGAGGGAAGGAGCGGGAGTGCAGCAATGGAGAGGGGGTGGGGCCAGAGAGGGAAAGGGGCAGGGCCGAGGCCGGAGCACGCACGGGGGCGGGGGGCGCTTCCATTCCCTCCTTGTCTTCCTTCTCTTCTCTTTGGGCATATTGAGGGTTCTGATCCATCATTATTTGAGTCCACAGTGTTACAATATCCTGTCTTTTAAAATATATTTTTATACTGATTTCTAATCTAATTTTAAATAACTGTTTACTGGGGAGTTGTCCTTCCCCTCTTAGGGCGCCTGTGCCCGCTTTGTGCTGGTCAGTGACCGTAATAAAGTTTTGTTGTTGTTGTTGAGTCCATAGTGCTCTCTGGATGTAGGAGAACTACAACTCCCAAACTCAAGGTCAATGCCCAGCAAACCCTTTCAGTACTTTCTGTTGGTCTCATGAGAGTTCAGTGTTAAGTTTGGTTCAAGATGGCTGAATGGCCATCTGTGAAGAATGCTTTGTGCTTTTCCCTTATGGCAGAAGGAGGTTGGACTGGATGGCCCTTGGAGGTCTCCTCCTACTCTAGGAACCTGGTGTTTTTGTTGTTATTATTATTATTATTATTAGCAGCAGAGGCTGAATGAATATTACATCATCACCATTATTATAATGCTCTCACTGAAATAAATTTCCAAATATTTTGCTTTTATGGCTCTCTGAGTCAAAAGGGTTCCTGACCCCTGATATTGAAGGGGTTAAAAAGTAAAAAGTACCCCTCCCAAGAGGAGATGCTCCAAGTGCATGTATGTTAGCAATAATCTGCCCAGAGACAGCAGAACAAAGAAAGAGCCATACTAAGGGTTAATGTGAAGAATGTTGTTTGCTGATAAGAACGAGTATATATACCTTGTAACTGCGTAGCTCGGGGGATAGCCATTTTGTTTCTTGATCTACAATGGTCAAGGGCTATTCGCCCCAATACTGATCAGATTGAGGTTAAAAGTCTTGTTTGGATTCATCGGCCTTGGCTGAGTTCTTCCACCTTATGGGCTCTGCAACCAAGAACCCAAATTTCCTATGACAACCTCTCTTTTTCATGGCTCATAACATATACTCTTATCAGTCTTATTAATATATCAAAAACACAATGTAGTGCCTTTTTTATTATTATTAAAGAAATTCAATTGATATTATGTAGAACAGTGTTTCCCAACCAGTGTGCCGTGAGCGATCATCAGGTGTGCCGTGGGAAATTGGAACCTCCAGGAAGGGGGGAGAGTCTATTGTGTTGAAGTATAAAAACCCTAAGAAACCTACCTCGATAAAGGCACAAAATTACAAACACCCCCTCCCCACCCATTGTCTACTTGGTCTCTCCCTCTCCATGCATTGGGAAGGCCCGCCTCCCTTTCCCCAAGTAGAGACCTCCTCTTGCCTCCTGGGGGTTCTGTGTGGGAAGTCTGGCCCAGTTCTATCATTGGCGGGGTTCAGAAGGCTCTTTGATTGTAGCAAAACTATAAATCCCAGCAACTACAACTCCCAAATGTCAAGGTCTATTTCCCCTGAACTCCATCTGCGTTCATATTTGGGCATATTGAGTATTCATGCCAAGTTTGGTCCTGATCCAAACATTGTTTGAGTCCACAGTGCTCTCTGGATATAGGTGAACTACAACTCCAAAACTCAAGGTCAATGCCCACCAAACTCTTAGAGTATTTTCTCTTGGTTATGGGATTTCTGTGTGGGAAGTTTGTGTCTTTCTGCCATTCCTGCCAGGATATCTATGTTGAGTTCATCGAAACAGGCCCAGGTTTCACACTAAGTGTATAAATACATTTTTAAAACATACTAGCTGTACCCGGCACGCGTTGCTGTGCCCTATTTAGGAGGTGCGAGAAAGTCTGAGTATGTAAGGGTTGGAAATGATGTTACTTACGGTCTTGGTGGGGTCATGTAGGCATGAATTGCGACTTCCTATGTGTGCTCCAAATGATGTCATCTGGAAGCATGAGTTGTATTGTCTTATATAGCGGAGGAAGTGTTTTGATTCTGGAGTGTCTCCACTCAGCAAAGTCTGTAGTGGTTGTGGAGGAGTGGCAAGTGGTGGTAGAGAGACTTTACCGGCTAGGCAGCACATTCCTGTTGTTTCTGCTGGGTATTTCAGGGCTTTGCAGTGTGTGCAGATGTGCGTTAGGGTGCCAATGTCGGCCTCTGGCACCATGCTGTAGTCTTCTGCAGCGTTGTATCTGAAGGCTAGGCGGTGGAATTGGTTGTGGTGTTTTTGAAGTTTGTTTTCTGTGTTGCGACGTCGAGGTTCTGCACTCCTTGCGCGCTGCTGTTGTGTTGCATTTCTGCGTCTTTGTTGTTCCTGGCTACGCGCTTCTTCTTGTCGTGCAGTTCTTTGCATTTGGTTCTCAGCTGCGCCGTGCAGTGACCTGTTGTCTGTGTCTCTGCTGCACAGTGTGTTTCTGTTCTGGCGTTTGTTCTGCCCTTTTTTGTTTGATGTATGTAGCGTTGTGAGTGTGTCGTCCGATGCTGTTATTTTTATAAGGCATGGCTTGTCTTTTGTATGTCTGTGTGGAAGGAAGGAATGGTTTTTGTTTGTGGTGTTTGTAGGTGTTGTGTGTACGGGGTCCCGTAAGGTTGGTGGGATGGGTTGTGATTGGAAGTTGTGTTGTGTTGTGTGGGTAGGAATTTGCTGGAGAATTGCTCCCTCAGAGTTTGGTTTTGGCAGTGTAACCCTCAAACACCAACTGAAATCTCTCAGCATTCTATCCTAGCCTTGATGGCTCTTGCCAGCGTTGCTATGGTTACAGCAGTTATGCAAACCGCCCTTATTGGCAGCCAATCAGGTTGTTCAGAAGGTAGAGGCTGGGTGAGTCATTGGCTGCCCCGGAGGATACTGGGAAATGTAGTTTTATTTTTACTCGTTGTTTTGGGGGCCTTTTAGGTTTTGGGGGGGAACGTTTCTTTGCTACAAACTTACCTTGCTTGAGGCCTATTTCTGTTGGCAAGTATTGTTTTTCTGCGTTGTATGGTTTCTTTGTTTGAGGTATACATCACATGACGTGAACCCATTTATATAATAGACTAGTTGTACCCGGCACGCGTTGCTGTGTCCTTTTAGGAGATGAGAAAGTCCAATCATCCACGGTGTGCCCTCCTCTAAACTGCAGTTGGATGGAGTGTGGGTCATGGGGGCATGGTGTGCCAAGTTGGGTCTTTATTGGTCTTGGTTCTGGGCCACAGTGGTCTGTGGGGAATGATGGGTTTTGAAGTACTACAAATCCCATTTTTCATGGTGGTACTTCAAGTCCCATCATGCATGGTCGGGGCTCTGTGTGCCAAGGTAGGTTACTGTAAATTCAGGCCATACACAATGTCCCAGGAGCTGAGGCCTAGTTAGGAACAGCAAGTTAATGAAGCCTTACTGTCAATTCAGGCCATACACAATGTCCAATGAGCTGAGGCCTAGTCGGGAGAATCAAGTTAATGAAGCCTTACTGTCAATTCAGAGCGTAAACAGCTTCCCAGTAAGTGAGGGCTAGTTAGGGAAATCAAGTTAATGAAGTCTTACTGTCAATTTAGAGCGTAAACAGCTTCCCAGTAAGTGAGGGCTAGTTAGGAAATTAAATTAATGAGGCCTTACTGTCAATTTTGGGCGTGGTCTGTGATTTTTTGGGGTGTAAATTTTCGGTTGGAAGTGATTTGGGTGTTTGTGTTGGGGATTGGCTCAGGCCTTTTCCTTATTCTGTTTTGGCAGTTTATTATGGATCGAATTTTCATGTTGGCTGGCCAGTGCAGCAGTTATGCAAATCCGCCCTTATTGGCAGCCAATCATGTTGTTCAGAATGTAGAGGCTGGGTGAGTCTTTGGCTGCCCCGGAGGATGCTGGTAAATGTAGTTTTATATTTTCTCGTTGTTTTGGCGGCCTTTTAGGTTTTTTGGGGGGAAGTTTCTTTGCTACAAACGTACCTTGCTTGAGGCCTATTTCTGTTGGCAAGTATTGTTTTTCTGCGTTGTATGGTTTCTTTGTTTGAGGTATACATCACATGACGTGAACCCATTTATATAATACATTAACTATATGGATTACTGTGTTAGAGTGTCATTTTGTGTCATTTTGGTTGGTGGTGTGCCGCAAATGTAAAAAGTGTGCCGCGGCTCTAAATAGGTTGGGAAACACTGATGTAGAATGCCGTTCAGCCTTTAGGTGCAGCCCTCCATAACAGGGCTGTCCAACTGGCGGGCCCGGGGCCGTACACGGCCCCCCAGCCTGTTGTACACGGCCCCCGCTATGCCCCCGGCCACCATTTTTAATTTGTTTTTTAAAAAATTTAAATAATTTTTTTTAAAAAAAATGGTGGCTGGGGGGGGGGGAGGTGGGGCAGGGAGGAGGAAGTCAGCCAGCTCCTCCTTCCTGCACCGCCCCCCTCCGTCCCTCTCTCCGTGCCGCCGCTGCGAGATCGCAGGGGCGGGGGAGGGAGGGGAGGAGGAGGAGGAGGGGGCGGGGAGAAGGAAGGGAGCCAGCTCCTCCGCCCTGCACCGCCCTCTTCTTCCCTCTCTCGCCGATGCAACCCGGTGTGCATCGGCGCCGGTGAGAGAGGGACAAGGGGCGGTGCAGGGAGGAGGAGCCAGGGAGGGAGGAGGCGTGCCTAAAGAGGAGGAAGGCAAGCGCTTGCCTTCCTCCTCTTTAGGCCTGCCTTCTCCGTTCTGCCTCTCCCACCGGCGCCCTGATCGGTGCGCCGGTGGGAGAGGCAGAACAGGGGAGGGGGCGTGCCTAAAGAGAAGGAAGGCAAGCGCTTGCCTTCCTCCTCTTTAGGCCTGCCTTCTCCGTTCTGCCTCTCCCACCGGCGCCCTGATCGGTGTGCCGGTGGGAGTGGCAGACCAGGGGAGGGGGCTGGCGTGACACTGTAGGAGGAGGGAGAAGCCATGGAGAGCTCCCCTTGGCTTTTGCCCTCCCTCCTAAAGGGTCACGCAAGCCTCAAGCGAAATCGCCGCTTCTGAGGCTGGCGTGACACTTTAGGAGGAGGGGCTGGGGCGTGGCAGGGGCGGGGCCGGGGGGTGGGGCCGGGGGCAGGGGCGGAGTGGCCCCCAGGTCATCAGTGACTGGAAGTCCGGCCCTAGATCCAGTAGAAGTTGGACAGCACTGCTCCATAATATTATTTGGCTCTCGTGTGGCCCCTTGGAAAAAGTAATTGCCCAACCCTGAGCTAGTAGGTTTATAACTAGATTATTCTGTCATCCCTGTTTAAATAAGGAGTGTTCTAAGAATGGACAGAGGGACACTAAACATCACTTCTGTGAATGGGTCATCTATTTTCTCGCATGGCTTCTTAACTTCATCTGAAAAAATATTTTCCATCTGATGATTAAATAATATGCTTCTCTCTATTGGCATTCAAGCTATGGACGTTTCCTCTATTACAAATTTTCCTAACTGGGCCAATTTGAATGCATCGTAATGCAGTTCTAGATTTGATAGGGCCAACCCTCCTTGTAATAGTGATCACATTTGGTACTATTAATAAATCTTAAGAATTTTCCTCCAGCTATGAACTTTTCAAAGGTTTTTTTATGCTCCTTTGAAAACTGCCTTTCTTTTAGACATAGGGCTGGTTTGAAATAGGAATGTAAAATTAGATAAAATGTGAGCTTTGAATACTCCTAGTCTGCCTAATAATGATAACTGTAGGGTTAACCATTCTTTTAGGGTTTGCTGAATATAGGACTATATATTCCTATACACAAGATGTGCTACTTTTTTTTGTTAACAGTATTCCTAAATATTTAAATCCTGAAAAAAATAGTTTATAAACAGGACATTTAAAAAAAGATTTGACTGATCTTCCTTGGGCATGTTGATATTGTGGATTTATCGTAATTTATTTTGAGTCCTGTTTATATCTGAAATTTTTCCAAGATTAATAGCAGCTGTCCTAAACATTGTTTTGGATTTAATAAAAATGCTAAAACATTTTTATTGCAAATATATGTACTTTATCCTCAGTTTTTTGAATGGTTATGCCTTGGATTTCAAGCTTTCAAGCTTTCCTTATCAATTCCACTAATGGTTCTATTGCTAGAGAAAAAAGAATAGGAGGGGGAGGGCACTCTTGTCGGGTTCCTCTTGATCAGGGGTGCTCATTAGGTCGATCGCGATCTACTGGTCGATCGCGTAGGGCATACTGGTCGATCATAGGCAGGATGGGAGGAAAGCTCAGTCCCGCCCCGCAGGCTCCCGATGCTGCCCAGGTGCTGCCGGCCAGTCAGCGTGGCGGCGGCGTGACCAGCATCGCTATGGCCCTATGGCTCCCATGCCATTTCCTCCGCCCCTGCCATGACATCACGCACGCCGTTTTCCCTACCATTTTGGCAGGAACGAGAGGGGACATAGGCCCCGCCCGTAAGGCCTTCTCCGGCTGCCTCATGGTCTCGCCGGAAGAAGGGCGCGGCCAGAGGTGGCTCCAACTGCGACTGCTGCAGCATGGACTGGGACTCGGAGCTGTCTGTTGGGAAGCCGGTGAAGGGGCTTCCTCTTTTCTGCCTCCCTGTCCCTCCCCCCCTGCTCTCTTTCCTTCCTTCCTTCTTCTCTTTCTTCCTTCCCTCTTTCCTTTCTTCCTTCCCTTCTTTGCCTCCCTTCTGTTCTTCCTTCCTTCCTTCCTCTCTCTCTCCCTCCTTTCCCTTCCTTCCTGTTGGACTTCAGAGAAGGAGCACCCCCCTAGTTCACACACACAACAGACAGTATGAATAATAGGCTTTTATTGAAACAAATATAGTGTCCAACAAAAGGGTTAAAAGATGATCAATCGTAGAATATATCCAAGGTAAAGTCACATAGTTCAATTAGTCTCGAAATCCAAAGGCAAAGGTAGAAAGTTTGATGCAAAATCCCATGAATAATACAAGGCAGCTATAGAAGCAAAACGTGCCCAGAGGCCTAGGCAAAATCAAGAGCTTGGAGACAAGATAAAGCTTGGTGTGGTATTCTGAATGAAGCCTGGAAACTGAAGACAATTTCCCTAGCCAAAGACAAATCAGTTTCAGTTTGCAATCCGACTGCTGCCCAGATTCTCGAATGCTATCTCGGCGGTTGAATGGAAGCTCGTTAAGATTCCCAGGTGTCCCATTATCATCATCAAGACCTTCAGAGTCCTGAACACAAGTATTCACATCTAATGAAGCCCTGGGAAGAGAACTGTTCCCAGGAAAGCAAGCCTCATCTGAAAGGTCACTTTGCATCTCAGAATTCTCACTAAGCATCCCATCATCAGCATTTTCAGGAACAATCCCATCATCTTTAGGAACAATCCCATCACCCCTAGCATGCACATGAGCAATGCTGTCCAACTTCTGCCGACCCAAGGGCCGGACTTTCTGGGGGCCGAGCACCTGGGGGCCGAGTGGCCATGCCCCGGCCACGCCCCGGCCCGCCCGGCCCCGCTGCCCTGCCCCTCTCCCAAAGCGTCACAATAGCCTTGGAAGCGGGCGATTTCGCCCACTTCCGAGGCTGTTGTGACGCTTGGTAGAGAAGGAGGAGCCACGAGGAGCCTTCCGCGGCTCCACCACCTCGGCCAAAGCATCACAACAGCTGTTGTGACACTTTGGGGAGGGGCGGCCGCGAGGAAGCTTCCGCAGCTCCGCCCCTCGCCCGCAGGCCTGGATGGCTCACGGGGGAAGCGGCGCCCGGTTCTTGCTTCCCCGCGAGCCATCCAGGCTTGCGGAGGTTCGCCCGGCTCTCGTGTCCCTCTGGTCAGAGGACGCGAGAGCCGGGCTGTAAACCTCCTGCAGGCCTCCCTGGAAGGCCTGCCCCTCGCTCCCTCCCTCCCGCCCTTCCCGGCGACGCCGGTGTCCCAATCGCCCGCGGCTCCGGGAAGGAGAAGGAGGAGGGAGGATTCCTCCTCCTTCCCCGGCGCCACGGCGATCGGGACACCAGCGGCACCGGGAAGGAGGAGGAAGCAGGATTCCTCCTCCTCCCCTCCCTCCCGCCCGCCGCTGCGAACCGGATTGCAGCGGCGGGGCGGAGAGAGGGACGGAGGTGGCAAGGCACGGAGGAGGAGGGAGCTGGCTCCTTCCTTCTCCCTGCCCGCCTCCTCCTCCTCCTCCCTCCCGCCTGTCGCTGCGATCTCGCAGCGGCAGCCTTGAAGAGAGGGACGGAGGGGGTGGTGCAGGGAGGAGGAGCTAGCTCTCTTCCTCCTCTCTGCCCTGCCTCCCCCTCCCCTCCCCCGGCCGCCATTTTTTTTAAAAAAATAGAATTTTTTTTTTTTTAAAAAAAAGGTGGCCGGGGGCATAGCGGGGGCCGTGTCCAACAGGCTGGGGGGGGCCGTGTACGGCCCCCAGGCCGCCAGTTGGACAGCCCTGCACATGAGCACCAGGCTGAAACACCACACTTCCTTCCTTCCTCATCTCCTTTCTTCCTTTCCTTCCTTTCTTCCCTCCTTCTTGCCTTGCCTTCTTTCCTTCCTGTTTCCTCCCTCCCTCATTCCTCCCTCCCTTTCCTTCCTCTCTTCCTTGAACATTTGCTATTGGTTGTAGGGGTTCTGTGTGGGAAGTTTGCCCCAATTCTATCGTTGGTAGGGTTCAGAATGCTCTTTGATTGTAGGTGAACTATAAATCCCAGAAACTACAACTCCCAAATGACAAAATAAATTTTTTTAGTGATGGTCAGTCCTTATTTACTTGTAATCTATCAATTTATTATATATTTCTCCAATAGTTATAGTGTTGTGATTGAGCCCGTGGCTCTGCCTGTAAGTAGGGCTGGGGAGGATGCTGAATCTACAGCGTCTGAGTGTAGTATGGAACTGGGTGGGGCCGAGAGTAACCTAAACGCTGGAGCAGGAAGAAAGAGGGCTGCAAGTGATTCCAGCAGGGAAAGTTTGGCACAAAGGAAGAGAGTACGGCAAATACTTATGCCCCCTACTGACTCTGAGTCCTTTGAGAGTTTTTCCAGGGATGGGGAAGGATCGTCACAAGACAGTGATACTGAATTAGATTGGACTCAAGTAAAGTAAAATCAGGATGTTTGTGATGCAGACACCAGTAGTGATACTTTTCTGGGGTTTGATAGTGATATTGAGTGGCCCTCCAAAACCTCAGGGAATGATTGAGTTTTGAAAGACGCTGGGGAACTTGGAGGGACTCACAAAGGGTGTCAGCTGCAGAGAGAGAGGCAGCTGCATCCCCTAATCAGGGGGAGTTGTCCTCTTCGGGCAAGCCTGATCTCTAGGTCTATTTAATGTGGGCTTTTGGGGGGTTTCCTTGTGGCGAGCATGGAGTTGTTCTTGGTATCCTGTGTTGTATCCTGATATCTTGCATCGTGTTCCTGATCCAGTTTACTCCTACAGCCGTGTGTTCCTTGTGGCGGGGTTTGAACTCTGCTGGACTTTCTCTCCTGTGGACCTTGGATTGTCTCCTCGTGTCTCCGTCTTTCTCCTGCCCACAACTCCGGACCGGTTATTGACTACGCTATTGGCTCAACCCTCTGAGGACGTCGCAGATGACGTCTTTCGTTTGCCTTTGATAATTCCTTCCACAATTCTTGGGCTTCTCTGTGGGTTTTGGGGGTTTTTTTGCCAGTTAGGTTAGTTTTTGTTAGTCCCATTCCCATTTCTTGTACAATAAACTCTTTGTTATCCCTTTTTACACTTGGGTTTGGCTTTAATTGGGATCTGCATCACGACCTATAGGGGCTTTCAGTAGATCCCCCTGATAATAATTTTCAATATATTTAATAGGCACTTTCCTTATAAACTCCTTAACATTCGTGCTCCTATCAGAGAAATATAGCTCAGCATAAAAATCTTTGAAGGTATTACTTATTTCATTTGGATTTGAATTGAGGGTATTGTTTTGATCTTTAATCAAACTTACACTCTTTTAAACAAATTTTAAGAGCGTTGGCCAGCAATTTTGTATTTCCGTTGTTAAATTCATAGTACGACCTTTTGAAATATACGAGGGCAAAATGTGTTTTATCTATTTCCGGGGATTCCAGTTCTCATCTTCTTTGGCGTAATTCCATATTCCCTTACTTTCTTTTTTTATGCTCTTTCAATAATTCCTCGAGACGTGTTTGTATTGCTTCTCTGACTTTGTTCTTTTTAATTCATCCTCGAGCCTTCGGTTGTAAAATTGCCTCTTGTGACGGCTTTCATTACACTCTGGTCTATCACTCCAATCAAATAATTTTTTCCAATGTCCTTTCATTTTCTCTACTACCTGTTTATTCAAGAGCAGTGTTTTATTTAGCCGCCAGGTTGTATTACCTGGTCTTATTGCTAGACCCCCCTCTCGGCATTACTTCGCGAGCGAAGATTCTTAGGAAGGACTCATCCCACGCTTTTTACAAGTGCGTTGATGACTAAAAAGGCCAATCTTAGAAAGGCAAGTTCAGTTGCAGAAAGCACAGCAGAAAGTCTCCTTGGGTGATGTTGTTTCCAAGTTGCGGTTCTTTCTGCGTTGTCGTTTCTCTTCGAGACCCATTCGGCGTGTCTTCTTGAAAGAGGCCGCAGCATTGTGGATAGTGCATCTCCATGCCTCCTGATGTGAGGCCAGGGTGGACCATTGTTGGTGATCAATCTGGCCGAGCCTGAGATGTTGTTTCAGGGAGTCCTTATATCTCTTTGTGGGGGCACCTCTCTTGCGCTGACCTGTGGCGAGTTCACCATAGAGTAATATCTTTGGGAGATGGTGGTCCTCCATCCTAGAGACCATGTGCCCTGCCCAGCGCAATTGTGTTCTCAATAGCATGGCCTCAATGCTGGTGATCCCTGCTTGCTCAAGGACAGCAACATTCGTCACATAATCGATCCAGTGTATATTTAGGATTGTGTGAAGACAGCACTGATGAAAGCGTTCGAGGAGTCATAGGTGTTGGTGATAGGTGACCCATGTTTCAGACCCATAGAGGAGAATAGACAGTATGATAGCTCTGTACACACTGATTTTGGTGCTTTGCCTCAGGTGCTTGTTGCTCCAGACTCTTTTGTGAAGCCTTCCAAATGCACTATATGCCCAATCTTGTACTTCTTAATGAGTGACCAGGCCATAAGACAAGGGGCATTTCTTGAAATGCTGGTGTAATGCCTTCTGGTATTAGAATATAATCTATTCTAGAGTAGCCACCCTGAATAGAATGTATAATGCCTTTCTTTTGGATGTAATTTCCTCCAAGCATCAACTACTTAATTTGTATTCTTGTAAAAGAGGATAGTTCATGACCCTGATTGTCACTTCTCTCCAGTTCACAGCGGCTGCCATTTCAGCTCCTATTCTGCCATAGCCAGGAATTGTCACTCTCATCCTGGCACATATTGCTGTTAATTCTTCTCAGGTAGCAGTCATGAATGCCCACTTTTTTAAACCCTGTACCACAATTTTGAAGGCGAATGTTGTGATTGAGCCTCCAGCTGCTACTGATAGTAGTGATTCAGAAGACTCTGATGGCTCAGCATCTGGGGAGAGTATGGAACTGGGTGGGGCTGTTTGTAGCAGGAGTACTGGTGTTTGCAAAAAGAGGCTTACTCATGAGTCCAGTGAGTCAAGTGAAGAGGATCACTTGTAACTCAAGAGAGTCAAGCAAATAATTGCAGCACCTACAGACTCTGAGACATTTGAGGGATTCTCTGGGAATGATGGGAGTCAGAGTACAGAGGACATTTCTACTGAAATGGATGGGACTCAAGTAAGAGAAATTCAGAGGGCTTGTGAGGAGCCCACAAGTTCAGACACCTGGGTAGGATTCACTGATGATCAGGATTGGCCCTCAGAGTCCCCAGACAATGGGCGGGATGTTCTAAGTCTTAACCACAGGTGGAAATCTTGGAGGGTCAGTCAAAGGGCAGCAGCTGCTGGGAAAGTAACACCTGAGGATGATGATGATGATAGGGCGTCGACCTCATCAAGTGGATCTGACTTGTAGTGAGCTTAAAAGGTGAGCATTTTGGGACTAACCTCTGTGGCTAGCAAGGAGTTGCCTTTAGATCCTAGGACTCTTGCATCTTGAAGCCTTGTTTCCAGACTGATTCTGCTGCTTCCTGGTTTGAACCCACTGGATTGCTCTCCAGTTGGACTGTGGGTTGTGTCTTCGCTTCTACGTCTATGTCCTCTCCTTGACCTTGGCCTGGCTCCTGGATTATGTCTCTCCTATGCCTTTTTGGATACCTTCTTGGACAACCGTTTGATGACTTCAATGCTGATGACCTTGGATTGATTCTGACGACGACATCTTCTCTGCTGCCCTCAATGTGCCTTTCTCTGTTTGTTTTGCTTTGATTTTGCTAAAGAGTTTTGGCGTTTTGAATGCAGGCTTTTCCTCCCTGTTTGTTTTCATGCTGGTTAAGGCTTCCTTTTGTTAGCGTTTTCACTGACCATTAAGTGCTTTTGTTTTGCAAATACTTGTCTCCAGAGACTCTGTGAATAGTAAAACAAACTATTTACACTTCAATTGGGTTTGGCTCTCTGAACTGGCATCTGCTGCGACAGCGAAACCCCATCTGTATTTACATCATTTGAATCCTGCTTCTTATGATGCTCTTATCATGGATTTGCATTCCATTGTCTTCCTTATTGTCTCAGATGGTAGATCTTAATTGTCTTCCCTTTATACATACTTTTTAAATTCTTGCTCAGAGCTTAGTAGATTTGCACTTTGTTTGGATATCTTGGGACGGTGGCACAGCCGGCTGGGAGTCAGCTGCATAAGATCTTTACTGACCAGAAGGTCATGAGTTTGAGGCCTGCCTGGGTCAGGGTGAGCTCTCGACCAATTTGTGTAGCTCGTTGTCGACCTTTGCAACCCGAAAGACAGTTGCATCTGTCAAGTAGAAAATTTAGGTACGACTTAGTGGGGAGGCTAAATTTTACTGATTTACGAGGCCATAAAATCTCCAGGAAGTATGAAAAAGAATGAAGGAATGTGACAGATCCCCCTGGTGGCCAGCTGCTAGAATGTTAAATTGCCTCTGAGTGTCTGTCTATATATGTTGTTTGTCTATGGCAGGGGTGCCCACACTTTTTCAGCATGCGAGCTACTTATAATAAAACCAAGTCAGAAAGATCTACCTACCTCCTCTAGGCTGGAGAGGGAAGGGAGAGGGGCAGGGCTTGGCAGTGGCCTGGCTCCGCCCCCTCTGGCTTCAGCTCTACCAGCAGCTTCTCCAGGCTTGAGGATGGTAGTGCCTGTTCAAATTGATAGCCAGCCTTGTGCTAGCTATGCCACCACTGGCTTGGCATTGCCATCCTCAAGCCTGGAGAAGCTGCTGGCAGAGCGGAAGCCAGGGGGCAGAGCCAGGCCGCACCAAGCCCCACCCCCTCCCCCCCTCTGGCTTTGGAGCTCCCAGCAGCTTCTCCAGGCTTGAGGATGGCAGTGCCAAGCCAGCCTTGTGACTAGCTATGCCACCACTGGATTGGCACTGCCATCCTCAAGCCTGGAGAAGCTGCTGGGAGTGCCGAAGCCAGGGAAGGGGCGGGGCTCGGTGCAGCCTGGTTCCGCCCCTTTTGGAAGCACCCCACCCCGCTGGGATCGACCTCCTTCGGCCCTGGGATCGACTGGTCAATCGCGATAGACTTCCTGGGCAGCCCTGGTCTATGGCATTGAATGTTTGCCTGTATATTTATTTATTTATTTATTTATTTACATAATTTATATTGCGCCCTTTTCACCCTGCAGGGGACTCATGGCGGATCACAATGCACATATGCTGGCAAACATTCAATGCCCTTTGACATACAAATATGTAAGACAAGACACTCAGAGGCAATTTAACATTTCAGCTTCTGGCCACCAGGGGGAGCGGTCGCACTTCTTCACTCCTTTTGCACACTTCCTGGAGATTTATGGCCTCGTAAATTAGTTAAATTAGCCTCCCCACAACTGTATATGTGCATTGTGATCTGCCCTGAGTCCCCTGCGGGGTGTGAAGGGCGGAATATAAATGATATAAATAAATAAATAAAATGTTTTGATGATAAAGTTTCTGATGGAGCTCTTAATAGATGCCGATCTGTGTATTCGCCCAATTCTGTGAATTCTTTCAATGACATCCCTTTATATTAAAATATTGAGATTTAATTTTTTTTGCACCATGCCAAAAATGTCTCAAGAAGATTCTTTTGGTGTTTCTCCAAGAACTTGTGAAGGTGGATATTTTAACACCTGTCCCTATTTTATTGATCTTCCAACTTTGTAGTTGTTTGATCTCTTGTAATCTGTTTAGGTTCTCTTCATGTCTTAGAAGTAATTCCAATAATTCTCCTGCTATTTTACTGATGTTTGCCACCTGAGCAGTGAGTTCCTTCATCTCTTCCGGCAGTATCTTACCTCTCTAGGTAGGTTGGCTTGGAATTCCTGTTTTGTTTTGGATAGTCCATTATTCCCCAATTTCTATCATCTCTAGTTTTGGTGTATCTTGTTGTTTTCCCCTCCCCAGGTGTCCTCTTTCCTTCCTTGACTCTTTCTTCTCTCCTGTATGCAAAATTGCTTTCATCCTCTTTTAAGATGCTCCTGGCGGCATCTTATTGATGGTTTATTATCTCTTGACATCTTTGCCTTTTCTTTCTTGATTATTTCTCTTCCTCTTCCAATTCATCACTCTTAAAGTTGATTATTAATAAGGGAGGAGAAGTAGATAAAGCATGCCCCAGAAGAGCGTTTTTCCAGAGCCTCTTCTGTCATTTCTGGCTTTGAAATGATGTCCCCTTGGCCATAAACAACATGGAAACCCAAGCACTTTCCATTCAATTTATTCATTGCTGTTAGAGCAAATGAGGATTTTAGATTGTACGAGGGCGGGTCAATAAGTCTGTGACTTTTTGAATGAAACACAGTGTAAAGAATCGTTATTTACTGTTCACCTTTATTAAAACGTGGCAGGGCAGGCGATCCCACCGCTGCCACCAATTTGTGAAGGCTCCACTATCCGCACGCCAACTTTTAACCCGTGACAGGGTAGATTATCCCACCTCTCCCACTACTACTTTACTATGTGAATATTTGCCTTCAAACTGCTGCTCTCTTTGATGAGAGAGAAACTAATTTTATGAGGAAAGCTCTTTTGAAGGGGGTTAAAGAGAGGAGATGCTCCAAGTGCCCGTATGTTAGCAATAATCTGCCCAGAGACAGCAGAACAGAGAAGGAGCCATACAAAGGGAATCAAACTGGGCCTGTGCAGGAATGCAAAAGATAAGAAACACTGTATCTCCAAGAATGAAACGTGGACAGTCCGTGTTACATTATGATAGGCTGCAATTTTAGCTGCGACATAACTTTTAACCAATAATAAGATTTTGGGCAACCATAAGTTGAACCCTGATGCTTGTATAAATATGTGCCTCACAAGGGGGAGGGGCCGCTCCCTTGAAGCACCATGTTGTGCAGGGACGGACTCGCAGCTGTGAAAACAAAGTAAACTGAGCTTTCTGAGAAATCCTGTTGTCTGTCTTCTCCTTCTACTGTGTCTGCACGAGCAGCCTGCCTTGTGGGAGTATGGTAATCTGCCACATTTTGTGAGGGTAATGAGGGTTCTTGTGAGACAGGAATAAACTTTTAAACCAAGGCTTGACTTTGAAATCAATGGCACATAGAGGTTTTTTAGATGAAATAACAATCAACAGTTTATTCTGGCACAAAAGCTTGATTTAAATATTTTGTATAACTCTTCCGAGGAGGCACGACTTAAAAGGTTACAAATGTTCTAGTTATGACATCTACTAGATTGCAGTACTTAACTACCGCTATCCCTCAGCTAGATCAGCTGCTAACTCTTCCAATACATAGGCACTCTGGCCTTGTGGACACTTGTCCTTATTTAGCCTTCAGGCTTTACTATTACCTAGCTGGCTCTTAAGCTCAGTTTACCAAGACTGTATTCTCACAGCCTTAAACAGATTCCCCAGCTGAAGCTACACTCTCGCTTCGCTGACAGGAAAGCTCTAACTCTGTAGCACCAAGGCTTAACTACAGGTCAGCCTCTCAGGCCTGACCTACACTGGAACTTTGTCTTTTCCTAAGACTAACTGCTTCCCTGCAGTTTCAACAACGTGATTCCTACTCCTCAGAGTAGAATCTAACCGATCCTTCTGGCTTGACAGCCAGGCACCAACTGACATTCTCTTCAGCTTTCTAAGCTAGCCTCCTGGCTGGCTCCACCCACCGTCACCATGGCAACACATTCCCCCAGGAGGGAACTGCCTCCATTATCACAGTTAACCCTTTGAGGTCTAACACTTAAACCCCATATTCTAACAATAAAACAACATACATATAAAACTACATTTAACCAGTAACAAAATTATCACGTCACCACACACAGGTTTTTGGATTAAAAAATCATTTTATTTTTCAGCCTAGTCTCCTTTGAGCTCTATACACTTTGTCCAACGTTTCTCCAATTTTTTTATCCCTTCCAAAAAAATAAGATTTGTCGAGGTCATCAAAATAGGTATTTGTTTGTGAAATAATTTCGTTGTTGGAGTCAAATCTCTTTCCGCCGAGCCATTTCTTCAGGTTTGGAAACAAGAAATAGTCACTCGGGGCCCTGCGTCCTCTTCCCCGGGAATGGTGGAGCGCGGTGGCGACGCTTCGTCCTCGTCTTCCTCTTCGTCCTCCACCACAGGCCTCGGGGAGGCGGGCCTGGCCCCAGCGCTGCGGACCCGGCCTCGATGCCCCCCCCCCCCCCGGGGGACACCCAGCTCATTGCCCTCATCATTGGGCAGCTCCCTCTCTCCCTACCTTCTTTCCTCCCTCCCTCTTCGTTCCTTCCTCTTCCATTCTTTCCTTCTCGCCTTCCTTTTCCCTCCCTCTCTCTCCATCCTTCTTTCCTCCATTCTCCCTCTTCCTTCCTTTCTTTCTCTCCCTTCATCCTTTCTTTCTCCTTCTCTCCTTCCTTTCCCCCCTCTCCTTCCTTCTTTCCTCCATTCTCCCTCCCTCCTCCAGAAAACACGCTGAGGAATGAAGGAGTGCGACAGCTCCCCCTTGTGGCCAGATGTTAAATTGCCTCTGTCTGTCTTGTGTGTTTGTGTGTCTAAATGTAATGTGTACATTGTAATCCGCCCTGAGTCCCCTGCGGGGTGAGAAGGGCAGAATAGAAATAAAGTAAATAAATAAATAAACTGCTTCTGCAAAGTCCACACTTATAGGTTGAGCCAGCATAATAATATTAACTGTCCCATAGGTCAACGTTCCAATATCCCATATCTGAATTCTACTGGTTGCAGTCCCTTATAAAATGTTCTATCCACACCAACCCAAGGAGTAGGCATTCATCTGCTTCATGCAGTGCAAATGTTTGCGGCAAACAGGGGCGGTCTAAGGTAATTTTAAATGGTAAGCGAACATTATTTTGCCCCTCCCCCAACATTATTTTGGTGCCCTCCTTCCGTGCATGCCCAGAAGCTCCTGTGTGCAGGCGCAGAAGCCTGTAAACACAACACTCCCTATTCAGCACGTGCGCCCCCTTCCGCGCATGCCCAGAAGCTCCTGTGCATAGGCGCAGAAGCCTGTAAACACAGCACTCCCTATTTGGCACGCGCCCCCTCTGCACATGCCTAGAAGCTCCTGTGCGCAGGCGCCTGTAAACACAGCACTCCCTATTCGGCACGTGCCCCCCCCCCCTCGGCGCATGCCCAGAAGCTCCTGTGCACAGGCGCAGAAGCCTGTAAACACAGCACTCCCTATTCGGCACGCCCCCCCCCTCGGCGCATGCCCAGAAGCTCCTGTGCGTAGGCGCAGAAGCCTGTAAACAGAGCACTACCTATTCGGCACGCAGGAAGGTTTGCTATGGTGCAGCGTCGGAGCACGCAAGGCCCAAAAGCGGAACATTGGCTGGACGCTGTCTGGCGGGCAGGGGAATGCGCCCTTTACCCAGATGGCGCCCCACGCAGAGGCGTCCTTTTCCTACCGGTAGGACCGCCCCTGGCAGCAAATGCCCTTTTTGCCCTATGAACAAGGTCACATATGAGCACCAACTTTAACATCACTTTGCAGTGGATTTTGTCATGGAAACTTCTTAAAGTAATAATAATAAAAAAGCTTCTCTGCAGAATGCAGCCGCGGGGGGTGGGGAATGGAGAATATTTAAAAGAAGAAAGCATACCAGCAAAATAACTCATGCTAAGAAGAGTTTGGCGCAGTTTCAGCCATTTATCATATCTACAGTGGGCATCACACACAGGCAAGAAAGAAATATAGAACATCTGGAAACCTCCGGAATTAAAAGGATGCTCAGATTTGTTTCTACTTCCACCGCGCAAAGAATTATGGTGAGCACGGTAGGGATGTGGGCTATGTTTTATGATCAGCTTTTGAAGTTCGGGAAATGTTCAGTTAGGTTAGTAAATAATTCAAAAAATGATTTGTGCCAGTCCATCAGAGAGCAGGTACAGCAGGAATAAAGAACGCACCACCTGGCATGAGTGAGCACAATAATATGTTTTTATTACCAGTTACGTAAAAACTGCCATCCTTAGGTCCTTTATTAAAAACAACATTGTTAGCACTATTGCTTCCAGATGTTAGCAGAGTGAGTCCTTTTTTTCAACTTAATCCCAGCCAAATCTAGTGCAAAAACTGCTGCTGATGGTCTAGCTTTCCCTAAGGGCTCCCGAGAATCCTCTAGGCTGCAACGGCTTACTTGCTCATGCATTTGGAGACAGAAAGACAGCTGTCTTCTCTACCCGTTCTGTATCAGTACAATTAGTTCCTGCAGCCTGGGGATCTAAATGTATACTGGCATTCAGTTTTGGTCTCCATGAAAATAAGTCTGGCCATGTTCTTACCATCAGATCATATTTGTTCCGGTGTGTTAGACCAGTGCTGTCCAACTTCTTCCAGCCCAAGGGCCGGAAGAAGTGTCACTGATCACCTGGGGGGCCGCAGGTGATCAGTGAGCGGGGCGCGGGCCGATATCAGGGGGCGGGGCGGGGCGGGGCCAGCTGACTTCCTCCTCCTTCGCCCCTCCTCCTCCCCCGCGGACGCGCCGCGGCTCCAATCGCGAGCCGCGGTGCGGGGAAGGAGGAGGGGCGAAGGAGGAGGAGCCAGCTGTCTTCCTGCTGCCTCTATCACCCCCTTCTCCCTCTCTCGGCGGCGCCGTTGCGAGGCAGTTTGCAGCGGCGCCACCGAGAGAGGGAGACGGGGGCGATACAGGCAGGAAGAAAGACAGCTGGCCCCTCCTCCCTGTACCGCCGCCTTGACCCCTTTCGGCGCCGCCGCTGCAAACTGACTCGCACCGGGCGCCGCCGAGAGGGACGGAGGGGCGATCCAGGCAAGGAGGAGGGGCCAGCTCTCTTCCTCCTGCCTGGATCGCCCCCTTCTCCCTCTCGGCGGCGCCGGTGCGAGGCAGTTTGCAGCGGCGCCGCCGAGAGAGGGACGGAGGGGCGATCCAGGAAGGAGGAAGACAACTGGCTCCTCCTCCCTGCCTGCATCGCCCCCTCCGTCCCTTTCTCGGTGGCGCCGTTGCAAGGCAGTTTGCAGCGGCGGCGCCGAGAAAGGGACAAGGTGGCGGTACAGGGAGGAGGGGCCAGCTATCTTCCTCCTGCCTGGATCACCCCTCCATCCCTCTCTCGGCGGCGGCGCTGCAAACAGCCGCGCACCGGCGCCGCCGAGAGAGGGACGGAGGGGCGATGCAGGCAGGGAGGAGGAGCCAGCTGTCTTCCTCCTGCCTGGATCGCCCCTTCTCCCTCTCTCGGCGGCGCGTTCTGAGGCAGTTTGCAGCGGTGCCACCGAGAGAGAGAGAAGAGGGGGCAGTGTAGGGAGGAGGAAGAGAGCTGGCTCCTCCTCCCTGTACCGCCCCTTTCTCCCTCTCGGCGGTGCCAATGCAAACTGCATCGCATCGGCGCCGCCGAGAGAGGGATGGAGGGGGCGATACAGGCAGGGAGGAGGAGCCAGCTCTCTTCCTCCTCCCTGTCCCGCCTCCTCCTCCCCCGGCCGCCATGTTTTTTTGGACAAAAATCTTGTTTGGGGTAGCGGGGGCCGTATACAACAGGCTGGGGGGGCCGGATCCGGCCCCAGGGCCGCCAGTTGGACAGCCCTGTGTTAGACAGTGTTTCCCAACCTTTTTGGACCGTGGCACACTTTTTTACATTTACAAAATCCTGGGGCACACCACCAATCAAAATGACACAAAATGACACTCTCATTAGGGGATAAAAGTACCAAGTACGGAATTTGTAGTCAGGTGAAGCATCGTTGAAAATTGAGCCAAGACATCTTTCCTAGTCCTTGGAAGCTTTGCCTTGGATAGATTCATGTCTTAAGTGTCTTTTTTTGGATTCATGTTTCAAGTCTTTGGAATTTTACCTTGGAAGTTTCTGTGTTTGTTTTTCATGCGCTCTGGTGGACTCATTTCCTGGACTCTTTGTTCCTGTATATCTTCCTACCTCATTGGGTTTACCTATTTCTATGGAATGCTTTTTACCTATTTCTATGGAGTGCTCAACACCAGCTGTGTGGTGTTTAAAGTCAGAGGAGGGCTTTCCTGGCCTGGAGTGCAACAAGTAAAAGGCAGGCTGGGCGGTGAGCCTTCCTCTGGTCACTTGGGGCATGACCTCCACCCGGGCCCTGCCCCCTTTCGGCCCAGGCTCCTCTCTCTTCCTCCTTTCCCTCCTGCCTGCCTGGCTACCTGGCTTCTCGGGGGTGATGGAGGCGCACGGCTTGGACCGGAGCCTGTGCGTGGTGACGGGGGCGTCGCGGGGCATTGGCTGAGTTGTGTGCCTTCGCCTGGCCGTGCTCCTTTCCCTGGGCTTGGTGCTGCTCCTCCTGGGCTGAGCGGAAGGCCTGCTGCGGGAGGTGGAGGTAGGGTTGGCATTTTTTGATATAAGAAATAAGGGACATTTACGGGATTTTCCACAAAAATAAGGGGCACTTTATTAAAAACTTGAAACTCAAACATTAGGTAGAAATAGTTCTATTAACAGAATAAGATAATGATTGAAACTCAGAAAAAAACTGACTTGCACCCTCTTCTGCATGCTTTGCCATGCAGAAAAAACATTATTAGAACTACCTTATTTTCTCCATCTGTATTTAGTACTTGACTTTGCTGACTTTAAAAGTGCACTGTCTAAACATTAAAATAAAATAAATTTTATAAGACAGTACATCTTCAGGAACACCAACCTCAGGCGCCGGGTTCCCCCATTGATGAACCCCCACCCCAGGAGGCTTGATAATCCGACGCTGGCGAACCCGGAGCTACAGGCTTGCGACGATCGCTACCGTATGGATCTCGAGTCCCTGAGGACGTTGTTCGATCTGTGGGACCCTCCTAGGCTTCCCCCATTCGACGGTCGAGCCTGATAGCTGACCTCAGAAAGCTCCGACCCACATGGGCCCGAGCTTGGCTTCCCCTTCTCGTTAGTTTTGTCATTCCCTGTCGATGTTGTTTGTCTTGTTGTATGCTCTGTATTTTTTATGTCAAACTGTAAACCGCTCCGAGCCCTCGGGGAGTGGCGGTATAGCAAGTTTGAACCATAAATAAATAAATAAATAAATAAATAATTATGTCAATAGTTAATGGTATAGTAGAGTATGGGATACACAGCATTGTATAGTATTGGGATGCACAGCTAGGCCTATTTTAAGAGTAACTCTCAAGCAACCAGAAACTATCTTTATCCAACATGAGCCAACATTCCCCTTGGGTAACGGTTAATTAATCTACTGTGCTTTGAAAAAGTCCTGTATTGCCTCTTCCTTCCAACGGGGCGCAGGCTGCCCTGCGAGTGGGAATCCCCGGGCAGGCATTGCCGTGGAAACCGCAGCGCGCATCTTCCTCTGGTCAACCCCTCCCAGTCCTGTCCTGCTAGTCAAAAATAAGGGACAGGGCCTGAAAATAAGGGACACAAATTTTAGGGCCAAAATAAGGGACATATGGCAACCCTAGCTGGAGGTGCTGCTCCACCGGGACTGGCCGCGCCTCCACCAGCGCGCCCTCCCCGCAGACCTGTCCCAGCGCCACGCCACCCAAAGCCTCCTCTGTGCCACCCGGGAAGTCCACTGGCAGATGGAGGGGGAGGGGGAAGGCGCGCAACCGCCGCCAGAAAGGATACTCCTGGTCAACAATGCTGGTGAGCCAGGCAGGAGGGAGAGGCCGACAGGAAGGAAGAAAGGGCCTCTCACGCGAGAGGAAGGCACCCCCATGGAACACTAGGAAGAAAGGGGGGGAGAGAGGTTTTTCCCGTGGCACACCAGCTGATCTCTCACGGAACACTAGTGTGCCACGGAACACCGGTTGGGAAACACGGTGTTAGGAGATGAGAAGGAGGGCACTATGACTCCAATACCATTCCGGCAGGATTTGCTAAATGGAAATTTTCCAGGCATGCATTTTGGTCTTTGCAAAATTTGGAAATAATGTAGGGTTGCCAAATCGTAAACTACAGATGGCTTTTGTCACTTTAATGCTTATGAAGAGGAGTTTTTTACTCTGACAACTCTAAAGTAAGTGATTCTTTGTAACCAATACCTTCCAACAGATAGATAGATAGATAGATAGATATACACACACTCTCTCTCTTTCTCTCTATAGTAATTAGGCTGAAGAAAACAAAAGAACAAATGAATGGAATCACACCAAATTTGGCAACAAAACTCCTCACAATCCAAGGTGTGACCATCACTGGAAAAAACTCCACAAAAACAACAAAGGAAGGAGAAAACACCCATTTCCTGCCCTCCACCCCACCCCCACCCTTGTGCATGAGCACACAGCCAGCAAGGCCACTTTAATTCCCCTTCCCCTTTGCCTTCATAGTGCTTGGAAGCTGAGGTGGGAGAAGGAGAAGGGACATAATGGGCAAGGGTGAGCGGCGTCAAAAGGAAGAGAAGGAGGGCTCCAAAGCAGCAGCTCCTTGCATGTCTCTCGGGAGGGCAGAAGGGCAGAAGCAGCCACTTTCACAGGCCAGGGCGGATGTGTGGCAGCCACTTTCACAGGCCAGGGCGGATGTGTGGCAGCCACTTTCACAGGCCAGGGTGGTTATGTGGCAGCCATTTTCACAGGCCAGGGCGGATATGTGGCAGCCACTTTCACAGGCCAGGCTGATATGTGGCAGCCACTTTCACAGGCCAGGGCGGATATGTGGCAGCCACTTTCACAGGCCAGGGTGGATATGTGGCAGCCACTTTCACAGGCCAGGGTGGATATGTGGCAGCCACTTTCACAGGCCAGGGCGGATATGTGGCAGCCACTTTCACAGACCAGGGCGGATATGTGGCAGCCACTTTCACAGGCCAGGGTGGATATGTGGCAGCCACTTTCACAGGCCAGGGCGGATATGTGGCAGCCACTTTCACAGGCCAGGGCGGATATGTGGCAGCCACTTTCACAGGCCACGGCGGATCTGTGGCAGCCACTTGCACAGGCCCGTGCGGATATGTGGCAGCCACTTTCACAGACCAGGGCGGATATGTGGCAGCCACTTTCACAGGCCAGGGTGGATATGTGGCAGCCACTTTCACAGGCCAGGGCGGATATGTGGCAGCCACTTTCACAGGCCAGGGCGGATATGTGGCAGCCACTTTCACAGGCCAGGGCGGATATGTGGCAGCCACTTTCACAGGCCAGGGTGGATATGTGGCAGCCACTTTCACAGGCCAGGGTGGATATGTGGCAGCCACTTTCACAGGCCAGGGTGGATATGTGGCAGCCACTTTCACAGGCCAGGGCGGATATGTGGCAGCCACTTTCACAGGCCAGGGCGGATATGTGGCAGCCACTTTCACAGGCCAGGGCGGATATGTGGCAGCCACTTTCACAGGCCAGGGCGGATATGTGGCAGCCACTTTCACAGGCCAGGGTGGATATGTGGCAGCCACTTTCACAGGCCAGGGCGGATATGTGGCAGCCACTTTCACAGGCCAGGGCGGATATGTGGCAGCCACTTTCACAGGCCAGGGCAGATATGTGGCAGCCACTTTCACAGGCCAGGGTGGATATGTGGCAGCCACTTTCACAGGCCAGGGTGGATATGTGGCAGCCACTTTCACAGGCCAGGGCGGATATGTGGCAGCCACTTTCACAGGCCAGGGTGGATATGTGGCAGCCACTTTCACAGGCCAGGGCGGATATGTGGCAGCCACTTTCACAGGCCAGGGCGGATATGTGGCAGCCACTTTCACAGGCCAGGGTGGAGATGTGGCAGCCACTTTCACAGGCCAGGGCGGATATGTGGCAGCCACTTTCACAGGCCAGGGCGGATATGTGGCAGCCACTTTCACAGGCCACAGCGACCAGCGCGGGTGATGGACCTGCACCAAACTTGGTACACATAACCCCCCTAACCCCCTTTACACCCTGGCGTGGGTCGGGGGACATGACCCACGAATTATGGGATTTGTAGTACTTTCCAACACTTTGGTTCCCACAGACCACTGAGGCCACCAAAAAGGACCAATACAGACCACACTCAGCACACACAGCCCCCATGACCCACTCTATGTCCTGGTGCAGTTCGGAGGAGGGTGGACCATGGATGATGGGACTTGAAGTGCCTCTACTCACTTCCCAAGTCCGCTGCAACCCTCATCCAATCACTGATCGAGACCAAACTTGGCACACATAACCCCCATGACTGCCTTCACGTCCTGGTGAGGTTTGGGGGAGGACTGACAATGGATGATGGGATTTGTAGTACTTTTACACCCCTCTGTTCCCACAGACCACTGTGGCCTCCAACAAACACTGATAAAGACCACACTTGGCACACAGAGCCCCAGTGACCCAGTCCACATCCTACTGAAGTTTGGAGGGGGACAGAACATGGATGATGGGTCTTGCAGTACCTTCCCTCACTTTCCAAGACTGCTACAAACCTAATCCTATGATTGATCAACACCAAACTTGCCACACAGAGCCCTCATGACCCACTCTACATTCTGGTGCAGTTTGGAGGAGGGTGGACCATGGATGATGGGACTTGAAGTACCTCTACTCACTTCCCAAGTCTGCTGCGACCCTCATCCAATTACTGATTGAGACCAAACTTGGCACACATAACCCCCATGACTGCCTTCACGTCCTGGTGAGGTTCAGGGAGGACTGACAATGGATGATGGAATTTGTAGTATTTTCACACCCCTCTGTTCCCACAGACCACTGTGGCCCTCAAAAAACACTGAGAAAGTCCACACTTGGCACACAGAGCCCCAGTGACCCACTCTACCTCCTACTGACGTTTGGAGGGGAGAGAACATGGATGATGGGACTTGCAGTACCTTCCCTCACTTCCCAATCCTGCTACAAACCTAATCCAATGACTGATCAACACCAAATCTGGCACACAGAGCCCTCATGACCCACTCTACAGCCTGGTGCAGTTTACTGTGAGACGGATCACGGATGATGGGACTTGAAGTACCTTCACTCACTTCCGAAAAAGAATGCATCCTCATCCATTCACCAATACCTACCAAACTTAGCACACAGAGCCCCCATGACCCAATCTACATCCTACTACACTTTTTTTTTGGGGGGGGGGGGACAGAGATGATGGGACTTCCAGTACCTTCAGTAATTTCATGATACCACTGCAACTCCCAATAATGATGGATCAAGACCAAACTTGGCACACAGAGCCCCCATGACCCACTCTACATCCTGCTGCGCTTCACAAATAACCCGGGCAGGGCCGGGTCCCCAAGCTAGTAAATGTAATAAAGCCAGATAATATTTTCTGCAGTGGGTGCTGGGGAAACAAGGAGAAGACAGGAGGAGAGTATCCTTTGTGCCTTTATTTCGGCTTTATAACATTCAAATGTTCTTCCCAAAATAGCTTTTGAGAAATGGCAAATTAAGAAGTTCCTTTTCAAAAAAAATATTACTATATTAGTAACTAACAGATGGGGGAGCATGAAACTTACTCATTATTTTTAAAGTATTTTTCGAAGCTTGGGCCACTTGTAAGTGCTTGCCACCCCCTACTGCAGTCCCGTTTTTTCACATTTGCAATTGCATTGTCATATATTTGTTGGTCCTTTGTGTTCAATGTGTCACAAGGTGCACAAAGCTCCTAAGCACAGATAAGCTTCCACAACATCCCAAAATACAACCCCCCCCCAAAGAAATATGAATCTTGCAGCTAAAACACTGGGAGTTTTCTGTAGCGAAGCACAGTAGCTGTACAGAGAGACCAGAGTTGTCTTCCACATGTACTGTCAGGACTTTTTACTTGAACTCAAATGGTATGTCAGTGCAAAGTCTGAAGGATAAGAAGGAAAAATCAAGAAGGCTCCGTACCTGCTGAAACGGCCTGTTTGATGTTCACCTCTCTGACTCACTTCTTGATGCAGTCCCCCAAAGCTAGACGCCTCCTTACCAAGTCAACACTTCTGAGACACCTAGAGAGAGCAAAAAGACGGGGGAAAGATTACATCCTTTGAGTCAAAAGGAATACATTTTGCATTTAAGAATAGATTTTTTTTAAAAAAAAACACTTTCACTGTAACTAGAGTGTGCATTTCGGGGAAAATCCTTCCCGAATATTGTCATTTTCTAACACCTCCCCCCACTCCAATCTGTTTTCTGGAAACTTTAATTTTATGTTGTGTGTGCAAGGGTGACACGCATGGGTCCTGGATCAGGGGTCGTACAGCCCCACGAATGTCCAAAGGCACTAGTAAGCCTGGGTGCAAGCGGCCCAATGCCTGTGCACCAAAACTCAGCACCCCAGGGGGGCCAGGGTGTTATCCCCCCTTACAACCAAGGGGCAATAAGCCAGCCTGATCCAGGGTCCATGCCACACGCAAAACACAGAGTTGTGACAGAGAACATGATAACGCATAACCATAACAAATGCAACAATGAAAATGAATATTCATGATAACGCATAACCATAACAAATGCAACAATGTCTTGCAGTGGCTCCGGTCCTTTCTGGAGGGCCGATCTCAGAAGGTGTTATTGGGAGACACCAGTTCAACCCCACAACCATTGTCTTGTGGGGTTCCTCAGGGTTCAATACTATCTCTCATGTTGTTTAACATCTACTTGAAGCCGCTGGGGGAGGTCATCCGGAATTTTGGAGTGTGGTGTCATCTGTACGCAGATGATGTCCAACTCTGTCACTCCTTCCCACCTACTACTAAGAAGGCTGTTCAGGTCCTGAACCGGTGCTTGGCCGCTGTGTCGGACTGAATGAGGGCGAACAAATTGAAATTGAATCCAGACAAGACAGAGGCACTCCTGGTCAGTCGAAAGGCTGAACAGAGCATAGGGTAACAGCCTGCGTTAGACGGGGTTACACTCCCCCTGAAGACGCAGGTTCGCAGTCTGGGAGTGATCCTGGACTCATCGCTGAGCCTGGAACCCCAGGTTTCGGCGGTGACCAGGGGAGCATTTGCACAGTTAAAACTTGTGCGCCAGCTGCGCCCGTACCTTGGGAAGTCTGACTTGGCCATGGTGGTCCGCGCTCTGGTTACATCCCGTATTGATTACTGCAACGCTCTCTATGTGGGGTTGCCTTTGAAGACTGTTCGGAAACTGGAACTAGTCCAATGGACAGCAGCCAGGTTGATAACAGGAGCGGCATTCAGAGAACGTACAACTCCTCTGTTGCGCCAGCTCCACTGGCTGCCAGTTTGCTACCGGGCACAATTCAAAGTGCTGGCTTTAGCCTTTAAAGCCCTAAACGGTTCGGGTCCAACTTACCTGTCCGAACGCATCTCTCCCTATGAACCATCGAGATGTTTAAGATCATCTGGAGAGGCCCTGCTCTCGGTCCCGCTCTTGCAGGCGCGACTGGCGGGACGAGAGACAGGGCCTTTTCAGTGGTGGCTCCTTGGCTTTGGAACGCCCTCCCTAAAGACATCAGATCAGCCCCCTCCCTCCTGACATTTTGCAAGAAAGTCAAGACCTGGCTATTTGAGCAGGCATTTCCTGATGAAATATAAGGCTTAATTAGATATATGGAATGACGACGATGAGGTGGAAACTGATTTCAACATGACGCTGAGACTGCAATTGTATGTTTTTTAATTGTTAATTTGTTATTATATGGTTTTAGGGGGGGTGTGCCTTTTTGCTGTGTTGTATTGAGGGCAGAGACTGCCTGTGTAAACCGTCCCGAGTCGCCTTTGGGCTGAGAGCGGTGGTATAGAAACGTGACAAATAAATAAATAAATAAACAATATATATATGAGAATATAAAATGGAACACTAACAAGCAATGAACGATGTAGGGAGGGTAGGAGGAAAAACCGAAACTGGCCCCTGCATGGTGCAGGTAAGTCCCGAGCAGCCTTAAATGAGCTGCCCGGGCGGAAGTGAGGGCCAGCCGGCTGATGACAGGGAGCAGGGCGGGGCCAGCCCCGTCATTGGCCGGCCAGCTTTGGTGGCGGGAAACCTTCCCGCCACCCCAGGGGCTTCTGGGAGGAAGAAGCCCCCTCCTGCTCCATAGGATGGCGACGAGGACAACCCTGCCCCGCAACCTGCTCGGCCGGTAAATCGGCCAAGCCAAGAATGGGCGATATGCCTTTTTGGGGGGTGACAGATTTTCGGGAGCGATTAGGCCATAGGCGGCAATGGGGAGGTTTCACAGGCTCCCCTTTCTGTCATTTTTAAGGCTAATGGGACAAAAGTGGCTACACTAAGAGGACACATTTACCACTGCAAGCCCCCCTACCCAAAGTTTCAGAACATTTGGGTCATCCCATCATTTTTAGTTATTTTTTAGTGTCATGAAATAAAATGTTCTTCAAAAAAAAAAAAAAACATGGTCCAGGAATGTGGGCTATAAAATAAACACAGATACATGGTGATAAATTTGGAAAATAAGTATGAATGAGATACATTGCTATACATATCAAGAAAACTGGATGAAATTGATATATATGTGGTATATGTTGCACTTCAGACAGGAAGTATCCCTCTAGTTCGCACACACATCAGACAGTCTTTGAAAAATATCACTAAACAACACAGAACCAATAAATTGAAATAAGCAATATAATGTATTATAGGGGTTACATGTCAACATTATACATTATATTGCTCATTTCAATTTATCGGTTCTGTGTTGTTTAGTGATACTACAGCAACCCTCCCCGTTGTGTTCTTATAGTCTTTGAAAATAGTCTTTTATTCACCCTATTCGAGGTCCCTCATGCGGGAGAGGTAAAGAGGCAAGAGGTGATGGATGGGGGGCAGCAGCACCATGCAGCAACAACGCCACCTTCGCCCTCCTTCGCCTCAAATATCGCGTGCACAGCTGAGAGGCGGCAGGAAGAGTTTTGCACTATCCCCGTCTCCAGCTGAGCTTCACATGCTGCCTTCACCCTCATTCGCCCCAAAAATTGCACGCAACTCAGCTGGAGTTGGGGCCAGCACAAAGCTCGCTCTGCCTGCTTTCAGCTGCGTGCGCCGCCTTCGCCCTCCTTTGCCTCAAATTCTGTGCATGCACCTGAGAGCTGGCATAGAGAGCTTGGCGCTGGCCTCGCCTCCAGCTGAGCTGCGCATGCGGAATTTGGGGTGAAGGAGGGTGAAGGCGCAGGTGAGCCAGATGGAATCACCGAAAGAGCCAGATATGGCTCGCGAGCCATAGGTTCCCGACCCTTGAACTAGAAGAATTTTCAGTCCTGTCATGGTTCCATTATCATAAAAACAGAAATGACACATTTTTGGTTTCCGAATGAATAACCCTGATGACATCTGTCTACAATTACGGACTTCAACAAAGTGGTTTGGGTCACTAGAAACTAGTTACCTTCCATCGTCAAAAGGAGAATATTTTGGTTGGTAAGTCTGTCAATGGAACCATGTTAGTAAGCAAGGCTGCACCATAAAACTTTTGCCACGAACATTTCATATTTTCTGCTTCTTTTCCCCCCGTAGCCTATTTTAATCTGTCAGGTGTGTGTGTGTGTGTGTGTGGGGGGGGGTGTCTGTGTGTGTGGAGAGATTGGAGTTCTATATTATGACCAACTGAGTAAACACTGTACAAAGACTTTTCAAGGACACTGTAGTTCTTAGTCAAAAGTTAATGTTTGTCTGATTATGGTGTGAGAGGATCTTGGAAATAGAGACTGTAGCTATAAAATAATATGTGTTCTATCAAGGACTATGGCTTTTAATGTCACCATTTGTGGGTACTGTTGCTGCTCATCTGTGAGCTACGGGAAGATACTAAATTGCAGCTAAAACATTTCTCTATCACGCAGAATGGTGTGAAATAAAAGTCAGTGACACCAGGAAACAACAACACACATTGTATCCTCAAATAGCAAAGCAAAGTCCCCATGAGACAGGGCATGTGGAGAGGATAAGATCTAATGCCATATACAGCCAGATCTTCATTCTTCATCTATGGATTCAACCACCCACAGCTTGACAATATTTTTTTTAAAATTAAAAAACAAAACAAAACAATTTTGCCATCTTGTATAAAAGGCAGGATTTTAGCACACCATTGTATATAATGGAACTTGAGCATCCACAGATTTTGGTATCCATTTGAGGCCTTGGAACCAAATCTCAGTCGATACCAAGAGTTCACTATATAACAGAAGGCAAGTTACAGACCTTTTGGTGACTTATAATGGTATAATGGAGGAGATACCAAAGTGGTAGATGTCTTGTCCATCATTGAATATTAGGGCAAAAAATATTTTGAGTTGAGGTTTGTAACACGCTTATACTATTATAGTAACTTAACATACTGCTTTGCAACAGCTGCAGAGCTGTTTGGGCTGGAAGTCAGCCTGAAGAAAACGGAAGTCCTCTACCAGCCCGCACCACAGGAAGAACACCATCATCCCCACATCAGCATAGGCACATCTGTGCTTAAGTCCATTCAGCAGTTCACCTACCTGGGAAGCATAATCTCTTCAAACACCAAGATTGATAAAGAGATAGATCACAGATTAGCAAAGGCATAGAGTGCATTTGGAAGGCTTCACAAAGAGTCTGGAGCAACAAGCACCTGAGGCAAAGCACCAAAATCAGTGTGTATAGAGCTATCGTACTGTCTATTCTTCTATATGGGTCTGAAACATGGATCACCTATCGCCAACACCTACGACACCTCGAACGCTTTCATCAGCGCTGTCTTCTCACAATCCTAAATATACACTGGACTATGTGACGAACGTTGCTGTCCTTAAGCAAGCAGGGATCACCAGCATTGAGGCCATGCTATTGAGAACACATCTGCGCTCGGCAGGGCACGTATCTAGGATGGAGGACAACCACCTCCCTGAGATACTACACTACGGTGAACTCGCCACGGGCCAGCGCAAGAAAGGTGCCCCAAAAAAGAGATATAAGGACTCCCTGAAACAACATCTCAGGCTTGGCCAGATTGATCACCAAAAATGGTCCACCCTGGCCTCACATCAGGAGGCATGGAGACGCACTATCCATAATGCTGCGGCCTCTTTCGAGAAGACAAGTCGAACGAGTCTCGAAGAGAAATGACAACGCAGAAAGAACCTCAACTTGGAAACAACATCACCCAAGGAGACTTTCTGGTGTGCTTTCTGCAACTGGACTTGCCTATCTCAGATTGGTCTTTTTAGTCATCAACGTGCTTGTAGAAATAATAATAATAATAATTTATTTATTTCTAACCCGCATCCATCTCCCCAAAGAGGACTCGGAGCGGCTTACTTGGGGCCGTGCCCAAACAACACAAGCGTGGATGAGTCCTTCCTAAGAATCTTCATTCACAAAGTAATTCCAGAGACAGAGAACTAAAATTACAAGTACACCAAAAAGGAATTAAATGCCCACTTGATAAGTTACAGTTACAATGTCTTAAATATGCAGAGGGGGAGAAAACTAATTGCAAACTACCAAGCAATTCAGAATAGTTACTTCCAAACTCTACTTCAAGGATAGCATGCACTACCTAAACGCAGAGCAGTGAGAGGTGTTTAAAAAGACCAAGGCTGTTTCCATTTTCATTGTGGGAATGCATCTCTTACTCAGTTAAGTCTCCGTTTTTAACAATTTTTGAAAGCTAAGATACTGGGAAGGTGGCGGAATAAAGTGTCTGATCAGAGTGCAATTGGTATCCCTGTAAAATTGCACTCTGTTATTTTCCGAAGTAGCATAAGGTTTATGGGATTTCCGTACTGGTTGCACACTGTTTATAGATTTCATTAGATGATTAATTCAACACCTTGAGCTATTGCAACATCTGATTCATTTGTGGCGTATTGATCTGGTATCTTTGGTGTATGCTGTGGTGCATTTTTTAGAATATTGATATTTTTCTGGCTTATGTCGTTAATAGATTTTGTAAACATAATAAAGAGATCTTGATACCTTGCTTAAATCTGATTCGGTTTTTTAAAAAACGTATTTGACCTTTTGGCAATGAATTAACATCCCGGGAATCTTGATTTTTTAATATAGATCAGCCAATGTGCAAATATTTTGTAGCTGTAAAGCTTAATTTCTTTTGTGCAGGCAAAATGATGCCAGGGAATATGGGGAAAGAACCACCCCATACTGATCATTCAGCGGTAGTGATAGACAACCTATGTCTGGCATACATTTTGCAAGTGAACCATAACGGTTTAAATTCAAGAAGCAGGCCCAGATTAACACCTTTTGTGCCCTAGGCCACACTTTGGAATTACGCAGAGAGAGAGAGAGAGAGAGCAAAAGAGAGAGAGCAAGAGAGAGAGAGCAAGAGAGAGAGAGCAAGAGCAAGAGAAAGAACAATAGAGCGAGAGCAAGAGAGCAAGAGAGCGAGAGAGCTCTCCAAAGGTGCACACAAGAGAGAGAGAGAGAGCAAGACCTTAAGAGAGAGAGGGCAAGAGAGAAAGAGAGCGAGAGAGAGAGAGTGTGTGTGTGAGAGAGCGAGAGAGAGTGAGCAAGAAAAAGAACAAGAGAACGAGAGCAAGAGAGCAAGAGCAAGAGAGCAAGAGCAAGAGCGAGTGTGTGTGTGTGTGAGAGAGAGATGTCCGCTTGGCGTGCGCTCCTGCAGAGCGAGGGAGGATTCAGGTTGGGCTTTTGTTCGGCTGCTCCCGAAGGCAGGAGAGCCAGACCCTGGCCTTGATCCTTCCCTCCCTCCCGCGGCTCCCTTTGGCCAAGCAGCCCGCCCCGGTTTGGTCCGAGAGCGCAGGAGCGAGCCTGGGTTGGTGTAGTCTCGTGCTGGGGACCTGGGAGAGGTCTACCCAAGCAATGCCCTTTCTCTCCCCTCTTCCTCCCTCCCTCTCTTCCTTCTTTACTTGCTTTCTTTCCTCCTAGTTGTCTCCTACTTCTCCTTCTTCCCTCCCTCCCACCGCCCACTCCCGGACTCTACTGCTCGGCTCTGGCTGCAGGAATTTACAGACGACTTCCCCGGGAACCAGGAGGTCAGGCCAGCTAGAGACCCGTGGGCAAATCAATGGATCAATGCGAGGGCCCCGCCGCAGCCCAGAGAGCGAGAGATATTGCTGGGAGAAGGAGTGAGGAGGGGCATGAGAAAGGGGGAAAGAGGGGCGCGGACCAGTTTTTTGTTTTTGTTTGTTTGGTCCGTGATCTGCGCCCCTCCTTCGAATGCGCCCCTAGGCCATGGCCTATGTTGGCCTTATGGGTAATCCGGCCATGTCAAGAAGGGGTTCGGTTCAGTTCATTTCCAGATCACACCAAATTATCCTCTGCCGAGCATACCAACCCTTTCCAAAAGAAGCACCTTCTCCCCAATATTCTGGTCACACCAACTGGGATTTTGTGCCAGCCTGCCAGCTGCAAAAGCAGTTGCAGGCTATAAAACAAGGGAAGGCTGGTAGATGTCTTCTCTGCTTGGGAAACTGAGGATCTATATGTTACTGTGCTAGTAGGCCATTTCACGGCACAACAAGTGCCACTTGTATGTAAAACTTTAAGTTGCAAAGGTTTGCACTGTTGTATTGTGTTTCTGCAAACCTGTTTAGTTTTGCAAAGGTTTGGTTGCACTGATTGACTCATTACAATTGTCAATCATTGTTAACAGAGCCCAATTAAGTTTGTTCCGTCCCTTTTCTAGAGACTTGGAAATCTAGCCATTTTTTTACAGAGCTTTCCTGGATCTCTCCAGAAGAGGACATATCTGAATGTTTGCCAGGGCCACCTTGGTCAAGCCATCTCTCAACACAAGACAAAGACTTTCCTTGGGTCTCATACAGAAAGCCCAACATACCGGACGGTTGGGCACCCAGAGGAAGGTCCCATACCTTCAATATAGGCCAGCTGGCTCGGGTCTCGAGTGTCCTTACCTCTTGAAAATAGTCCCAGCTGGAACTCAATTGTTCTCTCTCCAGGGGAGGAGGCAAATTTCTCTCCCAACCAAGCTGCACTTGGGTTGGAAAAGGTTAAAAGCTGACTTCTTGGGAGGTTTTTTTGTTTGTTTTGTTTTTGTTTTTAAAAAATCTGAATAGCATAGAGCAGTGTTTCCCAACCAATGTGCCGTGGCACACTAGTGTGCCGTGAGCGATCATCAGGTGTGCCATGGGAAATTGGAACCTCCAATACCCTTTCTTCCCCCTCCTGCCCACAGTGCTCTCTGGGTGTAGGTGAACTACAACTTCCACACTCAAGGTCAATTCCCAAGCAAGCCCTTTCAGTACTTTCTGTTGGTAATGAGAGTTCAATATGCCAAGTTTGGTTCAATTCAATTGTTGCAAGACTTCAGGATGCTCTTTGACTGTGGGTTAACTATAAATCCCAGGAACTGTAACTCCCAAATGTCAAGGTCTATTTTCCCCAAACTCCATCTGTGTTCACATTTGGGCATATTGAGTATTCATGCCAAGTTTGGTCCTGATCCAACATTGTTTCAGTCCACAGTGCTCTCTGGATATAGGTGAACTACAACTTCAAAACCCAAGGTCAATGCCCACCAAACTCTTATAGTATTTTCTCTTGGTTATGGGAGTTCTGTGTGGGAAGTTTGTGTCTTTCTGCCATTCCTGCCAGGATATCTATGTTGTGTTCATCGAAACAGGCCCAGGTTTCACACTGAGTGTATAAATACGTTTAAAAACATATTAACTATGTGCATTACTATGTTAGAGTGTCATTTTGTGTCATTTTGGTTGGTGGTGTGCCCCAGGATTTTGTAAATGTAAAAAATGTGCCGCGGCTCAAAACAAGTTGAAAAACACTGGACTAGACAACTTAAGTGGATCTGGGAGTATGAGGGAATATTGGTTTCCAGGGTTCGTCTTTGGTTCACATCCTCTAGCATCCTATTTTGATAGGAAAATGGTCAATGTTAGTAAAAGAAGTGGGATTCCCTACTCTTAGGCTTTTGCACAGATGTTCACATTGGCCTTAGTCAGTGTATATCTTTATTATAGGCATTTTCAGCTACTCACACTTTTTAAAATGTGAACATTTAAATTATTTTATCTGTTTAAAATAGATTGCCAGCCTTGCAGATGCATGAAAGATTGAGACAAGGTGCCTGTTATCCGGCAGCAAAATCTCAGAGGTGAAAAGTAGATACTTGAATTGAAGATCTCAGCTCCAACGTAATTTCTTTCCATTCCTAGTTCATAGTTTGCATTGTTTTTTTAAATTTTGGATAAATCTCCTCCAGCATAATTTACTCTATCAACCTTAGCCAGTACCGAACGGCACTTTCTGTATCCTCTTCCAAAAGGCCATTTCCATTACGTACAGATTTTGATAAATTAGAAATCATGTGTAGGAGCTTAAATGGGCTTCATGAACCCAGCAAAATTACTTTGATTATCAGTTTCTGTAAATCTGTTGGACTGCTGGATGTCATAGTTGCGCAGTTCAACTGGAAGCTTGGGAATGGTTCTAAACATCCGATTCCTACTTTTAAGGCATGAGAAAAAAGTTATGAAAATGAAAAGAAATCGGAAGGGATTCGTATGTATGGGACTTTCAAGTTTATACGATTCGCAGGGCCAATCCCGGAAGTGGACTTTCATTTCCGCACTCTCTGGGCCCAAAATTTCGTTAGATTAGTAAATATTTCGGATGCCCACCCAACAGGAAAATTTCCCCCTCCAAAATAGCTTTGCAGACATAACTCACAGTCAAATCGGGGCCTTTCCATGCTTGGAGCCTAATTAGAGTGAAAGGCCTCTTCCAGGAAGTGAAAAAGGAGCCGGAACCATAGAGAGATCCAGATCGGGACTCCTAGAGGGGCTGGAGGACTGATGAAAAAAGCGATTTAAACACCCAGGAAGGGGGTTTAGATAGAAGGACAGAGCAGAAGGACATAAGAACTGCTGAGAGAAGGGCAGCAGGAGTGAAAAGAGCACGGAGAGGAGAAGGAAGAGTTCAGAATCAAGAAAAGCCATAGAGTTCAAACGGAGGTCCTAGACTGCTATGGTAAAACTGAATGGGAAAAAGCTGGAGTGAGGAGAAATCTACAGATCAGCAAGGCCTGCACCAGAGGTGGGCACAACTATTTTATTTAATAATATTAATAATAATATATTAATGCATTATATCTCCCTGCAAAGAAACCCTGTCCTTTAATAATATTATTAATAATATTAATAATAATATATTAATGCATTATATCTCCCTGTAAGGAAACCAAGGGAAATGTTGCCCCTTGATTTGCCTGTGCTTAAAACAGTGTCAGTCCTGTTTCCCTGCTTTGCCTACTTTAGAACTACTAACAAATTTCGTTAGTAATTAAGTTACATTTTAGAAATTTTTGGATTTTTTTTGGTAAGTCTTTCTATTACTAATAAAAAAATCCCCCAATTAGATTTTCGATTCCCTATTTTTGGGTTCGAAACCATGCCTACTACTTATGTCCATTTTTGTCTCTCAGCTCCCAACCAAAATTCTGCCGCTCGACCGCATCTCAAGCTACAGCATGTTTCAAAAACTAGTTTTATGAGATCCAGCTCTCTCTTGCATTAAAAACCCTCTGGTATAAAGTGGTTACAAGACTGCAAAATAGGAAATGCCACATTGAAAAAGGGAAGACCTCAGAGAGCACTTAAAGGCAGTTTAATTACATTCATTATATACCAGTCAGGGGGGCAATTTACCATCCGGAATCATATGCTTTGCTCAGTAGAAAAAAAAACTAAACACATGCTTTGCCAATGATGATGTTTCCCAAGGATACAATCTGCCTGCAATCTTAGTTTGTTTAATGTACTTGTTCAGATACTCTGAATAAAATGCTGCTTGGAATGGAGGGTGTGAGCTCTGGAATACTTCTATTGTAGTATTAATCATGTTCATATTCCCCTTACTCCATTCTACGCAGGGCTGCCATAGGCATGTGCTTATTTTTTGTGAGGTAGGGCGGCTTGTCATAAGGCTTTCCCCTTGCCTAGTCACCCACCAGGCCCAGTACTTAATCCACTCACCAATACTGGCTATCAGCTCTAGTTAGTCATTTCTGTGTTTCTTCTGTACAGGGGCGGATTAAGCCGTTACGCCGATTACGCGCCCGCGTAAGGCGGCACGTACTCAGGGGCGCCAACATGGGCCGTCAGCGCCCATTCCGCTGTCTTTCTCCTCTGGTGCTCGGGGAGAACTACAAGTGTGTGCTGCCAGAGGAGAACGAGATGCGCTGGCTACGGCACCCCCGTGTCAGTCAGGCACAAGAGCCTGTATCCAGGCCTAGGAGATACTACCTTGTGATGCTGCTGACCTGAACGCTTATGATCTTCTAGTATATCGACGCAGGATTACCTGTTACTACAATACCCAGGAGAAGCATCCTAAAGCTGGAACGCCCGGAAGAAGCGTGTTTTCCACGTGAAACGGCAAACTACAGGACGTCTGCACTCGGACAGCCGTAGGCGTGTCTCCTGCCGCCCGACCCCTTGGTTGCGACACCCACTCCTCCACCTTTCCTGGGACCCGTGAATTTCAGGGTCCCCATTGACTGTACATTTTGAACTTCACGGCACTTTGAGCCCTATTGAACTTCCTAGTTGTTAGGCTCGCATTGCCTGCAATGTGCACTGGAATTTTCTACCTCGACAGAGCGTGGATGTAAATTATATTGCTTATTATGTGTAGATGCACCAATGCTATTAATGTGTTGATATTTATAAATTCTATGCGATGTTATTTATGGTATTAAGGCTTACAGTCCCAGATTGAATGAATACTTTGTCATTATTATCTCCAGTGTGTTTAGTGCTTTATATTCAGCCGTTTTCTTGTGAGTAGCCCCATTTCCATTTAGTGTTCTTCTCCTACAAGAGCCTGTTAGCCAGCGCGCATGCGCAGGCAGCCCCCATCCTTTTCCAAACATGAGCACATGCACGTGCCCCGCCCCTCGCACACAGTGTGCAGGCTGGGCGGGGCTTCCCCAAGGCCCCATGCAGCCCGTCCTGTCCACCTTCTTTGGCAGCGCTGCCAGGAGCTACCCCCGGAAGAGAGGACGTGCTGGAAGAAGGTCAGTGGGATCCGGGTGGACCTCTGCCAGGAGGGGTCGCGCCATGCCCGCTGGGGTGGCAGGAGCAGGCTAGGTTGGATGGCCCTTGGGGCCCCTCCCAACTCTAGAAGTCTAGCAACAACAGTAATAAGAATTATGTACAATTACTTCGAGGTGTGAAGAATTGGTACTGGAAGATGCCTTGACTAAGGCAGTGTTTCTCAACCTGGGGGTCGGGACCCCTGGGGGGGGGTCATGAGGGGGCATCTGAGGGGTCACCAAAGACCATCAGAAAACACAGTATTTTCTGTTGATCATGAGGGTTCTGTGTGGGAAGTTTGGCTCAATTCCATCATCACTGGGGTTCAGAATGCTCTTTGATTGTAGGTGAACTATAAATCCCAGCAACTACAACACCCAAATGACCAGGTCTATTTCCCCAAACTCCACCAGTGTTCACATTTGGGCATATCAAATGTTCATGACAAGTTTGCTCCAGATCCATCATTGTTTGTGTTCACAGTGCTCTCTGGATGTAGGTGAACTATAACTCCCAAACTCAAGGTCAATGCCCACCAAACCCTTCCAGGATTTTCTGTTGTTCATGGGAGTTCTGTGTGCCAAGTTTGGTTCAATTCCATCATTATTGGAGTTCAGAATGCTCTTTGATTGTAGGTGAATTATAAATCCCAGCAACTACAAATCCCAAATAACAAAATCAATCTCTATTCAAATTTGGACATACCGGGTATTTGTGCCAAATTTGGTCCAGTGAATGAAAATACATGCTGCATATCAGATATTTACATAGCGATTCATAACAGTAGCAAAATTACAGTTATAAAGTAGCAATGAAAATAATTCCATCCATAATGTTATGGTTGGGGGTCACTACAACATGAGGAGCCGTATTAAGGGGTCGTGGCATTGGGAAGGTTGAGAAACACTGGACTAAGGCCTAACGGGCACACCTTCCAACACGTTCACTCTGTAGAATCTCTGGTGGTTGAATGAGAGAAAAGATGGCTTCCTTTCCCAAGTCACCGGGGAAAGGGGAGGAGCAAGTTTGAATGGGTTCTATAAACCACTAGCTGAACCCGGCACGCGTTGCTGTGCCCTATTTAGGAGATGTGTGGAAGCGTGGGTATGTAAGGGTTTGAAATGATTTGGCAATGTGTTTTGTATATATGTGTATGTGTGTTTGTGTGTCTGTATGTATGTATATGTATGTATGTGTGTGTTTGTATGTGTGTGTGTCTGTGTCTGTTGGTGTGTGTATGTATGTATGTGTGTACATGTGTGTGTGTGTGTGTATGTATATGTGTTTTTGTATGTATGTGTATGTGTGTATGTATTTGTGTGTGTATGTGTATGTGTGTATGTATTTGTGTGTGTATGTGTATGAATGTGTGTGTATGTTTTGTGTGTGGCTGTGTATGTGTGTATGTATCTGTCTGTGTGTCTGTGTATGTATGGGTATGTGTGTGTTTATGTGTATGTATGTGTGTGTGTATGTACACTTCCCCCCTCTCTGTCTGATTCCCCCCTTTTCTCTCTCCCCTCCCCCCTCTCTCTGTTTCACTCCCCCCCTCTCTCCCCTCCTCTCTCTCGCTGTCTGATTCCCCCCTTCTCTTTGTTCGCCCCCACTTTCTCTGTGTCACTCCCCCCTCTCTCCCCCCCCTCTCTCAGGCCTCCCCTCTGTCTCTCTCATTCCCTCTCTGTCTCCCAATAAGGGGCGGGCTACGTACGACGCTGGCCATGCGCGGCAGGGCGGGAGGCAGGCCCGGAGATCGGCGATCCGCCCTCCGCCGTGCCCCGCGGTTGCAGCGGCCGCGCGTGAAGCAAGATAAGCCCGGGAGTTGTACGCGGCCCGCCCCTTTTTGGCTGTGCTGGGTGGCGTCAGGCCCCTTTCAGGAAGTCCCGCCTTTCGGACTACACTTCCCAGAAGGCCACTTCCGGTTTATGCGGAGGTTTCTGGGAAGTGTAGTGCGGCGCCCCAGAGCTGCTCTGGGACCAGGGACGTGCGGGCACGGGTGAGGATGGCGAGGCGGTTAGGGCGCCGCCGGTGTGGCTGCGAAGGTCCCGGTGAGTGGGGAGAGAGGGTGACAGGATGGGTTGGGAGGGGGGGGGGTCGGAGTGCGCCTGCGCGATTACTCTCCCTCTTTCCAGCGCTCGTGGCCAGCGCAGAACGGGAGGCAATGGGGGGTTTTGGGGGGCTGTTTTTTGGGGGTTGAAAGGTAGGGAGGTGGGTTTTTGTGCTATGTATGTACCTCGTGGTCTGGGGGAATGTGTTTCGTGGGATTTGTGTTAGTGGGGCGTATAGTTTGGCCGTGCATAACGGACAACCCACCACCACTCGATTTTTATATATATAGATAAGGACCAATGAATGCAGCTAAACCTTAAGTAAGCTGCAAACAGAATAGCAAAACCCCTTGAAAAACATGCAAACAGTTACATTACATTAATGCAAACCTTTGAACTCAAAATCTTTAAAGCAGGTGGCGCTTACCGCGCCATCACAGACTCCGTTGCAAAAGGAACCGGTATACAACGGGAAATTTGGCCCATCTGATGAGATCATAAGACACCCCCCTCTCTCTCTCTGAGTTCCATGCAAGATTTATGAGGACAGGCAATGTTTGGAAATGATTTTCTGTAGGAATTAATTCATTTTTAATCAGCCAAGCATAATGATTTGATATAAATGATCTTCCTGAACCAAGGTTAATCAGCGCTGAATAGGCCCTTTCCATTATGTTATTTAGAGAGGTATATTATAGAAATACTGTTACAGGCCTTATTTAATCATCTATTTGTTTCCCTGTGTACACAGTTTTTAATGGACTGCTCCAGATTTAATGCACGGAAGGTTTGTTTTTATTATTTGTCGTGGATTTAGTGCTGACAATAGGTGCAGGATTGATAGTCCTGGAAGTAGAAGCCATCTATTTCCTCATATTCTAGCCTTCCCTTAGCATTCTCAGCTAATGAAAACAAATGTTATGAAAATCCAGATTTAAAGGAGCCCTTTTTTCCTGTGACATTGCTGGTGTGATGAAATGGCTCAAGGTTTTTATTTACGCCATTAAAAATCCAAAACCTTGGACACGTTGGAGATACTATAATATTTGAACATGCTCTTCTCCTCCGAGAGAGAATTAAAATTTCCATCCTGATATGTAATATATAGAACAGGGCTGTCCAACTTCTACCGGCCCAGGGGCCTGAATTCTGGTCACTGATGACCTGGGGTCCGCCCTCTCCCCCGGTGCCCTCTCCCCTTATTTTAATTTAATATTAAATATATTTAATTCCATCCTCCCCTCTCCCCTTATTTTTATTTAATATTGAATATATTTAATTCCATCCTCCCCTATCCCCTTATTTTAATTTAATATTAAATATATTTAATTCCATCCTCCCATCTCCCCTTATTTTTATTTAATATTAAATATATTTAATTCCATCCTCCCCTATCCCCTTATTTTTATTTAATATTAAATATATTTAATTCCATCCTCCCATCTCCCCTTGACAGCGAAATCCCGTGTGGATTGCGTATTCTCGCGATATTTGCTCCAAACCCGGAAGTAGGTTTAAAAAATTTTTTATTTTATTTTTCATTTTTCATTTTTTATTAAACAGCTCAGGGGGCCGTAGGGAAGGGGCTGGTGGGCCGTATACGGCCCCCGGGCCGCCAGTTGGACAGCCCTGATATAGAACACTGAAGTACATAAATAATTCTAGTATCTGTTACAAACTTTAGATTTTAGAGCAGGGGTGGGCAATTATTTTTTCCAAGGGGCCACACGAGAGCCAAGAAATATTATGAAGGGCCGTACCTAAAGTCTGAACTACATTCTAATCTACATAATTTATTTATTTATTTACTATATTTACTATTTATTACACATCATTAATATTAACATATTAATATATCAAGAAATATTCATATATTATTCGTATTAATATCATAATTATTATAGTATATATATATAGACATTATAATATATTGAAAATATAATATAATATAACATTATATTATAATTATAAAATTATTATAAAATAATAATAAAAACCACTAAAATAAAATTAAATTAAATTCAAGAAGACAAGGTGCAAACTTAGATGGAATGGCCCAATGGACCCAGCCCAGAGGATGGCAAAGCGGACCCAGCCGCTGTCGTAGCAGAGGAAAGCAGAGTAGCAGGCGATTGGAGGCTGCAGGCCTCCGCCCGCTCTCGCCCCCAGCCGTTCCCCAGCTGATCGCCCTGCTATGGAGTGCCTGCCATACCTGGAGGCTATCCGGCCTGCATGGGGAGCAGTCGGCAATCTTAGGCGGCTGATCGCCGTGGTGACCTGGAAGACGATCAGCCGCCCCTGATCCGCTGCAGGCCCGAAGTGCCTCCAGGGATGGCAGGCACTCCAAAGCCGCCACTCCTCCGGCCTGTCTGCCGACACAGGCCCCACAGAGCCCGCGATGGGATGGTGGCAGGGCACCCCTTCCTCTTGGCCCGCCCCCGATGCCCTTCTCCCCAGGCCGGACAGAATTGGCTGCCAGGCCAGATCTGGCCTGCGGGCCGTAGGTTGCCCACACCTGTTTTAGAGGCTCACACGTACTGTTCCTTAGCCATGAGCCATGGCAGCTAATCTGGTGTTAAACTGTATTGATTCTGTAATGTAGATGTTCTCTTTGTAGACCATGGGTGGGCAATTGTAAGGGGCTCAAGTGACACATTGACAGGCTAGCCTTCTCATTTTACACTAGGCCTGGTTAGGTGTTTCGGAATGCTAAGAAAATCTGAATAAATTCAGAATTTATTCAATTTAGAAGCGTTTTGGAAGTGACTTAAGGAACCCGGAAGTGAATTTGCAAATTCAAAGCCGCCCTTGCCATTTTCAGAAACGAATCGGACTCGACTGATGCGGGAGGGAAAGAATCACCTTCCCAACTGGGTTAAACAGGGTTCCTGCCCTGCGTGGGATGAGTCCTTCCTGAATCTTTGTTCGAGAAGTAATGGCAGAGATACATGCAAGAATAGCAGTTGTTCTCTCTAGGCAGGGCCGTAGCCAGGATTTTGTTTCGGAGGGGGCTGAGTTTGGTTGGGGGGGCTGAGACTGGGTGGAAGAGGGTCTACCCTAGCAAACCTTTTGTATTGTTATCCCAATAACCCCATGAATGTGGGATATAATGAGCATGGTGATCAGATCATGATATGAATAAACATAACAGTTTAAATAATGTACCAGTAAGGCCTTTTCGCGGACCACCCTGAGAATTTCCGGGGGGCTGAAGCCCCCTTAGCCCCCCCCCCTGGCTACATGCCTGTCTCTAGGCCAGTATTTCCCAACCTTTTTTGAGCCGCGGCACACTTTTTAAATTTAAAAAATCCTGGGGCACACCACAAACCAAAATGACACAAACACTACTCACACCCGGGAAAGATCAGGAGGAGAAGGGGAGCCGGGGTGGCAGCAGGCGCGCGCCCCCATGGCCCCCACCTCACGCCAAAGCAAGCCCCCCCCTCGCGCGCTCACTTGCTCAGCCCCTCTGTTGCATGTTGGGTGGCCCGCAGGCAGGCAGGCGCATGCCGGGAAGGCCTCTGCGAACAGGCCCAGCTCCAGGCCCGCTTCTGCCGCCTCGCCCGCACGAATGGGCGCCGCCATCTTGCCAAGCCGGGGGCGGGGTCCTCGAGCGCCATTCACCTGGGCAGCGTGGCGGATGTGTCCCAGCCCCTTCCCCCTCTCCTCTGCCTCCTTCTCCTTTGTGCTGCGGGGGAGAGGGGAAAGGGGCTGGGACACATCTGCCACACCGTTCTGGCGCTTGGCTCAAGGAGGAAGGACGAAGAGGATTGGATCCCCTTCCCCCTCTCCCCACAGCACAAAGGAGGAGGCGGAGGAGGGGAAGGGGGTAGGACACATCCGCCATGCCGCCCACGTGAACGGCGCGCGGCTCAAGGAGGAAGGACGAAGAGGAACCGATCCTCTACGTCCTTCCTCCTTGAGCCAAGCGCCAGAACGGCGTGGTGGATGTGTCCCAGCCTCATCCCCCTCTCCTCTGCAGCACAGAGGAGGCAGAGGAGAGGGTGAAGGGCGTAGAACACATCCGCCATGCCGCCCAGGTGAACAGCGCTCGGCTCAAGGAGGAAGGACGACAAGGATTGGATCCTCTTCGTCCTTCCTCCTTGAGCCAAGCGCCGTTTACCTGTGCGGCGTGGCGGATGTGTCCTACCCCCTTCCCCCTCTCCTCCTCCTCCTTTGTGCTGTGGGGGAGAGGGGGAAAGGCTGGGACACATCCACCACGCCACCCACGTGAACGGTGCTCAGCTCACGGAGGCCGGATGACCCGGATTGGATCCTCTTCGTCCTTCCTCCTTGAGCCAAGCACCGTTCACCTGGGCGGCGTGGCGGATGTGTCCTACCCCCTTCCCCCTCTCCTCCTCCTACTTTGTGCTGTGGGGAGAGGGGGAAAGGGCTGGACACATCCGCCCACGCCACTCCACGTGAGCGGTGCTCAGCTCAAGGAGGAAGGATGACAAGGATTGATCCTCTTCGTCCTTCCTCCTTGAGCCAAGCGCCGTTCACCTGGGCGGCGTGGCGGATGTGTCCTACCCCCTTCCCCCTCTCCTCCTCCTCCTTTGTGCTGTGGGGGGAGAGGGGGAAAAGCTGGGACACATCCGCCACGCCACCCACGTGAACGGTGCTCAGCTCAAGGAGGAAGGATGACAAGGATTGGATCCTCTTCGTCCTTCCTCCTTGAGCCAAGCGCCGTTCACCTGGGCGGCGTGGCGGATGTGTCCTACCCCCTTCCCCCTCTCCTCCTCCTCCATTGTGCTGTGGGGGAGTGGGGGGAAAGGGCTGGGACACATCCGCCACGCCACCCACGTGAACGGTGCTCAGCTCAAGGAGGAAGGATGACAAGGATTGGATCCTCTTCGTCCTTCCTCCTTGAGCCAAGCACCGTTCACCTGGGCGGCGTGGCGGATGTGTCCTACCCCTTCCCCTCTCCTCCTCCTCCTTTTTGTGCTGTGGGGGAGAGGGGGAAAGGCTGGGACACATCCGCCACGTCGCCCACGTGAATGGCCCTTGGCTCAAGGAGGAAGGATGACAAGGACCCACTCCTCTTCATCATTTTCGAGCTGCCCACTTGCGCACCTCTCCACAAACAGATGGCAGCATGCAAAGGAGGAGAAGAGCACAAGCGGGCGGCTCCAAAATGACGCGGCATCATTTTGGAGCCGCCCATTAGGCTCCTCCTTTGCATGCTGACGTTTGTTTGTGGAGAGGAGCCCAATGGGCTGCTCCAAAATGACGCCACATCATTTTGGAGCCGCCCACTTGTGCACCTCTCCACAAACATAATAGCGACAAAAATAAAAGCGGCGGCAAAAGGAGGGGGAAAGGAAGGGGGGCAGAAAGCTTTTCTGGAGGCACAGCAAGAGCGCCACAACACAAGAGTGTAAGCAATAGTAGCAAATATTTAGTATTCAAAAGTGATAATACACATTCATCAACATCAAAATCACAATCTCATAATAACAAATTCATACAATATAACAAGCACACCCGCAGTGGGCTCCTACCCTATGCGACAATTATGCTTACACTCTTGTGTTGTGTTGCTTAGTAGCAACTCCCCCTCTTTGTTATACAGCAAGAGCTCCACCACGACACAGGAGTGAGCCGAGGCACACCGGTTGAAAAAGACTGCTCTAGGCCAGTGTTTCTCAACCAGTGTGCCGGGGCACACTAGTGTGCCGTGAGCGATCATCAGGTGTGCCGTGGGAAATTGGAACCTCCCGGGGACGGGGACGGGGGGACGGGACTAGTGTGTTGAAGTATAGAAACCCTAAGAAACCTACATTGATAAAGGCACAAAATTACAAACACCCCCCTCCCCACCCGTTGTCTACTTTGTCTCTCCCTCTCCATGCATTGGGAAGGCCCGCCTCCCTTTCCCCAAGTAGAGATCTCCTCTTGCCTCCTGGGGGTTCTGTGTGGGAAGTTTGGCCCAGTTCTATCATTGGTGGGGTTCAGAATGCTCTTTGATTGTAGGGGAACCATAAATCCCAGCAACTACAACTCCCAAATGTCAAGGTCTATTTCCCCTGAACTCCATCTGCGTTCATATTTGGGCATATTGAGTATTCATACCAAGTTTGGTCCTGATCCAACATTGTTTGAGTCCACAGTGCTCTCTGGATATAGGTGAACTACAACTCCAAAACTCAAAGTCAATGCCCACCAAACTCTTACAGCATTTTCTCTTGGTTATGGGAGCTCTGTGTGGGAAGATTGTGTCTTTCTGCCATTCTTGCCAGGATATCTATGTTGGGTTCATTGAAACAGGCCCAGGTTTCACACTGAGTGTATATATACATTTAAAAAAATATTAACTATATGTATGACTGTGTTAGAGTGTCATTTTGTGTCATTTTGGTTGGTGGTGTGCCCCAGGATTTTGCAAATGTAAAAAGTGTGCCGCGGCTCAAAAAAGGTTGGGAAACACTGCTCTAGGCCATGATTTGGAGATATAGACAGCCCTCCATTTCTCCTCAGCTTTGGTGAAGCTGATTAGGGTTTATGAGATTCACTGTCCAACTGCAACATTAAAAGTACTATATATTTAATAGCTATATATAAAAATGAGTACTGAAACAGAAATGTTCAAGACGGTTTCCCCACTTTTTCTGTCCTGTGCAAGTTAGATGCAAAAATGTAGTACATTTAGTTGCTATACCCTTTGTTTTTGAATGTTTCTCCAAAGACAACCACAAATTACTTTGAAATGCACATAAAAAACAAGGAGTTATTTAAATGAAAAGCAGACTCGGGCGGCTGTGCTTTTAAAGCACTGGTGGGTGGGTAATTTTCTACTAAGTAATTATTGGAATGCCACATTTAAAAACTGGCACATTTCAGATTAAACGCTCCTGTACAAACGATTCAAGGCCCACATAGTGTCACACCCGACTTTAAAATGTTAAAAGGCGAGGTGCAAAAATGCCAGTTCTTTGTAGGCACTTGTGATAAATATTCTATCTCGCACGTAACACCAAGCCTCAGAAGTTAAGGAAGGAAATTAGCCTCTTATAGAAAATGGGGAACGTTCTAGGTTTGTGTTCCTTGTTGTGTGAAGTGCAGGGCAAAAGAAATTTTAGGAGAGGTATTTAATAGGGATGCACTGGACCCAAACCAGCTGTCAAAATAGCTGCAAAACTCTAGCATACTCCAGATTTGCAGAAAACTCCGGAGTTTTCAGGAATTACTGCAATTTTGCTTAGTGTTGAATAAAGTCAGATAAAATACTAAATACTAGGCCTGTTTCCGATATTTGGATACATAGAATAGAATAGAATTTAATATTTGTTAATCGCCCTCCATCATAGATGCTCCGGGCGATTTACAACAACAGAACAACAACATATACAAAAAAACACAGAGGGAAGAACAAAAGGGTGGGGAGGGAGGGAGGGAGGAAATAGGGAAGTGTCCGCGGCAATGCCTTTAAGGCCCCATTCTGCCATCGAAAGGAGGCAGGCAGGGATGTCCCAATACCATTGCCGGTGCCAAGGCGCCGGTGGGGGGTTAAAACCCGCGCGCTCCCATATGGGAGTCTGGTTGCGGAGTCCCGGCCTGACCGCGCAGTGTCCTACACATCTTTATTGATCGTCCGGTGAGGCCCTCGGAGCTTCGACTGCTTGTAGCAGGAGCTCCAAAACGTCCTGGTGAAGAACGACTTCGGGGCCCTCTCCGTTCTGGACCCGTCAGCAAGGGGATCGATTCTACATGCAATTTTCGGATGTTTTTAATGCACTCCCAATATATGGAAGTACGTTGATGACACCCAGCTGATGCTGAGAATGGAGGGCAGGCCGGAGACCGTACTCAATTGTTTCCATCAATGCCTTGAAGCCGTGACGGGATGGCTGCGGGCTAGCCGGTTGAAGGTGAATCTATGGAAGACGCAGATCCTATGGCTGGGGCGCCCTGGGTTGAGTGGATGCCGGCTGCCTACCCTGGATGCCGAGCCTTTAAGCCCGTCGTCCTCCGTGAACAGCCTGGGGGTCCATTTGGACTCATTGCTATCGATGGAGCTGCAAATCTCCACGGTATGCAAGATGGCATTTTTCAATCTGCGACAGGCTAGGCGGTTGGCCCCCTACTTGTCCAGAGGCGATCTGGCTACGGTGATCCAGGCGACTGCCATCTCGAGGCTGGATTACTGTAATGCCCTCTACATTGGCCTTCCCTTGACAGCAATCTGGAAACTCAAGCTGGTGCAGAATGCTGCGGTTCGACTACTGGTGGGAGCATCGGTTCGAGAGCACATTACACTTATTCTCCAGCAACTGCACTGGCTTCCAATACAGTACCGGATTGTTTTCAAGGTGCTGGTATTGACCTTTAAGGCCTTGTGTGGTCTAGGGGCGGTGTACCTGAGGGACCGCCTCACCCCATATGTTCCCCCGAGATCACTGCGTTCGGAAGAACAGAACCTCCTAGTAGTCCCCTCGATCCAATCCTGTCGGCTGTCGACGACGCGATTGAGAGCCTTTTTTGTAGCAGCACCATCCTTATGGAACTCCATACTGGATGAAGTCTGCGCTACTAAAGAACTGGGCCCATTTCGGAGAGCTTGCAAGACAGCTCTATTCAGACAAACTTTCAATCTTGCTGCCTCTTGAGTTATCTGCTACTCTAGAACTGAATTGTAGAAGCTATGTAGATGCCTGTTTAAGTGTAGTTTGGGTTTATGTTTTAGTATTGTTGTATTAAATGAAATTGTGGTATGCTGTATGTTTTTATGTAAACCGCCCTGAGCCACTGGAAGGAACGGTATATAAGAACGAACAATAAATAAATAAATAAATAAAATAAATAAATAAAATGAAGCGATATCGTGCACAGCTTCCCAAACAGGAAGTGGCTTTGCCATTATGAAGCCTACTTCGCCATACTCGGTAAGGGCTCATATGTCAATGGCTGATGGCAATCTGGTTGTAAACACCCAGATTGGACTCAGGATAACACCCCTCCCCAGCAGATCTGGGGGAAAGCCTCGTTTCCCCAGATCTACTCAAGAGGGGTGTTATCCCGCTTCCAATCTGATTGTTTACACCCAGATTGGAAGCGGGAAAACACCCCTCCCCAGCAGATCTGGGGGAAACGAGGCCTTCCCTCCGGATCTGAAGTGCCCCGTCCAGATCTGGAGAGAAGGCGTGGGCTTCCCAACTGGGTTAAAACACCCACTTTGGAGTGGATGCTGTCATGTTTAAACTGGGTTAAACATGGCAGCATCCGTCATTGTTGAAGCCATTCCGAATTTCGGAATTAATTCCAAACTGATATCGATAATACTGCTTAAAACTTCGGATGTCTATCATGTACGAGGCATCAGCGCCCCCCTACATCCAAAGCGACTTTTGAAGCCATTTTTTCCATGATAAAACAGGCCTACTAAATACTAAAAATGCTGGATAGTTACTCGAAGTCCCTGTGGATCATAAATACTGCCAGCACCAGATTCAGAATGAGTGCAGATTTTCCCCTCCTGTATACACAGGGCCTTGGTATATAAAATAATCAATTTAGAACACTTAGAATGCTATCCCTATCAGATTCCAGGTCCTCAATTGCAAATCTGTGGTTAACTTCTGCTGGATGTTGATCGTAGAGTTGTGCCATAGGTCCTAGATATGCCTAGGATCTCGTCACATGGCGTGGAAGCATCAAAGCACGCTTTCTCATCAACACAGGAAGGCTCCCATGTTGTGCTGGCTTGAATAGAGCCAGCACACTTCTACAGCGGTTGGCCAATGCTTCCCCCATATGATGGGGGAAAGAATTGCAGTGCATGCTTGACGTCCACCGGGAATGTGGTGTAGCTGGCTGGGAGTCAGCTGCATAAGATCTCTACTGACCAGAAGGTCATGAGTTTGAGGCCTGCCCGGGTGGGGGTGAGCGCTCGACCATTTGTGTAGCTCGTTGTCGACCTTTGCAACCCGAAAGACAGTTGCATCTGTCAAGTAGGAAATTTAGGTACCACGTTGAGGAGGAGGCTAATTTAACTAATTTGTGAGGCCATAAATCTCCAGGAAGTGTGTAAAAGGAGTAAAGGAGTGCGACAGCTCCCCCTGGTGGCCAGAAGCTGGAATGTTAAATTGCCTCTGAGTATCTTGTCTTACTTGTTTGTATGTCAAAGGGCACTGAATGTTTGCCTGTATATGTGCATTGTGATTCGCCCTGAGTCTCCTGGGAGGTGAGAAGGGCGGAATATAAATGATGTAAATAAATAAATAAATAAATAAATAAACAAATAAACAAAATTTAACCATGCTTGCTGGTGAAACGGCATGAGGGTGTGTGTGTGATAAGGTCCCTAGAGAGAATATGGAAGTTGGCCATAGAGCCACGTTAATTCACATAAATATTCCTAGATAAATGCTATCTCGGGTTTAGAAATTCATTTTTAATTTAATTTTAATTTTCTTTACTTGTAAAGGTCTTATGTGCTTAACAACAAACAAACCAAACTACGCAGGAAGGTATAAAAACTGTAGCACAATTAGCAAAATATATCAATTTTATGTTCTGCTATGCCAAACATGAAAAGTGGACATGCGAAGTGTTCCTGCAACAAACAGATAATATCCTACCATATATAATTAGTAAACCCGCAAAGCATACAATATAGAGTAAATACGTAATCATCAAAATACATAACACTATTGTAGCCAGGTAAGTCCCCAATAAATCAATTGTCTATATGTCACACAATCGAAATAGGCCAAGATGCCTCACCAGCACCCAACCAGGCTGCTGAAATAAGAGTTGGCAGCCACAATGCTGCCCCAGGATCAATGATACAAACCCCCATATCTTCCATGGGAGTGGTGTGTCTGCCTGCTGAAATGCAAAAATTGGGTAGCAGACAGTTATATTTATTAATTTATTTATTCGACTTCTTAGATGCCACTCCCAAGTGGCTCGGGGCGGCTTACAATCCAGGAGAAGTAAACAACAATGAACATTAAGCACTAAAAACACAAAGTGGTAACATTAAAATATTACATTAAAAACAGCAGTACTAACTAATCCAACATATGTGGCTAGACTGACTCAATCTTAAAATCTTGCCAAAATAGCCAGGTTTTACATGCTTTTCGGAAGGTCAGAAGGTCGCGGAGTGACCTGACCTCCAGCGGCAAGGAATCCCAGAGCGTAGGGGCAATGATGGAAAATGCCCTTCTTCTCGTCGACGTAAGACGATAGGCTTTGGCGCTCGGGATGAGGAGTAGGTCTTGGTCCTCGGATCTCAGTGATCTCGTGGGACAGTATGCGGTAAGGCGGTCCCTCAGGTAGACTGGCCCCAGACCATACAAGGCCTTGAAGGTCAGAACCAACACTTTGAAGGTGATCCGGAATTCAATAGGCAGCCAGTGCAGTTCCTGCTATACAGGTGTAATGCGGTGGCCCACAGGTGTGTCTGTGAGCACACGGGCTGCAGCGTTCTGCACTAGCTTAAGTTTCCAGGTCACCGACAGAGGTAGGCCAATGTAGAGAGCATTACAGTAGTCTAATCTTGAGATGACCGTCGCTTGGATCACCGTGGCCAGGTCGCGTCGGGACAGGTAGGGGGCCAGCCTCCGAGCCTGGTGAAGATGGAAGAATGCAGCTTGGCTAACCATGGAGACCTGAGTCTCCATGGAGAGCCGAGTGTCCAAATGGACTCCGAGGCTTTTTACTGAAGGCGACGGGCAAAGTCAGGAGCTGGAGACCCCCAATGCCCGGGCAACCTAGCCAAAGGATCTCCGTCTTCGCTGGATTCGCCTTCAACCTACTGGCTCGCAGCCATCCAGTAACGGCTTCAAGGCAAAGATGGAAATTATCGGGTACCGAGTCGGGCTGGCCCTCCATCCTCAGAATAAGCTGAGTGTCATCAGCGTACTGATGACACTCGAGTCCAAAGCTGCGCATCAGCTGGGCAAGTGGTTGCATGTACTGTAGATGTTAAACAACAGAGGGGAAAGGATGGCCCCCTGGGGAACCCTACAAATTAGTGGGGAGACCCCGGAGACCACCTCGCCCCTCCTCACTCGCTGTGTCCTGTTCTGGAGTAAGGAGAACAGCCAGTTTAGAGACGTCCCCCTTACCCCGGCCCTTGCAAGGCGGTGGGTCAACAGATTCTAATCGACAGTATCAAACACTGCTGTGAGGTCCAATAACACGAGCAGCGCCGATCCGCCTTGATAAAGGTGGCAGCACAGCTGCTCTGTGATGGAGACCAGGACCGTCTTGGTCCCATGCCCCAAACGGAAGCCGGACTGGAAGGGGTCTAGCCAAGTTGCGTCATCTAGGAAAGCCTGCAGCTGCTCCATTGCCAACCTTTCAACCACCTTGCCCAGATACGATAAATTCGACACTGGGCGGCAGTTGGAAGGGACCGCCGGGTCTAAACACGGCTTCTTCAGCAATGGAGTAACCACTGCCTCTTTTAAACCCTCTGGGAACGCTCCTTGCACAAGGGAGGTGTTTTTTTTATTAAAAAAATGCGTCTTTATTAGTTTTTCATTAAAAGACATAGACAAATTTACAAACAACAAAAAAGAACAAAAGAAACAACGGTTGCTGAGTGAGCAAGAGTTGCTCGAAAAGGAGAAGAAAGGAAACTACCTAAGAGAGGTAAGTGTGTGTGAGAAGTTGTGAAAAGAAATGAGTGGAGAACAGGAATTTTATCATACTGTCTTGTCTCCCTTCTCGCCTTGCCTTGCTGAAAGTCCCCAAAAACTGCCTGTATAGAGAAAGAGAAGAGCATGGCATCACATTTAGTCTAGAATCAGGTCCACATTATACTCCTTTCTACAGTATTGGCGTACCGCCCCCCAGTCTGATTTTTCCATCTTGGTTTTATTTTTGGATCTTAATTTCTCGGTTAACCGTTCTAGTTGAATTGTTTCCACTACCTTTATAAACCATTCCTCTTTGGTCGGGACTAAATTAGATTTCCAGTTCTTTGCTAGAAGAATCCTGGCCGCTGTAATTCCTATTAAGATTATCTTTTTCTCCATCATTGGTACAGTCTCATCTAGGATTCCTAGCAGAAAGATCTCTGGTTTTCTCTCGAGTGTACATGTTACCATTTTCTGCAGTTCCTTTTTTATCATTCCCCAATATTTGACCGATTCGAACAGGTCCACCATAGGTGGAAGAATGTGCCGTTTTTGTTACCGCACTTCCAACATTTAGGGTCAGAGGTTTTGTATATCCTGGATAGCTTCTCTGGGGATAGATGCCAACGATATATCATCTTCACCCAGTTTTCTCTAAACGAGTTGCTTAGGGACTTCTGGACTATATTGCACCATATGTTCTGCCAGGTCTTAGGTTTTATCTTAAAACCCACGTTCCTAGACCATTCCTCCATGTAACTCCTTTTCTGACTGTTGGCTGTGTCTAGCTGAAGTAATGTTTTGTATATCTTACCTAGAGGCTTCACTTCCTCTTTCAATATTTTATTTTCTAATTCAATTTCTTCCATTATGAATTCCCTTTTTTTGTCCTCCTTGAATTTTTCCCTCAGCTGTAGGAAGGGGAACCAGTCCACCTGAAATCCCCTTCCTCGAGCTCTTCTTTTCGATTTTAATTAGTAGGCTACCCATTCCACTTTAACGATGTACCGTATGTTAACCAGTTCTTGTTTTCTAGTTCTCTGATTCTAAATGCCTCATTTACTGAGGCCCAGAGTGGGATTTTTTGCCTGTACATCACCTTAGAGTACTTCTGCCAGATCTTCCACAGTGATTTTCTTAGGAAGTGATTGTTAAAAGCTGCATCTGTTTTTTTCTTGTCGTATAACATATACCCATGAAAGCCATATTTCAAATCGTGACCCTCCAGATTTAAAAGTTTTTGGTTTTTAAGTTGAATCCATTCTTTGACCCATGTCAGTCCACTTGCCTCGTGGTAAAGTTGGAGGTTAGGGACACCTAACCCTCCTCTTTCTGGGGAGTCCTGTAGGGTTTTCATTTTAACTCTGGGTTTTCTCCCTCCCCAAATAAATTTAGTGATGTCTCTCGTCCAATTCTTGAAAGTCTTATCATGTTGGATAATCGGTATGGCCATGAACAGGAAGTTTATTCTTGGTAGGGTCATCATTTTTAGGGTCGCAATTCTCCACATAAATGAGAGGTTTAGTTTGTGCCACCTCTCTAAGTCTTTCTTAACTTGTGTCCAGAGTTCTATATAGTTATTCTTGAAAAGTTTTGAGTTTTTGGGGTTATATTTATGCCTAGGTATTTGACTTTATCCTGGACTTTCATTCCTGATATTGTTTGGAGAGGGTTTGTTTTTAGCCTCTGACAAATTCTTGGTTAGAATATTGGTCTTTCCTCTGTTTATTTTAAAGCCCGCTATCCTACCATACTCTTCTATTTTCTGTATCCATGCCGTTATTGATTCTACCGGGTTTTCTATTATAAGTACAACATCATCGGCAAAGGCCTTGACCTTGATGTTATCGCCCTTAATTCGTAAACCTCTTAGCCCCTCGTCAGTCCCTTATCTTATATTTAGTAGAACCTCTAGTGCCATGATGAAAGGAGGGTGAGAGAGGGAGCCCTAATCTCACCCCTTTAGAGATTTCTACCTCCCCCGATCTTTTTTGGTTGACAGTGATTCTCGCTTTTTGGGTCCCGTATATGGCCTGAACCGCGTTTTTGATTTGGAACCCTATATCCACCTCTTCAAGTAACATCCTTAGATAGGTCCAGTTAACCCTATCGAATGCCTTCTCGGCGTCAACGAACATCAGGCCCATCTCCCTATCATTATTCTTTTCATAGTATTCTATTATATCAATTATATATATAATATTAGTTTTAATTTGTCTTTTTGGTAGAAACCCATTTTGATCTTCTTTGATCCAATTGTTTAGAAAGGTTTTAAATCTATCAGCCAAAATTGATGTAAAATTTTTATAATCGAAGTTTAATAGGGAGATGGGCCTGTAGCTCGCTGGGTCTTCTAAGTCTTTCCCTGGTTTCTTTAGCAGAGTTATGTTCGACTCCCTCCATGTCTCCGGAATTGTGCCGTACTGTAGGATTTCATTAAATAACTTCTCCAGTATCTCTGCCAGTTCACCTTGGAATTCTTTATAATATTCAGCTGTGAACCCGTCGGGTCCTGCCGCTTTGTTTCTCTTCAAGCGTTTTATTGTTTGGAGTATTTCCTCTCGAGTAATTTTCCTGTTCAGTTCCTCCCTTTCTTTGTCTGATATCTTCTCTAACCCGCAATCACCTATATATTTGCTGATGTCATTTTCATCTATTTCTTCTTTCTTATATAGTTCCCCATAAAATTTGGCTATTACCTCCCTTATTTCCTCATCACCTGTAAATACCCTCTGTCCTAGTTTGATTCTTTTTATTATGTTTTTTTCCTTCTTCTCCCTCAGTTGTTGTGCTAGGAATCTTCCCGTCTTATTTGCCGATTCAAAATGTTTTTGTTTAAGGTATTTCAGATTTTTTTCCATTTTTTTTAGGTCTAGGAGTTCTAACTGTTTTCTATAGAGGTTTATCTCTTTCCTTTTTTTCTCACTTTTGGGATTTCTTTTGAGTTCTTTTTCTGCCTCTTCTAGTTTTCCCTTTATTTCTGTAATTTCCTTCTCTCTCATTCTCTTCTTGAATGCTTGTTTTTTTTAAGGTCGATCCTTGACCACGACTTATGGCGGTCTGAAAAAAAAAGTAAAGTCTTTTTCATTTTGATGTTTTTCCCTCCAGATGTCTTTCAATCTAAAACTTTCCTGGAAATCCCAGAAACTTTTGGGCAGCTTCCCACTTTGATTCCCTCTAGTGCTTTTCCCTGTGTTCCTGTCAATTTTTGGTTCCATAACCCCGTTCAGGTCCCCCATTAATATACATTCATCAAAAGCCACATTTGACATAGTCTTCCCCAATTTCTGAAAAAAATTTGATTTACAACCGTTCGGTGCATACACATTACACAACAGAATACACTCATGTTCCCGTTGGATTGTAACCCCTATATATCTCCCCTCTCTATCCGCAAAGGCAGGTTCGGCTTTAGCAACGGATCCACATATAAAACCACTCCTTTTTTCTTCTCTCCTGCTGCTGCGATAAATTCTAACCCCAATTTTTCATTTTTGAGATATTTCACATCGTCTTTCTTAATGTGAGTTTCTTGTAACCCAATTATATTTGCTTTTTCTTTCTTTAAATTGTGAAAACCCTTCTCCTCTTATTCCCGCTGTTCAACCCGTTGATATTCCATGATATGCACCTTAAATCCATTTACTCAGCCCCTGAAATTGGGTCTTCTTGGTTTCCTAATGGGTTAGAGTCCTCCTCCAGGTCCTCTGGATCTGGGTCTACTTCGGATTCAGAATCGTCTGCCCTTTCTTCCATCGTCTCGCCTTCCTCCTTCCCTTCTTCATCTATCGCTGCTCCTTTTAGGGGTAGGTGAATTCTTTCATCAAGGTATCCTCTCGGCGTTTCCTTCTGGTTTCCTTGGTTTTGGGGATCTCTCCCTAGATCCTCTTCAAATTTTCTTAGGAATTCTTGTGCTTTTAGTACCGTAGTCAACCAAAAGTTCCTTCCTCTATAGGACACCATGATGCCCTCTCTTTTCTCCCATCTAAACCTGACATTGTGTTTCTTGAGGACGTTGGTGATAAAGTAGTAATCCCCTCTTTTCTGAAGGACTGACATTCGGATTTCCTTTAAGATAGTAATTTTCTTGCCTTTGAAGGTGGTCGGTCTCCTGTTGCACCACCTTAAAATTTCATCTCTGAGACATTTGAGGGTAAGATTTACAATGACGTCTCTGGGTAGATTGTTTCTCTTGGTAAAATTTGAGGGAACCCTGAAGACCCTATCGATCTTTCCATGTAAGGTTTCTTCTGGTCTGTCCAGAATTTTAGCTGTTATTGTTTGGATGATCTCATTTAATCTCTCTTCTTCCCCCTCCTCTATTCCTCTATAACGGAGTTGGTGTTCTTTCTGGTGTATCTCCATCGTGGTCAACTTATATTCCAAGTCTTGGGTCTTCATCTCTAGCTCTTTAATCTTTTCTAGGTGACCTCTTTGTCTGAGCTTCAATTCATTATTTTCATTTTTTAGGCCTGAGATTTGGAGGTTCATGTCCACCATTTTTTTGTTCATCTCCTGCATGCCTTTTTTCATTTCTCTTAGATCACCCTTCAGCTCACTTTTCAAGTCTTTCATTTCTCCCTTCTGTTCTTCCCTCATTCTCCTTCTTTCCTCGTCTCCGTTTCTGATTGCTGCTCTGGCCTCTTGAATTTCTGATAAGATTTCTCTCAATCCAATCTCCCCGGCTCCAGATGGTCTTCTCACTGTCTCCATCCTCCTATCTCTCTCTTTGTCTTTGGCCCTGGTGCTCATAATTATCATTCCTTGTTTACCTTGCAGGCTTACTGGTTGCGCTTCCCCTTCCTCCCTCTGACCTTTGGGTTCCGTAGTTCTGCGGGCTTTCTCAATGTCCTGAGCGTCCTCCTTGCATCTTACCCTTTCCCTCCTTTCCCTCCTTTCCCTCCTGTCCAGGCACCTGCTAGCCCGGTGTATTGCCCTTTGCCCTTTACCTTACTTTCGCCGGGACTTTGCTGTTGCCTTGCTTGGCTGTGTCAAATCCCCTTCTATGCCTTCTCTCCTTCTCCCCTTGGTGGGGACCTGGGAGGTTCCTGGGAGGTTACTTTGCGACTTGCGTCTTTTATCTGTGGCTGGGGTCGTTCCTTTCACATTTCTTTCGCTGTTTCTCCCTCTGTTCTGCTTTCCGGCAATTTCAAGTTGGATCTTCGCCCTTTGTGTCCGTGTGTGTGTCTCCTCCCTTTCTGTCTTCCCTGCGTTCCGTCTCTTCCTCCCAGAATGCCTTTCGAACTCGCCGGCTCCGCCTACTTCCGCCCCTAGGTGCTCTCACTTGCCGCCGCCATGTTCCTCCCGAGAACCACAGGGGCACCGAATCTCCAGCTAGATTTCCAGGTTTTCTTTCCCCCTTACTCTTGCCCCACTGCACTTTGTGCCGTCTATTTTCCGCCCGGGGGGGGGGGGCGTTTCTTCTCGGGTGCTGAGAGCTGCTGAGAAAGCTTGCTTTCCTCCCTCTCCTGTTTCAGTGTTTCCTGAGTTGGCTCTTGTTTCTTACCGCTGACAAGGACGAGCCGGCGTTAGGGCTTCTCGCATTCCTTCCTCCAAAGGGTGCACGTGTAAACGAAGTCCGCAGGGGCGAGTTTTCCCTCGGCTCTCGCCGGGCTAGCTCAACTGGGATCCCTCAGGTCCTCTTCCGCTCCCTCCCGATCCGGCCAGGTCCCTTGAGGGGCCCCCGCTCTGATCGAGATGGGAGGCTAGCTGGACCCTGGACCTTCTGCCTCTCTTTGCTTCCAGGCACAGGCGGGGCCGATGCCCCGATCCCAGTTTTGGAGCTCCAACACCAGGAGACCTTCCTATGTTGCAGCACTCGCCTCCATAGCGGAACCGGAAGTCTTGCACAAGGGAGGTGTTGATAACATTCACCAGAGGGTCACGTAACCCCTCCAGGCTGGCTTTCACCAGCCAGGAAGGGCACGGATCAAGGGAGCATGTGGTAGGTCGAATTGCAAGATAGTTAGGTATCTAGAATCCACTGCCTGTCTGTAGACTCCTGAAAGGCAGCTGGCTACATAGCCACAGGGATGCCTGGTATTTGGGGGACTGAATATCCCAGAGGCGCAGTTGGAAAACACTGACATTCTTGCGAGAACCTCCTCTGTACCTTGCGTCACTGTGTCACTCCAGGAACACATCAACAGCTCTTAGTGCAGTGTTTCCCAACCAGTGTGCCGGGGCACACTAGTGTGCCGTGAGCGATCATCAGGTGTGCCGTGGGAAATTGGAACCTCCGGGGGTGGGGGGGTGAAGGGTAGAGAGTCTAGTGTGTTAAAGTATAAAAACCCTAAGAAACCTACCTCAATAAAGGCACAAAATTACAAACAACCCCCCTCCCCACCCGTTGTCTACTGGGTCTCTCCCACTCCATGCATTGGGAAGGCCCACCTCCCTTTCCCCAAGTAGAGACCTCCTCTTGCCTCCTGGGGGTTCTGTGTGGGAAGTTTGGCCCAGTTCTATCATTGGTGGGGTTCAGAATGCTCTTTGGTTGTAGGGGAACTATAAATCCCAGCAACTACAACTCCCAAATGTCAAGGTCTATTTCCCCTGAACTCCATCTGTGTTCATATTTGGGCATATTGAGTATTCATGCCAAGTTTGGTCCTGATCCAACATTGTTTGAGTCCACAGTGCTCTCTGGATATAGGTGAACTACAACTCCAAAACTCAAGGTCAATGTCCACCAAACTCTTATAGTTTGTGTCTTTCTGCCATTCCTGCCAGGATATTTATGTTGAGTTCATCGAAACAGGCCCAGGTTTCACACTGAGTGTATAAATACATTTTTAAAACATATTAACTATATGTATTACTGTGTTAAGAGTGTCATTTTGTGTCATTTTGGTTGGTGGTGTGCCCCAGGATTTTGCAAATGTAAAAAGTGTGCCACGGCTCAAAAAAGGTTGGGAAAACACTGGCTTAGCGACGCGCTGAACATTCGTGCATATCCCTAAATATGCTTAACCCCAGTGAATGTAGAGTGGCGACAGTTGAAGCATTTCTGTTGCTACAGAAAGAAAATGGAAGACACATACCCTGTTCTCACTAGGAAGTTGTTTGTAAATGTAATGTGTGCAGTTTGGTGAAGCAGTCGTGTTATTTTATAAATCATCACGCACATATCTAACCTTTATCACTGAGCGTCTCTAGGGTCTGAACTGAGCCCACACATACATGCTAACCAGGGGATGATGAAAAAATGCCTGCCTTTGCAACATCCGGAGACTGTCAGCATTACACGAATATTTATGGGCAGCCCTCCTTCCAGTCTACCTGATAAAACTGGCAAAGAGATGCTTCTGCACAAGCTCCATTTATAGGAATATCCCAATTTCAGTTCAATTGGGCACGTGCCCGGGAGAAACCTCTGGAGAGCTATGCCCATTTTCTGTCTCTTTCTGCCTCATTCAGGTCATTTTCTTTTTCAATATAACACCCTTTCCTTTTGGTTCTTTGTAAAGTGTTATAAATAGGCTGATAGCCCTCAACTGAATGGTGCACGGTCTATTTATTATTTATTTATTTGTCATGTTTCTATACCGCCCCTCTCAGCCCGAAGGCGACTCGGGACGGTTTACACAGGCAGTCTCTGCCCTCAATACAACACAGCAACAAGGCAACCCCCCCCCCAAACCATATAATAACAAATTAACAATTAAAAACATACAATTGCAGTCTCAGCGTCATGTCGAAATCAGTTTCCGTCGCATCGTCGTCATTCCATATATCTAATTAAGCCTTATATTTCATCAGGAAATGCCTGCTCAAATAGCCAAGTCTTGACTTTCTTGCAAAATGTCAGGAGGGAGGGGGCCGATCTGATGTCTCTAGGGAGAGCGTTCCAAAGCCGAGGCCACCGCTGAAAGGCCCTGTCTCTCGTCCCCGCCAGTCGCGCCTGCGAAGAAGGCGGGACCGAGAGCAAGGCCTCTCCAGATGATCTTAAACATCTCGATGGTTTATAGGGAGAGATGCGTTCGGACAGGTAAGTTGGACCAGAACCATTTAGGGCTTTAAAGGCTAAAGCCAGTACTTTGAATTGTGCCCGGTAGCAAACTGGCAGCCAGTGGAGCTGGCACAACAGAGGAGTTGTACGCTCTCTGAATGCCGCTCCTGTTATCAACCTGGCTGCTGTCCGTTGGACGAGTTGCAGCTTCCAAACAGTCTTCAAAGGCAACCCCACATAGAGAGCGTTGCAGTAATCAATACGGGATGTAACCAGAGCGTGGACCACCGTGGCCAAGTCAGACTTTCCAAGGTACGGGCGCAGCTGGCGCACAAGTTTTAAAGTGCAAATGCTCCCCTGGTCACCGCCGAAACCTGGGGTTCCAGGCACAGCGATGAGTCCAGGATCACACCCAAACTGCGAACCTGCGTCTTCAGGGGGAGTGTAACCCCGTCTAACACAGGCTGTAACCCTATGCCCTGTTCAGCCTTTCGACTGACCAGGAGTGCCTCTGTCTTGTCGGGATTCAATTTCAATTTTTTTCACCCTCATTCAGTCCGACACAACGGCCAAGCACCGGTTCAGGACCTCAACAGCCTCCTTAGTAGCAGGTGGGAAGGAGTGACAGAGTTGGACATCATCTGCGTACCGATGACACCGCACTCCGAAACTCCGGATGACCTCCCCCAGCGGCTTCATGTAGATGTTAAACAACATGGGAGATAGTATTGAACCCTGAGGAACCCCACACTATCTATCAGTCACTATTAGTCCTGAAGGAGGATAACTGGAAGCTCCATGCATTCATGTAGGCAGGCAGTACCCTTGTGGATATCTGGATGGCTGGAGAACAAATAGTAATGGAGAATGCACAAAGGAAGCCACCTCCACTCCCACACATTGCCCGAGAGCTATTCACTAGGCATGGTTATGTCCAAATTAAATTTATTTGAAATTCGTCATTTTTCTTATTTAAAATTATTTCCTTACTTTATCGACCCTCAGGCCCTAACCCGGAAGTATAATTTCTTTACCGAACCCGGGGTCGCCATTTTTCTAAAGATCACGTATTACGTCGTTTTGTTCCCCTCCTCGCGAGAGGAGCCTGGGTCCCAGGTGTTTTGGCCTACAACTCAATTTGTTTGGATACGCCAGTGGCTGCGTCCACTATGATACCCAATTTATGATTTATGATTGAACAGTGATTCACCGGACCAGTGGAATAGCTCTCTATATGTGGATATTAATACCTATCGGGTCCAGATGAAGCCTCATTAGGCGAAACGGCGAGGCCTTACTTTGACCGTCGACCCGCACCCTTCCTTTCTATCCCGGATTATAGACGCGTATCTGGATTATCCGCATTTATTGAAATAATATTTTGGGATTTTGGGATTGGAAGCTGGATCTTTTTCTACCTACCTAGCATATCCACTCTGATTCCACTTAAATTTTGTGATTATGAATAAATAATTGAACTTGCATATTACGAAGACGTTCCCTGACTTCTTATATTTACTTTTGAGGAGAACACCCCACCCTTACTTGGGTTTTGGCCTACAACTCCCAGAAATCCCAGCCAGTTTACCAGCTGTTAGGATTTCTGGGAGTTGAAGACCAAAACATCCCCCTCCTTCCTTGGATTGGAGGAGGGGACGCGAATCGCTTCCCCTCCTCCCTCCTGCCCTTGCCAATAACCCGGAGTATTGGCAAGGGCAAGAGGAGGAGGGGACGGGAATCCCCCTTGTCCCGGTTTATTGCCAGGGGAGGGGGGGTTGCCTGCCCTCCTCCTCCCCTGGATGGGAATAAATCACTTTATTCCCATCCAGGAAAGGAGGAGGGCAGGCAAACCCCCTCCTTCCCCCCCCCCCCCCCCGGATGGGAAAAATGCGATTTATTTCCATCCAGAGGAGCAGGAGGGGGGTGCTCCTCCAATCTTGCTTCCCTGGATGGGAAAAACATGGGTTTTCCCCATCCAGGGAAGCAGGATTGGAGGAGCACCCCCCTCCTGCTTCCCTGGATGGGAAAAACACACATCGCTGCCAGGGGAGAGGAAGATGCAGGGCTAAAGTTAACCCCCCCCTCCTCTCCTCTGGCAGGGGTGTGTCTGTGTATTTCCCCCACACCAGAATCTACAGAATGCCTTAATTAGGAGAGAATCATGGTGGACAATGAGCCTTCAAACAGAATCTCCTCAGGGCCTTAACGAGCCTCTATCAGTGGACACCCTGTTAATGATCTGTTGTGATATTGTGTATAAAACCAGCATTGCTTGCTATGTGCCCCCACCTTCGGGTCCACAGGATGTAATTATGTGGGATGACACCCTTGAATTGGTATGTATGCATTAATCCCTCCTTATGTGCTGCATTTCTATGGACTATTGTTCTTGTCATTTATGTATATATATTGTACTATTATTGCAGATATTGTACTCTTGTGACGCTGAGCATTTCGCGTTGTTAAATATTGCCGCTTGACAAAGCCCTAGCGAAACGGATCGGGCCCTGCAGCTCAACCGTTGCGGCCCTCCGCGTTCATCCATCATGGGCTTGGCTGCCTAACCACTTGCAGTGAGATCGTTACACCTTGGCCCCCATGGGAGCACCTTATTGCCATTCACGGCATTACCACATTGTGCCAGGGACGTCCATTCCAGATCTTTCACAGCGAGAGCGACCTCCTCCTTCCCCTGTCGTGCACTCCCCTCCCCTTAGTTGTGGTTTTGAGGGAAGAGCATCATTCGGACTGTGGGATTTCACCCATGAAGGGACATTATTGACTCGTGAGTAAGCTCACCGCATTGCTGTGGAATTCAACCCTTTCCCGTCGCACACACATGCTCCTTTATATTCTCTAGTAGCTGGTATTGTTTGTGTACGACTCGCTGCTCATATTTACTATGCATGTATGTACTATTGTATTCTATGACATATGAAGTAGGCTTCTTAGCCCTCACCTTGATTGATATATTATATTTTATATAGCACATTGCCTATGTCCTTTTGTGCTTTTAACAGTGTCAGTCAGTCCTGTTTCCCTGCTTTGCCCAATTAAGAATAATAACTAATTTTGTTATTAATTACGTTACAATTAAGAAAGTTTTGGAAAATTTTTTGTATTTCTATTACTAATAAAAAAACAAATCCCCCATTTGTAGTTTAGAAACAATTTTTTAATGGATCAACCAACCCTACTATTCACACACAAGTTTCTTTTGGAAACTGGATGCGGAAGTAGTTAGGCCCAGAATCAGATCCATGCTAGGGTGGCATTTCTCACTTGTTCAGATTACATTGTCTCTGTTCCTTCATACTTTGCAACTACCTTGACTAGAGCTGTTTTGAAGCAGGTTTGGATGGAGAGAGATCAGTCTCCAACTAAGAAAAGGTGATTGATGTGCTCAAGAGGCAGGGTTATTGATCCATGGAAACTGCTAGCTGGTGTGCGTGCAGCCTTGCACATCAGCAGAAGTAGATGTCCCAAGTTATTTGATGTCTTAATTGGGCCAGTGCATGGTGTTAGTAGTTTAGACATTGATCCAGCACTCTGGGAGGCTGGATTTCAAATTCCCATTCAGCCATGGGAACCCTCTGGGTGCGTATAAAGAAGTATGGACTTTAAACTGTGGCAGGGCAGGTCTTTCCTTAAAAAATCCCACCGCTGCCACCAATTATAAAGAAGTGTGGTATTTTATACCGTGGCAGGGCAGGCCTTTCCTTAGAATATTCCACCGCTGCCAAACCAAAATGTAAAGTCTCTCTCGGCATTACTTTGTGAACGAAGATTCGTGAGCCGTGGTACACTATCCACCGAATTGATAGTATCTCTAGAGTAACGCAGATTACCTGGAGATAGTAAGTCCGGTAAATCTGATGTAGTAGTCCATTGGTTATAGTCCCAAAAGCTCGATGATAAAAGTTTATATAACGCTGCGTACTCCAAGGATGTAAGCCTTGTGTTGGGTGGTGTATCAGACGAGAGATCTGTGTCCCAGGGAACGCCGTGAGACACCAGACCCACGGCGTTCCCCCGGGACACAGATCTCTCGTCTGATACACCACCCAACACAAGGCTTACATCCTTGGAGTACGCAGCGTTATATGAACTTCATCATCGAGCTTTTGGGACTATAACCAATGGACTACTACATCAGATTTACCGGACTTACTATCCCCAGATTTATCTGCGTTACTCTAGAGCAGGGGTGCTCATTAGGTAGATCGTGATCTACTGGTAGATCGCGTAGGGTGTCCTGGCAGATCGCAGGCAGGGCAGGAGGAAGGCTCAGTCCCACCTCGCAGGCTCCCGATGCTGCCCAGGTGCTGCCGGCCAGTCAGCATGGTGGCGGCGTGACCGGCGTCGCTATTCCCATATGCAGCCATACACGGTGTGTATGGCTCCCATGCGATTTCCGCCGCTGCCATGACATCACACACGCCGTTTTCCTTACCATTTCGTGGTCTCGCCAGAAGAAGGGTGTGGGGGAGGGGCCTGGCCAGAGGCGGCTCCAACTGCGGCTGCTGCAGCATGGACTTGGACTCGGAGCTGTTGGTAAGCCAGTGGAGGGGCCTCCTCTTTTCTCCCTCCCTGTCCCTCCCCCTCGCTCTCTTTCCTTCCTTCCTTCTTCCCTTCCTTCCTTCTCTCTTTTCTTCCTTCCCTACTTCCCATCCTTTCTTCCTTCCCTTCTTTCCCTCCCACCCTTCTGTTCTTCCTTCCTCCTCTCTCTCCCTCCTTTCCCTTCCTTCCTTCCTTCCTTCTTCCCTTTCTTCCTTCCCTCTTTCCTTCCTTCCCTACTTTCTATCCTTTCTTCCTTCCCTTCTTTTCCTCCCTCCCTTCTGTTCTTCCTTCCTTCCTTCCTCTCTCCCTCCCTCCTTTTCCTTCCTTCCTCATCTCCTTTCTTCATTTCCTTCCTTTCTCTCCTCCTTCTTGGCTTGCCTTCTTTCCTTCCTGTTTCCTCCCTCACTCCCTCATTCCTTCCTTCCTTTCCTTCCTCTCTGCCTTGAACAATTGCTGTTGGTTGTGGGGGTTCTGTGTGGGAAGTTTGCCCCAATTCTGTTGTTGGTGGGGTTCAGAATGCTCTTTGATTGTAGGTGAACTATAAATCCCAGCAACTACAACTCCCAAATGACAAAATCATTTTTTTAGTGATGGTCACTCCTTGTAGGTGTCTTGTGGCCAAATTTGGCAGCAATTCGTCCAGTAGTAAGAAACCAGTTTGTGTGTGTCAACTGTAAAATAGGATGTGTGGAAGGGCCCTGGGTGATCGGAGGTCCTTTCCACACAGTTGAATAAAATCCCATGTTATCTGCTTTGAATCAGATTATATGGCAGTGTGGACTCAAAAAACCCAGTTCAAAGCAGATATTGTGTTATATGTTTCACATTTTTGTAGATCATTTTGACTTGGTTGTTTTATAAGTAGCTCGCATGCTGAAAAAGTGTGAGCACCCCCGCTCTAGAGGTACCATCAATTCGGTGGATAGTGTACCACGGCTCTGTTTATATAATACTAGCTGTACCCGGCACGCGTTGCTGTGCCCTTTTTAGGAGATGCGAAAAAGTCCAATCAGCCACAGTGTGCCCTCCTCTAAACTGCAGTTGGATGGAGTGTGGGTCATTGGGGGCATGGTGTGCCAAGTTGGGTCTTTATTGGTCTTGGTTCTGGGCCACAGTGGTCTGTGGGAAATGATGGGTTTTGAAGTACTACAAATCCCATTTTCCATGGTGGTACTTCAAGTCCCATCATGCATGGCCAGGGCTCTGTGTGCCAAGGTAGGTTACTGTAAATTCAGGCCATACACAATGTCCCATGAGCTGAGGCCTAGTTAGGAACAGCAAGTTAATGAAGCCTTACTGTCAATTCAGGCCATACACAATGTCCAATGAGCTGAGGCCTAGTCGGGAGAATCAAGTTAATGAAGCCTTACTGTCAATTCAGAGCGTAAACAGCTTCCCAGTAAGTGAGGCCTAGTTAGGGAAATCAAGTTAATGAAGTCTTACTGTCAATTTAGAGCGTAAAACAGCTTCCCAGTAAGTGAGGGCTAGTTAGGGAAATCAAGTTAATGAAGCCTTACTGTCAATTTTGGGCGTGGTCTGTGATTTTTTTGGGGTGTAAATTGTCGGTTGGAAGTGATTTGGGTGTTTGTGTTGGGGATTGGCTCAGGCCTTTTCCTTATTCTGTTTTGGCAGTTTATTATGGATCGAATTTTCATGTTGGCTGGCCAGTGCAGCAGTTATGCAAATCCGCCCTTATTGGCAGCCAATTATGTTGTTCAGAATGTAGAGGCTGGGTGAGTCTTTGGCTGCCCCGGAGGATGCTGGTAAATGTAGTTTTATTTTTACTCGTTGTTTTGGGGCCTTTTAGGTTTGGGGGGGGGGGAGTTTCTTTGCTACAAACGTACCTTGCTTGAGGCCTATTTCTGTTGGCAAATATTGTGTTTCTGCGTTGTATGGTTTCTTTGTTTGAGGTATACATCACATGACGTGAACCCATTTATATAATAGATTGTTGTGATTGTATATTGATATGCCTGTTCCTTTATGCTATTTATGCAGAAAATTGACATTACACTGAGGGATTGTTTCGATGATATATGCCTTTTGAATATATATTTTAATAATCACTCAGCAATATCTCTTTTTGTACTTTAGTTCTATATATTTTGTATGTCTATGGCATTGAATGTTTGCCGGTATATGTACATTGTAATCCGCCCTGAGTCCCCTGCGGGGTGAGAAGGGTGGAATATAAATGATGTAAATAAATACATAAAAATAAAATATTTTACTGTGTTTTGGGACATTTTGCAAAAGGAAAAATGCAAACCTTTTGTTCAAAATATAGTTCAGTGCAAAAAAAAAAACCCCCCAGCGCCTTCAGCATAAAAACATTGTGGGTTTTATTTTTTTGCACAAAACCTCAAGGTTGCACAGGAGACGAGGTTTTACATAATGATTTATTAATATAAACACAAAACATTTTTTCAAGTACACTTACACAGTACTTGACCCTTTTCTCAGTGAGTTGGCTTGATACACCGAGATCAAGCTTTTTTAAAAAAATTAGGCATGGAAAAAATCCGTACTGTTTACATCCCTAGACTGCATATTACCAACCCTGCTACTGAACATAACACTCTCCTGTGGTGTTGAAAAATGGTGTTGCACCTTAATAAAGAAAAGAACAGGGGTGTGCTATCAAATAAAGGACTCTGAAAGGAGGAGATTTGGCGTTTCTTTCTTCAATAGAGCATGGTGTTATTTTGGAAACTTTATTGAATTCCGTCCAGAAAAGGAAACAGCTGAGAAAGGCTCAGGGCTCTGCAATGCGTGCTGCAGTACAGAGTAAATGGGAAGCAGCAGGTTTTTAAAAGCCACAAGAAACACAGCGTGAACCATTATAATGCACTGTGTGGATTGTTAGCCAAAACATCTATCGGTCCAATGCCTCCTTTTCTGATGTTGTCCTTGCAATGCGAGGGGCTCGCAGGGAAAATTGTTAACTCTGTGGACTCAGCCAGAACATCCTTGTACCCTTGGACCACTATTCGAGCTGACGGAAGAAGAAAAGATGGATTGGCTAGTTGTAATGCTCCCTTCAATAGAAAGACTCTTGCACGAAGAAAGCTAATGTAGCCTATCATAGATTGAGACAAAAAAAAATCTTCTTGATATTTTAGAATTTACTTCCTAGAGGTATTTTTTAAACAGGGAGAGTAAAACTGCATGGAGACTTATCATTGCATGTTTTATTCATTGAACTAGCTTGGGGACCCGGCGGTGCCCGGGTGATTTGAGAAGTACAGCAGGATGTAGAGTGGGTCATGGGGGCTCTGTGTGCCAAGTTTGGTCTTGATCCATCATTATTGGGAATTGCAGTGGTATCGTGAAATGACTGAAGGTAGTGCAAGTCCCATCATCTGTGGTGTAGTAGGATGTAGACTGGGTCATGGGGGCTCTGTGTGCAAAGTTTGGTCTGTATTGGTGAATGGATGAGGGTTGCATTGTTTTTAGGAAGTGAGTGAAGGTACTTCAAGTTGGGTCATCCGTGGTCCGTCTCACACAAAACTGCACCAGGATGTATAGTGGGTCATGAGGGCTCTGTGTGCCAGGTTTGGTGTTGATCAGTCATTGGATTAGGTTTGTAGCAGGATTGGAAAGTGAGGGAAGCTACTGCAATTCCCATCATCCATGTTCTGCCCCTCTCCAAACTTCAGTAGGATGTAGAGTGGGTCACTGGGGCTCTGTGTGCCAAATGTGGTCCTTATCGGTGTTTGTTGGGGGACGCAATGGTCTGTAGAACAGAGGGTGTGAAAGTACTACAAATCCCATCATCCCTTGTCAGTCCTCCCCCGAACCTCACCAGGATGTGAAGGCAGTCATGCGGGTTATGTGTGCCAAGTGTGGTCTCGATCAGTAATTGGATGAGGGTTGCAGCGGACTTGGGAAGTGAGTAGAGGTACTGCAAGTCCCATCATCCATGGTCCACCCTTCTCCAAACTGCACCAGGACGTAGAGTGGGTAGTGGGAGCTGTGTGTGCCAAGTGTGGTCTGTATTGGTCCTTTTTGTTGGGCTCAGTGGTCTGTGGGAACCAAAGTGTTTGAAAGTACTACAAATCCCATAATTTGTGGGTCATGTCCCCCGAACCCCACCAGGACGTAAAGGGGGTTAGGGGGGTTATGTGTACCAAGGTTGGTGCCGGTCCATCACCCACGCTGGTCGCTGTGGTCTGTGAAAGTGGCTGCCAATCGGAACACTGCCACATATCCGTCCTCCCGCCCTCCCGCCCTCCCGCCCTCCGCACACATACAAACATTCCGCTTTATTAAGGTATACAGACTAGCTTGGGGACCCGGCGGTGCCTGGGTTATTTGAGAAAGGCATTGTGTGCAAAGGTTGGTCTTTGATACTTCAAGTCCCGTCATCCATGGTCCACCCTCTTCCAAACTGCAGGGGGCTCTGTGTGCCAAGTATGGTCTTTATCGGTCTTTGTTGGAGGCCGCAGCTGTCTTGGGCAATGAGTAGAGGTAGTTGAAGTCCCATCATCCATGGTCTGTGTGACGACCTGGCCCTTGGGACCTTGGGGCAGGGTGGACCTTGTTATTTTAGATCCCACCCTAAACACCAAAAGTCACTAAGTGGAGGCTTTAACCACTTAGAACGCTGCCAACAACCTAAAAATATGCTTTTAGGATTTCTTTTAAAATAATAGCTAAGCTAGGCTCCTAAACTGAAGGTCAACTAAGAGGATTTCTGAGGCGAGATATCTTCTCCCAGACTGGGAAATGTGGGAAGGCTGGAAATGGCACACTCTGATGTAATAAGGCATACTGAAAGCTTTCTTGTAAAGTTAACAAATAGAACGTTTATTACTTAACAGGCTGATCTTAAAAGCACAGATGCGTAACGGTTATGCAGAACAGTACTAGAGTGTGTTGGTTTCTTAAGTTTGGTTTCTTAACTTCGTTACAAAACTAGACAGTTCAAAATTTGTCTATCTAAACTTTCTCACTCTAACATTAAAACTAGTTGTGAGTAGTCTTCAACTAACTAACCTAGTTAGTTCCCTGAGCTAACACTCAGTCTTCCAGAAGCACCCTAGCTACTAACTCTTTCCTAGAGTTTTCCTGTAGCTGGCTTCCCCAGAGATGTGAGCTAATCTCTAAGCCCTAGAGATTCCAAAAGCTTGTGACTGACTGCCTGTCAGCTCCACACAGAACGTTTCCTGTCAGTATCCAAGACAACTGTCTTCTCTGACTGCTCACTCTCAGCTCTGTCAAGAGACTCCTGAATAAGCTACACTTTTTCCCTCACAAGCAGCTCAGCTCCTCCCCTTAGCTCTGAGCCACTCCCAGGCAGCTCTCTCTCTCTCCCTCCCTGAGAAGGATCCAAACCACTCCCCCTTTCCTGGCTATCCTGTTTTACCATGGATGCCAAACTGCCATGCTGGTCTCGGCCTAGCATAAAATGGATGAGTCCTCACAGTCTGCCCTCCTCTAAACTGTAGAAGGATAAAGACTGGGTCATGGGGGCACAGGGCTCAGCTCCGAATGTGGCATGAAGGCACTTTCCCCACAGTTAGAACTTAATACGCTTTCCCCCATCCTTATAATCCCTGACCTTCAAATCCACTGGACCAGGGGTGCCCACACTTTTTTTAGCACGTGAGCTACTTATAATAAAACCAAGTCAGAAAAATCTACCTACCTCCTTTAGGCTGGGGAGGGGCAGGGCTTGGTGTGGCCTGGCTCTGCCCCCCTCTGGCTTCCGCTCTACCAGCAGCTTCCCCAGGCTTGAGGATGGCAATGCCAAGCCAAGGGTGGCACAGCTAGCACAAGGCTGGCTTGGCATTGCCATCCTCAAGCCTGGGGAAGCTGCTGGTAGAGCGGAAGCCAGAGGGGGCGGAGCCAGGCCGCACCAAGCCCCCCCTCCCCTCTGGCTTCAGAGCTCCCAGCAGCTTCTCCAGGCGTGGGGATGGCAATCCCAAGCCAGTGGTGGCATAGCTAACACAAGGATGGCTTGGCACTGCCATCCTCAAGCCTGAGAAGCTGCTGGTAGAACTGAAGCCAGAGGGGTGGAGCCAGGGCCAAGCCCCGCCCTCCACCCCCTTTGGTTACCAGCAGCTCCCAGGCTTGAGGATGGCAGTGCCAAGCCAGCCTTGTGCTATCTATGCCACCACTGGCTTGGCGTTGCCATCCTCAAGCCTGGAGAAGCTGCTGGTAGAGCGGAAGCCATGGGGGGGGGAGCGGAGCCAGGCCGCACCAAGCCCCGCCCCGCCCCTCCCCTCTGGCTTTGGAGCTCCCAGCCGCTTTTCCAGGCTTGAGGATGGCAACGCCAAGCCAGTGGTGACATAGCTAGCTCAAGGCTAGCTTGGCACTGCCATCCTCAAGCTTGGAGAAGCTGCTGGGAGTGCCGAAGCCGGGAGAGGGGGCGGGGCTTGGCATGGCCTGGCCCCGCCCCCTCTCCTCTGAGAAGCGCCCCATCCAGCTGGGATCAACTTCCTTCGGTCCTGGGATCGACTGGTCGATCGCGATCGACTTCCTGGGCAGCCCTGCACTGGACTGTCCCATACCACATTTGGAAAGCCCCATGTATGGGAAGGATGTTTTACCGCTTAGCAATAGTGAACACAGGCTCCTTCTACACTGCCATATAATCCAGATTATCAAATCAGAAAATCCACATTATTCATTTTGACCTGGATTATCTGAGTCCACACTGCCATATAACCCAGTTCAAAGCAGATAATCTGGATTTTATATGGCAGTGTAGAAGGGCCCCTGGTTGTTTATTTCAGGAAATAGGTTTGATTATAATTGATTAGCAACTTCCAATAAAGCCCAGGACCTTTCAGAAGACAATGTAAAAACCACTGCAGAAGCAAGCTGCCAAGGTTGTAAATGGTCGTCTACCAATGCTAACCTTCTACACAGGGACCTATAGAATTAGATTACTGGCTCCCAATCTTCCCATTTGGAAGCCAATTGGGACAACTTGACATTCATGTAGAAACACAATGTGCCTGCTGAGAAGCATCAGCTACATTTCCTTAAAAAGATGTATTCTGCCATGTCGTTTAAGGGAATCTAATTGATGCACCACGGCTAATTACAACTGGGAATAGATCAGCCAGCACGGGGACAATTTTTACCGCATTCTTCATTATTGTGAGACTAACAATAACAGCAAATAATTAATAGGCAGAGGGATGCGGCTTCTGATGCAGCACCAGAAGGCTCTATTTTGAGATGCCAGAATGCAAGTCAGCACTTTGGGTTCCCGGAAGACACAGGTTGCTTTTGGAGTGGCTTCAAACGGTTGTTTCTTCAAAAAGTTGCAGCACTACGATTTATTCAATAGTCGCCTACCAGGCCAGCCACCATTTGAAGATCTGAAACAGGAACACTTGCTTTTCTTTGACACGGCATATATTTGCTTAATTAGCAAACTTGGCCATTGTCAGATAAGCCCAAGCAGGAGACATTGAATCCAAAAGAACCAATTTAGGGCAGGAACAGAGCTGGGGTTTGCCTTGGAACTGTGCCGTCACGCCCGGTCTGTATATATTCAGTAAAGGGCGAAGACGTGGTCCCTCTATACTGGGGGACTGCTTCTTGCCTTCCTACCGTGTTTCCCCGAAAGTATGACACCCCCGATTGTAAGACGTATCGGGGGTGTCAGGGGGGGTCGGCTAATGTAAGCCGTACCCCGAATGTAAGCCGTACCTGGCCGCCGCCCTGCAACCGGCCCATCGGCACGCGCACACCTCCATGGTGCACCTTTCTGCTAGGCCTCTCCAAGGAAGGGAGGGGGAAGAGTCCCAGAGGCGTGGCTAAGCGGCGACGCGTCAGAGTGACACGTTGCCGTAGCCAGCCACGCCTCTGGGACTCTTCCTCCTCCCTCCCTTTGTCCAACGAAGAGGGGGGGAAGAATCCCAGAGGCGTGGCTAAACGGCGACGCGTCAGAGTGACGCGTCGCCGCTTAGCCACGCCTCTGGGACTCTTCCTCCTCCCTCCCTTTGTCCAACGAAGAGGGGGGGAAGAATCCCAGAGGCGTGGCTAAGCGGCGCTACGTCAGAGTGACGCGTCGCTAGCCACGCCTCTGGGACTCTTCCTCCTCCCTCCCTTTGTCTAATGAAGGGGGGGAAGAGTCCCAGAGGCGTGGCTAGCGGCGCGTCAGAGTGACGCGTCGCCGCAGCCACGCCTCTGGGACTCTTCCTCCTCCCTGTCCAACGAAGGGAGGGAAGAGTCCCAGCGGCGTGGCTAGCGGCGCGCGTCAGAGTGATGCCTCTGGGACTCTTCCCCCTCCCTTCCTTGAGACGCCTAGCAGAAAGGTGCGCCGCGGAGGTGTGCCGCGACCGATGGGCCGGTTGACGGTGGCGGCGGGCGCGTGGCGTGGCGACGGGGTACGTCTTTGTTTATATAAGATGTACCCCGAAAGTAAGACGTAGGGGGACTTTTCGGGGGGAAAAGAAAGTAAGACGCTTTCTTATTTTCGGGGAAACACGGTATAGAGCACAATTCGCCACAATTCATTTATTGAAAACAGGAACAAGGATTGGTGGCCATGCATGAGCCCTGGATCAGGGGTCGGACAGCCCACACATGTCCTAAGGCGCTTGCAAGCCTGGGTGCCACCCAGGGGCGGTCTTACCGGTAGGCAAAGTACGCCGCTGCATGGGGCGCCATCTCGAGGGGGCGCAGAAATCACGGGCAAAAAATAAATATTTTATTTTATTTTTATATTATTTTATTGCCTGCGTCACGGTACCGTGAGACTTTGCGCGCCTACAGAGGCGCTTCTGGGTAATGTAGTCTCGCGGAAGAAAGGGCTCTCTCTCTCGCTTGGGGGAGGGCGCTGCGAGGGGGTGCGGAGGAGGGAATGGCGCCTCGCCCTCGCGGCCCGCCCCCTTGTGAAGGAAGGAGGGCGCGAGGAGGAGGCTCGCACGTGCCTTTCCCCTCCGCCCCCATTGAGAATGGTGAGAGGGGGGCAGAGGCGCCCGCCTTTCCCGTCTCGCCTGCGGCCTGCCCCCCGCGCGTCTCCTCCCTCTATTGCCGGTGCTGCTGCCGCTGATGCACGTGGAGCCGGGGCGAGGGAGGATAAAGCAGAAGAGGGTTGGACTTCCCTTCCCGGACCCAGCCAGCGCGTGGCCGCTCAGACCTGCTCCCGGCCTGGCCCCCAGGTTAGGAGTAGGCCATGTGAGCACCTCGAGGGCACCTAGCCAACCCCTGGGCCCTTCCTCCCCAGAGCAACCTGCCCGTCCAGTAAGTCGGCCAAGCCCATTAAACAGAAAGATATATGTATTAATACAGTGATTCTCAACCTTTCTATTGCCTTGACCCCTAAATAAGGTTCCTCGTGTTGTGGTGACCCCCAACCATATTTTCGTTGTTACTTCATAAATAATTTTGCTACTCTTACGAATTCTAATGCAAATATCTAATACTTATTTATTTATTTTTTATTTATTGCTGGGCTTCTATGCCGCCACTCCCGGGAGGCTCGGGGCGGCTCACAAGCGCCGGATAAACAGAATAAAACAACAGATTAACAATTTAAAACGCGGCGAATAAAACACAATATGACACAACAAAGTTAAATACCTGGTGTGTAAACACAACAACACAGGTAATGGATACAAGCGTGGCGGGCTATGCACAGGCAAAACCTACAGGTCAAAGGCCTGCTGGAATGAGTAGGTCTTGCAAGCCCATCTAAAAGGAAGCAAATCCTGGATGGCGCGCGTTTCAGCGGGGAGGGCATTCCACAACGTGGGTGCAATAACAGAAAATGCCCTCCTACAGGTTGCCGTCAATCTCGCACACTTCGCGGAGGGGACATCTAAGAGGTTGGTACCTTCCCACCGCAGTGATCTCGTAGGGCAATATGGAGAGGTGTATTTTCATTGTTACAATGAATGTATTACGCAGGATGTATTTTCATTGTTACAAATTGAACATAATTAAAGCTTAGTGATTAATCACAAAAACCATATGCTTGGGGGAGTATGGACAATGGATGATGGGATTTGCAGTACCTTCGACCGATTCAGCTCTGACTTCCACAGACCACTGAGACCCCCACAAATTACAGAACTGGACCAAACTTGGCACAGAGAACCCACACGACCAACAGAAAATACTGGAGGGGTTTGGGAGGAATTGGCAGTGATTTAGGTGAGGTGTTGCGTGAGCAGGCGTGACACACCTGGCGCCAATAACAAGCAGACACGTTGGTTGAAAAGTGGTTGGATAATATTGGCCACAACTCGTTTATTGAAAACAGGAACAAAGAGGTTGGCGGCCATGCTTGGGTCCTGGATCAAGGTAGACGGCCCCCCGAAAATGTCCAGAGATGAGAGCAAGCCAGGGGTGCGAGCGGCCAATGCCTGTCCACGGAGCAGCACGCCACACACCGACACGGAGCTGTGACAGATACAAGAAAATGGTTGCCTTAACATGATGCTAACAGAACAGGAACATGAACAGAACAAAACCAACAATGCAATGAGTAGGGAGGGTGGGAGGCAAAAGCGGCCTGCCTCCGAATGAGGCCAGGCAGTCCCGGGCAGCGGAAGATGCCTGCCCGGGCGGAAGTCAAGGGCCAGCCGGAAGCAGCGAGGGGGCAGGGCGGGGCCGGCCCCCCCATTGGCCGACTGGCCTGGGTGGCGGGAGACCTTCCCGCCACGGAGGGGCTTCTGGGAAGAAGAAGCTCCCTCCAGGCAACAAGATGGCGGGGGGCAGCGCCGCTCCGCAACCCGACGTGGCCGGTGAGTCGGCCACGCCCATAGTTTACCTACATCTGGTGTTGGGCCTGTGGCTTCAGCTGGGATTGTGGGATTTATAGTGCAAGGGATTGTGGGATCCACAGTGCATGATGGAAATGGGCAAGATGAAAACTTGCAAAGGCAGCGTTTGGGAAAAGCAGTTAGGGAGCGCAGTTCTCCTGAGAATCAACAGGGTAGAGATAAAGCACCTGGCCTGAGAGGCCTGGGAGGGAAAGAAAGAATGTGTTAATTGGCAGTTCAAGGTTTCTGCTTCCAGCCGTGGTTTCGGTTTGCCAATTAAGGGGGGAGCGATGGATTTCTAGTATCTTGATATAGCTCTGCTTGGCTTTTGAAAATCAGATCTTGGACAACTTGGCAATCAAGCCTCATGTTTCTGGTCTCCTGTATTCCTGGTTTTAAGATTCAGGAATGAACTTTGATTTTGTTTCCTCTGGATTATTCTAACTATTGGACCCAGGCATGTAGCCCGGGAAGGGGGCTAAGGGGCTTCAGCCCCCCAAATTCTCAGGGTGGTCTGCGAAAAGGCCTTACTGGTACATTATTTAAACTGTTATGTTTATTCATATCATGATCTGATCACCATGCTCATTATATCCCACATCCATGGCGTTATTGGGTTAACAATACAAAAGGTTTGCTAGGGTAGACCCTCTTCCACCCAGTCTCAGCCCCCGAACCAAACTCAGCCCCCCGAATCAAAATCCTGGCTATGGCCCTGATTGGACCTTATCTCTTTGGATTTATTTAGTGACTTTGCAGCATCTATTTTGCCTGTAGTCTCCTGGAACATTACCCTTGGATTATTGATTGTTTTTATACCCTTTCTCTTCACACATTTCACTGCTCATATTGAAGTAACTGTTTGCTTCAATAAAAAGTCTGTCTATTCCAGCTGGTGTTGTGTGAATGCATTTAAAGGGCCCTGGTTTCTTCTGGAGTGCAACATCCAGAGAGAACTGAGAACCCAAACAACTATGGATCTGGACCAAACTTGGCACGACTATTCATTATCTAGCAAATAATGGTGGGGTGTGTTTCTGTTCCAAGTAATAAAAGATCGATGTGGGAGATCACTTTCACAATATTATTTCAATTTATTTCATCTTCATTCTTTTCCAATAATGCGTGGATGGTGGATTGCAGATCCATATGGCATCAAAACATTGGTGTTTTCCTTTGCAAAATTATAATCCATAAGATAACATGTCATCAAATATAATTCGGATTACACTCAATGTCGGGTCGACGGTATCAAGCCATCCGTTTCGCCGTTTCCGGCTTCTTCGGGACCTGCCACATACTATCTACTGTCCAATCCACTGGTCCAATATCTTCTTGGCTTTAGCAGTCCCTCCAACAGGAGCCATGATCTGCGAGTCAGCTGGTGTGTAATCCGAATTATATTTGATGACATGTTATCTTATGGATTATAATTTTGCAAAGGAAAACACCAATGTTTTGATGCCATATGGATCTGCAATCCACCATCCACGCATTATTGGAAAAGAATGAAGATGAAATAAATTGAAATAATATTGTGAAAGTGATCTCCCACATTGATCTTTTATTACTTACGACTATTCATTATGCCTAAATTTGAACACTGGTGGAGTTTAGGGAAAATAGATCTTGACATCTTTGCACTACAGCCTTCGCACTGCACTGTGTGTGGGAGTCAAACTGAAGGGGGAGGGGCCAAAGAAGGGGGCAGCGCGACCTCTCCTAAATGGCCAATTGTTCACCGCCCCCTTAAAGGGGTTCACTGCCCCCCAAATTCCCCTGAGCCTCCTACCGTTTATTTATTTTTATTTGTTTACCATATTTCATTGATTGTAAGACATACATTATTTTCAGTACCAATGACAGAGAAAAGCTTTATTTATATATTTAACTAGCTGTACCCGGCCACACGCTGCTGCGGCCTTGTATGGTGGTATGGAAAATTACTGCTCCTTTCCCCTCCCTGTTTCTTTTCTTTCTGGCCCCCCTCCTTGTCCCTCCCCTTTTTCCACTTCTCTTCCTTTCCTTCTCTTCTCTTTCAGTTTCCCTCTTTCTCTTTCTTCCATTATTGCCTTCTCCTTTTCCCATTCTTCCTCTCCTTCCCTTTCTATCCCGCTCTCTTTCTCTCTCTTCTTATTTCCTGCTTCCTTTTCCTTTCCTTCCCTCCCTCTTCTTTTTGGCCCTTCGTTCCTTCCTTCCATCCCTCCTTCTTTCCCTCCATCCTTCTTTCTTCCCTTCCCCTCCTTTCCGTCTTTGTCCCTCCCTCCTTTCTTCTCTCCTTCCTTTGTGTCGGTTCTCCTTCCTGTCTCCTTTGCCTTTTTCCTGTCTTTCCTTTTTCTTTTCTTCCTTCCTTCCTTCCCTCCTTCCTTACTTCCCTCCCCCTCTCTCTCTCCTTCCTCCCCACCTTCTATAGTTCATTCCTCCCCTTTGTCCTTCCCTCCTTTCTTCTCTCCTTCCTCTGTTTCACTTTTGCTGTCTATAGGCTACTCAGGACAACAACTCTCTTTTTATATATATAGATAAGCACCTGTGGTTCTAAGATGCATCCTGTTTTTAGAAATGTTTATATGGAGAAAATGTAAAATATATATAATTGAAGGTACACAAGCAACAGTTGCCCGGGATTGGAAAGAGCACAGAAAATGGGACATAAAAATATATCTGAATACTTAGCAGCCTATATGTTGTAAGACTATATTACTAAAAGGAGAACTAAATATCTGAACGGATAATAGAAAGAGAACTGGGACTTGAAATTGAAAGAGCTGATAGCCGGAGTAAAAGGGAAAAAATATTTATTTATTTATTTATTTACATCATTAATATTCCGCCCTTCTCACCCCGCAGGGGACTCAGGGCGGATCACAATGTACATATACAGGCAAACATTCAATGCCATAGACATACAACATATATAGACAGTAAACAAGCTACACAATTGGTCGAGAGCTCACCCCCACCCGGGCAGGCCTCAAACTCATGACCTTCTGGTCAGTAGAGATCTTATGTAGCCCGGGGCGGTCCTACAAGATAGGCCATGTAGGCGGCCGCCTAGGGCGCCATCTGGGAAGGGGGTGCCATCCTGGTCGCATTGGGCGCCATCCTGGCCCTGCCGATGTTCCTCAGACAGTGCTGCAGCTGCCTGCTTTTTGACCGCGGCCTTGTGCACTCCGACGCCGCTTCTGGGCACGCGCGGAGGTTTTCACGCAGGCGCAGTTGCTCCGGAGCTGAAGTTGAGCGCAGGAGCAACTGCACATGCGCGAAAACCTCCGCGCATGCCCAGTAGCTCCCTTGCGCAGAAGCCTGTAAGCAAAGCACTCCCTATCGGGCAGGCAGGGAGTGCTTCCCCTCTGCCTTTGTCTCCGCCGCGTGCGCGCGTTAGCAGGGAAGGAGAAAAGAATCAGTGAAGGAAGTGTAAGTGAAGGAATGAATGAAGGGCTCTTCTCCTCTGTGACCTCTTCTCTCCCTCCTTCCTTTCTTCGGCTCTATTTCTGTCTAGACCTGAGGGGCCTGAGGCTATGAGGAGTTGTGGGAGTTGGAGTCCAAAACACCTAGAGGGAGGGAGGGCCCAAGTTTGCCCAGGCCGCGCTGCCTGTATTCGACCTCATTTGAACATTTTGGCTGTTTTTCTATTTACATTTACATTGGGATCCTAATTTTGGACTTATGGGAGACTCCTATGAATTATGAGACGGGTGATAGGTAATATGTTCTGATTTTGACGCATTTACATTGCATTTCTTGTTGATTATTATACAGTTCTATTTAATATTGTCATACAATATAATACAAATACAATATAACAATAGAATAATGATATATTTTATATTACATGTAATATTACAAACAATATTGCAGTATAGTGGTATTGTACAAAATAGTAATATATAATGTTTTATTTTACTTTATTTTGGGTTATTTGAGTTTTATAGGAGTCATGAAAATATTTAGTAGAGGATAATTTTATTTAAATAAATAATTTTATTATTTTATAATAATAATATAATAGAATGTTACATTATATTATAATGTCAATATATTATAATATAATTATATTGTAATGTAGTATAATATAATTATATATAATATAGTATGAGTATGGTATAATATATTGTATATACATTGATACAATATAATACTACTAATGGTATTGTGATATTATAATTGTATATTTGTTTTACATGGGGGGGCGAAATAATGTTTTTGGGGGGGGCACCAAAATAATGTTCGCCTACCATTTAAAATTACCTTAGACAGCCCCTGTATGTAGCTGACACCCAGCCAGCTGCGCCACATTCCCAGTATGAAAAGACAATACAAGGAACTGAATCAGAAAATATTCATGATTGAACATATAAAATAATATTTAAAAGAGAGGTACAACTATTCCCAGAGGGAGGGGGCAAGAGAGATAATGATAAATACTAGGCAAGCTTAGAAATGAAAAGGCTAAAATTATAGGTTACAACAGAAGGTTATGAGCAAATACTGTGATTTTTTTTCATCTTTCCTTTTTTCCCCTCTTTCTGTTATGTGAATATGAAATGCTATACTCTAGTTATATAATCTAATAAAGGTATTTTAATGGCAAAAGGCACATCTTTGAGTAGAAAAAAATAGAATATATACTGTGAATGCTTAGAATGATTGCAGGTTTGGGCAATTATCCAATAGAAGAACATAATTCCACCAGTATTTTTCCCCTTATTCTAATTGTATAAAAGCTGCACCAATTAAAATTCTGTCTTCTGCACTGGCATTAAAGGTGCATAACTCTGAAGCCCATTAGGATTAATTGCTTTACAGTTGTTGCAGGCAGTCCTTTAAATGTGTTGCGTCTTCTAGCATCCTTCACCCTGGCTATGCATAAATAGTACAGTGTCTAGATCCAGGGAAGTCATGCTACCCCTCTATTCTGCCTTGGTCAGACCACACCTGGAATACTGTTTCCAGTTCCGGGCACCGCAATTTAAGGGAGACGTCAACAAGCTGGAATGTGTTAAGAGGAGGGCATCTAAAATGATAAAGGGTCTGGAGAACAACTCCCATGAGGAGCAACTTAAAGATCGGGACATGTTTATTTATTTATTTGTCATGTTTCTATACCGCCCCTCTCAGCCCAAAGGCGACTCGGGACAGTTTACACAAGGCAGTCTCTGCCTTCAATACAACAAGGCAACCCCCCCCCCCCCCGGAATATAATAACAAATTAACTATTAAACAATTAAAAACATACAATTGCAGTCTCAGCGTCATGTTGAAATCAGTTTCTATTGCATCGTCGTCATTCCATATATCTAACTAGCTGTACCCGGCACGCATTGCTGTGCCCTTTTTAGGAGATGCGAAAAAGTCCAATCATCCACGGTGTGCCCTCCTCTAAACTGCAGTTGGATGGAGTGTGGGTCAAGGGGGGCATGGTGTGCCAAGTTGGGTCTTTATGGGTCTTGGTTCTGGGCCACAGTGGTCTGTGGGGAATGATGGGTTTTGAAGTACTACAAATCCCATTTTCCATGGTGGTACTTCAAGTCCCATAATGCATGGTCGGGGCTCTGTGTGCCAAGGTAGGTTACTGTAAATTCAGGCCATACACAATGTCCCATGAGCTGAGGCCTAGTTAGGAACAGCAAGTTAATGAAGCCTTACTGTCAATTCAGGCCATACACAATGTCCAATGAGCTGAGGCCTAGTCGGGAGAATCAAGTTAATGAAGCCTTACTGTCAATTCAGAGCGTAAACAGCTTCCCAGTAAGTGAGGGCTAGTTAGGGAAATCAAGTTAATGAAGTCTTACTGTCAATTTAGAGCGTAAACAGCTTCCCAGTAAGTGAGGGCTAGTTAGGGAAATCAAGTTAATGAAGCCTTACTGTCAATTTTGGGCGTGGTCTGTGATTTTGTGGGGTGTAAATTTTTGGTTGGAAGTGATTTGGGGGTTTGTGTTGGGGATTGGCTCAGGCCTTTTCCTTATTCTGTTTTGGCAGTTTAGTATGGATCGGAATTTTCATGTTGGCTGGCCAGTGCAGCAGTTATGCAAATCCGCCCTTATTGGCAGCCAATCATGTTGTTCAGAATGTAGAGGCTGGGTGAGTCTTTGGCTGCCCCGGAGGATGCTGGTAAATGTAGTTTTATTTTTACTCGTTGTTTTGGGGGGCCTTTTAGGTTTTGGGGGGAAAGTTTCTTTGCTACAAACGTACCTTGCTTGAGGCCTATTTCTGTTGGCAAGTATTGTGTTTCTGCGTTGTATGGTTTCTTTGTTTGAGGTATACATCACATGACGTGAACCCATTTATATAATAGATTAAGCCTTATATTTCATCAGCAAATGCCTGCTCAAATAGCCAAGTCTTGACTTTCTTGCGAAATGTCAGGAGGGAGGGGGCTGATCTGATGTCTTTAGGAAGGGCGTTACAAAGCTGAGGAGCCACCACTGAAAAGACCCTGTCTCCCGTCCCCGCCAGTCGCGCCTGCGAAGAAGGCGGGACCGAGAGCAGGGCCTCTCCAGATGATCTTAAACATCTCGATGGTTCATAGGTAGAGATGCGTTCGGACAGGTAAGTTGGACCCGAACCATTTAGGGCTTTAAAGGCTAAAGCCAGCACTTTGAATTGTGCGCCAGTAGCAAACTGGCAGCCAGCGGAGCTGGTACAACAGGGGAGTTGTACGCTCTCTGAATGCCGCTCCTGTTATCAACCTGGCTGCTGAACGTTGGACTAGTTGCAGCTTCCGAACATTCTTCAAAGGCAACCCCACGTAGAGAGCATTGCAGTAATCTATACGGGATGTAACCAGAGCATGGACCACCGTGGCCAAGTCAGACTTCCCAAGGTACGGGCGCAGCTGGCGCACAAATTTTAACTGTGCAAATGCTCCCCTGGTCACCGCCGAAACCTGGGGTTCCAGGCTCAGCAATGAGTCCAGGATCACTCCCAGACTGCGAACCTGCGCCTTCAGGGGGAGTGTAACTCCGTCAAGCACAGGCTGTAACCCTATGCCCTGTTCAGCCTTATGACTGACCAGGAGTGCCTCTGTCTTGTCTGGATTCAATTTCAATTTGTTCGCCCTCACCCAGTCCGACACAGCAGCCAAGCATCGGTTCAGGACCTGAACAGCCTCGTAGCCGGTGGGAAGGAGTGACAGAGTTGCACTGCTTGCTTCATATGGAGAGGGGCCTAGAAAAGGTGGCCTAACGAAAGCTCATCTCCATCTACCTGTTTGGCTAGCCGCGGTCAACGGGCATCTTCCGATGCGGTCGAACAAAGACTACTCTATGGTGAACACGCCACGGGTCAGCACAAGAGAGGCGCCCCCACAAAGAGATATAAGGACTCCCTGAAACAACACCTCAGGTTCGGCCAGATTGGTCACCAACAATGGTCCACCCTGGCCTCACATCGGGAGGCATGGAGACGCACTATCCACAATGCTGCGGCCTCTTTCGAGAAGAAACGCAGAATGGGTCTCGAAAAGAAACGACAACGCAGAAAGAACCGCAACTTGGAAACAATATCACCCAAGGAGACTTTCTGCTGTGCTTTCTGCAACCGAACTTGCCTATCTCAGATTGGCCTTTTTAGTCATCAACGCGCTTGTAAAAAGCGTGGGATGAGTCCTTCCTGAATCTTCGTTCGCGAATCAGTTAAATTTAGCCTCCCCACTAAGTGGTACCTTAATTTCCTACTTGACAGATGCAACTGTTTTTCGGGTTGCAAAGGTCGACAACAGGCTACACCAGGGGTGCTCATTAGGTAGCTCGGGAGCTACTAGAAGGTCTTCGGCCCTCTTCCAGGTGATCTTCGGGCCTCACCAGCCGGATGGGACGCTCCTGCTGCTGGCTTCCACTCTGCTGCTGCTTCTTTCACCACCTGCGGGGCATTGCAGGAAGAAGGAAGCAGGAGGCGGGCCTCTGGAGGGAGCGCCCTGCCTCTCTCTCGTCCAGAAGCAGCTGTGCAGCCTCCGTTGCCAGCGAGACAGGCAGGGCAGAGCGCTCCCTCTGGATGCCCCACCTCGTGCTTTCTGCTTCCTGCAATGCCCCGCAGGCAGAAGAAGCGCTGCGCGGGCGCAAAACAGCAGCAGGAGCACGCGCGGTTGCAGGAGCGCGCAGGAGCACACGGCGGCGGGGGCAGGTAGATCTTTTGGACTTGGTTGCTTTAAGAGTAGCTCACATGCTGAAAAAGTGTGAGCACCCCTGGGCTACACAATAGGTCAAGAACCCACCTCGACCCGGGCAGGCCTCAAACTCATGACCTCCTGATCAGTAGAGATTTTACGCAGCTTTAGAAGTACTTTTTCTGTTGGATACCTGCAACTGCTGACATAAAATCCCTTTTTAGTCTTAATGCACATGATTCTTTTTGTCCAGTAAATTGGGTTTAGTTTTAGTTCCAGAACTTCTGAATTTATATTTCAAACAAGTATGCGCAAGCCATAGGCAATGTACAAATATAATAAGAATTTCATAGATTGGAAAATTATATTTTGTTTTATTATGTATGCATGTGTTGTTTTTCTTTATATGATATATATTTCATACCCCCCCCCCCCCCCGAGAAATGCCTTTGAGAGCATTTACAAGCTGAATTCTGATGGACTTTTTACTATTCAGTCGATCAATCATTCAGTGAACACCTTGAAATGCATCTCCTGTTTTCTGCTGATCAAGAATAAGCCCATTGCTTTTGGCAGCCAGAAAGCAAGCGGTGGATATCAGCAAAACAGCAGTGCTGGCCTTGATTTGTACATTGCTATATTCCTTTGACATCAGAGCACCAAAGCTGCTTCCCATCCCAGAATAAAACCTGATAGTTATATGTTCATGTTTAAATGTATCTCATATGTCATTTGGCTCCTATTGCCAGACAAACCATAATTCTAAATTGTCATGAAACCTAAGAGGTTTGAGCATTAGTCGTGCTTTTCCAAAGAAATAATAATCACTTCAGATTCATAATATTCAAAATTCAGCACCAGATTGAATTGCCATGTACAAAATTCTTCCTAAAAAGACTTCCAGATAACATATTACCTGCGACGACGCAGCGAGCGCCACTAACATGGAAAACATTAAGTTCCAAAAGGTTTCGCTTTGTTAAAATGTGTTTTGCAGCTTGCGCAGTTTGTTAAAGGTGAGGTTGCATTGATTGGTTCCTAGTATCTGTCAATCATTGTTTACAGAGCCCAATTAAGTTTGTTCCGCCCCCTTTCCCAGGGATTTTGGAAATCTAGCCATTTTGGGACTCTAGCCCCGAGTCTATGGGAATGGAGCGGTATATGAAATGGAATAAATAAATAAAAGCCTGAGCAAATCCAGCTCATGTAATCTATCTTATATATATATAAAGGAAGAGTCGTCATGGAAAGACCGTCCCAAACAGAGAAACCTTACAACGCAGAGACACCAAACTTGCCAACAGAAATAGGCCTCAGACAAGGTACGTTTGTAGCAAAGAAACTCCCCCCCAAACCTAAAAGGCCCCCAAAACAACGAGTAAAAAAACAACTACATTTCCCAGCATCCTCCGGGGCTGCCAACAACTCTCCCAGCCTCTACATTCTGACAACATGATTGGCTGCCAATAAGGGCGGATTTGCATAACTCCTGTACTGGCCAGCCAACATGAACATTACGACCCATAATAAACTGTCAGAGGAGGATAAGGCAAAGGGCTGAGGCACAAACACAAACACACCATTCACTTCCCACAGAAAATTTAAACCCCTACAAATCACAGACCATGCCCAAAATTGACAGTAAGGCTTCATTAACTTAATTTCCCTCACTAGGCCTCACTTAATGGAATGCTGTTTACGCTCTGAATTGACAGTAAGGCTTCATTAACTTGCTGTTCCTGACTAGGCCTCAGTTCATGGGACATTGTGTATGGCCTGAATTTACAGTAACCTACGCAGAGCCCCTATGACCCACGCTACATTCTACTACAGTTTGGAGAAGGGTGGACCATGGATTATGGGACTTAAAGTACCTCCATATATAATGGGATTTGTAGTACTTCAAAACCCATCATTCCCCACAGACCACTGTGTCCAAGAACCAAGACCGATAAAGACCAAACTTGGCAAACAATGCACCCCATGACCCACACTCCATCAGACTGCAGATTAGAGGAGGACACACCATGGATAATGAGATTTCAAGTACTTCCACTCACTTCCAAAGTACACCACCCACACACGCATCAACCTCTACATCAACACAGCAGATGGAAATACAAAAAACATTGTATATCCACAAGCTATGCAGAACGCCAGCAACACCACACAACAACAACTCCACAGGACTCCAACATCCCACCCACCAAAACAACCCACAACAACACAGCCATGACCCCAACAACACCATAACTAACAACAACTCCAACCCTTACATACTCAGACTTCCTCGCATCTCCAAAATAGGGCACAGCAACGCGTGCTGGGTACAGCTAGTTAAGAATAAAACTTTTTGAGTTGAGCAGCCCCAAAACCTCTAAAGCAGTGTTTCCCAACCAGTGTGCCGGGGCACACTAGTGTGCCACGAGCGATCATCAGGTGTGCCGTGGGAAATTGGAACCTCCAATACCCTTACTTATTAAAAGAGCACCGCTACGTCACAGTACAAAATGCACAATTAATCATACATAATCATATGTAAAAAAAAACACATTCAAAGTACCCAATCCTGCTGGAGAAAATAAATGTCTTACATAAGCTGGTTTGGCGTGATCGCCACAGAGAGCGGAGGAGTTGCGAACCAGGAAGTAGCGAGTTCACGAAGCGCTCCTCTACGGAAAACTTTTCATGAAATCACAGAAGTGAGTGCAAAAAACAAAGTGTTTCCTCACGATGTTATCCAATGTCAGTTCCGGGATCCGCACAATAACAGTCAGTTCCGGACAATTTAAAGAAGCAGCACCATAATCATGACAAGGTAGAAAATCACGTAGATAATCACATATATTCAAACCACCAGAGGCTGAAGATAGATGTGGCAATGGAATCGAAAGCTGGCATGGGCAAACTTGGTCCTTCCAGGTGTTTTGGACTCCAACTCCCACCATTCCTAGCAGCCTCAGGCCGTTTTCCTTTCCCCCCCTCAGCCACTTAAGCAGGAAAGGGCCTCAGGCTGTTAGGAATGGTGGGAGTTGAAGTCCAAAGCACCCAGAGGGCCGAAGTTTATTTATTTATTATTTATTTATTTATTTATTATTCGGGCTTCTATGCCGCCGACTCCCTGAGGCTCGCGGCGGCTCACAGGAACCGAAGGTACAACTACACACAAGCGATGCGATAAAACCTCTAAGACAATTAAACAGTTAAAACAGCAAAATACAAAACCCCCAGGTACAGTTCAGAAATTAGATAGCGTGACACCCCAGGACAGCGGCTAAAAAGCGGAACATGGGCAGGACCTACTCACCGAAGGCCTGCTTAAACAAATAAGTTTTGCAGGCGCGTGCCTAAACGGGAGCAGGTCCTTTATAGCCCGCGTCCAGCCGGGAGAGGGCGTTCCACAGCGTAGGAGCTATAACGGAGAACGCCCTCCGGCGAGTAGATGTCAGTTTAGCCGATTTCGCCGAGGGTATCTCTAACAAATTAGCATCCTCGGAGCGTAGTGATCTCGGGGACAGTATGGGGTGAGTCGGTCCCTCAAGTACGCTGGCCCCAGGCCATGCAAGGCCTTAAAGGTAAGAACCAACACCTTGAAGGAGATCCGTGCTCGATTGGGAGCCAGTGCAGATCCTGCAAAACAGGTGTGATGTGGCGGCCTGCTGGGGTTCCAGACAGGAGCCGGGCGGCAGTGTTCTGCACCAGCTTGAGCTTCCGGGTCGCCGACAAAGGAAGGCCAACGTAAAGCGCGTTACAGTAATCCAGCCTTGAGATGACCGTAGCTTGGATCACCGTGGCCAGGTCATTCCGGGAGATATAGGGGGCCAGCCTCCGAGCCTGTCGCAGATGAAAAAAGCAACCTTGCTGACCGCGGAGACCTGGGCCTCCATGGTCAGCTGGGAGTCCAGATGACTGACAGCTGTTGTGTCTTTCTGCCATTTCTGCCAGGATATCTATGTTGTGTTCATCGAAGCAGGCCCAGGTTTCATACTGAGTGTATAAATACATTTAAAAACATATTAACTAAATGTATTACTGTGTTAGAGTGTCATTTTGGTTGCTGGTGTGCCCCAGGATTTTGTACATGTAAAAAATGTGCCGCGGCTCAAAAAAGGTTGAAAAACACAGGGAAGAAGCAACCCCCTGGGAAGAGATATCACGTCCTTGCCCCTTTTCCAGCCATACAGCCCAGGTGTGACAGCACAACCACTGATTATGTTGTGTGTGGGATTCTGAAGACTAGCCTCCAAAATAACTTTTTACAGCTGAGTTTTGCTGTCTGATGGCTGTCGGATGGGGGTTAGCCATGAACAGCTTTTCTATGCTGTATATTCTGTTGGCATTGTAGAGTTTTAGCTGTAGCTGGTTGGCTGTTAGAGCACAAAAGATCCCTATATGGAGCTAAGAGAGGTTTGGACTGATCAATTGAAAGGGTGTGTAATTAATATCTAGCCAGGGCCGGTTCGTCCATTAGGCGGACTACGCAGGTGCGTAGGGCGACGCCACCCGGGAGGGGCTCCGCCCCGCCCCGCTGCCCTGCCCTGCCGTTGCGCCGGCCTGGCCTTTCTTAGGCCGGCCACGCCTCCACATGCGCAGAAGCTTCTACAGGCGTTACAGCGCCTGTAGAAGTTTCTGCGCATGCGTGAAAAAGCTCTGCGCACGTGCACTGACTCCAGAGCGCACCTCCCGCTTTGGAGCCAGTGCGCGTGCGCACACTTTCGCGCATGCGCACTGGCCTCCAAAGCGGGAGGCGCGCTCTGGAGTCAGTGCACGTGCGCAGAGTTTTTCACGCATGCGCAGAAGCTCCTACAGGAGCAACTGGGGAGGGGCGCGATTTTTTTTCACGGACCCCCCCCCCGGGAACAGGTAGGTCCGCCCTTGTATCTAGCCCTCTGTGCAAATGGTAGTACCGAGGAAGCAAGTGGTCGAAAATTCACGTTTATTTGATGGAGGAAGGAAGTATTTATTTATGCTTGGTATCCTTCTACTGCAGAAAATTAGGATGGCGTGAATCTTGCTTTTAGAAGGGTTCAGGCGGTAAAATAAATGTCAAGGTAGATGGCTCTAAAAATTATATAAAATAAATGCCTACAGAATCAATTTCAACTAGGCTGAGGAATACAGATGAAGCACTTTACATTAGGAAATTTTTAAAGTCCTCAAATCACAGAGGAAATTTTAAAGAGGCAGAGGAAATGCAGGTACATACAGAAGAATCACAGAATCATTGAGTTGGAAGAAACCACGAGGGCCATCAAGTCATATCGCCTGCCAAGCAGGACCAGACAAGCAGAACTCACACACAGATCTCACAATTGCAAAATGGATATTTTTACACCAGCCAATGTGGACCCTATCTGATTTAGTGTAAGAGTGGGTCATACTTGGCTTGAAAGCAGTGCATGCAAAAACAATCTAGAGCAGTGTTTTCCAACCTCTTTTGAGCCGAGGTAAATTTTTTACATTTACAAAATCCTGGGTCACACCACCAACCAAAATGACACTCTAACACAGTAATACATATAGTTAATATGTTTTTAAATGTATTTATACCTATCGCCAACACCTACGACTCCTCGAACGCTTTCATCAGCGCTGTCTTCGCACAATCCTAAATATACACTGGACCGACTAAGTGACTAATGTTGCTGTCCTTGAGCAAGCAGGGGTCACCAGCATTGAGGCCATGCTATTGAGAACACAGCTGCGCAGGGCAGGGCACGTCTCTAGGATGGAGGACCACCGCCTCCCAAAGATATTACTCTATGGTGAACTCGCCACGGGTCAGCGCAAGAGGCACCCCCAAAAAGAGATATAAGGACTCCCTGAAACAACATCTCAGGCTCGGCCAGATTGATCACCAACAATGGTCCACCCTGGCCTCACACCGGGAGGCATGGAGAAGCACTATCCACAATGCTGCGGCCTCTTTCGAGAAGACACGTCGAATGGGTCTCGAAGAGAAACGACAACGCAGAAAGAACCGCAACTTGGAAACAACATTACCCAAGGAGACTTTCTGCTGTGCTTTCTGCAACCGGACTTGCATATCTCAGATTGGCCTTTTTAGTCATCAACGCGCTTGTAAAAAGCGTGGGATGAGTCCTTCCTGAATCTTTTTTCGTGAAGTAATGCCGAGAGAAATGTATTTATACACTCAGTTTGAAACCTGGGCCTGTTCTGATGAACACAACATAGATATCCTGGCAAAAAGACACAAACTTCCCACACAGAACTCCCATAACCAAGAGAAAATGCTATAAGAGTTTGGTGGGCATTGAACTTGGGCTTTGGAGTTGTAGTTCACCTACAGAGACCGCGAGGGTTCAGTTGACCTGGCGAGCCCGGAGCGGCTAGGTCCTCGTAGCCTACCCGCCTCCCGTAGATCCAATTATGCTCACCAATGCTGCAAGGTAGATGCCATGAAATTGTTTATTCTGCTCAGCTGAGAGGATGCGAACCGCAATACCCTGATTCCCGCAAAGAACGCATGCATGTACATTCAAAACATTGGTTTTTAAAGGTTACAGAACTGTCAAAACAATTGAATTTCCCGCCCACTTCCTCCTGGCTGATCGGCTGATGATTGGTCGGACCAGCTGATGGGCGGAGTGCTGTCAACCTATCAGTGCCCTCCTCCATCTGCCTGTCCAGCCAATCAGGTGTCTCCAACCATATATGGAGTTCCAGGAAGGAAGGCTTAGGCGGGGATCACTGACAGGTTTGGCATATGAATGAAAACAAAGAGTCCGAGCCAGGTAACGACCTGGGGCAATGCCTGGAAGTGATGAAATCATTGGGTTGATGTGTCCCATCCGTATGTGAATGGGGGAGAAGGGGAAGAAGGCCTGGTGATTTACTCAGACCCTTTTGGTGACAAAAGGACTTATTTTGGGGCACACCTGGTTTCCGAGGCCAGCTGTGACACCCGCTGTGAAGAGCAAACTTTTATTGTCCAAGTTCCAAAGGCTAGTTTAGTTAGACTGGAAATCCGACCGTTAAACTCTCCTCAAGACTGATGAAGTGTGGGGCCAAGACAAGGGCTTAGCTTTTCCATAACAAGATCTCCACCAGAAACCGCATGCAATATGAATATGGTGATCCACAAAGGCTTTGGGAACAGGGCTCAGTCGAATTTCCTCTTGACAAACATAGTAAACACCCTCAAGGCAGTCTTTCTTAACTAAGGGCAAGAAGGGGAAGGGAAGGGTTACAAGGAGTCAAAGGGAAAACTTATGAAGCCATACTGTATGTACAGGGATACAGGGGTACAGAAATGAGTCTATGATCAGTGTCCTTGGGCGAACTACATATCCCAGCCTGCAAAGGCTTGGGCTGCAGGTTCAAAACCTCTCAAAAGCCCATAGATGTACTTTTTGGCTCTCTGGCTGCTTCCAGCCAGGAAGGGACCTTGAGTTCGCTTCAGGGTCCTTGATGAAACCATCTTTCCCAGGGCAGGGAGGGTCCATGATGAATAGCGAGGCTTCTTGGCTCAATCAGCCAGGGAGAAGCGTCAGGAGCAGTCCAGGAGAAGAAAAACAATCAGAAAAAGGCAAATAGAGGCACAGTACTTGGGAGAACTAGATCTTCTTTTTGGCATCAATCTCTGCCCATCACCCACCCCCCTGAAGAGATCTCTTTGGGCCGAACTGCCCCAAAAGCTGTCGTTTTGAGCTGGAATATGCTTCCCCAGGCCGGAGAAAGGATAGGAGAGAGGAAGAGAGAAGAGGAAACAATGGGAGAAATGGCAGAGTGTTTATTTATTGTTTTGTAACGTGTGGCCAAAATGTCTTCCATACTATGTGCTGTATGAAGTGTTGTAAATGTGGAGATGGGAGGTAATGGTGGCTGGGTTTCCTGGGAGGGACAAGGTTGATGTAGCGGTGTATGGGACCAGGTGAGGCAGAAAAGGAAAAAAAAGGCTTGGTACTGGTGCAACTTGGGCCATGGGCCAAGAGGAATACTGGGGACTCTCTGCAGTTAGATCTCCTGGATTTGGGGCTTCCTGGCTCGACTACATTATTATGCCATCCACTCCAACCCTCTCCTTCCCTCCCTCCTTCTTTCCCTCCTTCAATTTCTCTACATCCCTTCCTTCTCCTTCCTCCCTTCCTTTCTTTTCCTCCATCACTCCTCCCTCCCTTTCCTTCCCTCCCTTCCCTTCCTTTTTCTCCCCCCCCCCGCCAGCTTCATCCTTCTTTATTAAATCTACAGTGTAGATGCACCTAAAGTCACCCCTCCCACACTGCCATGTAAAATCCAAATTATCTACTTAGAACTGGATTATATGTCAGTGTAGACACACACACACATGAATGGATTTTGGATGGCTGGCTGGATAATTACCATATTACTATTGCATATTACTATATTAAATAGATTCATAGAATATAGTTAGGGGAGAACAGACAGGAAGGAAGGAGAGAAGGATTGAGGGGAAAGGGTAAGGAATGAAGAAGGGAAAGGGGGAAGGAAGGAAGGAAAGATTGAAGGAGGGAAGGAAAGAAAGGGAAGGAGAGAAGGAAGGAAGGAAAGAAAGAGGTACGGAAAGAAGGAAGGAAGGAGAAGGGAAATAAAAAGTGAATGAAGGAAGGAAACAGGGAAGGAAGGAAAGAGAGAAGAAAGGAGAAAAAGGGGAAGGAGAAGAAAAATGAGGGAATGAATAGGTACCTCTCTTTCATAATAGTCCAGATAGCTACCTCTGCTTCGAAAATTCTTACTATAGGCCACAGCAACGCATGGCAGGGCACAGCTACCGTGTTTCCCCGAAAGTAAGACACCCCCGATTGTAAGACGTATCGGGGGTGTCAGGGGGGTCGGCTAATATAAGCCGTACCCCGAATGTAAGCCGTAGCTCGTCGCCGCGCCGCGCCGCCGCCGCCGCAACCGGCCCATCGGCTGCGGCACACCTCCGCGGCACACCTTTCCGCCAGGCCTCCAAGGAAGGGAGGGGGAAGAGAGCCAGAGGCGAGGCGAAGCAGCGCGGGTCACTCTGACGCGGCGCTGCCTTGCCACGCCCCGGCTCCTTTCCCCTCCCTTCCTTGGATGAAAGAAGGGAGGGGAAAGGAGCCGTGGCGAGGCAGCCGCGTCAGAGTGACGGGCGCTGCCTCGCCATGCCCCTGACTCCTTTCCCCTCCCTTCCTGACGAAAGAGAGGAAAGGAGCCAGGGGCGTGGCGAGGCAGCGCTGCGTCAGAGTGACGGGCGCTGCCTCGCCACGCCCCTGGCTCCCCCCCTCCCTTCCTGACGAAAGAAGGGAGGGGGAAAGGAGCCAGGGGCGTGGCGAGCGGCGGCGCGTCACTCTGACGCGGTGCTGCTTTGCCACGCCTCTGGCTCTCTTCCCCCTCCCTTCCTTGGAGGCCTGGCGGAAAGGTGTCATGGAGGTGTGCCGCGGCCGATGGGGGCGGTTGCGGCGGCGGCGTGACGGCGGGGGCGTGGCGACGGGGTACGTCTTGGGTTATATAAGACGTACCCCGAAAGTCAGCCGTAGGGGGACTTTTCGGGGGGGAAACAAAGTAAGACGCTGTCTTACTTTCGGGGAAACACGGTAGTAGTTTCTAAACCAAAATATACAGTTTGTACTCCCCCCCCTCTATATATACACAGTTTCTCCTACTACTACTACTACTTACAGTATCATCTTTACTGTGTCTTCAGTTTTAAAGCAACATTTGATCCACAATTTCACAGAATCAAACCAAACTCTCTTCTATAAGGAAGCTCCAAACAGCTCCAAATCCTTGGGAAGTCCATGCTGTGATTGCTTGCTTAATTTATATTCCCCTTAACCAAACACCTGCTACATTACATCATGTCCACTGCAGCCTATTCTTAATTGCTTACAGGCCCCATTCATTACTGTGTGATTTACTCAGAACTTATGTATTGCTTAGTCACTACTGATTTTACAATTAACCATGAATCTGCCAGGTAGTTTACCAAACTCTAACAGTGACAATAGTGCCGCAATCATGTCCATCTGTAACTATGATACTGAATGTCAGCCCAGGTGCTGGGAAGCATGTATGCTTGTCCGTGTTGCTCTTAGGGTAAATTTATTTATTTATTTATTTATTTGTCACGTTTCTATACCGCCCCTCTCAGCCCGAAGGCGACTCGGGAAGGTTTACACAGGCAGTCTCTGCCCTCAATACAACACAGCAACAAGTCAACCCCCCCCCCCCAAAAAAAAACATAGAATAACAATTTAACAATTAAATACATACAATTGCAGCCTCAGCGTCATGTTGAAATCAGTTTCCATCGCATCGTCGTCATTCCATATATCCAATTAAGCCTTATATTTCATCAGCAAATGCCTGCTCAAATAGCCAGGTCTTGACTTTCTTGCAAAATGTCAGGAGGGAGGGGGCCGATCTGATGTCTTTAGGGAGGGCGTTCCAAAGCCAAGGAGCCACCACTGAAAAGGCCCTGTCTCTCGTCCCCGCCAGTCGCGCCTGCGAAGAAGGCGGGACCGAGAGCAGGGCCTCTCCAGATGATCTTAAACAGGTAAGTTGGACCCGAACCGTTTAGGGCTTTAAAGGCTAAAGCCAGCACTTTGAATTGTGCCCGGTAGCAAACTGGCAGCCAGTGGAGCTGGCACAACAGAGGAGTTGTACGCTCTCTGAATGGCGCTCCTGTTAGCAACCTGGCTGCTGTCCGTTGGACTAGTTGCAGCTTCTGAACAGTCTTCAAAGGCAACCCCAGCTGGCATAAGGAATAATAATGAAAATTCGTTATTAATTACGTTTCAATTACGAAATTTACTTAACATTTTTCGGAATACTTTCTAAAACGACCCAGCAATGGAAATCCACCCCCCCCCCCACGCAGGCCCGGATTACCCATAAGGCCAGACTAGGCTATGGCCTCGGGCGGCAGGTTTTGGGGGGCTGCGGATTCGGCCCCCCGAAAACATAATTATTTTTAAAAAAACGCCCCCTCGCAGCGCTTTCTCCCCGCCCTCTTCTGAGAGAGGAGGAGGAAGGGAAAGGCGAGGAGGAGGAGGAAGGGAAACTCCGCCCCGCTGGTGGGCATGCATGCATGCGCATGCATGCCCGCCAGCGGGCTTCCCTTCCTCCTCCTGGCCGCCTCCTTCCTTTGCAAGGGGGCGGCCCAGGTGGCGAGGAGGGTGGGACTTCCCTTCATCCTCCTCGCGCCTTCCTTTCGGTCCCGGGAGGAGGAGGTGGACGGAAGGCGCGCGGCACTGCTCGTGGGGCTTCCGTCCGCTGCCTCCTCCACCTCCTGCGACCAAAAGGAGGGCGCGAGGAGGAGGGCGGGACTTCCTCCTCGCGCCTTCCTTTCAGTCGCGGGAGGAGGAGGAGGCAGCAGACGGAAGCCCCACGAGCAGTGCCGTGCGCCTTCCGTCCACCTCCTCCTCCTCCCGCGACCGAAAGGAAAGCGCAAGGTGGACGGAAGCCGTGGGGCCGGCACCGTGCAGCTTCTGTCCACCTCCTTGGGCCCTCCTTCCGGTCGCGGGAGGAGGAGGCGACAGAAGCCGCATGGCACCGACCTCCTCCTCCTCCCGGTAACGGAAGGAGGGTGCGAAGAGGCAACGGAAGCCGCACGGCCAGGGCTGCTGCCGCACATGTGCAGCAGCGCCCTGGGGGCATGGCTTCCCATGCCCTGGGGGCATGGCTTCCCGTGCCCTGGGGGCGTGGCTTCCCGTGCCCTGGGGCGTGGCTTCCCGTGCCCTGGGGGCATGGCTTCCCGTGCCCTGGGGGCATGGCTTCCCGTGCCCTGGGGGCGTGGCTTCCCGCGCCCTGGGGGGGCAGTGCGGGGCGTCTTGGCCTCGGGCGGCCGAAGATGCTAATCCGGGCCTGCCCCCACGAGTTAAGAATCAAATTTTTTATGGATCAACAACCCATATATGTGTGTGTGTGTGTTATTTAAACTAAATATTGCAAAATTGTGGGTTTTTTTCTTGAAGTGACACATCACCTGAATTATGCTCGTTTTTTGGCGAATTTTGACACACCATGCTCAAAAAATTGCCCATCACTGTCATAGTATGTATGTACATACACCCATTTAGTCTTAAAATATATTATATATATATTATATGGCTCTCACTGAAATAAATTTCCAAATATTTTGCTTTCACGGCTTTCTGAGTCAAAAAGGTTCCCGAGCCCTGATCGAGATCTTTTGCAATTAGGGGTGCCAGATTGGAAACTGGGGACTGCTTCTGTTCCTTCAAATGCTGTGTAGAAGAGGAAATTTCAGCGGGTATGCTTGTTATCTGCCTGCAGATCCTACTAAAACTCCCTTCTATACACAACCATTAAAGGCTCAGAAGCGTTCAGTCTGGCAACAGTATGAGTGCAAATACCAAAGCCAGGGGCACAGTGTCTCATTACGAACTAATTGCAACCGCTTCAGGACTATTTCTTTTGAAGTCTGATAGTGTTTGAGCTTCCCTGCCACAATGCAATTTAGTGAGGGCATAGGCATGAGGAAAGAGTTTCCCAGGCCTTGCTTCCTCTTGTATCCTGTTCTTTGGAGGAGTTAGAGGGGGCATTGCTATGCCGGTGAAGATAAGAGTAGCTTTATTTTTCCTGCTGTGGGGAGGGAAAAGGTGAAGACAAGCTGCCTGAAGTGCTTTGCGCTCTATCACTATTAGGTTTCTTAATACGAACTGTGGCACAAAGTGGGCATAACGTCAGTATTATGGGTACTGATAATAATCTTTGTACTCTTTACTCTCCTTCAATTTTTTGAAATGTTGCAAATAAATAAAGTAACTGCTGCACAGTGGATGTTATACTGTGATGCATTATAGTTGCTGTAGTTTATTTAAATGCTCTATTCTGGGAATTGCTTTCAGCACAAATATATTTCTGGGAAATACAGTATTCAAATAAATTGACAGTAATGATGGATGCAGCTGCTCGCGCAATCAAGCTCTGTTGCTGCCCCCCAGTCAGGGCCGGCACAATATTTTCCATCATCTAAAGAAAATAAGAAGGAAACTCTTCTTTATTTAACACTAGCTTGGGGACCCGGCGATGCCCATGTTATTTGAGAAAGGCATTGTTTATCTGTGCTCCAAGTTTAGTCTAGATAAATGTCAGATGGGTTCAGTGGATGTAGGTGAACTACAACTCTCATTTGAGAGTCCAATAGTCAATTCTCCTCCAAACTGCACCAGGATGCATGGGGGCGCTGTGTGCCAAGTTCGGTCTTGATCAGTCGTTGGTATGGATCACCGTTATCTCTGGAAGTGAGTGAAGGTACTCCAAATCCCATCATACATTGTTGCCCCCCCAAAAACTGCTCCAGGTTGTAGAGTGGGTGATGGGGGCCCTGTGTGCCAAGTTTGGGCTTCCTCAGTCATTGGTGTGGGTGGCAGTCATCGTAGGAAGTGAGTGAAGGGACTGGAAGTCCCATTATCCATGTTCCATCCTCCTCCAAACTGCACCAGGATGTAGAGTGGGTCATGGAGGCGCTGTCTTCCAAGTTTGGCCTTGATCCATCATTATTGGGAGTTGCAGTGGTGTCATGAAATTACTGAAGGTATTGGATGTCCCATCATCTGTTGTCCACCCTCCTCCAAACTGCAGCAGGATGTAGAGTGGATCATGGGGGCTCTGTGTGCCAAGTTTGGTCTTGATTAGTCATTGGATAAAGTTTGCAGCGGTCTCGGGAACTGAGTAGAGGTACCTCAACTCCCATCATCTGTGCTCCACCCTCCTCTGAACTGCACCAGGATGTAGAGTGAGTCATGGGGGCTATGTGTGCCAAGTTTGGTCTTGATAGGTCATTGGATGCATGTTGCAGCAGTCTCTGGAAGTGAGTGGAGGTACTTGAAGTCCCATCATCCATGGTCCATACTCCTTGAATCTGTAGCAGGATGTAGAGTGGGTCATGGGGGCTCTTGATCAGTCATTGGTATGGGTCACAGTTGTCTCTGGAAGTGAGTGAAGGTAATCCAAATCCCATCATACATTGTTTGTCGTCTCTCAAACTGCTCCAGGATGTAGAGTGGGTGATGGGGGCTCTGTGTGCCAAGTTTGGTCTTCCCCAGTCATTGGTGTGGGTGGCAGTGGTCTTAGGAAGTGAGTGAAGGGACTGGAAGTCCCATTATCCATGTTCCATCCTCCTCCGAACTGCACCAGGATGTAGAGTGGGTCATGGAGGCTCTGTCTTCCAAGTTTGGCCTTGATCCATCATTATTGGGAGTTGTAGTGGTGTCATGAAATTACTGAAGGTACTGGAAGTCCCATCATTTGTGGTCCACCCTCCTCCAAACTGCAGCAGGATGTAGAGTGGATCATGGGGGTTCTGTGTGCCAAGTTTGGTCTTGATTAGTCATTGGATGCAGGTTGCAGCGGTCTTGGGAACTGAGTAGAGGTACCTCAACTCCCATCATCTGTGGTCCACCCTCCTCTGAACTGCACCAGAATGTAGAGTGGGTCATGGGGGCTCTGTGTGCCAAGTTTGGTCTTGATACGTCATTGGATGAGTGTTGCAGCAGTCTCTGGAAGTGAGTGGAGGTACTTGAAGTCCCATCATCCATGGTCCATACTCCTTGAATCTGCACCAGGATGTAGAGTGGGTCATGGGGGCTCTGTGTGCCAAGTTTGGTCTTGATTAGCCATTGGATGAAGGTCGCAGCGGTCTCAGAAAGTGAGTAGATGTACCTCAACTCCCATCATCTGTGGTCCACCCTCCTCCGAACTGCACCAGGATGTAGAGTGGGTCATGGGGGCTCTGTGTGCCAAGTTTGGTCTTGATAGGTCATTGGATGAGTGTTGCAGCGGTCTCTGGAAGTGAGTGGAGGTACTTGAAGTCCCATCATCCATGGTCCATACTCCTTGAATCTGCAGCAGGATGTAGAGTGGGCCAAGGGGGCTCTTGATCAGTCATTGGTATGGGTCACAGTTGTCTCTGGAAGTGAGTGAAGTTACTCCAAATCCCATCATCTATTGTTCATCATCCCCCAAACTGCTCCAGGATGTAGAGTGGGTGATGGGGGTTCTGTGTGCCAGGTTTGGTCTTCCTCAGTCATTAGTGTGGATGGCAGTGGTTTTGGGAAGAGAGTGAAGGTACTCCAAACCCCATCATCCATGCTCCATCCTCCTCCGAGCTGCACTTGTGGGTCAGGTCATTGGTCTTGTTAGGTCATTGGATGAGTGTTGCAGCGGTCTCTGGATGTGAGTGGAGGTACTTGAAGTCCCATCATCCATAGTCTATACTCCTCGAATCTGACCAGGATATAGAGTGGGTCATGGGTGCTCTGTGTGCCAAGTTTGGTCTTGATCTGTCATTGGTGGGGGCCACAGTGGTCTGTGTTTCCCCAAGTGGTTTAAAGTACTACAAATCCCATAATCCATGGCCCACCTCCCCCAAACTGCACCAGGACATAAAGTGGGTCATGGAGATTATGTTTGGTCCAGGTCGGTCATTTGTGGGGGTCGTAGTGGTCTGTGGAAGTGACAGCCAATCAGAAAGCTGGCACATATTCACATACAAACCTGCATACAAACATTCACTTTAATTATATATATATAGATTTGGCAGCCTTCTCCACTGATATCGTATTATGTGATAGAATACCAGGAACTAGATTTTAGATGGATATGTGGGTGTATTTGACCTTCACACCCCTCTTACAGAGAGCCATTTAAAATCGGACTGGAAAGGAATGGTGTTTTTGCCCTCCAGGCAATATTGCCACTCTTCGTGTCAGGCAGAGCCACTGACAGCATGGAGCTACCATTCTATTTCCTGACAGATGTCACTTTCCAAGAGTATTACATACAATCTTGAGCCTTCAGCATTCATGCCAAAGAGTAATTTCTTGTCTGCTGATTGGAACTGAGATACAGAGACCCATCTGCGCACTGGTTTGTCTCTGCAATATTGGCAAGCAATCTCGCCCTGAAATCTCCACTTACTCTCTCTTCCTTCCCATTCCCTTAGAATAAAGCTATAGGAGAAGGAGTAATGATAATGCAGCCTTGGCAGGCATGTGGTGACAGTGAAGTCGAGGTGAGAAAAGCACCTTTAGGTCGCCTAGTATTTCACTTGACAAGGCAAGTTTTGTCCTGCAAAATATGTCAATTCTGAGTCTAAAGGCAAAGGCCGCTCGGTTGGTTGCTGTGTTCTCCTTCAGTGCTTTCGTTCTGAGACTCCTCGTTGCTTTCCTCTTTCTCAGTGAACCCATGCCAGCCAGCTTGTATTATCCTACATAAACAGAGGAGTAAATAAACCCACATGCAATCTGGCTCTGATGTATGAAAACAGAGCCAGTATGTCTCCAATGCTTTGCTTTGCTCCTGCCATGTCCCTAGTGCTCAACCATGACATTGCTCTTATGTGCCACTCTTAGGCTTGTTCTAAGACAGGGCTGTCCAACTTCTACCGGGCCCAGGGCCGGAATAGAGGTCACTGATGACCTCGGGGGCCGCTCGGCCCCGCCCCAGGCCCCGCCCCCATGCCCCGCCCCGGGCCCGGCCCCGCCCCCCCCAGACCAGGCCCCGCCCCTCCTAAAGCTGTCATTCTCCTCCTCCTCCTCCTCTTTCCCGGGCACGCGGCTGTCCCGAGCGCCACGGCGCCCGGGAAAGAGGAAGAGGAGGGAGAGCAGAAGCGGCGCCAAGGGCAGCGCGTCACAGGCCTGGCGTGACGCGCTGCCCTTGGCGCCACCTACTCTTCTTTTGGCGGCTCCCGCCCTTCCTAGGGAGGGGAGCCGGCAAAAAAAGGAGTAGGCGGCGCCAAGGGCAGCGCGTCACGCCAGGCCTGTGATGCGCTGCCCTTGGCACCGCCTACTCCTCCTTTTCGGCGGTTCCCCCACCCTTCCTAGGGTGGGGGAGCCGCCGAAAAAGAGCAGAAGGCGGCGCCAAGGGCAGCGCGTCACAGGCCTGGCGTGACGCGCTGCCCTTGGCGCCGCCTACTCCTCCTAATTTTCGGCACGGAGAGAGGGACGGAGGGCGGTGCAGGGAGGAGGAGCTAGCTCTCTTCCTCCTCCCTGCCCCGCCTCCCCCCCCCCCCGGCCGCCATTTTTTTTAAAAAAAAATTAGATTTTTTTTTAAAAAAATTAAAAATGGCGGCTGGGGGCATAGCAGGGGCCGTGTCCAACAGGCTGGGGGGCCGGATCCGGACCCAGGGCCGCCAGTTGGACAGCCCTGTTCTAAGATCTTCCTAACTACCCAGTCATATTGAAGACTATACCAGGGCTGTCCAACTTCTACGGGCCCAAGGGCCGGAATTCCGGTCACTGATCACCTGGGGGGCTGAAGGGTCTGCCTCCGCCCCCAGCTCCACCCCACCCCTCCCCCGGCTCCGCCCCCTCCCCAGCTGCAATTTACTTACAATTGACCTTGAGTTGTGGAGTTGTAGTTCACCTCCATCCAGAGAGCACTGTGGACTCAAATAATGATGGATCTGGACCAAACTTGGCATGAATACTCAATATACCCAAATGGGAACACTGGTGGATTTGGGGGAATGTTTCCTAATACCTTTGAGTTATTTGAGTCCACACTCAAATTGGGACACCGCCCAAAAAAACCAAACACCTCAATGCCGTCGCAGGGCTTGATGGGGCCTCCTTTCCCAGAGGCGGGTGGTGGAGGACCAAAGAGCTCCCTCCCTCCCTGAAGGGAAAACAAGCCGTGGGGGCAGGCGCAAAGGAAGCCACGTTGCGCCCTGCATGCAAGGGAAGGCAGCACAACAAGGGGAGGGGGCGCGGAGGAGGGGAAGGGGGCGTTGCCAAGGAAACCGTCGCTGAGGGACCCCACCCCCCCTCACCCAACGTCCCACTGTTTTTAGATTGAATGATTTGAGCCAGGCCCTTCCTTACCCATACTCCGGGAGCCCCGCCACAGGGCCGAAGCGCCAACGCCGCCACCGGCCCCTAAGAGCCCCGCTGGAGCCAAGGCCAAGCTCAGGCCGGGCGTGGCGGCTCTCCCATCCGCGGGGCGGGAAGCGAGGGCCCTCCACAGGAAGAGGACGGAGCCAGGAGGGGCTTTCCCTGCCTCACTCCCCTCCTCCCTCTCTCTGAGGGAATGGGGGCTGGCCTGGAAGCAGCCGCGAGGGAGGAGGAGGCGCGCGCCCAGGCCGGCCGCAAATCCCACAGGACCCGAGATTTCGGCAGCTATCGCGAGACTACGCAGCCACAGACGGGATTTCGATCTCCCTCGAACTCCCGTCTGTAGCTGGCGTAGTCTCGCGATGCTTGCCGAAACCCAGAAGTAGGGTTTTTTTTGTTTCTTTGTTTTATTATTTTATTATTAATTATTAATTTGTATTTTATTAAAACAAGTTAGGGGGCCGGAGGGAAGGGGCTCGGGGGCCGTGTATGGCCCCAGGGCCGCCTGTTGGGCAGCCCTGTTCTAAGATCTTCCTAACTACCCAGTCATATTGAAGACTATACCATTCTGAGTGTCTGGGAGGCTCCTCTTAATGGCCCTGTGCTTGTCTATCCTGTAATGCAGTTTTTTTTCACCTTTTTTGAGCCGTGGCACATTTTCTACATTTACAAAATTCTGGGGCACAGCACCAACCAAAATGACACAAAATGACACTCTAACACAGTAATACATATAGTGAATATGTTTTTAAATGTATTTATACACTCCGCATGAAACCTGGGCCTTGTTTGATGAACACAACATAGATATCCTGGCAGGAATGGCAGAAAGACACACACAAAGGTCTTGCTCAACAGCTGGGAGTTATAGTTCACCCGCAATCAAAGAGCTCCCTGAACTCCACCAATGATGGAATGGAAACAAACTTCCCACACAAAACTCCCATAACCAAGAGAAAATACTATAAGAGTTTGGTGGGCATTGACCTTGAGTTTTGGAGTTGTAGTTCACCTATATCCAGAGAGCACTGTGGACTGAAACAATGTTGGATCAGGACCAAACTTGGCATGAATACTCAGTATGCCTAAATGTGAACACAGATGGAGTTTGGAGAAAATAGACCTTGACATTTGGAGTTACAGTTTCTGGGATTTATAGTTAACACACAATAAAAGAGCATCCTGAACTCTTGCAACAATGGAATTGAACCAAACTTGGCATATTGAACTCTCATTACCAACAGAAAGTACTGAAAGGGTTTGCTTAGGAATTGACCTGAGTTTGGAAGTTGGATTTCACCTACACCCAGAGAGCACTGTGGACTCAAACAATGTTATGTTATGTTGTTGTTTGTTTTCTATCCAGAATCACAATGTTGGAAGGAGGCTCACCACTTTAAGGTCCCTCAAACAGGCATGGGAAAACTTTGCCCCTCTGGGTGCTTTGGACTCCTAACTCCCACCATTCCTAACAGCCTGAGGCCCTTTCCTGCTTAAGTGGCTGAGGGGGGAAAGGGAAAGGGCCCGAGGCTGCTAGGAATGGTGGGAGTTGGAGTCCAAAACACCTGGAAGGTCCAAGTTTACCCATGCCAGCTTTCGACAGAGACCTCTTCCTCCCCCTTCCCCTTCGTGCCCTTTCTTCCCCCTCCTGCCGAACACTTACTTTTTCTTCTCCACTTGGGCTCCCTTCTTCCCAGCCTCGCTCTGCTCGCTTTGCCTCACTTTGCTCATGCTGCCATGTGTTCAGGAGGGGAGGGGGAGGGAGGAAGACGTGGGGTGAGTATGCGCAGTAGCACCCGCACGGGTCACATCTTCCTCCCTCCCTCCCCCCTCCCCTCCTGAACACACAGCAGCGTGAGCAAAGTGAGGCAAAGCGAGCTGAGCGAGGCTGGGAAGAAAGGAGCCCAAGTGGAGAAGAAAAAGTGTTCGGCAGGAGGGGGAAGAAAGGATATTGAAGGTTCCAATTTCCCACGGCACACCTGATGATTGCTCACGGCACACTAGTGTGCCATGGCACACTGGTTGGGAAATACTGCTGTAATGCACCTCAGTCTGTGAGCGTCTCAGTTTGGAGCTTTAGAAGAAAACTCATGTAGGTGTATAGGATTTGTGCCGTCACACCCTATCTATATTTTCAGGAAGGGCGAAGACATAGGCTCTCTCTACCGGGGATTGCTTCTTGCCTTCCTTTAGAGGCTTGGGGTTCCCAAGGACCAAGCTGGACTCTATAGATAACCCAAAACAGGCTTTATTGCTTAAAACATGAGTTATCAACACTCAGGCACTTTACTTTGGTCCCCAAAAGGGATAAAAGAAATATACTTTACAGTCTCTTAATTGCTTGGGTCCTGGAAGCTTCAGCAGGATGGCTCTCCAAGTCCTCTCTGACTTTATGGTCTTGAGGTAAGGACACTCGAGACCCCATCCAGCTGGACTATATTGAAGGTATGCGACCTTCCTCTAGGTGCCAGCCGACTAGTTTGAAAGTGCCTGGCTCTCCTCAGAGCTACCCAACCATCTGGTATGTTGGGCTTTCTGTATGAGACCCAGGGAAAGTCTTTGTCTTGTGTTGAGAGATGGCTTGACCAAGGCTGACCCCATGCCCGGATTACCCATAAGGCCAAAATAGGCAATGGCCTAGGGGTGCAAGCCAAGGAGGCGCAGATCATGGACCAAAAAAAACAACCAAAAAAAACCCTGGTCCATGCCCCTCTTTCCCCCTTTCTCATGCCCCTCCTCGCTCCTTCTCCCGGCAAAGTCTCTGCTCTGTTCCCTCCGTCTCTCGCTTTCTGGGCTGCGGTGGAGCCCTCACATTGATCCATTGATTTGCCCGTGGGTCTCTGGCTGGCCTGACCTCCTGGCTCCCGGGGAAGCCGCCTCCATGGTGACTCGCCCGGCTCCCCCAGCGGCAGACTGTAAATTCCTGCAGCCAGAGCCGAGTGGCAGTCTGGGAGAGGGCAGTGGGAGGGAGGAGAGAAGAAGGCAACTAGGAGGAAAGAAAGCAAGTAAAGAAGGAAGCGAGGGAGGGTGGGAGAGGGGAGAGAAAGGGCGTTGCTCTCCCAGTTCCCCAGCACGAGACCACACCAACCCAGGCTTGCTCCTGTGCTCTCGGACCAAACCGGGGCGGGCTGCTTGGCCAAAGGGAGCCGCGGGAGGGAGGGAAGGATCAAGGTCAGGGTCTGGATCTCCTGCCTTCGGGAGCAGCCAAACAAAAGCCGCACAAACCCCAACCTGAATCCTCCCTCGCTCTGTGGGAGCACACACCAAGCTGACATCTCTCTCTCTCTCTCTCTCTCTCTCTCTCTCTCTTTCTCTCTCGTGCATGCCTTTGGAGCGAGTTTGCACCCGCTGCCCTCTCCGCAAGCCTCCCGACTCCCAAGACCACCTTCAGAGCACAGCGGAGCTTTCCAGCTGGTGGGAATGGAGACCTTGGATGTGGCAGGATGGTGTCTACTCGCCTTTCTCTTGTGCTCCGGAGGCACCATGGTGAAAGCCAGCCAAGTGTGGGTCTGAGTAGTGTTGGGGGGCGGGGGGTAGAAGTTGGCTTAAAGGGGGCCTAATTCCAAAGTGTGGCCTAGGGCGCAAAAATGTGTTAATCCGGGCCTGGCTGACCCTGGCAGACCTTCAGATATGTCCTCTTTTGGAGAGATCCTGGAAAAATGGTTAGCTTTCCAAGTCCCTGGGAAAAGGGATGGAACAAACTCAATTGGGCTCTGTTAACAATGACTGACAGGTATTAGTAGGTTGAGGGTGAATCCGGCGAAGACGGAGATCTTGTGGCCGGGTCGCCCGGGCGGTGGGGATGTCCAGCTTCCGACCCTGGACGGTGCGGCGTTATGCCCATCGTCTTCCGTGAAGAGCCTGGGGTCCACCTGGACTCCCAGCTGACCATGGAGACCCAGGTCTCTGCGGTCAGCAAGATTGCCTTCTTCCATCTTTGTCAGGCAAGGAGACTGGCCCCCTACCTGTCCCGGTCTGACCTGGCCACGGTGATCCAAGCCACGGTCATCTCGAGGCTAGATTACTGTAACGCTCTTTACGTTGGCCTTCCTCTGTCGGTAACCCGGAAGCTCAGGCTGGTGCAGAACACTGCCGCCCGGCTCCTGACTGGCTCTCCAGCAGGATGCCACATAACACCCATTTTGCAGGATCTGCACTGGCTGCCTATCGAGCACCGGATTGCCTTCAAAGTGTTGGTTCTCACCTTTAAGGCCTTACACGGCCTGGGGCCAGCGTATCTGAGGGACCGTCTCACTCCATACTACCCTTCCAGATCACTTCGTTTGGAGGATTCTAATCTTTTAGCTGTCCCCTCCGCTAAGGTGGCTAAAAGAACTGCCACTCGCCGAAGGGCCTTCTCGGTCATAGCGCCGACACTGTGGAATGCCCTTCCGCCAACTACACGGGCTATCCAGGACTTACTCCCGTTTAGGCGGGCATGTAAGACCCACCTTTTCCGGCTGGCTTTCCAGGTATAGGCCCAGCGGGTTCCTCAAGCCATGCCATGGTTGCCTGACTATTTTTATCTTTTAACTGTGTTTTTTAATTATGTGTTATTGCGAATTTTTAACCTGTATCCTGTAATGCATTTTAGAGTGTCTGTTTTATTGTGCATTGTTTTACTCTCTGGCTGTGAGCCGCCCCGAGCCTATTTGGGAGTGGCGGCATAGAAGCCGAATAAATAATAATAAATAATAATAATATTATGGACCAATCAATGCAACCAATACCTTTGCAAGCAGTGCAAAACTAAACAGGCTTGCAGATACACAATATAATAGTGCAAAACCTTATAAACTCAATGTTTCCCATGCAAGTGGTGCTTGCTGTGCTGTCATAGGATTTTTCGATCCCAGGCATGCTCGCTATGGGCTCAGGCTCTGTGTGCAGTGCAGCCAGCCAGTCACAATGTATTGCATACATCAGCCATAAGCCACTGCAATCAATGGAGGAGAAACATAATGTGTATCAAGAAAATGTGATGCAGCTGTCATTCCGATATATCTTTGCAGCAATCAACTACACCCGATTTGACAACCTTGTCCCTCTGCCTTGTTGCTGTCACAGCAAACAATGCAACCTTGTGGGTGACAGTATGGTCTTTTCCTTCAAGAAAGAAGACAAATTCCTGATTTTAAAAAACACCAAAAAGCAGAGATGCCACAATAATATGGCAGATTTGGTTTTCAAATTGGCAGTTGTTATTCTCCTGCGATGGACAATTATCCTGAAAGCTCCTTTTGCCGGCTTCTCTTCTAAGTACTTCCTATCAAAAAATAACACCCACGGTGTTGCATAAACTAGATGGAACAGAGTTTAACAAGTATGGATTCAAATGCAATGTGCAATACCTGTATTTAAATTCACATTTTAGCCTACTTTTATTTTGCTGAACAAGAATAATGTACTTATAGGCTTTCCAGATCTCGATGCCTGGCCCCCTTTTGCCATAGAAGGGAATCGTAGGGTGAGAACACTATCTTGAAAAGTACATGTATCTATATTTTCCTTATTACTTAGACATGGGGTGCTCAGGATGTCGATCGCTGGTCGATCCTGAGGCCATCTGGAGTCGATCCCAGCTGATGCGGCACTTCTAGAGGGGGCGGAGCCAGGCCATGCCCCGCCCCCCTCCTCATCAGCTTTAGCTCTACCACAGCTTCTGCAACCTTGAGAAGGGTAGAGGAGGGTATTACCAAGCCGGTGGTGGTGGCTATGCCATCACCATCACTGGCATACCCCTCTGCCCTGAGAAGCTGTGGTAGAGCTCCAGCCAGGGGCGGAGGGGCGGAGCCAGCGGCGCCAGGCCCCGCCCCCTCCTCACCAGCTTTAGCTCTACCACAGCTTCTGCAACCTTGAGAAGGGTAGAGGAGGGTATTACCAAGCCGGTGGTGGCTAGCTATGCCATCACTAACTTGGCATACCCCCCTCTGCCCTGGAGAAGCTGTGGTAGAGCTCCAGCTAGGGCGGAGGGGGTGGAGCCAAGCGGCACCAGGCCCCGCCTCCTCCCCACCAGCTTTAGCTGTACTACAGCTTCTCCAGGGCAGAGGCGGGTATGCCAAGCCAGTGGTGGCATAGCTAACCATCACTGGCTTGGCATACCCCCCTGCCCTGGGAGAAGCTGTGGTAGAGCTGCAGCCAGGGGCGGAGCCAAGCCGCCCCAGACCCCGCCCCCACCCCAGCTCCACCCTGCTTCTCTCAAGGTAGATCTTTCTGTCTTAGATTTATTATAAGTAGCTCGCATGCTGAAAAAGTGTGGGCACCCCTGACTTAGACTTTGTTTTATTTAAGAAAATTGAATGGCATACTATGTGTAGCTATGATTGATGTCAAGGGTATCATGTACTGCCATGGAACATAACCCTCTTCTCAGGGCCGTAGCCAGGATTTTGGTTCGGGGGGGCTGAAACTGGGGGCTGAGACTGGGTGGAAGAAGGTCTACCCTAGCAAACCTTTTGTATTGTTATCCCAATAACCCCATTAATGTGGGATATAATGAGCATGGTGATCAGATCATGATATGAATAAACATAACAGTTTAAATAATGTACCAGTAAGGCCTTTTCGCGGACCACCCTGAGAATTTCGGGGCCCCCTTAGCCCCTGGCTACATGCCTGCCTCTTCTATGACAGTGTTTCCCAACCTTTTTTGAGCCACGACACACTTTTTACATTTACAAAATCCTGGGGCACACCACCAACCAAAATGACACAAAATGACACTCTAACACAGTAATACATATAGTTAATATGCTTTGAAATGTATTTATACACTCAGTGTGAAACCTGGGCCTGTTTCAATGAACACAACATAGATATCCTGGCAGGAATGGCAGAAAGACACGCACGAAGGTCTTGCTTAACAGCTGGGAGTAATAGTTCACCCACAATCAAAGAGCATTCTGAACTCCACCAATGATGGAATGGAATCAAACTTCCCACACAGAACTCCCATAACCAAGAGAAAATACTATAAGAGTTTGATGGCCATTGACTTTGAGTTTTGGAGTTGTAGTTCACCTATATCCAGAGAGCACTGTGGAGGGAAGGGAGGAAGACATGGGGCAAGTCTGCGCAGTAGCGGCCACACAAGTCACGTCGTCCTCCCTCCCCCCTCCCGCAGAAGCAGCAGCGTGAGCAAAGTGAGGCAAAGTGAGCAGAGCGAGGCTGGGAAGAAGGGAGCCCGAGTGGAGAAGAAAAAGTGTTCGGCAGGAGGGGGAAGAAAGGGTATTGGAGGTTCCAATTTCCCACAGCACACCTGATGATCGCTTACGGCACACTAGTGTGCCAGGGTACACTGGTTGGGAAACACTGTTCTATGACATCAGAAGTGGTATCCCTAGATCTCAGGTTTCAGCCCTGTAATTTCAGGCCTGGGATTATTCTGATTTGTCAACCCTAGATACTAGACCTTGTTAGGTTTTTCAGAATGCTATGAAAATTGGAATAAATTCGGAATTAATTCACCTTTGAAGCGGTTTTGAAGCGATGTAAGCAACCCAGAAGTGAATTTGCAATTTCGAAGTCACCGCCACCATTTTCGGAAAGGAATTGGCAGGTTTCCCTTACCTGGATTTCCCTTCCGGCGGATTTCTTTCCTCTGCCTGGGAACTGGGCTGATATCCGCCTTTAACGTCCAGATCTCAGGCCGAGGGAAGCAATCTGCATTCAAACTAACACGGATTGCTTTTCTCAGCCTGAGATCGAAAGGCTCCCCCCAGATCTCAGGCCGAGGAAGCAAGCCTAAATAGGATTGCCTTTCTCGGCCTGAAATCTCTCGGCTTCCCCCAGATCTCAGGCCGAGGGAAGCAATCTGCATTCAAACTAAATAGGATTGCCTTTCTCGGCCTGAAATCTGGGGCGAAAGCCGGCTTCCCCCCCAGATCTCAGGCCGAGGGAAGCAATCTGCATTCAAACTAACGTGGATTGCCTTTCTCAGCCTGAAATCTGGGGCGAAAGCCGGCTTCCCCCCCAGATCTCAGGCCGAGGGAAGCAATCCACGTCCAAACTGGGTTAAACATGCATGTCCGCCATTAATGAATTAATTCCGAAACTTTTGAATTTTTCCGAACTAATTTCGAATTTTCCCCAAAAATTTCGGAGGGCATTCAAATTCAAAGCGCCAGCGCCCCCTACATCTGGAACAAGTTTTGAACCATTTTTTGGTGGATCAACCAGGCTTACTAGATACTGGTAGTATGAAGTAGGACTGAATGAGATCTTGTTTTCAGATACAATGCCCACATTGTATTTGAAAACAAGAGCTCAGTCAGCCCTACTCCATTGTTATAAGTGTTGTAAGCACAATGGAATCAAGTTCACTGCATGTTCACATCCAAACTCTCACAGTAAGAAGATATGGATGGTGTTGCTTCAGGGCATTTGCTTTGGAGCATCACCTCATGGCTGTGTCCATATGAAGTTGCCTTAATAATTCTGCCTTCAAAATGGAGATTTTACAGCTAACTACAATTCCCAATACTTCAGATCTTCTGAAGATGCCAAGCACAGATGCAGGCAAAACATCAGGAGACTATGCTGCTAGAACATGGCCATGCAGTCCGGAAACCATACAACACTCCACTTAGTTACCAATACTACAGTATTTCTGACAGGATATGACTAACCACTGTGAAGCCAAGAAATATTTGTAGCATGTATATACAATCCTATGTACACATTCTTAGCTAGAAGTGCCAACAAAAGCAGTGAAAAGGGAAGAGACCACATTCAAGGCTTTTGTTGTGATTGAGCCTTCAGCTACTACTAGTAGTAGTATTGGGGAAGATGCTGGGTAAATAGCATCAAGCAATAGTATGGAATGGGGTGAGGCTCTGGGTGATCAAGAGTCTGCAGCTGGAAGGAAAAGGGCTGCTAGCGATTCTAGTGTGGAAGGATTGGAACAGAGAAAAAGGATCCGGCAGATACTTAGAGCACCTTCTGATTCATGCACCTTCCAAGGTTTTCCTGGGGAAGAAGAAATGAGGTCAGAGGAAAGTGATACGGATTTAGACTCCACATTGGTTCAGGAAGTAAGGGATGTCTGTAACGAAGAGTCTAATTCCGACACCTTCTGTGGCGTTGACAGTGACTCAGCCTGGCCTTCTGTGGGTTCAGAAACAGATTGGGACACTCTAAGTTTTCAACAGCGTTGGCAAGATTGGAGGTCTGCACAGAGCACAGCAGCTGTAGGAGATGCAGCAGCTGGTGCTCATGATCAAGGAGGCTCTTCAGAAGACAGTGATGTTTAAGTGCTATATAAGAAATGGGTTTTTAGGGCTGCATTTGCGGCGGTCAAAAAGTTGATGTCTGGTTCTTGTCTCTGACTTTCCTGTGTTCCTGATATCAAGTGCCTTATTCCTGTTTCCTGATATTCGTGAGTTATGGACTATTTCTCCACTTTATTCTTGGGGTGAGCGGCTGTGGCAGCTCTAGCTGATGTTTGGGCAAAGGTGTGTGTGTGGGGGGGGGGGGGGTTGGAATTCAATGTGTGCTTTTCTGTTTAGTTACCTGCCGTGTGTCCCTGAGGCGGGGCTTGCTCTCCGCTGAGTTTACGTGAGTTCCTGCTACAGAACCTGGTATTGTATGAAATGGAGGGAGGCTGGCATTGTGTTTTATGGGGACTATGATTTGTGCTATTCATGTATACTCAGCTCCTGATTGCCTTGGGTGGTCTCCTCCTTTTCATCTGCCTTTCTCCTGCCTTGGATTTCTGGACTGGTTTTGCGACCACTCTTCTGGATTCTCCCTTCGGGCTTCACAGACGGACGTCTGGTGTTTGTTTTGGGCTGTTTTGCTGCTTTATTTTGTGGGACTCTTTCCTGGGATTTTTGAGGGTTTTTCAGCCAAGTTGGCTATTTTTTTGTTCGTCCTTTTTCCAGTTATTGTTCAATAAACCTTTTGTTATCCCCTTTTACTCCTGGGTCTGGCTTCCTTGGTGTCTGCACTACGACAGCTTTGCCTCTTTTATTTAAGTTCTACTCCAAAAAGCTAATAAATAATCCAACTATGTGCTGTTCAATTACGAGTTATATATCTCTAGCAGGATATTGTTTTCTTAAGGGTTTCTGTTTGCTTATTGTCTATCACCCTGTTTCACACAGGTTACTCAAGTTTCTCTACTTCTTGGCCGCCACGTCTCCCCTGTGAATGTTTTCTATCTGTCTTGCTGCTGAGCCGTCTTGCATCTCTGTCACTTTCCCACACTGTGTTTATCTGTTTGCCTCCTTTTATATCCAGCATTCTGTAGCATATTTCCCACCTTCCCTAGTCTCCCTATTTATATTCTTGTCCCTTGCCTACTACTCACCCGCCTCCCCCAGACACGCCAATCCATTTATCAATCTTGTTTACTCTCCCTGCCACTCTTTGGGCTCTCTTGTTAGTAAAAATGCACATCCATCCTTTCCCTCCGGGCCTTTCTGCTGCCCACATCCGCAGGGCTACCCATTAAAAGACCCGACATTGCTGCTTAAACAGTCTCCAGGGTGGCTATTCACTGCTCAGTCATACCTAGGCTGAAGGCAAAGGAGGAGTTGCCCCTTCTCGTCCCCATTACTCTAGAAGGTAGACTGCCAGGGATTGGAGAGTGTTGGCGCTTGCTGCAGAAGCCTATTAGATAAAGAAGGAGGGAGGGCTGCTTGGCATTGGCTTTCCACCTACCAGCCTGAAAATGTGGATGAGCTAAAAAGACTCAGGCCTCTTAGGGGTATTTAATGGGATGGAATGGGAGTCCTGGATTTCTTGCGGAAAGACGATGCCAACCAAAATTAAAAGATTGGATAGCTATACAAATTATGTATTTTTTAGGAACAATTTGTATCCCACAAAAAATAACTAATGCTTACTGAGTTCCACTGACTAGCCCCAATAATAATAATAATAATCTTTATTTATACCCCGCCACCATTTCACCAATGGGGACTCGGGGCAGCTCACATGAGGCCAAGCCCTTCTAAAATACAATCTCTCTCTCCAGGGGCGGTCTAAGGTAATTTTAAATGGTAGGCGAACATTATTTTGGTACCCCCAAAGATACATTATTTTGCGCCCCCATGTAAAACAAATATACAATTATAATATCACAATACCATTAGTAGTATTATATTGTATCAATGTATATACAATATATTATACCATACTCATACTATATTATATCATAATTATATTATACTACATTACAATATAATTATATTATAATATATTGACATTATAATATAATGTAACATTCTATTATATTATTATTATAAAATAATAAAATTATTTATTTAAATAAAATTATCCTCTACTAAATATTTTCATTACTCCTATAAAACTCAAATAACCCAAAATAAAGTAAAATAAAATATTATATATTACTATTTTGTACAATACCACTATACTGCAATATTGTTTGTAATATTACATGTAATATAAAATATATCATTATTCTATTGTTATATTGTATTTGTATTATATTGTATGACAATATTAAGCAGAACTGTATAATAATCAACAAGAAATGCAATGTAAATGCATCAAAATCAGAATCTATTACTTACCACCTGTCTCATAATTCATAGGAGTCTCCCATAAGTCCAAAATTAGGATCCCGATGTAAATGTAAATAGAAAAACAGCCAAAATGTTCAAATGAGGTCGAATACAGGCAGCGCGGCCTGGGCAAACTTGGGCCCTCCCTCCCTCCCTCTAGGTGTTTTGGCCTCCAACTCCCACAACTCCTCATAGCCTCAGGCCCCTCAGGTCTAGACAGAAATAGAGCCGAAGAAAGGAAGGAGGGAGAGAAGAGGTCACAGAGAAGGAGGAGGAAAGCCCTTCATTCATTCCTTCACTTACACTTCCTTCACTGATTCTTTTCTCCTTCCCTGCAAGCGCACAGGTGGCGGAGACATAGGGAGAGGGGAAGCACTCCCTGCCTGCCCAATAGGGAGTGCTTTGCTTACAGGCTTCCGCAAAGGGAGCTACTACTGGGCATGCGTGGAGGTTTCGGCGCATGTGCAGTTGCTCCTGCGCTCAACTTCAGCTCCGGAGCAACTGCGCCTGCGTGAAAACCTCCACGCGTGCCCAGAAGCAGCGTTGGAGCGCACAAGGCCGGGTCAAAAGCAGGCAGCTGCAGCACTGTCTGAGGAACATCAGCAGGGCCAGGATGGCGCCCCATGCGGCCAGGATGGCGCCCCCTTCCCAGATGGCGCCCTAGGCGGCCGCCTACTTGGCCTCTCTTGTAGGACCGCCCCTGTCTCTCTCTGGCATAAATTCGCGAACAAAGATACTTAGGAAGGATTCATCGCATGCTTTCTACAAGCGCGTTGATGCTTTTTCGGAGGTTGGATGTGTCCTTCTATCCCAGACCTGGGCAGCCTACTGTCCACAGGCCGGATGCGGCCTGGGAGCCGATTCTGTCTGGCCTGGGGAGAAGGGCATCGGGGCGGGGCCAAGAGGAAGGGGTGCCATTGTCGCCATCCCATCGCGGGCTGTGGGGCCTGTGTCGGCAGATAGCCCGCCGCTCCAGAGAACAATTGGAGGAGTGGTGGCTTTGGAGCGCCTGCCATCCCGGGAGGCGATCCGAGCCTGCAGCGGGAGAAGTCGGCAACATGCAGCGCCTGATTGCCCTGGTGACCCGAAGGACTTGATCGTCTTCCGGTTCGCCAGGGCGATCACCCGCCGCAGCTCACCAACTGCTCCCACTGCAGGCCCAGATCGCCTCCCGGGATGGCAGGCACTCCAAAGCCAGGATGGCCGGCACTCCATGGCAGGCCGATCATCTGGGGAACGGCTGGGGGCGAGAGCGGGCGGAGGCCTGCAGCCTCCGATTGTCTGCTGCTCTGCTGCGGTGGCAGCTGGGTCCACTTTGTCATCCTCTGGGCTGGGTCCATTGGGCCATTCCATCTTGGGATCCTTCCTCTCTTGAGGATGTCAGCCTCTACCTTGGTTTGCACTTTGTCTTCTTGAATTTCATTTTATTTTAGTGGTTTTTATTATTGTTTTATAATAATGTTATAATAATATAATAAATAATATTATATAATGTTACTGTATATTATATTATAATTTCAATATATTATAATGTCTATATATACACACACTATAGTATAATAGTTATGATATTAATACCAATAATATATGAATATTTCTTGATATATTAATCTGTTAATATTAATGATGTGTAATATATAGTAAATACAGTAGAATAAATAAATAAATAAATTATGTAGATTAGAATGTAGTTCAGCCTTTAGTTGCGGCCCTCCATAATATTTTTGGCTCTCATGTGGCCCCTTGGAAAAAATAATTGCCCACCCCTGTTCTAGCCTGTGCAATGGATTTTTCTGGTGGAGCGCAAGGTGCACAGAACTGGCCTCACCCTTTAAACCAGTGATTCTCAAAGTGGGCTGTGCGGCGATCCAAGGGGGCGGTGGGAGGCTCAGGGGAATTTGAGGGGCGGTGAACCCCTTTAAAGGGGCAGTGAACGATTGGCCATTTAGGAGAGGTCGCGCGGCCCTCTTCTTTGGCCCCGCCCCATTTGCTTTGACTTGTATATTAGATATTTGGATTAGAATTCATGAGAGTAGCAACATTATTTATGAAATAGCCGCAAAAATATGGTTGGGGGGTCACCACAACATGAGGAACCTTATTTAGGGGTCATGGCATTAGAAACATTGAGAACCACTGCAGTAATACATATATCTTTCTGTTTAATTGCTATTAATTTTTTTAAAAAAATACTAGGGGGGTGGTGAGTAATTTTTTTTGAAAGGGGGCGCTAGGCCACAAAAGTTTGGGAACCACTGCGTTAAACCAAAGGTTCATCTGCTGGGGCCTAGCAAGCTGGGACAGTGGCAGCGAGGTCCTCAGGTCATAGTTTTGATTTGAGTTTCCTTCTCTAGATGGTTGACCTTACAGGGTTAGACGAGCACCGCCTGCCCGTATTTGAAATTATAGTTTTCCTTCTCTTAGGATGGTAGCCAAAAGGCTAGAGAGCCCATCCTGCCCGTTAATGCTCTTTGTCAGACCCTGACCAAACTCTGCATAAAATGCCCTCAGAAGCACTTTATTTTCCGGTTGTGCAATTAAATCCTACCTCATCCTGCGGATCTATAAGGTTTAATTAGATATATGGAATGACAACGATGCGATGGAAACTGATTACAACATGACGCTGAGACTGCAATTGTATGTTTTTAATTGTTAAACTGTTATTATATGGTTTGGGGGGGGGGGGGGTTGACTTGTTGCTGTGTTGTATTGAGGGCAGAGACTGCCTGTGTAAACCGTCCCGAGTCGCCTTCGGGCTGAGAGGGGCGGTATAGAAACATGACAAATAAATAAATAAATCTCCTCCCTGATACTTTACATGGCCCTATCTCCCAGTGTTTTTAAATTTTTAATATCTGAATTTGGTCCTGCCCACTGTGATCATCTTTAGTGTTTTAATGTTTTGATTTCATATTGTTGTGTTGTTTATTTACGTTGGTTTTGTGTTTTAAGTTATTTCCTGATTTTCTGTTGTGTTCTTGTGTTATATTGTGTTTACTGCATTGATGGGCGTGGCTTCATGTAAACCGCTCCGAGGCCCTTGGGGAGATGGTGGCGGGGTATCAATAAAGTTTTATATTATTATTATTATTATTATGCCAGGCGAAGCAGGATGCTTCACCTGGCCTTTGTGATGAGGCCCTAAGACAGGGGTGGGCAATTATTTTTTCCAAGGGGCCACACGAGAGCCAAAAATATTATGGAGGGCCGCACCTAAAGGCTGAACTACATTCTAATCTACATTATTTATTTACTATATTTACTATATATTACACATCATTAATATTAACATATTAATATATCAAGAAATATTCATATATTATTAGTATTAATATCATAATTATTATATTATAGTATATATTAGGCATGGTTTAGAACCCAAAAATAGCAAATCAAAAATCTAATTGGGGGGGGGATTTTTTTGATTAGTAATAGGAAGACTTACAAAAAAATTTCCAAAAATTTCTAAAATGTAACTTAATTACTAATGAAATTCGTTAGTAGTTCGTATGCCAGGGCATGCGCATTCCAGATGGTTTTGGCCTACAACTCCCAGAAATCCTAACAGCTGGTAAATTGGCTGGGATTTCTGGGAGTTGTAGGCCAAAATTTGAATAAGTCACACTGAATTCTAGATGGGACTCTCCAAATAGGAAGGAGGGAGCAAAGGAGGGAGGGAGGGGGTATTCTATTCTTGGAAGCAGCAAAAGAAAAGGAGGAGGAGCCCCCCCTGGCTCCTCGCTGCCTCTCTCTCACCCCGATCCCGAGGGAGCGAGGGCCCAAGATTGCCCAGGCTGGTCATATACCTACATTCCATGCACATGCAATAATACAGCAGTAATAACAATGGGTATAAGAAGAGGTAAAATTGAAACCGAAGTATTCTGACTGGTCTCTCCTCATGCGGTGCAAACGGGCTCTTCTCTGTGAGCCGGGAAAAGCCAGCGTTTTCTGCTTGGTGCACACACATACATATTATTTGGGGGGGATTTGCTGCAGAATCTTCTCTATGAGCCCGGGATTCTGCAGCAATTCCCCCCCCCCCCCCAAGAATATGTATGTGTGTGCTTCCAAGCAGCAAACACTGGACTCTGGCTTTTCCGGGCTAATAAGAGAAGAGCCCGTTTGCACCGCATGAGGAGAGACCAGTCAGAATACTCCGGTTTGAATTTTACCTCTTGTTATTGTTATTACTGCTGTATTATTGCATGTGCATGGAATGTAGGTATGACCAGTTGGATTACTTATAATATTAGGCACTTACAGTAGCATTCATTCTATTATACATTAGGTTGGTTTCTCACCCCAATACTCTTTGATGCTTTAGATCCTGGCAGGCAGGAGAGGCAGGGAAGCCTGGAAAAAATGTAAACAGAGAGGTTTACTCAGAAGTAAATCCACAAGGGAGGGCCCTTCATCCAAAGTGCCCTCCTTTGCAGATTTACTTCTGAGTAATCCTCTCTGTTTACATTTTTTCCAGGCTTCCAGCCGAAAGAAGGAGCGAGTTTAGGGCTTGCCTTGCCATAATACTTATTGGCAAGGGAGGCGGGAGGGTGGTGAGAGAGAAGGAGGGTGTCCCCCCCCCCCTTACGACCTAATAACGACACTTAAGTAAATCCTGGCCCCCGAAGTTCGAAAAAGAAAGTCCACTTCCTGGTTGGCGTTCCAGGTGCGGAAATACTCGAAAGTAGCATTTCTTACGAATTTCTTACGAAACGAATCATTTTCATAACTTTTTTCTCATGCCTAGTATATATATAGACATTATTATATATTGAAATTATAATATAACATTATATTATTTATTATATTATTACATTATTATAATAAAATTATTATTAAATAATAATAAAAACCACTAAAACAAAATAAAATGAAATTCACGAAGACAAGGTGCGAACCAAGGTGGAGGCTGACAACCTCAAGAGAAGAAGGAACCCGAGAGGGAATGGAGTGCCTGCCATCCCGGCTTTGGAGGGCTCGAAACATATACATGTAATGTTCATTTGTGAGATTAACATAACTCAAAAACCACTGGACATATTGCTGCCACAAGACACCCACTAACACCCAAGGAGTGACCATCACTCAACAAATTGATTTTGTCATTTGGGAGTTGTAGTTGCTGGGACTTGTAGTTCACCTGCAATCAAAGAGCACTCTCAACTCCACCAATAATGGAACGAAACCGAACGTGGCACACAGGACTCCATGACCAATAACAAACACTAGATGGGGTTGGTGGGCATTGCCCTTGAGTTTGGGAGTTGTAGTTCACCAACATCCAGAGAGCACTGTGGACTCAAACAATGTTGGATCAGGACAAAACTTGGCACGAATCCTCAATATGCCCAAATGTGAACACTGGGGAAACTTGGGGAAAATAGATATTTGGGTGTTGGAGTTGCTGGGATGTATAGTTCACTTACATTAAGGATGCTCGGCGGCGGCGCTTGGTCCCTCCCTCCCTCCCTGGCCTCCTCCTCTCCCCCCTCCCTCCCTCCCTTCACCTCCGGCCGCTCTGATGCAAAAACGTGGAGGGAAGGGAGAGAGAGAGAGAGAAAGGCAAGACAAGCACCCTTCGTGCCTTCCTTCCTGCCTTCCTTTCCGCCCAAGTGCATTGTGGGACTGCACCTGGGGCGGCAGCAATGACGGCAGTGACGACGACTGGGGGAAGGGAAAAGGAGGGGGCGAGGAGGAGCCCACCCGAAGAGCTGGCGAGTGTGAGGGTTTTGCCCATGCGCGCTCATGCCGGGCACGCTCACCCCTCCTCGGCTAGGCACTTTTGCTAGGTATCATCCTCTCTCAGTGTGCCTAGGAAAAGTCCTGCCAAGGAGGGTGGGCGCGCCTGGAGTGAGCGCGCATGGGTAAAACCCTCACACTCAGGGGCGGTCCTACAAGATAGGCCAAGTAGGCGGCCGCCTAGGGCGCCATCTGGGAAAGGGGCACCATCCTGGCTGCATGGGGCGCCATCCTGGCCCTGCCAATGTTCCTCAGACAGTGCTGCAGTTGCCTGCTTTTTGACCCCGGCCTTGTGCGCTCCGACGCCGCTTCTGGGCATGCGCGGAGATTTTCACGCAGGCGCAGTTGCTCCGGAGCTGAAGTTGAGCGCAGGAGCAACTGCACATGCGCGAAAACCTCCGCGCATGCCCAGTAGCTCCCTTGCGCAGAAGCCTGTAAGCAAAGCACTCCCTATCGGGCAGGCAGGAGTGCTTCCCTCTCCTCTGTCTCCGCCGCCCGGCGCGCTGCTTGCAGGAAGGAGAAAAGAATCAGTGAAGGAAGTGTAAGTGAAGGAATGAAGGAAGGGCTTCCCTCCTCCTCCTCTGTCACCTCTCCCTCCTTCCTTTCTTCGGCTCTATTTCTGTCTAGACCTGAGGGGCCTGAGGCTATGAGGAGTTGTGGGAGTTGGAGGCCAAAACACTTAGAAGGAGGGAGGGCGGGCCCAAGTTTGCCCAGGCCGCGCTGCCTGTATTCGACCTGATTTGAACATTTTGGCTGTTTTTCTACTTACATTTACATTGGGATCCTAATTTTGGACTTATGGGAGACTCCTATGAATTATGAGACGGGTGGTAGGTAATATATTCTGATTTGGATGCATTTACATTGCATTTCTTGTTGATTATTATACAGTTCTGCTTAACATTGTCATACAATATAATACAAATACAATATAACAATAATGATATATTTTATATTACATGTAATATTACAAACAATATTGCAGTATAGTGGTATTGTACAAAATAGTAATATATAATATTTTATTTTACTTTATTTTGGGTTATTTGAGTTTTATAGGAGTAATGAAAATATTTAGTAGAGGATAATTTTATTTAAATTTTTTTTATTATTTTATAATAATAATATAATAGAATGTTACATTATATTATGTCAATATATTATAATATAATTATATTGTAATGTAGTATAATATAATTATGATATAATATAGTATGAGTATGGTATAATATATTGTATATACATTGATACAATATAATACTACTAATGGTGTTGTGATATTATAATTGTATATTTGTTTTACATGGGGGGCGGCAAAATAATGTTTTTTTGGGGGGGGCACCAAAATAATGTTCGCCTACCATTTAAAATTACCTTAGACCGCCCCTGCTCACACTCGCCAGCTGTTCGTAGTGGAGAAAGGGAAGGGAAGGGAAGGGGCAGAGGACAGCAATGCCGTGTTCTGCACCGCCGCTTGCTCCTTGCCTCCTCCTCTTCCCCCCCTCCCTTCCCCTCTGTTGCTCGCCGGCCTCCCTACCGGGGCCCGCCTGCCAGGGCCCTTAGGCGGGCCGGAGAGAACCACCCGGGGGGTGGATGTGGCCCGCGGGCCGTAGGTTCCCCAATCCTTCCCTAAGACATATCTAAAATGCAAAAACCTAGGGGTTTTTTTAAGAGAGAGAGAAAACCCCACCCCACAGAAAAAGGTAATTCTCACTGAATTCACAAGTATATACTGGATAATGTTTGTCCAAAAGCTACCTGTACTTCCCTATCTTTCAAAGCCCTCCTCCCAAACCTGCCAAGTTGCCATTGAATCTTTATGGGCTGAGCGAATCCTATTGCTGTCTCAAGCTGGTCCCCTTCCAGCTGGCCACACGCCAGCATCACCATCTGTACTTGACAGCCAGCAAGCAGCTTCATGCCAATTTCCGCATCAACGTTTGCGCTGCCCAGACTTGGCGCTGCGCCAACCTCACAGACGGCAGACTGCGAGCCATCCGCAAGCTCTGCCAGGTTTAAGGTTGGAAATTTATGGGTGCCTTTATTAACATTTATCAAGTTTACAGTGGATAATCCTGGAGCCCTTGCCCACTTAGCAGAAAATAACTCATTAGTTTAGCTACAGCGTGTGCTTTTTGCTCCTCCACTTACATTGCTCTGTCATGGTAAATTTGTCTGTCTGCTCAACTAGCAGGACATTGGCACCTGGGTGCAGATGATGGAAATACATTCCTTGAGTGCCCGTGGAACAGCCTGCTAAAGATTTAATGATTTACCACTGCGTGCATTTATAATACCACCTCCCCAAAGATTGGCAGATGGAAACCTAGGAAAGAGAGCCTCTAGAGCAGTGTTTTTCAACTTTTTTTGAGCCGCAGCACATTTCTGACATTTACAAAATCCTGGGGCACACCAAAACGACACAAAATGACACTCTAACACAGTAATACATATAGTTAATATGTTTTTTAATGTATGTATACACTCAGTGTGAAACCTGGACCTGTTTTGATGAACACAACATAGATATCCTGGCAGGAATGGCAGAAAGACACAAACTTCCCACACAGAACTCCCATAACCAAGAGAAAATACTATACGAGTTTGGTGGGCATTGACCTTGGGTTTTGGAGTTGTAGTTCACCTATCTCCAGAGAGCACTGTGAACTGAAACAATGTTGGATCAGCACCAAACTTGGCATGGATACTCAATATGCTCAAATGTGAACACAGATGGAGTTTGGGGAAAATAGACCTTGACATTTGGGAGTTACAGTTTCTGAGATTTATACTTAACACACAATCAAAGAGCATCCTGAACTCTTGCAACAATGGAATTGAACCAAACTTGGCATATTGAACTCTCATTACCAACAGAAAGTACTGAAAGGGTTTGCTTGGGAATTGACCTTGAGTTTGGAAGTTGTAGTTCACCTACACCCAGAGAGCACTGTGGACTCAAACAATGTTATGTTATGTTGTTGTTTGTTTTCTAGGTCCCTAAACCAGAAAATCCCAATGTTGGAAATTCTCAGGGTGGTCCGCGAGAAGGCTACTGGTACATTATTTAAACTGTTAGTTTATCATGGTCACCCCATTAAACAGGCATGGGAGAAAGTCTTCGAACGCCCTCTGGGCTCTGGTGCTTTGGACTTCAACTCCCACCATTCCTAACAACCTGAGGCCCTTTCCTGCTTAAATGGCTGAGGGGGGAAAAGGAGAAGAGCCTGAGGCTGCTAGGAATGGTGGGAGTTGGAGTCCAAAACACCTGGAAGGTCCAAGTTTGCCCATGCCAGCTTTTGATTCCATCGCCACATTTATCTTCAGCCTCTGGAGGATTAAATATATGTGATTATCTACGTGATTTTCTACCTTGTCGCTATGATTATGGTGCTGCTTCTTTAAATTGTCTGCAAACTGACTGTGTTATTGTGCGGATCCCGGAACTGACATTGAATAACATCGTGAGGATACACTTTGTTTTTTGCACTCACTTCCGTGATTTCATCAAATATCGCGAGTTTTCCGTAGAGGAGCGCTCCGTGAACTTGCTACTTCCTGGTTTGCAACTCCTCCCCTCTCTGTGGCGACCACGCCAAACTATCTTATGTAAGACTTTTGATTTTCTCCAGCAGGATTGGGTACTTTGAATGTGTGGGGGTTTTTTTTGCATATGATTATGTATGATTAATTGTGCATTTTGTACTGTGACATAGTGGCACTCCTTTAATAAGTAAGGGTATTGGAGGTTCCCATTTCCCACGGCACACCTGATGATCACTCACGGCACACTAGTGTGCCCCGGCACACTGGTTGGGAAACACTGCTCTAGAGTACTTTCTTCACACAGCCAACAGCCAGAGTTCAGAAATCTGGCTCAGTAGTTTTGTCAACTGAACTTTTGGGGGAAATAAAATATAGCCAACAGGCTTGTGAATGAAAGAAGTAAAGAAGTTTGATGGTATATATTTGATTTACTGGAAAGCAATGGTCTATGGCAGTGTTTCTCAACCAGTGTGCCGGGGCACACTAGTGTGCCGTGAGCGATCATCAGGTGTGCCGTGGGAAAATTGGAACCTCTAGGAGGGGAGGGGGGAGAGTCTAGTGTGTTGAAGTATAAAAACCATAAGAAACCTACCTCGATAAAGGCACAAAATTACAAACACCCCCCCTCCCCACCCGTTGTCTACTTGGTCTCTCCCTCTCCATGCATTGGGAAGGCCCGCCTCCCTTTCTCCTCTTGCCTCCTGTGGGTTCTGTGTGGGAAGTTTGGCCCAGTTCTATCATTGGTGGGGTTCAGAATGCTCTTTGATTGTAGGGGAACTATAAATCCCAGCAACTACAACTCCCAAATGTCAAGGTCTATTTCCCCCAAACTGAATCTGTGTTCAGTGCCCATTTGGGCATATTGAGTATTCATGCCAAGTTTGGTACTGATCCAACATTGTTTGAGTCCACAGTGCTCTCTGGATATAGGTGAACTACAACTCCAAAACCCAAGGTAAATGCCCACCAAACTCTTATAGTATTTTCTCTTGGTTATGGGAGTTCTGTGTGGGAAGTTTGTGTTTTTCTGCCAGGACATCTATGTTGTGTTCATCGAAACAGGCCCAGGTTTCACACTGAGTGTATAAATACATTTAAAAACATTAACTATATGTATTACTGTGTTAGAGTGTCATTTTGTGTCATTTTGGTTGGTGGTGTGCCCCAGGATTTTGCAAATGTAAAAAGTGTGCCGCGGCTCAAAAAAGGTTGGGAAACACTGGTCTATGGAACCTGTATTAGCCCTTGTTGGAGGCATTGTTGAAATCTGATATTCCAATTTTGCTGGAATCTGATATTCCTATAAGTCCGTGACTTTTTGAATAAAACACAAGTTTTTGGATTTTAAAAAATCATTTTATTTTTCAACGTCGTCTCGTTTGAGCTCTATACACTTTGTCCAATGTTTCTCCAATTTTTTTAATCCCTTACAAAAAATAAGATTTGTCAAGGTCATCAAAATAGGTATTTGTGAGATGATTTCATTGTTGGAGTCAAATCTCTTTCCGCCGAGCCATTTCATCAGGTTTGGAAACAAGAAATAGTCACTCGGGGCAAAATCCGGAGAATATGGTGGATGAGGGAGAAATTCGTATCCCAATTCATGGATTGTTGCCATGGCAACTGCACATGTGTGCACCCTTGCTGTTGTGAATGAGCCTCTAGTTGCTACAGGTAGTAACATGGAGGGAGGTGTGGAGGCAGTAACATCAAGCAATAGCTCAGTTTGGGGCGCGGCTCTGAATGACCAGGCTCCTACAGCTGGAGTAAAGAGGGTGGCTAGTGCCTCGAGCATTAATGAAGACAATGAACAAAGGAGGAAAATCCAGCATTTACTTAGGGAGCCTTCTGAGTCTGGCTCTTTTGAGGGTTTCACAGGGAATGCAGAATTGCAGTCAGAGGAAAGTGATACAGATCTGGATTCGGCATTGGTGCAGAAGGTGAGGGATGTATGTAATGCGGACTCGGGGACCAGCATGTTTCTGGGGTTCCAGACGGACCGGGACTGCCCGTCTTCGCATTCTGAGGCTGAGAGGGTCCCTTTAAGCCAAGAAGAGCTTTGGCTGGCTTGGAGATCTGGACCGGGTGCTTCAGCTGCAGGGAATAGGAATGCTGATGCTTTGGAGCTGGGTGGGGTCTCCGAGGACTCTGATTGAGAGTCCTATAAGAAATATGAGTATTTGGCTTGATCCCTGCGGTGGTCAAGGAGTTATTATTGTTCTAGCTCATGTATCCTGGTTCCTGGTATTCTTGTTCCTGATTTTCCAGACTACTCGTGAGTTATTGGGTTCTTTATTCATTTTGTGTTCTTGGGAGAGCTGCTATGGCAGCTCTAGCTGATTTGGGGAAAAGGTGGGGGGTTTCTGGATTTATGTCTGATCTTTTGTTTAGCTACTGCCGTGTGCCTCTTGATCCTCGTGTGAATACTGTGAGTGGCTGCTACTGAACTGGGTATAGTATTACTTGGAGGGAGACAGATGCTGGGTGGGATGGGGGCTGCAAGTTATGTGTTTGTTAATATACTTAGCTCCTGTTCGACCCGGTGACGTCTCCTCCTTATCCTGATTGATTTTCTCCTACCTGACGACCTTGGACCGGTGACTGACTTTGCTTCTTGAACATTCCTCTACTGGATACCACAGACTGACGTCTGCTACTTGTTTTGAAGTTCTTTTATCCTTGGCATTTTTGGTTTAGGGATTCCTGGGTTTAGTGTGGGTTTTTCTCCAGCCGACGAAAGGCTATTTTTTGTTAGACCAACTCCCATGTCTTGTTAAATAAACATTTGTTATCCTTTTCTACTCCTGGACTTTATTGCTGCCATAGCTGGGTCACAACACTTGCATTGTCCTGGTGCAAAAGAACTTTTTTCTTGGCCAAATGCGGTTGTGTTTTTATAAAATCCTAATTAAATTGACCCAATAAGTTGGCATAATATTCGCCATTGATTGTTTTACCCTTTTATTTATTTTATTTATTTTTATTTATTATTCGGGTTTCCCTGAGGCTCGCGGCGGCTCACAGGAACCGAAGGTACAACTACACACAAGCAATGCGATAAAACATCTAAGACAATTAAACAGTTAAAACAGCAAAATACAAAACCCCCAGGTACAGTTCAGAAATTAGATAGCGTGACACCCCAGGGCAGCGGCTAAAGCGGAACATGGGCAGGACCTACTCACCAAAGGCCTGCTTAAACAAATAAGTTTTGCAGGCGCGTCTAAACGGGAGCAGGTCCTTTATAGCCCGCTGCGTTCCAGCCGGGAGGGCGTTCCACAGCGTAGGAGCTATAACGGAGAACGCCTCTGGCGAGTAGAGGTCAGTTTAGCCGATTTCGCGAGGGTATCTCTAACAAATTAGCATCCTCGGAGCGTAGTGATCTCGGGGACAGTGTGGGGTGAGTCGGTCCTCAAGTACGCTGGCCCCAGGCCATGCAAGGCCTTAAAGGTAAGAACCAACACCTTGAAGGAGATCCGGTGCTCGATTGGGAGCCAGTGCAGTTCCTGCAAAACAGGTGTGATGTGGCGGCCTGCTGGGGTTCCAGACAGGAGCCGGGCGGCAGTGTTCTGCACCAGCTTGAGCTTCCGGGTCGCCGACAAAGGAAGGCCAACGTAAAGCGCGTTACAGTAATCCAGCCTTGAGATGACCGTAGCTTGGATCACCGTGGCCAGGTCATTCCGGGAGATATAGGGGCCAGCCTCCGAGCCTGTCGCAGATGAAAAAAGCAACCTTGCTGACCGCGGAGACCTGGGCCTCCATGGTCAGCTGGGAGTCCAGATGGACCCCCAGGCTCTTAACGGAAGGTGATGGGCATAGCGCCACACCGCCCAGGGTCGGAAGCTGGACATCTACACCACCCGAGCGGCCCGACCACAAGATCTCCGTCTTCGCGGATTCACCCTCAACCTACTGGCACGCAGCCATCCAGTAACGGCCTCGAGGCAGTGTTGGAAATTACCGGGATGGATCCCGGCCTGTCCTCCATCCTCAGAATGAGCTGGGTGTCGCCAGCGTACTGGTGGCACTCCAGCCCATAACTCCGCACCAGCTGTGCAAGCGGCTGCATGTAGATGTTGAATACCAGAGGGGAGAGAATGGCCCCTTGCGGAACTCCACAAACTAATGAGGAGCCCTCGAAGACCACCTCGCCACTCCTCACACGCTGAGACTGCTGGTGGAAGGGAGTCAATGTGGATTATACCGCGTGCATCCCAAAAAACGGTCGCCATGACTTTATTGGCTGACTAACCCACCTTGGCCTTCTTTGGCGCCAATTCACCCCGAGAAACCCACTGTTTTGACTGCTGTTTGGTCTCTGGTGTGTTGTGGTGGATCCACGTTCCGTCCACGGTTACGAAACAGCGCAAAAACTTGTCCATATTGCGGTTGAACAATGGCAACACTTCTGCGAAATTGTCACACGATTGCATTTGTGGTCGATTGTGAGCAAACGCGGCACCCATCTTGCGGAAAGCTTTCTCATACCCAAGTGATCATTTAATATTGAAACCACTGAGCCACGTGAGATGCCTATGGCTTCCGCAATCTCTCACACTTTCAATCTCCGATCGGCCAACTCCATATCGTGAATTTTTTTTCAATTCTTTCGGGTGTAGAGACCTCAACTGGGCGTCCAGAACTTTCGGTATCTTCCGTGCTTGTATGGCCACAACAAAATTCAGTAAACCACTTTTTTACCATTGAAATGGATGGTGCAGAGTCCTCATAGTATTGATCAAACTTAGCGTTGGTTTGAGTGATGGTATTTTTCCGCAAAAAATAATGCCTAATGAGCACACGAAATTCACTTTTTTCTGTTTTCTCCTCAAATCCCACAGTAGTCTACTATCAATGGCTGTCAAACACAAACTAAATAACGCAGCTTGTTCAAATTTTGACAGGAGTCAACTGACAGGTGCCTGTTGACAGGAGCAGTGTTGCCCTTCCAGTTAAGAGGCGGGAAATTCAAAAAGTCACAGACTTATTGATCTGCCCTCATATTTTGGTGGTTAAACACATTTGTTCTTTTTTCGAATGGTAATCTTGCTTTCTTCTGTACTTTCCCCTCTTTCTCCAATCACTTTTGCAGATGCGCACAGACACATTCATGAGTTTCAACCCTCTAAGAAAAGCCTTCATTCCCAAGACAGATAGAAAATTTATGGTTCAGTCCTTGCGTACTATTTCACCTGACTATTGGCTAAGGCTTTTTTGAGTTGAATTAAAATATATTTTCCTTTGCAACCTGCTCTTGATTTAGGTACAGCCAAGTGAGTTGGCAAATATGAAGATGTAGTTTCTCTGGAATATGACAAATACATTGGGGAAATAAGGTTTAAACAATTTGGGTCTATAGCTGGGTCAGAAAGCGGAAACCACAATCCTCTTCTAGGATACATTGTAGGAGTTGGCTTTTGGGGGGGGGGGACCTAGCAATGATTTTTCTTGTTCTGAAGTGTTTTTTTAAAATTTAAGTAACGTTCAGAGGGCATTTGGGAGCGAGAATATTTTGTTTCTAGTCTCCAAATCTTCAGAGTGGGTCAGTCAACAAGACGAAAAGCTGCATTGTATAGCTCAGTGTTTCCCAACCAGTGTGCCGCAACACACTAGTGTGCCATGAGCAATCATCAGGTGTGCCGTGGGAAATTGGCCTCTGTCCCTTTAAGCATGCAAATGATCCTGGCGGAAGGGCGGGGCGGGGCCGAGAGTGGCAGCCCGCGACAAACCTCGCGGGTGGCCAATTGGGAGCGCAGGGGCCATGCCCCTTGAATTTCCATTGGCCACCTCTTCTCCGGAGGGGGGAGGGAGTGACGTCGCTCTGACCCCGTCCCCTTTGCAGCAAACGCCGCCGCCACCATTACAGACCCTCTGACGAGGCAGAGACGGGCGAAGAGGAAGGAAGGAGGAGGTAGGAGAGGGGCGGGGTGAAGTGGCCTTAGGGGTGGAGATGGGTGGAGTGACCCCTCTGGGGCTGAGAAAGGGGCGGTGCAGCCTCCCCGAACATGCCCGTCTGCCTGCCAGCCAAGGGCAGCCTCTTCCGTGGCCTTGAGGAGAGAGCGAGAGAGCGGCCTGTCCCAGCTCTCCCTTCCTTCCTTCCCGAAGCACACTCTCCTGCCGTTTCCCCTGCATCTATGACTAGCCGCCTCGGAGGTGGTGAGGTCTCCCTCCCTTCCCCCCTCGCCCTCCCCTCCAGAGATACCCCTGCCCTGCCTCTTGCCTTCTTCCTCTGTGTTAGGCCTCCCCTCCGGCCTCTTCAGCTCCCATATCCGACCATAAGAGACTCGGATCCCTTTGGAAGAGCCAGACAGCCCAATCCTGCCTCTTGACTTCCGGGCTTCATTTCCTTTTCTGCCTCTTTATCTCTGCTCTCTGGCCTTCACAGGCTGGAATTCCTTTGGAATAGCCAGAGATTCAGGGCAGAGAGATCCACTGCTGAACGGCTTTCACAGTCAGGAATATATAAATACATTAAAAACATATTAACTATATGTATTACTGTGTTAGAGTGTCACATTATCACAGGATGTCTACGTCCTACACCACTAGAGAAATTATACTGCTTATCCAGTATTCCATCACCTGGCGTCCATCGGGAAGTAGCAGTATGTAATGAAAGGGTCAAGGCATTGACATCTCCGGCCCATCCTCTGTTCAGATATCAGCCAGCAAGCCAATCATGGAATAGCTTCCGAAGTTCTACACTTCTGGGAACACCTCAGCAAGAGAGTGTCCAAGACAGGCAGGTTAAAACCCAGAACCTCAATCAGTGGCCGATACCAGATGAGACACCCCCCCCCCGGCACACAGCCTGGACGACTTGGAAGACACTGAACAGACTGCATGCTGGTACCACAAGATGCAGAGCTAACCTTGAGAAATGGGGCTAAAAAGTGGAGTCCACAACATGCAAGTGTGGAGAAGAGCAAACCACAGACTACTTACTACAATGCAGTCTGAGCTCTGCCACATGAACAATGGGGGACCTTGTGCCGTCACACCTGGTCTATACATTCAGGAAGGGCGAGGACATAGACTCTCTCTATCGGGGGATTGCTTCTTGATTTCCTTTAGAGCACTGATTCTCAAAGTGGGCGGTACCACCCGCTGGTGGGCGGTGAGGCGATCAAAGGGGGCGGTGGGAGGCTCAAGGGAATTTGGGGGGCGATGAACCCCTTTAAGGGGGCAGTGAACAATTGGCCATTTTGTAGGGGTCACGAGGTCCTCTTCTTTGTCCCCCCTTCACTTTGACCCCCACATGCAGTGCAAAGGCCTCTGCGTCCTCTGGCGGAGCCTCCCTGCCACCGCGGAAGAAAGCGTGGCCTTCCCATGCAGAGGCGGTAGCGGAGGCGGCAAAGGGAACAGGAGAGCCCAGGGCTTCCGTGTGGAGAGCAGGCCTCGCTTCTTTGTCCCCTCAGCCTGTGGCTGCCCATCCCCTCAGAGCCCTCTCCAGCAGCCAATAACAACAATGGCGGCGGCGGAGAAGGAGGCGGCGGGCCTTTCATTCCCTTTCCCGCTGCTTTTTTCGCTGCTTTCAGCACTCCATCAACCCCGTGGCCAGTGGGGAGGGTGTAGGAGAGAGAGTGAAAGGCTCGCTTCCACCCTGCCCTCCCCACTGCCCATGGGGCTGATGGAGCGCTGAAAGCGGCGAAAAAAGGCCTCCCCTTTTTTGCCACTTCTTTCCCCTTTTTTCGCCCCTCCTCTTCCCTGCAACCTGTGGGGCCAGCAAAAGGCAACGTGCGGGGGGCAAGCGAAGGCCCCCTCCACCGCCCCCTGCGCACCACCCCCGCAGCCTCCCCAATAGGGCCCTCTCTCTGCTGCTCCCACACGCCACACGTGCAGGCCAGAGGGGACACGAAACATTATTTAAACTTAAAGTAAGTGCTTAACACTACTATATATCAATTGTTGAGTATAACAGATGATGGGATTTGTAATACCTTCAACAGCATCATCTGTTGTCCATACTCCCCCCCAAAATCCTCCAGTATTTTCTGTTGGTCATGTGAGTTCTCTGTGCCAAGTTTGGTCCAGTTCTGTAATTTGTGGGGGGCTCAGTGGTCTGTGGAAGTCAGAGCTGAATTGGTTGAAGTTACTGCAAATCCCATCATCCATTGGCCATACTCCCCCAAGCATATGGTTTTTGTGATTAATCACTATGCTTTAATTATGTTGTAGCAGCAAATTCAGAGTCCCAAAACTCTGAAGGCAATACCTTTTTCTCCTCAGGCGGCGCTTCCGTGCGAGCACAGGGATCGAAGGACAACGAGACAATTTTACTACGGTTCAAATGAAGCCAGTATTTATTTGCACATCAGCTGACGGGACCTTCCCGGCAGAACAAGCTGCAATAGGGCAAGAGCCCCGAACAAATGCCAACACTCAGGTTTTATACAATCAATGGCTGCAGAGCCCTGGTCCCTCCCATCTTCATACCTTGCAATTGGCTGGCACACATGAACTCATTTTATTACCCAATTAAACAAAGCATCCTAGCATCTCATTCCTATTTGCTAAAAGGCATGGCGTATGTATTAATTCTGATTCTCAGGCTATGCTATCTGCTCTGGTACAGCGTGTTTCCAAGTTGTTACAAATCCATGCAACTTCTCCCTAGCATTCACGGAGAAGTCTCTAATTGCCATGCGCACTATTTATCCATTCAAGAACATTGTAAACAAAAGCACGTTGCTAGCATTCGGCCTATCAGGGCCGCTCTTATCTAAAAGGCACTTGATGTTCCCTGGGAAATCACTGCTTGTGCCTTTCTACCAATCATATTAGCTTATTCCCGTCATTATTACTTGGCAAGCTCCCCCAGTATTCTGAAGCCTATACTGAGCAGCACTCTCTCCTAGCATTATTTCTGCTAAAAGCATCAATTCCGCTTTAATGTTCAATTTGTAACAATAAAAATACATCCTGCATATTAGATATTTGCATGAGAATTCGTAGGAGTAGCAAAATTATTTATGAAGTAGCAACGAAAATATGGTTGGGGGGTCACCACAACATGAGGAACCTTATTGAGGGGTCACGGCATTAGAAAGGTTGAGAACCACTGCATTAATACATACATCTTTCTGTTTAATTGCTATTAATTTTTTAAAAAAATTAATTTCTAGGGGGGCAGTGAGTAATTTTTTTTTCTGGAAAGGGGGTGGTCCCCATCTCAGCACCGGGGCAATTCGCTCTACATTTATGTCATCATTTAAATTAAAATCCATGGAGCTACCTTCTAGTAAACACTCTCATGGGCTCTTCTCTTTCCCAGGAACTTGTCATTTCCCCTCCCCTCCTTATTGTCCGTCTTCTCTTCCCATTTTGAAAAAACCCATTGTGCCTAGCAAGGTGAATAAATATCTGAACGGATGCTGGCTGGCAGTTGTGTCCACAATTAAATAATATTTACATAATATACTGTATGTTATTTACATAATTCCCTCAAGTCATGGTCATCTCTCATATTATGACTTTCCCAGTCATTTAATTGTAATTGTTGACTTTCAGTAACCTCCCTTGATTTTCACATGTCATGCACATTAATACACATTTAGCGCAGAATTGTTTTACACAATGTGCTTGCTCCAAACCCTTCAAAATTTCAGAACGGGAGAATATGAAGATGGGGGGGGGGGGTCATTGTTTCTGGGAAGGCAAAGTTCATTACACAGTTCAAGAGTTTTAGATGAAGAGCCTTTGCGTTACTATCCTTGCAACTTGAAAGTGAGGTTAAGCCCCCGGTGGTGCAGTGGGTTAAAGCAGTGTTTTTCAACCTTTTTTGAGCCGCGGCACTTTTTTTACATTTACAAAATCCTGGGGCACACCACCAACCAAAATGACACTTTAACTGTCATTTTACTAACTGTCACCCTCCCCCCTCGTGACGCCGCTGTTTCCGCTAAACCTCCCCCCCCCCCACCGGGAGGCCTATGCGCAGGCCTGTCACCGTCCTGGGGGGGAGGGCTGTGCTGAGTAGCTGAAGCGCACACGGGCTCGGTTGAGCAGGTCGAAAAGGAATTGAGCACATGGGGTGGCTCCGAGCCTAGGAACAAACTGCAGCTGAGGCTCGTAGCCGTCGCCACCCACAGCTCTCCTTCCCAAAGGGGTTCAGCCCCCCCCCAGGAGTGCCTCCGCCCACCGCGTCCCTTCGGCTTCCCTGCTGTCGCCTTGGGGCCAGATCGGGAAGGAACCAAGCTGGGCTGTGGAGCTGCGCATCCCGGCCTCTGCTCTGCACTGCACTGCAGCGAACCCGGAGCCTAGTCAGGAGAGGCCAGGAGATGAGGGGTTGCTCCCCTTCCCCGGCGCAGTGGGGCTAGAGGGCAGAATGCCTCGCCTTGAGCCTCCGGGAACGGGGTCGGACAGGGGCAGCTCTCGCGGGCTCCTCCTCGCTCTCCTCCTCCTGGGCTGCCAGAAGCCCAGGAGCCAGGAAGTAGGAAGAGCGGCAGCCCAGCCAGGTAGCCCTTGGCGCGCAGAGGGCGGGAAGGAAGGAAGGGAAGGAGAGAGAGAGGAGGGAGAGAGGAAAGTTCTGGATGCCGAAGGCTCTCCCTGACTGCAGCCAGGCTGGCTGGCATTGCTGCTTCGGCCAGGAAAGCCCCGTTTCCGCTGCCTGAAGTTTCCTGCTAGGCTCTCTCTCTCTCTCTCTCTCTGTCTCTCTCTCCACTGTAATTTCCCATGGCACATCTGATGATCTCTCACGGCACACTGCTTGGGAAATACTGGGTTAAAGCACTGAGCTGCTGAACTTGCTGATCGAAAGGTTGCAGGTTGGAATCCGGGGAGCGGCGTGAGTTCCCACTGTCAGCCCCATTTCTGTCAACCTAGCAGTTTGAAAACATGCAAATGTGAGTAGATCAATAGGTACCGCTCCAGCGGGAAGGTAATGGTGCTCCGTGTATTTATTTATTTTATTTATTTACTATATTTTATACACACCCCCCCCCTCAGCCCAAAGGTGACTTAAGGCGGTGCACACATGGCAACGAATGCCCACAGATAAAATACATAACAATCAATAAAAACAACTATAAAAACAAAAATTAGCAGTTAAAATATAAATATAAATCTCAGCAACTCATTATTAGAATCGGTTTCTATTGCATCGTCATTGTTCCATAGGTCTCAATTAAAGGATTCTTGCACTTCACAGCATTTATCTAACTTAGCAAGCGGTCTAGTTCTTAGACCAGTTTTCTTGCACCTGCAACTTTCTACTGGTTGTCCTACAACTGTTGCACTTCAGACCAACAGAATCCCTCTAGTTCACACACACATCAGACAAAAGGTTCCTCTGTCCAGCTGGAGTCATGCACACCAATGGTGCATGCGCGGGCATGCATGCTGGTTCGCGCATGCACCCCCGGTGCACATGCGCACCCTCCACGAGGCCAGAAACTGAGGAGGAGGGTTTGGCGGCCGGAGTTTCTGGCCTCGTGGAGGGTGCGCATGTGCGCCCGGGGGCACATGCGCGGAACCATCTGGCTTTGCGCATGTGCACCCTCCATGAGGTTCGCTTACCATTTTGAATTACCTTAGTCCAGCCCTGATATAAGGATACATTCCTAATAAAATATTGCCGCCACATAATTCTTCATGCACTAGGAGTTTCCTCCAGGTCAAGCTCTAGCCCAGCTGCTGCATAGAAACTAAAAGCTAATTTAGCGTGTTCTGTTTCCGTTATATTTCTGTATTACTTTGCTGCTGTTGAGCATTTCTGGAAGTCAAACTGTGAGCCTTTGGCCCTGTAATTAACTGCTCCATGTGAAGGGGCACAGAGCTGTCTGCTGTAACATCTGTATGGGTAGCTTAATATTTTCAGGTTTGGCCTGAGATGATCCCACCCAATCTGGACAAGGAGTGTTTCAAAAAGATCCATCTTCTATGTTAGCCATTCCAAGCTCCAGTAGGGTCCCATATTCTTAACTCTTTACTTGCTTTTTGTGTATAATATTTGTTCTATTTCTTGATCCTGTCTCTGATTTTTCCAGCTTTGCTGTCTTTATCTGTGGTCCTGTCTACAGTTAGCATGTAAAAGAAAAAGTATCCAAACACTGGATTCACTTAAAGGATATTGTATTCAATAATTACTCCTGAGGAGTTGCAGGCAAATCAACATATCAGCCCCAGTTGGGTGCCTTAAATACAACCATATTTCAATCCTTATAATTAGAATATCCATGTAAACAAAATAAGTTCCCAGTTCCTGGGTGGGATGAAAAAGGTGGAGTAACGCCCATAAAGTAAGTTTTCTAAACCCCAATGGGTATTTATAATCCAACCCCGATGGGTATTTGTAATCCAATGGGAAATGGAAGGCAGGCACGCCGTCAAACCCCAATCCTGGGCTTCGTAGCGTCCCCAATGTGGAGAGTTGGTTTCTCAGGTGGTGTCTGCTAAGTCTTCTGGCCGATGAGGACACAAGTGTACAGGGGTCCCACCTTGTTTCGACCCCCCCCCTCCCGGGTCTTTTTCAAGGCCAAAGTATTGATTCCCTCACAATGCATCACATGGCAAGCGGCGACACTCAGAGGATTCTCCATTATATGTACATTACAAGACCTATCATCACGGTCCGAATGACCTCCAATTCTGCAGATTAGAAATTGTCAAAACTCCACCCCACGGGGATGCCCACAAGACATTACTGAGGGCAGAAAGCAAATGGACGGTCCTTTTAAAAACCGAGCAACCGTGGGGCCTAAATGAAAAAATTCCCATTAACAACCTTCTCCTTTAATTACCCCACCTGCAGAACTCCCATACCTATTATATTCTTCCCCACTTACCTGTGTTTGTGCATTTGCCACACCTATTGAGGTGGAATACACCAGAGATCCTTTCTCTAAGGTAATTATCATGTGTTTGTAGTACCTTTGTAGTACCTTTGTGCTCCCATTTGCTACTATGTTATATAAATACCATGGTCACTTTATTTGAATGCTGACATTATGTACCTTGAATGTATGTTATATGCGACCTTATATCTTTGTTAGATTCTCGCCGCTTGCCATGTGATGCATTGTGAGGGAATCAATACTTTGGCCTTGAAAAAGACCCGGGGGATTGGGGTTTGACGGCGTGCCTGCCTTCCATTTCCCATTGGATTACAAATACCCATCGGGGTTGGATTATAAATACCCATTGGGGTTTAGAAAACTTACTTTGCGGCGTTACTCCACCTTTTCATCCCACCCAGGAACTGGGAACTTACTTTGTTTACATGGATATTCTAATTGTAAGGGATTGAAATATGGTTGTATTTAAGGCACCCAACTGGGGCTGATATGTTGATTTGCCTGCAACTCCTCAGGAGTAATTATTGAATACAATATCCTTTAAGTGAATCCAGTGTTTGGATACTTTTTCTTTGGTTCTACAGTGACCACACCCGTTGTGTTATATTGTACAGTTAGCATGTAACATGGCCATCTTGGGACATGATCACACGAGACTGTAAACTGCATTGCAGGCTTGGTAGACATGAATAAAACCCCAATGTCATCCCAAATCAAACTTTCAGTTGTGTCAAAGTTGTATTTAATGAAAACTGGTTTCCTCCATCTTTTGGCTCCTGAATATACCATATTTTGGGCCGGAGATTTAGCACAGTGGTTAAAACAACAGCTGTTAAAAGATATTATCGACCAAATGTTACAGGTTCGAGACCTAGGGCTGGTTTGGGCAGCCAGCTGTCAGCCCTGCCTCTGTTTTCATAAGCAGTCGAAAAAAAGCCTAGCTGTGAGTAGAGAAATTAGGGACCGCTTTGCGGGGGAGGACTTTTATAATGCCAATAAATAAGGAAGAACAATTGCCTAACGGGCTGGCAAGCTCTTCATCATAGGAGGATGAAGCAACAGCACCCCCTGTGTGTCACGTTGCACGGACTTGACCGGCCCCTTAATCACACACACAGAGACGGACTGAAGGCTAACTGCTTTATTGAATATAAAACAGTTCCAAAGGTATAATGTCCATAAGAAAAGCGAAGTAATCCAAAAGGCTTGAAGCAATCAATGTCCAAAACAGCTTGGCAAGGCAATCCAAAGGCTTTAAGCAAGGCTCCGCGCAGCAATGCGGATTCAGGAACAAGGCAAGGTAAATGCAAGGCAAGACTTGGTGGCCACTAGCCAACTTAGCTCCGTGACCCACTTCGCTACACGTCTGCTCAGAAGAGACGTGGCGAAGCACTGGGGATTAGTTCCCACGGATGCTATACTTAATCTTTCGGCCGAGGTCCCCGACGCTCTAGGCCTTGTCGTCTCCAATCTTTGCTAACGGACCTCGGCCTGTCTAGGCTGCGGTGCCATCCCCTTCTCCTGGACTCAATGCTACTTCTCCTATCAAAGGTTCGGCCTTGTCTCTCAGCAGCTGGGTCCCTATCTCCATGAGAGCTCTCCTCCCAAGAATCTTCCCAGCCGCTTTCTTCCATGTTTTCATTCAGAAGCTCCTGTGACCCTCTCCCCCCCGGATGCTCATAACTTCCACTATCACTGCTTTCCATTTGCACCTGGCTTTCATCTATGTCTGCATAGGGGTCAAGCCAACTTTCATCCCAAGCCAAGCTCTCAGTGGGAGAGAGAGGCCCAGTGATGGGAAACGCTCCTTCAGGCAACCCTTCAGAATCTATCTCTGCTGGTGCAGGCCCTAATGCTAATGGCACCCCCGGTGCTGTTCCCTGGTCCCCAGGCACAAACGAGAACTGCTGTGCTACACTGTGGTGCAATGGAGCAACAGCACCCGGTGACACAACTGGAAAGAACCAGGAAGAACCTGTGGCTCAACTGGAAGATCCTCCTACTGTATATGTTGTATGTCCTGTATGTCTGCTTGTATGTGTACTGTAATCCACCCTGAGTCCCCTTCGGGGCGAGAAGGGCGGAATATAAATAAAGTGTATTATTATTTTCCGTGGTATAAGACGACTGGGCGTTTAAGGCAACCCCCAACTTTTCCAGGTAAAATATAGAGTTTAGGATATACTCAACGTATAAGAGTACCCCTCTTCAAACACACCAAATAAAAATTTAAAAAACATCAGATTTGATATCAATATGGTAATTTTCCTATTACTGTACCTCCTTCTCTACCTATCAGATCCTGCACCTGTGCACCTGCACCGCTTCACTGCAGTCTTCAGGAGCGAGATCTGAGGGCAGAGGAGAATGTACGGTAATAAGATACAAGGGTGGGCTAGACAGGTACAAGAGGTGTGTTTTTCTGGGCCCAGAGCCACTCTATCTCTTTTTTTCCATATCCCGGGCGCCCCCGGATGCCTGCAGCTTGCTCTGCCCTTCACTTACACCTTCCTGGTGAGGCGCTTCATCACCTCACCATCGGGACTGCATTAAGTCCATGAATCCTGATGAATGGATTTTCTTCTACCGTACTTGTACACCGTCGCCCTTAATGCTTTCATACAGTTGCTGCATATGGCAGGGACGTGGCCACTGCCAATTTTTAGCTCACCCCACCATATGCGGCAACCACAGATTCTCCAATCCGGATTGGAAGTTTCAGCACCCGCTCTACAAGACATCTCCTGTTGTATTTATTTATTTTATTTATTATTTATTATTTGGACTTGTACGTCGCCACTCCCCGAGGGCACGGAGCGGCTTACAATCAGGTAAAACACACAGAGGTAAAAGCATACATATTAAACTAGCTTAAAAAAGACTTCTGGCCTAGCAATCAAAGGCTAGCCGGAAAAGGTGAGTCTTGCAGGCCTTGCGGAAGGAGAGAAGGTCCTGCATGGCCTGTACATCGCTAGGAAGAGTGTTCCATATGGACGGCGCCACTACAGAAAAGGCTCTGCGCCGGGTCAATGTGAGACGGATTGCTTTGAAGGTCGGTACTTCAAGGAGGTTCATTTGTTCGGAACGAAGTGACCTCTGGAGTTGGTTGGGGAAGAGACGGTCCCTCAGATATCGCGGCCCCAGACCATGCAAGGCCTTGAAAGTTAATACCATCACCTTGAAGGTGATCCGGTGCTCGACTGGAAGCCAATGAAGCTGCTGGAGGATAGGTGTTATGCGACATCTCACTGGAGCCCCAGTGAGAAGTTGTGCAGTGGCATTCTGGACGAGCTTAAGTTTCTAGATCACTGACAAGGGCAGGCCAATGTAAAGGGCATTACAGTAGTCCAGTCTTGAGATGACCGTGGCTTGGAGCACCGTGGCCAGGTTGTCTCTGAATAGGTAGGGGGCCAGACGCCTAGCTTGCCGCAGATGGAAAAAGGTGATTTTGCTGCAGGGCCGGCCTGACCTTTTCCGGGAGTACGCTGGTAAATTTTGGTGCCCCGGCCGCCCGCATCATGCCGCAGCCGCCGCTTCGCGCTTCGCCACTGCCACTTCCGCCGCCCTCGCACAGCCGGCCGTGGGCCGGCTGCACCACACCTCCCGAAGCACGGACATTTCCGCGCATGCCCAGAAGCAACTACAGGCGCTGTAGCGCCTGTAGTTGCTTCTGGGCATGCGCAGAAATGTCTGTGCTTCGGGAGGCGTGCTGCAGCCTCCCGAAGCACTACGTTTCTGCGCATGCGCGAATGTCCGTGCATGTGCACTGCGGCCTGAGCGCACCTGCGCGCTGCCTCCAAAGCCGCAACTACAGCAAGCGCCTGTAGTTGCTTCTGGGCATGCCAGAAAATGTCAAGTAGGGGCCGGCTGAGGCACCGGCGGGCATAATGCCGCGGCACCCCTCCCAGCTGGTGACGGGCCTCCCCACCCACCGGTGGCCCAGCCACAGTATCTCCGTCTTTCCTGGATCCGCCCTCAATCTACTGGCCCACAGCCAACCAGTAACGGCTTCAAGGCACTGTTGGAAACAAGAGGGTACGGAGTCCGGTCGACCTTCCATTTTCAGAACGAGCTGGGTGTCGTCAGCATACTGATAACATTCCAGCCCAAAGCTTCGAACCAGACCAGCAAGTGGTCGCATATAAATGTTAAATGAATAAAGGGGAAATAATGGCACCTTGAGGGACCCCACAGGTAAGTGGAGCCCTCTCGGAAACCAAACCACTCTTTACCACTCGCTGTCCCCGGTTGTGGAGAAAGGACAACAGCCATTTCAGGGCTGTTCCCCTGACTCCAGCAACGGCAAGGCGGTGGGCCAAAAGATTGTAATCGACCGTATCAAAAGCTGCTGTGAGGTCCAATAACACAAGCAGCGCTGAACCGTCCCTCTCCAGTTGGCATCGAAGCTGATCTGAAATGGCGACCAACACAGTCTCAGTCCCGTATAAGTCGACTCCTGGTGTATAAATCGCCTCCCGAGTATAGGATGACTCCCGCGTATAAGACAATCACTGACTTTTGAGATGATTTTCTTGGGTTAAAAAGTAGTCTTATACGCCAGAAAATACGGTACTTTCAATCAGCCTTAGAAAGTGCATTTTACAGTATGGCAAGAGAAATGGGCTAAAACTGCTCATTTTGTCCTCCTCGGCTGAAAAGGAAAAACTGAGCCCTTCCTCTTCCTGATTGTCCCAATTGCTTTCTAAAAATATCAATAAACAAAGGAACTAAGATGGTCTTATTCTGCACCAAGCCATTTTCCCTATTAATTGAACATTTCCTTTTCTTGAAAAGCAATAACATTTTTACGGGACTTTGTAACTAAGCATGCTTTTGCCTTGTTACAAAAGTTTCAAAAGTTTACAGTAACTTCCCCATTGCCAAATAAGGGCAATGCCAAAAGTGCTTTAAAAACATTGCAAAGTGCTTAATAAAACATTTAAAGATGTGTATGACGGGCATTTTGAAACTGCGTAAATGTGAGAGTTCAGGAGATGTGCGTAGGGAGCATGGAAGTTGGCAAGGACAGCACAAGACGGGAGGAGACCCATTCCCATAATGTGCAGTCTTTAAAAAGATGCTAGCTTTTCAAGAGCTGTTTGGGCTGGAAAGTCAGCCTGAAGAAAACGGAAGTCCTCTACCAGCCCGCACCACAGGAAGAACACCATCATCCCCACGTCAGCATAGGCACATCTGTGCTTAAGTCTGTTCAGCAGTTCACCTACCTGGGAAGCATCATCTCTTCAGACACCAAGATTGATAAAGAGATAGATCACAGATTAGCAAAGGCATAGAGTGCATTTGGAAGGCTTCACACAAAAGAGTCTGGAGCAACAAGCACCTGAGGCTGTCTTCGCACAATCCTAAAGATACACTGGATTGACTATGTGACGAATGTCACCGTCCTTGAGCAAGCAGAGATCACCAGCGTTGAGGCCATGCTATTGAAAACACAACTGTGCTGGGCAGGGCATGTCTCTAGGATGGAGGACCACTGCCTCCCAAAGATACTACTCTATGGTGTCAGCGCAAGAGAGGCGCCCCCAAAAAGAGATATAATAACTCCCTGAAACAACATCTCAGGCTCGGCCAGATCGATCACCAACAATGGTCCACCCTGGCCTCACATCGGGAGGCATGGAGACGCACTATCCACAATGCTAAAGCTTCTTTCGAGAAGACACGCCGAATGGGTCTCGAAGAGAAACGAAAACGCAGAAAGAACCACAACTTGGAAACAACATCACCCAAGGAGACTTTCTGCTATGCTTTCTGCAACCAAACTTGCCAATCTCAGATTGACCTTTTTAGTCATCAACGCACTTGTAGAAAGAGTGGGATGAGTCCTTCCTAAGAATCTTCGTTCGCGAAATAATGCCGAGAGAGAGCTTTTCAAGGGAACAAGTGCAATCCTTTTGTTTTGGTAGAAATAAGCTTACTATTGTCTTTCAATGTTAATCAGTGGGATTGAAATTGACATTCTCTCAGTCTCTGTGTAAATGTTACAATTTGGGTGGGTGCTGAGAACTGGGCATGAGACATTCTGCATGTTAACTGTATGCTCTACCACTGAGCTATAGTCCAACAGGGCTGCTGTTCTGAGGAGGGAACCATAGATGCAGTAACTCATAATCCTCCTGGCTGGGGGAATCAGGTGACATCAGATGTCCAACCAGAGCTATGTTCTGCTAAAAGGCCAGCAGGCAAAGCTTAAGGCGTGTGCACAGGGGGAAAGGAGATTTGAATCATGTGATGGGGTGGAGCTGCAGGATATTTAAGGCTGTGCCACTCCTCTGCCCTCCTCTTTGCTTCAGCTTGGATTTTGGTTGGTCTGGGATTTCTGGTGCCTGCGTGTCCTTGTGTTGTTGATGAAATTATGACTAAGATGAATATGCGTTTTAAGGTGATACATATGGGGACACCAGCATACCTGATTGATGCCCTGAGGAAGAGCCGAAAACGGTTCGAAACGGCCTGGAATAGCCGGTTCCAGTAAGTGCTGTGCCGTCGGCCTGTTTGTTTGTTTTCCATGAGCCCTGGAATTTAATGCGGATTTTTGACAAATTTCCGAGATTTCCTGGTGCTTTCGCTCAGAATCTGCTCTATGTCCGCAGTAATTTAGAGAAGACCTCCTACCTGTGATACTTTTGGTCTATTTGGAGCTTCCCTACTATCAAAGATTGCATCTAGTCCGTAAAATGCAGAGCAACACTATCTAGATCAGGGGTGCCCACACTTTTTCAGCATGCGAGCTACTTATAATAAAACCAAGTCAGAAAGATCTACCTTCTGTGCACGTGCCTCTCGCGCTGCACACCGTCCACGTTTGCTTACGGACGAAAGAGAAGCAGGGGGGGAGCAGGGGAGGGGGCGGGGCTTGGCACGGCCTGGCTCCGCCCCCTCTGGCTTCAGCTCTAGCAGCAGCTGCTCCAGCCTTGAGGAGGGCAAGGCCAAGCCAGTGGTGGCATGGCTAGCACTAGGCTGGCTTCGCCCTGCCCTCCTCTAGGCTGGAGCAGCTTCTGGGAGTGCTGAGCCGACGGAGGGGGCGGCTTGGCATGGCCTGGCTCCTCCCCCCTCTGAGAAGCACCCCATCCGGCTGCGATCGACCTCCTTTGGTCCCGCGATCGACTGGTTGATCGTGATCGACTTCCTGAGCAGCCCTGATCTAGACGCACCTATCGGCTTCGATCATACAGCAGAGATGCTTTTTTAAGGAACACGACCTTGGGCGCATGTGTATGGACACAAGGATACTTATACATTACATAGACTATTCATAGGGACTTGGTCCCAGCATTGATCTTGTATTTTGTATGATGTACTTATGTAATCTTTGAATGTATTACCCCTATAGCTATTTTGCTTGCTATGTAGCATGATGATATTAGAAGACTTATAAAAGATAAATATTGACTTTTCTGGTCTTTTGAATATATTGATACCCTAGATAAGGTTGTTTTGTTGTTCTAGGTATTCCAGTGAAATTCCCATTGTTGTTTTGCTTATTGCCCTTGAAGGACTGGATGAGGGCTAACAGATTGAAACTAAATCCAGACAAGACAGAGGTACTCCTGGTCAGTCGTAAGGCCGAACTGGGCATAGGGTTACAGCCTGGGCTTGACGGGGTTACACTCCCCCTGAAGGCGCGGGTTAGCAGTCTGGGAGTGATCCTGGACTCATTGCTGAGCCTGTAACCCCAGGTCTCGGCGGTGGCCAGGGGAGCTTTTGCACAGCTCAGGCTTGTGCACCAGCTGCGCCCATATCTTGGGAAGTCAGACTTGGCCACAGTGGTCCACACTCTGGTTACATCCCGTATAGACTACTACAATGTTCTCTATGTGGGGTTGCCTATGAAGACTGCCCGGAAGCTGAAATTAGTCCGGCACAGCAGCCAGACTACTAACGGAGCAGGGTACAGGGAGCGCACAACTCCCCTGTTGCGCCAGCTCCACTGGCTGCTGATTAGCTTCTGAGCACAATTCAAAGTGCTGGTGTTGACCTACAAAACCCTATATGGTTCTGGCCCAGTTTACCTGTCCAAACGTATTCTCAAGATCATCTGGAGAGGCCCTGCTCTTGGTCCCACCAACTTCGCAGGCGCTTCTGGTGCAGACAAGGGACAGGGCCTTTTCTGTGGTGGCCCCCGGCTGTGGAATTCTCTCCCAAATGAAATTAGATCTGCCCCCTCCCTCCTGACTTTTAGGAAGCAGGTGAAAACATGGCTGTGCAATGAGGCCTTCGCAGAATGAAGGAGGAGATCACAAAGCGACTAAAGTCGCTAACCACTTGATACGGATCGAATATATAGGTTAAGTTGGACTTGACTTGACTTGGGCGAAAGGCTTTTAAAATGTATTTACTGTATTGTATTTTATTGTAAATTTTATTGTAAATTTATGATGTTTTTAGATTTTAGATGTTAGCATTGAATACTTCCTGTTTGCCGGTCTGAGACCCTCTTCGGAGGTGAGAAGGCCAGGGTATAAAAGTTTTAAATAATAATAATAAAGGTCGTCAACAGGCTACACAATAGGTCGAGAGCCCACCTTGATCCGGGCAGGCCTCGAACTCATGACCTTCTGGTCAGTAGCGATTTTTGTGCAGCTGGCACCCAGCCAGCTTCAGCAAGGAGCTTGTCTGCCTAACAACAGCTCTTTCTGTCCTGCAGTCTCCCTGACATATTCTGCTGCATAGAATACATTGGTGGATTAAATCTTTCTTGGATTGGGTGCAAAGTGTTGGAATTAAAATTTCAAATGAGTGTTCAAGCTACTCCCTTTGCACCTCCGTGGCCACTGCTGGCTTCCTGAGCTGTCGTCTTCTGGCACGGCTCTTCTCAGGAGCTCCTTGGTTGTCTGATTAAATACACCTCCACCCCATTGTTAGATCCTTGTGGCTTGTGTCCAACACGTCAACGATTGGCCCTCTTGAAGCAGCTTCAGGGCAGCTCTCACAGAGAGGAGTGACAGCTAAGAAGGTGGAGACTCTGCATTGTCTGTCAAACTGCTGCAAGAAGATTAATATTTCTCTCATACTGTATGTACGTGGCGTGTTTCATAGGTTGACTTTGAGAAAGTTTGGCAAGAAGTCCAGAAATTGTGTTTTGTCATTCATCTTTTCACATTTGCTCTAACACAGTGTTTCCCAACCAGTGTGCCGGGGCACACTAGTGTGCCGTGAGCGATCATCAGGTGTGCCGTGGGAAATTGGAACCTCCAGTACCCTTACTAATTAAAGGAGCGCCGCTACGTCACACTACAAAATGCACAATTAAACATGCATAATAATACGCAAAAAACACATTCAAACTACCCAATCCTGGTCGCAACAGAGAGCAGAGGCGTTGCAAACCAGGAAGTAGCGAGCTCACGGAGCGCTCCTCTACGGAAAACTCGCCATATTTGATGAAATCACGGAAGTGAGTGCAAAAAACAAAGTGTATCCTCACGATGTTATCCAATGTCAGTTCCGGGATCCGCACAATAACAAAGTCAGTTTGCGGACAATTTAAAGAAGCAGCACCATAATCATAGCGACAAGGTTTTTATCTGTTTTTAACTCTGTAAACCGCTCTGGGCTCCAGAGAGAGCGGTATATTAAGTCGAACGAATAAATAAATAAATAAATAAATAAATAAGGTAGAAAATCACATAGATAATCACATATATTCAAACCGCCAGAGGCTGAAGATAGATGTGGCGATGGAATCGAAAGCTGGCATGGACAAACTTGGACCTTCCAGGTGTTTTGGACTCCAACTCTCACCATTCCTAGCAGCCTCAGGCCCTTTTCCTTTTTACCCCTCAGCCACTTAAGCAGGAAAGGGCCTCAGGGGAAGACGTCTTTTTGGGGCCATCGGCTGCACCGCAATGGCTTTACGTCTCCTTCTGGCTGTTTTCCGCCTGGGGAATGGGCGCAATTCGCCTTCCTGATCGAAGATGTGGTAGGCACTTTGAGAGCCCTCAAAGTGTCCAACCTGCCGCCATCTGTGCTCACCGGAAGTCCCGGACTAAGGTAATTTAAAATGGTAAGATAACATTACTTTGGCGCCCCCTCACTCTCCGGACTTGTGGAGGGTGCACATGCACGCCGGGTGCACATGCGTGGAGCCAGCTAGTTCCACGCAGCGCGCCGGGTGCGCATGCGCAGGGCCAGGTAGTTCCGCACATGCTCCTTTGTTGCAGTGCGACTCCAGCTGGCTGGAGACGTGAATCACCCTCCACGTGGCTGAAAAGGAGGAGCGTTGGGCAGCCGGAGGTGAAGCCTCCGCCTACAGCTGCAAAACGCTCCTCCTTTTCAACCTCGTGTCAGGCAATTGGCATCTTGATGCAGCTGGAGTCGCGTTGCAGCAATGGCACATGTGCGGAACTTCACTATGCCAGACAGGTCACAACCGAAGGGTCTGACAAAGAGCATCAATGGGCAAGATGGGCTCTCTAGCCTTTTGGCAGCCATCCTAAGAGAAGGAAAACTCTAATCTCAAACCCGGGCAGATGGTGCTCGTCTAACCCCTTTAAGGTCAACCATCTACAGAAGGAAACTCGAACCAAACCTACGACCTGAGGACCTCACTGCCACCGCCAAGCTTGCTAGGGCCCCGGCAGACGAACCTTTGTTTAAAGGGTGAGGCCAGTTCTGTGCACGCTGCGCTCCACCAGAAAAATCCATTGCACAGGCTCGAAGGACACATTCAACCTTCGAAAAAGCATCAACGCGCTTGGAGAAAGCGTGGGATGAGTCCTTCCTAAGTATCTTCGTTCACGAAGTAATGCCAGATATATAATTATTATACCTGAAAAACAGGGAAAATAATATAAGTCCACAAGAACTAGAAATTCAGAAAATATGTACCTTTAGGTCCTTGAAAGGAAACTAAGATGTGTGCCTGTCACTTGGTGTAGCATCAATAAGCTTCAGTTGTAGCATCCTGATGTATTCTCTTGATTTTTATCTTTGAAGACAGAGATGTTAAAATACCTTTTAAAGAAAAAAAAACTAAGGAGGGAATTGGGTAAGGAAGACTGAAAGAGAATGAATGAAAGAAAGAGTGCGTGTCTGGAGAAAGATGGGGGATTTAGGAGTCTATTACCGATGCCTGAAATCTGACAGCAATAAACCCAATTGCTGTGACAAATGCCCCATAACTTAAAATGCAGTTTGAACTGTCGTTCGGAAAGTATGTGGGTGGATAGACAGGTCTTTTAAGTCATCAGCTGAGCATTTCAGTCCAAGTCCTGTCCCCTGAAATACTGTGTTCTCTTTCTCACCAGGCAACGAGAAAGAGAGAGTAAGGGTAATTCACACTGAAGGCTGTGTTGACACTGGCACTGAATTCTTTTTATGGGACTCTCTGTTTTTCACAGCAATTACCCTTCGTAAAAGCAACTCAACGGAGTTTCTCTCTGCAGCAGAGCAATGTCTATTCCGTCAGCATGGCTACCTTGAAAGTCCTTCAGAGTGCAGAGAGACTCGAGGACTCATGGTCAGGGTGGAACTTGACATGGCTAGTGGAACAAGTGCAGTCCCTATGGCACCCCCAACGGGTGTTGGGGGTGCCATACAAATGTTTTGAATTTGTATTGTTTTGTATTTGTATTGTGTACCGGTGCTGAACCTGAACCGGTTGTATCCTAAACCGGTGCTTGGCCGCTGTGTCGGACTGGATGAGGGTGAACAAATTAAAATGGAATCCAGACAAGACGGAGGCACTCCTGGTCAGTCGAAAGGCCGAACAGTGCATAGGGTTGCAGCCTGTGTTGGACGGGGTTACACTCCCCCTGAAGACGCAGGTTCGCAGTCTGGGTGTGATCCTGGATTCATCGCTTATCCTGGAACCCCAGGTTTCGGCGGTGACCAGGGGAGCATTCCCACAATTAAAACTTGTGGGCCAGCTGCACCCGTACCTTGGGAAGTCTGACTTGGCCACGGTAGTCCATGCTCTGGGTACATCCTGTATAGATTACTGCAACACTCTCTATGTGGGGCTGCATTTGAAGACTGTTCAGAAGCTTCAATTGGTCCAATGGACAGCAGCCAGGTTGATAACAGGAGCGGCACTCAGGGAGCGTACAACTCCCCTATTGTGCCAGCTCCACTGGCTGCCAGTCTGCTACTGGGCACAATTCAAAGTGCTGGTTTTGGCCTTTAAAGCTCTAAATGGTTTTGGTCCAACTTACCTGTCCGAACACATCTCTCCCTATGAACCATCAAGATACTTAAAATCATCCGGAGAGGCACGCCTGGTGGGGACGAGAGACAGGGCCTTCTCAGTGGTGGCTCCTCGGCTTTGGAACTCCCTTCCTAGTGACATCTGATTGGCCCCCTCCCTCATGACATTTCGTAAGAAAGTCAAGACTTGGCTTTTCCAAGTCTTGGTTATCCAGGGAGGATAACTCCATTGAGCTCCAGGTCATCACTCTTCCTTCCCTGGGCCTCCTTAACATGCACTGGAAAGCCATGTGGTGCTGGGAGAGAAAGACTGTGCACCGGCCTCCCCTCTAGACAGGGGCAGTCTAAGGTAATTTTATATTGTAAGCGAACATTATTTTGGTGCCCCCCATTATTTTGGCACCCCCCATGTAAAACAAATATACAAATATAATAACACAATACCATTAGTAGTGTTATATTATATCAATGTATATACAATATATTATAGTACATACTCATACTATATTATATCATAATTATATTATACTACATTAAAATATAATTATATTATAATATATTGACATTATAATATAATATAACATTCTATTTTATTATTATAATAAAATAATAAATAAAATTATTTATTTAAATAAAATTATCCTCTACTAAATACTTTCATTACTCCTATAAAACTCAAATAACCCAAAATAAAGTAAAATAAAATATTATATATTACTATTTGCCTGCGCAGTTGCGCCTGTCTCTCCTTGATGCTCCCGGCCAGCGCGCATGCGCGCAGGGAAGTGGGCGGGTGCGGTAGGGTTCACATGGGATTGGGCCTGGCAAGGGAGTTCGCCTCAGTGCACGGCGGCTACTTCCGGTGGCGGCTGTCAGGAGGCAATACGCTGCTAATACCCCTTTGGCTCCACTCCTCTCTCCCTTTGTCTCCGCCCCCTGCCTGCCCAATTGGGTCACCGTATTCGGTGGCAGGGCGGAGTCAAAGTGAGAGGGGAAGCACTCCCTGCCTGCCCGATAGGGAGTGCTTTGCTTACAGGCTTCTGCGCACAGGAGCTACTGGGCATGAGCGGAGGTTTTCGCACATGCGCAGTTGCTCCTGCGGTCAACTTCAGCTCCGGAGCAAATGCGCCTGCGCGAAAACCTCCGTGCATGCCCAGAAGCGGCGTTGAAGCGCACAAGGCCGGGGCCCAAAAGCAGGCAGCCGTGGCACTGCCTGACGAACATAGACAGGGCCAGGACGCTGTCTGGCGCCGGCGCCTGCCGGGCAGGGGAATTCGCCTCAGTGCGCGGCAGCTACTTTCAGTGGCGGCTGTCAGGAGGCAATACGTCGCCAATACCCCTTTGGCTCCCCTCCCCTCTCCCTTTGTCTCCGCCCCCTGCCTGCCCAATTGGGTCACCGTATTCGATGGCAGGGCGGAGACAAAGTGAGAGGGGAAGCACTCCCTGCCTGCCCGATAGGGGGTGCTTTGCTTACAGGCTTCTGTGCACAGGAGCTACTGGGCATGCGCGGAGGTTTTCACACATGCGCAGTTGCTCCTGCGGTCAACTTCAGCTCCGGAGCAAATGCACCTGCGCGAAAACCTCCGCGCATGCCCAGAAGCGGCGTCGAAGCGCACAAGGCCGGGGCCCAAAAGCAGGCAGCCGTGGCGCTGCCTGACGAACATTGACAGGGCCAGGACGCTGTCTGGCGCCGGCACCCACCGGTCAGGGGAATTCGCCCCTTCCCAGATGGCGCCCCATGCGGCCGCTTCCTTGGCCTACCTGTAGGACTGCCCCTGCCTCTAGAGTAGAAACAGCAAGAACCAATCCGCCCCGTAAAGAGAAAGCACATCGTCGCCTTGTACTGGGTTTTTCTAGACTGCGTGTGACAGCACAAACATACCTGCAGATTTGTTTTGCCTGTCTTCCATTTGCTTTCCCAGCTTCACTAGAAATTGCACCAAGGGAGGGTGGGTTTGTAGGGATAAAAACATCTGAAGAATTTTAAATAGAAAAAAAATGGCCCTCAGAGGAAAAAGATGAAGGCTGCCTTCACACCAGCCTGGATGCTATTTTCCCCATCTCTCCACCCTCCTTGACAGCGACATATGGCTTTGAAGTGCTGGATATTGTTTGCGGGAGCCAAATATTTCCAGGTGATAAATGCTCTTATGAGAAGTGATGCTATTTCACAGGGATAGAAGTCGTCCAGTCAAACTTTTTATTCTCTCATTCCTCTTGCCTATTCGTTCCATGCTGTCCTTTTCGCTCTTATTACCACACTCCTATATTCATCTGGCCAGTAAGAACACGAGTTCGCTTTCTTGTCTTCGAGAGTCGGCTTTCACCATGCTTCACTATCGAAAACTAGAGTTCTTTATCTGTTGATTTACTCTTTTGTTTTCTGAGTCTTTGAATTTACAGTATAAAACTGCCTCCTTAGAAGAGTATGTTTTCCCCAAAAAAATCGCCTGTAAATCAGCATCTTTTGTTGTAAACAAGTATCATCTGCCACGAGAAAATGTAGAGAAGGCAATGATTTGTTTTCCTCTGACTATCTACCACCACCAAGGCAAAGCTACAGCGGACATAGCATATATAGGTAAAAACCACTATATTGTATGGCAGTATATGCTCAATAGCAGAACAATATTACAAACAGTACAATGTAATGCAAATAATCAATCATGTGATTAATACACAGTATGAGCATGAATCACACGCCCATGTACATGGTTGGGCGAAGGAGTATTCCACTTGGCACTGAGAAACCCTTAGTGAAGTCCTGGGTGTAGTGACCCATGGACCTGCGACTGAGTCAATAGGGGAACCTTGGTAGGTGGCAGAGCTGGTGGCTGCTATGGTGGGCAGGCGCCAACGGCTGGAGGTAAGCTGACGACGCCAAGATGGCCGTTTCGCGTAACCGCTTCCTCAGGGTGCAGATCACTTCTGACCGCTCCTCCCCAGTATTGTAGTAGACCAATTTAGACTCAAAGTCGAAACGAGAGATTTCGCGTTTCCGCGTTTCAATACAGATCGCTCTTGTGAGTTATCTCCCAGGCTGCAATCAGCTGATTGCTGCAATCAGTCTAAATTGGTCTACTACAATACTATGACATTAATAATATATGAATATTTATTGATATATTAATATTAATGATGTGTAATATATAGTAAATATAGCAATTAAATAAATAAATAAATAATGTAGATTACAATGTAGCCTTTAGGCGCGACCCTCCATAGTATTTTTTGGCTCTTGTGTGGCCCCTTGGAAAAAAGAATTGCCCACCCCTGCTCTAAAGGAAAGCAAGAAGTATAGAGAGACCATGTCCTTGCTCTTCACCGAGTATTTACAGCCCTGATGCAATTTATTTATTTATTTATTTATTTATTTATTCCTTCTTATATTCCGCTCCTCCCAGCAGGCTCGGGGCGGATCACAGCATAAAACCCGGCTAACATGAGGCATTCATGTCGCCGTACAATAAAAACATAAAACATACAACATTGGTCCCGAGATTAACAGTTGTGTCAAATCATGGCGTTCCAGTGTCAAAGTGTTGGTCAGAGAATGAATACGTTCGGCTAATTCACCTAGCCGAAGGCCAGTCTGAACAGGGCGGTCTTGCAGGCCCTGCGGAATGGAATGAGCTCCCCGGCGGCACGGACATCATCTGGGAGAGAGTTCCAGAGTACCGGTGCCGCCACGGAAAAGGCCCTTTGCCTGGTCACGGACAGATGGCAGGTGCGGACCGATGGAATTAGGAGAAGATTGGACTCCCCTGAACGTAGTGACCTCGGGGGTACACAATGCTTGTCTATGTCAGTGGTTCCCAAACGTTTTTGGCCTAATGCCCCCTTTCCGGAAAAAAAATTACTCAGCGCTCCCCTATACGTTATTATTTTTAATTTTAATAGCAATTAAACAGAAAGATATATGTATTAATGCAGTGGGTCTCAACCTTTCTAATGCCGTGACCCCTAAATAAGGTTCCTCATGTTGTGGTGACCTCCAACCATGTTGTGGAGGTCCCCAAACAGAGAGGAGGAGGAGGAAGAGCCCAGAGGAGAAGGGCGAAGGCAAGGCTTGCTGCTGCCGCTGCCCCACACTCCTCTTTGCCTCCGTTTTCACACAGGAGGACAGACAACATATGCCTGCAACTGAGTCAGTTTTTTCAGGGAGGGAATTAAAAGAATTAAAACAGATAGAGATAAACAAGGAGGATGTTCTCATATGCCTTACTAAACTAAATGTCAACAAATCACCAGGTCCAGACGGCATCCACCCCAGAGTTCTTAAGGAACTCAAGTGTGAAATTGCTGAACTTCTAGCTAAGATAGATAACCTTTCTCTAAGATCAGGCACTGTACCCGAGGACTGGAGGGAGGCAAATGTAACACCGATCTTCAAGAAAGGATCCAGAGGTGATCCAGGAAATTATAGACCAGTCAGTTTAACCTCAGTTCCAGGCAAAGTGATGGAAACCATAATTAAAGAAAATATTACTAGGCACATAGAAGAACAGGCTGTGTACAATTCAAGAACAGTACTGTGTACAATTCTGGTCTCCGCACCTTAAAAAGGATATAACGGAACTGGAAAAGGTACAGAAAAGGGCAACAAGAATGATCCAAGGGATGGAGCGGCTCCCTTATGAAACCAGGTTGCAACGCCTTGGTCTTTTCAGCCTTGAAAGACGGCGTTTAAGAGGTGACTTGATCGAAGTGTATAAAATCATGCATGGGATAGAAAAGGTGAATAAAGAAAAAAATATTTTCTTTGTCACAAAACACTAGGACTAGAGGACACTCCCTGAAGCTCCAAGGTAGGAAAATTAGGACTAATAAAGGGAAATATTTCTTCACCCAGAGGGTCATTGGGTTATGGAACTCACTTCCAGAGGAGGTTGTGACAGCGGTCAGCCTGGACAGCTTCAAGGCAGGATTAGACAGATTCTTGGATACCAAGTGTATCGGTAGTTACTGAAAAGGACATTCAAGTGCCACCTCGGAGTTGGTTGAGGTAGGCAGGATTTCCCTGGGTACTGGTTGTGGGGGTCAGGAGCAGGTTAGGGTTTTGCCCTCCCTTCTGCTCGAGATCCCCGTGTACAACTGGTGGGCCACTGTGTGATACAGAATGCTGGACTAGATGGGCTGAGGTCCGATTCAGCATGGCTCTTCTTATGTTCTTATGTTCTCTTGCCCCCTTCGAGGCTTCCAAAGGGGCGAGAAGAGGGTGGCAGAGGCAGCAGCAGCAGCGAGCCCTCTCTTCTCCCCCAGGGTCTTCCTCCTCCTCTCCGTTTTGAGGTCCCCAAACGGAGAGGAGGAGGAAGAGCCCAGAGGAGGCCTAGCTGTTTGACTGGCACGGGGCTTGGCAGCCATTTTGGAGGGGGTGGGGCCAACTAAGGTGGCCATCACCGCCCTCCTGGAACGCTCCAGCGCCCCCAGGGGGCGGTAGCACCCACTTTGGGAACGACGGGTCTATGTAAACATATCATAAGGAAATGGAAAGATATCAAAGGAATTGATTGGCTATTAATACTCCTTTTTCACACTCTGGGTTTTTAAAAATTCCTTGTCGAGATCCTGACCAATTAATGTGTGAAGACAAACCACAAAATGATAGTTCTATTCACAGTAATCTGACAGCAAATCTCATGATAATATTGCAAACTGTATCTACACGGGAACCAGGGATATCACACATTTCCATATAGATAATGGACTATTTTTACTTTTTCACAGCTTCAGTTTTATTCTTACTCTACCGGAATGAAAAAACTGCTCCAACATTTACCTTAGGTATGATTTATGTCCAGATTGGGGGTGGTGGATAATTAGTTTCTGAATATGTGGGTCGTCAGTAAGCAAAGAGTGGGGAAATGAAGATAAATGTTGAATGCACATTTGAATGGGGCTGCCTGCCAAAACTGCATTATCTTCTAAGGCAGTGTTTCCCAACCAGTGTGCCGTGGCACACTAGTGTGCCATGAGCGATCATCAGGTATGCCGTGGGAAATTGGAACCTCCAATACCCCTTCTTCCCCCTCCTGCCAAACACTTTTTCTTCTCCACTCGGGCTCCCTTCTTCCCAGCCTCGCTCTGCTCGCTTTGCCTCGCTTTGCTCTGGGGCGAGTCTGCGCAGTAGCGCCCGCACGGGTCACGTCTTCCTCCCTCCCCCCTCCCCTCCTGACATGCTCACGCTGCCCACTCGGATCAAAATGGCGGCAGAAGCGGCAGTGGAGAAGAAAAAGTAAGTGTTCGGCAGGAGGGGGAAGAAGGGCGCGAAGGGGAAGGGGGAGGAAGAGGTCTCTGTCGAAAGCTGGCATGGGCAAACTTGGACCTTCCAGGTGTTTTGGACTCCAACTCCCACCATTCCTAGCAGCCTCAGGCTCTTTTCCTTTCCCTCCTCAGCCATTTAAGCAGGAAAGGGCCTCAGGCTGTTAGGAATGGTGGGAGTTGAAGTCCAAAGCACCCAGAGGGCGGAAGTTTTCCCATGCCTGTTTTGGGGACCTTAAAGTGGTGAGCCTCCTTCCAACATTGTGATTCTGGATAGAAAACAAACAACAACATAACATAACATTGTTTGAGTCCACAGTGCTCTCTGGGTGTAGGTGAACTACAACTTCCAAACTCAAGGTCAACTCCCAAGCAAACCCTTTCAGTACTTTCTGTTGGTAATGAGAGTTCAATATGCCAAGTTTGGTTCAATTCTATTGTTGCAAGAGTTCAGGATGCTCTTTGATTGTGTGTTAACTATAAATCCCAGAAACTGTAACTCCCAAATGTCAAGGTCTATTTTCCCCAAACTCCATCTGTGTTCACATTTGGGCATATTGAGTATTCGTGCCAAGTTTGGTCCGGTGAACTACAACTCCAAAACCCAAGGTCAATGCCCACCAAACTCTTATAGTATTTTCTCTTGGTTATGGGAGTTCTGTGTGGGAAGTTTGTGTCTTTCTGCCATTCCTGCCAGGGTATCTATGTTGTGTTCATCGAAACAGGCCCAGGTTTCACACTGAGTGTATAAATACAATTAAAAACATATAACTATATGTATTACTGCGTTAGAGTGTCATTTTGTGTCATTTAGGTTGGTGGTGTGCCCCAGGATTTTGCAAATGTAAAAAATGTGCCGTGACTCAATAAAGGTTGAAAAACACTGTTCTAAGGAATGAGCATTCACACCCACAACTTTGTACAATCATGCATGTTAATGTGTGGGTCCTGTCCACAGGCCATGCTGCCTATGAACTTCTAAAAGCTGCAGTCCGGGGGAAAAAATGACAGCAACAAATGTTTCCAAGCTCTATCATTAATATGTCCCATTTTTCACATTAAAAAGGAAACCCCAGGGTGTGTGACCAGCAGAACTATAAAATACCTGATTTATTGCAGAATTTCAAACCACTTTTTCAACCCCCACCCCAGTGAATTATATATTAATGTCCCAGGCATATTAGCACTTATAAGATCCTGGGAACTAGAGTGCAAATGTTGACCCTGGATATAGGTCCTTTTAAGTCCGAGTAGAATTATTTTGTTTTGAGCACCTGTGTGTTTAATATGTGTATGGTATCGAAGGCTGCAGGACCTCTCAGCGGCCTTCAATACTGTTGACCACAGTATCCTTCTGGGACGCCTCATGGGAATGGGCCTTGGAGGTACTACTTCTCACTAAGGAAGCTGTTCGGGTCCTGAACCGGTGCTTAGCTGCAGTGTCGGACTGGATGAAGGTGAACAAATTGAAATTGAAACCAGACAAGACAGAGGCACTCCTGGTCAGTCAAAAGGCTGTGTTTTTTTTGGGGGGGGGGGTTAACAACTGAAGCCCCTTCTTATGTATCGACCTCTTTTAATGCCATCACGCAAGTTCAATACATGTATTAGCTTGCTTTCATTTGTAACTAGAAGAAATTAAGAAACGTAATAGTGCTGCTGTATAGCTACTAGGTGTTGCACCTCAGATAGCGGCAGCCCCCCCAGATCACACACACCAGGCAGATGCTACAATTGTACTTTATTTAGAACTAGCTTGGGGACCCGGCCCTGCCCGGGTTATTTGAGAAGCGCAGCAGGATGTAGAGTGGGTCATGGGGGCTCTGTGTGCCAAGTTTGGTCTTGATCCATCATTATTGGGAGTTGCAGTGGTATCATGAAATTACTGAAGGTAGTGCAAGTCCCATCATCTCTGTCCCCCCCAAAGTGTAGTAGGATGTAGATTGGGTCATGGGGGCTCTGTGTGCTAAGTTTGGTCTGTATTGGTGAATGGATGAGGGATGCATTGTTTTTCGGAAGTGAGTGAAGGTACTTCAAGTCCCATCATCCGTGGTCCGTCTCACAGTAAACTGCACCAGGCTGTAGAGTGGTTCATGAGGGCTCTGTGTGCCAGATTTGGTGTTGATCAGTCATTGGATTAGGTTTGTAGCAGGATTGGGAAGTGAGGGAAGGTACTGCAAGTCCCATCATCCATGTTCTCTCCCCCTCCAAACTTCAGTAGGATGTAGAGTGGGTCACTGGGGCTCTGTGTGCCAAGTGTGGACTTTCTCGGTGTTTTTGGGGGCCACAGTGGTCTGTGGGAACAGAGGGTGTGAAAATACTACAATTCCATCATCCATTGTCAGTCCTCCCCGAACCTCACCAGGACGTGAAGGCAGTCATGGGGGTTATGTGTGCCAAGTTTGGTCTCAATCGGTAATTGGATGAGGGTCGCAGCAGACTTGGGAAGTGAGTAGAGGTACTTCAAGTCCCATCATCCATAGTCCACCCTCCTCCAAAGTGCACCAGAATGTAGAGTGGGTCATGAGGGCTCTGTGTGGCAAGTTTGGTGTTGATCAATCATAGGATTAGGTTTGTAGCAGTCTTGGAAAGTGAGGGAAGGTACTGCAAGACCCATCATCCATGTTCTGTCCCCTCCAAACTTCAGTAGGATGTGGACTGGGTCACTGGGGCTCTGTGTGCCAAGTGTGGTCTTTATCAGTGTTTGTTGGGGGCCACAGTGGTCTGTGGGAACAGAGGTGTGTAAAGTACTACAAATCCCATCATCCATTGTCAGTCCTCCCCCAAACCTCACCAGGACGTGAAGGCAGTCATGGGGGTTATGTGTGCCAAGTTTGGTCTCGATCAGTGATTGGATGAGGGTTGCAGCGGACTTGGGAAGTGAGTAGAGGCACTTCAAGTCCCATCATCCATGGTCCACCCTCCTCCGAACTGCACCAGGACGTAGAGTGGGTCATGGGGGCTGTGTGTGCTGAGTGTGGTCTGTATTGGTCCTTTTTGGTGGCCTCAGTGGTCTGTGGGAACCAAAAGTGTTGGAAAGTACTACAAATCCCATAATCCGTGGGTCATGTCCCCCGACCCGCGCCCGGACGTAACGGGGGTTAGGGGTTATGTGTACCAAGTTTGGTGCAGGTCCATCACCCGCGCTGGTCGCTGTGGCCTGTGAAAGTGGCTGCCACATATCCGCCCTGGCCTGTGAAAGTGGCTGCCACATATCCGCCCTGGCCTGTGAAAGTGGCTGCTTCCGCCCTCCCGCCCTCCGCATACACGCATACACACATACAAACATTCTGTTTTATAAAGGTATACAGATAAGAAATAGTCCAAGGTAGAAAGATGCAAGGTAATTCAAAGCAAAAGGCAATTCAAAATAGTTCCAAGACAGTGGTAGAGAAAGGTGTCATAAATCCCATGGAAAACAAGATTGCAAAGGCAAAGCAAACCGCTCCTGCGGTCGACAAGAACTTGAAACCCAGGACCCAAGTCCTTCCAAGCTGAACGTAGCTTCAGGTCTGACTAGAATCCCCTGGGCACAATCTAATAAAGGGAACTAAGTTCTATGTGACCAACGCACCCCTTTCCTCAAAGCCCAATCTTTCCAGGAGGATCTGATGCTAGCCCTCCTGTCAAATTCCTGCTCTTTAGCAGCCCCAGGTGCAGCGCTATCATGCTGGGAAACTCGATCCTCCCTATCTTTGGAATGCTCGTCTGACAAGGGAGTGGAGAAGTCCTCGTGGGAATCAAGGTCGCTGGGTCTCTCACTGTCTAATTCAGAAATAACTTCCATGGAGTCATCATTAACTTCATCTTCAGGCCCATACCCATGTAACCATTCATCATCCCAGGCTAATTCTTCATCTGCAGACCCGTACCCATCTGGCCACCCATCATCCCTGATCTGACCCTGGTCAGCTGGAACCCCCGGTGTCTGTCTATGGCCACTAGGCTGGAACACCACACTAGGGTTGGTTGATCCAAGAAAAAAAATGTTTCGAAACTCGTTTCGGATCTAATTGTAGCTGTCGTTTCGGATTATATGGACTTCCGAAAAAATTCCAATAAATTTCAAAATTGATTCGGAAGTATTTCCGAAATTTGAAAGTCTTCAGAAATGGTGTCCACTTTCAAAAATGGGCAAAAAAAATCAGCAGAAGGGAGAGTCAGCTGTTAGCCATCAGCCAATGAGCAATCAGCAAGAAAATTCAGAAAAGACATCTAAAATTCGGAATTCCAAAATTCGGAATTTTGGGATTTCAGATTTCGGAATTCCTGTTGGGAGGGTTGCTCTTAAAATTGCTAAAATAAAGTCGGAAGTATCCGAAAAACTTCCGAAATTCAGGCATATCCGAAATTGTAGAACATTCCTAATAGCTACTGCTGGAAGTCTTTGCTGCAGTCCTGCCAGAAGCTCTTTGCGCAGCCAGCATTTTGCTTTTCCATTACAAATAGCAGAGAAAACATTAGGTCAGGGCAGAGGATCACTGCAAGACACTTTGGATAAGAGGCAGGGAAAGGTGAGAGTCAGAGGCCAGGACAACTAAAGCTTTATTCTATGCGTGCTTTCAATTCACAGATCAACCTCGTAAATTTCATAGAAGGACCCAGTACTACCTTTAGTTCACTCTCAGGCCCAACTCTCATCTGCTAAGGCAAATGAGACGGCATGTCTCTTCACTTATCTTTTCAGGCTTCAGGCTAGGGCTGATTATCCTACTATCCTTGTTTGAACAAAAACCAATTCTGCTACAAAGTGAATTAGATATTGTGGAAATGGTTTCACTGTTCCTTTTCTTTGACATGTTAGCTTTACTAGCCATGTAGAATGAGATGCCGTCGACAGTCTCAGAACAATTTTAAGAACAGGCTGACAAATGGAGAGCTATGATCGGACGACCGAACATTCGGGAGGCTGAGTGACAACAGCCCAATATTACGTTTTACAGAATCATTTCAAAAAGCCACACTGTTGGATATTTAAAGAAATTACACAAATTACTCAAATAATTCTCTACTGGTGTATAGAACCAAATTCCACTGAACATAATCTATGCTTCTTCTATTTACTATCCAAAATACATATATACCAGGGGTCGGGAAACTTTTTGACTCAGAGAGCCATGAAAGCAAAATATTTGGAAATTTATTTCAGTGACAACCATATAATATCTCTCTATATAATAAAAGATAATGTTTGTATGTATGTTTGTATGTATGTGGCAGCTTTCTGATTGGTTGCCACTGTGGGATTATTTGCATAATGCCTCTGATTGGCCAGCACCACCAACATTCTGACACTCTAAACTGCCAGAGGGGGGGGGGTGGCTCCCAGCCTCTACATGATTGGTGTGTGCAAAGGAACTCACATAACCCAGGGACCTTCCACACAGGCTTATAACCCTGAATGTTCAGGCAGAAAACCCCACCATATCTGCTTTGAACTGGGTTTTCTGAGTCCACACTAATCTAATCTGGTTCAAAGTGATGGACCATGGCCGATGGGACTCGCAGTACCTTCACTAACTTCCTGAGACCACTGCGAACCACGTAAAAATCTGATAAGGACCAACCTTGGCACACAATGCCTTTCTCAAATAACACGGCAGGGCCGGGTTTCCAAGCTAGTATATAATATATTTTAAGACTGAATTCAATTAAATGTGAGTATATGCCTACAACGCGTGGCAGGGGACGGCTAGTTTAATATAATGCCAAGTTTTCAAACACTGTGGGTTTTTTATTTTTTTAAAAACCCAATACAAATGTACCCTTGGTTCACTTCTGATACGATAAATAAATAAATAAAACCTTGGCCTGATTCCGGCAACTGGTCCGCTGGCCTTCAGGGGTCTCAGCGATGCCGGTGTTCTCAGGGCCCAGGCCAGGCCCCGCTCCTGTGGCAGGCCCGGGGGGCGCTGCTTCAGAAAGGGCCCCAGGCGGCAAGGACCAGGCAGGCTCCTTTTTGCGGGGCGCTCATTCCGGGATCTCCGTGCTGCCCAGGGAGCCTGGAGCGGCCTGAGGTAGGAAGAAGGAAGAGCTGCAGCGGAAGCCACGAGGGGGACCTTGTGGGAGCCATCTCCGCCGCCTCCCCCTCCGGGGCTGCCTCCCCCGCTGCCGCCACTTTTTTGCTCGCCGACAACATCGCCTCAGTTCACTCAGTGAGACAAAGGCCACTCCATGCATGAGCACTGAGAGCTGGACACGCCGGAAACCCAGCCCCCTACATCATTCCGCTTTCGTGCTCTCCTCTTGTCATGGTTGAGGAGTGAGGTATTTTCTCCTCCTGTAGACACTGTGGCCTCTCAAAAGCGAGCCAGATGTAATCATCAAAAGAGCCACACTTGGCTCGCGAGCCATAGGCTCCCGAAACCCTGATATATACTGTATTTCTTCAATTCTAAATCACATTTACCCCCTATATAAGACATCTCTAAAATGGGGTGTGACTTGTGTATTTTTTGCTGTTGGTAGTGGTACTGAAATTAGTGTGCATGTTACAATCAATGAGGTCTTACAATTAAAGAAAAATGGCACTGTATTTTCTCAAAATTCCACCAGTGTTCAAATCTGGGCATATTGAGTATTTGTGCCAATTTTCACCAAAATCCATAGTTTTTTTGGGTTCGTAGTTTTCTCCAAATGTAGGTGAACTACATGTCCCTAAATCACTGCCAATTCCTCCCAAACCCCTCCAGTATTTTCTGTTGGTCGTGTGGGTTCTCTGTGCCAAGTTTGGTCCAGTTCTGTAATTTGTGGGGGTCTCAGTGGTCTGTGGAAGTCAGAGCTGAATCGATTGAAGGTACTGCAAATCCCATCATCCGTTGTCCATACTCCCCCAAACATATTGTTTTTGTGATTGATCACTCTGCTTTAATTATGTTCAATTTGTAACAATGAAAATACATCTGCATATTAGATATTTGCATGAGAATTCGTAGGAGTAGCAAAATTATTTATGAAGTAGCAACGAAAATATGGTTGGGGGGTCACCACAACATGAGGAACCTTATTTAGGGGTCACGGCATTAGAAAGGTTGAGAACCACTGCATTAATACTTATATCTTTCTGTTTAATTGCTATTAAATTTTTTAAAAAAATAATTTCTAGGGGGGCAGTGAGTAAATTTTTTTCTGGAAAGGGGGTGGTAGGCAAAAAAGGTTGGGAGCCACTGCTTTAAACAAGTGTTTCCTAACCAGTGTGCCACGGCACACCAGTGTGCCGTGAGCTATCATCAGGTGTGCCGTGGGAAATTACAGTATATATAGAGAGAGCCTAGCAGGAAACTTCAGGCAGCGGAAATGAGGCTTTCCTGGCCAAAGCAGCAATGCCAGTCAGCCTGGCTGCAGTCAGGGAGAGCCCTCGGCATCCAGAACTTTCCTCCCTCCCTCCTCTCTCTCTCCTTCCCTTCCTTCCTTCCCTCCCTCTGCGCGCCAAGGGCGACCTGGCCGGGCTGCGGCTCCTCCTGCTTCCTGGCTCCTGGGCGCTCTTGTGCCCTCCTCCCCTTTGGCAGCAAGAAGGAAGAGAGGGAGGGGGAGTCCGTGTGAGCTGCCCCCTCCCGACCCCGCTCCTGGAGGCGAGGCTTTCTGTCCCCTAGCACCTCTGCACCGGGGAAGGGGAGCAACCCCTCATCTCCTGGCCTCTCCTGGCTGGGCTCCGCGTTCGCTGCAGAGCAGAGCAGAGGCCGGAATGCGCAGCTCCACAGCACAACTTGGTTCCTTCCCGATCTGGCCCCAAGGTCAGCAGGGAAGCTGAAGGGACGCAGGGGGAGGCTGAACCCCTTCAGGAAGGAGAGCTGGGGGTGGCAATGGCTGCGAGCCTCCGCCGCAGTTTGTTCCGTGGCTTGGAGCCACGCCGTGTACTCAGTTCCTATTTGTCCTGCTCAGCCGAGCCCGCGTGCGCTTCGGCCACTCAGCGCAGCTCTCCCTTGCTGGACGGTGACGGGCCTTCTGCGCGTGGGCCTCCTGGGGAAGGGGGGTTTGGCGGAAGCAGCGGCGTCACGAAGGGGAGGGTGACCGTTAGTAAAATGACAGTTAGGGTGTCATTTTGTGTCATTTTGGTTGGTGGTGTGCCCCAGGATTTTGTAATTGTAAAAAATGTGCCGCGGCTCAAAAAAGGTTGAACATCACTGCTTTAAACTGTATTGGGCTTGGCTCCTTTAAGGCTCTCTGTCCGTGACACTTTGAAAATTTAGGGCAAGGGACATGATTTTCACTTTTCTGGATCATATTACATTCCTCTCTCACAACTATGTAAATACACTTTATACCTGAGCATTTATTTTCATTCTTTACTGCATTAGAGATAGTGAGTTTATATATTTTCATGTCCAGAAGCGATTGTTTTTAGACGGAGGAGCAGCAGTGGTTGCACTGTAGAGCAGAACAAAGTACCCGATGTAAGAGAAATACCAGCTGCTGTAGGCTATATTTCTAACTAGCTTGGCTGTTATCTCATCGAAGCGAACAATATCTTGTAGAACTAGAATAGCCATTTATGTATCACCCAAAGACTACAAAAGAGGACAGTGTTGTGTATAAAATGTACATATGCTAATGGGCATGTGTACATTTAGGAAGGTGTTTGTGCGCGAACTTATGGGGGGCATGGTTAGGATTAGGGTTTTCAAAGAAAAGGAATACTCAGAAGATGTTTGTTTTCAATTCCTTCCTAGGTATTTGTTGGCAGTCTCCCATCCATGTTCTAACCCAGACCTGGGCACCCTGTAGACCAGTGTTTCCCAACCTTTTTTGAGCCGCGGCACACTTTTTACATTTGCAAAATCCTGGGGCACACCACCAACCAAAATGACACAGAATGACACTCTAACACAGTAATACATATAGTTAATATGTTTCTAAATGTATTTATACACTCAGTGTGAAACCTGGGCCTGTTTCGATGAACACAACATAGATATCCTGGCAGGAATGGCATAAAGACACAAACTCCTCAGGAGTGGCAGAAAGACACAATCTTCCCACACAGAACTCCCATAACCAAGAGAAAATACTATAAGAATTTGGTGGGCATTGACCTTGGGTTTTGGAGTTGTAGTTCACCTATATCCAGAGAGCACTGTGGACTGAAACAATGTTGGATCAGGACCAAACTTGGCATGAATACTCAATATGCCCAAATGTGAAGGCAGATGGAGTGCAGGGGAAATAGATCTTGACATTTGGGAGTTGTTGTTGCTGGGATTTATAGTTCCCCTACAATCAAAGAGCATTCTGAACCCCAGCAATGACAGAACTGGGCCAAACTTCCCACACAGACCCCCAGGAGGCAAGAGGAGGTCTCTACTTGGGGAAAGGGAGGCGGGCCTTCCCAATTCATGGAGAGGGAGAGACCAAGTAGACAACGGGTGGGGAGGGGGGTGTTTGTAATTTTGTGCCTTTATCGAGGTAGGTTTCTTAGGGTTTTTATACTTCAACACACTAGACTCTTCACCCCACCCCCCCTTCCTGCAGGTTCCAATTTCCCACGGCACACCTGATGATCGCTCACGGCACACTAGTGTGCCCCGGCACACTGGTTGAGAAACACTGCTGTAGACCGCGGGCCAGATCCGGCCCTCTGGGTGATGTCATCCGGCCCGCCGCGACTTCCTTGCTGAAAAGAGGGAGGCGAACTCCCACTGGGGCAGCTACAAAGCAACGTGTTGCTTTGTGTCCAGCAAAAAGGGAGGGAGCAGAATGCCTGCTCTGGTCCCTCGCTGCGGCTCCAGAAGAACTTCCGCAGGAGCCTGGGAGGGGGGGTGGCCCAACCTGCCGAATGGCAGGAGATGGAGGGCCCAGGAAGGCCCAGGGCCAGCAGTGGGGAGGCCATGGACACCAGGGACAGGCCGCGGCGCAGGCCACGTGGGCCAGGCCGTGGAAACAAGGAAGGGCAAAGCCAGCAGCGGGGGTGCACCGGGTCAGGGACCAGCGGCGGAGGGGGGGGAGGTGTCCCGGGACAAAGAGCAGCCAGGCAAAAAAGGCTGTGGAAGGGGAGAGGGGAAAAGAGTGAACCGCAAAAACTTGGGCCTGAGGGCCCAAGAGCAGGGGAAGAACCCCCATACCGACCGTGGCCTAAAGCTACTGCAGCTCCCGGTACCGCTGAATGTTATGCTGCCGCCACTGCTCCTTCCGCTGCTCCTCAAATTAAAGATCTGGCCCCGCGTGCCAGCAGGTCAGTCCAGGCAGTCCAGGCAGTCTTAAGTAGGGTGGCCACCCGGCGCTGGTGTCGGGAAACCTTCCCGACACCCAGGGGTCTTCTGGGAGGAAGAAGCCCCCCCCCCAACAAGATAGCAGTGAGGACATCCCCGAAACACACGGGTACTTGCCCGAGATACTCAAACACACAACAAGCTGAGCTAAACTATAGTCAATAAGTGCAATCGTATCAGTATCAATGATCTAGTATATATGTTGATATTCACGACAGCTGCTATCTCTCACTGGGCCGGGGACCACAACTAAAGGACGGGTGTGTGGCCTCCTATGCCTCTCACAGGGAAATACCCTAATGAGCTAGGTCAATGGGATGGAACAAAGGCCGTCCCAAATCCCCAAATCAAAATAGTACCCTTATGGGAATGCTGCATGAAACCTCAACAGGATGGAAATTGCGGCTAGCAGTATAACGAATGGTAAATGTAATGTCCACCACCAGGGTCCAAATACCGTCCTGGGTTCCCACGCCGGCACTGTGGCGGGGGAAGGGTCCTGCCAGAAGGAAACCAGGTAAAACCACGAGACCGGGAGAGCGGGAGAGCTGGCACTGTGTAATATGCGATGCTGTGATCAGCAGAAATAGAGGCACCTCCATAGCGTCTCCTACAGCGGCCGTAGAAAGTAAACACGGCGTGCACTGATGACGTGGGACGTCCAGTGAGACCAGTGGCCCAGTGAGAGATAGCAGCTGTCGTGCATGACAGCATATATACTAGATCAGTGTTTCTCAACCTGGGGGTCGGGACCCCTGGGGGGGTCGCCAGGGGGTGTCAGAGGGGTCGCCGAAGACCTTCAGAAAACACAGTATTTTCTTTTGGTCATGGGGGTTCTGTGTGAGAAATTTGGCCCAATTTTATCATTGGTGGGGTTCAGAATGGCCTTTGATTGTAGGTGAACTATAAATCCCAGCAACTACAACTCCCAAAAATCAAGTCCCTTTTCCGAAACTCCACCAGTGTTCATATTTGGGCATATTGAATATTCTTGCCAAGTTTGATCTAAATCCATCATTGTTTGAATTCACAGTGCTCTCAGGATGTAGAACTACAACTCCCAAACTCAAGGTCAATGCCCGCCAAAACCCTTCCAGCATTTTCTGTTGGTGATGGGAGTTCTGTGTGCCAAGTTTGGTTCAATTCCATCATTGGTGAAGTTCAGAATGCTCTTTGGTTGTAGGCGAACTATAAATCCCAGCAACTGCAAGTCCCAAAGGACAAAATCAATGCCCCCCCCCCACCAGTATTCAAATGTGGGCACATCGGATATTTGTGCCAAATTTGGTCCAGTGAGTGAAAATACATCCGGCATATCAGATATTTACATTACTATTCATAACAGTGGCAAAATTTAGTTATGAAGTAGCAACGAAAATAATTTTATGTTTGGGGGTCACCACAACATGAGGAACTGCATTAAGGGGTCACCGCATTAGGAAGATTGAGAACTACTGTACTAGATCATTGATACGGATACGATTGCACTTATTGACTATAGTTTAGCTCAGCTTGTTGTGTGTGGGTGAGGACATCCCCACACCGCAACCCGCTCAGCCGGTGAGCTGGCCAAGCTATGGATGAAATGCTAAGTTCTATTTGTATTGCGGGCTTTGAATATGAATCTAAAATCTGTTTGGGAGTCATTTGTGTGTTTTCATGGAGGGGGGGGGGGGTATGGGATGGAGTCATTCTGAGATGTAACTGCACATTTTCCAATACCAGATTCACAGACACGTCAAGTATTTCCGGCTGAAAAGGAAGATTATAAGGCAACTTTTTTCTATGCAGCATATGATTTTGCTCTGCTCATGCATGTGCCCCAAGGTGTGTGAGGACACACAGCACTTGGATCCTGATTACATCACAGCTTTAAAACGAATTTTCCTAAGAGATAATAAAACAGTGCTGAGGATACATGGGCTGTATCGAAAATGTGACAAAGCAATTTAGCCCAGAGTCCACAAATGTGTAAAACTCCAAAGCAGACAAGACATTTGAAAAGAATTTATAGATAATAGAGCCAGTTGGTACAGCTGGTGGAGACAAGATCAAATGACCTAAAATAGTTTTGCGTGCATAAGGATCTCTACCATAAGAAGGCATGTGATAAATTGACTTTTGACAGGTTTATAAAATGGTAGAAATGCAGGACAGAATGGCACCTTTATGGTGCCAGAAAAAGGAGTAGTGCGCCAACATCTGCACCACAAGTCAGCTGCATCAGATCTCTACTGACCAGAAGGTCATGAGTTCAAGGCCTGCCCGCAGGGGCGGTCTAAGGTAATTTTAAATGGCAAGCGAACATTATTTTGGCACCCCCCAAAAAACATTATCCCCCCCCCCCCACATGTCCAGAGGCTTCTGTGTGCAGGCGCAGAAGCCTGCAAACACAGCACTCCCTATTCGGCATGCCCCCCCCCCCCCGCGCATGCCCAGAAGCTCTTGTGCGCAGGCGCAGAAGCCTGTAAACACAGCACTCCCTATTCGGCACGCAGGGAGGTTTGCTACGGCGCGGCGCCAGAGCGCACAAGGCCCAAAAGCGGAACATCGGCCGGACGCTGTCTGGCGGGCGGGGGAATGCGCCCTTTACCCAGATGGTGCCCCACGCAGCAGCGTCCTTTGCCTACCGGTAGGACCGCCCCTGCCTGCCCAGGTCGGGGTGAGCTCTTGACCAATTGTGTAGCTCGTTGTCTGTCTATATATGTTTATGTCTATGGCATTGAATGTTTGCATTGTATATGTGCATTGTGATCCGCCCCAAGTCCCCTGCGGGGTGAGAAGGGCGGAATATAAATGATGTAAATAAATAAATAAATAAAAATAACAGGCTAGGCAGCCTGGCCTCAATACCCCAGAAAAAAATATTAGATTGGATGGTCTGTCTGCAAGTATCTTGATGACAATGCAATAATTAGTAGGAGCCAGCATGATTTCTTCAAGAATAAATCCGGCAAAACTAGCGGTGACCAGGGGAGCATTTGCACAGTTAAAACTTGTGTGCCAGCTGCGCCTGTACCTTGGGAAGTCTTGACTTGGCCACTCTGGTCACATCCCGTATAGACTACTGCAACTCGCTCTACATGGGGTTGCCTCTGAAGACTGTTCGGAAGCTGCAAATGGTCCAACAGCAGCCAGGTTGCTAACAGGAGTGGCAGGGCTCTGTTGGCCAGCTCCACTGGCACAACTCCACAATTAAAAGTGCTGGCTTTAGCTTATAAAGCTCTAAATGGTTTCGACCCAACTTATCTATCCGAACGTTTCTCTCCTTATGAACCATCTAGGACACTGCTGCGTGCTTTCGCAAAGCAGGAAGTCCCCATCCCGTCCTGCTTTTTGCGTGCACAGCAGCCCCCCCCCCACACGCAGCAGGAGGGGATTTATAGGTGCACCCGCTAGCGCTCCGGCCAGATATGGCTTCGGTGGCAGCTCAGGGCGAGGCGGAGAAAGGTGGCGAGGGCACAAGCAGCAGCAGCAAGTGGAGTCTCCATCCCCGCAGCCCCCTCCTCCTCGGGTTCAGCCCCAGGAACACGACGGAGCCCTCCCTCCTCGCCCCCAACCAAGGAAAGAAAGCAGCCCCACACAGGTCACTCGCCAAGGTCTCGGCTTGGAACGGGAGTCCCGAGGCCAGCAGCAGGGTTTGCGGCGGGGCTTGCTTGGCTTTGCCCCACTTTGCCCAACCTCCTTTGCCTCTTTCTCTCTCTCTCTCCCTCTCTCCTTCCAGCACCCGCCTGCCTGCCTGCCAAAAGGATCCAAAAAAGTTCTCGGGATTTCTTTCTTCTCTCCTTGGCTCTCTCTCTCTCTCTCTCTCTCTCTCTCTCTCTCTCTCTCTCTCACACACACACACACACACTCACAAACACATTCCCTCCATCCCTCTCACAGCCTTGCATCCTATCCATGCGCGTGCCTTCGCCTTGCTCCCCCCCTCCCCAGCAGCAACCAATGGGCGGTCATGTCACCACACCGTGCGTGGCAAGACGAGCGCCAGGGCCCGCCCACTAAAGCCTCATTTTGGCAAAAGAAGCCCCGCAAAGGCGGCAGTGGGAGCGCACGTGCGCGCGAATGGCAGGAGCATATCATTTGGCTGGTGAGGCCCAAAGATCACCTGGAAAAGGGCCGAAGATCACCTAGGTGCTCCCGATCACCATAATGAGCACCCCTGATCTAGGATGTTAAGATCTTCTGGGAAGGCCCTGCTCTCGCTCCCGCCTTCCTCGCAGATGCGTTTGGTGGGGACAAGAGAGAGGGCCTTCTCGGTGGTGGCCCCTCAACTGTGGAAAGCCCTACCTAGGGATATAAGATTGGCCCTTCCCTGCTGTCTTTCCGAAGGCAGGTGAAAAACTGGCTTTTCCGAGCACAGCATAGCTTTACGAATTTACGGAATGACCCAACGATGAGATTGAACTATAACACGACATGGTAACGCTCATGATAATGCATGACCACGTTTACAGACTGAGTTTAATTTGTTTTTAATGGCGATTGGTTTTGATGTATTTGACTTTTTTATGTATTTAAATGTTGTTGTAAGATGTTTTAATATTGTATAGCATTGAATTTCGCTGTAAGCCGGCCTGAGTCCCTCTATGGAGGTGAGAAGGTCAGGGTACCAAAGTTTAAATAAACAAATAAATAAATAAATGATTTTTAAAGGCTTGTACAGTTTTTAATGTTTTGTAATATTTTTTTTAATTTTAATTTTATACTGTACTAGCTGTACCTGGCACGCGTTGCTGTGCCCTATTTAGGAGATGCTGTTACTTATGGTCTTGGTGGGGTCATGGCTGTGTCGTTGTGGGTTGTTCTGGTGGGTGGGATGTTGAAGTCCTGGGGAGTTGGGTATTATTATTATTAAGTAGTCTCTGGATGGCCATCTGTCGGGAGGGTTTGCATGGTGCCTTCCTACCTGGCTGAAGGGAGTACTCGGAGCAGGTGGGAGGGCAAAGGGGGGAGGAGGAGGGGAGGCGTGTCCCCTCCTCCTCCCCAGCCCCTCCTCCTTCCACCCCCCCGCCGCTCTTCCTGACCGGTGGGGGCCGGCACGGGGCGCGGAAGGAGGTGGGAGGGGCTGGGGAGGAGGGGGAGCCGGCTCCCATCCTGCTCCTCAGCCCCTCCTTCCACGCCCCCACCGCTCTTCCTGGGAGGGACGGCGGATTGAGGCTGGAGGTGGGGGGGCTGGGGAGGAGGGGGAGCCGGCTCCCTCTCCTCCCAGCCCCTCCCACCTCCCCCGCCCCCCACCGCTCTTCCTGATCGAGGGGGAGGCAGAGGAGGCACTCTGGCTGCCATGCAGGAGAACGTTCTAAATGTTCGCGCTGGCAGCGGAGAGGCCGGGGTGGGAGGTCTGTTGCCAGTTTTTGGGGGGATGGTTTTTTGGGGTGTTGGAAGGTACTTTGGTCCAGTTTTTCTGGCACTGTATGTACCTTGTGGTATAGTTCAAAGGGTTGTCGAGTTTGGTGGTTCTGCGAGCCATAGTTTGGTTGTCTATATACGACATTGCACGGACGTTACAAATATATATATATAGATGATAATTGTTTAATGCTTTTTATGGTTGTTTTTAACTGTTATTGTGTTGTGGCATTGAATTATTGCCAACTGCAAACCGCCCTGAGTCGTCCTCGGGCTGAGAAGGGCGGTATAGAAATGCCGCAAATAAATAAGTAAATAAATAAATAAATAAATCATGTCTAGGAGATAGTGGGAATGTTTTGGTATTCATTTATTTCAGCAGAGCATTGGATAAGGTCCCCCATGATTTGATTGGCAAACTGGGTAAATATGGAACAGATGGAAGCACCATCAAATGGATCTATAACGCTTGAAAACCACGATCAAAGAGTTGTCACCAGTGGCTATGCTTCAAATTGAAAGGTGGTCTCAAGTGGAGTCCCACAGAGCTATGTCTTTGGGCCAATGCTCTTCAATATTTTTACCGATGATTTACATGATGGAGGGGAGGTAATCTTTATTAAAAGTGCAGAATGATACAAAACCGAGAAGAATAGTTATACACTGGAAGATGGGAACAGAATTTAAAAGGACCATGATAAACTAGAAAACTGGACTGAAAATAATAAAGTGCAATCTAGCAGAAATAAATGCAAAGTTCTACAGTTAACCCCCTTTCCCATACACACACACACACAGCCAACCCAAATGCACACCATAAGATGGGGAAAATATGACTCAGCAAAAGGATCCTAAAAAAGGATCTTGGCCAGGGGTGCTCATTAGGTAGATCGCGATCTACTGGTAGATCGCGTAGGGCATCCTGGTAGATCGCTGGCAGGGTAGGAGGAAGGCTCAGACCCGCCCTGCAGGCTCCTGACTCCGCCCAGGTGCTGCCGGCCAGTCAGTGTGGCGGCGGCGTGACCGGCATCGCTATGGCCCATACACGGTGTGTATGACTCCCATGCCATTTCTGCCCCCACCATGATGTCACGTGCGCTGTTTTCCCTACCATTTCGTGGGCTAGCCAGAAGAAAGGCGCATGGGTGTGGCTGCAGCATGGACTGGGAATCTTCCAGTTCACCAGGGCAATCACCCGCCGTAGCTCGCCGACTGCTCCCGCTGCAGGAACGGATCGCCTCCCGGGATGGCAGGCACTCCAAAGCCGGGATGGCAGGCACTCCATGGCAGGGCAATCAGCTGGGGAACGGCTGGGGGCGAGAGCGGACGGAGGCCTGCAGCCTCCGATCGTCTGCTGCTCTGCTCTGCTGCGGTGGCTGCTGGGTCCGCTTTGCCATCCTCTGGGCTGAGGCCATTGGGCCATTCCATCTTGGGATCCTTCCTCTCTTTTTTTGATTTTAATAGATTTTTATTGAACAGATTTACAATAACGTATTAAGAATAAAGAAGGTCAGAAAAGCAGTATGTGTAGAAAAGGAAATTGTGTAGGAACAGTAGTATCAAGAAGGGAACGGGGCAGTGGGCCTAGAGGGTTGGGGAAGGAGGGGAGAAGCTTGTGATAGAGTGAAAAGAAAGAAAAGATATGAACTTGCTTCCAGTCCAGTGATCGGGGTGTCCTTTCATCCTTCCTTGATCTTTACTGACTCTCGGATGGGCTGATCCGCCCTGTTCTTTGTTTTCCTCACTGTTGGCGTTACTTAATGGTTTTTAAGTAGCTGAGTACTGGTTGCCAGTCCGTGCGTTTCTCGGGGCCTCTATTATTAACTACACTGTTCAGGATATCCATATCTGAGAATTCTGCCAGTTTTATAGCCCATTCGGTTGTATCAGGTATTCTGTCTTGTTTCCACTTTCTTGCGAGAACTACCCTTGCGGCAGCCGTTATGAAATAAAATATTTTGTCTTTGTTACCACTCAGTTTAGAATTCGTCAAATTAAGTAAAAAATAAGCAGGTTTGAAATCTATTTCTGACTCTAGAATCTTTTGGGAATGGCTGTGTATTGTCTTCCAAAATTTTTTGACCTTGGTACAGCTCCACCAACAGTGTAGCAATGTACATATTTGCCTTTTGCACTTCCAGCAACTCATATTTACATTTTTATAAAACTTGGCTAATTTGAACGGAGTCAAATGCCAACGATAAAAAAATTTTAACCAGTTTTCCGTTATGGCTGTTGTTCCCGAGTACTTAATATTTTTCCTCCATATTGTCTCCCATTCGCTTAATAAAATAGTTTGCTCCAAGTCTTGCGCCCATTTAATCATATTGTCTTTAATGTGCTCCGTTTCCAACTCCCATCCGAGTAAGGTATTGTACAGTACTCTTATGAGTTTTTTTTCCTTTTTCATCAACATATCCCATGTCGATTCCTGCTGAGCAAAACCTTTCCTCTTATCCATTTGATAACATCCTTGTATTTGTGCATACTGGAACCACGATATCTGAAGTCCTGCTGATCTGAGAGTTTCTAGTGATTTGAGATTCCAGTCGTTGCCCTCTCTCACTAATAGGTTCTTATAAAGGAGCCATTCTTCTGATGGTAATTCTCTATTATGTTGGGCCTCGATTGGTGAAATCCATCTGGGAGTCATCTGATAAAATCTGTTTTTATATTTATTCCATGTTCGTAACAGCACTGCGCGGATGAAGTGGTTTGTGAAGCTCTTTTCAATTTTTGCTTTCTCATGCCATAAATATGCATGCCATCCCCTTCTGGCATCATGCCCCTCGAGAGTCAGAAGGCGTTTTTCCTTTAGCTTTGCCCAGTCCAACACTCCACGCGCTGCCAGCCGTGGTACAGCTGGAAATTTGGTAGAGAGAAGCCTCCATTCTCCTTTCTTTCCGTCAAATTCCTAAAACTTATTCTAGCTTTTTTCCCCTCCCAAACAAAGTCCAACAAGTCTTTACGCCATCTGCTAAAACAAAGATTTGTTCTCAAAATTGGTAACATTTGAAACAAAAATATCATCCTTGGTAGGATATCCATTTTAATTGCTGCCATCTTGGCTAGAAGAGTTAGGTGTAAATGCTTCCAATTTTTCCAGTTTCTTTCTAACTTCCTTCCAGACCACATCATAATTGTTTTTCAACAATTGATTGTTTTGTGCCGTGATATTTATCCCTAGGTAGCAGACCCTGTTGACAACTTGTATCTTTGTTGTTGCTTGTAGTTCTCCTTTTTTGCCTGTCGTTAAGTTCTTGGTCAGTATTTTAGTTTTATTATAATTAATTTTTAAGCCAGCCACCTTCCTCTCTTGAGGATGTCAGCCTCTATCTTTTTTTTTTTAAATAGTGTTTATTAAATTTCACAAAAAGTAAAAACAAAAGAGACAAACAGATAACATAAGACTACAACACTAGACATAAACAGAGTACTTCCAGTCTTTCCTCTTGCCACTCTTAACATCCTAATGATGTTATAAACTATATTACTCAGTATGAATCTGACTTAGGAACCGATGCGTTATAATTAACATCCTTGTTTCTTCTTATCCATTTTAAAAATATTTACAGATTGATTTTCGACCACCCTTCAAAGTTGTTTTGTTTTAGAAAAACCCACCACCTTTGACCAGTCTGTTTTGTTATTATCGCTCATTTGGTTCACAGCCTGCGTAAGAAAGTCCATCTTCATAATCTCAAAGAGCTTGGAGACCCAATCTTCAATAGTTGGGATGATGTTTTCCTTCCATTTCTTCGCTAAGGAGAGCCTGGCTGCTGTTATGCAGTAAACAAAAATCTTTTCAGTATTCACTTCTAATTTACAATCTACTAAACCCAGGAGAAAGAACTCCGCTTTCAATTCTAAATCTAACTCCAACATATTTTTCATTATGGTATATACATTTTCCCAAAACTTATGGACCTTTTTGCACTTCCACCAAAGGTGGAAGGAACTTCCCGGTGCTGCTTTGCATTTCCAGCATCTCTGGTCATAATTCTTATTGTATTTGGCAATCTTTAGAGGCGTCAGGTACCATCGGTGAAATATCTTAATGTTATTCTCTTTAAGTTCATATGCATAGGTATAGCTCCAATGGACCTTCCACACTCTCTCCCATCGAGCTAAGGGGACCTCATGGCCGAAATCTTGTGCCCATCTGATCATACAGTTTTTGATTGATTCCTGCTCCGTTTTAATTTCGAGAAGTTTCTTGTATATTTTGGAAACTCTCTTGGCTTTTTTTTTCTGTAATTTTATCCCAGAATTGCTGTTTGTTCCCGAATCCCATGATTTGGTCTTTGTTAAATATGTCTCTGATCTGGAAATAATGCATCCAATTCATAGACTCATCCAGTGCCCTCAGCTCTGAGAGATCTTTCAGCAGCCATTCGTTATTACATCTTTTAAGTATATCATTATATCTAATCCAATCCGATTTTCCATATTGCCTTCTGAAGAAGGCTTCTTGTGGGGAGGTCCATAGAGGTATCCTATCCACCAAGCTATTTTTATACTTAAGCCAAATTCGTATGAGTGAGCTTCTAATACAATGATTTCTGAAATTCTTCTCAATCCTGGTTCTATCATAAAGCATATAGCCATGCCAACCGACCCTAAGGTCGTGACCCTCTATTGATAAGAGCTTTTCATTGGTGAGAGATGCCCACTCACACGTCCACTCTAAGGCACAGGCCTCGAAGTATGTCTGAAGATCAGGGACTCCCAACCCACCTCTCTTTCTAGTATCTATCATATTTAGCCATTTAATCCTTGGTTTCCTCCCCTCCAAATAAATTTTGTAAGATCCCTATTCCAATTCGAGAAGAACTTATTACTAGTAAGGATAGGCAAATTTTGGAAAAGGAAGAGCATCCTGGGGAGAATGTTCATTTTAATTAGGGAAATCCTACCCAACATTGATAAATTTAAGTTTTGCCATTTCTCCAGGTTTTTCTTTATTTCTTTCCATGTCGTGTCGTAGTTATTTTTTACTAAATTTATGTTTTTGGGGGTTAGCGTAATACCCAGATATTTGACTTTACTTGTGATTTCTATCCCGAAGAACTCTGGATTTCTTCCTTTCTTTCTGAGTAACATTTTTACCATCATCTTGGTTTCTCTTTATTTATCTTTAAGCCCATCACCTCTCCGAACTTTTCAATTTTATTCAACCATTTCGTAATGTTTCCTAGCGGGTTCTCGATTATACAGACCAAATCGTCTGCAAAAGCCCTTATTTTTAGGTTTTCTTTCTTGATCTTTAATCCCCTTAGGTCTTTATCTTCCCTAGATGTCAGCCTCTATCTTAGTTCGCACCTTGTCTTCTTGAATTTCATTTCATTTCATTTTATTTTAGTGGTTTTTATTATTATTTTATAATAATAATTTTATTATTATAATATAATCTATACAAATTATAAAAGTCAGTGTTTGCGGAGGGGGGGTGCGCGGCTGAGCGACCGAGCGGAGGGAGGAATATGTGCCAGCGTTTCGATTGGCTGCCACAGTGGGATTATTTGCATAACGGGCTCTGACTGGCCAGCCTAAGAACACCAACATTCTACGGCCCCAGACAGAGGGGATTGGTTGCCACTGAAATGGTATTTGCATAACGGACTGCGATAGGCCAACCACATTCCAACCTTCTAAGGTGACTCGGAGGGAAAAGGAAAGGCCTCAGGCAGTCAGTTAGCCAGTTGACAGTTTTTTTCCATTGGCAATGGACTGCTCATTTTCTGAGAGGATTACACGACAGCAGGGGTGCTCACACTTTTTCAGCATGGGAGCTACTGATTAAAAAGTCCCAAAGATCACCTACCCAGAAATGTAAAACGTATAACTATTTTCTTATTTATTTATTTATTTATTTATATTTATTATTCATTTTTATGTACCGCTCCTTCCAGCAGGCTCGGGGCAGTTTACATAAAATGAAGTTATAAAACATCAACATTTCAATTTAATAACAACAATATAAAACAGAGCATAAAAATACATCCAACCACCCCATTTGACCCACACTGCCATATTACCACACATATTATCAGCCAGAAAGTAAGAAGAGAGGCTTTTGAACTGCAAGGCCATTTAATACTCAGCAAGGTAAACAAAGGGGCATGCATAAATACATCCAACCACGCCCATTTCTCCCACATTTCCATATTCCCCAACATATATTTCTCGAGGAACAAAGCAAGCAGAGAGGCTTTGGAGCTAAAAGGCCATTTTTAAACATTAAAAATAAACAAAGAGACATGCCACAGAACAATCAAGCACCCACCCCAAAGTAAAAAGACCGACCTTTGAGATGCGGTAAGGAAATGACCCCACAGCGTCCTTCTCCTCCTCCTCCGTCATTGCTTCTATTTCCATGCCGCCAGCATGCGTGCTGCCTCCAAGAGCTCACGAGAAGTCCAAGAGGCAGAATGGGTGCTTCTGCGCATGCGCACGGGGCCAGCCATGCATCACGTCATCCAGGCCCGCCCCCTTTGGTCTCCTATGACTCTGAGTGGCTGGAGAAGGACGGAGGGAGGAGGACGAATCCAAAAGAGGGGGCCCATTTTGCCTCTTGGACTCTGCAGCTTTTGGAGGTGGCACGCGAGCAGGGAGGAGCAACGACGGAGGACTTCTTTGCAGCGTGCAGGGGCGCGTGAAGAGGACAAACTGCACAAAACCTGGTCAGGGGCCTGAAGATCACCAGGATGAGGCCCAAAGATCACCCTGGTGATCCCGATCACCATTCTGAGCACCCCTGCACTACAGTGAGAGGGTTTCCTGATGTACTGAGAGCATTACTAGCATTACAAGCTAGGCCCCAAAATAGACAGGCATTCTTCAAGCAAAGTGGCAGCATAAACCAACAAGCAGCTAATGCATCAAGCACCAACGTCAAGCTAGACTCGGAATACTTCAACGAAAGTGAGAAAAGGCCAGGGCATCCAGAGTAGCAGAGATTACAGAACAACGTCAGGCCAAACATCAAGCAATGCAAGATAGAGCCTCTATGCTAAAAGCAGCAGAAACCCCAGAACAGCGACGGGCCAGGCTTCAACAAAAGCAAGAAAAGTCCAGCGCATCCAGAGCAGCAGAGACTCCAAAACAACATCAGGCCAGGCTTCTACAAAAAAAACAAAAAACAAAGCCAGGGCATCTAGAACAGGAGAGACTCCAGAACAGCGACAGGCCAGGCTTCAACAAAACAATTCTTTCTTTTTTAAAAACAAACAAACAAACAAACCCCTTTTCTTAAATAAACATGACCTGGACCAAACTTGGCAAACAGACAACTGGTAACCCAATTTACATCCTGGTGCAGTTTGGAGGAGGATGGATATCAGATGGTAGGATTGGCAGCACCTTCACCCATTTTCAGACACCACTGTGACCCCCACCAATGATCTGGACCAAACTTGAGTTTGATTAAGACATAGTGTAATATATGATTAAACTGATATTACCTAACATCCAACACTGCCTCGAGGCCGTTACTGGATGGCTGCGTGCCAGTAGGTTGAGGGTGAATCCGGCGAAGACGGAGATCTTGTGGTCGGGCCGCTCGGGTGGTGTAGATGTCCAGCTTCCGACCCTGGACGGTGTGGCGCTATGCCCATCGCCTTCCGTTAAGAGCCTGGGGGTCCATCTGGACTCCCAGCTGACCATGGAGGCCCAGGTCTCCGCGGTCAGCAAGGTTGCTTTTTTCATCTGCGACAGGCTCGGAGGCTGGCCCCCTATATCTCCCGGAATGACCTGGCCACGGTGATCCAAGCTACGGTCATCTCAAGGCGGGATTACTGTAACGCTTTACGTTGGCCTTCCTTTGTCGGCGACCGGAAGCTCAAGCTGGTGCAGAACACTGCCGCCCGGCTCCTGTCTGGAACCCCAGCAGGCCGCCACATCACACCTGTTTTGCAGGATCTGCACTGGCTCCCAATCGAGCACCGGATCTCCTTCAAGGTGTTGGTTCTTACCTTTAAGGCCTTGCATGGCCTGGGGCCAGCGTACTTGAGGGACCGACTCACCCCACACTGTCCCCCGAGATCACTACGCTCCGAGGATGCTAATTTGTTAGAGATACCCTCGGCGAAATCGGCTAAACTGACATCTACTCGCCGGAGGGCGTTCTCCGTTATAGCTCCTACGCTGTGGAACGCCCTCCCGGCTGGAACGCTGGCTATAAAGGACCTGCTCCCGTTTAGACGCGCCTGCAAAACTTATTTGTTTAAGCAGGCCTTCGGTGAGTAGGTCCTGCCCATGTTCCGCTTTAGCCGCTGTCCTGGGGTGTCACGCTATCTAGTTTCTGAACTGTACCTGGGGGTTTTGTATTTTGCTGTTTTAACTGTTTAATTGTCTTAGATGTTTTATCGCATTGCTTGTGTGTAGTTGTACCTTCGGTTCCTGTGAGCCGCCACGAGCCTCAGGGAGTCGGCGGCATAGAAACCCGAATAATAAATAAATAAATAATAAATAAATAAATAAAAACAAACAATACCCTTTTCAAATCACCCGGGCACCGCTGGGTCCCCAAGCTAGTAATATAATAAATAATATAATGTTATATTATATTATAATTTCAATATATTATAATGTCTATATATATACTATAATACAGTGTTTCCCAATCTTTTTGAGCCGCAGCACATTTTTTACATTTACAAAATCCTGGGGCACACCACCAACCAAAATGACACAAAATGACACTCTAACACAGTAATACATATAGTTAATATGTTTTAAAATGTATTTATACACTCAGTGTGAAACCTGGGCCTGTTTCGATGAACACAACATAGATATCCTGGCAGGAATGGCAGAAAGACACAAACTTCCCACACAGAACTCCCATAACCAAGAGAAAATGCTATAAGAGTTTGGTGGGCATTGACCTTGAGTTTTGGAGTTGTAGTTCACCTATATCCAGAGAGCACAGTGGACTGAAACAATGTTGGATCAGGACCAAACTTGCCATGAATACTCAATATGCCCAAATGTGAACACAGATGGAGTTTGGGGAAAATAGACCTTGACATTTGGGAGTTACAGTTTCTGGGATTTATAGTTAACACACAATCAAAGAGCATCCTGAACTCTTGCAACAATGGAATTGAACCAAACTTATTGAACTCTCATTACCAACAGAAAGTACTGAATGGGTATGCTTGGGAATTGAACTTGAGTTTGGAAGTTGTAGTTCACCTACACCCAGAGAGCACTGTGGGCAGGAGGGGGAAGAAAGGGTATTGGAGGTTCCAATTTCCCACGGCACACCTGATGATCGCTCACGGCACACTAGTGTGCCACGGCACACTGGTTGGGAAACACTGCTATAATATAATAATTATGATATTAATACTAATAATATATGAATATTTCTTGATATATTAATATGTTAGTATTAATGATGCGTAATATATAGTAAATATAGTAAATAAATAAATAAATAATGTAGATTAGAATGTAGTTCAGCCTTTAGGTGCGGCACTCCATAATATTTTTTGGCTCTTGTGTGGCCCCTTGGACAAAATAATTGCCCACCCCTGGCTGCTATGAATAGTGGTGTGCTGTCTTGTATTCATTTGGAATCTGGATTGAAATTTCACACACCTACAGTTCCCCTTGTATCCCATGCCCCCCGCCTCCACTGTTTTCTTGTTTCTTTTTATTGAAGTGAGCATTTGTATCTGCTGAAAAAGGACAATGGGATTTGATGAGATATGATCTAGCGCGTGGAACATCTTATTGCAATAAAACAAAAAATCTCAATATACTGCAGGATTTGCAGTGTTGTTGTTGTTTTTAAAAAAACCCACATCTATGAATTCCTTTCTTGATAGTTTTCGAGCTCTCAAGAAAGAAAGGTAACTTTTAATTCTGCTGAAATACATATTTGTTTACCATGGTGAATACCATCTCATATATATCCAATTAAGGCAAGTAACCTTTCTCTTGTTGTTCAAGAGAAAAAGCAATCTAATTCCAAGAGAAGCCAACTCAGTTTTTATAAGACTGCTATAATTTTATAGGGAGTGTCCACACATGCAGCTCCACATCAACAGATTGTACAAGAGACTCAGTTTCTCTAATTTAGTTTGTTCAAATTGGGCACGGGAGCAGGGCTGGTCTTTCCATTAGACAAGAGTAAGCGGCCGCAGAGGGCAACACCTCCTGGGAGGGGCGTCGCCACCAGGGAGGGCCGCCGCCGCGCTGCCCCGCCACCGCAGCCAGCCGCGCCGCTGGGCTGAGGCATGGTCGGGAGCCAGTGTGCCCCACCCGCGCTCCGCAGCGGGCGGCGTGGCCACGGCTGCCGGCTGCGGAGGCGCAGCGTGCACTGGCTCCGACCACACCTCCAGGCTGGAAGTGTGGTCGGGAGCCAGTGCGCGCCGCCGGGCTGGACGCGCCCACGCATGCGCGAATCTCCGTGCATGCGCGGGCGCAGGCGGGAGCCACAGGGGGGGGGGGCAAAATAATGTTCGCTTACCATCCCTGGGAGAGGTCGGGCCGCCCCTGCACGGGAGGTTCAGAGAGGTGTGAAAGGTAATGAAGCCCACCTCTGGCTACTGGCGATGCTGGCCTTGTCCGTGAGACTGCATTGAGCCAGTGACTCCAAACTTACCTTCCCTCTATGCCAGGGGTCAGGAACCTATGGCTCGCGAGCCATAAGTGGCTCTTTATTTGTTTATTTATTTATTTATTGTTTCGATTTATTAGTTGCCCCTTCCGAGAGGCTCGGGGCGACTTACATACACATAAAACCATAAAAACACTGTAAAAACAACGGACCGATGTCCACATATTAAATTAAAACAAGCAGATATACATTAAAATAACTCTTAGGCCTGCATTATAGTCCCTGGCCTAGAGATGTCTATGAGCCGAAGTCTTGAACAAACAGGAGGGTTTTACAAGCCCTGCGAAAGGCTAGCAGGTCGGTCTGTGCTCGAATTGAGAATGGAAGGGCGTTCCACAAGAGCGGCGCGATGGCACTGAAAGCCCTCCTCCGCGTTGCAGATAGATGGATGGCTTGACATCTCGGTACCACCAAGAGGTTCTGAAACTCTTACGAGGATTGCATCTGGCTCTCCACCTGTCCCTCACATGCCGGCTCTCAGCTGCGCGCGCCGCCTTCGTCCTCCTTCACTCCAAATTCCGTGCGTGCAGCTCAGCTGGAGGCGTGGCCAGCGCCAAGCTCTCCGCCTGTCATTCACATGCCAGCTCTCAGCTGCGCATGCTGCCTTTGCCCTCCTTCACCTCAAATTCTGCATGCGCAACTGAGAGCCGGCAAGGAGAGCTTGGCGCTGGCTCCGCCTCCAGCTCAGATGCGTGCGCGGAATTTGTGGCGAAGGAGGACGAAGGCAGCTCGGCACCCCTCAACCTCGCTCGGCTCCTCAGAAGCCTCCAAACGGGCTGCTGCTGCTGGCGAGCCTTGCCAGCACCTCCCTCCTTCCTTCCTTGCCTGCACGCTGCACCTGGCCTGGGCCACGCATTGACTCTCCCACCCTCCATCCAAGATGGCCAGGGTGCGCCGGCGGCAGCCCCTGCTTCGAGGCATGGCCATGGCGCTGAACCCAAGGGAATCAGGAAACTACAGAGGTACTGAAAGCCGAGTCATCTTAAATGGCAAGTATATCCCTAACTCTGTATTTTGTGATGATAAGTTATATCCTCCTTTCTCCAATAATAAAAAAATTTGATAAGTTGAGTATGTACATATATACTCACATTTAGTTGAATTCAGTCTTAAAATTATATATATACTAGCTGAACCCGGCACCCGTTGCTGTGCCCTATTTAGGAGATGTGGGGAAGTCTGGGCATGTAAGGGCTGGAAATGATGTATGTGTTTTGTGTGTGTTTATATGTGTATGTTTGGCTGTATATATGTGTGTGTTTGGGGTTGTGTATATATGTGTATAGCTGAACCCGGCACCCGTTGCTGTGCCCTATTTAGAGATGTGTGGAAGTCTGGGTATGTATGGGTTGGTAGTGATGTGACTAAGTGTTTTGTGTGTGTTTTTATGTGTCTGTTTGGGTGTATATGTGTGTGTGTATGTGTGTGAATTGCAAGAAGAATAACCTTTATTTTTTACTGTGGGGGATGCGATGGGGACCCTGGGTAGGAGGTAGTTTGTTGCGCGGTGTTTCTCCCTTCGGCCTCGTCTTCCGGGAGTGGCAGGAGGTGGGGCGTTCCCTCGTCGCTCTTGCTCGCCACTTCCCTGGAGAAGGTGGTGCCGAAGGGGACCTTGCGAGGAGGACGGGGTGCGCGCCTCCTGGCTTCCTCCGTGGTCCCATGCCGCCGGTTGGGTCCGGGGAACGCTTGGGAGACTGGGAGTTGGAGGAGGAGGCGGATATGGGCATGGGACTTCAGTTCCCAGAAAGCTCCGCCCCTGCTTCCCAGTGAGAGGCGAGGAGCCGTCTGGGAGGTGTAGTTCCTTGTCCGGAGTCGTCTCCTCTGTCGTTTCCCAGGCGCCCCATGGACCCTGGTTGCGCGGGCGCCGCCATGGGCGGCTTCCCCGCTGCTCTATCCTTGTCTCGGCGGCTGCCATCCTGGGCTGTGTCCAGAACCGATGGCAGTCGCCGAGGAAGGGTAAGGACGCGCCGGAGAAGGCGGCAAGGCGCCGTGGCGATTTTCTCCGCTGCGTCCTGGCTTTTCAGCGGCTGCCATCCTGGCCTGGGTTCAGATCCGGATGGCAGTCGCCGAGAAAGGGCAAGTACGCCATGGAGAAGGCGGCGGGCGCCCGCGCGCCCCAAGCTTGAGGAGCGGCCTGGTATCGGGCGGAGGAGGTGGGCATGACGTCGGGCGGCGCGGGTGGGGTAATGTCTTGGGGCGTGGAGGTGGGGTGGGAGGGAGGAGGAGGAGAGGCGGGCCAAGGGGAGGCGGGGTGGGAGGGTGTGTTGGAGGAGGAGGAGGGGCGGGCAATGCCGCGTCGCCGCCTTGCGCGACAGTGCATGCGGGGAAAGGTTGTTTTTCGGGGTCTTTAGAGGGTGGAGGGTTGTGTTTCGGGTGTTTTTGTGGGCCCTATAGGGACCTCGGGGTATGGGTCAGTGGTCTGGTGAGTTTCGTGGGTCTTGGACATGTAGTTTTCGCGCCTATTTGCCGGGTACCACGACCACTGTCTTTATATATATATATATAACACTGAAATAAATATTTCCAAATATTTTGCTTTTATGGCTCTCATAGTCAAAAAGGTTTCCGACCCCTGCTCTATGCTTTAGGCTGAAAACTCCCATTGGCCTTGATTATTTGCCATGCTGGGAGTCAAACAACAACATTAGGAATTCCCCAATTAATATAGGAATTGTCCAACATGTGCTACTGCAGTGTTTCCCAACCTTTTTTGAGCCGCGGCACACTTTTTACATTTGCAAAATCCTGGGGCACACCACCAACCAAAATGACACAAAATGACACTCTAACACAGTAATACATATAGTTAATATGTTTTTAAAATGTATTTATACACTCAGTGTGAAACCTGGGCCTGTTTCGATGAACTCAACATAGATATCCTGGCAGGAATGGCAGAAAGACACAAACTTCCCACACAGAACTCCCATAACCAAGAGAAAATACTATAAGAGTTTGGTGGGCATTGACCTTGAGTTTTGGAGTTGTAGTTCACCTATATCCAGAGAGCACTGTGGACTCAAACAATGTTGGATCAGGACCAAACTTGGCATGAATACTCAATATGCCCAAATATGAACGCAGATGGAGTTCAGGGGAAATAGACCTTGTGTCACAATGCTGGGTCCTGGCCGGCCCCTTAAACACACACACACAGACAATGATCAATTAACTATTTATTAAGTAATAAAGAACAGGTGAAAAAGTAAATTGTCCAATTGAGCAATTCTAAAATAGTCCAAAGTGAAAGCACGTGAAGTTCAAAAGCCAAAAAGCAAAGAATCAAAAAGCAAGGTAATCCGTGGAAACAAGGCAAGGCAAAGTCCATGAAAATACAAGGTCCGTGGCAAGGTACTTGGCATTTACATTGGGAAGGCAGCATGAATTAGAATAATTCTGATTTTATATTTTTATTATTACATTGTACAATATAATACAAAACAATATAACAATAGAATAATGATATATTTTATATTACATGTAATATTATAGTATGGTATTGTACAAAATAGTAATATATAATATTTTATTTTACTTTATTTTGGGTTATTTGAGTTTTATAGGAGTAATGAAAATACTTAGTAGAAGATAATTTCATTTAAATAAATAATTTTATTTATTATTTTATAATAATAATATAATAGAATGTTATATTGTATTATAATGTCAATATATTATAATATAGTTATATTGCAATGTAGTATAATATAATTATGATATAATATAGTGTGAGTATGGTATAATATATTGTATCCTGCAAGGCAGCCAGACTATGGCTTCCAGGAACACGGTCGCTACACTCCCTTCAGATCAGAAGTGGCCGACCAACTGAGGAACCGTTCCCAGGAACGTATACTTAATCCCCCCCTTTGGGAACCCAACGCCTCTCTAAGTTTCGTTTCCATTCTCTGCGATGGGACTCAATGCTTCTCCTACGATCAAAACACTCTCCAGGCCAGTCCGCAGCTGGCTCACTATCTCCCTGAGAACCTTCCTCCCCTTCGGTTTCCATCAACTCGTCCCCCGCAGGTTCCCAGATGCGTTCCTGGGAACCGTACCCCCCCCCCGGCCTTTCATAACTATCAGAATCTGTGTCATCTTGACCTTCGCCGTCCGAATAAGCCTCAGGCCAGGTGTCATCCCACTGTAAACTATCAGTTGGAGATGCGGGCCCAAAAGCCCCATCATCCTCCTCACCTGAATCTACAGCAAGTGGGTCTAAAGCAATTGGAACCCCCGGGGCGGGCCCCTGGCCCCCCGGCTGGAATGGAGGCTGGGTTGCTACACCTTGACATTTGGGAGCTGTAGTTGCTGGGATTTATAGTTCCTCTACAATCAAAGAGCCTTCTGATCCCCACCAAGGATAGAACTGGGCCAAACTTCCCACACAGAACCCCCAGGAGGCAAGAGGAGGTCTCTACTTGGGGAAAGGGAGGCGGGCCTTCCCAATGCATGGAGAGGGAGAGACCAAGTAGACAATGGGTGTGGAGGGGGGTGTTTGTAATTTTGTGCCTTTATCGAGGTAGGTTTCTTAAGGTTTTTATACTTCAACACACCCCCCCAACCTGGAGGTTCCAATTTCCCACGGCACACCTGATGATCGCTCATGGCACACTGGTTGGGAAACACTGTGCTACTGAATGAAATCTGAGATGGGCAAGATATTGAGTCCCAATTTCCCCCAGTATACCCAATACCACCTTCCATGCATGTGCCACTCATGTGTGGAATTGTTCAATGTGCAGAGGAACTCTATATGACACGGCTGTATAGGTACAGGCAGTCAGCCAGGCAGTCGAGCAGGTGAATAGCTGATGAGACTTTGAAAGCTCTGTAATGAGAAATGTTTGTGCCGGTCTGCACCAGGGAAAAGGTCTGTGACCCCTGAAATAAAAAGCAGTGAATGGTGCGGTGGGTTGATGAGGAAATGGCAAAAGAGATTGCAATGCCAGCTCTGCAGTCCCCCTCTGCTCTGGCCAGCCACACCAGCCACAGCAAGAGAGGAGGGAGGAACACTTCACTTGAAACCTGCAATATGATTGTGGTGGCATCCGCTCGTGTTTTCCTCTTCGTGACATGACAGCGAGCAGGCTGTACTCTGGAGCGCTGCATCTGGGCTGATTATCTCTTGCTCCCAGCGAGAGCAGATATTGGATTCATTGCCCTATCTTTTTCAGAAGCAGATGGGGAGAATCGGGGATCTGGTGGGAGGGGAAAGAAAAGGTGTTGTGTGGCAAAGGCAGAATGGCTGAGAGCGGCTCACCAGCTGCACCTCAGATCCACTTCTCTCCCCTTAGAGGTGTGGGTGCAGGGGCGGTCCGAGCTCTCCCGGGGGGGTAAGCGAACATTATTTTGGCGCCCCCCCCGGCGCTCCCAATGTGCGCTCCATTGTGAGGCGCCGCGGCGCCGCCCGCCCTGCTGCTGCGCTGCGCTCTGCGGTTTCGCGCGCATGCGCAGTGCCTACGGACCTCAAGAGAGGTCCGTAGGCACTGCGCATGCGTGTGAAACCACGGAGCGCAGCGCAGCAGCAGGGCGGGCGACGCCGCGGCGCCTCACAATGGCGCCCCACCCCGGAGCGTCCAAGATGGCGCTCTACGCAGCCGCGTAGGCCGCGTAATGGCAAAGACCGCCCCTGTGTGGGTGATTGATGAACAGCTTAGGCGGCTGCTTGCTAAGGGATGCAAGCAGGACTCTTGTTCATTCTCTTCGAGAGCTTCTTCCATTTTGCTTCTGATTGGGGTGGGAGCTGGATTTAGTTGGTCTACATTTGCCTGGGGCTGGCAGACTCAAAAAAGAAAAATAATAGGACCGCATGAGCTATAAGTGAATTCAAAATGGGCATTGCATTTTGTGCATGAAATCTTGTCAATGGTGTGACAAATTGTACCAAATGTTAGTGTTTTATGTTTTAAAGAGGGATATGTTGGGCTATCATTCAAGCAAGCCGGAAAAAAACCCAGGGCACTTCATAGCACACAAAATGTGTATTTGCCGTTGATTTAATGTAGAGGCTACATCAGTGGTTCTCAACCTGGGGGTCCCCAGATGTTTTGGCCTCCAACTCCCAGAAACCCTAACAGCTGGTAAACTGGCTCAGAATTCTGGGAGTTGTAGGCCAAAACACCTGGGGACCCACAGGTTGAGAACCACTGGGCTACAGGCATCTTTCGCAATAATAACTTTGTTGTGTGGATATTGCATTTTGTGGGCTTTCTTAATATGGTAGCAACTAGGGGTGGTTGATCCATAAAAAATTGTTTCTAAACTCGGGGGGGGGGGGGGATTGCCGCTGTTGTTTCAAAATAGAAAGAGTTCTGAAAAATTTTGTAAAAATTTCAAAATTGTAACATAATTAATTGTAGCACAGCAGTTCTCGTTTGTGCCTGGAGGGCAGGGGTCTGGGCCTGGGGTCCCATTAGCATTAGAACCAGCAGTGCCAGAACTGGATTCAGAGGATGAGCTAGATGACTGGGGCGAAGGGCAGCTTTCCCCTGATGGGCCTCTTTCGCCCACAGAGAGCTTGGCATGGGAAGAAATGTTGTTTGGCCCTAGCGGAGACTCAGATAACCAGGTGCAGATGGATAGTGATTCGGAATCTTATGAACACCCGGGGAGGAATTCTCAGGAGCCTCCGGAGGAAAACATGGAAGGCGCATGGGAAATGGCTAGGGAGGAAAGCTCCCAGGGAGATAGAAACACAGCTGCGGAGAGACAAGGTCGAACCTTTGATAGGAGACGGAACATAGAGTCTAGCAGAAGGGAATGGTCTAAGAGCATAGACCAGCCGAGGTCCGTGAGCGCGATTGGAGACGAAGAAGCCTAGAGCGCCGGGGACCTTGGCCGAGGGATTAAGTATAGGATCCGTGGGAACGAATCCTCAGTGCTCCGGCCACGTCTTTGCTGACTAGGCGCGAAGCGGAGTGGGACCACGAAGCTAAGCTAGCCCGTGGTCATCAAGCCTTGCCTTGCCTTGCCCTACCTTGTTCCTGATCCGCATGGTTTGCGGAGCTTTGTCTTGTATCCTGATCCACACCGTTGTGTGGAGCCTTGCTGAACTTTAAGCCTTGCCACGTCTCTTGGACATTGTTACTTCAAACCCTTTGGATTGTTCGCCATTCTTTTGGACAATATCTTTAAGCTGTTTTTATATTCAATAAACTAGTTAGCCTTCAGTCCGTCTCTGTGTGTGTGATTAAGGGGCCGGCCAAGTCCGTGCATCGTGACATTAATATCGAAATTCGTTATTATTTCGTTATTGCTGCCATGCATGCGCAGTGCGCAGGGGATGCCCACCTCCACGCCTCCTCGCCAGCTCAGAACCAACCCGCAATATCTCTTAATGTGGGCTGATTCTCAGCTGGCGAGGAGGGATGGTGTGCATGCCTTCCACTCCCCTCTCGCCAGCTGACAACCAAACGGGGGTTATCTTTAACCCGCCTTTGGTTGCCAGCTGCCGAGAGGAGAGTGGAGGGTGCTGCCTTCCACTCCCCTCTCGCCAGCTGAGAACCAAGCGGGGTTATCCATAACCCGCGTTTGGTTGTCAGCTTCCCAGAGGAGAGTGGAGGGTGCTGCCTTCCACTCCCCTCTCGCCAGCTAACAACTAAACGGGGGTTATCTTTAACCCGCCTTTGGTTGCCAGCTGCCGAGAGGAGAGTGGAGGGTGCTGCCTTCCACTCCCCTCTCACCAGCTGAGAACTAAGCGGGGGTTATCTTTAACCCGCGTTTGGTTGTCAGCTTCCCAGAGGAGAGTGGAGGGTGCTGCCTTCCACTCCCCTCTCGCCAGCTAACAACCAAACGGGGGTTATCTTTAACCCGCCTTTGGTTGCCAGCTGCCGAGAGGAGAGTGGAGGGTGCTGCCTTCCACTCCCCTCTCGCCAGCTGAGAACCAAGCGGGAGTTATCTTTAACCCGCGTTTGGTTGTCAGCTTCCCAGAGGAGAGTGGAGGGTGCTGCCTTCCACTCCCCTCTCGCCAGCTGACAACCAAACGGGGGTTATCTTTAACCCGCGTTTGGTTGCCAACTGCCGAGAGGAGAGTGGAGGGTGCTGCTGCCCTCCAGTCTCCTCTCACCAGTTGAGAGCTGATGTGGGTTAAAGATAAGAAAGGGCGGGAATAAAAAACGACATAATGACGTGCCCTTTACGGTTTCGATTTAGAAAGGTCACTTCCGGGTTGCTGACTGTGGGTCAAATTAGGGTCTAAATTTATTTTTAATACGAAATAATAATGGTTTTCTAAGGACAACGACCGGAGATATCCACCCCTAGTAGCAACTATGTTAGGAAAGGTGATACTAATATATTCTACTTTTGAATTCAACCTGTATTGGGATTGAAAATAACAATAATAATAATTTATTTATACCCCGCCAACATTTCCCCAAGGGGACTCGGGGTGGCTTACATGGGGCCGAGGCCAACAACACATCAGTGAAACAACAAAGCAGCAAGTAAATGAAACAGTACCATTAATATAACTCATACATAAGCAATAACACACAAAAAAGTAAAACCTTATGGCTGGGCCAGATGTAATATATTAAAATTTTAAAATAAATACTGGGCACAAACAGAGGTAGGATGTATCTAAGCAGGAGGCTTTTACAGGATAGTGTAAGGAGATCAACCCAACGGGTAGTTAAAGTGCTTCTGAGGACATTTTGCAGGGAATTGGTCAGGGCAGGGCATTGTTTATTCAAAGAAGGCACACTGAAATAGCCACGTTTACAGGCGCCTCCTAAAGACTGCCAATGTGGGGGCTTGTCTGATATCCTTCCAGTGTTGGGGAGCCACTACAGAGAAGGCCCTCTCCCTCACCCCCACCAATTGCGCCTGTGAAGGCAGCGGGAGCGAGAGTAGGGCCTCTCCAGATGATCAAAGAGATCGCGTGGATTCGTAGACAGAAATGTGGTCACGCAGGCAGGCGGGTCCCAAACCGTTCAGGACTTTATAGGTAAGAACCTGCACATTGAATTAAAAATGGCAATAAGGGACAAGGTGGTGTAGAGCAGGGCTGTCCAACTGGCGGCCCGGGGGCCGTATAAGGCCCCCCAGCCCCTTCCCTGTGGCCCCCTAAGCTTTTTAATAAAAAATAAAAATAAAAAATAAATTAAATAATAATATTTTAAAAAATTACCCACTTCCGGGTTCCGGAGCAAGTATCGCGAGACTACGGAAGCCACACGGATTTCGCTCTCAATGTGAGATCACGCCTGCGTTGAGAGCGAAATCCCGTGTGGCTTCCGTAGTCTCGCGATACCCTGTTGTCGAAATCTCGGCTACTTAATCCCTGCGGCCCGCGCTGCTGCCTCGGTCGGTCGTCGCCTCTGCTCGTGGTCCGGCTACTCCTGGATCCTGCATGTTTGGGAAGGTAGGCTAACCTTTATGTTATTATTATGTAATTGTGTATGGATGCCCCTTATGTATTCCCTCCCTGCATTTCCCCTTAGTAAAAGATTATATTTGATTGTATGGATGCCTCTTATGAATTGCAAGTAAATTGGAGCCGGGGGAGGGCTGGGGGCGGAGCCGGGGTGGAGCCGGGGCGGAGCCGGGGTGGAGCCGGGGCGGAGCCTGGGGCGGGGCAGACCCTTCGGCCCCCCAGGTCATCGGTGACCGGAATTCAGGCCCCTGGGCCGGTAGAAGTTGGACAGCCTTGGTGTAGAGCACAATCTGATACAAGTTTTCTCCAATGTGGATGTTAAAATGAGTTGAGGAATTGCAGTCAAAATTCTGTAATGTTGCAATACATTTCGGAGGAGGAGAAAAAGAGCGAAAGTTCCCCCTTACTTTGGCTCACTTTAGGAGAGAAGCCCCTGGTTTTGGGACTCTGAAACCACCAAAAGACATCTTCTAATAATAGAAGCAAGTGAAAGGATTATCCACATTCCAATATTTGTCTGAGAGCCATTCTATACAAACACTATAATTCTGCTAAAGACAGTTTGAGGGTGGGGTGCCCATAAAACATACACCCCAGTTTGTGTTGCAGAATGCATCAAACGAGAAAAAGCCCACTCAAAAAAAAAATCACCAGAAAGTTCAGAACATGCTCCAAAAAACATGCTGCCACAGATGAAAGTAGATCCCATGCAGGGCTTGAATCTTGTTAATGAATTGTTAATGAATTGTTGAATCTGTATAATGTTTTTAAATGGATGTTATAGTTTTAATTGTGATTTTATTGGTACACACACACACACACACACACACACATGGATAGCATCTTCGGATGCTTATGTAAGGCCACCCTGAGTCCCCTTGTGGGGAGAAGGGTGGGATAGAAATGTAATAAACAAACAAACAAACAACCAGAAAGTGGGGCACGCTTGTTAGGAAATCACTAGCTCTGAGACACTTAAAAATACTTTAAAACTATTTTTAAAATTTCAGTATTTTTAAAAACACTTTATTTATTTATTTATTTAAATCATTTATATTCCGCCCCTCTCACCCCGCAGGGGACTCAGGGCGGATCACAATGCCATAGACATACAACATATATAGACAGACAATGAGCTACACAATTGGTCGAGAGCTCACCCTCGAACTCATGACCTTCTGGTCAGTAGAGATCTTATGCAGCAGACTCCCAGCCAGCTGCGCCACATTCCCAGTGCAAAAATACTTTAAAAATACTGAAAGCCATAAAAGTAAATAAATACCCCGTGAGAGAAGAAACCACATCACTCCCATGGGAATTTATTATTTACTTCATTTCTACACCGCGACTTCTCAGCCCTCGGGCAACTCAATACGGAAAGAGGGCGGAACAAACTCAACTGGGCTCTGCAAACAATGATAGGCAGGTACTAGGAACCATTCAATGCAACCTCACCTTTAGCAAACTGAGCAGGCTGCAAAACACATCTTAACAAAGCAAAACTTAGAGTTGCACCTCAGAACTCAGCCAGTCCCCCCTAGATCGCACACACCAGGCAGATGCAATATATGTAATTTTATTTAGAATAAAGAATAGTCCAAAGAAAACAAAAATACACGAGATCATGAAGATGGACTGCTTAACACAGACTATGGACTATGAAAATAAGATCAAGAGAACCGATTGGTCCATGATCACAGAATACCTAAAAGACTGTGAAAAAGAATGGACCTTGATCTAGGGTATAATCAGAGCCGCCTGTGACCAGCATACCATTTTTGGGGATCCCGGTCGGGTATTGAGAAATAGTCACATTGGGTTGATCAGGTATAGAAGAGGATGGGATTCATCCTAGGAAGAGGAGTGAGGGGTTTGCCCTCCTGGATTCGGGGGTCAATGTTATGTTCGTCTTTTTAATGTGGGAGGGGGTGGGGGGTTATGGGTTTGGTATTGTTTCATATTATGTCCGTCCCGTGTGTGTCAATGTGTTTCATGTCATATTTTAACGCAAAATCAAATAAAGATATGTTTTTTTTTTAAAAAAAGAATAGTCCAAAGATGAAGAAATAAAGCAATCAAAGTAAATCCAAAAATAGTCCAATAAAGTTCTAGAGCTGTTAGCCCAATTGGCTAAAATCCGAAAGGAAACAAGAGTCCTCAGGCAAACCGCTCCAGCGGTCAATGTGAAACTTGAGGCAAACTGCTCCGGCGGTTCCGTGAACTTGGAGACTTGAAATAGAGTCCTTTCCAAACTAAACGTAGGTTCAGGTCTGACTAGAATAGCCCGGGCACAAACTAATAAAGGAAACTACTTTCTATGTGCCCAACGCACCACATTTCTCAAACTCCAATCTTTTAGGGAGGATCTGATGTTGGGGGCCCCAGGTGCAGAGCTCTCATCCTGAGAAACGCGATCCTCCCCAACATCCCAATCCTCGGAATGCTCATCTGGCAAGGAAGTACAAAAGCTTTCGTGGGAATCAAGGTCGCTAGGCCTCTCACAGTCCAGTCAGTTCAGAACTGACTTCCATGAAGTCATCAATATCTTCATTTGCAGTCTCATACCCATGTAGCCAGTAGGCATGAGAAAAAAGTTATGAAAATGATTCGTTTCATAAGAAATTCGTAAGAAATGCTACTTTCGAGTATTTCCGCACCTGGAACGCCAACCAGGAAGTGGACTTCCTTTTTCGAACTTCGGGGGCCAGGATTTTCTTAAGTGTCGTTATTAGGTCGTAAGGGGGGGGGGGCACCCTCCTTCTCTCTCACCACCCTCCCGCCTCCCTTGCCAATAAGTATTATGGCAAGGCAAGCCCTAAACCTGGAAAGAAGCCTGGAAAAAATGTAAACAGAGAGGATTACTCAGAAGTAAATCTGCAAGGAGGGCACTTTGGATGAAGGCCCTCCTTTGTGGATTTACTTCTGAGTAACCCCTCTGTTTACATTTTTTCCAGGCTTCCCTGCCTCTCCTGCCTGCCAGGATCTAAAGCATCAAAGAGTATTGGGGTGAGAAACCAACCTAATGTATAATAGAATGAATGCTACTGTAAGTGCCTAATATTATAAGTAATCCAACTGGTCATACCTACATTCCATGCACATGCAATAATACAGCAGTAATAACAATAACAAGAGGTAAAATTCAAACCGAAGTATTCTGACTGGTCTCTCCTCATGCGGTGCAAACGGGCTCTTCTCTTATTAGCCCGGGAAATTAGCCCGGGGAAAAGCCAGCATTTGCTGCTTGGGAGCACACACATACATATTCTTGGGGGGGGGGATTTGCTGCAGAATCCCGGCTCATAGAGAAGATTATGCAGCCCCCCCAAAGAATATGTATGTGTGTGCACCCAGGAAGCAAATGCTGTGCCCGGGGTTTTGCCTTTCCCGGGCTCAGAGAAGAGCCTTTTGCAGTTTGAGGAGGGAGCACAGTCAGAATACTTCGGTTTGAATTTTACCTCTTCTTATACCCATTGTTATTACTGCTGTATTATTGCATGTGCATGGAATGTAGGTATATGACCAGCCTGGGCAAACTTGGGCACTCGCTCCCTCGGGATCGGGGTGAGAGAGAGGCAGCGAGGAGCGAGGGGGGGGGGGCTCCTCCTCCTTTTCTTTTGCTGCTTCCAAGAATAGAATACCCGCTCCCTCCCTCCCTCCTATTTGGAGAGTCCCATCTAGAATTCAGTGTGATTTATTCAAGCTTTGGCCTACAACTCCCAGAAATCCCAGCCAATTTACCAGCTGTTAGGATTTCTGGGAGTTGTAGAAACAAAACAATCTGGAATGCGCATGCTCTGGCATACAATTACTAACGCATTTCATTAGTACCTAAGTTACATTTTCCCAATTTTTGGAATTTTTTTTGTAAGTCTTTATTTTACTAATAAAAAAAAATCCCCCCCCCCCATTTGATTTTAGAATCGCCATTTTTGGGTTCTAAAACATGGCTAGTAGCCAGCCATCATCCCAGGTTAAGTCTCCATCTGCAGACCCATATCCATCCGGCCACCCATCATCCCTGATCTGATCCGGGGCAGCTGGGACCCCCGGTGTCTGTCTCTGACCGCTAGGCTGGGACACCACACTTAGGAACTTAATGTTTTCCATGCAAGTGGCGCTCGCTGCGCCATCACAGCTCAGCCCCTATTTTTTTCAATACCAAAATTACATAGAAATTACATTCAGAACCCATGGCCAGAAAAGAAAAATAAATCATCTCAATGACTGTGCTACAAGTTATGGGAGTGAAGATGAGATTGGAAAAGTCCGAGGACTAGTCTTCCAAGGAATGCTAAACAACCTCAGATCCAAACGCCTGACTTTGGCAAACAAAGGAGCAAACAGGGAGACATCAGCAGTCAGAATCCACACATCCCAGGAAGGTCTTAACAATAGTGTTACCACACACACACACATAGGAGGTCTAACATCTCGTAGTGTATCTTCTGTCTTTGGTGGCCAATTAAAAATATCCCTAGAGTTTCAATGACACAGTTTTTTCCTCTGTTTTCTTACAGGCAACCAACTCTGCTGCTTCCAGAAACGTCAGCTTAAGAACATTTGCTGTACCTTTTTTCTAAGGAGGTTCTCAGATGACTTAGAGATCGATTTGGAGTGAGTTGATCTCTGTGTCAATAAAGTTCTGCTGTGGTAGTGACCCCTGCCAATCTTTTTCTTCCAGTAAACAATCACATCCATTCCTTCATCCTCCAGTTTTCCCCTATTAGGCTGTGTAAACAACTGTGCTAAGTTGGCTGTAGGACTTAGTGGTGCTTGATAAATGCCATTTCCCTACTTCTTTGGAGTGAGTAGCAATTGCCCTCTAGTAAGCGGAGCTTAGAGTGTGTCTTCTCTTGGTGGCTTAATTTAAGCCAACAGCCCATGTCAGAGAACTTGGTTTTATATTGAGGCTCAGCCCAAGCTTTTCTTCTAACCCAGTGTTTTTCAACCTTTTTTGAGCCGCGGCACATTTTTTGAATTTACAAAATCCTGGGGCACACCACCAGCCAAAACGACACAAAATGACACTCTAACACAGTAATACGTATAGTTAATGTGTTTATAAATGTATTTATACACTCAGTGTGAAACCTGGACCTGTTTCGATGAACACAACATAGATATCCTGGCAGGAATGGCAGAAAGACACAAACTTCCCACACAGAACTCCCATAACCAAGAGAAAATGCTATAAGAGTTTGGTGGGCATTTTGGAGTTGTAGTTCACCTATATCCAGAGAGCACTGTAGACTGAAACAATGTTGGATCAGGACCAAAGTTTGCATGAATACTCAATATACCCAAATGTGAACACAGATGGAATTTGGGGAAAATAGACCTTGACATTTGGGAGTTACAGTTTCTGGGATTTATAGTTAACACACAATCAAAGAGCATCCTGAACTCTTGCAACAATGGAATTGAACCTAACTTGGCATATTGAACTCTCATGACCAACAGAAAGTACTGAAAGGGTTTGCTTGGGAATTGACCTTGAGTTTGGAAGTTGTAGTTCACCTACACCCAGAGAGCACTGTGGACTCAAACAATGTTATGTTATGTTGTTGTTTGTTTTCTATCCAGAATCACAATGTTGGAAGGAGGCTCACCACTTTAAGGTCCCTAAAACAGGCATGGGAAAACTTCAGCCCTCTGGGTGCTTTGGACTTCAACTCCCACCATTCCTAACAGCCCGAGGCCCTTTCCTGCTTAAGTGGCTGGGGGGGGGGGGGAGAAAAGAGCCGGAGGCTTCTAGGAATGGTGGGAGTTGGAGTCCAAAACACCTGGACGGTCCAAGTTTACCCATGCCAGCTTTCGACAGAGACCTCTTCCTCCCCCTTCCCCTTCACGCCCTTTCTTCTCCCTCCTGCCGAATACTTACTTTTTCTTCTACACTGCCGCTTCTGCTGCCATTTTGATCCGAGGGGGCAGCGTGAGCGTGTTCAGGAGGGGAGGGGGAGGGAGGAAGACATGACGCGTGCGGGCGCTACTGCGCAGACTCGCCCCAGGGCAAAGCAAGCAGAGCGAGGCTGGGCAGAAGGGAGCCCGAGTGGAGAAGAAAAAGGGTTTGGCAGGAGGGGGAAGGAAGGGTATTAGAGGTTCCAATTTCCCACGGCACACCTGATGATCGCTCACGGCACACTGGTTGGGAAACACTGTTATAGAGCGCCAAAAGGAGAAATGTAGGAATGTACAATCTAGAATTTAGCAAAATGCCCAAAAAAGCATAATGATATGATGACACAGTGTAGTGTGGGCATCTGGAGAGATTAAGGCATCAAGACAGCACATTAGAAGATAACTCTAAATAGTTGTTATCTCATGACAACTCCCAGAATCCCTGAGCAGACATTATCATCACTATATTTTGGGAGCTCTCATCCGAAAGAGTAATTTTTGCAAGTTTTGGAACATCTGTCCTACACCAAAAAAAAGCTTGTATCCATCTGATAGGACCACCTACAGAGCCTGGCATTGGCCTCCCAGGAGCTCATGCCTGGATGCTTTCCCAGACCTACTACCCAGAATCCTTTTTTCTTTCAGGCAAAGAGTCAAAGAAGTTTCTGAATGCAAGACATTACCTATGCCAGTGTTTCCCAACCAGTGTGGCGTGTGTGATCATCAGGTGTGCCATGGGAAATTCGAACCTCCAATACCCTTTCTTCCCCCTCCTGCCGAACACTTTTTCCCAAGCAAACCCTTTCAGTACTTTTTGTTGGTAATGAGAATTCAATATGCCAAGTTTGGTTCAATTCCATTGCTGCAAGAGTTCAGAATGCTCTTTGATTGTGTGTTAACTATAAATCCCTGAAACTGTATCTCCCAAATGTCTATTTTCCCCAAACTCCATTTGGGCATATTGAGCATTTGGGCATATTGAGCATTCATGCCAAGTTTGGTCCTGATCCAACATTGTTTGAGTCCACAGTGCTCTCTGGATATAGGTGAACTACAACTCCAAAACTCAAGGTCAATGCCCACCAAACTCTTATAGTATTTTCTCTTGGTTATGGGAGTTCTGTGTGGGAAGTTTGTGTCTTTCTGCCATTCCTGCCAGGATATCTATGTCGTGTTCATGGAAATAGGCCCAGGTTTCACACTGAGTGTATAAATACATTTTAAAACATATTAACTATATGTATGACTGTGTTAGAGTGTCATTTTGTGTCATTTTGGTTGGTGGTGTGCCCCAGGATTTTGTAAATGTAAAAAATGTGCCGAGGCTCGAAAAAGGTTGGAAAACACTGACCTATGCTCTGAAGGTATGACATCTTGCCTAGCCTCTCTTCAAACAGAAGCACCGAGGTTGTATGTGAGAGAGAGATTTGAATAAAGCTCTTGATTCTCCAGCCATTGTTGGAATCCTAGCTCACAGCTTGCTGAGATTAACTTGGAAATGTTAGGAGGGAAGGAGCCAAGGAGGGAGATAGAGCATCTTTTCATTCTTGTACATATTAAGTAATAGTAAATCAAGAGTTTTCAATAGTGGATGCGAAAGTTTCATATTTATGGGGAGCTATTTCAAGATAAGTACATTGTAGAATGAGGCCATGTGCAGAGGAAAGCAAAGGGAAAGATTACCTGCCCCAGTTACGACTCAATCCGATTCTGTTCGATTTAGAAATAAATCCTATTCTTCTCAGTGAGATCTCTTCCAAGTAATTGCATACATTCAGCCATGAAGGCTTACCCATCAGGATCCCCATTGAAAAGGGATTGACAATGGTGGACCTCCAGATTGTGACTCCCATAATCGGTTATGTGCTTGTCTATACAGGTTTAAAACCCATGCTCACTGTGCAGTTGCTTCTGGCTGTCCCAAAAACTTCCCGTGGTTGCCATAGGATAAACAGGCTGCTAGGAATTATTTATTTATTAGTTCCACTTAATATACCGCTCTCTCTGGAGCCCAGAGCGGTTTACAAGATTAAAATAGCAAGTGAAACATAAACACAGTAAAACCAAAATAAAACCCCAATTAAAATCCCATTCCCACAATACTGCGACAAGCAGCAGAAGTGCGATGGCAACGGGTGGCAGTGCTAATAGACGGCATTGGTTATGGACCAAATGCCTGTCTGAATAGCCAGGTCTTGACGGCTCTGCGGAATGGCAGCAAATCACGGGTGACCCTTATCTCCTCCGGGAGGGTGTTCCAGAGGGTTGGGGCGGCCACCGCGAATGCCCTCTGGCGCATACTAGACAGCCTGTAGACCTTGATACCAGGCACCTCCAGTAAGTTGAGCCCCTCTGAACGCAGTGATCTCCTGGGCACATAAGGGGTAAGCCGCTCCCTCAGGTACACTGGCCCCAAACCATATAAGGCCTTGAAAGTTAAAGCTAACACCTTGAAGGTGACCCGGAATTCAATTGGGAGCCAGTGCAGCTCGCGCAAGAGTGGAGTCACGTGAGTGGATCTTGAAGCTCCTGAGAGCAAGCGTGCTGCTGCGTTCTGCACCAGCTTGAGTTTCCGGATCGCCGACAAGGGTAGGCCAATGTACAGCGCATTACAGTAATCGAGCCTCGAGATGACCGTAGCTTGGATCACCATGGCTAGGTTGCAACAGGAAAGGTAAGGAGCCAGACGTTTTGCCTGACGCAGGTGGTAAAACGCTGTCTTGCAGGCGCAGGTAATCTGCGCCTCCATAGACAGCTGGGAGTCCAGCCGGACCCCTAGGCTCTTTACTGACGGTTGCGGGCAGAGTGCCACACCATCGAACGTCGGCAACTGGGTCTCTACCCCCCCCCCCGGGTGGCCCAGCCACAAGATCTCCGTCTTCGCCGGGTTCACCTTCAACTTACTGGCTCGCAGCCATCCAGTTACGGCTTATAGGCAGAGATGGAAATTATCGGGTACAGATTCCACCCCGGCGTCCATCCTCAGAATGAGCTGGGTGTCATCAGCGTACTGATGGCATTCCAGCCCAAAACTCCGCACCAATTGGGCGAGTGGTCGCATATAGATGTTAAATAACAGCAGGAAGAGAATGGCCCCCTGAGGGACACCACAATGTAAGGGGGAGCCCTCGGAGACCACCCCCTCCACTTCACTCGCTGCAGGCAGTTTTGGAGGAAGGAGGACAGCCAGTTGAGGGCTGTCCCCCTCACCCCCGCCACTGCCGGGCAGTGTGTCAAAAGTTGGTAATCGAACGCTGCCGTGAGGTCCAATTGTGGAAGCTGAAGTCCAAAACATCTGGAGGTCCAAAGTTTGCCCATGTCTGGTTTACTCCCATGTTAAGAAAAGCTGGTAAATGCCCTGGAACTGGCTCAAAACTCCAGAGCAACCGCACAGTTTTGAAACATCATGGACTGCAGGATAGGGTCCAATTCTACTTATGCCACTGCTGCCATCCCCATTTCCCTGAGCTCATTACTAGGCCTGGTTGATCGAGAGAAAACATGGTTCAAAACTCGCTGCGGATGTACGGGGCGCTGGCACTTTGTATCTGATGGACTTCCAAAAAATTCGTTGAAAATTACGAAATTGATTTGCAAAAATTAATGATATGCGGAATGGCTTCATTAATGGCACCTGCGCATGCGCAGTAAGAAAGAAATAGCATTGTCAGTAGGAAAGCATTAAAACTAATGCGCATTAGTTCCCAGGTGGCAAGGAGGAGTGGAGGGCATCCCCTCCACTCCTCCTCGCCACCTGGGAAGCAACGCGTGTTAAAGCTAAGGCTTCAATAATGGTGCCTGCGTATGCGCGGTAAGTAAGAAAGAGACAGCCCTGTCAGTAGGAAAGCATTACAGCTAAGGCGCGTTAGTTCCCAGCTGGCGAGGAGGAGTGGCGGGCATCCCATCCACTCCTCCTCGCCACCGGGGAAGCAATGCGCATTAAAGCTAAAGCTTAGATAAGCGCATCGCAGTAAGAAAGAGACAGCCCTGTCAGTAGGAAAGCATTAAAGCTAAGGCGCGTTAGTTCCCAGCTGGCGAGGAGGAGTGGAGGGCATCCCCTCCACTCCTCCTCGCCACCTGGGAAGCAATGCGCATTAAAGCTAAGGTTCGATAATGGTGCCCGCGCATACGCAGTAAGAAAGAAACAGCACTGTCAGTAGGAAAGCATTAAAGCTAAAGCGCGTTAGTTCCCAGCTGGCAAGGAGGAGTTGAGGGCATCCCCTCCACTCCTCCTTGCCACCTGGGAAGCAACGCGTGTTAAAGCTAAGGCGTCGATAATGGTGCCCGCGCATGCGCAGTAAGTAATAAAGAAACAGCACTGTCAGTAGGCAAGCATTAAAGCTAAGGCGCGTTAGTTTCCAGTTGGCGAGGAGGAGTGGAGGGTATCCCCACCACTCCTCCTCACCACCTGGGAAGCAATGCACGTTAAAGCTAAGGCTTCGATAATGGTGCCCGCGCATGCACAATAGTAAGTAAGAAAGAAATGGCACTGTCAGTAGGAAAGCATTAAAGCTAAGGCGCATTAGTTCCTAGCTGGCGAGCAGGAGTGGCGGGCATCCCCTGCACTCCTCCTCGCCACCTGGGAAGCAATGCGCATTAAAGCTAAGGTTCGATAATGGTGCCCGCGCATGCACAGTAAGTAAGAAAGAAACAGCACTGTCAGTAGGAAAGCATTAAAGCTAAGGTGCGTTAGTTCCCAGATGGCGAGGAGGAGTGGAGGGAGGGAAGCAATGCGCATTAAAGCTAAAGCTTTGATAATGGTGCCTCGGATACGCAGTAAAGAAAGAAACAGCACTGTCAGTGGGAAAGCATTAAAGCTAAGGTGCGTTAGTTCCCAGCTGGCAAGGAGGAGTAGAGGGCCAGGTGGGAACTAATGCGTTAGCGTTAGCTTTCAGGTGGCGAGGAGTGGAAGGCGTTGGTTCCCAGGTGGCGAGGAGGAGTAGAGGGGATGCCCTCCACTCTTCCTCGCCAGCTGGGAACTAACGGGCATTAGCTTTAACGGTTGGAATCTCATGCCTTACCCCCGGATATGAACAGGGCTGTTCTCAAGTGATGGAAGGGAAAACCCTTTCTGAAAATTGCAATTTCTTTATGAAAAATGGCGGCAGTGGCTTCATATTTGGTCATTCACTTCCGGGGTGCTTGCAGCGCATCAAAAACATTTCTAAAGTAAGTTTAAAATGAATTTAAAACGAATTTCGTAGGGATACAACGAACCTAACCAGGCCTACTCATTACTGCAGATAAAATGGGATGGACTGGGCCCATGTTCCTGCCATTCCATATTCCCAGATGACCATAGAGCTCTGTGAAGGCACTCTGCAGCCATGTAGGAGTGGCGACAGTGAGATGTACAGTAAGAATACTCATATGGGTTGTCTATACCAGTGTTTCCCAACTGCTGTTCCGCAGCACACTAGTGTGCCGTGAGCGATCACCTGGTGTGCTGCAGGAATACCTCTCCCCCCCCTTCTTCCCCCTCCTGCCGAACTCCTGCTGCTGTTGCTTAGGGGAGGAGGAGGGGCAAGGGCCTGGTGGTGGCGAAGAAGAAGGGGTAGGGGCGCCACCTCCTTCGGCCGTTTCCCCAGCCAGTCAGCCTCCAATCGAGGGAAGGTGGGGAACGGAAGCGGAAGTGAGGAGCGTAGTCCGAGGCAGGCCCACCGGCTTATTCTTTCAAACCACAGGAAGGAAGGAAGGAAGGAAGGAAGAAAACCGCGGACCGGACCGAGTGAGTGCCTTCCCTTCTGGTGTGGAAGAGGGAGAGAGCCATTCGGGAAGGAAGCCACCTGGGGGTTCTGTGTGGGAAGTTTGGCCCAGTTCTATCACTGGTGGGGTTCAGAATGCTCTTTGATTGTAGGGGAACTATACATCCCAGCAACTATAACTCCCAAATGGCAAGGTCTATTTTCCCCAAACTCCATCTGCGTTCATATTTGGACATATTGAATATTCATTTCAAGTGTGGTCCTGATTCATCATTATATTAGTCCACAGTGCTCTCTGGATGTAGGTGAACTACAACTCCAAAACTCAAGGTCAATGCCCACCAAGCTCTTATAATATTTTCTCTTGGTTATGGGAGTTCTGTGTGGGAAGTTTGATTCCATTCCATCATTGGTGGAGTTCAGGATGCTCTTTGATTGTGTGTTAACTATAAATCCCAGAAACTGTAACTCCCAAATGACAAGGTCTATTTTTCCCAAACTCCATCTGTGTTCACATTTGGGCATATTGAGCATTCATGCCAAGTTTGGTCCTGATCCAACATTGAGTCCACAGTGCTCTCTGGATATAGGTGAACTACAACTCCAAAACTCAAGATCAGTGCCCACCAAACTCTTATAGTATTTTCTCTTGGTTATGGGAGTTCTGTGTGCGAAGTTTGTGTCTTTCTGCCATTCCTGCCAGGATATCTATGTTGTGTTCATCAAAACAGGCCCAGGTTTCATACTGAGTGTATAAATACATTTAAAAACATATTAACTATATGTATAACTGTGTTAGAGTGTCATTTTGTGTCATTTTGGTTGGTGGTGTGCCCCAGGATTTTGTAAATGTCTAAAGTGTGCCGCGGCTCAAAAAACGTTGGGAAACACTGGTCTATACTCTTAACTTTCTGCCACTGTGTGCTGATGACAGTGTGTGTGGCTTTGGAGGCCATATTATCCTGCCTGTATAGACGTGATTGATGTTATCTAGCACTTAAGGAAACATGCAAGGGGCCACAACTGCTCATCCCTGCCATACGGAATCTAAAGATGCAAAATGCTGGATCAGCTACTACAGCCCAAGAGCACTGGAATCCTTCAGACATGCCCAATTCACACTACCATATCTATAAATGTTGACAGGATAGTGCTGAAGATTTCCCCCGTGGGCAGGATACAGTCTCTTTTTTACATGGTGGTGCTGTGCCCAATCATCAAATCTTCTGAGCTGGAACTGACTGTGTACACAATGAAATAAAAAGCAATTTTATGGCATCGCAGGAGGGAGGGAGGGGAAGGGGGAGTGAGCCGCAACCTGAAGCGGTTTCCATTTGGAAGTTTCAAATTAGACATAAGACTTCATTTGACTTCTCCCATTGCTGGCATCTATCTAATTTAATCTATTAATTGTTGGGGAAGAATCCTTTCCTGGATAAAGAATGGCATTGATTTTTGCAAATGGATTCAACAGATTGTTGCCCTTGCAGCCTCGCCAGGCTCCCTTTAATCTTTCAGCGGGTGTCTCCAAAATTCCCATCTCGCTAATGAGTTTTGAGAGAGAAATATTGCTCACGGTGAATGAATTTACAGCTTTGGCTTTTATCTCTGCAGGTTAAAAAGATGTCAAAGCTCTTCTTGGCCCACTCAGATGTGCCCGTGCTTGTCAGGCCAGAAAAGCCAAAGGTCTCCCAATCAGAATGTAAAAGGAAGGGAAAAACATGCACACACACCATGACAGAAAAGGAAACTGCTGCTGCAAGATGTTGTTGAGATAAACACTTCCCAGATAAAATATATTTGGTGGTTAATTTGATTTCAGAAGGTGTTGACGGGGTCATGCAAAAGTAGAAATTGCTCCCATGCTTAAGAGAACCAGAGCCCAATAGAATAATAACATATAATAAAACTTTTTCTGTATTCCGCCCTATCTCCCCAGGGGGACTTAGGGCAGATTCCAACAAGCAAACAAGCAAACAGGCAAACATTTACCGTATTTTTCGCTCCATAAGACGCAGTTTTTCCTCCCAAAGTAGGATGAAAAATCAGCGCGTCTTTTGGAGTGAAGATGCAGGCAGGGGGGGGCGCTGGAGCAGAGGGGGCCGCGATATACTCACCAAAATAAAATTGAAACAAAAATGCAATGCGCGGCATGATGAGACTCCTCTCTCTCTTGGGAGGGTGGGAGAGCGCTGTGAGGGGGGCGGGGAGGAGGGAATGGTGCCCCACCCGCCATCGCCCCCGCCCCTCAAGGAAGGAGGGTGCGAGAAGGAGGAGGAAGGAAGGGAAGCCCGCCCCCGGAGCCGCGGCCGGGCATGTACGTGCGGCAGGAGGGCATGAGCACCTCTGCCTCCTTCCCCCATGGTCCTGGGTGCCGGGCATGCCCGGCAACGGCCCCGGGGGCTTACCTTCCTTCCTCCCCCTCCTCAGGAGGAGGAAAGAGGGAAGCTGCCGGGCCGCTGCCGGGCATGCATGCACCCAGAAACATGGCGGAAGAGGCAGAAGTGCTCACGCCCTCCTGCCGTACACGCATGCCCCGACAGCAGCCCGGGGGTGGGGCTTCCTCCACCTCATCCTCTCGCGCCTCCTTCATTGACTCAAGGAAGGAGGGCGCAGCTCCAAAGGAGTTAGAGATCGTGCTGCAACAAGCCACCGAAACGGAGCGAAACGGCAGGCCTCCCTTTGCCAGCTGCAGCCACAGAAAAGCAGCACTGTTTTTGCACATCGTTCAAACAAGATCCAAATTCATTTTTTCTATTTTCCTCCTCTAAAATCTAGGTGCGTCTTATCAGCAGGTGCGTCTTATGGAGCGAAAAATACGGTAATTCTTTCCCCCATACTTTTTAACATCTATGTTCGACTGCTGGCCAGTCTGGTAAGGAGCTTTGGCCTGGAGTGTTACCAATACGCTGATGACACCCAGCTACTTCTATGCCTGGAGCCTGGGGTCTCCGCAATACCGGACAACTTTATCTTATGTCTGGAAGTAGTGACGAAATGGTTGCGTGCCAGCAGGGTAAAAGTAAATCTGGCAAAGACCGAGATCTTGTGGCCGGGCTGCCCGACAGGACTGTCGTACCCTCTGCCTACTCTTGACGGTGAACCCCTATTTCCATCTACCTCTGTCAAGAGTCTGGGCGTTGTGTTAGACTCACAACTGGCAATGGAGATCCAGGTTGTTAGCAAACAGGCCTTTTTTCATCTCCGCCAGGTGAAGCAATTAGCACCATACCTCACAAGGGAGGCCTTAGCAACAGTCATTCATGCCACGGTGACATCTAGACTGGACTATTGCAATGCCCTATACCAGTCTTTCTCAACCAGTGTGCCGTGGCACACTAGTGTGCCGTGAAGGACCTCCTGCTGTGCCACGAGAAAAGCTCTCTGCCCCCCTTCCTCCCCCCCTCCTGCTGAACTCCTGCTTGGGGGAGGAGGAGGAAGGGCCAGGCAGTGGCAAAGAAAAAGAAGGGACCGGGGCGCTGCCTCCTTCGGCCGTTTCCCCAGCCAGCCTCCAATCCGCCATGACTCCCACCATGACTCTTGCCCCTCGCTTGCTGAAGCCGCGTGGAGGAGGAGCCCACCCACTGAAGCCCGTCCACAACTCATGCTCCTCCTCTGTAGGAGAGCTGAAGCAGGGGAGGGGAGGGTATGGCGCGGCCTGTAGGAGAACTGAAGCTGGGGAGGGGGGGCATGGCGCGGCCTGGCTCTGCCCTCCCCCGGCCCGGCACTCCCAGCAGCTGCTCCACCCTTGAGGGGACAGTGCCAAGCCAGCATTGTGCTGGCTCTGGCACCGCTGGCTTGGCACTGCCCCCTCAAGGCTGGAGCAGCTGCTGGGAGAGGTGAAGTCGGGGGTAGGGGGTGGGGCATGGGGCAGCCTGGCTCCACCCCTCCCCGGCTTTGGCACTCCCAGCAGCTGCTCACAGCAGGCCACCAACCCCCAGCCGTTCTTTACTGTGTTAGAGTGTCATTTTGTGTCATTTTGGTTGGTGGTGTGCCCCCAGATTAAATAAGAAAGAAAAAACAAAGGATGGCACTGGGTGCACTGGAATCACACTAGAGTAAGGTGCAAGGTGCCAGGTGGGCACACAATAGCGTCAATAGGGCAAATATGTAGCAATGCTAGTTTCTAAATACACATCTAAAGCATGCAGTATATGAATTATACAGTATATAGATCAAAAAGCAGCCTCCACAGGGCTTATAGGTCAAGAATAGTGCCTAAATAATAATGGGGTAAAGGTACAGTATATAGGGAATGGCCCAGGCCACGGGCTCCCCGGTGACGAACTGAATGGTGACGAGACTACAAACCCCAGTGGGCTATGCGGTAGCGGAAATGACGTATCGCTATCTTGATAGGGCTTCCCTGTGGCGTATTCAAAGCCTACAATACCCCAAAGTCAATGCGGCCAGTGGGCGGAGTCCTGAGAGTATCGCGATGGGTGGAGGTCCCCGTAGTCTCGCAACGTCACGGCTGGTGAGCAAGCGAAGTCTCGAGGGGCGAGATCCGAGTAGCGTGATCTCGCGGGAGTTCGCCAAAGTAGTCCAACGTCAAACAGGCCAAAGAATAATAATATGCACTATACAACCGTATGAAATAAAGGTCCGTGGTCTGTCCAAACTGTGAAGAGATGGAGGAGGGCCGGGCGTCGTTTGGGACGCTCAGTGCCGGCTAGGCTGCAAAGCAACTGCGAGGCTGGGCCGGGACCCGGAAGTAAGGGCGTCTCGGCGTTGTTTATCAATAGTCCCCAAATATACACATCGGGGGGTGCACCTTTCGATGAAGATACGCTAGTGTGTCCAGTCTCATTCAATAAATCAACAAAACGTAGTAGTTCTCCGTAGAAATAAATGTTTATAATGGTATATTCAGTTCAATTCATCCACAATTCTTTATCCATGAGTAATTCTTAGATGCAGATCAATATACATGAAGAACCTTCCTTCATATTGATCTGCATCAATCTCATGGATAATGAATAATGAGCCATTATAAACATTTATTTCTACGGAGGACTACGTTTTGTTGTGAACTGGATGCTCTTCACCTGTTGAGGACCATGATAAACAGCCGCCTGGCCCGTCCAGCCTGTCAAACTGGCTGCGTCCCATCTTCAGGTTAGCTTTGGACGCTATTTCATCGGTTGTATAGTGCATGTCTTTGCCTGTTTGACGTTGAACTCACTGGACAGGCTCCGCTTTCGGCGGATCACGCTGCCGGATCTGGCCCCTCGAACACTAAACTTGCTCACGTGGCTTGTACGACCCTCCACCGCTCGCCCGATGCTCTCGGGGCTCATGCTGGCTGACTGGTGTGAGCTTTCATACGACAGGGGCCCAGATAGCGTCATTTCGCCGCACTGGGAACTGTAATCTCAGTCTGTCAGTTCTGAATCTATATGTACTTTAGCCATTCTCAGGCATCTTGTTAGGCAAATATTCTTGATCTTATATGGTTCATATGCTGCAGATGTGTGTTAGCATTATGACTATTGGCATTATGTGCCACATATTTCATTACTCTGATGTGTTCAGTACCCGAATGCCATCTGTTTTTTCTTTACTACTCTTAGGAGTTACCTGTTGTTTTTTGAGTTTTGCCCCCAGATTAAATGCCATATAACGCCAACTCTTCAACAGTTACATTGGTTGCCAACGGAATATCGGATCCTCTAGCACAGGGGTGCTCATTACGGTGATCGGGAGCACCTAGGTGATCTTCGGCCCTCTTCCAGGTGATCTTTGGGCCTCACCAGCTGGATGGCGCGCTCCTGCCATGCGTGCGCACGTGCGCTCCCACCACCGCCTTGATGGGGCTTCTTTTGCCAAAATGAGGCTTTAATGGGCGGGCCCTGGTGCTCGTTTTGCCATGCTCGGTGTGGTGACATGACCGCCCATTGGTTGCTGCTGGGGGTGGAGGGGGGAGCAAGACAAAGGAGAAAAGCGGCCAGCCATCCACTTGGGCGTCCTTTCTGAGTGACACCCTCGAAAGGAAGGAAGTAAGGGCGCCCCCACTGCATCTGTCACTTTGGGGAAGCACCTCTTCCCCTCTTCCTTCTCCTGCCCAGGTAAGGGAGGAGGAAGGGGGGAGGCTGCCATGGGGAGGCTCCAGCCTCACGTGGGTCCCTCTCTCGGTTGAGTTACCCGGCCCAGGCAGCAGCCAGGTGGCCCCTCTTCCCAACCCTGCGCCTTCTGAGCCGCCGCCGAAGCCATATCTGGCCAGAACGCTGGCGGGTGCGCCTATAAATACGCTCCTGCTGCGTGCGTGGGAAGGGCCTGCTGTGCACGCAAAAAGCAGGATGGGATGGGGACTTCCTGCTTGGCGAAAGCACACAGCAGGAAGGAGGAAGGCAACGAAGACATTAAGAGAGAGAGTGCGCGCAGGCAAGGAAGATCCCCTTCCCGGGTGCGCACGGCGGTGAGTTCGTGGGCAGGCAAGAAAGGAGCCCCGCGTGGATGGAAGGCTGCAGTAGGAGCGTGTGCACGTGCGCACGTGCGCACGCTCACATGCACAACAGGTGATCTTTTCAACTTGATTGTTCATATAGTAGCTCTCATGATGAAAAAGTGTGGGCACCCCTGCTCTAGCAGATATGCAACCAAGAATTGGTTAGCCAACAGTGGTAGGTCTGGTGCCAGATGTTATGAAGAACAATGGCTGTAGAGTAGAGTGGTTGAGGATATGAACAGCATCTTCTTTACATTCCCAGGTTACACCTACACTGTAGAATTGTTGCAAATTGACAGCACTTTCACTGCCATGCAGGGGCGGGCCTACAAGATAGGCCAAGTAGGCGGCCGCCTAGGGCGCCATCTGGGAAGGGGGCGCCATCCTGGCCCTGCCGATGTTCCTCAGACAGTGCTGCAGCTGCCTGCTTTTTGACCCCAGCCTTGTGCGCTCCGACGGCACTTCTGGGCACGCCCAGAGGTTTTCACGCAGGCGCAGTTGCTCTGGAGCTGAAGTTGAGCGCAGGAGCAACTGCACATGTGCGAAAACCTCTGCGCATGCCCAGTAGCTCCCTTGCGCAGAAGCCTGTAAGCAAAGCACTCCCTATCGGGCAGGTAGGAGTGCTTCTTCTTTGTCCTTTGTCTCGCGCGTTTGCAGGGAAGGAGAAAAGAATCAGTGAAGGAAGTGTAAGTGAAGGAATGAATGAAGGGCTTTCCTCCTCCTCCTCCTCTGTGACCTCTTCTCTCCCTCCTTCCTTTCTTTGGCTCTATTTCTGTCTAGACCTGAGGGGCCTGAGGCTATGAGGAGTTGAGGGAGTTGGAGGCCAAAACACTTAGAAGGAGGGAGGGCGGGCCCAAGTTTGCCCAGGCCGCGCTGCCTGTATTCAACCTCATTTGAACATTTTGGCTGTTTTTCTATTTACATTTACATTGGGATCCTAATTTTGGACTTATGGGAGACTCCTATGAATTATGAGACGGGTGGTAGGTAATATATTCTGATTTTGATGCATTTACATTGCATTTCTTGTTGATTATTATACAGTTCTGCTTAATATTGTCATACAATATAATAAAAATACAATATAACAATAGAATAATGATATATTTTATATTACATGTAATATTACAAACAATATTGCAGTATAGCGGTATTGTACAAAATAGTAATATATAATATTTTATTTTACTTTATTTTGGGTTATTTGAGTTTTATAGGAGTAATGAAAATATTTAGTAGAGGATAATTTTATTTAAATAAATAATTTTATTTATTATTTTATAATAATAATATAATAGAATGTTACATTATATTATAATGTCAATATATTATAATATAATTATATTGTAATGTATTATAATATAATTATGATATAATATAGTATGAGTATGGTATAATATATTGTATATACATTGATACAATATAATACTACTAATGGTATTGTGATATTATAATTGTATATTTGTTTTACATGGGGGGCGGCAAAATAATGTTTTTGGGGGGGGCCCCAAAATAATGTTCGCCTACCATTTAAAATTACCTTATACCGCCCCTGCTGCCATACCTCACTGCTCTGGGGCCATAGGAGTTGTAATTTTACTAGATCGTTAGTGTTCTCTGTCAAAGGTTGCTGGTGCCTCACCAAATTACAACTCCCACAATGCCATGACAGTTCAAGTGGCTGCATTAACTCTACAGTGTAAATACTAGGCCTGGTTAGGTTCGTCGGAATGCTCCAAAAGTCAGATAAAATTCGGATGTAATTCACTTCCGAAGCGTTTTTGAAGGGCTTTCAGCAACCCGGAAGTGAATTTGCAGTTTTGAATCCGGCATCGCCATTTTCAGAAAGGCTTCGGGGTGCTTCGGGTGTGGAGGGAAAGCATGGCTTTGGAAGCCCATGCCTTCCCTCCGGATCTGGATGGCCCCAGGTGTTAAGATCCAGAGGGAAGGTGTGAGCTTCCAAACTGGGTTGGGAAGCCCATGCCTTCCCTCTAGATCTGGACGTGGGGCTGTCCAGATCCGAAGGAAAGGCATGGGCGTCTTAACCCCTGCCTTCCCTCCAGATCTGAAGGGCCCCATTCAGATGCGGAGGGAAGGCATGAGCTTCCAAACTGGGTTAAAACACCCAGTTTGGAGTGTGGCCTCCTTCCTCCAGGGCCGGGGACAACGTGTGGAGGGGGGCGGGGAGGTCTCCGGGAGATCCCCACTTAATTGTGGGGTCCCCCAGGGGGCCATCCTCTCCCCCTTATTATTCAACATTTACATGCGCCCCCTGCTGAGAATGGACGGCAGGCCGGACACCGTACCCGATTGTTTCCATCAATGCCTCGAAGCCGTGACTGGTTGGCTGCGTGCCAGCTGGCTGAAGGTGAATCCGTCGAAGACGGAGATCCTGTGGCCTGGTCGCCCTGGGCTGGGTGGGTGCCGGTTGCCTACCCTGGATGGCGAGCGGCTTAGCCCGTCATCTTCGGTTAAGAGCTTGGGTGTTCAGCTGGACTCCCTGCTGACCATGGAGTCCCAGGTCTCTGCGGTCAGCAGGGTGTCCTTCTTCCACCTACGACAGGCTAGGCGACTGGCACCCTACCTGTCCAGGAGCGACCTGGCGACGGTAATCCAAGTGACGGTCATCTCGAGACTGGACTACTGTAACGCCCTCTACGTTGGCCTTCCCTTGTCGACAATTCGGAAACTCAAGCTAGTGCAGAATGCCGCCGCTCGCTTGCTGACGGGTTCGTCGGAGAGGGAGCATATCACGCCCATCCTCCGGCAGCTGCACTGGCTTCCCATTGAGTACCGAATTGCCTTCAAGGTGTTGGTACTGACCTTTAAGGCTCTACACGGCCTAGGGCCTGCGTACTTGAGGGACCGCCTTACCCCGTATGTACCCCCGAGATCACTGCGCTCAGATGAACAGAATCTGCTGACGATACCACCAATCCGCTCCTGCCACCTGTATACGACTAGACAGAGAGCCTTTTCTGCAGCAGCACCGGCGCTGTGGAACTCTCTACCGGACAATGCTTGAGCCATCTCAGAGCTGGCTCCATTCAGAAGGGCCTGTAAGACCGCCCTCTTTGGACTAGCCTTCTATTAGGCCTAGAAGGATTGTACTTCAGGAAACTTTTGTATGTCACCCTGCACCTTGTGATGTGATGTATTGTGTTTTATTGTGTTTTTATGCTTTTATTGTAGGGCTGCATGTCTGTGACATGAGGCCCATATAAATTGTTGTTATCCGCCCCGAGCCTGTGGGGAGGAGCGGAATACAAAATCGAAGAAATAAATAAAATAAATAAATAAATAAATGTTTAAACTGGGTTAAACATGACAGTATCTGCCATTATTGAAGCTATTCTGAATTTTGGAATTATTTCCTAATTAATTTCGAAAATACTGTGGAAAACTTTGGATGTCAAACGGATTCGAAGTGCCAGCGCCTCCTACATCCGAAGCGAGTTTCGAACCATTTTTAAAAGGATCAACCAGCCCTAGTAAATACACCCAAAGTCAACACATCTCCAGACTTTACTCCTCTGAAATCTAGAATTGGCAGATTTGGTTTTTAAACTGTTCCTTTCTGAGTTACTGGCAAGTATTTAGGCATTCTATACATCTTCACCAGCTACATAAAGCTATGGGGGCATTTTGCCATTTTGCTGCACTTTAAGTGACACAGCTACAATTAACAACACAAGGGTGTCACTCAGCAATTAGGACAATTACCAAGTAACAGCCTTGCCATTTCATCACATGCAGGAAGCCACTGTCTGTGGGAGGAAAGCTCACCCTTGAATGGATTCGTAATTCTTTGCATGACTCAGTTCTTGGCTACAGCATAAAAGTATCAGAAATATACTTCTTCTCGCAATTAACAGAGCAGAAAGGTTCTTGAAAGCTTCCTGTGGTGGGGTTTCAATACTGGTGGGCTGACATAAAATCCAAACAATTAGAGGGTCAGTTTGGGACCCTCAGTTCAAGAAAAAAAAACAAAAGAAATAGAGAGAAAGAGAAAGAGAGAGGGGGCATGAACTACATATAGAGAACTACATATAGTGAGAGCACATGCGCCAGTTTGAGCCACATTTTGTGGCATTGTGAAAGGACTCTGTGGGTCAAAAGGTAAGTTTTTCAAAACCAGATTAAAGCCTAAAGCAGGGGTAGGAAACATATGGCTCATGAGCCAGATGTGGCTCTTTTCATGATTGCATCTGGCTCTCCAGAGCAGCCCGGGTCTCGGTTTCCCAGCACGCAGCGGGGAGGAGTGACACAAATGTGCTGCGACTGCCACTTCCGCGCCGCCATCGCCGCCTCTTCCTCATTCCCCGCTGCTCTCAGGACCCTGCGCCCTCTTCGCCGGGGATGGCGGAGCCTGCTGGCAGCGCCTCATCTTCCTCTTTGTCCTCTGCCACGGGCCTCGGGGGAGGCAATTGGAGGCAGGCCTGGCCCTGGCACTGCGGATCCGGCCTCGCTGCCCCCGAGGGACGCCCAGATCATTGCCCTCATCATTAGGCAGCTCAAGAGCCGCGGCCTCTTTGATGTCTTCCGGAGGGACTGCCTCACCGACATCGACACCAAGGTCCGCCTTGGCCCCGCGCCCTCCTCCCTCTTCCTTCCTTTCTCTTCTTTTCTCCCCCTCTCTTTTTCTTTCATTCTTTCCCCTCCCCTTCCTTCTTTCCTCCATTCTCCCTCCCTCCCGCCCCCCTTCCTTCTTTCCTCTATCCTTTTCCCCGTCTTCCTTTCCTTCCTCCTTCCTTCCTCTTCTTTTCTCCCCCTCTCTTTTTCTTTCATTATTTTCCCTCCCCTTCCTTCTTTCCTCCATTCTCCCTGCCCCTTCCTTCCTTCCTTCCTCTTCTATTCTTTTTCCCAAGTCTTCATTTCCTTCTCCTTTCTTTCTTTCACTTCCCCCTTCTTTCTTTTCTTCTTTTCCCTTCATTATTTTAGTTTTTCCTCACTCCCTTTCCTTTCTTTCCCCTACACTTTCCTTTCCTCCTTTCCCATTTCTTTCTTTCTTTTTCCCTCCTTGTATCTCTCCTGCTTTTCTTTTCTTCCTTTTCCATAGTTTGTTCTTTTCTTTCTTCCTCTCCCCCTCCCTCCTTTATTTCCTCTTTCTTTCTTTCTTTCTTTCTTTCCCCCTTACTTCCTTCCGTCTTCTCTTCCTTCCCAGAGTCCTGAGCATGCCTTTTGCAGAGCCAGGTCTGAAGTGTCCCCTCATTCTGCCGCGGGAATCCTTTTCTCATCGTATGTACGTATAGACTCACATTTAGTTGAATTCAGTCTTAAAATATATTATATATATTACTAGCTGTACCCGGCACGCGTTGCTGTGCCCTATTTAGGAGATGCGAGAAAGTCTGAGTATGTAAGGGTTGGAATTGATGTTACTTACGGTCTTGGTGGGGCCATGGCTGTGTCGTTGTGGGTTGTTCTGGTGGGTGGGATGTTGAAGTCCTGTGGAGTTGTCGGTGTGTGGTGTTGCTGGCGTTCTGCATAGCTTGTGGATATACAATGTTTTTTGTCTTTCCGTCTGCTGTGTTGATGTAGAGGTTGATGCTTGTGTGGGTGGGGTACTTTGGAAGTGAGTGGAGGTACTTGGAATCCCATCATCCATGGTGTGCCCTCCTCTAAACTGCAGTTGGATGGAGTGTGGGTCATGGGGGCACTGTGTGCCAAGTTTGGTCTTTATCGGTCTTGGTTCTGGGCCACAGTGGTCTGTGGGGAATGAAGGGTTTGAAAGTACTACAAATCCCATAATCCATGGAGGTACATCAAATCCCATCATCCATGGTCCACCCTCCTCCAAACTGTAGTAGAATGTAGTGTGGGTCATAGGGGCTCTGTGTGCCAAGGTAGGTTACTGTAAATTCAGGCCATACACAATGTCCCATGAGCTGAGGCCTAGTCATGAAAATCAAGTTAATGAAGCCTTACTGTCAATTCAGGCCATACACAATGTCCCATGAGCTGAGGCCTCATCAGGAAAATCAAGTTAATGAAGCCTTACTGTCAATTTGAGCTTAAACAGCATCCCATTGAGTGAGGCCTAGTCAGGAAAATCATGTTAATGAAGCCTTACTGTCAATTTTGGGCATGGTCTGTGATTTGTAGGGGTTTAAATTTTCTGTGGGAAGTGAATTGGGTGTTCGTGTTGGCGACTGCCTCAGGCCTTTGCCTTATCCTCCTCTGCCAGTTTAGAGGGTTGGAATGTTCATGTTGGCTGGCCAATAGAGGCGTTATGCAAATACTCCCTCACTGGCAACCAATCATGTTGTCAGAATGTGGAGGCTGGGAGATTGGCTGGCGGCCACAGAGGACGCTGGGAAATGTAGGGTTTTTTGTATCGTTGTTTTGGGAGCCTTCTAGGTTTTGTGGGGGAACTTTTTTTTGCTAAAAACCTACCTTGCCTGAGGCCTATTTTTGTTGCCAAATTTGGTGTCTCTGCCTTGTAAGGTTTCTCTGCCTAGAATGGTCGTTCCATGACGGGACCTCCTTTATATAATAGATATGGTACTCACTGAAATAAATTTCCAAATATTTTGCTTTTGTGGCTCTCTGGGCCAAAAAGGTTCCCGGCCCCTGGTCTAAAGAAACACATTGTAAGTGAATAGCCAAGAACATTGTGTTTCATCCTACAAAGTGAATATGATTTTTCTAGTGTAGACAAGCCCCTGTCTAAGCTGTGGAAGCGGAAAAGGATTATAACTGAGATCCATTTTGCATTGCCATTGTCAATCAGGCATTTAGATCATGAGCCCTGTATAAATGGGAGTCTTTATACAATGCGTACATACTATATCTATCCTATGACCATGAATAGGGCTGCTGACTCACACCATACATGCAATTATGCTCTATAGCATTAGCATTTGCTGTTGGCATCAGAAAGCTGACATGAAACCTTTAGCGTCTTTCTTCTTCCTAAGCATTACTCATCCTTTCCTATATTCGTACCACTTAAGCAGTTGGAAAGATGACGTCCTGGCAAATTGCATTTACTTTCTAGTTTTGGTTTCCATATTGCATTTGTTCAGCTTTCACTAACAAGCTGAATATAGAGGGAATATATAACCATCCCCTGCAGTCTCTTTGTCTGAAAATCAGGCTGTTCTTTGTCTGCTTCCTCACATCATCTATGACACTATTCTGGAATAAGAACACAGGACACAGCACTTTTCTTTCTGCCAGCTGTTCTGGGCCCGGCAGTGCTGACAACAGTAACAAACTTCTTACTTGTCAAGGAGCTAAGCAGACCGGACTGTCCTCAGCCAAAAGGAAAGGAGGCACACTTCAAGCCCAAGTATGCTCCGTGGCTTGCACTTCCTGAAGGGGTTTTGGGATCCCTCCCATGCTTTCCACTGAATGGCTAACCTTTTTAGTTACACGATCAAACAAACAAATAAAAAGGCAGGCAGTAGGCCTGTTTTCAAACTTTGGATACAGTACATCCAAAATTTGGGTGTAATTCCGATGTTTTTGCCTTTTGAAGAAATTCCGAAGAGAGTTAAGGAAACAGGAAGCAGATTTGCCATTTCGAAGTCTCCGTCGCCATATTCGGAAAGGGTTCGTATGTAATTTCCGACCTTCTCTATTTTTGTCCCATTACGTTTAAAATGTTTATTAATGTCAGACCTGGGCAACCTATGGCCCGCGGGCTGGATGCGGCCCGGCAGCCGATTCTGTCCAGCCTGGGGAGAAGGGCATTGGGGGCAGGGCCAAGGGGAAGGAGTGCTGCTGCTGCCATCCCATCGCGGGCTGTGGGGCCTGCGTCTGCAGACAGCCTGCCGCTCCAGAGAACAATCGGAGGAGCTAGGGCTTTAGAGTGTCTGTCATCCCGGGAAGCAATCCGGGCCTGCAGCGGGAGCAGTCGGCGACCTGTGGCGGCTGATTGCCCCGGTGACCCGGAAGACTTGGTCATCTTCCAGTTCGCCAGGGCGATCACCCACCGCAGCTCGCTGACTGCTCCCACTTTAGGCCCGGATTGCCTCCCGGGATGGCAGGCACTCCAAAGCCGGGATGGCAGGCACTCCATGGCAGGGCGATCAGCTGAGGAATGGCTGGGGGTGAGAGCGGGCAGAGGCCTGCAGCCTCCGATCGTCTGCTGCTCTGCTGCGGCGGTGGCTGGGTCCACTTTGTCATCCGTTTGACTGGATCCGTTTGTTATCCTCTGGGCTGGGTCCATTGGGCCATTCCATCTTGGGATCCTTCCTCTCTTGAGGATGTCAGCCTCTAAATTGGTTCACACCTCGTCTTCTTGAATTTCATTTCATTTTATTTTAGTGGTTTTTATTCTTATTTTATAATAATAATTTTATAATAATAATAATATAACAAATAATATAATGTTATATTATATTATAGTTTCAATATATTATAATGTCTATATATATACTATAATATAATAATTATGATATTAATACTAATAATATATGAATATTTCTTGATATATTAATATGTTAATATTAATGATGTGTAATATATAGTAAATAAATAAATAAAGTAGATTAGAATATAGTTCAGCCTTTAGGTGTGGCCCTCCATAATTTTTTTTGGCTCTTGTGTGGCCCCTTGGAAAAAATAATTGTCCACCCATGATTAATGTGTTAAATGTGTTCAATATTTCATACCAGTGTGGCTAGTTTTGTCAGTAGTAGCGGTCAAAAATGGAGGGAAAGGAAATCCCCCAAGTTTTGACTGTCCCTTCTGCAGGTTTTCACACATTGCGCAATCGCGGACGCCATTAACGAAGAATTCCAAATTTCGGAAATACATCCGAATCAATTTCGAAAAGCTCACTCAAAAATACGGAAGTCCATCAGAACCAAAGCGCTACCACCACCTACATCCGAATCAACTTTTGAAGACGATTTTTCCGTGATGAAACAGGCCTAGCAGGCAGATATCCAGAGGGAGCTCTGGTTTTTGCCAGGTAACCAACCATCCATCATTTCACGAAATGCCAAATCCCTTGCACTGGAAAGACCTGGAGATAATGACAGGGTAACCAGCCAAGCAATAACAAAGCCAGCGTGAGGTTCACTCCTTCTTATGCACCTGCGATATCCAATTACTGGGGAAATTGTCATCAGACTAATTCTTTCCCAAAGAATGGTGAGGAGCTTGTAATTAAGACGGCATTAAGTGGTGGGCTGCAGAGTAACAGATCAGTAGTTACAGTGTAATTGAAGCAATAATGACATATTAGGGCCTTTCTCCCATATATTAAAACAACAGTAATCCAAACGGCCTCCAATTAAGTGTGATCATTCTTTGCGGTGCTGAAGAAAGAGGCAGGCATTTGCCCTTCTTCACCTGGAACTTGACTTCTGGTTTACTAGAGAATGTGCCCTGCGGCAGTATAATCCACATTTGACAAATAGTAATTTGGTGCTCAATTACTGCTGATCTCCTGGGATGCTTTGAAAAGGTTGTGGAAATAGGTTTGCCACTTGAATGCTTTCTGTTTCTGTTCTCCTGGACTTCTGTTGGGAAACAGGGAGGTAGGGAGAGGCCTTTTTTCAAAGCTGTTTCACCGATGCTGTCTTACAAGGTGCACAACGAGAGCTTTCCTTAGGAACCGAACAAGAGCCTGTCTGCCTCCAATATGGCCAGGATAATGAATTCCAATTCCCAACATGCAGGGGCGGTCCTACTGGTAGGCCAAGGACGCCATCGCATGGAGCGCCATTTGGTAAAGGGCGAATTCTCCCGCCAGACAGCGTCCGGCCTGACAACAAGCTCTCCTCCTCCTTTCTCCTTCTCCAAGTCCGGGGGCAGCCAGGCTTTGAGGGACGTGGCTCACACTCTCTCTCCGCCTCGGCCCGGGGCCGGGCTGCCAAGGAGGAGACAGTCTCACTGCGGCTCAGCCAGACAGCCCTCCTCCTCGGGGTGCTCCTCCTCGCCCTCGCCAGCCCCGCTCGCCAATGCCAGGCAGCTCTTCTTGTCCCAAGCAGACCGAGAGTCTTCGACGTTGAGTATTTAAGTCACAGCGGATAGGCAACAGAAATATAGAAGTTTAATTCCCCATCGGCCCAAAAACTCCAGTCTCTGTTCGAGTGAATAATGAAACTCTCATTCAATTCACAAGGTAAATATATAACTTTGTATTGAATTGTATTTAACAATAACTGGCAAAACATCGAAAAACAACAGCCATCACAGCTACCTTTCTAAACATCCTTTCCTCACAGATATTAAATCCCAACTGTCAGATCCCAACTGTCACTTTGTAACTGACATTCTTCAAGGTTCCATTTAGCAGTCTTGAGACAGCGCCATCTGGTGTCAAACATGTCACACTGCAGGTCATCTCAAACTGCGAAAATATATCTTGTGCTGACTCATGAATTGCTATTCAAAATGCAATAATCTGACAGAGAGCGCCGGGGCCCCGCCAAGGGGGGGGGGCAACAAACGGCGCGCGAGGAAGGAAGGCAGGAGCGGGTGGCAAAGAGGAGGCCCGCCAAGGGGCCCCAAAGGGGGTCTCACAATGGACGCACCAGCCCCCGACACAACACAACACAAGCCTCCTTTCCATGATCTACAAGCAGGGCTGCTTCAACTTTTCTCCCCCTCGCTCGCCACCCTTTTCCTCCTGGGAGATCTGTGCAGGATCCCAGGTATATAGGCAAATCACCAAACGGTGACTGAGAACAATTCAGCATCTGCAAAGCTTGTGAAACAGGCTGTTTTTCCTTCCCCTGGAAGCATGGTTTTCTGCAGAGTCCGCTGTCAACACTGCACGTTGTCCCTAGCAGATTCGTGCCATTGGTTGGTACTCAGTCACCATAATTAATGGCCATTTCATTCCTGACCCCAACGTTGAGCAAAGAGGACCCCCACCGTTTAAGAAGCAGTGGTGTAGAGTGTCCCTCCCTATATGTCAGGCATGGGCAAACTTTGCACCCAAGAGCCTGAGTCAGTTTTTGGGGGGGGGGGCGTCAAAATAATGTTTCTTGGGGGGGGCATATAATGTTCGCTTACCATTTAAAATTACCTTAGACTGCCCCTGTCAACATGATCGAGCAGGCATCAATGGGAAGACTGGGAGCAGAGAAACCAATGGCATGGCTGCTTGAATCAAACAACAAGCAAAAAGGAATGGATATGTCCTAACATGGAGGAATCGGCACAAGAAGATGTGTATGAACGAAATGTATATATGCTATAATAATATTGTTTGTTATATACAATTTGGAGTGTGATTACTCGTTGTAAACAGTTCTTGTATAATCTATGTATGGTAAGGGTTGTCGGAATTATACTGTGTCCCGTCCCCCCAAAATTAAAGCTTCAAAAACAGGGTGCACCTTGCATTTCATGTTGCGTTAGATTCAGTGAAATATGATAACTTGTTTTCAAAAATATAATGGGGGAAACTTTTCAAAGTGAAAACAACGAGAGGGCTAGCGGTAATAAGCAAAATACAATGGCGGTAAACTAGAAATATATCTTACCAGATACTGTATCTAGAGGCTATAAAAGATATCGGAAAAGAGGACATGCATACGTTTGAAGTTCTCAAAGTTATTATTATAAAATGTCAAACCGTAGTTAGTTTGGGAGACCCAATGTGAAGTTCATATATCCACAGTCCATAAGAACAATCCACAGAAAGTCCATAAGTCCTAAATAGTAAACACGGCATTTCTTTCTAGGTGCTTAATACAACTATGGGAAAAAACCCCAGGTGTTTCTCAGAGGCTCATCAATAGCTGAAAACTTTGAAAGCACTGTGATGCCCTGGCACTCCCCACCCATCAGATACCCAAGGGCGGTTCCACAAAACCCTTTAACCCAGGAGCAATCGGCTTTGTTAAACATGTTTGTGTCTGGGTTAAAGTTAGGGTTGCCACCTGTCCCGTATTATACAGGATGTCCTATATTTTTGCTCTGAATTTCGTGTCCCGTATTTTCAGCCTCTGTCCCGTATTGACTGGACAGGACAGGTAGCAGCAGGAGGCGAGGTCGGGTCAGCAGGGAGGAAGAAAGGAAAAACTCTACATGAATGCCCAGTAGCTACCGTTCTCCCCACACAAACACCGAGCCTGGTCCGGCTTACTCACCCGAGCTGACAGCACCTTGCGTAATGGTCGCAGTGGCAGTGGAGGAGGAGGAGGCCACACAGGAGGGGATGAGGTGCTGGGTCCGAGGAGGCGGCGTTGGGAGGTTTCCCTGGAAGAGCGAGAAAAAAAGGAGGCCACGTGAAACATAATTTATTTTATTTTTATTTATTTATATATTTATTCGTATTTGTTTGCCGCCCCTCCCAATGGCTCGGGGCGGCTTACAACAAGTTCATAAAAACAGCCAAACATAGGTAAAAAGTTAAAACTACAATTAAAACAATCGATTAATACGCCATGCATTAAAAGAACATTGCAGCAGTAAGAGATAGTGCAAGATGGCGATACACAAAGGAAGACTGCAGTTCATCCGACTCCGAAATCCTGCTGAAATAACAAAGTCTTGCAGGCTTTCCTGAACGGAAGGAAGCTCTGAATAGCGTGGACGTCGGCGGGCTACGCGTTCCAAAGTATTGGAGCCACGATCGAAAAAGCCCGGCGACGGGTTGCCATCAGGCGATATGTCTTAGGACTAGGAACGACCAGGAGTTTTTGCTCTTCGGAGCACAGAGATCTGGTGGGATAATAGATAATACGGGATGAGGCGCTCCCGCAGGTGCACTGGCCCCAGACCATGTAAGGCCTTAAAAGTCAAAACTAACACTTTGAAGGTAATCCGGCATTCTACAGGTAGCCAGTGCAGTTCGCGCAGAATTGGCGTGACGAGACCCCAGCAAGGAGTCAGGCTGCAGCGTTCTGCACCAGCTTAAGTTTCTGGATCACCGACAGAGGAAGGTCAATGTACAGAACGTTACAGTAGTCTAGCCTCGAGATGACCGTAGCTTGGACCACTGTGGCCAGGTCATGCCATGGATGAGCTGGGTGTCATCAGCGTACTGATGGCCACGGAGTCTTGAGTTCACTGGCTGTATCAATCGTGGCTGGAAGGTCCCGGCGGAGGGTCGAAATCTTATCTGCAAAAAAGCTCTGAAAAGCCTCGGCAGAAAGGGCCTGATTGTCATTATTTGGGATGGTAGGGACCATCGTCAAAGACCTAATTATCTTAAACAATTGTGCCGGGCATGAGCTCGCAGACGCTATCAAGGTTGCATAGTATGAATTTTTCGCTTCCTTGATAGCAGTTATGTAATCTCAGTTATGTTTTATGAAGTTTCCCTTATTTTTGTGAAAAATCCTGTATTTTTAGGTAAATGTCCCTTATTTCTTATATCAAAAAGAGGCAACCCTAGTTAAAGTCCACACACACTCCAGAAAGCACGTGCTTTTCTGAGTGGGGTGTCCACATAACCTCCTAGAACCTTCCAGGAGGACAGGGAGACATGCACATCTTTCCCCAAGACCTGTTAAAAATGGGGGAGTAAAATAACTTACCCAGCCACCAATAAACTGCTGCCAGGAAAAGGGGGGCAGGAACAATTTTCTTCCTTCCCCACTTCTCCTGGTGTATCATTTCTATGCAAGGTTTTCCTGCTTTGTGCTGAATGCATTTGCTTTTACATGGGGTGTTGTTTGGATGCTTCACGTAAAAAACACGGGTGCTCGCACTTTTAAGTGGCTGTCTGCAGGGGCGGTCAAAGGTAATTTGAAATGGTAGGCGAACATTATTTTGGTGCCCCCCCCCCAAAAACATTATATTGCCCCCATGTAAAACAAATACACAATTATAATATCACAATACCATTAGTAGTATTATATTGTATCAATGTATATACAATATATTATACCATACTCATACTATATTATATCATAATTATATTATACTACATTACAATATAATTATATTGTAATATATTGACATTATAATACAATATATTTATTTCAATAAAATTTATCCTCTACTAAATATTTTCATGACTCCTATAAAACTCAAATAATCCAAAATAAAGTAAAATAAAATATTGTATATTACTATTTTGTACAATACCACTATACTGCAATATTGTTTGTAATATTACATGTAATATAAAATATATCATTATTCTATTGTTATATTGTATTTTTATTATATTGTATGACAATATTAATCAGAACTGTATAGTAATCAACAAGAAATGCAATGTAAATGCATCAAAATCAGAATATATTACCTACCACCCGTCTCATAATTCATAGGAGTCTCCCATAAGTCCAAAATTAGGATCCCAATGTAAATGTAAATAGAAAAACAGCCAAAATGTTCAAATGAGGTCGAATACAGGCAGCGCGGCCTGGGCAAACTTGGGCCCTCCCTCTAGGTGTTTTGGACTCCAACTCCCACAACTCCTCATAGCCTCAGGCCCCTCAGGTTTAGACAGAAATAGAGCCGAAGAAAGGAAGGAGGGAGAGAAGAGGTCACAGAGGAGGAGGAAAGCCCTTCATTCATTCCTTCACTTACACTTCCTTCACGGATTCTTTTCTCCTTCCCTGCAAGCACGCCAAGGTGGAGACAAAGGAGAGGGAAGCACTCCCTGCCTGCCCGATAGGGAGTGCTTTGCTTACAGGCTTCTGTGCAAGGGAGCTACTGGGCATGCGTGGAGGTTTTTGCGGATGTGCAGTTGCTCCTGCGCTCAACTTCAGCTCTGGAGCAACTGCACCTGCGTGAAAACCTCCGCGCATGCCCAGAAGTGGCGTCGGAGCACACAAGGCCGGGGCCCAAAAGCAGGCAGCTGCGGCGCTGTCTGAGGAACATCAGCAGGGCCAGGATGGCACCCCATGCGGCCAGGATGGCGCCCCCTTCCCAGATGGCGCCCTAGGCAGCCGCCTACTTGGCCTACCTTGTAGGACCGCCCCTGGCTGTCTGGATGCGCCCTAAGGGGAAGGTAAGAAGTTCTTCTCAGAAGGTGTTACAGTTTGTTGAGCAGTCTGACTATACCTCAAAAGTAGGGTTCTTTGGAGAACTAGTGAGTCTTCTGAAGGACCATTTGACCCCAGCCTCCCAGAGAATTAGAGGAGCAATTCAAATTCAACTCACAATCACAGAGATCTGAGAAAACCGGAAAAGCATTTCCAGCAGAACTCAGCAAACCTTCTCAGAATGGCAATTATGGTACAACTCTGACACAAATGCTAAGGGATGTGCTCGTCTAGGAATTAATTAAGAGAAAATGCAATACAAGACTACTGTCTGAGCCACGGTCAACCTTTAGTTCTGCTTTGCCCTGGATCTAGGTTCTGCAAATAAGAGCATATGGATGTGACAAGTGCCATCCCTGAGAACCGAGGAGGAGGAGGGCACATGGATGACACAAGCAAATTATATTTCTACTTGAAAAATAATAAAAGAAGAAAATAGATACACCTCTGGAAAAATGTTACAATTGTGGAAGAAATAATACACCAAACCCCTGAATGAAAGATGTCACAACTTTGGCCTAACTGGTGACATTAGAACAGGGGTGGGCAATTATTTTTTCTAAGGGGCCACACGAGAGCCAATAAATATTATGGAGGGCTGCACCTAAAGGCCGAACTACATTCTACATAATATCAATTGAATTTCTTTGATAATAATTAAAAAAGGCACTACATTGCGTTTTTGATACATTATTAAGACTGATAAGAGTACATGTTATGAGCCATGAAAAAGAGAGGTTGTCATAGAAAAAATGGCATTTATTCACTAAAATTTTACAAAACAATGGTTAACCAAATGTGAACGTTTGTATCATTTGTGATTCATTATATCAGGGGTCAGGAACCTTTTTGACTCAGAGAGCCATAAAAGCAAAATATTTGGAAATTTATTTCAGTGAGAGTATCAATCAAAACTTTATTACGGTCACAGACCAGCACAAAGCGGGCACAAGCGCCCTAAAAGGAGAAGGACAACTCCCCAGTAAACAATTATTTAAAATCAGACTAGAAATCAGTATAAAAATATATTTTAAAAGACAGGATATTGTTGCTTTACGATGTCAATCATCACCCGTCTGATATTAAGGGCAGCAGCACAGAACTTAGCAACACTGTAAGTCATTGCAGTGCTAGAGTCCGAAAGCAGCAGGGTGGAATAACATCTTTCACTGCGCCCCGGGTACTTCAAAAGCCATGGCCCAATGAGATTGGATCTAAGATCTCTGTAGAACATGCATTGAAGAAGCATGTGCTCAGTTGTTTCCACATGACCAGACCCACAGGGGCATAGCCTCTGCTTGAAGGGGGTCTTCTGATACCTCCCCTCCAATACAGCCGATGGGAGGGCATGGCATCTTGCCAGGGTAAAAGCCCTTCGGTGTTTGGGCGCCTCCAGGTCTGTTAGGTATGCCATGGGGGCAGTGAGGTATCTAGTGGCTTCCCTAACAACAAAGGCTGGGGAACAGGCTAGGTCGGATTGGCGCTCTATGTCCAGGATCCGTTGCTTAAGAGTGAGAGCATAATAATAATAATAATAATGATAATATTCATTCAGCCTCTGTTAATAACAACAACAACAACAACAACCGGTTCCTAGAGTAGGAGGAGACCTCCAAGAGCCATTCAGTCCAACCTCCTTCTGCCATAAGGGAAAAACTCAAAGCATTCCTCACAGATGGCCATTCAGCCATCTTGAATCAAACTTGGCACACTGAACTCTCATGAGACCAACAGAAAGTACTGAAAGGGTTTGCTTGGCATTGACCTTGAGTTTGGGAGTTGTAGTTCTCCTACATTCAGAGAGCATTGTGGACTCAAATAATGATGGATCAGGACCATCAGGCACAAATCCTCAATTTGCCCAAAGGGGCAGAAGGGGAGGAAGACGAGGAAGGAATGGAAGCGCCCCCTCGCGGTCTAGCCTTGGCCCCGCCCCTTTCTGCTCTGGCCCCGCCCCCTCTCCATCGCTGCGCTCCCGCTCCTTCCCTCTTCCGTTCAGGTGGTGGAAGGGGGGAGGAATGAAAGGGGGAAAGAGGGAGGGAGGGAAGGAAACATGAAGACAGGAAACAGAAGAAAGGAAAGAGCGCTGAGGCAAGAGGGAGGGGGGAGCGCGCAAGGAGGAAGTGAAGGGAGGAGGAGGAGGAGGGCAAAGGCATGCTCTTGTTCCTGGCCGCCTCCCCTTCTTCCCCCTCCCTTCCCTTTACCTCCGCTTGCCTGCCTGCCTGCTTCTTCACATTTGTAGCCGCCCCAATGGGAGTTTGCCTCTCTCTCTTCAGGACAAAGCCTTGAGGGAGCCAAGGGCCGGACAGCATTGGCTGCCGGGCCGGCTCCGGCCCGCGGGCCGTAGGTTCCCCACCCCCTGCATTAGAAGAATGTGAATATCAAGAAAACACCAGCAGCTGTGTAAAGGCTATGAAACAGCAAGTCAGGAAATGCAAAACGTATGCAGAAATAGAAGTTCTGGAATTGAGGCTGAGGAAGCAGTTCATACCACAAACCTTAGAAATCTAAAGGCCCCTCCAGACAGGCCTTAAAATTGAGGGCTGTCTGGGTTTTTACTGGGGTGTCCAATCCACGTCTCTGGTAAAAATGAATTAATTCAATATCTCATTAGATCTGGGCCTTCTTGAAAGGTCTGGGTCTAATGGGGTATTGGGCCTGCTCTGGGGACTCACTCATAACTATTTTGGGGTGAGTCCCCATTTGCCATCCCAAAACTTTTGTGGTCCTGGAGTCGAAAGGTCTAGGATGGTGCCCACCACCAGGGGCGGACCGAGCTCTCCCGGGGAGGTACGCAAGGTCATTCTGGCGCCCCTCCCCGCTGGCTCCCGCGCATGCGCAGAGCTTTTCTGCGCGTGCACGGGCCTCTGCGCGTGTGCGCTGGCACCCGAGCGTGTCTCCAGGTGGGGGGGGCGCTCAGAAGGCAGTGCACATGCGCGGACCACGCTGCACGGAGGGATCTCCGCGCATGCGTAGAAGCTCCTACAGGCGCCGTAGCGACTGAACTTCTGCGCACGCGCGAAAAATCTTCGCGCATGCGCAGTGCAGGCAGAGCGCCCCTGGTGCCGGAGTCCTGGCCGACACGGCGGCGGAACGGGGCAGCGCGGCGCGGGTTGCGGGGGCGCAGTGGCGCCCCAAAAAAAGGTGGCGACGCCCCCCAAGAAGATGTCGCTCTACGCGGCTGCGTTGTTCGCCTTATGGACGCACCGGCCCTGCCCACCACCCAACCCCTCCCATCAGCCCCCAAAACAACTCTTGCCCAGCTGCCATTAAGGTGCTCCTTGCATCCTCCTGGTGCGGAAAAAAATGATGCACCAGGAGACAAGGGAAGTTTGAAGTTTGAAGGCTTGTATTGGGGGGCTTTGGGGTGGGTACATGCTGTCTCGGTCGTTACCAGGATATCATGTAGCCACACTCCCCAGGAAAGCCCGTGTTTTGGAGGGAGTGGGGATGGGAATCCAATCCACACCAAAGCAGGTTTTTGGCGCTGTCTGGAAGTACCCTAAGTCCGTGTTTTCAACCTTTTTTGAGCCGCGGCACATTTTTTACGTTTACAAAATCCTGGGGCACACCACCAACCAAAATGACACAAAATGACACTCACAGTAATACATAGAGTTAATATGTTTTTAAATGTATTTATACACTCAGTGTGAAACCTGGGCCTGTTTCGATGAACACAACATAGATATCCTGGCAGGAATGGCAGAAAGACACAAAGACACAGAACTCCCATAACCAAGAGAAAATACTATAACAGTTTGATGGGCATTGACCTTGAGTTTTGGAGTTGTAGTTCACCTATATCCAGAGAGCACAGTGGACTCAAACAATGTTGGATCAGGACCAAACTTGGCATGAATACTCAATATGCCCAAATGTGAACACAGATGGAGTTTGGGGAAAATAGACCTTGACATTTGGGAGTTACAGTTTCTGGGATTTATAGTTAACACACAATCAAAGAGCATCCTGAACTCTTGCAACAATGGAATTGAACCAAACTTGCCATATTGAACTCTCATTACCAACAGAAAGTACTGAAAGGGTTTGCTTGGGAATTGACCTTGAGTTTGGAAGTTGTAGTTCACCTATACCCAGAGAGCACTGTGGACTCAAACAATGTTATGTTGTTGTTTGTTTTCTATCCAGAATCACAATGTTGGAAGGAGGCTCACCACTTTAAGGTCCCTAAAACAGGCATGGGAAAACTTTGGCCCTCTGGGTGCTTTGGACTTCAATTCCCACCATTCCTAACAGCCTCAGGCCCTTTCCTGCTTAAATGGCTGAGGGTGAAAAAAGGAAAAGAGCCTGAGGCTGCCAGGAGTGGTGGGATTTGGAGTCCAAAACCCCTGGAAGGTACAAGTTTGCCCATGCCAGATTTCGACATAGACCTCTTCCTCCCCCTTCCCTTTCGCGCCCTTTCTCCCCCCCCCTCCTGCGGAACACTTACTTTTTCTTCTACACTGCCACTTCTGCTGCCATTTTGATCCAAGGGAACAGCGTGAGTGTGTTCAGGAGGGGAGGGGGAGGGAGGGTGACCCGATCGAGTGCTGCTGCGCAGACTCACCCCAGAGCAAAGCGAGGCAAAGCGAGCAGAGCGAGGCTGGGAAGAAGGGAGCCCGAGTGGAGAAGAAAAAGTGTTCGGCATGAGGGGGAAGAAAGGGTATTGGAGGTTCCCATTTCCCACGGCACACCTGATGATCGCTCATGGCACACTAGTGTGCCACGGCACACTGGTTGGGAAACACTGCCCTAAGTCCTCCTGTGTGATTCTATGGCCACCTACCAGCAGAAGTTGACTAGAGTTGCTTTGGAAGTCTTAGGGATTCCTCAAACATTGTTATCTCTAGAAATCTCTAGTTCCTCCAGTGAGATTTTCATTGTTTTCCATAGAATTGTTCTGGTGGAGCTAGAGATCCCTAAAGATTATTCTTTTAATAAAATCTACAAAAGTTAAAACTGCAAATGTGGAGGACCAACCATTTTTCTGTACAGAATACTTCCATTCAAAGATATTGTGCAAATTTTTGTATAATATGTTGTTTTGTATGCAAAAAGCCATATGTGAATTTTGTGTAAAAAAATAGCCAGAACATCTTACAGTGTTCAAAAATTGTGCAGTTTTCAAATATCTTCTGGAAGTATGGAGAAAATCATTAAAATCACTTTTTGCTTCCGTCAGTAATTAACCTTCGTCAGGCTGCATATTTTTACAACGTTAACAGGCTGCAGAGGTACAATTGTACCTTCATATATATCTCCACTGTGGGAAGACTTTCTCCTTTACTTGGTTTCAGAAACTAAAGTTCATTCAGCTACAAATGTTATGATATCTATTGGCCAGTGTTGCTGCTCACTTATGTTGCTGTCAATTGTTGATTCAAACTGGGAGTGGCTTCTACTTCTCTTCCTGCCTCCCTCCTCTCAGTAGCCATTTTGCTGTGAGCACACACATTTCTAGGCTTGTGAAGTCTTCAATTTCTTGGATACGATGGTAGGAAAGTCTCACAGCATCTAACAGCCAGTTATACCTTCATTAGCCTTATGTGGGGACAGAACAGTCAGAAATTGTTTTTGAGCCTGGACTTGGCTTACATATATTTTGTATGAAACTCATCGCTATAGGTATGATTTTTATACAAAAATGGATAATAATTAGTATCTACATATTGTTTTACGATGTTTTACTTATATTTAGCACAAAATAAAGATGGTGGCTCTGTTTACAATTTTTCTATTGGTCGAAAAACAACTAAGACTAGAAAGTCTTGTGTGGTTTGGTGAAACCCATTTCGGTAGCAAAGACAACATGCATTACTTGCGAAGAAAATCAATAAAATAAGTTTCTTACATTTTCTTTTATAATGTAAATGAACAGTTTTGTTACTTGTTTCTAATAATAAAATAGCATTATCTTTAAAAAAATATAATTCTTTTTTTCCTTGCATTATCTTCATTCAAAATATATGAGGGTACATTTGTACCTATGCAGCTTGTTATGGATGCAAAATATCTCGGCCCCTTATCTCGAAAGGGTGGAGATACGTTATTGAAATTTGGCCAATATATTCCGGACCAAAACTGCAGAGATGTCACGAAATTTCAGCCCTCTACGACTTTTCAAAAAAAAGTTATTGCAATTTCAAAACTGAATGGTTACAATTGTACCTACTCAGCCGGACAAAGGTTAAATAAGGCAAGAATTACACCCCTATTTTATACACCTGAAACCTGAGAAACATATTAAAGGGACAACAAGGTTATGTAATTTAGGATTATATGGCTTTCGAAGAATATTGATTTGAATGTGGTTACACTACCAGGCTTTACGAGGATCTCTTCAGCTAGAATCTCCTTAAAACAGCAGATGTTTCTGTAGATTTGTAACATTGATCCAGGGAACTAGAGAACTGTAGTGAGGGACCCTCTTGGTTAATATGTTAACTCTATTGTCAGTGCGATTATTCATTAATTGGCTAACTACTCTGAAATACAGGACAGGTTTTGTTACTTGTGGAACTGTAGGGCAGAAAATGGGCTGTACATTCGTTCAATAACTCTACTCTTACAAGGGCTAGAGTGAATCTGAGGTCCTTTCTACACTGCTCTATAGCATTATGTCCCAGGATCTAATCCAGATTATCTGTTTTGAACTTGATTATATGAGTCTACACTGCCAGATAATTTGGGATAAGAAGATAATCTTAGATCAGATATTGGGATATAGGGCAGTGTCAGTACCGTAGCCAGGATATTGATTTGGGGGGCTGAGTCTGAGTGAGAGAGGATCTACCCTAGCAAACCTTTTGTATCGTTATCCCAATATTTATTTATTTACTTTATTTCTATTCCACCCTTCTCACCCCGCAGGGGACTCAGGGCGGATTACAATGTACACATTACATTTAGACACACAAACACACAAGACAGACAGAGGCAATTTGACATCTGGCCACCAGGGGGAGCTGTCGCACTCCTTCATTCCTCAGCGTGTTTCCTGGAGGTCTTTTTTATGGCCTTGTAAATAAGTTAAATTTAGCCTCCCCACTAAGTGGTACCTTAATTTCCTACTTGACAGATGCAACTGTCTTTCGGGTTGCGAAGGTCAACAACAGGCTACACAATAGGTCAATACCCCCATGCATATGGGATATATTGAGCATGGTGATCAGATCATGATATGAATACACATAACAGCTTAAATAATGTACCAGTAAGGCCTTCTCATGGACCACCCTGAGAATTTGGGGGGGGGGGTGAACCCCTCAAGCCCCCCCCCCCTGGCTATGACCCTTGGCAGTGTACATCCAGCCTTACAACCTTATCACAAAGGCCAGGCAAAGTGTCCCCCTTGGCCTGGCTTCATGGAGGAAAGGCTGGTGGGAAGCATCGCCCTTCTGGGGAGGATCTATGCTGGGCCCATTGGAGCCAGCACAACATGAGAAGCCTCCTGTGTTGTGAGGGAAGCATTCATGGATGCTTCCACCCTGGTTAAGGTGGGGCCTCTTTCAGATGTCACATGACATCAAGTGATGGCTAGTGTGGGGCTCTGTCCCCAAAACAGGCTGGAAGGGTCCTAGGACGCTGAATTTGATGAGTGGGATGAGGCCATTAGAACCTGGGCCAGATGATGGTCCAAATAGGTCCTGCTTGGAAACAAGATTACACTCAGCCATCAAAACCCACTGGGTTATTCCGGGGGAGGTACCACTCTTTAAGCCTCAGGAGGGGAAAAAAGGGTTCACTCTCTCTGAAGAAATTATGCCAGGAAGGAACTTAATCCAGGTTAAAGCAGGTTATGGTGATTGTGTTGATGTGAATATCGTGCATCGTTGGGCAAGTAAGTTTAAAGATGTTGAGGTGGGAACATCTGACTTGTGTGACAAACAAAGAGTTGGACGTCCTGTGACAGCAACCACCGAGTTTCACAAGCGAAAGGTTGACAGATTGATTCAGGATAATTGTTGTATCTCTCAGAGAGAAATTTCAAGCATAATTGGCGTTTCACAAGAATGTGTGGGTCACATTATTGCTTTGCTTGGCTATCAGAAGATCTGTGCATGATGGGTACACAGCAGAACTTCAGAGACTGGATCTCACCACCGTACGGCATCCTCCATACAGTCCAGATTTAGCACTGCCTGACTTCCATCTGTTCCAGATAATGAAAGAAGCTCTGTAGGGACATCATTATGCTTCTGATGAAGACGTTGAGAGAACTGTGAGACGCTGGTTGTGGAAACAGAGTGTCGACTTCTTCCGCAACGGCTTCAGAAAACTTGTTGATTTTGGGCAGAAATATATCCAATTGTCTGGTGATTATATTATATTATTTATTTATTTATTTATTATTTCGACTTGTATACCGTTCTTTCAATTTGGCTCAGGACGGTTTACAGCAGGGGTGCTCAGGACGTCGATCGTGATTGACTGGTCGATCCTGAGGCCATCTGGAGTCGATCCCCGCTGATGCGGCACTTCTAGAGGGGGCGGAGCCAAGCCACACCAGGCCCCACCCCCTCCTCACTGGCTTTAGCTCTACCACAGCTTCTGCAACCTTGAGAAGGGTAGAGGAGGGTATTCGATTGAATGCCATGGCGTCCCGACCTTCCATAGAGGATTGACTGACCTACTATTTCTGATGGATGAACGCCTTTCTACACCTAAATTAATGCCCTGATGAAGCCCTAGGGGGCGAAACGGTGACATAGCCGGCCTTGCATTGACAGCGCCGTCGGGCTGTCCTTCTCCGGACCCAGGAGACCCAGGAGACCCCAGTGCAGTTCCCTCCATTCTTGGGCTGCCCTTCTCCGGACCCAGGAGACCCCAGTGCAGTTCCCTTCATTCTTTCCTCAACACCCAGGACGACTCGTTTCCCTGCTATTTCATTCCTTGCTGCCCAGTCCAAAAGACACCGCATTCCGCGGCTTTTTTTCGTTTCCGCATCAGTTTGCAGCATTTGCGACCTTTACGGCTTACCTGGACTACAGGGGATTCCAGCGCACCATTCTATCTCAGAAATTACCTCTGCTGATATCTAGTCCCCCTGTAAGTTATACCATTACTTTTGTGAACTATCTGATTGATTTTGTGATATATACAACAGTGGAACGATATACTGAACTGCAGTCAGCTTTAGGCTTCATTTACAGCGCACGCTGTGAGCCAGCAGCAGCACACCGGGACTTGATGCATGGGAATTCCCATCGCGTTTTTACTCCATGTCCCTTGAATGACTTGTCCTACACCAAATGCTTATATATATGAATTCTTATTTGATATTTTGTGTTTATTCCAGCATTAGAGTGTATCTTAGTCATCTTACACATATGAATTGATGATTTAAGACTGCCAATTACAGAGTCTTAGCAGCTTATACACTTCTATGTATGAAACCTATGCAATTATAATGAACTAGCTGACCCGGCCACGCTTCGCTGTGGCTTTTTCCTTCCTTTCTGGTTTATTTTCCTTCCCCCTCCTTCCATCTATCCTTTTTCTCTCTCTCTGTCCTCCTTCCTTCATTTTTTCTTCCTTTCTTTTCCCCTTCCATCCTTCTACTCTTTCCTTTCCCGCTCCTTACTTTTTCTTCTCTGTCTTCTGCTGGACCCGGGCCGTGCGGTGTCTCTCTCTCTGTGTCTCTCTCTGTGTGTCTCTCTGTCTGTGTGTGTGGAAGGAGGTCGAGGAGGTGGCGGAAGAGGTGGGCACGACGTTGTTTTGCTCCCGGCAGCACTCCGTGGGCCTCTGTGTGGCTGCGCGAGGCCAGCGCCCCCAACCTCCTTTCTCTTTTTCCTCCATACTGTGGAGGGCATCCAGGCAGCGAGGAGGCTCCGCTCTCCCAGTGGAGAGCAGCTGTAGGCTCTGGTCTCCGGCCACACTCCGGAGCCCTCCACACAGTTGCTGGTGCTTCCTGGCGGCCGCCATCTTGAGTTGGAGGTCTTCTGGCCGTAAGGGGGGGGGGACTTCCAGTTTCCGTCGGCTATTTTGTGTTGTCCGCATTTCCAGGCGGACCCCTTTTCTTGGTGGTCCAACTTCTGCCGGAGCCTTTTTAGGCGGACCGGAAGTGTTCCGGCCGCCATTTCATTTGTAGTTTTTTGGCTACAAATGAAAGGGGGGGCTTAGCTTTGGCGATGGCGGCGCCGTGGCCGCCACCTCCATCGTCTCCTTGGCCTTCTCTGCCGCCTCTCAGGTGCTCCTGGATCCGGGCCGCGCGGTCTCTCTGTGTCTCCCTCTAGGTCTGTGTGTGTCTCCCGTGGTTGTTCTCGCGCGAGACACACAGACGAAGAGAGAGAAACGGAGAGAGACTGCACGTGTTGGGGCCGGGAGTGGCTTGGAGGCGGAGAAAGAGGGCGAGGAGGAGGTGGTGGAGGTGGAGGAGGCGGGTACGGTGTCGATGTCGTTGCTGTGAAGCCCCCCCTTGCGGCCTCCTCTCCCGGGAGTGGCTGGGAGGTGGTGAAGGAGGGCAAGGCGGCGGCATAGGAGGCGGGCACGGTGGCGTGATCGTCGTTGCGAAGCCCCCCCTTCTGCAACCGCGTCGTATCTGAGATGGCCACGGGCATGGAGAAGATGACGAATCGGTGAGCGAGAACTGAGGGCGAGGGCCTGGGGTTGGGTGACTGCGCCGCCACCATTGTTATGCAGGGATTTCTCTTTCCCCTCCCCTGCGCCGCTATTTCCAATGGGGGGTTTCGGGGGGTAGCGAGTTATGTAGGGTGGGTTTTTTGTGCCCTATACATACCCCGTGGTATGGTGGTATGTGTTTGGGGGGTTTGGTGGTTATGGGGCTTATAGTTTTGCTGTCTATATACCGAGTTGCAGGACCATTCGATTTTTATATATATAGATGAGTATTGAAACAGTATTTGACTTTTGTACTATTATAGAGTGTTAAAGCAACCCAATATATGGGATCTTGATTACAAATCCATGTTTTGATATAACTGACTGTGTGTCTATAATTTGTGCTTTATATGATTGAATTTTGACACCAACCTATGTTAGTTTAAGAGGAGGGTATTACCAAGCCAGTGGTGGCTAGCTATACTATCACTAACTTGGCATACCCCCCTCTGCCCTGGAGAAGTTGTGGTAGAGCTCCAGCCAGGGGGCAAAGGGGGCGGAGCCAAGCAGCGCCAGGCCCCGCCCCCTCCCCACCAGCTTTAGCTGTACCACAGCTTCTCCAAGGCCGAGGGGGGTATGCCAAGCCAGTGGTGGCATAGCTAACCATCACTGGCTTGGCATTACCCCCTCTGCCCTGGAGAAGTTGTGGTAGAGCTCCAGCCAGGGGGCGGAGGAGGCGGAGCCAAGCCGCACCAGGCCCCGCCCCCACCCCAGCTCCGCCCTGCTTCTCTCAAGGTAGATCTTTCTGTCTTAGATTTATTATAAGTAGCTCGCATGCTGAAAAAGTGTGGGCACCCCTGGTTTACAGCACATCGAACAGCAAAAACATTGCACATAAAAACAATAAAATACAGTAAAAATATAATAGTTTCCATAGTAATCCGCCAACCAGGAATGGTTATAGGTTGAATGTCTGCCGGAACAGTGCCGTTTTACATGCTTTCTGGAAAGCCGGCAGCTCGCCGATTGCTCACACTATTCCACTATGGTAAACTATTCCACAAGCATGGTTCTGCCACTGAGAAAGCTCTCTGTCTGGTTGATGACAGACGAATAGTTCTCAAGGGCGGAATCTGGATGAGGTTGAGGTCTTCTGAGCGGAGCGATCTCTGGGGAACATATGGGAGTAGACGGTCCCTTAGGTCAGTGTTTCCCAACCAGTGTGCCGCAGCACACTAGTGTGCCGTGAGCGATCATCAGGTGTGCCGTGGGAAATTGGCACTCTACCCCTCCTAGCAGCTCTTTCTCCCTGTTTCCCTCCCCAAAGATCCTCCCGGAGGCAAAGGAAGGGCTCCACCGAATGCCAGGGCCAGGCCCGCCTTGAGGAAGCCTTGAGGAGCCTCGACTCAGCATGGCTCCAGCTCCCGCTCAGGGCTGCTTCAGCCTCCCAATAAGTTTCATAGATCTGTGTGGCCTCTTTCGCTTCCTCCCTCTGCAAAAGCACTGGGCGGAGGTGATTGAGTCGGCGTTTTCGCGCTGGCGAAGTAATCAAAATCGAATCAAATCGATTTCTCGCGAGAACAAAGCCGGAAGCTCCACGTCGGTGAATTGGGCAGTGAGCAAACCTGGGAGCATCAGGAGGCTGAAGCATTCACAGATTTCCAAGAAACAAATTGAGCCTCTCCGCTTGGAAATGTTTTTTGTTTTTGTTTTTACAATTTTACTGGATTTTTCGAGAGTTGCCTCCCCCCCCCTCAAGGAACTGTTTATAACAGCTTCATGACATCCATAGTTAACTGAAAGCAAGTTTCACTCAGGGTGAAATTTCACAAGGGTCTGAACAACAAGTCCTATGAGGAGCGGTTTGAAGAGCTGGGCATGTTTAGCCTGAAGAAGAGAAGGCTGAGAGAAGACATGATAGCCATGTATAAGTATGTGAGAGGAAGTCATATATATGTTGTGTTCATCGAAACAGGCCCAGGTTTCACACTGAGTGTATAAATACATTTAAAAACATATTAACTATATGTATTACTGTGTTAGAGTGTCATTTTGGTTGGTGGTGTGCCCCAGGATTTTGTAAATGTAAAAAATGTGCCGCGGCTCAAAAAAGGTTGAAAAACATTGCCTTAGGTACACCGGCCACAGACCATGCAAGGCCTTAAAGGTCAAAACCAACACTTTGAAGATGACCCGGTGCTCAATTGGTAACCAGTACAGTCGCTGCAAGGTTGGAGTAATATGATCCCTGGCCAGTACTCCAGCCAGGAGTCTCGCTGCAGAGTTCTGTACCAGTTTGAGCTTCCGGATGACCACCAATGTTGGGTTCCAGCCTGGTGGGCTTGTACAGAACCCGGGGGCACCAAGGCAGGTACCAGTTGATCCGGGGCAGATTGAGGATGAAGGAAGGCCTGAGGTAGATAACTCTGCAGATGAGAGCCTGCAATGGGACAACACGTGGTTGGAGGGGTATGGGACTGCAGATAGTTTTAGTGAAGATGCCATGGATGTTGATTCTGGCTCCGATGAGTATGAGAGACCGGGCGGCCTTGGTTCTCAGGAACGGGTTTCTACTCCTTTCCCAGATGAGCATTCCAGTGAACGGGAGTTTTCTGTTTCTCACCCTGATAGCACAGCTGCAGAGGATAATGAGCAGGCCTTTGATAGAAGGGCGAGTATCACAAGTTCAAGGCAGTCGTGGAGCCTGAGAAGGGGGGTGAAATGGGCTCATCGGAAATAGTGCTTTTAAGCCTGTGTTCCCAGGCTTCTAATCAGACCTGAAGCCACGTTTAGCTTCGATGGATCTACGTTCATGCTGAAGCCGCAGGAGCTGATTGATTCAAGTTCAGGACTCTAAGTTTCACATGGATCGCAGGAGCGGTCTGGCTCATACCAGGACTCTTTGTATTTGGATCGCAAGCCAGATTGGCTTGCCAGTTTCCAGGACTCTTTTGAATCTCTTTTGGACTTATCTTTTGAATCTCATTTACTCTTTTATCCTTGGACTCCTTTATCTATTATATAAAGGAGGTCCCGTCGTCGAACGACTGACAGAGACAGAGAAACCTTCCAAGGCAGAGACACCAAACTTGCCAACACAAATTGGCCTCAGGCAAGGAAGGTTTTTAGCAAAGAAAACTTTCCCCCAAAACCTAGAAGGCCCCAAAAAACGATACAAAAACTACATTTCCCAGCATCCTCTGCGGCAGCCAGCGAAACCCATTGGCCAACATTGGCCCACACAAAATGTAGGGAGGCTGAGTAACCATAGTAACGCTGGGCACAGCCGGCCAAGGCTAGGATAGAATGCTGAGTGATTTTTTAAATTTCTTTAAACAGTTCAGTCAGTTGGTGTTTGAGGGTTAAACTGACAAAACCAAACTCTATGAGGGAGCAATTCTCCAGCAATTCCTACCCACACAACACAACACAACTTCCTATCACAACCCATTCCCCCCAACCTTATGGGACCCCGCACACACAACACCTACCACCACCACAAACAAAAACCAACTCCACCTATACTCCAACCACAACACAACACAACACTGCACTGATACTCTACAAATGCACACAAACACCCAAAACACCCCACCCACACAAGCATTCCACAACATACTACCACCCACAATTCCACAACACACCAACTAACTCACCAAAAAAGTAATACCTACACACAACACAATACGCACATAACACAACCTTGTGTCTACTGCTCAACCCATTTCTATGCCATTCCTTCCACACAGGCAGAAACTGACCCAAAAGACAAGCCATGCCTTCTAAAAAGAACAGCATCGGACGACACACTCGCAACGCTACATACATCAAACAATAAAGGGCAGAACAAACGCCAGAACAGAAATGCAGTTTCTTTTTTCAAATCCAGAGTTGGGAAACCACAGAACCTCTATCAGGGCTGTCCAACTGCCGGCCCTGCAGGTGTTTTGGACTTCAAATCCCAGAAATCCTAACGGCTTTCCATCAACACAGCAGACGGAAAGACAAAAAACATTGTATATCCACAAGCTCTGCAGAACGCCAGCAACACCACACACCGACAACTCCCCAGGAATTCAACATCCCACCCACCAGAACAACCCACAACGACACAGCCATGACCCCACCAAGACCATAAGTAACATCAATTCCAACCCTTACATACTCAGACATTCTCGCATCTCCTAAATAGGGCACAGCAACGCGTGCCGGGTACAGCTAGTTCTAAATAAAAGTACATTTATTGCATCCGCCTGTGTTTGGGGGGGGGGGGGGTGTCCGAGGTCTGAGGTGCAACAGCCAAAGGAAGACCAATGTAAAGGGTGTTACAGTAGTCTAGCCTCGAGATGACCATATGGAAAAGTGAATAGTGGTAGTTAAAGAGCACATTCTAAGGATTATTTGCGCATTTGATTTATTAAAATATTCCCATCCAAACCCAAGTAACGAAAGTGGGAGGCATTACTTTTCATTCAACCCTCATATTTGGTGTAAAAAAATTCCTTTTGAAAGGGTAGAGAATTCCTCATTGTTTGCTTGTATATATTTACTGAACCATAGGGAGTCTGGAAGATGAGTAGTCAGGTAGGTTTTTGCATACACATTTTAACTAGACTTTGAGCCTTTCCCCCTAATTCCCGCTCTATTTGTGCGGTAGTTTGTTCTGCTGCTGAGCTGCCAGAATTCCATTTTTGCTCAGGTGGAAATGCGCCACATCCAACATCATGAAACATGGGTGTTTTAAGCCTTGTGGGTATAAGGGTTCCCAGCTGGAGTTAGCTGGAGAGAGCAGCTTCATAACACTCTTGTTACAGTTCAAAGAGACAAGGCCCTCAGGGGAATGCAAATTCACAACAGGGAGCAGCAAGAAAGTGCTGAAGATTGCTGAGGTCATATGGACTCTGCCTCTAGCTCCTGACCCATGGTATTCGCCACAGGCAGCTAGTCATAGCGGAAGAGTTTTCTTTTAATTGTTAGCTGGCTTAGGAATACTCTGCTGGATAGACAGGACAGAATATTTTAAATCAATAAATAATAATAATAATAATAACCTTTATTTATACCCCGCCACCATCTCCCCAAGCAGGGCCGGACTAAGGTAATTAAAAATGGTAAGCGAACATTATTTTGGCGCCCCCTCGCTCTCCGGCAGGCCTGGATTACCCATAAGGGGGGTAATCCACCTTGGGGGGGGGGCAGCAGATCCCGACCCCCAAAAAGTTTTAAAAAGTTCAAAAAAATTCTTTAAAAAATTTCTTTAAAAAATTCAGGAAAAAAGTGTGCATGCGCGCGATGGCGGAAGTGCCCCCTCCCTGCTGCTTGTGCCGGCCCCTCCCCTCTTCCTTCAGTCAGGGAAGGAAGAGGGGCGGGACCGGCGCGAGCAGCGGGGAGGGGGCCTAGGACTTCCCTCCACCCCCTCCTGATGCGAGAGAGAGAGGAGGGGGCGGAGGGAAGTCCCGGCGCCGCCCCCTCCCTGTTGCTCGTGCTGGCTCCGCCCCTCTTCCTTCAGACAGTGAAGGAAGAGGGGCGGGGCCGCAGCGGGGAGGGGGCCTAGGACTTCCCTCCTCCCCTCCTGATGCGAGAGAGAGAGGAGGGGCGGAGGAAGTCCCGGCGCGCCCCTCCCTGTTGCTCGTGCTGGCTCCGCCCCTCTTCCTTCAGACAGTGAAGGAAGGGGGGCTGGCTGGCTGGAGAAAGGGGGGCCTAGGACTTCCCTCCACCCCCTCCTGATGCGAGAGAGGAGGGTGTGGAGGGAAGTCCCGGCGCCGCCCCCTCCCTGTTGCTTGTGCTGGCTCCGCCCCTCTTCCTTCAGACAGTGAAGGAAGAGGGGCGGGGCTGGCACGAGCAGTGAGGGCGCCCCCGCAAGTGGCCCCACCCCCAGTAAGTGGCCCCATCCCACAAGCGCCCCCCCCCCCAGAGTGGGGGCGGCGCTTCAAGAGTGTGACCTAGGGTGCCACAATCGCGTAATTCGGGTCTGCTCTCCGGCCTTGGGTAGGGTGCGCATGCATGGGGTCAGCTAGTTCCACGCATGTGCCATTGCTGCAGAGGGACTCCAGCTGGACCGAGATGCCAATCGCCCTAAGCAAGGCCGAAAAGGAGGAACTTTTTGCAGCCATAGCGCCACTTGTATGAAAAACTTTAAGTTCCAAAGATTTGCTCTGTTGTATTGTGTTTTTGCAAGCCTGCTCAGTTTTGCAAAGTTTTGGTTGCATTGATTGGTTCTTTACGCCTATCAATCATTGTTTAACAGAGCCCAATTAAGTTTGTTCCGCCCCTTTTTCCAGGGACTTTGGCAATCTAGCCATTTTGCTTATCAGAGCTTCCCAGGTTTTCTTCAGAAGAGGACATATCTGAAGGTTTGGCAGGCTAGGTCTTGGTCAAGCTATCTCTCAACACCAATCTGACCCTCCTTGGGACTCATAGTGCATACTCAACATATCGGAAGGTTGAGTGACGCGGAGGAGCCCCAAGCGCCTTCAAACAGTCAGGTGGCATTCAGAGGAAGGTTTCGTGCTTTCAATATAAACCATCTGGCTGAGGTCTTGAGTGTCCTTACCATCCGGCTGAAGCTTCCTGGACCTATGCAACAAAGAGACTGTAACGTATTTTTGTTTTATCCTTTTATGGAACAAAGTAAAGTGCCTGAATGAAGATAACTCATGTTGACAACAATAAAGCCTGTTTGAGTTGACTATAGTTTCCACCTTGGTCCTTGGGAGACCCAAGCCTCTAAAGCAGGGGTGCCCACACTTTTTCAGCACGTGAGCTACTTATAATAAAACCAAGTCAGAAAGATCTACCTACTTCCTCAAGGCTGGAGAGGGGCGGGGGCACAACCTGGCTCTGCCCCCTCTGGCTTCAGCTCTACCAGCAGCTTCTCCAGGCTTGAAGATAGCAGTGCCAAGCCATCCTTGTGCTAGCTATGCCACCACTGGCTTGGCATTGCTATCCTCAAGCCTGGAGAAGCTGCTGGTAGAGCAGAAGCCAGGGGCGGAGCCAGGCCATGCCAAGCCTCGCCCCTCCCTCTGGCTTTGGAGCTCCCAGCAGCTTCTCCAGGCTTGAGGATGGCAATGCCAAGCCAGTGGTGGCATAGCTAACACAAGGATGGCTTGGCACTGCTATCCTCAAGCCTGGAGAAGCTGCTGGTAGAACTGAAGCCAGAGGGGGTGGAGCCAGACCGCACCAAGCCCCGCCCCTCCTTTCCTCTTTGGCTTTGGAGATCCCAGGCTTGAGGATGGCAATGCCAAGCCGGCCTTGTGCTAGCTATGCCACCACTGGCTTGGCATTGCCATCCTCAAGCCTGGAGAAGCTGCTGGTAGAGCGGAAGCCAGAGGGAGGGCGGAGCCAGGCCGCACCAAGCTCCGCCCCCTCCCCTCTGGCTTTGGAGCTCCCAGCAGCTTGTCCAGGCTTGAGGATGGCAATGCCAAGCCAGTGGTGGCATAGCTAGCACAAGGTTGGCTTGGCACATCCTCAAGCCTGGAGAAGCTGCTGGTAGAGCTGAAGCCAGAGGGGTGGAGCCAGACTGCACCAAGCCCCGCCCTCCTTTCCCCATGGAGCTCCCAGGCTTGAGGATGGCAATGCCAACCCGGCCTTGTGCTAGCTATGCCACCACTGGCTTGGCATTGCCATCCTCAAGCCTGAGAAGCTGTTGGAGAGCCGGGGGAGCCAGGCCGCACCAAGCTCCGCCCCCTCCCTCTGGCTTTGGAGCTCCCAGCAGCTTGTCCAGGCTTGAGGATGGCAATGCCAAGCCTGAGCACAAGGCTGGAGCACGCCCCATCTGGCTGGCTGGGAGGGGCGGCTTGGCACGGCCTCCTGAGAAGCGCCCCATCTGGCTGGGATCAACCTCCTTCGGTCCCAGGATCAACTGGTCGATCGTGATCGACTTCCTGGGCAACCCTGCTCTAAGGGAAGGCAAGAAGCAATTCCCCAGTATAGAGAGATCACGACCTCGTATTTCACCAAGTATTTAGACCAGACGCGATGGCACACACAGACAATACAGCACATTTATCAAAGTCTTTTACCTAAGTGCTCAGTTCTGAAAGGCCTGCCAGAACAACAAATCTTCCACTTGCTTAGGGAACAATAGAGAGGTCACCAATGTAACCTCTCCAGAAAAGAACTCTGAAAGCCCACCAGCAACACCAGAGAAGGTTCTCTAACGCCCCAACCTTTTTTGAGCCGCGGCACACTTTTAACATTTAAAAAAATCCTGGGGCACACCACCAACCAAAATGACACAAAATGACACTCTAACACAGTAAAGAACGGCTGGGGGACGGTGGCCTGCTGGGAGCAGCTGCTGGGAGTGCCAAAGCTGGGGATGGGGCGGAGCCAGGCTGTGCCATGCCCCGCCCCCTACCCCCAGCTTCACCTCTCCCAGCAGCTGCTCCAGCCTTGAGGGGGCAGTGCCAAGCCAGCGGTGCCAGAGCCAGCACAATGCTGGCTTGGCACTGTCCCCTCAAGGCTGGAGCAGCTGCTGAGAGTGCCGAAGCCTGGGGAGGGGGCAGAGCCAGGCCGCACCATGCCCCGCCCCCTCCCCCCAGCTTCAGTTCTCCTACAGAGGAGGAGCATGAGCAGTGGACGGGCTTCAGTGGGCGGGGCTCCTCCTCCACGTGGCTTCAGCGAGCAAGGGGCGAGAGTCATGGTGGGAGTCATGGCGGATTGGAGGCTGGCTGGGGAAATGGCCGAAGGAGGCGGCGCCCCGGCCCCTTCTTTTTTTTCGTCACTGCCCAGCCCTTCCTCCTCCTCCCCCAAGCAGCAGGAGTTCGGCAGGGGGGCAGAGAGCTTTTCCCGCGGCACAGCAGGAGGTCCGTCACAGCACACTAGTGTGCCACGGCACACTGGTTGAGAAAGACTGCTCTAACGTACTTCAGATGGTAGAGGGTAATGGGGAAGACAGAATTGTCTCCCCAGAAGATCTCAAAACATGAGTAGCTTTTATATGAAGATATAGCCTAGACCTAAAGGCCTAGATCAGTCAGCACTTTGTAGTTTCCTCAGAAATGAAAAGGCAGCCCCTGGAGCTGCTGTAACAGAGGAGTTGTGCGCTTCCAGTCTCCAGCCCTAATTAACAATCTGACTGCTGCTTTTTGGACCATTTGAAGTTTCTGAGCCCTCTTCAAAGGCAGCCCCACATAGATCAGGATGTGACTAAAGTATATACCATTGGGGTGAAGTTGGACATCTCAAGTAGTGGGCACAGCTGCCATACAGGTCTCGATTGTGCAAATGCACTCCTGGTAACTGCCAAAATCTGAGCTTCCAGGCTTAGGGTTGAATCTAGCAATACATTCCAGCTGTCAAGGTGGGAAATATAGTCCCGTTGGGATAGGCTGAATCTCTATCCCAAATTGGCCTTTGGACTGAACAGAACAACTCTGTTTGGATTGAGGACCTTATCACACAAGGATTGCACTGTTTTCTAAGCACTAGAACTGCCCTATTTGCACTTTGTGCCGTCGCACCCAGGCTGTAAATACCCAGTATAGGGCAAGGACATGGTCTCTCTATACTGGGGGATTGCTTCTTGCCTTCCTTTAGAGGCTTGGGGCTCTACCAAGAAGACACTGACACAAGTAGCTGGAGTAAAATATGGCCACGACTCATTTATTGATAACAGGAACCAGGGTTGGCAGCCATGCATGGGTCCTGGATCAGGAGTCAGACAGTCCGCTGCTGTCCGAAGATACTTACATCCCTGGGTGCCGCCGGCACGCCGCCGATTCCCGTAAGCTCAGCACCCCAGGGAACCGGGCCTTACCCCCCCTTCCAACTAGGGATGATACACCACCTCGATCCAGGGGCCATGCCACACACCAAACACAGAGTTGTGACAAGATAAACACACAACAACAGCAAGATCATCTAACAAAATACAGAGCAAGATGAACCCGGGACAACAGCAAGATAAGCTAACAAATGCGAAGCAATGCTACATGCAGGGAGGGTGGGTGGAAAAGCTGATGCAGGCCCAGTGCCCGCTGGAAGGCCTCAGGCAGCCTTAAGTAGGCTGCCCAGGTGGAAGAGAGAGCTGGCCCCAACTACGAGCCAGGCCAGGGCGGGGCCAGCCCCACCATTGGCCAGCTGGCTCTGGTGGCGGGAAAATCTCCCGCCACCCAGGGGGCCTCTGGGAGGAAGAAGCCCCCCTCCGATCCATAATGGTGGTGAACAGGGGCGGACTTACCTATTCCGAGGGGGTAAGCGGAAAAAAAATTGCGCCCCCCCCAGTGGCTCCCGAGCGCGCTTCCCGCTTTGGAGCCCAGTGTGCATGCGCCAATCTCAGCGCATGCGCACTACTGCGTGCATGCACACTGGCTCCAAAGTGGGAGGTACGCTCTGGAGCCAGTACGCATGCGCGGAGATTTTGCGCATGGGCAGCAGCTCCTACAGGTGCCGTAGTGCTGTAGAAGCTGCTGCGCATGCCAAAAAATCTCCATGCATGCAGCGAGGCCGGAGTGCCTCAGGCGGCGGCCATCTGAGAAAGGCCTGGCAGCCGGGGTGGGGCAGCGCGGGCAGGCGGGATGGGCGGGGGCAGGGATGGGGCAGGCGGCGCCCCTTCCAGGTGGCGGCACCCTCCCATGTGGCAACGCTCCTCCCAGGTGGCGATGACCTCCCAGGTGTGGCACGTGTATTCGGCATAATGGATAAACTGGCCCTGGTGGCGAGGACACCCAGCGCCGCAATCTGCTCATCCCGGTAAGTCGGGCCAAGCCATTTATCTGCAAAGTGCCAGGTAAGTTATACACAGCATGCTGTTCAGTGGTCAGTGAGTAAAAGACTCTTCCGGCCCAGCATATAAAAGACCTCTGGCCATGAAAACTTCTATCCTAGCTTTCTGCAGACACAACCGTAACAGAGAATAGTGTTTTTAATATCTGTGTTGCCACTGTAAGCCTCTACCAACATGTTTTCTGACATGTTTTTCCAGTCACCATCTCACTTGTTTCAATCACTGCCAAACTATAGATCTCATCCAAGAGGATGTTGAGGCCCTAGATTTAATAAAGCTGTCCAAATTCATCTTCAAACTTAGCAAATTTTCTTCCCTGGTGATGCTTCTTGGCAGTCTAGATTGGCTTGCCTTCCAAATTGATGGACAAGTTTAGGTAATTATATTTTAGTTCTTGTGCCTCTGTTTTTGCACCAGTTTCAGTAACATTTCCCGGAAACCTGACATCCATTTGAAAAATGCCAATTTGTTTTGGAAGGAGAAAAGATTTACGCTGCTTCTTACAGGTTCCTTTCTAAGGCTACAGGCCATTGACAACACTACACATAAGCGTCATTTGGTTTTGCCCTCTGAGTCAGGGGAGTATCTCTCCAGTTGTCTTCTTTGTTGTTTGGCCCGGATCCTGTTTTGCAAATCATGAGATCAGAGATTTACAGCTTCTTTTCCACCAAAGCATTGACTTCTGAGATCTGACCCCTTTTTTTGTAAATAAAACAGAGCCCATTCATGATACTCTCAGATCTATTTCACATCAAATTTAACTGCAAAATTAGCTCTCCTTCAGTATGTTCCTGGTTCATCCAGTGCTTCTTTCTCAGAGCTAAGTGAACTGGTTGGCATCATTCTGTTTGAAAACATCACACTCTCAAGACCAGGGGTGGGCAACCTACGGCCCGCGGGCCGGATGCGGCCCAGCAGCCGATTCTGTCTGGCCTGGGGAGAAGGGTGTCGGGGGCAGGGCCAAGAGGAAGGGGTGCCGCTGCCGCCATCCCATCGTGGGCTCTGTGGGGCCTGTGTTGACAGACAGGCCAGAGGAGCAGCGGCTTTGGAGTGCCTGCCATCCCTGGAGGCGATCCAGGCCTGCAGCAGGAGCAGACGCCAACCTGTGGCGGCTGATCACCCTGGCGACCTGGAAGACTTGACCGTCTTCCAGGGCGGCAGGGCGATGAGCCGCCTCAGATTGCTGACTGCTCCCCCTGCAGGCCCGGATTGCCTCCAGGGATGGCAGGGACTCCATAGCAGGGTGATCAGCTAGGGAACGGCTGGGGGCGAGAGCGGGCGGAGGCCTGCAGTCTCCAATCACCTGCTGCTCTGCTCTTCTCTGCTGCAGCGGCAGCTGGGTCCACTTTGCCATCTTCTGGGCTGGGTCCATTGGGCCATTCCATCTTGGTTTGCACCTTGTCCTCTTGAATTTTATTTTATTTTAGTGGTTTTTATTATTATTTAATAATAATTTAATAATAATATAATAATATAATAAATAATATAATATAATGTTATATTATATTATAATATCAATATATTATAATGTCTATATATATACTATAATATAATAATTATATTAATACTAATAATATATGAATATTTCTTGATATATTAATATGTTAATATTAATGATGTGTAATATATAGTAAATATAGTAAATAAAGAAATAAATCAATAATTTATTTATTTATTTATTTACTCGGCTTTTATGCCGCCACTCCCAAGTAGGCTCGGGGCGGCTCACAGCCAGAAGGCAAAACAACATACAATATACAAAGACAGTTTAAAATGCAATATAAAATACACGATAAAACTACACAGTAAAACATCATTAAAAACACAGTTGGAGAAGTTACAGTGGTCGGGCAATATTAGCATGGCTTGGGGGGCCCAGTGGACCTATGCCTGAAAAGCCAGCCGGAAAAGGTGGGTCTTACATGCCCGCCTAAACGGAAGTAAGTCTGGGATTGCTCGTGTAGCTGCCGGGAGGGCATTCCACAATATCGGCGCTATGACCGAGAAGGCCCTTCGGCGGGTGGCAGTTCTTTTGGCCGCTTTAGCAGAGGGGACGGCAAGCAGGTTGGAGTCCTCTGAACGGAGTGATCTCGTAATGTAGATTAGAACGTAGTTCCGCCTTTAGGTGCGGCCCTCCATAATATTTTTTGGCTCACGTGTGGCCCCTTGGAAAAAATAATTGCCCACCCCTGCTCAAGACGAAAGGCAATAGGCGCAGAATAGAGCACCCCTGAGTCCCACCAAATGTATATACTCACATATAGTTGAATTCAGTATTAAAACATATTTTATATATTATATGGCTCTCACTGAAATAAATTTCCCGATATTTTGCTTTCATGCCTCCCTGAGTCAAAAAGGGTCCCGACCCCTGCTCTAGAGCATGGGTCCACTTTAAATCTGGTTTCTGTCTCCTGCAGAATTCTGGGGTTTGTAGTTGAGTGAGGCTCAAGTTCTGTCTAGCTGGTAGGGGTGATTGATCCATTAAAAATTTGATTCTAAACTCGTGTGTGGGGGAATCTCCGTTGCTGGATCGTTATAGAAATTAATCCAAAAAAATTTCAATAAATCTTGTAATTGAAACATAATTAATAACGAAAATTCGTTATTATTTCCTGTTAGTTATCAGCAGGGAAGGAGGTGCCCGCACCTTTTTCCCTGCCAAGACCTAACGCGCATCAAGCCTCGAGTCGCGTGAGTTCTCGGCAGGGAAAGAGGTGCGGGCACCTCCTTCCCTCCCAAGCTCTAAACGCGCCAAGGCTTGGCGCGGATTAGTTCTTAGCAGGGAAAGAGGTGCGGAGGGCATCCCCTCGCGTCCTCCTTCCTTGCTGAGAACTAACTCCGAGATCCAGGCTCTCCCTTCGCTTGTGAGGGAGAGCCTGGGGAAACAGAGGAAAGCTCGGCCGGGCTGCTTCCAAAGCGCCTGCCACAGCTCTCAGCTGGCGAGAGGAGAAAGGAGGGTGCTGCTGCCTTCCAGTCTCCTCTCACAACCTAATAACGTGACCTTTACCAGAAATGGCGATCCCGGGTTCGGTTTTGAAACTTCACTTCCGGGTTGGATGCCGACGGTCGATATAAGGTCAAAATAATTTCAAATACGAACTTTTAACGGGTTTCAAAGTATTTAAATTGGAGATATCCACCCCTACTGAGCAGTTTAAAGGCATCTCCCTAAACTACGAGCCCCAGAATTCTTCAGGAGGCAGAAACTAGATTTAAAGTGGATCTTTTTGTTTATTTTGAAATGGGCTGTAAAAATGCACAGGCATTTTGGTATGCAGTTCAACTAGTGACGTCTTTAACCTCATCTATTGAGGTTAAAACACAAGTCACTGGAAAATGTAGCATAGTTGTAAGAGACGTGACAAGAAAAAGAGTTGCATTAAACATCAAAGAATGAAACAAGCACAAATTATCCAAAGCGATTCCTTGAAGTTGAGCCCTATATTGTTACGGGAGTATGTGGGTGTGAGAAGGAAAGAAAATATATTTAGACACTCTGATCAGTATTAAAGAGTTTTACAAAACCTGGGATTCATCCTGGCTTACAAGGACATTCTCAATTTTCTAAAACAGGGTTGTCCAACAGGCAGCCCGCGGGCTGTATACGGCCCCCCAGCCTGTTGGGCATGGCCCCCGCTACCCTCCTGAACTAATTTATATATATATTTATAAATATAAAAATTAAAATATATATTTTTTTTAAAAAAATGGCCGGGGAGGGAGGAGGAGGCGGGGCAGGGAGGAGGAAGGGAGCCAGCTCCTCCTCCCTGCACCGCTCCCTCCCTCACTCTGCCCCGCTGCTGCGAAGCCTGGATGGTTCTTGCTTGCTGAGCCATCAAGGGAGCCCGGCTCCCACGTCCCTCTGAGGGGGGGCGAAACCCCTCCGCAGCCTGGATGCCTCCTTCTTGCTTCCCCGTGAGCCATCGAGGCCTGAGAGAGAGTTTCGCCCGGCTCTCGCGTCCCTCTGACCAGAGGGACTCGAGAGGCGGGCAACCCTCCCGCAAGCCTGGATGCCTCGCACGAGCTCTGCCCAGCTCCCACGTCCCTCTGACCAGAGGGACGCGAGAGAGGCGGGCGAAACCCTCCCGCAAGCCTGGATGCCTCGCGGGAAAGCGGCGCCCGGTTCTTGCTTCACCCGCGAGCCATCAAGGCCTGCGGGAGAGGTTTTCGCCCGGCTCGCGTCCCTCTGACCAGAGGGACGCGAGAGGCGGGCGAAAACCCTCCCGCAAGCCTGGATGCCTCGCGGGGGAAGCGAGCCCGGTTCTTGCTTCCCCCGCGAGCCATCAAGGCCTGCAGGAGAGGTTTCGCCCGGCTCCCACGTCCCTCTGACCAGAGGGACGCGAGAGGCGGGCGAAAACCCTCCCGCAAGCCTGGATGCCTCGCGGGGGAAGCGAGCACCCGGTTCTTGCTTCCCCTGCGAGCCATCGAGGCCTGCAGGAGAGGTTTCGCCCGGCTCCCGCGTCCCTCTGACCAGAGGAGGGAAGAGCGGGCAAAACCCTCCCGCAAGCCTGGATGCCTCGCGGGGGAAGCGAGAACCGGGCAAAAAGCTTCACCCGCGAGCCATCCAGGCTGCCGTGACGCCTTGGAAGGGAGGGACAAACCGAAGAGCAACGAAGCGTCAAGCAGGCCAGTGGCCAGGAACGGAGAAGCAGCAAACACAAACCAAACCATGTCGTCGTCACTTCCTGTGTTGACTTCCCTTCAATGGGTGTAAACCAGGTAGTGACACTTATCCCCATGGGATGAGGAGGAAGGTAAGGCGGGCAATAGGGATGGTTGCGGGCCAGCAGGTTGAAGGTGAATCCGGCGAAGACGGAGATCCTTTGGCTGGGCCGTCCAGGCGATAGGGATATCCAACTACCGACCCTGGATGGCGAGGAACTATGCCCGTCATCATCAGTAAAAAGCCTGGGAGTCCTTTTGGACCCTCTGCTGCGAATGGAGGCCCAGGTCTCCAGTGTCAGCAGAACTGCGTTTTTCCATCTTTGTCAGGCGAGGCATCTGGCTCCCTATCTGTCCCAGAACGACCTGGCCACGGTAATCCAAGCCATGGTCATCTCATGACTTGACTACTGTAACACTCTTTACATTGGCCTGCCCTTGACTCTGATCCAGAAACTTAGACTAGTGCAGAATACCGCAGCCCGACTTCTTGCGGGGGAGCCTGCGAGTTGTTGTATAACACCTATATCCCCCGGGATCTGCACTGGTTACCCATTGAATTCCGGATCACTTTCAAGGTGTTAGTTCTCACTTTCAAGGCCATACATGGTCTGGGGCCAGTGTATCTAAGGGATCGCCTAGTCCAGTGTTTCTCAACCTTCCTAATGCTGCGACCCCTTAATACAGTTCCTCATGTTGTGGTGACCCCTAACCATAACATTATTTTCATTGCATAACTATTTGGGGGGGGGTTGATTTTGTCATTTGGAAATTGTACTTGCTGGGATTTATAGTTCACCTACAATCAAAGTGCATTTTGAATTCACCAACAATTGAATTGAACCAAACTTGGTACACAAAACTCCCATGACCAACAGCAAATACTGGAAGGGTTTGGTGGGCATTGACCTTCAGTTTGGGAGTTGTAGTTCACCTACATCCAGAGAGCACTATAGACTCAACAATGATGGATCTGGACCACACTTGACACAAATCCTCAATATACCCAAATGTGAACACTGGTGGAGTTGGGGAAAACAGATCTGACATTTGGGAGTTGTAGTTGCTGGGATTTATAGTTTACCTACAATCAAAGAGCCCCTTGCACCCCACCAATGATAGAATTGGGTCAATCTTTCTACACAGAACCCTTATGCCTTGAAGGGACTAGCTGGTGTGAGCCTCCATCCCACCTCTCACATTCTCTCTCACCCACACATGCGCATCATGCTGCCATGCGCCGAGCATGCCTGCTCTCTCCTCCCCACTTGGAGTCTCAGAAACAGCTGTCCCCTTCGCAGGGAGGCCTGCCAATCACAGCAGAGGAGAGCTTTAGGTAGGTAAATTCGCAGTCTGTTTCCAAAAAGAAAGAGCAGGACAAGCAGAGAGATCTTCAACCTTCTCTGCCAAGGGATTCCTAAAATCATCAGAAATATATGTTTTCTGATGGTCTTTGGTGACCCCTCTGAAACCTTCTTGCGACCCCCCTGGGGGTCCCGACCCCCAGGTTGAGAAACACTGGCCTAGTCCCATACAACCCCTCGAGATCACTACGATCAGAGGACCAGAACCTCTTGGACATCCCCAGCATAAGATCTTTCCGCCTAACTACAACTCAGCGGAGGGCTTTTTCAGTCATGGCCCCAGTGTTGTGGAATGCCTTGCCGTCGGAGATTCATGCTCTGCACAACCTGTACACCTTCTGCAGAGCATGCAAGACTCACTTATTCAAGCAGGCTTTTGATTAATGTTACGATCTTTTAAACTGCTTTTAAAGTTCTTGTTCTTATATTATGTTTTGTTCATTTTATCTCGTATGTAAACCGCCCCGAGCCTCCGGGAGTGGCGGTCAAAAATCGAAATAAATAAATAACTAAATAAAATAAATATGGGGCATGGAGTAGCAGCTTTTCTACGCCCCCTACCGGGAGCCCATGGATTTGCCCTGATGTGGGGCAAATCCATAGGCCTTTCTGATAAAGTCCCTAAGTAAATATGTGAAGAGGGAGCAGATTAGCTTTACTCCCCCCCCCCCTTCCCCTGCCGCATTACTCTCCACATGCAGGGAGGACCAGATTGAGAAAGAATCTTTGGTAGCTTTCCATGTGGTAGGGCAGTGTTTCCCAACCAGTGTGCCGTGGCACACTAGTGTGCTGTGACCGATCATCAGGTGTGCTGTGGGAAATTGGAACCTCCAATACCCTTTCTTCACTCTCCTGCCCACAGTGCTCTTTGGGTGTAGGTGAACTACAACTTCCAAACTCAAGGTCAATTCCCAAGCAAACCCTTTCAGTAATTTCTGTTGGTAATGAGAGTTCAATATGCCAAGTTTGGTTCAATTCCATGATGCTCTTTGATTGTGTGTTAACTATAAATCCCAGAAACTGTAACTCCCAAATGTCAAGGTCTATTTTCCCCAAACCCCATCTGTGTTCACATTTGGGCATATTGAGTATTCATGTCAAGTTTGGTCCTGATCCAACATTGTTTAAGTCCACAGTGCTCTCTGGATATAGGTGAACTACAACTCCAAAATTCAAAGTCAATGCCCACCAAACTCCTATAGTATTTTCTCTTGGTTATGGGAGTTCTGTGTGGAAAGTTTGTGTCTTTCTGCCATTCCTGCCAGGATATCTATGTTGTGTTCATCGAAACAGGCCCAGGTTTCACACTGAGTGTATAAATACATTTAAAAACATATTAACTATATGTTGTGGTTGAGCAACCTGAGCCTGTAGTTGCTACAGGTAGTAATTGGGAAGAGGAGGGTTTGTCAGATATGTCCTTGGAAGAGGGAGGTTTGGGCGGGCCTCCTGCAGCTGGGAGAAAGAGGGCTGCAAGTGATGAGCATTTGGAAGAGGCAGAACATAGGAGGAAGGTCCGGCAAATACTTAGGGAGCCTACCAGTGATGAGACTTTTGAGGGGTTTGACGTGGAGTTACCCTCAGAAGACAGTGATACTGAGCTGGACTCAGCATTGGTGCAGGATGTCAGGAATGTGTTAAATGCTGAGTCCAGCGAAAGTTCATTTTTTGGTTTTTCCAGTGATCTTGGTTGGCCTAGTGGGGATGTGGAATTGGACTGGGGTCCTTTAACTGCAGAGCAAAGGTGGGAAAATTGGAGGAACACACCCAGGGCTGCAGCTGAGGGCACTAGGGCGGATTTGGGTGGGGAGTCTGATGACTCTGATTTGTAAGGGTATAACAGTAAGGCTTGGGGATTTGGGAATCTGCGGTCGGCCAAGGTGTTGCTGTGGGTTGCTGGTTCCTGTATCTTGTGATTTTGTGGGTTCGTGTCTTGGTTCTTGATTCCCAGCAAGCTGTGAGTATTTGGGCTGTGTTCATGCTGGGTTCTGGGGGAGCTGCTATGGCAGCTCTAGCTGACATTGTTACATGTTGGGGGGTTGGGACTTTAATGTGTGCTTTTATGTTTAGTGTCTACCGCATCCTGTTTGATCATTTCCTGTGTTGCTGTGAGTGTCTGGTATGGTATAAAGGGTGAAGGGGAGTTTGCTGTGGGTTGCGGGGGTTTTCATGTGTTTGTTTGTATACTCAGCTCCTGGAATGTGAAGCACTCCTTCTTTCCTTCTCTGGACGGGTCTTTGCATCACAGACTGCAAGCCGTTTTACAGCTCAAGATTCTTCTGAAGACGGACGGCTTATCTATTTTGCTTTCGGTTTTGGGTGTGGGTTTTTGGAATGCCGGACTGAGGCTATGTTTTGTTAAAAATAAACTGTATATATTTTTACTAGCTTGGCGTTGTCTTTGCCATCTGTGGGAGTCCTGACACTATATGTATTACTGTATTAGAGTGTCGTTTTGTGTCATTTTGGTTGGTGGTGTGCCCCAGGATTTTGTAAATGTAAAAAATGTGCCGCGGCTCAAAAAAGGTTGAAAAACTTTGTGGTAGGGAATCATCATATTCCACACATGAAGAATAATGGATGTGCCGCCGCACCCGGACTGTGAATACCTTGTGAGAAGGCAAGGATGTGGTCTCTTTATCCCGGGGGATTGCTTTCTTGCCTCCCTCTAAAGCAGAGGTGGGCAATTACTAGCCCACCAGGTGCTTTGGACTTCAACTCCCAGAAATCCTAGCCAGTTTACCAGCTGTTAGGATTTCTGGGAGTTGAAGACCAAAACACCTGGAGAGCCGGTAATTGCCCACCCCTGCTCTAAAGGCTCAGGGCTCCAAGGACCAAACTGGACACTTTAGTTAACTCAAACACTTTATTGTCCATAACATGAGTTGAGGGTTCAAGGGTGACACACCTCGTGCCAAGAACAATAACATAGACACAGGTGGCTGGATGAAAATGGCCACAACTCATTTATTGAAAACAGGAACAAAGGGTTGGTGGCCACGCCTGAATCCTGGATCAGGGTCATACAGCCCCCACAAATGTCCAAAAGCGTATGCAAGCCTGGGGGGCAAGCGGCCCAATGCCTGTCCACGGAAACTCGGCACCCCTGGGGGCCTGGGCATTATCCCCCTAACAACCAAGGGGCGATAAGCCAGCCTGATCCATTGGCCATGCCACATGCCAAACACAGAGTTGTGACAAAGACAATATAAGGCAGTGGTTCTCAACCTTCCTAATGCCACAACCCCCCCAACCATAATATTTTCATCGCTACTTCGTAACTGTAATTTTGCTACTGTTATGAATTGTAATGTAAATGTCTGATATGCAGGATGTATTGGCACAAATACCGAATACGCCCAATTTGGCACAATTACCCGATACGCCAAATTTTGAATACTTGTGGGATTGGGAAGGGGGATAGATTTTGTCATTTGGGAGTTGTAGTTGCTGGGATTTATAGTTCACCTACAATCAAAGAGCATTCTGAAACACAAACAATAGAATTGGGCCAAACTTTCCACACAGAACCCCCTGATGGTCTTTGTTTTCTGATGGTCTTTGGCGACCCCTCTGACACCCCTTCGTGACCCCTCCAGGGGTCCCGACCCCCCAGGTTGAGAAACACTGGTATAAGGCATAACCATGAACAATGCAACAATGACATGAGGAAAGAAATGGACACCAACAAGCAAGGCAATAAGAAGGGAGGGTGGGAGGAAAAACAGAGCTGGCCCCACGTTCAACCTGGGCCTTAAATAGGCTGCCCAGGCAGAAGTGCAGGCCAGCCGGCGCAAAGAGGGGGCGGGGCTAGCCTCATCATTGGCCGGCCGGTGTTGGTGGTGGGAAACCTTCCCGCCACCCCATGGGCTTCTGGGAAGGAGAAGCAAGATGGCGACGAGGGCAACCCGCCCCGCAACCCGCTCGGCCGGTAAGTCGGCCAAGCCCATTTACTTCACTCAGGCACATTGCTTAGTTTCCCCCAAAATAATAATTGATGATGTAGTTTCCAAACAAGGTTGAAGAGTTCTTACTTTAAAGTTCCCTTGCTGAATTGGTCCAAGAAACTGAAGCTGAAAAACTCTCCAAGTCCTTTCTCTCTCAATGGCTTTGAGGGAAGAACACTCTCAGCCCCAATCAGATGGCCAAACTTGAAGTCACAAAGTCTTCCTCTAAATGCCAAAAGCCTGGTATGGGGGCTCTTGGAACTCCTCAGCGCTACTCAGCCTTCTGTTATGCTGAGCCTTCTGTATGAATTCCAAGGAAAATCAGAGTTGTATTGAAACCCTCTAAACACGTCCTATCAAGAGAAGTTCTGGTAGCCTATTGAATGCAAAATGGCTGATCCCCAGATCCCTGGGAAAAGGGGCGGAACAAACTCAACTGGGCTCTGCAAATGATGATTGGCAGGTGCTTAAAACCAATCAATGCAACTGAAACTCTTGCAAACTGTGCAGGCTGTAAAAACACACTTTAACAATGCCAACCCTTTAGAACTCAAGGTTTTCTATGCAAGTGGCGCTCACTGCACCGCCACAATGGAAATTATGAAACCACAACACTCCCCTTTTTAGCATGTTGACTCAAACCTTTTGCATGACTGATAACTATTGAGGAAAGACGGCTAGGTTAGAGGGATTTTTTTTATCTGTCCCAGTAGAATTGTTCTTAAGGTATGTGCTAAAGGTCACAGCACTGCCTGACAAGGTAATTTGTTTTTCAGACACTGCAAGACCCTGTTGAATTCGGGGGGAAAGAATAGCACAGAAGTGCCCTTCTCTAAATCAGGGGTCTTTCGGATTTTAAATCTACGTTTATACTAGTAAGCAACTGTTAGTTTGTGGATAACCAAACATGACAGAGGAGAGGCAATTCCTTTTTCATAAGATGTGCTTCACATCCCACTTCTGGCTGCCCTCTTACTTGATCCCGTGTCACCTTCTTTGCGCTTTTCAGTCCTGTGTTCTCTTGTCCATTAGGCAATCACTTTGAGTTTGTTTTTTTAGCTTTCCCCATGGAGCATGGAGAAGCAATAAACAGAGAAGAACCGTCCTAACCTTGGCCTATGTGCCGCGGCTTTCCTTCAACTGGTGTCAGGCATTCACTTAATGGGAAGAAAGAGAGGCGAGGCATTGCACTCGCTGGCCAGCACTAACTTTAATTGCTCTGTCTCTGATCCATTTGTCTTGTTCATGGCCCACATGACTCTAGCAGTAGAAACACTGGCTTTATGAAGCAGTAGAGCAGGGGTGCCCACACTTTTTCATCATGCGAGCTACTATATGAACAATCAAGTTGAAAAGATCACCTGTTGTGCATGTGAGAGTGCGTGCGCATGTGCGCGCGCACGCTCCTACTGCAGCCTTCCGTCCACGTGGGGCTTCTTTCTTGCCTGCCCACGAACTCGCTCACCCAGGTCTCAGCTTGGAATGGGAGTCCCAGGGTTTGCGGTGGGGCTTGCTTGGCTTTGTCCCACTTTGCCCGGCCTCCTTTGCCTCTCTCTCTCTCTCTCTCTCTCTCTCTCTCTCTCTCCCCTCTCCTTCCCACATTCCCTCCATCCTCCTGCCTGCCTGCCAAAAGGATCCGAAAAATCCTATCTTTCTTCTCGCGTGGCTCCTTACGCTTTTCCTCCTCCCCCCCAGCAGCAACCAATGGGCGGTCATGTCACCAGCAACCAATGGGCGGTCATGGCCCCACACCGTGCGTGCAAGCGAGCGCCAGGGCCCTCCCACTAAAGCCTCATTTTGCCAAAAGAAGCCCCACAAAGGCGGTGGCGGGAGCGCACGTGGCGTGAATGGCGGGAGCGCACGTGCGCGTGCATGGCAGGCCATGCCATCCCAAAGATCACCTGGAAGAGGGCCGAAGATCACCTAGGTGCTCCCGATCACCGTAATGAGCACCCCTGCAGTAGAGGAACTGTTCTAAGCCCATACTGTAGAGCCGGTTGTGCTTCCCTCTTTGCTGCCTCCAGCACGCCAAGGTCTCACTGGATTAATATCGAGAAATCAGATCCCAAATTATGGAATATAGCAAAATTAAGAGATGCAGCTCCATTAAGGACTCATAGTGAGCACACACACAATTGTCTTACAGTAACTTTTTATTATGAATAATCTCTGCAACACATCCAGTCCACTTCCTTCAATTTCCATAATCTCCTTACAATGAATTAGGGGAACAATTCACCACCAGCTGCGTTTAAGATGCTGACGGGAGCGAGAGCAGGGCCTCCCCAGATGATCTTAAATTACACGGTGGGGCGTAGAGGCAGGTGCATTCGGACAAATATAGAGCTTTATGGGTCGAAACCAGCACCTTGGATTGAGCTCGGAAGTGGACCAGTGGCCAGTGAGGCCGACACAAGAAGGGGGTGGCACGCTGCCAAAAGAACCTGAGAAGCCCTCCTCCTCCAAGGCGAACGGACCCAGCTCAAGTGGGCTGCAAGGCCCAGAACAAGACACGAGAGTCAAGGCCAAGGTCCAGCCCCAGGAAAAGTGACACCAAGGGAACCTGGACCGCAGAGGGAAGCGGAGGAGGAAACATAGCCTAGTAGAAGCTACCTACAGAGACCCACCAAGACGATTTACCAGCCCAGCGAGTTGCGGTGTGGGCCTGTCCTCACCGCCATCTTGTGTGAGGGGGGGGAGGGGGCTTCTTCCTCCCAGAAGCCCTCCTGGGTGGCGGGAAGGTTTCCCGCCACCAGCGCCGGCCGTCCAATGACAGGGCTGGCTCCGCCCCACCCTCCGTCATCAGCCGGCCAGCCCTTACTTCCGCCCAGGCAGACTCCAAAAGGCTGCCTGGGCTGCCCTGCTGGCACACGGGGCCAGATCTTTTATTTCCTCCCACCCTCCCTACTTATATATTGTTGTTTGTTTGGTTTGCACTTTGCATTGCTGCTTAATCATCGTTTGCACTATGTTTATGTTTCTGTTATTATGATCTACTAGCTGTACCCGGCACGCATTGCTGTGCCCTATTTTGGAGATGCGAGGAAGTAATGTAAGGGTTGGGGTTGTTTTTAGTTATGGTGTTGTTGGGGTCATGGCTGTGTTGTTGTGGGTTGTTTTGGTGGGTGGGATGTTGGAGTCCTGTGGAGTTGTTGTTGTGTGGTGTTGCTGGCGTTCTGCATAGCTTGTGGATATACAATGTTTTTTGTCTTTCCGTCTGCTGTGTTGATGCGTGTGTGGGTGGGGTACTTTGGAAGTGAGTGGAGGTACTTGAAATCCCATTATCCATGGTGTGTCCTCCTCTAATCTGTAGTCGGATGGAGTGTGGGTCATGGGGTGCATTGTTTACCAAGTTTGGTCTTTATCGGTCTTGGTTCTTGGACACAGTGGTCTGTGGGGAATTATGGGTTTTGAAGTACTACAAATCCCATTATCCATGGAGGTACTTCAAGTCCCATAATCCATGGTCCACCCTTCTCCAAACTGTAGTAGAATGTAGCGTGGGTCATAGGGGCTCTGTGTGCCAAGGTAGGTTACTGTAAATTCAGGCCATACACAATGTCCCAAAAGGACACCAGTATGGCTTACAAATGAAGTATAAGATGTGATTGGAAAGAAGAAAAACTCATTTAAGAAATGGAAGGCTCTTCCTACCGAGGAGAACAGAAAGGAACACAAGCTCTGGCAAACTAAATGCAAAGCAACAGTCAGGAAAGCCAAGAGAGATTTTGAGGCACACATAGCAAAGAATATTAAAAACAACAAAAACTTCTTTAAGTACATCAGAAGAAGGAACCCAACTAGAAAAGCAGTTGGGCCACTCGACGACAATGGTCAGAAAGGGAAAAACAGCGAAGACAAGGAGATTGCTGAGCGGCTAAATGACTTCTTTGCCTCCGTTTTCACACAGGAGGACAGACAACATATGCCTGCAGCTGAGTCAGTTTTTTCAGGGAGGGAATTAAATGAATTAAACCAGATAGAGATAAACAAGGAAGATGTTCTCACATGCCTTACTAAACTAAATGTCAACAAATCACCAGGGCCAGATGGCATCCACCCCAGAGTTCTTAAGGAACTCAAGTGTGAAATTGCTGAAATTCTAGCCAAAATATATAACCTTTCTCTAAGATCAGGCACTGTACCCGAGGACTGGAGGGAGGCAAATGTAACTCCGATCTTCAAGAAAGGATCCAGTGTTGATCCAGGAAATTATAGGCCAGTTAGTCTAACCTCAGTTCCAGGCAAAGTGATGGAAACCATTATTAAAGAAAAAATTACTAAGCACATAGAAGAACAGGCATTGCTGAAGGAAAATCAACATGGTTTCTGCAAAGGCAAATCATGTCTTACTAACTTGTTAGAATTCTTTGAGGGTGTAAATAAACACATAGATAAAGGGGACCCAATTGATATTGTTTACCTTGACTTTCAAAAGGCTTTTGACAAAGTCCCTCACCAAAGGCTCCTAAATAAGCTCTTCAGCCATGGAATCAGGGGACAGGTCTTGTCCTGGATTGGAACCTGGCTAAACTGTAGGAAACAAAGAGTGGTAATAAACGGACATTTCTCTGGGTGGAAAGAGGTGAGAAGTGGCGTACCCCAAGGTTCAGTTTTGGGTCCGTTACTTTTTATTTATTCATTAATGATCTGGATGTAGGAGTAAATTCTGAGGTAGCAAAGTTTGCAGACGACACTAAATTGTTCAGGGTAGTTAAAAATGAAACTGATTGTAAAGAGCTCCAGAAAGATCTCTGAAATTGAGTGAATGGGCAACAAAGTGGCAAATGCATTTTAACCTAAACAAGTGTAAAGTCATGCACATCGGGGCAAAGAACCCCAACTACACCTACCAATTGATGGGGTCAAAGCTTTCCGAGACAAACCAGCAAAGGGATCTTGGGGTTTTGGTGGACAGCTCAATGAAGATGTCAACCCAGTGCGCTGCAGCAGTGAAAAAAGCAAATTCTATGCTAGGCATGATCAGAAAGGGAATCGAAAATAGGTCAGCAAATGTTGTATTACCTCTCTACAAATCGATGGTAAGGCCACATTTGGAGTACTGTGTACAATTCTGGTCTCCGCACCTTAAGAAGGATATAACGGAACTGGAAAAGGTACAGAAAAGGGCAACAAGAATGATCCAAGGGATGGAGCGGCTCCCTTATGAAACCAGGTTGCAACGCCTTGGTCTTTTCAGCCTTGAAAGACGGCGTCTAAGAGGTGACTTGATCGAAGTGTATAAAATCATGCATGGGATAGAAAAGGTGAATAAAGAAAACTGTTTTCTTTGTCACAAAACACTAGGACTAGAGGGCACTCCCTGAAGCTCCAAGGTAGGAAAATTAGGACTAATAAAGGGAAATATTTCTTCACCCAGAGGGTCATTGGGTTATGGAACTCACTTCCAGAAGAGGTTGTGACAGCTGCCAGCCTTCAAGGCAGGATTAGACAGATTCATGGATACCAAGTGTATCGGTAGTTACTGAAAAGGACATTCAAGTGCCACCTCAGAGTTGGTTGAGGTAGGCAGGATTTCCCTGGGTACTGGTTGTGGGGGGTCGGGAGCAGGTCAGGGTTTTGCCCTCCCTTCTGCTCGAGATCCCCGTGTACAACTGGGGGCCACTGTGTGATACAGAATGCTGGACTAGATGGGCTGAGGTCCAATTCAGCATGGCTCTTCTTATGTTCTTATGTTCTTATGAGCTGAGGCCTAGTCAGGAACAGCAAGTTAATGAAGCCTTACTGTCAATTTAGGCCATACACAATGTCCAATGAGCTGAGGGCTAGTCGGGAGAATCAAGTTAATGAAGCCTTACTGTCAATTCAGAGCGTAAACAGCATTCCATTAAGTGAGGCCTAGTCAGGGAAATTAAGTTAATGAAGCCTTACTGTCAATTTTGGACGTGGTCTGTGATTTGTAGGGGTGTAAATTTTCTGTGGGAAGTGAATTGGGTGTTTGTGTTTGTGCCTCAGCCCTTTGCCTTATCCTCCTCTGACAGTTTATTATGGGTCGGAATGTTCATGTTGGCTGGCCGGTACAGGAGTTATGCAAATCCGCCCTTATTGTCAGCCAATCATGTTCTCAGAATGTAGAGGCTGGGAGAGTCGTTGGCAGCCCCGGAGGATGCTGGGACATGTAGGTTTTTTAACTCGGTGTTTTGGGGGCCTTTTAGGTTTTGGGGGAAAGTTTCTTTGCTACAAACATACCTTGTCTGAGGCCTATTCCTGTTGGCAAGTTTGGTGTCTCTGCGTTGTAAGGTTTCTCTGTTTGGGACGGTCGTTCCATGACGACTCTTCCTTTATATATATAGATGTCGCAACTCTGTGTTTTGCGTGTGGCATAGGCCCTGGATCTGGCTGGCTTATGCTCCCTTGGTCATAAGGGGGGATAATGCCCAGGCCCCCTGGGGTGCCGAGTTCCAGTGGACCGGTATTGGGCCGGTGGCACCCAGGCACGCTAGCGTCTTCGGACATATGTGGGCTGTCCTCCCCCTGATCCAGGACCCATGCATGGCCACCAACCTTTGTTCCTGTTTTTCAATAAATGAGTTGTGGCCAATTTTTATCCAAACTTTTGTGTTCGTGCCTCATTGGTTTTTCTGGCGGGAGGTGTATCACCCATACACACGCAATATCGGGACTGTGGAAAGATCCGTCTCCCGTGTCCCAAAAAATCCCCACTGGCTGAAATGGTCATCTTCTTCAATCACCCACTGTGTACTTTGGACTACCTCCATTGTTTCCACCAGAGAGCCCATCCATTAAGCTCAACATGAGCCCATTGCCCACTATCACACTGCATTTCTTTCTGACCATGCTCCTCTCAGAGGCAGATTAATAAATGTATTGACACTTCAAATGCTTGACAGTTCATTAAATCCTTTACACCAAGAAAGAGCCAACTAGTGATGATGTCACATAGAGTCCTTCGCCACCAGCATGTGAATCCTAGCTAGGCAGCTCCTGCAGGTTTCCGCGCATTGAATGACAGATCTGGATCAAACGGCAATGCCTGCCCGAGGATCACGCACTTGCGACTGTGTCCCTGCGAGTTGGAATCCCCGGGTAGGCATTGCCGTGGAAACTGCAGTGCGCGCCTCCTTCCTCTCATCAACCCCGCTCACAGTGCAGTCCTGTGTATTGGCCTCTTTCTTCCAACAGGGACGTCCTCGCAACCGTGCGCCCCTGGAAGTGGCCAGCATTGTGCTGGCTCTGCCACCACTGGCTTGGCATTGCCCCCTCAAGGCTGGAGAAGCTGTGGGAGAGCTAAAGCCAGGGGGAGGCAGGCCCGGGTCAGGCCCTTTTGCCGCCCAAGGCCAAAGGGTCTGCCCCCGCCCCTCCCCTGGCTCTGCCCCTCCCCGCCCCTGGCCCCTCCCCTCCCCTGGCTCCGCCCCTCCCCACCCCCGGCTCCGCCCCTCCCCACCCTCCAGCTCTGCCCCTCCCCGCCCCCGGCTCTGCCTCCTTGCTGGATTGAAGGAAGGAGGGCGGGGTGAGGAGAAAGAGGCAAGGAAGGAAAGGCGGTGGCGCGGCTTCTCCCTGCCTGGCGACGCCAAGCCAGGGAGGAGGCAGAGAGGAGTCCCACCGCCACCCTTCCTCCCTTGCGTGGCGTGATGACGCAAGGGAGGAGGGGCGGCGGTGCGGCTTCTCTCCACCTCCCTGGCTTGGCGTAGCCAGGCAGGGAGAAGCCGCACCGCCGGCCCTCCTCCCTTGCGTCGTCACGCCCTTTTCAGGCCGGCTTTAGGAGGGAGGGCGGATCGGCTCCGCGCCAGCGAGGAGGGGCGGAGTCAGGGGCGGAGCCGATCCTCCCTCCTTCCTAAAGCAGAACCGAGGGGAGCAGAGCAAAGGGAGGGGGCGGTCACGCATGCACCTTTTTTTCAAATTTTTTAATTAAAAATTTGGGTGATTTTTTTTTATTTTGGGGGGGTCCGGATCTGCTGCCCCCCCAAAAGTGCCGCCCCGAGGCCATGGCCTAGGGTGGCCTTATGGGTAATCCGGGCCTGGGGGAGGGGGCGGGGCATGGCGCGGCCTGGCTCTTCCCCCTCCCCCAGCTTCTTTATCATGCATAATAAAGAAGGATATATATATATATATATATATGTATATATATATGCGGTATTTTGAACAAGCACAAGTAGAGGAAATATGAGGCTCTCCAGATATTGCTGAGCTACCACGCTCTCCAGCCCTAGCCAACATAACTGATGACTAAGAATGAAAGGAGTACACTCCAGTTATATCTGGAAGAAGGCTACTCGTTCCCTTTCTCTAGACGCCTTCAGTTACTTCCTCCACTCTACTACTTCACCTAGCTTACTACTTTGTGAGATGTTGACACCCTGAAGGTATATAGTAAGATTTTATATAACTCCAAAGGCTGCATTTTTTTTTTTGCACGAATTGAAGTTGGTGGGATGTGTCACTAAATCTCATTTGTATCTCACTCCCATTCGAAAATTAATTTCGGAAAGTGCAAGAACGGATTCCACAGGGTCCTTGTGCCAAAATGCTGCTACTGAGGCCTGTCGGATTAATTTCCCATTACATTTGTCATGGCCGCAGCGTCGGAAAAGGGGGAGGCTTTGTCATGTGCCTTTTTAGCACTGATGCATCTGGGGTTGAGGTGGGAGGCTGGCAAGATGATGGCCTGTGTAATTGCAGTTAATTAAATATTCTGTAACCCAAATTATTTAATTACTGGGGCTTCCCACAGTAGCTGAGCTGACTTAATGAGGATGCCGAAAAACTGGAGAGGGAGAGAGAGATCACTTCAAAAGTTGTGAAAGAAGGAAGAAAAGAAAGAGGGGGGGGGGGAGGAGGACAGAACCAAGCGTCTTGGGACAAGGTTGGTGGCCAGAAACAGTCTAATTTTAGTCTTTTGAAAAAAGTATTTCTGTGTCAGTCTATTTTCCTTGGGTGTCTGCATGCCCAAGTAGTTTATTGCTGCGCTGATTCAGGCCAGCAAAAAAATAAAATGATGTCTTGCTAATGCTCAGGAAATCAGCCGTTATCAGAACAACATATTTTCAACTAATAGTGCTCCCTCTATGCATATTCACTCCGAATTTCCATCCTGTAAACTGCATTAACGGGAACGCCAGTGTGTTGTAGTGGCTCAGGCATATTAACGCTGTGCGAGCAGAATTAGCACATCATTTTGACATGCTGAAGATGGTCGTAAGTTGCAAACAAAGGTCCAGAGCAATTTGTAGCCTGAACGCTGGGCATGGAAACCTACTGGGTGACCTTGGGCAAATCTCTCTCAGCCTCAAGGGAAGGCCATGGCATTGGCTATGCCTCTTTGAACACAGATTGTGAAGGAATCCCTGCGACAATAAGAGCCAGTTGTACTGTGGTAAGATTTAAACTATAGGCATCATTATGACCACACTTCTAATAGTGTAGAGCAGACCTGGGCAATTGCCGGCCCTCCAGGTGTTTTTGGACTTCAACTCCCAGAAATCCTAACAGCTGGTAAACTGGCTACGATTTCTGGGAGTTGAAGTCCAAAACACCTGGAGGGCCGGTAATTGTCCACCCCTGGTGTAGAGCAGTGTTTTTCAACCTTTTTTGAGCTGCAGCACATTTTTTACATTTACAAAATCCTGGGGCACACCACCAATCAAAATGACACAAAATGACACTGTCATTTTACTAACTGTCACCCTCCCCCCTCGTGATGCTGCTGCTTCCGCCAAACCCCCCTCCCCCGGGAGGCCCACATGCAGGAGGCCCATCACCGTCCCGCGGGGGAGGGCTGCGCTGAGTAGCCGAAGCACGCGTGGGCTCGGCTGAGCCGGACGAATAGGAATTGAGCACATGGGGTGGCTCCGAGCCTCGGAACAAACTGTGGCGGAGGCTCGCAGCTGTCGCCACCCCAGCTCTCCTTCCCAAAGGGGTTCAGCCCCCCCAGAGTGCCTCCCCCCCCCCGCGTCCCTTCGGCTTCCCTGCTGTCACCTTGGGGCCAGATCTGAAAGGAACCAAGCTGGGCGGTGGAGCTGCGCATCCTGGCCTCTGCTCTGCTCAGTAGCAAACCTGGAGCCTAGCCAGAAGAGGCCAGGAGATGAGGGGTTGCTCCCCTTCCCCGGCGCAGGGGGGCTAGAGGGCAGAAAGCCTTGCCTCGAGCCTCCGGGAGCGGGGTCGGATGGGGGCAGCTCCCGCGGACTCCTCCACCCTCTCCTCCTCCTTGCTCACTCACTTCTGCCAGCTCAGATACCAAGGCAAGTTACCTTTAACCCGGGATGGTTTCTGAGCTGGCAGAGGCGAGTGGAGGGCATGCACTCCATCCCTCCTCGCCAGGTGAGAATCAACCCGCGTTACAGATATTGCGGGATGATTCTGAGTTGGCGAGGGGGTGTGGAGGTGGGCATCCCCTGTGCACTGGCCACAACTAACAAAATAGTAACGAATTTCATTATGAAATACGTTTCAATTTTGAAATTTTCCTTTAAAAATTCGGAATAGTTTCTATTTCGAAACAACAGCCGTTCCCCGAGTTTAGAAACAATTTTTTTATGGATCAACCAGCCCTAGTAGGTAGCTTAAATACATAAAGCGAGGCAGCATTGTCGCTTCCTTTCAGTCGTCCTCTTTCCATGAAAGGCAATATCTGTGGATGTTCTCCTGTTGCACCTCAGACCTCGGACAGCCCCCCCTAGATCACACACACACAGGCAGATGCAATAAATGTACTTTATTTAGAATAAAGGATAGTCCAAAATAGAAAGATGAAAAAGTAATTCAATAGTCCAAAAGTACATCCAAAATTAGTCCCAAGAGCTTGCAAGTCAAACCGACTTGCATCAAAACCAAAAGAGAACGAAGGCAAAACAAACCGTTCCTGCGGTCTCCTGGAAATCAGAGTCCTGGAAAAAAGGCAACCGCTCCTGCGGTCAACGGAAAACTTAGAGTTCTGGAGCTTGAACCTTTCCAAGCTAAACGTAGCTTCAGGTCTGACGAGAATCCCCTGGGCACAAGCTAATAAAGAGAACTAGTTTCGATGTGCCCATCGCATCCCCTTCTTCAAACTCCAGGTTTTCCTAGACTCCCTGATACTAGCCCTTCGGTCAAATTCCATCTCATTAGCATGCTGAGAGACTTGATCCTCCCTAACTTTGGAATGTCCGCCCGGCGAGGGAGTATAGAATTTCTCATGGGAATCAAGGTCACTGGGCATCTCACTATCTACTTCAGAACTCGCTTCCATGGAGTCATCAATATTCTCGTTTTCAGTGCCATATCCATGTAACCATTCATCATCCCAGGCTAATTGTTCATCAGCAGTTTCATATCCATCTGGCCAAACATCTTTTCCAATCTGACCCTGGTCAACTGGACCCCCTTGGCCAACTGGGACCCGCGGTGCCTGTCTCTGACCACTAGGCTGACTAGGCTGGAACACCACATCTCCATATGTTTTAGGGCACTAATAACTCTTTTAACATTATTTAAGTTTAAACAACACCAATATTGGTGATAGTTATGGGAATCCCAAGAGAAGATCGAGTTCACTTTCGTTAGTATTCCTGTCATAAGGATTTCTTTCACACCACAGTATCTTAGAACTTTCCCCAAAAGTCCCACAATTCCAGATATCTTAGCAGCTTTCATTTAAAGAGATAATCAAATGTGATCGATTTTAGCTGCATAACTGAGAAGAGTAAGAAATCATTTCAACCCACATGAAATAAGGTTATGCGGAAGCTGTCTGAAAAATACGGCTAGTCTTATCAAAACTCTTTTCACTCTCTGCAAAATTCCCTGTATATTTTACCTAAGCAATGGCCCTTTTTCGAATAAATCCACTTTGCATTTTGCTTTAGGTGAATTCAGTAGCAAGTTCAGTATTAAATAAAGTGCAACCGACTCTTTGTGCCGTACCATCTGGAAGAGACTTTAGAAGAATTTAGCACAGAAAGTGGAGAAAGCAGATAACAAAGCTAATTGAAAAGACCAGAAGAATTTCAAGTAGGCAGAATGAGATAATGGGATGGAGAATGTCTCCAGTTGCCCTCCAACCAGGAAAAGAATCACTTTGTGATGATTCATCTCACACCAATGCCCTAAGACCTTCGCAACCAGAAATCTGGGTAATTCATTCAGGTTGTGGATATCCTGGCAAAATTATCTCTCAGCATAAATAGCAAAAACTGGGGTCACAAAGCCAGGCAGGCACGGCAGGCACGGCAAGGCAAGGCAGTCAGGCATGCCGGAACATATTAAAGTAAGTTACCCCCAATATTTATGAGTCAAAGAAAATGAAGCAGGTTTGGTACTTTTCCGAGCATAAAAAGTACAGTCAGAGAGTGATGCTACTTGCGTGTCAACTCTGAAAAAGAGGGTTTTGGTGCCAGGAATCAGACAGGCACTTGCAATGAAAGACTAACACCATGATTAAATGCATTTTAATACACCCTGTGCCCAATTTAAACCATATAGACTAGATGGGTGGAAACAGTGCAGCTTGAGCTATAAAAGTTAATGGGATTCTTAATGTAAATGGAAAACACCACTGCGCATGACAAAGAGTCCGACCTTCTCCGCTGCTGGCAGGGAGCCCGGAACTAATGTCGCAAGTCAAAGAACAGAGAGGCTCAGCATTGATAGCTTGCACTGTGAGAAAAGAATTACCTTATAGATGGCTATTGTTCTCATTTTTAGTGATGACAGAGAAATGATGCAAATGATTTGTGCAATGTTTATTGGATTAATGAAATGTCATGTAACAACAGTATCACCAGCCAATTATGATTGTTTTAACCATGAAGAAGGGGTGGGTTTAACTGAATGGACTCCATTGAGGTATAAATGTCGTTGTATGAGATGTAACGGGGTCTTTTTGCCCCTATCTGCAGCTGTGTTCTGCTGGCAAAACCCACCAGCTGGTGCCAGGAATAAAACCTTTTTGCTTTTCACCCTACTTCACAGTTGTCGCGTGTTCTCCCTCATCCTAGTATCCGCACGTTCGGGCAGCTTTGGTAAGGTTAACTTGGTACTTGGAGTTCCATAACTCCCGGTTCTGCTTCAAAAACAAACGTGTGATGGACCACACCAAGCACACCCACATACCAGATGGCATCATCTATATCTATATCTATCTATGTATATAATAAAAGTCAGTGTTTGCAGCAGGAGGTGCGGAGGGCGGGAGGTGTGGAGGAATATGTGGCAGCTTTTCGATTGGTTGCCACTGTGGGATTATTTGCATAAAGAACTCCCATTGGCCAGCCACAAAGCTCCTAAACTCTAAGGCACCAGACAGTTTTTTCGTTGGAAATGGAATGTTCATTTCCTAATAGGATTTCACTACAGAGAGAGGGTTTGCTGATGTACTGAGAGCACTACTAGCATTACAAGCTAGGCCCAAAAATAGACATACATCCTTCCAGCCAAAGGTGAAAACACCACTTTTCCCAACAGGCCTCAGCCTGAATTGACAGTAAGGCTTCCTAGGCCTCAGCCTGAATTGACAGTAAAGCTTCCTAGGCCTCAGCCTGCATTGACAGTACAGCTTCCTAGGCCTCAGCCTGCATTGACAGTAAGGTTTCTTAGGTCTCAGCCTGACAAATTGACAGTAACAGTAAGGCTTAGGCCCAGCCCTCAGCCTAAATTAACAGTAAGGTAAGGCTTCCTAGGCCTCAGCCTTAATTCACAGTAGGGCTCCCTAGGCCTCAGCCTGCATTGACAGCAAGGCTTCCTAGACTTCAGCCTGAATTGACAGTAAGGCTTCCTAGGCCTCAGCCTGAATGGACAGTATGGCTTCCAAGGCCTCCGCCTGAATTGACAGTAAGGCTTCCAAGGCCTCAGCCTGAATGGACATCAAAGCTTCCTAGGTCTCAGCATCAATTGACAGTAAGGTTTCCTAGACCTCAGCCTCAATTGACAGTAAGGCTTCCTAGGCCTCACCCTGAATTGACAGTAAGGCTTCCTATGCCTCAGCCTGCATCGACAGTAAGGGTTCCTAGGCCTCAGCCTGAATGGACAGTAAGGCTTCCTAGGCCTCAGCCTGAATGGACATTAAGGTTTCCTAGGCCTCAGCCCATTTCAAATAACCCGGGCACCGCCGGGTCCCAAAGCTACTCTATAATAAAAGAGAATGTTTGTTTGTTTGTATGTTTGTTTGTATGTATGTGGCAGCTTTCTGATTGGTTGCCACTGTGGGATTATTTGCATAACGCCTCTGATTGGCCAGCACCACCAACATTCCGACACTGCCATATAAAATCCACATCATCTGCTTTAATCTGGATTGAATGGCAGTGTAGACTTATATAATCCAGTTCAAAGCAGATAATGTGGACTATCTGCTTTGCTCATCTGGAATATATGGCAGTGCAGAAGGGCCCTAAGAATAGGGATTGTGCATTTCCTGCATGGCAGGGAGTTGGATTAGATGGCCCACGTGGTCTCTTCCAACTCTATTATTCTATGATTCTATGTCTGAGGACAATTGTTCTCACTTTGAAAACCAAATGCTACGAATCCGGCAAGTCTTCCATTCATCTCTAGTCAGACACTCGCAATTCATATATCCAATGTGACAAGCAAAAGAAATTGAACTCAGATTATTTTCCTGGCAGAAAAGAAAAAAAAAGACACATTCAAAGCAAAAAATGACAAACACGCATCAAGAGCCTGTGAGCTAATCCTTTCTGAATTATCAAATGCGTCCTCACTTGTGTGAGATCAAGATATGTCAGTTTCGTATGGTAAATGATATGACTTTTGAGTTGGTGCCCATCTATTTTTCATCTACTGTCTCTCTAACATGTTTATCCAACTGAGTGTGTCTCTCCGCTCACTCCCTCTCTGTCTTGTTTCCTTATCCAGGCTGTTTGTTTACCCTGTCAAAGTCATTTATATGTCTGCTGCCCTTTATTTGGCCTATTCATCTCTTGCATAAATCGACAGGGTTTAAGCTTGATGTGTTATTGTCTTACTGCAATTTAACAGGTTATGCCCAGAGCCAGGGATGGTCCAATGGAGGGTCATAAACCATGTCGAGCTCTGACCCCCTCAAAGAAAGGTTATTTTTATTATTTATTTATTTATTTATTTCCAACATTTCTACCCCGCTCTTCTCTACCTCCCGAGGGGGGACTCAGAGCGGCCTAACAAAAGGCACAATTCGATGCCAACATAATAAATATAATATATAAAAAGAGAGGGGTCGTGGGTCCCGGCATATAGGCGCCAAAACTACATGTCCCAGACACACGAAAAATGCCAGGCCACTAATCCATACCCCAAGGTCCCTATACGGCCCACAAAAACACCCCGAAACACAACGCAACACCCCCAAAAACACCCCCGCACCACAACATTACCACGCATGCGCAAATGGCGGCAGCCGCGGCGGCACTCCTCCTCCTCCAACGCTCCCTCCCACCCCTCCTCCACGCGCCAACACATTACCATGCTCCCGGACACGACCCGCCTCTCAGCCGCTCCCGGACCCCACCGGCACCGCCAATGCAGTGCCCCCCTCCTCCGCCACTTCCAAGCCGCTCCTGAACCCGGGCCGCGCAGGCCAAAACGGACAAGGCACCTCCCGCATGGCCCGGGTCCGGCACTGGCTAAGAGGCGGTGAAGAAGGCCAAGGAGGCGACGGCACGGCCCGGGTCCAGAACCGGATGGCAGCTGACGAGGAAGGCCAAGGAAGCGGCAAAGAAGCCGGCCAAGACGGCGCCCGCGCAACCCGGGTCCATGGGGTGGCTGGAAGACGACAGAGGAAGTGGCCACGACCACGGGACTACACCTCCCAGAAGGCTCCGCACCGCTCACTGGGAAGGAGGGGCGGGGCCTTCTGGGAAGTGTAGTCCCATGGCCGTGCCCGTATCCTCCGCCTTCTCCCAGCCGCTTCCAGACCCAGCTCGTGCAGGCACCGCCATGCCCGCCGCCTCCACCGCCTCCACCGCCTCCACGCCCTCCCTCGCCGGCTCCCAAGGCACTGCGCAGAAGACGCCTTAGCCCAGGATCGGGACCAGAGGGAAGCTCTGGCGACAGTGGCGCCAACAAGGACAAGACGGAGAAAAAAACAATAAGGAGCAGGAAAAGGAAGGAGGATGGAATGGGAGAAGACAGGAATAAAAAAGGAGGGAAGGAGAAGGAAAAAAACAGAAAAAGGAGGAGAGAGAGAAAACAAAAATGATGCATACAAGGAGAGGGAAGGAAAACAACCAGAAAGGAAGGAAAACGCCACAGCGAAGCGTGGCTGGGTCAGCTAGTACAATATAAAACCAAAAACATACAGCATTAAAACACATTAAAATACAATTAACATTAACACATCACACACATTCTCTTAAGTTAAAAACAGTATTTCGTCCATAACAGGAGCATTGAGCCATATCCATCAACTTGCCATTACAAATCCAGTCCAAAGTGCTGCATTGTGCTAATGTGCAAATGCTTGGTCCCACAGCCAAGATTTCACTTTTTCCTGAATGCCAGGAGGGATGGGGTTGATCGTATGTCGCTTGGAAGCGCGTTCCACAGACGGGGAGCCACCACCGCGAAGGCCCTCTCTCTCGTCCCCACCAACCGCGTTTGAAAAGTTGGTGGGAGCGAGAGCAGGGCCTCCCCGGACGATCTTAAATTACAAGGTGGGACATAGAGGCTGATGCGTTCGGACAAGTAAGCTGGGCCAGAACCGTATAGAACTTTAAGGGTCAAAACCAGCACTTTGAATTGAGCTCGGAAGTGGATAGGCAGCCAGTGGAGCTGACACAACAGGGGGGTGGTATGCTCCCTGTATGTAGCTCCAGTTAGTAATCTGGCTGCCGCCCGTTGGACTAATTGCAATTTCCAAACTGTCTTCAAAGGCAGCCCCACGTAGAGTGCATTGCAGTAATCTATTCGGGATGTGACCAGAGCGTGGACGACCGTAGCCAGATCAAACTTCCCAAGGTACGGGCGCAGCTGGCGCATGAGTCTTAACTGTGCAAAAGCTCCCCTGGCCACCTATTTTGTCTGATCCATGAGCATTTGTGCATTCTAGATTGTGGCTCTGGCAATTCGGCATTGGACGCATATTATTAAAGGCGTTTTGAAGATATAAAGGCAATTGTTGTTGTTGTTCATTCATTCAGTCGCTTCCGGCTCTTCGTGACCTCATGGACCATCGCACGCCAGAGCGCCCTGTCGGCTATCACCTCCCCCAGCTCCTTCAGAGTCAAGCTAGTCACTTCAATCCATCCATCTTGCCCTTGGTCGGCCCCTCTTCCTTTCTCCTTCCATTTTCCCCAGCATCATTGCCTTCTCTAAGCTTTCCATTCTTCTCTTGATGTGGCCAAAGCACTTCATCTTTGCCTCTACTATCCTTCCCTCCAATGAGCAATCGGGATTTATTTCCTGAAGTATGGACTGGAGCTTTGTAGTGCAGTGTTTTTCAACCTTTTTGGAGCCGCGGCACATTTTTTACATTTACAAAATCCTGGGGCACACCACCAACCAAAAAGACACAAAATAACACTCTGTCATTTTACTAACTGTCACGCTCTCCCCTCATGATGCTGCTGCTTCCGCCAAACCCCCCATCCCCCGGGAGGCCCACACGCAGGGGGCCCATCACCGTCCCACAGGGGAGGGCTGCGCTGAGTGGCCGAGGTGCGCACGGGCTCGGCTGAGCAGGACGAACAGGAATTGAGCACACGGGGTGGCTCCAAGCCTCGGAACAAACTGTTGGAGAGGCTCGCAGCCGTCGCCACCTGCAGCTCTCCTTCCCGAAGGGGTTCAGCCCCCCCCCAGGAGTGCCTCCCCCCTGCGCATCCCTTCGGCTTCCCTGCTGTCATCTTGGGGCCAGATCGGGAAGGAACCAAGCTGGGCTGTGGAGCTGCGCATCCCGACCTCTGCTCTGCTCAGCAGTGAACATGGAGCCCAGCCAAGAGAGACCAGGAGATGAGGGGTTGTTCCCCTTCCCCAGCGCAGAGGGGCTAGAGAGCAGAAAGCCTCACCTCGAGCCTCCGGGAGCGGGGTCGGACAGGGGCAGCTCCCACAGACTCCTCCTCCCTCTCCTCCTCCTTGCTGCCGGAGGGGAGGAGGGCAGAAGAACGCCCAGGAGCCAGGAAGCAGGAGGAGCCACAGCCCAGCCAGGTAGCCCTTGGCGCGCAGAGGGAGGGAAGGAAGGAAGGGAAGGAGAGAGAGAGAGAGAGAGGAGGGAGGGAGGAAAGTTCTGGACGCTGAGGGCTCTCCCTGACTGCAGCCAGGCTGACTGGCATTGCTGCTTTGTCCAGGAAAGCCTCATTTCCGCTGCCTGAAGTTTCCTGCTAGGCTCGCTCGCTCCCTCCCTCCCTCCCTCCCTCCCTCTCTCTCTCTCTCTCTCTCTCTCTCTCCACCAGTGTTTTTCAACCTTTTTTGAGCCGTGGCACATTTTTTACATTTACAAAATCCTGGGGAATTGACCTTGAGTTTGGAAGTTGTAGTTCACCTACACACAGAGAGCACTATGGGCAGGAGGGGGAAGAAAGGGTATTGGAGGTTCCGATTTCCTACGGCACACCTGATGATCGCTCGCGGCACACTACTGTGCCATAGCACACTGGTTGAGAAACACTGCTGTAGTGTGTTGCTGGCCAGGGCATGGAACTTTCAAACCGGGCCGTTCAGAAGTGGATTTGAAAGCCCAGGTCTTCCCTCTGCTTCTGAACGGCCCCATTCAGAAGCAGAGGAAAGACCTGGGCTTTCTAACCTGGTTTTTGCACATTTATTTATTTATTTATTTATTATTTGGGCTTCTATGCCGCCGACTCCCTGAGGCTCTGCATGTTGGGAATTGGATTTCATCATCCTGGCCATATTTATTTATTTATTTATTTATTTTAATTATTACAGGAGCCGAAGGGCAGGGCTCAGTAAAATACAGGCAATAAGTAGTTAAAAACAATTAAAAACAACAGCAGTATAGTAATTAATAACACAGTTAACACAATGAACAGCACATCATCCTCAGAAGAACGAATAGATGGCGGGGCATGGGCAGGACTTACTCACCAAAGGCCTGCTTAAACAGGTATGTTTTACAGGCCCGTCTAAACGGGAGCAAGTCCTTCATAGCCCGAGTTCCGGCCGGGAGGGCGTTCCACAGCGTAGGTGCTATGACAGAGAACGCCCTCCGGCGGGTAGCAGTCAGCCTTGCGAGTTTAGCTGAAGGTATCTCCAGGAGATTGGAGTCCTCAGACCGAAGTGATCTCGGAGGGCAATATGGGGTGAGACGGTCCCTCAAATACGCTGGCCCCAGGCCGTGTAAGGCCTTAAAGGTGAGGACCAACACTTTGAAGGTGATCCGGTGCTCAATTGGCAGCCAGTGCAGATCCTGCAAAACAGGTGTTATTGCACATGTGCGAACGCCATTCACGAATTAATTACAAATTTCAGAATTTTTTGAACCAAATTCGAAATTTTCAGTCTATCAGATTCGAAGCGCCAGCGCCCCCTACATCCGCGACGAAATTTGAACCTTTTAAAAAAAATCAACCAGGCCTATTACCTATGCTAGTTAACAATAAACGGTAGGTCATTTACAGGAAGATACAATGCTTTGCTCTCAAATAGAACAGTCTTGAACCTTTGTCTTCCACTGTTGAACTCTGCAGTGAGTCATGCAAACATATCTTCATTATTTATTTATTTATTTATTTATTTGTGGTATTTGTACCCCGTAGCTTCTCACCCCCGCAGGGGGACTCAGCACGGCTTACATTCGCAGCACTACAGGCCGCAACACCACAATACAATTTAAAATACACCATACAATCAACGTCATTAAAAAGCATTAAAAACATTTAAAAAAAACATTACATTAAAAACCACTACAAACAACCATAATTAATTAAAGCCATCAAGTGGAACACATTGTCAGTCCAGTCAAGTCCAAAATGTCAATCCAGTCAAATCCAAAGGTACAATTTACATCTGCTGCCCAAAGGTCTGGTCCCAGAACCACGACTTTAGCTTTTTTCTAAAAGCGAGGAGAGATGGAGTCGATCTTATTTCGTTTGGGAGTGCATTCCATAGGCGAGGGGCCACCGCCGAGAAGGCCCTGTCTCTCGTCCCCACCAGCCGCATTTGCGATGCTGGCGGAAGTGAGAGCAGGGCCTCCCCAGATGATCTTAGACTGCGAGATGGGACATAGAGGCAGATGCATTCGGACAAGTAAGCTGGGCCAGATCCGTATAGAGCTTTATAGGTCAATACCAGCACTTTGAATTGGGCTCGGAGATGGACAGGCAACCAGTGGAGCTGACACAGCAAGGGGGTGGTATGCTCCCTGTATGTTGCCCCAGTTAGCATTCTGGCTGCCGCCCGTTGGACCAACTGTAGTTTCCGAACCGTTTTCAAAGGCAGCCCCACGTAGAGTGCGTTGCAGTAGTCTATTCGGGATGTAACCAGAGCATGGACCGCCGTGGCCAAGTCAGACTTCCCAAGGTACGGGCGCAGCTGGCGCACAAGTTTTAATTGTGCAAAAGCTCTCCCGGCCACCACTAAGACCTGGGGTTCCAGGCTCAGTGATGAATCCAGGATCTTCAGATGTCTTCAGATAATAAGGCCTTTAAAATATTAGGAAGAAAACAGAAACAAGCACTTATTGACACACTGGAGAGACCTTCCTGCTCTAAGTCCATCTGACAAATACTGTAATTGTTACACAGACACAGAAGATGAATTATGCACACTTGCAAAGAAACACAATATGTATGATGTGGCAGCTAGCAAACAAAAGTCTTCAGCAGCTGATTGTTATTAAACGATGCCACACTTCGGGCTCTTAGGTTCTCTCAGAATTGGTTGCAACATCTAGATTGGTTTCTCTTGAATGTTTTCCTTTTTTAAAGAGCTTGGCCTCAAACCAGGTAGTTTTTAAGCCTGGGTAGGTTTGTCGGAACGCTCCTAAAATCAGAATGAATTTGGATTAAATTCACCTTTGAAGCGGTTTTGAAGCGATGTAAGCAACCCGGAAGTGAATTTGCCATTTTGAAGCCACCGCCGCCATTTTCAGAAAGGAATCGGCATCAGATTCCCGCCCAATGAGGTGCTTTCCCCTCATTGGCTGTTTTACCCAGTTTGAAGGTGGATGTCCTTCCCTCCGTATCAGAACTGGGGCGACATCCCCATCCAAAATGGGTTAAACAATATTTTCGCTCATGCGCCGTGCACATTTCGCACAGGGGAGGCTGGGAGATGTAGTCTTCCAGGTGTGTTTGCATTTTTGATATGATTTTCGGTGTGGTTTGGGTTATTTTCGGAGTGTTGCGGGTGGGAGAGCAGCGCGCTTGAACCGGGCCGCCCACCAATGGGTTGGTATGGTTTTTTTTGTTTCCTGTGTGCCGGGGGGGGGCGGCGGAGGGGGGAGAGAATGGATTGGAATGCGAGCGCCATTTTTTCACGCATGCGCCGTCCACATTTGGCGTGGGGGAGGCTGGGAGATGTAGTCTTCCAGGTGTGTTTGCATTTTTGATATGATTTTCGGTGTGGTTTGGGTTATTTTCGGAGTGTTGCGGGTGGGAGAGCAGCGCGCTTGAACCGGGCCGCCCACCAATGGGTTGGTATGGTTTTTTTTGTTTCCTGTGTGCCGGGGGTGGCAGAGGGCGGAGAGAATGGATTGGAATGCGAGCGCCATTTTTTTCACGCATGTGCCGTCCACATTTGGCGTGGGGGAGGCTGGGAGATGTAGACTTCCAGGTGTGTTTGCATTTTTGATATGATTTTCGGTGTGGTTTCGGTTATTTTCAGAGTGTTGCGGGAGGGAGAGCGGCGCGCTTGAACCGGGCCGCCCTCCAGTGGGTTGGTATGTTTTTTTTTGTTGTTTCCTCTGTGCCGGGGGCGGAGGCGGGGAGAGAATTGATTGGAATGCGAGCGCCATTTTTTCACGCATGCGCCGTCCACACTTGGTGTGGGGGAGGCTGGGAAATGTAGTCCCCCAGGGTTTTTTGGTTTTGAAGTGGTTGTCTGGGTGTTTTGTGTAATTTTTGGGGTGTTGGTCATACCTCGTACCTCTGTGCATTGTGTGGCCAATTTTGGTGTATCTGCGTTGAGGGGTTTTGCTGTTTTTCAATGTGGAAGGACGACATGAAGATTTTTATATATATAGAAGATAGAAGATGGATCATGTTCCCAACACATCAAACCTCATTTCTTCCAGCAACTTTGCCTTTCTCTCTTTCCCTTTTTCTAGAACCCATTCATTCCTACAGGTAGAATTTTCCTGAAATTGAATATGTGGTCTTCAGTAAAACAAATGTACAAAAACTTCACTCTAAGGGCTTTATTTAAATCCGTTTGCCACAAGCTCTAAGCACATTATGCCTTCTGAAATGGGACCAAGTGCTGCTTTCTTACGTAGCTTTCATGTTTTCCTACACAAATTAAATCTGCAACCGGTGCATGGGAAGGGGCGGGTTCCTTCTTGGAGCACATCAACCCTGGGATTCTGCGGAGAGTGATATCCGGAGAGTGTAATTAAGCAAGGCTGAGCAAGCAGGAGCCAGCCTGGCTGAAGGTTTTAAGCAATGAGAAATGGCATTGCTCCTCTCCTACTGTATTAAGAACTTATTTATCCTGCCGTTAGAAAAGCTCCCTTTGTGAGGCAATGTTGCGCAAGTTGGCACTGTGTGTGTCTTCCACCTGCCAGCAGCGTATAGGCATTGCTTAGCTCAAAGGGAAACACTGCCATGGAAATTTAAGATCAGACAGAGATGGATGTGGAGGGGTGCTGATGTGGAACCTCATTGTGAATACTGAATTCTGTTCTCCGGTTGTTTCTCCAGCAGGGGAGCCACTTTAGCTTTCACTTGCATCTTCCCCTTAATAGATATATTGCAGCAAAGGAGCATTGAAAATGGACTGAAGCACTAAAAGAAAACATGTGTTGGCCAAATGGACTCAGGGGCTGTGCATGGGTTAAGGCAGTGTTTCCCAATGGCGGAATGCCCAGCACTGGACTCAAGGGCTGTGCATGGGTTAAGACAGTGCACACGTGGCACACTAGTGTGCCGTGAGCGATCATCAGGTGTGCCGTGGGAAATTGAAACCTCCAATACCCTTTCTTCCCCCTCCTGCCGAACACTTTTTCTTCTCCACTCGGGCTCCCTTCTTCCCAGCCTCGCTCTGCTCAATATGCCAAGTTTGGTTCAATTCCGTTGTTGCAAGAGTTCAGGATGCTCTTTGATTGTGTGTTAACTATACATTCCCGAAACTGCAACTCCCAAATGTCAAGGTCTATTTTCCCCAAACTCCATCTGTGTTTGCATTTGAGCATATTGAGTATTTGGGCCAAGTTTGGTCCCGATCCAACATTGTTTGAGTCCACAGTGCTCTCTGGATATAGGTGAACTACAACTCCAAAACTCGAGGTCAATGCCCACCAAACTCTTATAGTATTTTCTCTTGGTTATGGGAGTTCTGTGTGGGAAGTTTGTGTCTTTCTGCCATTCCAGGATATCTATGTTGTGTTCATCGAAACAGGCCCAGGTTTCACACTGAGTGTATAAATACATTTAAAACATATTAACTATATGTATTACTGTGTTAGGGTGTCATTTTGGTTGGTGGTGTGCCCCAGGATTTTGTAAATGTAAAGAATGTGCCGCGGCTCAAAAAAGGTTGAAAAACACTGGGTTAAGACATACGCTGTACAGGTCTGATGGTACCAAGTGTAGAATTTCCAGAACTGATATTTAAATCTATTTATTTCCTTTTTCTCTCTCAATTCCATGATGTCCTTAAAATTCCTGACAAATAGAGCAAGGATGGCTAAATTTACCTCAAAGTCCTACTTTAGAAAAACCTATGTGAATGCCCTTGTGGTCATCTTATCATTACCTATAATCATGAGACATTAGGCACCAGCCCTGAGCTCCATCCGTATATCTCTTTCTTTGGGTTTTCTGGGTCAGGGAGTTCTATCCAATTTAAATCAGGCCCCTTCTACACAGCTATATAATCCGGATTATCAAAGTAGATAATCCACATTACCTGCTTTAAACTGGGTAAAATAATTTTATTTATTATTCATGCTTATATACCGCTCCTTCCCGGAGGCTCAGGGCGGTTCACAACATGGCAGCAAGTACAATAAAATCAATAAGAACAACAAATAAAACAGTAGTAAAACAATAAAAACAGTAAAACAATCACCCCCAGTTGCAATTGAACAAGCCATACCACTGCGGCATGGATTACATAGAGCACTAAGGGTTGAAGGCCTGCCGAAATAGGGTTGTTTTACAGGCTCTTCGGAAGGCCGAAAGCTCCCTAAGAGCCCGGACATTGTCTGGCAGAGCATTCCAAAGTGTAGGGGCAGCTACAGAAAAACCTCTCTGTTGAGTCGAAGACAGGTGATAGGTTCGGATGAGGGGAACCTCTAGTACAGGAGTGCTCACACTTTTTCAGCATGGGAGCTACTGAATAAAAAACCAAGTCCCAAAGATCATCTACCCAGAAATGTAAAACGTATAACTATTTTCTTATTTATTTATTTATTTATATTTATTTATTATTCATTTTTATGTACCGCTCCTTCCAGCAGGCTCGAGGCAGTTTACATAAAATGAAGTTATAAAACATCAACATTTTAATTTAATAACAACAATATAAAACAGAGCATAAAAATACATCCAACCACCCCATTTCTCCCACACTGCCATATTACCACACATATTATCAGCCAAAAAGAGAGGCTTTTGAACTGCAAGGCCATTTAATACTCAGCAAGGTAAACAAAGGGGCATGCAAAAATACATCCAACCACCCCATTTCTCCCACATTTCCATATTCCCCAACATATATTTCTCAAGGAACAAAGCAAGCAGAGAGGCTTTGGAGCTAAAAGGCCATTTTAAAAATAAAAGGAAACAAAGAGACATGCCACAGTACAATCAAGCACCCACCCCAAAGTAAAAAGACCGACCTTTGAGATGCGGTAAGGAAATGACCCCAAAGCGTCCTTCTTCTCCTCCTCCATCGTTGCTCCTATTTCCACGCCGCCAGCATGCGTGCCACCTCCAAGAGCTTACGAGAAGTCCGAGGGGCAGAATGGGCACTTCTGCGCATGCGTGGGGGTCAGCCATGCATCGCGTCATCCAGGCCCGCCCCCTTTGGTCTCCTACGACTCTGAGTGGCAGGAGAAGGACGGAGGGAGGAGGAGGAATCCCAAAGAGGGGGCCCATTCTGCCTCTTGGACTCTGGAGCTTTTGGAGATGGCGCGCAAGCAGGGAGGGAGGAGCAACGACGGAGGACTTCTTTGCAGCGTGCAGGGGCGTGAAGAGGACCAACAGCAAAAAAACCTGGTCAGGGGCCTGAAGATCACCAGGATGAGGCCCGAAGATCACCCTGGTGATCCCGATCACCATTCTGAGCACCCCTGCTCTAGTACGTTTTGATCTTTAGATCGTAGTGATCTCTGGGGAACATACGGAGAGAGATGGTCCCTCAAGTACATGGGCCCCAGACCATATAAGGCCTTAAAGGTTAAAACCAGCACTTTGAACATGATCCCGTACTCCACTGGGAGTCAGTGCAGCTGCTTCAAGATGGGAGCTATGTGGCATCTAGCTGGAGCCCCGGCGAGCAAGTGAGCTGCAGTATTCTGAACCAGTTTAAGTTTCCGGATCACAGACAGAGGAAGGCCAATGTAGAGGGCGTTACAGTAGTCCAGTCTTGAGATGACCGTCGCCTGGATCACCATGGCCAAGTCACTCCCGGAGAGGTAGGACGCCAGCCGTCTAGCCTGTCGCAGATGGAAAAATGCAGATCTACTGATCATAGATACCCGGGTCTCTATAGTCAGCAGTGGGTCCAACTGGGACTCTCTTCCAAGGATGATGGGCATAATGCTTCACCATCCAGGGTAGGTAGCCAGCACCCCCCTTCCACCAGGCGGCCCAGCCAAAGTATTTCCATCTTTGATGGGTTCACCTTCAGCCGGCTAGCCCGTAGCCATCCAGTCACAGCCTCCAGGCACAGATGGAAATTATCAGCAGAGTCCCAGTCACCATCCTCAGCAGGCACAGATTTAAAGTTTTAAATACTCTATTTTAATTGTGGAATTCCGGTAAGTCGCCCGGAGCCTCCATCCTCAATAATAAAGTCAGTGTCATCAGCATACTGATGACACTCCAGACCAAAGCTGCAAATCAATCGGGCCAGTGGACACAGGTAGATGTTAAATAATAGAGGGGAAAGAATGGCCCCCTGAGGCAACCCACAAGTAAGGGGGAACCTCTCAGAGACCACTCCGCCCCTCTCCACCCGTTGTCCCCGATCCTGGAGAAAGGAAGCCACCCATTTAAGGGCAGTCCTCCTCACCCCAGTCACAGCTAAACGATGGATCAACAATGCGTGGTCTACTGTGTCAAAGGCAGCTGTGGGATCCAATAACACGAGCAGTGCGGATCCACCCTGGTCTAACTGGCAGGGCAGCTGGTCTGTGATGGAGAGCAGTACCGTCTCCGTCCCGTGCCCAACACGGAAGCCGGACTGGAAGGGATCTAATCCGGCCGAGTCGTCCAAGAACTACTGTAACTGTCCCGCTGCTGCCCTCTGTGATGAGGTGTTTGTTTGTGTATTTAAAAGGGACATTATTTAAAAGCTGCAGAGAGTGAGCAGTGGAATGTTCGCAGCAGCAAGCTGTGAGCAGAGACTGTTGCCATGACAACAGAGGCCGCTCTAGCTTTAGAATGTTCAGTTTGAATCTGACAGTTGGAGAATGTCAGTTGGCCAGCAGCTGTGACCAGAGTTAGTGAGGGATTGACAGTTGCTGGAGCTGCATGCTGTCTGTAGGAGCTGCAGTGTGCAGTTCAGTTCTGTGTGTGGGTTGAGGGAAACCCAAGTGTGTGGGACAGAGTTTAGTCCCAGGGTTGAGAGTAACCCAGTATTAAGTAGTTACTTGTGTGTAACTGTGTAAGGGGAATTTAAAACCCCAGTGTTATATTGTTGAAACCTTGAAGTTTGTACCTCTTCGGAGATCTTTTGAAACCACCTAAGCTTTGAGCCCATTTGTGTAAAATAAACTGTTAAACACTTTCAACAAAAACATCTGTGGAAGTCGTTTATTCACAAAGACCCTCACATCCACTGGTCAAGCCTTGACAAATGGTGGCAGCAAGTAATAAACAAGGAAAACATTGAGTATTGGTGGTAGTGGTCAGATAGCCTGCCCTGCCAAAGTACTACACGGCTCACTCAGTTTGGTGTGAAAAATAACGAAGATCGACGCTAGCTAAAGGCGGCGTTATACGATATCCGGTTTGTTACACCCTCTTAATCACCTTGCTCAGAAACGATAAATTCGAGACTGGCCAGTAACTGGAGGGAGCCAACCGATCTAATTCTGGCTTTTTCAGCAGTGGGCTCACCATGGCCTCTTTTAACCCCTCTGGAAAAGCTCTTTGCTCAAGGGAGCTGTTTATTATTTTCAACAGAGGGTCACGTAAACCCTCTAGGCAAGATCTCACTAGCCAAGAGGGGCATGGATATGAGTCTACATTGCCATATAATCCCATTCAAAGCAGATAATCTGGATTTTCTATGGCAGCGTAAAAGGAGCCTCAATTGTAACATCAGTAAAAGTTAAAGAGTACAAGCAACTTCTGATGCATCAAATTGAGGTGTGGCGAAAGATGAGAAAGATAATTTCAGGACTCCGGAAAGCTCCCAGTGCATTTTTGTGGATTAAAGTTTTTTTTCCTACTATAGACAATGTTAGTAAATTGCCTCTGGAGAAAAGAAAGTCCATTTAAGATGCTATGATTATGCCAGGACCATTTTTATTAGCTCTACCTCCATGCGGAGCTTATTGCGTTCTTTAAAGGAAACTGAAGGCCCTTCCACACAACCCTATATATTAGGACTGGGTGATTCCCCCCCACCCAAGTTAGAAACTCGTAGGGTGCTTCGAATCTGAATGACTTCCAAAATTTTCCGGAAAAAATTCAATTTTTTTTTTGGTACTGATGACACTCCAGACCAAAGCTGCGAATCAATTGGGCCATTTTGGAATGGCTTTGTAAATGGCGGACACACAGTTTGGATGGGAATGTCTTCCCTCCGCATCAGAACTGGGGCCACAGCCATGTTTAACCCAGTTTGGATGCAGCTGTTGCCCCAGTTCTGATGCAGAGGGAAGACATCCGCCTCCAAACTGGGTTAAACACGCATCAGTCCTGTGGCAAGAGCCGCGTTTAACCCAGCTTGGATGTGGCTCTCACCACAGGACCAAGGCAGAAGGGAAGAAATACACATCCAAACTGGGTTTAACAGCTTGGATATGGATTTCTTCCCTCCCTCCTCGGTCCTGTGGTGAGAGTTGCATCCAAGCTGGGTTAAACACGGCTCTCACCACAGGATTAACGCAGGAGGGAAGAAATCCGTATCCAAACTGGGTTAAACAAGGAACCCAGATCCCGCCTGAAGACAAGCCCCCGCTCGCTCCACCCTCCGCCCAGCCAGTGGCGCTGGTGCTTCACTTCTACAGTGTTGCTAAAGTTCTGGTGGTGAACATTTCAGAACTCTAACAAAACTTTCAAAAACTTCATTATTATTTCATTATTGGTGAATTTTAAGACAGAACCAATTAAGAACTGCCATTTATAATGAAATTTTGAAAGTTTTGTTAGAGTCCTGAAATATTCACCACCAGAACTTTAGCAACACTGTAGAAGCAAAGCACCAGCGCCACCTGGTGTTCACCACCAGAACTTTAGTTTTGTAAGTACTTTAGAACCATTTAGAACAGGGGTGCCCACACTTTTTCATCATGCGAGCTACTATATGAACAATCAAGTTGAAAAGATCACCTGTGTGCATGTGAGTGTGTGTGCGCAAACGCACCAGCTTTTTGTCCATACGGGGCTTCTTTCTTGCCTGCCCAGAACTCACCACCGGGAAGGGTGACAGGGGCCCTTCCTTCCTTTCGAGGGTGTCACTCAGAACGGATGCCCAAGTGGACGGCTGGCAGGAAGGAGGACCCCTCCCACTGGTGGCAGCCCATGCCCACGGGAGGGAGAGAGAGAGGGGGGATGGCTCTTCCTAGCCGGCTCTGAAGAGCCACCCCCCCTCCTCTCTCTCCCATGGGCCCTCGCCGCCTTTCTCCTTCGAGGGCAAGGGAGGGCAAGGTGGAGATAGGCGGCCCCCTCCTCGGATTCAGCCCCAGGAACACGCCCCCAACCAAGGAAAGAAGGCAGCCCCACACAGCTCACTCGCCCAGGTCTCCGCTTGGAATGGGAGTTCAGGCCAGCAGCAGGGTTTGCGGCGGGGCTTGCTTTTTGCCCCACTGTCGCCTCTCTCTCTCTCTCTCTCTCTCTCTCTCTCTCTCTCTCTCTCTCTCTCTCTCTCCTTCCAGCGCCTACCTGCCTTAGGACAAAAGTCCTCCGGATATCTTTCTTCTTTCCTTGGCTCTCTCTCTCTCACACACACACACACACACATTCCCTCCATCCCTCCGACAGCCTCGCATCCATCCGTGCACATGCCTTCACCTTGCTTCCCCAGCAGCAACCTGGGCGGTCATGTCACCACACTGCGTGGCAAGCAAAGCACCAGGGCCCGCCCACTAAAACCTCATTTTGGCAAAGAAGCCCCGCAAAGGCGGCGGCAGAACTTTAGCGCACCATCCACTGTGAGGCCCAAAGATCACCTGGAAGAGGGTTCACCAAGATCACCTAGGTGCTCCCGATCACCATAATGAGCACCCCTGATTTAGAACCATGATTGCCCAGGCCTAGTAAATACACCCTGCATAGAAGCCCCTGCTGGTGCAGCGGGTTAAACCACTGAGCTGCTGAACTTGCTAAATGAAAGGTCAGAGGTTCAAATCCGGGGGAGTGGAGTGAGCTCCCGCTATTAGCTCCAGCTTCTGCCAACCTAGCAGTTCGAAAACATCTGAATGTGAGTAGATCAATAGTTACTGCTCCAGCAGGAAGCTAACAGTGCTTCATGTAGTCATGGTAGACACATGACACACCAGTTCTTTGTCTTAGAAAGAGCACCAACCCCCAAAGTTGGACATGACTAGATATAAAGTCAGGGGAAAACCTCTACCTTTACCTTAGTGCCACTGAAGGGTCATTGGATCCCATCTTAAGCCATATAAAATCCAAATAATTTGTTTTGAACTGGATTATATGGTAGTGTAGACTCTTCTAATCCATCTCAAAGCAGAAAATGTGGATTATCTGCTTTGATAATCTGGATTATATGGCAGTGTAGAAGGGGCCTTAGTGTTTGATCTAGATTCCAGACATCTGCTTCTAGGCTTGGCAGTGGTGGCCCTGACCTTGAACTGAATGCAGCCAGAGCAGCTGACAATTGGGCAGAGCAATTGCCGTAGCCTTCAACTCAAACAAAGTCAAACAAGAAGCCCTAAAGCCATACATATGTTTATTTTCCATAGCCTCTGACACAGCAGGAGTGTGGTGATGAAAGTGAGCCACTGCTGCATTAAACGCCTTCAGGAATGTGAAAAGCATCATGCTGTAATGCGGCAGGTTCTGGGGCCATTATGGGAAACATTCTGGATGAAAAGAACCAAACTTCATCGCTGGTTGAAAATGAGGGGAATTTCTGCATTACCCATTGCTCTAGTCCAGTGGTTCCCAAACTATGGTTTGGAAACAGTGGTTCCCTACCGCCCCCTTTCCAGAAAAAAAAATTACTCACCGCCCCCCTAGATTTTTTTTTAAATTAAATTTAATAGCAATTAAACAGAAAGATATATGTATTGATGCAGTGGTTCTCATCCTTTCTAATGCTGTGACCCCTAAATAAGGTTCCTCATGTTGTGGTGACCCCCAACCATATTTTCGTTGCTACTTCATAAATAATTTTGCTACTCTTACGAATACTAATCCAAATATCTAACATGCAGGTCAAAGCGAAAGAGGCGGGGCCAAAGAAGAGGGCCGCGCGAACCCTCCTAAATGGCCAATCGTTCGCCGCCCCCTTAAAGGGGTTCACCGCCCTCCAAATTCCCCCGAGGCTCCCACCGCCCCCTTGGATCGCCTCATCGCCAACCAGGGGATGGTACTGCCCACTTTGAAAATCAGTGCTCTAGTCCAGTGTTTTTCAACCTTTTTTGAGCCGCGGCACATTTTTTACATTTACCAAATCCTGGGGCACACCACCAACCAAAATGTCACAAAATGACACTCTAACACAGTAATACGTTAATATGTTTTAGAATGTATTTATACACTCAGTGTGAAACCTGGGCCTGTTTCGATGAACACAACTTAGATATCCTGGCAGGAATGGCAGAAAGACACAAACTTCCCACACAGAACTCCCATAACCAAGAGAAAATACTATAAGAGTTTGGTGTGCATTGACCTTGGGTTTTGGAGTTGTAGTTCACCTATATCCAGAGAGCACTGTGGACTCAAACAATGTTGGATCAGGACCAAACTTGGCATGAATACTCAAGATGCCCAAATGTGAACACAGATGGAGTTTGGGGAACGTAGGCCTTGACATTTGGGAGTTACAGTTTCTGGGATTTATAGTTAACATACAATCAAAGAGCATCCTGAACTCTTGCAACAATGGAATTGAACCAAACGTGGCATATTGAACTCTCATTACCAACAGAAAGTACTGAAAGGGTTTGCTTGGGAATTGACCTTGAGTTTGGAAGTTGTAGTTCACCTACACACAGAGAGCACTGTGGGCAGGAGGGGGAAGAAAGGGTATTGGAGGTTCCGATTTCCCACGGCACACCTGATGATCGCTCACTGCACACTAGTGTGCCACGGCACACGGGTTGGGAAACACTGCTCTACACTGTAATTTCCCACGGCACACCTGATGATAGCTCACGGCACACTAGTGTGCCCCGGCACACTGGTTGGGAAACACTGCTCTAGTCTAAACTCATTTTTCCATTTCTTTGCTCTTAAGACAGTTGTAACCAGATAACTGCCTGGAGAGTATTGTGTAGAAACCTGCATAGCAGCTGTGATGTTTGGTAATTCGGTGGGTGGCATCCTGGCCGTTAGTCATTTGGCATGTGAGAGCTGGAAAGGAAGAAGGTGATTTGGTGTGCGCGCCTTTGGGAACAGGGAACAGCATAGGCAGGAATATGATTTAAAGTTGTGTATACGCTTTGGGAACCACAATACAAAGTAACAAAGAAGAGTAATGGATCCCACTAGCTTTATGAACACACTCTGAGATATCTTACTTATTATTATATATTGCTCAGAAATATTTGTTTGTTCAAAGCAGGCCTGATCACTAGCCAAGCTATTAAGGACTTTGGCAAGGTTGAAAGGAAGATATATAGAGTTTATGGTGGCAGCAAAACACTGGGACATTAGGAGACTCCCTGCAGAAAAAGTGGAACTTGGGTTTCGGAAAATGCTAAAAGCAGGCGGCAGGGAGCGGGACACGTGACTCCATCACGACAGGGTTGAATAAAGGTAATGACAAAGTTCCCGGCACTTTTCAAGGCTGAAAGATGTGGGGAAAGGTTTTCTTTAAAAGCACTCTCTTGCTTGCGAGGAGTGAGTTGAAGTAGGGAACATACGACAGCGGCACCTCTGCGTGTGAGTGAGGCGAGGCGGGTGGGATGTTCCAAGAAAGATGTTTTAGTTACTATTTTCAATTTACGCGATATGAGTAATACTCAGAGCAGATGGTATCATTATGATCCCACTTGAATCGAAATCAGAGTCTTTTGTAATTGATCTTATCATGCAATGTTAGGCACTTAAGATATCAAGCATGCGCCAGTGCCTTGAGAGACATTTCTTTGATTCTTGAAAGAACTTGCCAGCTGCCATGGCTACCTGTCCATTTGGTTTCCATATCATGTAGCAACATTTTTTTCAAAAAAAATTGTGCACATCCATTCTTACTCACCAATGGCACTACCTTTCTGTGGTTATGGAGATTAACTACTCCTGTGAGGGAAAAGGCTATGTTGACGGTAGCAGTTGCGACGGCGCAGTAAGCGCCACTTGCATAAAACGTTAAGTTCCAAAGGTTTTGCACTGTTATGTTGTGTTTCTGCAATCCTGTTTAGCTTGCTAAGGGTTTGGTTGCATTGATTGGTTCTTTACACCTGTCAATCATTATTAATAGAGCCCAATTGAGTTTGTTCCACCCCCTTTCCCAGGGATTTGGCAAAATCTAAACCAGTGCTGTCCAACTTCTGGCGGGTCCAGGGCCGGATAAGAGGTCACTGATGACCTGCGGGGCCGCTCGGCCCCGCCCCAGGCCCCGCCCCCAGCCCAGGCCCCGCCCCCTCCTAAAGCCGCCGAAAAAGGGCAGAAGGCGGCGCCAACGGCAGCGCGTCACAGGCCTGGCGTGACGCGCTGCCCCTTGGCACCGCCTACTCCTCCTTTTCGGCGCCCCCTCCCTTCCTAGGCCGGGGAGCCGCCGAAGGAGGGAGTAGGCGGTGCCAAGAGCAGCGCGTCACGCCAGGCCTGTGACGCGCTGCTGCTGTTGGCGCCGCCTTCTGCCCTTTTCGGCGGCTCCTGCCCTAGGAAGGGAAGGGGCGCCGAAAAAGGGCAGAAGGCGGCGCCAACAGCAGTGCGTCACAGGCCTGGCGTGACGCGCTGCCCTTGGCACTGCCTACTCCTCCTTTTCAGCACCCCCCCTCCCTTCCTAGGCCGGGGGAGCCGCCGAACAGGAGGAGTAGGCGGCGCCAAGAGCAGCGCGTCACGCCAGGCCTGTGATGCGCTGCCATTGGCGCCGCCTTCTGCCCTTTTTCGGCGGCTCCCCGCCCTAGGTAGGGAGGGGGGGCGCCGAAAAGGAGGAGCTAGCTCTCTTCCTCCTCCCTGCCCCGCCTCCCCCTCCCCCCCCGGCTGAGGGCATAGGTGGGGCCGTGTCCAACAGGCTACGGGGCCGGATCCAGCCCCGGGGCCGCCAGTTGGACAGCCCTGATCTAAACTATCTAGGAAACCTGTGTCAAAAATCACATCTAAATAGAACTATTCAAAGTACAAAATGATTATATTGTATTTGGGACACGTGGAGTGTGCCTATATAGCCCAATAGGCAATTAGATAGAGTTCAATTACACACACACACACACACACACACATATAAAATAAAGCATGGTCATATGCATCAACAAACACACAAATACAATTATATTACACAAAATATGCCATCCGCAAGTCTAAGAGCCCGCTGCTCATCACCAAGTACAGTTACAGGCTATAATAAGTCCAACTGTATGTAATTGTCCTTGTTATAAGGGTATTAAAACTCAGTTCTTATGATAATTCCATGTATGAGGGTTAGCGGCGACCTGCAGGAAAAGGAAGTTCTGTGGGACTACATTACCCAGAAGTGTCCCTGGTGACGCACTCGGTCTCGCGAGTATGGTGATTCCATGGTCAAGCCGCTCTCGCGAGACCTAGGCAAACCACATGTCCGGAACAAGGATGAATGCAACGATCCTAAAAGGTACACTGTGATCCTTATGCTGCCAAATTGGCAGTTTGGTATCCCTTGAGTTACAAGCCTCACGCAAGATGAATAATATGCTTCTGTGCATATATATCCCAGCCGACGGGGTTACGAAGTTGTATGGGATCCTCCCGTTTCGGTCTTAGCTAACCTTTCTCAAGGCTGTGGTGATGTTCAAAAGCATGTGGCGAAGTGTAAATCGTCATCCAATTCAAGTAATCCAACAATCATCGAATTATATCAAATTCTCAGCAATCCACTATAAATGCAATATAATAGGATAACCATGGCTGGATTTTGGAAAATCTAGCCATTTTATTTCAGAGCTTTCCTGGATCCCTCCAGAAGAGGACATATCTGAAGGTTTGCCAGGGTCAGCCTTGGTCAAACCATCTCTCAACACAAGACAAAGACTTTCCTTGGGTTCCATACAGAAAGACCAGCATACAGAGTTGGGCAGCTCTGAGGAGACCCAGGCGCCTTCAGGCCAGAGGAAGGTCCCGTGCCTTCAGTATAGGCCTGCTGGCTGGGGTCTCGAGTGTCCTTACCTCGAGACCATAAAGAGAGGTCTTGGAGAGCCATCCGGTTGAAGCTTCCTGGACCAGGCAACTAAGAGACAGTAAAGTATATTTCTTTTATCCTTTTGGGGAAGAAAGTAAAGTGCCTGAGTGCAAATAACTCATGTTTTAAGCAATAAAGCCTGTTTGAGTTATATGAAGTATCCAGCTTGGTCCTTGGGAGCCCTAAAGGAAGGCAAGAAGCAATCCCCCGGTAGACAGAGCATATGTCCTCGCCCTTCCCGAATATATAGACCAGGTGTGATGGCACAAGTTCTACTTCCGAAATATAACCTTAATCCAAGTTTATCCTCCAACTACAAAGAAGAAGGAGGAGAAAAAGGAGAAGAAGAGAAAGATTCTATGCTGGAGTCCAGAAGGAAATTGATCACACACCAAAACAGGATTCCTTGTTAATCATAGATGACTGGAATGCAAAAGTAAGAAATTTGCTTTGGACACAATAAATAAATACTTCTGTTTCATCTTTTGTCTAGTAAGTAATGTAAGATGGGTGGTGGGGAGTAGGATTTCAACAAGTAGTACAAAGACTAAGATATAAAAATATCTATTTCATAACAGCATAAACAGCATTGGGTTATACAGATGTTACACACATTAATCAGGACTAGTCATACATAGAGAAACATCACAGGAGATGCTCTATACGCAATAGAACACTGGCAATAAATCATGATAGAATCGCAACTCCTCAAATAATATAGTGACCGTCCATAGAATCGAATGATGTCCCCAAAAACTGTAAAGTCCAAATGGCGGATGACACAGGGATATAGGAGGTAGAATAAGCTCCAAAATATAAGTTCAAAAGAGGCCGACGGGTTGGCGATGCCAAAGGTTTTTTCGGGGCCACTCCCTCGTTTCGCCCCCGGGCGGGGCTTTCTCAAGGCCATAAATGATATTTCCGTGGTCCAAGTGTCAGTCAGCGAAGCATTCAGGCTTAACCTTACCTAGGCAGTAAGGTGACCATAAAGGTCCTGGATTCTGGGATGCTGGCTAATCAGTGGCTAGCAATGCCCTCTGTCTGGTGCCTTAGAATTTTGGAGTGGCGAGGCTGTCCAATCAAAGGACTTTATGCAAATAGCTGCCACATATCCGTCCTTCCGCCCTCCGCATACACACATACACACAAACATTCCGTTTTATAAAGGTATACAGATATACAAATAAGGGACATTTATGGGATTTTTCACAAAAATAAGGGACACTTCGTTAAAAACTTGAAGCTCAAACGTTAGGTATAAATAGTTTTATTAACAGAATAAAATAATGATTGAAACTCACAAAAGAAACTGACTTACACCCTCTTAACAGTACATGGTATGTTTCTGCATGTTGTATCTAATTTTCTCCATCTGTATTTAGTCCTTGACTTTGCTGACTTTAAAAGTTCACTGTCTAAACATTAAAATAAAATAAATGTTATAAGACAGTACATCTTCATTATTATTATGTCAATAGTTAATGGTATAGTATAGTATGGGATACATAGCGTTGTATAGTATTGGGATACACAGCTAGGCCTATTTTAAGAGTAACTCTCAAGCAACCAGAAACTATCTTTATCCAACATGGTCTCACATTCCCCTTGGGTAATGGTTAATTGAGTCTACTGTACTTTGAAAAAGTCCTGTATCGCCTCTTCCTTCCAATGGGGACGCAGGCAGGCACACACTCACAAGCGCGCGAGTGTCAGCCTGCCCTGCGAGTTGGAATCCCCGGGCAGGCATTGCCGTGGAAACCGTAGCGTGCACCTTCCTCTGGTCAACCCTGCCTAGTCCTGTCCTGTTAGTCAATAATAAGGGACAGGGCCTGAAAAACGGGACACAGATTTTAGGGCCAGAGTAAGGGACGTCCCTTAGAATAAGGGACATATGGCAACCCTACTGAGAGCTACAAAGTAGACAAATTGCCACACTTGTTTTGAGATTTGTGTCATGTATACATAAATATTTTTTTTAAGGTGGTTCGAATATTTCCTTGCTTCTTTTCAGTAAGTAGACTGAATGTATTTTGACGTGACCCACATGCTAGTTCCCTGGATTTTTAAGCACAATTAAACCTCACTTTCCGTTTTCTAGAGATCTTTGAAATACCCATGGTTCATAAATATGTGAAATTTTAATTGGATGAAGTTTTATTCTCTCTTATTGCTTATACTGTATTTAGAGTTTATGGTCTTAGCTTTTTCTATGCAACTGTCTTACTTTTACTGCTGGCTGCCTAGGGAGCTGTCATTACTGGCATATAAAGATAGCAAATAAAATAAATGTCCTGGGTGGTGAGAATTGCTGCAACACTACTACAAGGTTTTTTTTTTTAACATGGATAGATAAGAGTACACCAGAGGGTTATGGTATCGTAGTAATATTTGCTGTCTCTAAAAGGTACACAAGCAGAGCATAGCGGAGACAATTACAGGAAGGGAGCACTGATAATCCTGCTCAAGGTATCCAAAGAGCAACTGTTGCAGCCACTTCCAAAACTGTAGTTTAATAAATAAAATACCTAGGAATAGTCATAACACCAAAAAAAATCTAGACCTCATTAAAAACAATTATGAGAGTGTATGGCAGAGAATTAAGAAAGACCTAGCTAAATGGAAATTCCTAAACTTATCGTTATTGGGCAGAATATCCCTAATAAAAATGAATGTCCTCCCCAAGCTCCTTTTCCTCTTCCAAAGTATACCTGTACTAATAAATGCCAAAACATTTGATATGTGGGATAAGGAACTTAGAAAATTTATCTGGCAGGGAAAATGGCCCAGAATAAGTTGGAAGAACTTGACAGATGAGAAGGATAGAGGTGGACTTGGGGTGCCGAACCTGAAATGCTATTATGAGGCTAGTGCCCTAGAATGAGTAATGGACTGGACTATGCTAAGGGACACCATGCTGCTAGCCCTTGAAGGCTTCGACCTAAGGGCTGGCTGGCATGGGTACCTTTGGTACGGTAGAGTAAAACTAGAAAAGAATTTTAATACCCACTGTTTCAGAAAACCATTACTGAGGATTTGGCAGAAAAATAGGGAAAGACTATTTGATAAAACGCCCAAATGGCTCTCGCCACAGGAAGCCTATGGCAGGAGACAATATGGGAAAAACAGTTGGCTAAGTTATGATATGTTGTTGAAGAGACAGGGTAACGGATTTGTATTGAAAGATTTTGCAGAGCTTAAGGAATTGGAGGGAAGTCTGGACTGGTTCCAATATCGGCAGATCCATGATATATATTGGAAAGACAAAGCTCGGGGATACAATGGCACCAACCAATTCTGGGATGAGGTGACTCAAAAAAAGAAGGGCAGGATTTCAGCACTATATAAAAAACTAGCTGAACCCGGCACGCGTTGCTGTGCCCTATTTAGGAGATGTGAGGAAGTCTGGGCACGTAAGGGCTGGAAATGATGTATGTGTTTTGTGTGCGTTTATATGTGTATGTTTGTCTGTATATATGTGTGTGTTTGGGGGTGGGGGGGGTTGTGTGTATATATGTGTATAGCTGAACCCGGCACCCGTTGCTGTGCCCTATTTAGGAGATATGAGGAAGTCTGGGCATGTAAGGGCTAGAAATGATGTATGTGTTTTGTGTGTGTTTATATGTGTATGTTTGTCTGTATATATGTGTGTGTTGGGGGGGGTGTGTATATATGTGTATAGCTGAACCCGGCACCCGTTGCTGTGCCCTATTTAGGAGATGTGTGGAAGTCTGGGTATGTATGGGTTGGTAGTGATGTGACTAAGTGTTTTGTGTGTGTTTTTATGTGTATGTTTGGGTGTATATGTGTGTGTGTATGTGTGTGAATTGCAAGAAGAATAACCTTTTATTTTTACTGTGGGGGGATGCGATGGGGACCCTGGGTAGGAGGTAGTTTGTTGCGCGGTGTTTCTCCCTTCGGCCTCGTCTTCCGGGAGTGGCAGGGAGGTGGGGCGTTCCTCGTCACTCTTGCTCGCCACTTCCCTGGCGAAGGTGGTGCCGAAGGGGGACCTTTGCGAGGAGGACGGGTGCGGCGCCTCCTTGGCTTCCTCCGTGGTCCCATGCCGTGTCGGTTGGGTCCGGGAACACTTGGGAGACTGGGAGTTGGAGGAGGAGGCGGATATGGGCATGGGACTTCTGTTCCCAGAAAGCTCCGCCCCTGCTTCCCAGTGAGAGGCGCGGAGCCTTCTGGGAGGTGTAGTTCCTTGTCCGTAGTCGTCTCCTCCGTCGTTTCCCAGGCGCCCCATGGACCCTGGTTCTTGTAGTGCTGCCATGGGCGGCTTCTCCGCCCGCGTCCTTGTCCTTCCTCGGCGACTGCCATCCTGGGCTGTGTCAGAACCGGATGGCAGTCTGCCGAAGGGTAAGGACAGCGTCGTCGGAAAGGCGGCCAGCGCGCCCGCCGTGGCGCCTTCTCCGCCACGTCCTTGGCTTTCCTCAGCGGCTGCCATCCTGGCCTGGGTTCAGATCCGGATGGCAGTCGCGAGAAAGGGCAAATGCGCTGCAAAGAAAAGCGGCGAAGGCGGCCCCGCGCGTCCCGCTTGAGGAGCGGCCTGGTATTGGCGGAGGAGGTGGGCATGGCGTCGGCGGCGCGTGGGGGTAATGTCTTGGGGCGTGGAGGTGGGGTGGGAGGGAGGAGGAGGAGGGGCGGGGCCAAGGGGAGGCAGGGTGGGAGGGTGTGTTGGAGGAGGAGGAGGGGTGGGGCGTTGCCGCGGCGGCCGCCGCCACCTTGCGCCATTCGTGCATGCGGGGAAAGGTTGTTTTTCGGGGGTCTTTTAGAGGGTGGAGGGTTGTGTGTCGGGGTGGTTTGTGGGCCCGCTAGGGACCTCGGGGTATGGGTCAGTGGTCTGGCGAGTTTCGTGGGTCTTGGACATGTAGTTTTTCGCGCCTATTTGCCGGGTACCACGGCCACTCTCTTTATATATATATAGACTCCTACAATGGAGTACAGAGGAAGAGACGGTTAAAATGTGTATGGTCAGGTGGGCACAAGACTTAGGTCACGAAGTCCCCCTGAGACAATGGGAAAGGCTTTGGAGGAAGCATTATAAATATACCTATGCCTACGATCTCAGGGAGAATGGCATTAAAATGTTCTTTAGATGGCACCTGACTCCGGATAAGATTGCGAAGTATAACCCCACCTACAGTAATAAGTGCTGGAAATATGGCAAAGTAGAGGGGAAATTCTTCCATATGTGGTGGGGTTGCAAAATGGTGAGAAAATTCTGGAAAAAGGTATATAGAGTAATGAAAGAAGCACTCAATATTGAGTTCAACTTCAAAGCAGAATATATGCTGCTGGGCCTGCTGGACTTTACTATAGATAAGAATAAAGAAAAGTTATTTATCTATTGTATTACTGCAGCGAGACTGGTGTTGGCGAAACGCTGGAAGGAGAAGACCTTACCCAGGGAAGAGGACTGGATATTCAGGTTGATGGACATAATAAATATGGATTGTCTTTCAAGGGCAATGTCACAAAATATGGAGATCACAGACTGGTCACCAATACTCGACTTTCTGAAGAAACGAAGGAAGATGGATGTTAACAAAAATATTTATTTGCGTTAAAGAACTGCCGGTTTAATTAAGAGGATTTATTTTAAACAATTACAAATAACTTCTAGTTAGGACCGAGACGAAGGTCAATGGGGTGGGGGTGAGAGGGGGGAAGTCAAATGTATATGGTATGTTTACGAATGTGGTAAAGGGGGGGGGGATGGATGGATGCTTTTATGAATGTCAAGTTGATTGTTGAATATTGTTTTTCTGTTTGTTTTATGTTTGAAAATTTTCAATAAAAATTTATTTTAAAACAAAATAAAACTGTAGTTCGATGTTTACCAAACTCCCATTATAAACCTGCAGCTTTCTCATTTGTTTATTTATTATTTACTAGCTGAGGACCCGGCGGTGCCCGGGTTATTTGAGGAAGGCATTGTGTGCCAAGGTTGGTTCCTATTAGATATGTATGTGTCTTGCAGTGGTCTCAGGAAGTTAGTGAAGGTACTGCAAGTCCCATTGGCCATGGTCCATCCCCCTCCCAACAGCACAGGATGTAGAGTGGGTCATGAGGGCTTTGTGTGCCAAGTTTGGTCTTCATTAGTCATTGAATGAGGGTCGCAGCAGTCTTGGGAAGTGAGGGGAGGTACTTCAAGTCCCATCATTCGTGGTCCATCCTCCTCAATACTGCACCAGAATGTAGAATGAGTTATGGGGGCTCTGTGTGCCAAGTTTGGTCTTGATCAGTGTTTGGATGAGGTTGGCAATGGTCTGGTGAAATGAGTGGAGGTACTTCAAGTCCCATCATCCGTGGTCCGCCCTCTGAACTGCATCAGGACGTCCATTGGGTCATGGGGGCTTTTTGTGCCAAGTGTGGTCATGATTATGCACTGGATGAGGGTCGCAGCAGGCTTGGGAAGTGAATGGAGGTACTTGAAATCCCATCCTTCATGGTCCATCCTCCTCTAAACTGCAGTAGGATGGAGTGTGGGACATGGGGGTACTGTGTGCCAAGTTTGGTCTTGTGGTTCAGGGCCGCCTTGGTCTGTGGGGGAATGAAGAGTTTGAAAGTACTACAAATCCCATAACCTGTGATGGTACTTCAAGTCCCATCATCCATGGTCCTCCCTACTCCAAACTGCAGTAGAATGAATCATGGGTCATAGGGGCTCAGTGTGCCAAGGTTGGTTACTGTTAATTCAGGCCATACACAATGTCCCATTAACTGAGGCCTAGTCAGGGAAATCAAGTTAATGAAGCCGTACTGTAAATTTTGGGCCTGGTTTGTGATTTGTAGGGGCTACAGTGTTTTCTGGGAAGTGAAGTGGGATGCAAATCCCATCATTCGTGGCCCATCCTGCCCTAAACTCTCTTTTGGGGCCTGGCTATACACAATGTCCTATTAACTGAGGCCTAGTCAGGAAAATCAAGTTAATGAAGCCTTACTGTACATTTTGGGCCTGGTCTGTGATTTGTAGGGGCTACAGTGTTTTCTGGGAAGTGAATTGGGATGCAAATCCCATCATTCGTGGCCCATCCTGCCCTAAACTCTCTTTTGGGGCCTGTAATGTTCTGGCCTGTTCTGCTGGTAATTGGTAACTTTAAACGGCGGTATGGCAGGCAGCCATTTTCTAAAAGCTGAGGGGGAGGAGAAAACAGGATTCCATTTTGTTTTCACAGAGCCAAGTGGGGAGGGAATGTTGATGGTGCATTTTTCCCCTCAGTGGGAAGAAATCCTGTTGTTTGAATGTAGAGGCCTGGATTCTGGGATGCTGGCTAATCAGTGGCTATCAATGCCCTCTGTCTGGTGCCTTAGAATTTTGGAGTGCCAAGGCTGGCCAATCAAAGGACTTTATGCAAATAGCTGGCACTTAGAATTTTGGAGTGCCAAGGCTGGCCAATCAAAGGACTTTATGCAAATAGCTGCCACATATTGCTGTGGCCTGTGAAAGTGGCTGCCACATATCCGCCCTTCCGCCCTCCCGTCCTCCCGCCCTCCGCACACATACATACAAACATTCCACTTTATAAAGGTATACAGACTAGCTGACCTGGCCACGCGTTGCCAATGATTTTTTTAAACTTGGGGGCTGTGTGTGTAGTTATGTATATGTGTATGTGAGTATATGTGTGTTTGTATATGTATGTGCGTGTATATGTGTTGATGTGTGTAAGTACAGGTGTGTTTATGTATGTGTGTATGTGTATATTTGTATATTTCTGTGCATGTATATATGTGTGTGTGTGTATGTGTTTCTGTGTTCCTTTCTTCTCCCCTCTTTCCTTCCTTCCTTTACTCCATCCTTCTATCCTTTCCTTCCTTTTCCCTCCCCTCCTTCCTGCTATCCTTCCCTTTTCCTTCCTTTCTTCTCCCCTCTCCTTTTCCTTCCTTCCTTCCTTTCCCCAGTCCTATCCTTTCCTTCCCTTTCCCCTCCCTTCCTTCCATCCATCCTTCCTTTTTCCTTCCTTTCTTCTCCCCTCCTTCCTTCCATCCATTCTTCCTTCTATCCTTCCCCTCCTTTCTTCTCCCCTCCTTCCTTCCATCCATTCTTCCTTCCTTTACTTTCTTCTCCCCTCCTTCCTTCTTTCCTTTCCCTCCTTCCTGCCATTCCTCCCCTTTCTGTATCAGTCCTTGCTCCCCTTGTCTCACTCCCTCCATTCCTTTCCCTACCTTTCCCTACCACCACCAACATTCCGACTCTCTAAACTGCCAGGGGGTGGGGGTGGGGGGCTCCCAACCTACATTCTAAATGAGGGAGTATTTGCATAATGCCTCGAATTGGTCAGCTCCACTAACATTCTGACGCTGTAAACTGCCAGAGGGAGGTGGTGTGGGGGATCATGGGAGTTGTAGTCCATAATGTTTTTTTTATTTGTGGCCGTTGGCTCTTTTTTGGGCAGGGGGATGTTTTAGTAAACATACCTCGTAGGGTTTTCTGGGTATGTGGGCTGCTTTTGTGCGTCTGCCTTGTGTGGTTTCTTTGTCTATAAGACTGGAACCACCACATGAAGGATTTTATATATATAGATTTATTTATTATTTGGACTGGTACGCCGCCACTCCCCGAGGGCTCGGAGCAGCTTACAAACACATAAAAGCATCACAGGAGTAAAACAACATATTAAACTAAACCAATAAAGATTTTCCAGCTTAGTGATCATAGTCTAGCCGGAAAAGGTGGGTCTTGCAGGCCTTGCAGAAAGAGAGTAGATCATGCAAGGCCCGCACATCACTTGGAAGGGTGTTCCAGATTGATGGTGCTACTACAGAAAAGGCTCTGTGCCGGGTCGATGTGAGGCGAATTGCTTAAAATGTTGGCACTTCCAGGAGATTCATTTGTTTGGATCGAAGTGACCTCTGGGGTTGGTATGGGAAGAGACGGTGCCTCAGATACAGCGGCCCCAGACCATGCAAGGCCTTGAAAGTTAACACCATCACCTTGAAGGTGATCCGGTGCTTGACCGGAAGCCAATGGAGCTGCTGAGGGATGGGTGTTATGTGACATCTCACTGGAGTCCCAGTGAGAAGTCGGGCAGCAACATTCTGGGCAAGCTTTCATTTCCGGATCACTGACAAGGGCAGGCCAATGTAAAGGGCGTTACAGTAGTCCAGTCTCGCGATGACCGTGGCTTGGAGCACTGTGGCTAAGTCCTCTCTGGATAGGTAGGGGGCCAGCCGCCTAGCTTGCCGCAGGTGGAAGAAAGCGGTTTTGCTGACGGTGGAAACCTGGGCTTCCATCGACAGCAACGGGTCTAAGACGACCCCAAGGCTCTTAACTGAGGATGTCGGGCATAATGCCTTGCCATCCAAGCTAGGCAGTTGGACCTCCCCACCCACCAGGCGGTCCAGTCACAGTATCTCCGTCTTTGCTGGATTCACCCTCAATCTACTGGCCCGCAGCCAACCAGTAACAGCTTCAAGGCACTGTTGGAAACAAGAGGGTACGGAGTCCGGCCGGCCTTCCATTTTCAGAACGAGCTGGGTGTCGTCAGCGTACTGATAACATTCCAGCCCACAGCTTCTGACCAAACCAGCAAGTGGTCGCATATAGCAGTGTTTCTCAACCAGTGTGCCGTGGCACACTAGTGTGCCGTGAGCGATCATCAGGTGTGCCGTGGGAAATCGGAACCTCCAATACCCTTTCTTCCCCCTCCTGCCCACAGTGCTCTCTGTGTGTAGGTGAACTACAACTTCCAAACTCAAGGTCAATTCCCAAGCAAACCCTTTCAGTCCTTTCTGTTGGTAATGAGAGTTCAATATGCCACGTTTGGTTCAATTCCATTGTTGCAAGAGTTCTGGATGCTCTTTGAATGTGTGTTAACTATGAATCCCAGAAACTGTAACTCCCAAATGTCAAGGTCTATGTTCCCCAAACTCCATCTGTGTTCACATTTGGGCATATTGAGTATTCATGCCAAGTTTGGTCCTGATCCAACATTGTTTGAGTCCACGGTGCTTTCTGGATATAGGTGAACTACAACTCCAAAACCCAAGATCAATGCCCACCAAAGCCTTATAGCATTTTCTCTTGGTTATGGGAGTTCTGTGTGGGAAGTTTGTGTCTTTCTGCCATTCCTGCCAGGATATCTATGCTGTGTTCATCGAAACAGGCCCAGGTTTCACACTGAGTGTATAAATACATTTAAAAACATATTAACTATATGTATTACTGTGTTAGAGTGTCATTTTGTGACATTTTGGTTGGTGGTGTGCCCCAGGATTTTGTAAATGTAAAAAATGTGCCGCGGCTCAAGAAAGGTTGAAAAACACTGGCATATAGATGTTAAATAATAAAGGGGACAGAATGGCACCTTGAGGGACCCCACAAGTAAGTGGAGCCCTCTCGGAAACCATACCACCCCTTTCCACACGCTGTCCCCGGACGTGGAGAAATGACAACAGCATTTCAAGGCTGTTCCCCTGACTCCAGCAACGGCAAGGTGGTGGGACAAAAGATTGTAATCGACCGTATCAAAAGCTGCTGTGAGGTCCAATAACACAAGCAGCGCTGAACCGTCCTTGTCCAGCTGGCAACGAAGCTGATCTGAAATGGCGACCAACACAGTCTCCGTCCCTTGCCCCAAGCAGAAGCCGGACTGGAAGGGATCTGAACCGGCTGTGACCTCAAGGAACTGCTGCAGCTGCCCTGCTACCGCCCTCTCAATCACCTTGCCCAGGAACGGAAAGCCTCCATCCCTCCCCTGCAATTGGAGACTCCACTTTTCCCAGAGAGATTACTGCATGCAAGAGAGAAAAAACATTTATTCAAAGAACATTCATGGATGACAAATCCCTGAATCCCTTTGGATGATGCTTGGAACAAAGCCACATTTACAGCTATACTCTGAGAAGCCAAGGGAGCAGACCGGCTCATTGAGGATTTCTTTTTTTACTTTTTTTGCTTTTCCTTAGTCGGAGTCTTCTTGTTTGGATGATAGTGTGGCTGTTCTGTATGGGCGGACACAAATTACTGCAATGCCACCTTTTAAAATACAGATTTTCAATTATGAGATACAAAACCTCATAGTAGCAGGCACTTGGTGCACATGTACTTTCCATGTTTTTTTAAGTGCTTGGTATCAGAAAGGGAATGTGTAATACAGGGGTAGGGAACCTATGTCTCAGGAGCCAGATGTGGTTCTTTTCATGATTACATCTGGCTCTCCAGAGCAGCCCGGGCCTCGGTTTCCCAGCATGCAGCAAAGAGGAGTGACGCAAATGTGCCACGACTGCCGCTTCCGCGCCGCCATCGCTGCCTCATTCCCCGCTGCTCTCAGGGTCCTGCGCCCTCTTCACCGGGGATGGCGGCGCCCAGTGGTGGTGCTTCATCCTCCACCACGGGCCTCGGGAGGCGGCGGAAGCGGGCCTGGCCCTGACACCGTGGACCCGGTCTTGCTGCCCCCAGGGAACGCCCAGCTCATCGCCCCCATTGTCGGGCAGCTCAAGAGCCGCTGTCTCTTTGACACCTTCTAGAGGGACTGCCTCGCCGATGTTGACACCATGGTCTGCCTTGGCCCCGAGCCCTCCTACCCCTTCCTTCCTTCCTTCCTTCCTTCCTTTCTCTTCCTTTCTTTTCCCTCTCTTTTTCTTTAATTCTTTTTCCTCCCTCTCTCCCTACCTTCTTACCTTCTTTCCTCCCTCCCTCTTCCTTCTTCTTCCATTCTTTCCTTCTCTCCTTCCTTTTCATTTGTTTTTCTTTCGTTTCTTCCTCTCCCTCCTTTATTTCCTCAGTCTTTCTTTCTTTCTTTCTTTCTTTCCCCCTTCCTTCCATCTTCTCTTCCTTCCCAGAGTCCTGAGCGTGCCTTTTGCAGAGCCAGGTCTGAAGTGCTGCCGGGGGAATCATTTTCTCATAGTATGTACGTATACATTCACATTTAGTTGAATTCAGTCCTAAAATATATTATTAATATTATATGGCTCTCACTGAAATAAATTTCCAAATATTTTGCTTTCATGGCTCTCAAAAAGGTTCCCGACCCCTGGTGTAATACGTATGCGCAAAGTGATCATATTCTTAGTTATCTTTTAAAAAACACCAAACTAAGCATGTTTTCTTTGCTGACCAAGAGATAGATCTTCGGTGCAGCCTCAAACTGTTTCTGGTGGGAAGATGGGAGAGGACTTTCTCAGGCCCTTTCTACACTGCCATTAAAAAAATCCATATGATCTGCTTTGAACTGGCAGTGTAGACTCATGTAATCCAATACAAAACAGAAAATGTGGATTATCTGCTTTGAGAATCTGGATTATATGGTACTCTCTAGAAGGGGCCTCAGTAAGTTCTGTGACAGCACAGCAAGCACCACTTGTTTGTAAAACTTTAAGTTGCTAAGGTTTGCACTGTTGTATTCATGCCCGGATTACCCATAAGGCCAACATAGGCCATGGCCTAGGGGTGCAAGCCGAGGGGGGCGCAGATCATGGACCAAAAAAACCCCTGGTCTGTGTCCCTCTTTCCCCCTTTCTCATGCCCCTCCTCGCTCCTTCTCCCGGCAAAGTCTCTGCTCCATCCCCTCCGTCTCTCGCTCTCTGGGCTGCGGCGGGGCCCTCACATTGATCCATTGATTTGCCCGCGGGACTCTGGCTGGCCTGACCTCCTGGCTCCCGGGGAAGCTGTCTCCATGGCGACTCACCCGGCTCCCCTGGCAGCAGACTGTACATTCCTGTAGCCAGAGCCGAGCGGCAAAGTCCGGGATAGGGAGGGGAGAAGGAGGAGAAGGAGGCAACTAGGAAGAAAGAGAGAAAGTAAAGAAGGAAGAGAGAGAGGGTGGGAGAGGGGAGAGAAAGGGCGTTGCTTGGGTGGACCTCTCCCTGGTCCCTAGCACGAGACCACACCAACCCAGGCTCGCTCCTGTGCTCTTGGACGAAACCGGGGCAGGCTGCTTGGCCAAAGGGAGCCGCGGGAGGGAAGGAAGGATCAAGGCCAGGGTCTGGCTCTCCTGCCTTCGGGAGCAGCCGAACAAAAGCCGCAGAAACCCCAACCTGAGTCCTCCCTCGCTCTGCGGGAGCGCACGCCAAGCGAACATCTCTCTCTCTCTCTCTCTCTCTCTCTCTCTCTCTCTCTCTCTTGCTTTCTCTCACTCTCTCTCTCGTGTGCGCCTTTGGAGCAAGTTTGGACCCACTGCACTCTCCCCAAGCCACCCGAGGAGACCTTCAGAGCACAGCGGAGCTTTCCAGCCGGTGGAAATGGGGACCTTGGAGATGGCGGGATGGTGCCTACTCGCCTTTCTTCTCTGCTCCGGAGGCACCACGGCGAAAGGCAGCCAAGTGTGGGTCTGAGTGGTGTGTGGGGGCGGTGGTGGTAGAGTTTGGCTTAAAGGGGGCATAATTCCAAAGTGTGGCCTAGGGTGCAAAATGGTGTTAATCCAGGCCTGGTTGTATTGTGTTTCTGCAAGCCTGCTCAGTTTTGCACTGCTTGCTAAGGGTTTGGTTGCATTGATTGGTTTTTACATCTGTCAATCATTGCTTGACAGAGCCCAATTGAGTTTGTTCCGCCCCTTTTCCTAGGGACTAGCTATTTTGTTTACAGAGCTTTCCTGGAACTCTCCAGAAGAGGACATATCTGGAGGTTTGCCAGGGCCAGCCTTGGTCAAGCCATCTCTCAACACAGACAAAAACTTTCCCTGTGTCTCATACAGAAAGCCCAACATACCGGGTGGTTGGGTAGCTTTGAGAAGACCCAGGTGCCTTTAAACTAGTTGGCTGGCATCCAGAGGAAGGTCCCAGACCTTCAGTATAGGCCAGCTGGCTAGGGTCTCGAGTGTCCTTACCTCGAGAGCATAAAGTCAGAGAGGACTTGGAGAGCCATCCAGCTGAAGCTTCCAGGACCCAAGCAACTAGAGACTGTAAAGTATTTTTCTTTTATCCTTTGGGGAACAAAGTAAAGTGCCTGAGTGCAAATAACTCATGTTTGAAGCAATAAAGCCTGACTGAGTTATCTAAAGCAGTGTTTCCCAACCTTTTTTGAGCCGCGGCACACTTTTAACATTAAAAAAAATCTGGGGGCACACCACCAACCAAAATGACACAAAATGACACTCTAACACAGTAAAGAACGGCTGGGGGATGGTGGCCTGCTGGGAGCAGCTGCTGGGAGTGCCGAAGCCGGGGAGGAGCCAGGCCACACCATGCCCCGCCCCTCCCCTGGCTTCAGTTCTCCCACAGCCGCCAGCCTTGAGGGGGCAGTGCCAAGCCAGCATTGTGCTGGCTCTGCCACCGCTGGCTTGGCACTGCCCCTCAAGGCTGGTGAAGCTGTGGGAGCGCTGAAGCTGGGGGAGGGGGCGGAGCCAGGCTGCGTCATGCCCTCCCCCCGGCTTCAGCTCTCTCACAGAAGAGGAGCATGAGTGGTGGACGGGCTTCAGTAGGCGGGGCTCCTCCTCTGCACGGCTTCAACAAGAAAGGGGCGAGAGTCATGGTGGGAGTCATGGCAGATTGGAGGCTGGTTGGGGAAACAGCCGAAGGAGGCGGTGCCCCGGTCCCTTCTTCTTTTTCTTCGCCGCCGCCTGTCCCTTCCTCCTCCTCTCCCAAGCAGCAGGAGTTCGATAGGAGGGGGGGAAGGAAGGGGGACAGAGAGCTTTTCTCGCGGCACACCTGATGATTGCTCACGGCACACTAGTGTGCCATGGCACACTGGTTGAGAAACACTGATCTAAAGTGTTCAGCTTGGTCCTTGGGAACCCCAAGCCTCTAAAGCAGGGGTGCTCACACTTTTTCAGCATGCGAGCTACTCTTAAAGCATCCAAGTCCAAAAGATCTACCTGCCCCTGGCACCATGCATTCCCGCGCGCTCTTGCCACCGTGCGCTCTTGCCACCACGCATGCTCCTGCTGCTGTTTTCCGCCCATGCAGCGCTTCTTCTGCCTGCGGAGCATTGCAGGAAGGAGAAAGCACAAGGCGGGGCAACCAGAGGGAATGCTCCGCCCTGCCTGTCTCGCCGGTACCGGAGGCTGCATAGCTGCTTCTGGACAAGAGAGAGGCAGGCGTCCCTCCAGAGGCCCCGCCTTGTGCTTCCTTCTTCCTGCAATGCCCCGCAGGCGACAGAAGCACTGCGAGAGTGGAAGCCAGCAGCAGGAGCATGCTGGTGAGGCCCGAAGATCACCTGGAAAAGGGCCGAAGATCTACTAGTAGCTCCCAAGCTACCTAATGAGCACCCCTGCTCTAAAGCAATGGTTCCCAAACCTTTTTGGCCTACCGCCCCCTTTCCAGAAAAAAATTTACTCACCGGCCCCCTCGAAAATATTTTTTTTAAATTTTAATAGCAATTAAACAGAAAGATATATGTATTAATATTTCTACCTTTTCCTAAAATATAATAAAGAACGTTATAAATTAGAAACATTGAAGTTTGAAATTACGAAACTCTTTATTGAACTTAGAATAGAAAGGTAATACAAAAAAAGTTAAAACATTCAAAATCAATGAGAAGGATGAACCAATGCTGCTCCCAATCTAGTAATCCTCAACTCTATTTTCGTCAGCAGGAATCTCAAATCATCGCGATTGACTGTTTTGCAATCGGTTTCTTTTTTTTGTTAATAAATTGGTTACTGCACTGATTCCACGTTCCACTAAATATGTTGAAGGACATTATTATTGTTGTTATAAGACTCAACCAGTTGGAAGGGAACCCCAAAGGTATTATTGTTATTATTATCCCTTGCTTGGCGAGAGGAGGAGGAGGGAGCAGGAGGAGGGAAGAAGAGAGACAGAGAGACAGAGATGGATGGTAGCCTGTCGCCTGGCTCACGCCACCGCCCCCACCGCCCCCTTACAGGGGTTCAGTGCCCCCCCAATTCCCCTGAGCCTCCCAGCTCCCCCCCCCTAGATCGCCCCACTGCCCACCGGGGGTAGTACCGCCCACTTTGGGAACCACTGCTCTAAAGGAAGGCAAGAAGCAATCCCCCAGTAGAGAGAGCCTATGTCCTGCCCTTCCTGTATATATAAACCGAGTGCGACGGCACAAGTTCTACTTCTGAAAGTTTGCTTTACAACAATGTGCTTGGCTGACTTACCGGTCGAGCGGGTTGCGGGGCAGGGATGCCCTCGCCGCCATCTTGTGAAGAGATGCAGGGGCTTCTCCTTCCCAGAAGCCCCTGGGGTGGCAGGAAGGTTTCCCGCCACCAAATGCCAGCCGGCCAATGACAGGGCTGGTCCCGCCCCGCCCCGCCCCTTCTGTGCACCGGCTGGCCGACACTTCCACCTGGGCAGCCGATTTAAGGCCGCCCGGGGCTGCCCAGGTTGCACGTGGGGGCCAGCTCAGTTTTTCCTCCTACCCTCCTTTCTTATTGTATTGCTTGTTGGTGTCCATTTTGTTCATTCTTCATGTCATTGTTGCATTGTTCATGGCAATGCGTTATTATGTTCTTTGTCACAACTCCGTGTTTGGCGTGTGGCATGGCCCCTGGATCAGGCTGGCTTATAGGCCCTTGGTTGTAAGGGGGGATAACGCCCAGGCTCCCTGCGGTGCTGAGTTTCCGTGGACAGGCATTGGGCTGCTCGCACCCCAGGCTTGCAAACGCCTTTGGACATTCGTGGGGCTGTATGTCCCCTGATCCAAGACCCATGCGTGGCCGCCAATCCTTTGTTCCTGTTTTCAATAAATGAGTTGTGGCCATTTTCATCCAACCACTTGTGTCTGCGTATTACTCATCCAACCACTTGTGTCTGTGTTATTGTCCTTGGCGCAAGGTGTGTCACCCTTGCACAACAACAACATATTTATTATGGTCCAAAGACCCTTATTACACTGTGGCATACAAGTTATTCAGGTAATGGGATTAAGAACATCCAGTTGGATAAAAATTGCAAATAGTAAAAACTGCTTAAAATACATGTTGGCTAGAAATGAAGGTAAAAGACTACAAGAAGTGCCAGCGTGTTTCGGCCTCAAGGTATGCAGGTAATGAGATTAAGCACAACCGGTTGATTGAACACACCGATGGGTAAAATGTACAACAGTTAGAAACTGCTTAAAATAAATGTTGGCTAAAAACATAGGTAAAAGACTAGATGAAGTGCCGGTGTGTTTCAGCCTGTGTTTAAACTGGGAAATGTCTAATTCTTTACATTTAATTGATAGTTTAATAGTATTTTAATTTTTGTATCATGGGAATTTGAAATCTGCTTCTGCTTTAACTGAGTTCTGGACTGGGGGAAAGCTGGGAAATAAATACATAAATAAACCAAGGGCATTAGTATTAAATCCCCCCCCAAGTATTCACATTATTGGGCTTGACCGACTTACTGGCCAAGCGGGTTGCGGGGCAGCGTTGCCCCTCCTTACGCCTCCCCCCTTTTTGTGGCATGTGGCATGGCCCCTGGATCAGGCCGGCTTATCGCTCCCTTTGGTTGTAAGGGGGATAACGCCCAGGCCTCCTGGGGTGCCGAGTTTCCTTGGACAGGCATTGGGCCGCTCGCACCCCAGGCTTGCAAACACCTTTGGACATTCGTGGGGGCTGTACGACCCTGATCCAGGACCCATGCGTGGCCGCCAACCCTTTGTTCCTGTTTTCAATAAATGAGTTGTGGCCATTTTCATCCAACCACTTGTGTCTGCGTATTGTTCTCGCATGTGCGAGGTGTATCACCCTTGCACATGCAATGGGCTTGGCCGACTCACCGGCCAAGGGGGTTGCAGGGCAGCGTTGCCCTCACGCCACCTTGGCTTTGTCAGGGGCTTCTTCCCCCCAGAAGCCCCTGGGGGTGGCGGGATGGCTTCCCGCCACCAATGCCGGCTGGCCAATGAGGGGGCTGGCCCCGCCCTGCTCCCTCCTTGTTTCCGGCCGGCCTGTACTTCCACTTGGGCAGCTTACTTAAGGCCGCCTGGGGGTGCCCAGGTTGAACGTGGGGCCAGCTCTGTTTTTCCTCCCACCCTCCCTACTTTTTGCATTGCTTGTTGGTGTCTTTTTGTTTCACTACACTTCATTTTTGCTCTGTTTTTGGTTATGCGTTTAATGTTCTTTGTCGCAACTCTGTCAGGCCCGGATTACCCATAAGGCCACCCTAGGCCATGGCTTAGGGCAGCAGCCATGGGGGAGGACAGCAGGTCCAGACACCCCAAAATAAAAAATATATAATTTTTAAAAAAGTTTGATGTTCTGGCGCTCCTGCGCCTGTGCGCAGAGCTCCATAGGCCTGCCCTAGGGCCTTTGACGTGGCTTCCCGCCGCCCCCTCCTCGCGTCGCATTGGCCCCGCCCCTCCTTCCTTCACTGAAGGCAGGGAGGAGGAGGCGGAGAGAAGCCTCACCGCCCCTCCGCCCTTGCATCGTCACACCACGCCAGGGAGGAGGGGCCAACGCCGATGACGCGAGGGAGGAGGGGCGACGGGGCTTCTCTCCGCCTCCTCCTCCCTGGCGTGGTGTGACGACGCAAGGAAGGAGGGGCGGCGAGGTTCTCTCCGCCTCCTCCTCCCTGGTGTGGCGTCCTCCTCCCTGGCGAGGCAGAGAGAAGCCCCGCCGCCCCTCCTCCCTTGCGTCATCGGCATCAGCCCCTCCTTCAGTGAGGAGGAAGGAGGGCCCCGCCCCCCGTAAGCGGCCCTGCCCCCACAAGTGGCCCCTGGGGCGGGGGCGGCGCTTCCAAAGTGTGGCCTAGGGCGCCACAATCAGTTGATCCGGGCCTGAACTCTGTGTTTGGCGTGTGGCATGGCCCCTGGATCAGGCTGGCTTATCGCCCCCTTTGGTTGTTAGGGGAGTTAACGCCCAGGTCCCCTGGGGTGCCTAGTTTCCGTGGACAGGCATTGGGCTGCTCGCACCCCAGGCTTGCAAATGCCTTAGGACATTCGTGGGGGCTGTACGACCCTGATGCAGGACCCATGTGTGGCCGCCAACCCTTTGTTCCTGTTTACAATAAATGAGTTGTGGCCATTTTCATCCAACCACCTGTGTCTGCGTATTGTTCTTGGCGCGAGGCGTGTCACCCTTGCACATGCAAAACAAACCTTTTAAAAAGATAACTGGTAACCCTTTTAATTGATTAACTAATTAATCAACTGAATTAGAATGGAAATGTTCGTGGCTTGCAAGGAATGAGCTCTGAACAGTTCCATTTTTTTCTCCTCTGGATCCATATTGAATTAATATTTGAATGCAGACTTTAGGAACTAGAAATCTCATTACCCATTGGTGCCTCTGCAGCTTGCTATGCATTTGCAAACAGCGAGGACGTTCACCTTGGAGAGCTGGCTTGAAGCCAGTTGGATTAACTACATACTCTGCTTAAATTCCCTTTGCATTTTAAATAGATACAGTATTATTCACTCCCCGGCCTTAATCTGCGGCGGCGTGTGGCTCTGCTCTTCTAATCAGGCATGCCATCTCATCTCCGAAGTGGTTACATTCGGTTGCCAGTTGATGAAGAATCATTCAAATAAACTGCTCAGGGATATTTTGTGAGGAATGATACATATATGGCTGCTGCGTACAGCTAGTTTATATTAATTTGGATGGGGCTTGTGCAGAAAAAAAAATTCCAGTGGATTTTATCAAATATTCCTCATTTTATATATATATATATCTGATAAGTGCAGACCTCACGCATTTCGTTACACCAGGCAAATCAGGAATGCTTACAACGAACAAACAGATCTGTGCTCCAACGTGGTGTGGAAGCTAATGCCGATTTCACACTTTCCCCCAAACTCACGTATTAAGTGTACAGGCAGCCCCCAAGTTACACACAAGATAGCTTCTGTAGGTCCATTCTTAAGTTGAATCTGTATTAAGTCAGAACAGGCTAGATGGTGCACGAGGGAGCGCCACAGCGGCAAAAGTAATTTGGCTGAAGAAAAGGTGCACATTGCAGTTGCTGTATGCTTTGAATTCCTTCTTTAGAAACAAAAGTGTTTGAACATCAAAGCTTCTAGCAATGGAAAGAAAAACCAGATAAATAGATAACCCTTTCCCAGAGGTGGCCCTAGGTAATTTTAAATGGTAGGCAAGCATTATTTTGGCGCACACACACACACACACACACACCATGCCCAAATGCGCATGCGCAGAGGCGGAGTTTCCAGCATGCGTGGAGGCTCCGCATGCTATAAACTCCGCCTTCGCGCCAGCTGGTAACTCAGCCTCCTGGAGTCATCAGCTGTCGTGGAGGCGGAGTTTAGGAAGGGGGGGAGTGGAAACTCTAGTATACTAAGTATTAGGAGGAGGAACTGAAGACAAAGCAGTCAAATTGCAATTATTTATTTATTTATTCGGTTTTATATTCCGCTCCTCCCAGCAGGCTCGGGGCGGATCACAAGCAAAGCAAGCAATAAAACATACAATAAAACATACAGTAAAAACAGTAAAACACAATGTATAACCAAGATGTTACAGGTTACGATTCCTTAAATCAAATGATATATAATGTACCCGAAGTCGGGTTTGTATATAATATCGAAATCACAATGCAAAATCACGCATTCTACAGTCATAACATAAATTCATCACACCTGATACATAATAGAATATGAAGGGATATTGCCCCAAAGCGAATGATAGAAAGTCCCAAAGTCCGAGACCCACAATTCATAAAGTCATTCAAATAAATCCAATGAAGTCTTGGGAAAATTATAAATACAGTTCATGGAGGGCTCAGCGCGGTCTGATGATTGCGTAAGTACCCGTGCTCAAAATCGTTTCGCTGGAAGCTTTTTCAAAGACTGGGGACTTATCGAAACGGTTACGGCGTGTAGCGTAGTAATTCATACATAGTAAAGGTAATCACATAGAGGTGTGCTGCCTTCCTGGATCAGATCAAGGCAGCACGCCTCTATGTGATATACCGCTACTATGTATGAATTACTACGCTACACGCCGTAACCGTTTGGATAAGTCCCCGGTCTTTGAAAAAGCTTCCAGCGAAACGATTTTGAGCGCAGGTACTTATGCAATCGTCAGACCGCGCTGAGCCCTCCATGAACTGTATTTATAATTTTCCCAAGACTTCATTGATTCATTTAAATGACTATATGGACTGTGGGTCTCGGACTTTGGGACTTTCTATCATTCGCTTTGGGGCAATATCCCTTCATATTCTATTATATATCAGGCGTGATGAATTTATGTTATGACTGTAGAATGTGTGATTTTGCATTGTGATTTCGATATTATATACAAACCCGACTTCGGGTACATTATATATTTTTTGATTTAATTGCAATTTGACTGCTTTGTCTTCAGTTCCTCCTCCTAATACTTAGTGGAGGCGGAGTTTGCAGCATGCATGGAGGCTCCACATGCTGTAAACTCCGCCTCCGCACTGGCTGGTAACTCTGGGAGGCGGAGCTACCAGTCGGCATGGAGGCGGAGTTTACAGCCGGCGGCGGTGCGCCCCTTGTAGATCTGGCGCTCTCAGCGGGCGTCTACCCTGCCAAGCGCGTTAATCTGCCTCTGCCCTTTTCTTAAGGAATCTCTCCAGTTTATCCTGCCTCAGCTTCCTTGGGTGTGTTGATGCTGTAGAACAGGGCTGTCCAACTTCTACCGGCCCAGGGGCCTGAATTCCGGTCACTGATGACCTGGGGGGGCGAAGGGTCTGCCCCGGCTCCGCCCCCCTCCCCCGGCGTCAATTTACTTAAAATTCATAAGAGGCATCCATACAATCAAATATAATCTTTTACTAAGGGGAAATGCAGGGAGGGAATACATAAGGGGCATCCATACACAATTACATAATAATAACATAAAGGTTAGCCTACCTTCCCAACGCGCAGGATCCAGGAGTAGCGGACCCGAGCAGAGGCGACGACCGACCGAGGCAGCAGCCGAGAAGGTCCAAATCGCATCTGCGTGGGCCGCAGGGATTAAGTAGCCAAGATTTCGGCAACAGGAGTATCGCGAGACTACGGAAGCCACACGGGATTTCGCTCTCAACGCAGGCGTGATCTCGCATTGAGAGCGAAATCCCGTGTGGCTTCCGTAGTCTTGCGATACTTGCTCGGAACCAGGAAGTGGGTATTTTTAAAAAATATTATTATTTTATTATTTTATTTATTTTCATTTTTTATTAAAAAGCTTAGGGGGCCGCAGGGAAGGGGCTGGGGGGCCGTATACGGCCCTGGGCTGCCAGTTGGACAGCCCTGCTGTAGAATAAATCCTGAGGGCTGTAATTTTACAATTATTTATTTTATTATTTATTTATTTACTATACTTTTATACCGCCCCTCTCAGCCCGAAGACGACTCGAGGCGGTTTACATAAGGCAATTACTGCCCTCCAGATAAAACACAATTAAAAACAAATATAACAATAACCATATAAACAATTAGCAATTAGCATTAAAAACATAAAAATCATACAATTACAGTTCTCAGCATCATGTTAAAATCGCTTTCCGTCACATCGTCAATCATTCCGTGGGTCTAATTTTTTAACTACTTTGGCTCCGTAACTTACATACTATTTCCTGTGATGTTTCCCATCTATCCCTTCTTTTTTTTCCTTTTTAAAATTGTTTAGTTGAAATAGTTTTTCTCTTTTTTTTGAATACAAAAACTTATTTGCAAAAGAATGGATCAATATGGAAGAGGTGCAGACCATTCTGTTTAAGGAAGAGGCAAAGTTCAGGGAACGGAACACATGGAATAATTCAGGGCTGCCCAACTGCCGGCCCGGGGGCGTATACGGCCCCCAGCCCCTTCCCTGCGGCCCCCTAAGCTTTTTAAATTAATAATAATAAAAAATAAATTAAATAATAATATTTTTAAAAATTACCCACTTCCGGGTTCCGGAGCAAGTATCACGAGACTACGGAAGCCACACGGGATTTCGCTCTCAATGCGAGATCACGCCTGCGTTGAGAGCGAAATACCGTGTGGCTTCTGTAGTCTCACGATACTCCTGTTGCCGAAATCTCGGCTACTTAATCCCTGCGGCCCACGCAGACGCAATTTGGACCTTCTCGGCTGCTGCCTCGGTCGGTCGTCGCCTCTGCTCGCGGTCCGGCTACTCCTGGATCCTGCGCGTTTGGGAAGGTAGGCTAACCTTTATGTTATTATTATGTAATTGTGTATGGATGCCCCTTATGTATTCCCACCCTGCATTTCCCCTTAATAAAAGATTATATTTGATTGTATGGATGCCTCTTATGAATTGTACGTAAATTGAAGCCGGGGGAAGGGTGGGGGCGGAGCCGGGGCGGAGCCGAGGCGGAGCCGGGGCAGGGGCAGACCCTTCGGCTCCCCAAGTCATCAGTGACCAGAATTCCGGCCCCTGGGTCGGTAGAAGTTGGACAGACCTGGAATAGGTTAATCTGTCGATTTTGTTTCATGCTTTCAAATTGTTTACTGTCTCCTTTCCCCCAAAGCTTGGCAAAATTACCATTTGGACTGCAACTCTAAGATTCCACCAGGCAACAAAGTTGGTAGCTAATGAGTTGGGGGATTCTGGGATTTCTGATCCAAAGAAATTACTTTCCAACGTCCTGCTAAGAGAAGATGGCTCTAACAAAGTTCTCAGTTTGGAAACTACAAAATCGTGTATATAAAGGATGTCAAATGCTTCTCATTGCAATAAAATCATTGTCTAAGCGCTTCACATAATCATGAATATGAAATTATCAAGGATATAACCACGGCATCTCACAGTACGGTATATATTAGAAAATGGCTAAAATGAAATTTTCCAGTGAAGCGAGGTTCATGAATATAAATTTTAACTCACACATTTCTATTGAATCATGCATTTTAAAATTTGTGTGTGTGTGTGTGTGTGTGTGTGTGTGAGTGAGAGAGAGAGAGAGAGAGAGAGAGAGAGAGAGTTGGCTCGCGATGCAAAACTGTGGTTCCTATCACCCACCAGGCCCCTAAACTCAGATGAAATAAATCAATTCTCAATTTGAAAGTTGTGGCTCAGACATGGGTTTAATGGGTAGCTGTGGGCAAATCAATTGCTCAGCATCAGCACTTCCCAGATTGTCAAATGGGCACGATAATGACTCACCTCATAGGGTTAGCATGAAGGAGGCTGCATTAAGCACCGCTGTGTCGAAATCTGCATTGTATTAGGAATGAGGAATCATCATATTGAACAATAAACCTCGGAAATATCTGCTTACTGTGGAGAGTCCAGGCAGGCAGCAGTAATAGACATCTCCGGATTAGGATCTTGGGCCAAGGCAACATGTGCAGCAGTGAAGTCATGAAACTGGGTTTTAATCTATTACATATAATAAAAGTCAGTGTTTGCGGGCGGTGGTGCGGCGGTGCAGAGGGAGGAATATGTGCCTGCGTTTCGATTGGCTGCCACTCTGGGATTATATGCATAAATGGCTCAGCCTCAGAACTCCAACATTCTACGGCCCCAGACAGAGGGGATTGGTTGCCACTGAAATGGTATTTGCATAAAGGGCTACGATTGGCCAACAACACTCCAACATTCTAAGGTGACTCAGAGGGAAAAGGAAGGCCTCAGGCAGTCAGCCACTGCGCCCAACAGCAATGACGGATCAGGACCAAACTTGGCAAACAGGGGCCCAATGGCCCACTTCACAACCTGGTGTGGTTTAGGGCTGAATGGGCCACAAATGATGGGATTTGCAGTACATTCACTTCATACACTTCCCAAACAACACTGTAGCCCCTATAAATCACAGACTAGGCCGAAAAATGACACAAGGCTTCCTTAACTTGATTTTCCTGACTAGGCCTCACTTAGGGTTGCCACTTTTTGATATAAGAAATAAGGGACATTTATGGGATTTTTCACAAAAATAAGGGACACTTCATAAAAACTTGAAGCTCAAACGTTAGGTATAAATAGTTTTATTAACAGAATAAAATAATGGTTGAAACTCACAAAAGAAACTGACTTACACCCTCTTAACAGTACATGGTATGTTTCTGCATATTTGTCATGCAGAAAAAACATTATTAGAACTACCTTATTTTCTCCATCTGTATTTAGTACTTGACTTTGCTGACTTTAAAAGTGCACTGTCTAAACATTAAAATAAAATAAAATTTATAAGATAGTACATCTTCATTATTATTATGTCAATAGTTAATGGTATAGTATAGTATGTGATACACAGCATTGTATAGTATTGGGGTACACAGCTAGGCCTATTGTAAGAGTAACTCTCAAGCAACCAGAAACTATCTTTATCCAAAATGATCTAACATTCCCCTTGGGTAACGGTTAATTGAGTCTACTGTACTTTGAAAAAGTCCTGTATCGCCTCTTCCTTCCAATGGGGACGCAGGCAGGCAGGCACACACTCGCAAGCGTGCAACTGTCAGCCTGCCCTGCGGGTTGGAATCCCCGGGCAGGCATTGCTGTGGAAACTGCAGCGCGTACCTTCCTCTGGTCAACCCTGCCCAGTGTGGTCCTGTTAGTCAATAATAAGGGACAGGGCCTGAAAAAAACAGGACACAAATTTTAGGGCCAAAATAAGGGACGTCCCTTAGAATAAGGAAGATATGGCAACCCTAGCCTCACTTGACTTGACTGACTTGACTGACTTGGCACACAGAGCCCCCATGACCCACTCTACATCCTGGTGCAGTTTTGAGTGGGAACACAGAGCCCCCATGACTCACTCTACATTCTGGTGCAGTTTTGAGTGGGAACACAGAGCCCCCATGACCCACTCTACATTCTGGTGCAGTTTTGAGTGGGAACACAGAGCCCCATGACCCACTCTACATCCTGGTGCAGTTTTGAGTGGGAACACAGAGCACCCATGACCCACTCTACATCCTGGTGCAGTTTTGAGTGGGAACACAGAGCCCCCATGACCCACTCTACATTCTGGTGCAGTTTTGAGTGGGAACACAGAGCCCCCATGACCCACTCTACATTCTGGTGCAGTTTTGAGTGGGAACACAGAGCACCCATGACCCACTCTACATCCTGGTGCAGTTTTGAGTGGGAACACAGAGCCCCCATGACCCACTCTACATCCTGGTGCAGTTTTGAGTGGGAACACAGAGCCCCCATGACCCACTCTACATTCTGGTGCAGTTTTGAGTGGGAACACAGAGCCCCCATGACCCACTCTACATCCTGGTGCAGTTTTGAGTGGGAACACAGAGCCCCCATGACCCACTCTACATTCTGGTGCAGTTTTGAGTGGGAACACAGAGCCCCCATGACCCACTCTACATTCTGGTGCAGTTTTGAGTGGGAACACAGAGCCCCCATGACCCACTCTACATCCTGGTGCAGTTTTGAGTGGGAACACAGAGCACCCATGACCCACTCTACATCCTGGTGCAGTTTTGAGTGGGAACACAGAGCCCCCATGACCCACTCTACATCCTGGTGCAGTTTTGAGTGGGAACACAGAGCCCCCATGACCCACTCTACATTCTGGTGCAGTTTGGAGAACGGGGAACCATGGATGATGGGACTTCCAGTACCTTCCCTCACTTCCAGAGACCACTGCCACCTCATCCAAAGAATAATCAAGCCCAAATGTGACACACAGAGCCCCCAAAAACCACTCTACATCCTGGTGCTGTTTGGAGGGGGAAGGACCATGGCCAATGGGACTTGCAGTACCTTCACTAAGTTCCTGAGACCACTGTGAGCCACGTTAACATCTGATAAGGAACAACCTTGGTGCACAATGCCTTTGCAGTACCTTCACCTCATTCACTTCCCAAACAACTCTGTACCCCCTATACATTACAGACCAGGCCCAAAATTGACAGCAAGGCTTCCTTAACTTGATTTTCCTAACTAGGCCTCAGCTCATGAGATATTGTTAGGCTCCCTCAACTAGATTTTCCTGACTAGGCCCCCGGGACTCACAGTACCTTCACTAAGTTCCTGAGACCACTGCAAGCCACATAAACATCTAATAGGAACCAACCTTGGCACACAATGCCTTCCTCAAATAACCCGGGCACCGCCGGGTCCTCAGCTAGTGTAAGGATATAAATCATTGCCTTATTCTTATATATATATATATATATATATATATATATATATATATTAAAAATAATAAACATTTTTTATTTTCCTCTGAGTCAGTGAGAGGTTTTCTATCCGTCTTGATGAGAACTTGCACATTTGCAAGAATGATTTTGGGCAGATTACATGTATTGTGTATACTGAGCCAGCTGCACAAATTTCATCGCTAGCACTGATAGCAGCTTCTGGCTTTATGCACTACTGTATGCATTACAAGCACAGGGTGGGTTGTCTGCATCTTTTCAACCCACTGTGCTTGCTTTGTGTGTGTGTGTGTGTAGAGGAGCAAGACACCTGTTTTTCTCAGATATATATATTTTTACAGACACCCCTCCCCACAAAATAACCCCCATTGTCTCATTCCCATTCTGGGAGTGAGAAATCACATTGGGTTTAACTAACTCTTGACAGGCTGTCTCAATGTGTCAGGACTGTCTCATTCAGAAGAATTGTAATTTGAGATATTTTTTTTCCACATCCTCTGCTCAAGGTTTTTCCTTGGTTTCATTTGACCTGATTCATACTTTTTGGAATAACACACACGTCCTGCCTTATCTTCCTGTTTTTGCAGTTTCCCCACATTGGTGTTACATTTTTTTCAGCTCCCTATATACCGTATCTTCCAGAATACTAGGTGAATGGGGCTACAAGAGGACCCCCTAACTTATCATCACAAAATACCGAGTTAGGGATATATTCGCCATTTAAGACAACTCCGCCTCGAAGCAGGGGATGCCTTGGGTGGAGGGTGCATGCATTGGCGGCGCAAGGAAGCCCTCGAGCAGGAAGGCAGAAGGAAGGTGGAGGCAGGGCCAGCACCAAGCTCTCCGCCTCTTCCTCCGCCTCTGTACTAGATGCAGTAAGAAAGGAAGTGTGCAATTTTGTATCTCACTACTAGTAACTTCCTCATCAGATGGCTTTTTCTCATGGCTACGCCGGTTAGGCCCTAAGTCATCCACGGAACCTGCCGGCTCCCATCAAATGATACATAGGAACTTCTAGCAAGCAGGGGCGGTCTAAGGTAATTTTAAATGGTAAGCGAACATTATTTTGGCGCCCCCCCCCCAAATTATTTTGCCCCCCCATGTAAAACAAATATACAATTATAATATCACAATACCATTAGTAGTATTATATTGTATCAATGTATATACAAGATATTATACCATACTCATACTAAATGATATCATAATTATATTATACTACATTACAATATAATTATATTATATTATATTGACATTATAATATAATATAACATTTGATTATATTATTATTATTATAAAATAATAAATAAAATTATTTATTTAAATAAAATTATCCTCTACTAAATATTTTCATTACTCCTATAAAACTCAAATAACCCAAAATAAAGTAAAATAAAATATTATATATTACTATTTTGTACAATACCACTACACTGCAATATTGTTTGTAATATTACATGTAACATAAAATATATCATTATTCTATTGTTATATTGTATTTTTATTATATTGTATGACAATATTAAGAAGAACTGTATAATAATCAACAAGAAATGCAATGTAAATGCATCAAAATCAGAATATATTACCTACCACCCATCTCATAATTCATAGGAGTCTCCCATAAGTCCAAAATTAGGATCCCAATGTAAATGTAAATCGAAAAACAGCCAAAATGTTGAAATGAGGTCGAATACAGGCAGCGCGGCCTGGGCAAACTTGGGCCCTCCCTTCCTCTAGGTGTTTTGGACTCCAACTCCCACAACTCCTCATAGCCTCAGGCCCCTCAGGTCTAGACAGAAATAGAGCTGAAAAAAGGAAGGAGGGAGAGAAGAGGTCACAGAGGAGGAGGAGGAGGAGGAAGAGGAAAGCCCTTCATTCATTCCTTCACTTACACTTCCTTCACTGATTCTTTTCTTCTTCCCCGTAAACGTGCGCGGCGGAGACAAAGGGAGAGGGGAAGCACTCCCTGCCTGCCCGATAGGGAGTGCTTGGCTTACAGGCTTCTGCGCAAGGGAGCTACTGGGCATGCGCGGAGGTTTTCGCGCATGTGCAGTTGCTCCTGCGCTCAACTTCAGCTCTGGAGCAACTGCGCCTGCGCGAAAACCTCCACGCATGCCCAGAAGCGGCGTCGGAGCGCACAAGGCCGGGGCCCAAAAGCAGGCAGCTGCGGTGCTGCCTGAGGAACATCGGCAGGGCCAGGATGGTGCCCCATGCGGCCAGGATGGCGCCCCCTTCCCAGATGGCACCCTATGCGGCCGCTTACTTGGCCTACCTGTAGGCCCGCCGCTGCTAGCAAGGCTCTGTGGATGATCTAGGGCAGAGCCGGTGCATGCAGCTGCTGCAGCAATATGGGACGGTTTCCCTGTTGCCTAGGAAGCAATGGGGGGAAGCAGCATGGTTGATGCTTCCCCCAGTGGGATCATCTTCCTCATAAGCCAGGCAATGCAGGGCATGGGGCGATGGGCTCTCCATGCCCCCTGATGTGGGTCGTCAGATTCACCACAGCACATCATGATTCCGGCAGCCATGTGTCGAGGTTATTAAGACTGGTTTGGTTTCTCCTTGCTTATAGTGAGGAAAGAAAGAAGTGGGTATAGTAATAACCTAACATTCAGATGCCTTCTTAGATAGTGAACAGCAATTTCTCATTCAAAAATGTGCAGAGGAGCCAGGGGAGATGAATTGTGTCTCTTTTTGAATAGTAAGAATATCAATAGTGCCCTGTTAGCTAAACATGTAGACTATCTGCCTCTCTCTTTACTCCGAGTGATACCGTATAGAAAAACTGTCTGCTTTGATTAAGTTGCTGAAACCACTTGTTTCGCCTTCTTCACCTCATTCCCCTCTAGGGCATTCTCTCTATCGTCTTCCCTTAGCAAGCAAAATGCTTCTTGAAGACCAACAACTATAGGGTACCAAATAACACAAAGTAAGTGAGAATGAGCAATGTTCTCACTATAAAGAGTAGTTTATCAATCACTGAATAGTGCGCAATATATAGTATACAGATGTACCTTAGTAACGTTCCAGTATCAACATACAGTCTAATAATCATAAACAAAATATAACAATCAATGCAGCAGTCCAATAGTGTTATGATTACACAGTCCACTATAGTAAGGAGTACCTCATGGTAAGTACCCAATACACTCACAGTCGGTTCGAAGGATGAAGTTACAGGATGTTCCGATGCGGATTATATTGCCGGAAAATGTGAGATAGATGTAGTCAAGCAATTCATGGAACGGCGGAGGAGTGTGTTCCCCAACCTTAGTTGGACTGGTGATCCAAAACGAAATGTCACTAGGCCAGCAGAGTTGGCATGTGGCGAAGCTGCATGGAAATAATAGGTGACGTCTGCCTCGCCACACGCCAACTTTGCTGGCCTAGTGGCATTTCGTTTTGGATCACCAGTCCAACTAAGGTTGGGAGACACACTCCTCCGCCGTTCCAGGAATTGCTAAGCCCCATAGCTGGAATTTCTTTCCCCACATAATAGTTGCGCTTCCCTTTTTAGGCCCAAAGAGGGATAAAAAGTTTGACTGTTATGTGGTGAAATACAGTATGTCACTCCATTAAATACCACTCAGGGAAGATGACCGGGGGTATTCTCCAATTCATTTTTACATTTCCCTCTCTTTTCTTTCACATGATGCTGGGGAACATATGTTTGTATGTAAATCACCACATCTTTCTCTCTCAACTACAGTCCCTACAGTCATATTAAGTTGCAGTCATATTAAAATTTTAACTTTCAAGATTATGTGCTATTGTGGCATCCCTATAGCCCAGCTTCATGAAATCACCAAAACTTGCTTTGTGGCTTCACCAGACCCATCCTTGGGTGTCCTGGGCTGAAGTGGTTGTTTTACAAATAAAATATGTGAATATAACCCTTTCTGGTCTAAGATGGACAGCTCCTCATAAAGTCCAAAATAATAATAATAAAACACTAATTGTTGTGATTGAGCCTTCAGATACTACTACTAGTAGTATTGGGGAAGATGCTGGGTCAATAGCATCAAGCAATAGTATGGATTGGGGTGTGGCTCTGGGTAATCAGGAGCTTGAAGCTGGAAGGAAAAGGGCTGCTAGTGATTCTAGTGTGGAAGGATTGGAACAGAGAAAAAGGATCCGGCAGATACTTAGAGCACCTTCTGATTCAGACACTTTCCAAGGTTTTTCTGGGGAAGAAGAAATGGGGTCAGAGGAAAGTGATACGGATTTAGATTCAACATTGGTTCAGGAAGTAAGGGATGTGTGTAACGAAGAGTCTACTTCTGACACATTTTGTGGCTTTGACAGTGATTTATACTGGCCTTCTGGGGGTTCAGAAACAGATTGGGACACTTTAGGCACGCAACAGCGTTGGCAAGAGTGGAGGCAAACACAGAGCACCGCAGCTGTAGGAGATACAGCAGCTGGAGACTCTTCAGAAGACAGTGATGTTTAAGTGCTATATAAGAAATGAGTTTTTGGGGCTGCCTTTGCGGCGGTCAAAGAGTTGATGTCTGGTTCTTGTCTCTGACTCTCTTGTGTTCCTGATATCAAGTACCTTGTTCCAGTTTCCTGATATTCGTGAGTTATGGGCTATTTCTCCACTTTGTTCCTGGGGTCTAGCTGATGTTTGGGCAAAGATGGGGGGTTTGGAATTCAATGTATGCTTTTCTGTTTAGTTACCTGCCGTGTGTCCCTGAGGCGGGGCTTGGTCTCCACTGAGTTTGCGTGAGTTCCTGCTACAGAAAACTGGTATTGTATGAAATGGTGGGAGGCTGGCATTGTATTTTATGGGGGTTATGATTTGTGCTATTCATGTATACTCAGCTCCTGATTGCCTTGGATGGTCTCCTCCTTTTCATCTGCCTTTCTCCTGCTTTGGACTTCTGGACCGGATTCGTGACTACTCTTCTGGACTCTTCTCCCGGACTTCGCAGACGGACGAATAGTTTGTTTTGGGCTGTTTATTTGCTTTAATTTGGTGGGACTCTTCCCTGGAATTTTTGAGGGTTTTTTGAGCTGAGTTGGCTACTTTTTTGTTCGTCCTTTCTCCAGTTGTTGTTCAATAAACTTTTTGTTATCCCCTTTTACTCCTGGGTCTGGCTTCCTAGTCTCTGCATCGTGACACTAATTGCGGATGGAGATTGTCTATATTTTTATTTATATTCTGAGGCAGACAGAAAATAATAGCTCAGTTCAGGACCAGTTATTTACTCTTGCACTTGCTTCAAAAGTAAGCTTGTATGCATCCATGTTGGGAGGAGTATTCTGCATTTTAGAAATAACTAAGCCAAATTTTTTTTAAAGTAAATCAATTCAGATGTGCTAAGTCAGACTATGGAGTCTATAGAGTCAATTATCCATGGTAATAGCCAATATTCTTACTTCAATGAACTGTGAGCATGAAAAAATGCAATTGGGGCAAATGAGACTAAGGACTTTGTAACATATATATATATATATATATATATATATATATATATATATAAACAAATAACACTTAAAAACATGGATGTGGAAGAAATACAAGCAGAGGGGTTTGAAATGCTTAGCATTTTAAAGTCTTGATTTCAATCCCTGGACACTTAACCTTATCTGTGATAATGAATTACGGCTGCTATCTCTCCCTCACCCTCAATAGACTTTTAATTTATAACCGCAATATGGCAGACCAATACAACGTGATCCTTCCATGCTGGGAATACTTATTCAATCTCTAAGTGCAGATGGATAAGAATTTCATTTGATTAGTTATTGATAACAACTTCTTCATGTGTCTTCATAAATGGGGTGAGAATTAAATGGGAAGCAAAGTAGAATTTGACAGATTTGCTCATCTTTAAGATTATACTTCCCACAGTGATTCAGTCCATTGCTTTTATTGGAATGTGCCTTTGGATCTGTAGCTGATCACTAACATTCCCCCTTCCTCTCATGACAATAAACTGGATGGAATCAGAGAGGAGATGATGTCAGGATAACACAACTACAATATCTACATCAGAAATACAACATTGGAGGTGAGCACAATGTCTGCACATTAAAAGAAAAGTGGCGGATCAATTTAGCAGGAAAGACACAACGTTGTGCAGATCTGGGTTATCACAGAGGATTCTACGAAGCTCTCAAAGCAGTCTTTGGACCTACTTATCAGGTCCAAAGCTCTTTATACAGTACAGATGGTCAAACACTAATTACAGATAAACCCTCCATCCTGAACCCTTGTGCTGAACGTTTTCAGAGTCTCTTTGGTGCCAACCAAGTAGTCCAAGGCTCAGCTATCCAACACATGATACAACAACCAATGAAAAATGAACAGGACACAGCCCCCACTCTGGAAGAGACTCTACCCCATGCATGCAAAATTTCCTCGATTGTTAAAAAGTTTTGGCCTCTTATCAACACCATTCCGGGCTTAGAACGGCCACCCCTTGTCGCCTACAAGCGCACTGCTAGTATCAAAAATTTGATCACTCTGACCACACACTTAAACCACAAACCAATCCACCTAAAGCACGGACTAATAAATGTGGACATTGTTCCATTTGTAAGTTGATTAATTCCCAAGAATTCATCATCAATCCATACAATAACAAAAAAATTCAAAGTAAAAACATGGTCCAGTTGTGGAACTAAAAATGTAATTTACTGTTTGACCTGCAGCTGTGGGGGCCTTTACGTGGGTGAAACCGGAAGGGAACTCCGGACTAGAATACAGGAGCATAGATCACGTTTTAAGACCAGAAATGACAGCTCCATCCTGTATTCTCATTTCAAAAATTCAAACCATCATCATGACGCCTTCACCGTTACTGTTCTTGACAGGATTGAGCCTGCACCCCATATAGATGTTAAACGGAGACTGCTACAACTTGAAAGTCAATGGATACTCCAATTACAAACTGAGTTCCCGCCAGGTCTCAAGGATAAATGATCAATTAACTAGCTCCTTATCTGATTCACAACGGCTGTAGCTTATGATCTACTCCCCCAATTGTGCTATTTATTTCGTCTAACTGCTCCTGGTTACTTGTCCTTGATTTGACCAGAAAGCATGGTGCCTCGCTACTATTGATGCATATTATAAGAAGGTATGTGATTCTGATCCATGTAATACCCCTCAATGGTTTCTCTGTGGCGCGCCCCTTTTGTTTGTAATACATTATTGATTATATATTATTGATTGTATATACCAATATAGAATACAACGCACTTTTGGATTATATCAACACCAATCCCATTGGGAAAGTCCCCCGTCTCTGAAGAAGCTCGAGAGAGCAAAACAATACAGTACGGCTATCAATCGTCAGACCGCGTAGAGCACCAATTGGAATATAGTTTATGGACTGTTTATAGTGATCTATGGACGATCTATATGGACTGTGGATTTACAAAGACGAACCGAATTTGTTCTTTGGGTTTTGTTATTGCTATGCTCTTTAAGGGACCATCCAGCGTAAGCACGTTCTGGGAATAATAGTGATTTCAACTATTCATTTATTTTGATATACCATTGTGTTGAACAAACTAGTATTTTGAGGCTGAATATTGTGTTGAACAAAATAATTTGATATACCAGTGTGCTGAACGGATACATATTTAGAGTTATAAATATTGTGTTGAACGAATATAAGTCTATTGTTACATGTTTAAACAATCCTGTAAGCTCCTCTTACACTTTCTAGTTTTACAAGAGTAACCATCCCTGTTTGTTCGGCCAGATTGATCGCCAACAATGGTCCACCCTGGCCTCACATCGGGAGGCATGGAGACACACTATCCACAATTATGCGGCCTCTTTCGAGAAGTCATGCCAAACGGGTCTCGAAGAGAAACGACAATGCAAAAAGAACCGCAACTTGGAAACAACATCACCCAAGGAGACTTTCTGCTGTGCTCTCTGCAACCGGACTTGCCTATCTCGGATTGGCCTTCTTAATCATCAACGCGCTTGTAGAAAGCGTGGGATGAGTTCTTCCTGAATCTGAATCTTTGTTCGCTAAGAATAGCCAAGCGAAAAGAAAAAGGGAAAAAATACATTATTTGGTTTAGAACTATTGTTCGGAATCAAATGGAGCAATTTCCAGACTGTTGTCCTGAAAATGGAAAAGGAAATTGCTGCATTAGATAACAATGGGCTATTATGACAATTAAACGTTAGCGGCCTGTTTGCCAGCGCTGTAGCTTCTTAATTAAAATATAGATTCCCTATATTCTGAATTATACTTAATTACACTTAGCCCTTCATGTTCTATTCACTTAGTGACTCAAAAAAGGGGAACAGGTGGGTTGGCCACAATTTCTCTGCTTAACAGTCCACTGGCCTGAAATATTCCTGTGTGATTCTGTGGACATCAGGTCATGGTGGAGAGAGGCATTCGCAGTTGGCGGCTTCCATTTCAGTGAGGTGATGAATCCACTTTAGATTTTAGCCTGAACATCAAATGAATGAAGCAATGCGCTGAAAACCTTTTGGAGACAGGATTTAGTGTCTTTAAAGGTTCAGCTTGTTGAAAGTTCTAATTAAAATCAGGAGCACATACGTCACCCGACTGACACAGAAACCACATGTGAGTAGCTAAATGAATAGGACAATTCAGCGCGGGACAACTAAAGAGAACTAATTCTATGACAGCTATCTTTAGAGAAAGCACTGAAAAAAAATAACAAATAATGTTCAGAGAAGCCTCGGTTAACAAAGCAAATATATTCCTGAGCTTTATTTCCTTAACAGGAATTCTGGTTCCAGAGTTAGAAATTATCTATCTATCTATCTATCTATCTATATTCTATCTATCTATCAATGTATATAATAAAAGTCAGTGTTTGCGGCAGTGGGTGGTGCGGTGGTGCGGAGGGAGGAATATGTGCCAACGTTTCAATTGGCTGCCACTGTGGGATTACTTGCATAAAGGACTCTGATTGGCCAGCCTCAGAACTCCAACATTCTACGGCACCAGACAGAGGGGATTGGTTGCAACTGAAATGGTATTTGCATAAAGGACTCCGATTGGCCGACCAGATTCCAACATTCTAAAGTGACTCAGAGAAAAAAGGAAAGGCCTCAGGCAGTCAGCCACTGCGGCCCACAGCAATGAGAAAAGGCCTCAGGCAGTTAGCCACTGCGGCCTACAGCAATGACGGATCAGGACCAAACTTGGCAAACAGGGGCCCAATGGCCCACTTCACAACCTGGTGTGGTTTAGGGCAGGATGGGCCATGAATGATGGGATTTGCAGCACCTTCACCTCATTCACTTCCCAAACAACACTGTAGCCCCTATAAATCACAGACCAGGCCCAAACGGCCCCAGACAGAGGGGATTGGTTGCCACTAAAATGGTATTTGCATAAAGGACTCCGATTGGCCATCCACATTCCAGCATTCTAAGGTGACTCAGAGGAAAAAGGAAAGGCCTCAGGCAGTCAGCCACTGCGGCCCACAGCAGTGACGGATCAGGACAAAACTGGCCACACAGGGGCCCAATGGCCCACTTCACAACGCGACCCTCATCAACTGCCACAATTACAAATCACAATACAGAGCCCCCATGACCCACTCTACATCCTGGTGCTGCTTCAAGGAGGACGGACCACAGATGATGGGACCTGAAATACCTTCACTCACCTTCCGAGACCGCTGCCACCCTCATTCAAAGAATGATCAAGACCAAATGTGACACACACAGCCCCCATGACCCACTCTATATCCTGGTGCTGTTTGGAGGGGGATGGACCATGGGCAATGGACTTGCAGTACCTTCACTAAGTTCCTGAGACCACTGCAAGCCACATAAACATCTAATAGGAACAAACCTTAGCACACAATGCCTTCCTCAAAAAAACCCGGGCACCGCCGGGTCCCCAAGCTAGTATGGAAATTTTATGATTCTTTAAATTCAAAACTGCCCTGGGTCCTTCAACATTTTCATCAATGGCTTGGAGGATGGAATAGAAGGCATGTTTGGGAGTGATCCTGGACTCATCGCTGAGCCTAGAACCCCAGGTCTCGGCGGAGGCCAGGGGAGCTTTTGCACAGTTAAGACTCGTGCGCCAGCTGAGCCCGTACCATAGGAAGTCTGATCTGGCTACAGTCGTCCACGCTCTGGTCACATTCCGAAAAATTACTGCAACGCACTCTACGTGGGGCTGCCTTTGAAGACAGTTCGGAAATTACAATTAGTCCAACGGGCGGCAGCCAGATTACTAACTGGAGCTACATACAGGGAGCATACCACCCCCCTGTTGTGTCAGCTCCACTGGCTGCCTGTTCATTTCCGAGCTCAATTCAAAGTGCTGGTTTTGACCTTTAAAGCTCTATACCAGGGGTGCTCAGAATGGTGATCTCGATCACCAGGGTGATCTTCGGGCCTCATCCTGGTGATCTTTAGGCCCCTGACCAGGTTTTTTGCTGTTGGTCCTCTTCACGCGCCCCTGCACACTGCAAAGAAGTCCTCCGTCGTTGCTCCTCCCCGCTCCCTGCTTGCGCGCCGCCTCCAAAAGCTCCAGAGTCCAAGAGGCAGAATGGGCCCCCTCTTTTGGATTCCTCCTCCCTCCGTCCTTCTCCAGCCACTCAGAGTCATAGACGACCAAAGGGGGCGGGCCTGGATGACGAGATGCATGCCTGGCCCCCGCGCGCATGCGCAGAAGCGCCCATTCTGCCTCTCGGACTTCTCGTGAGCTCTTGGAGGCGGCACACATGCTGGCGGCATGGAAATAGGAGCAACGACGGAGGAGGAGAAGAAGGACGCTTTGGGGTCATTTCCTTACCGCATCTCAAAGGTCGGTCTTTTAACTTTGAGGTGGGTGCTTGATTGTTCTGTGGCATGTCTTTTTGTTTATTTTTAATGTTTAAAAATGGCTTTTTAGCTCCAAAGCCTCTCTGCTTGCTTTGTTCCTTGAGAAATATATGTTGGGGAATATGGAAATGTGGGAGAAATGGGGTGGTTGGATGTATTTTTGCATGCCCCTTTGTTTACCTTGCTGAGTATTAAATGGACTTGAAGTTCAAAAGCCTCTCTTCTTACTTTCTGGCTGATAATATGTGTGGTAATATGGCAGTGTGGGAGAAATGGGGTGGTTGGATATATTTTATGCTCTGTTTTATATTGTTGTTATTAAATTGAAATGTTGATGTTTTATAACTTCATTTTTATGTAAACTGCCCGAGCCTGCTGGAAGGAGTGGTACATAAAAATGAATAATAAATATACAGTAAATAAATAAATAAGAAAATAGTTATACGTTTTACATTTCTGGGTAGGTGATCTTTGGGACTTGGTTTTTTAATCAGTAGCTCCCATGCTGAAAAAGTGTGAGCACCCCTGCTCTATACGGTTCTGGCCCAGCTTACTTGTCCAAACGCATCAGCCTCTATGTCCCACCTCATAATCTAAGATCATCCGGGGAGGCCCTGCTCTCGCTCCCGCCAACTTCTCAAACGCGGTTGGTGGGGACGAGAGAGAGGGCCTTCTCGGTGGTGGCTCCCCGTCTGTGGAACGCGCTTCCAAGCGACATACGATCAATCCCTCCTGGCATTCAGGAAAAAAGTGAAATCTTGGCTGTGGGACCAGGCATTTGCACATTAGCACAATGCAGCACTTTGGACTGGATTTGTAATGCCAAGTTGATGGATATGGCTCAATGCTCCTGTTATGGACGAAATACTGTCTTAACTTAAGAGAATGTGTATGATGTATTAATGTTAATTGTATTTTAATGTATGTTAATGCTATATGTTTTTGGTTTTATATTGTATTTTAATATGTTGGCATCGAATTGTGCCTTTTGTTAGGCCGCTCTGAGTCCCCCCTCGGGGCTTGAGAAGAGCGGGGTAGAAATGTTGGAAAATAATAAATAAATAAATACAGGGAAAGATGGCACCCTCTTTCCAAGCCTCTACCGAACCCTACAATAAAACAGTTTGCTCCACTGCGCTTGAGGGCAGCAAGTGATTTTGGGAGGAGAAAGGGAGATTGTGTGATGTACAGACTCCAACAATTTGCCGTCCTTCACTGCTCGATAATGGCTGTCATTTTGTCTAAAGTTATGCTATCCCTCTAGCTCTGGCCATTGGTTGACTGAACTCTTTTATAAGTCAGCTCACTGACCATTTCCTGTGACTTGTCCCCAAAGTGTCTTCAATGCCATCTGGCTGGTATTTTCCTCTTAAGCGCAGGTGGAGAGGACAGTAAAACTGAGGACCCCTGCCAGTCTCTCTCGCAGGCTTAGACTCCCCTGTTGCAGAGCAAGGCAATGAATATTTCCTACTTTGGCTTAGTTACAGAAGTATTCTATATGTCCCCATTGTCTCTACTGACGTCTGTCTATCAGTTGTCAGAAGTTATTAAACATGGATCAATACAGCAAACTAATTGGATAGAAAACATGGAATGCACTTACACACTCACAACATCTTTTGAAACACTGGCAGATGGCGACTCTGATCTCAGTGGGTTGCTGGATCCATTCATACTTTAAATAGGCTCTGCATCATGCATGGTTCATTTAAAGCCAGAGTGGGAAATGTGTGCCCCATAGGCTGCATGTGGCTCCCGAATAGTCGATTTCTCTTCAAAAACGGTCCCAAAAATGTTGTTTAAGGGGTATGGAGGATATTCCCTCCCTATTGAATGTGGGCACCAGGGCGTTGGCAGGAGACAGTAGGAGAGGAAATTGTCTCAGTTAAAAGAGGTAACTTCCATGCTGGTTTCCAAGCTGCTCAAGAGATGGCAGGTGGCTCTGGAGGTGGCTCTTTTTCGCGTCTCCTCACTGCCACTGGTCCAAAAAAGCGTATTTTGCTGGTATGAGTAATTTATTTATTTATTATTTATTTATTATTTGGGTTTCTATGCCGCAGACTCCCTGAGGCTCGCGGCGGCTCACAGGAACCGAAGGTACAACTACACACAAGCAATGTGATAAAACATCTAAGACAATTAAACAGTTAAAACAGCAAAATAACAAAACCCCCAGGTACAGTTCAGAAATTAGATAGCGTGACACCCCAGGACAGCGGCTAAAGCGGAACATGGGCAGGACCTACTCACCGAAGGCCTGCTTAAACAAATAAGTTTTGCAGGCGCATCTAAACGGGAGCAGGTCCTTTATAGCCACGTTCCAGCCGGGAGGGCGTTCACAGCGTAGGAGCTATAACGGAGAACGCCCTCCAGTAGATGTCAGTTTAGCTTGATTTTGCCGAGGGTATCTATTCTAACAAATTAGCATCCTCGGAGCGTAGTGATCTCGGGGGACAGTGTGGGGTGAGTCGGTCCCTCAAGTACGCTGGCCCCAGGCCATGCAAGGCCTTAAAGGTAAGAACCAACACCTTGAAGGAGATCCGGTGCTCGATTGGGAGCCAGTGCAGATCCTGCAAAACAGGTGTGATGTGGCGGCCTGCTGGGGTTCCAGACAGGAGCCAGGCGGCAGTGTTCTGCACCAGCTTGAGCTTCCGGGTCGCCGACAAAGGAAGGCCAACGTAAAGCACGTTACAGTAATCCAGCCTTGAGATGACCGTAGCTTGGATCACCGTGGCCAGGTCATTCCGGGAGATATAGGGGCCAGTCTCCGAGCCTGTCGCAGATGAAAAAAGCAACCTTGCTGACCGCGGAGACCTGGGCCTCCATGGTCAGCTGGGAGTCCAGATGGACCCCCAGGCTCTTAACGGAAGGCGATGGGCATAGCGCCACACCGTCCAGGGTCGGAAGCTGGACATCTACACCACCCGAGCGGCCCGACTACAAGATTTCCGTCTTCGCCGGATTCACCCTCAACCTACTGGCACGCAGCCATCCAGTAACGGCCTCGAGGCAGTGTTGGAAATTACCGGGGATGGATCCCGGCCTGTCCTCCATCCTCAGAATGAGCTGGGTGTCGTCAGCGTACTGGTGGCACTCCAGCCCATAACTCCGCACCAGCTGTGCAAGCGGCTGCATGTAGATGTTGAATAACAGAGGGAGAGAATGGCCCCTTGCGGAACTCCACAAACTAATGAGGAGCCCTCGGAGACCACCTCGCCCCTCCTCACACGCTGAGACCTCTGGTGGAGGAAGGAGGTCAGCCATTTAAGAACTGTCCCCCTCACTCCAGCCATGGCCAGGCGGTGGATCAGTAGATTGTGAATAATCAGAAGTGTTATGGGAATAGCTTATTGCCCTGAGGAATATGAAGTCTAAAATCTGCCACAAGGAAAGTTTGGTCTAAAGATATTTATTTATTTATTTACTTATTTATTTATTTATAGCATGTATACCCTGTCTCTTCTCAACCCCAAAAGGGGGACTCAGGATGGCTTAAATAATAATAATAATAATAATAATAATAATTTTTTAAAAACTTTATTTCTAACCAGCATCCATCTCCCCAGAGGGGACTCGGAGTGGCTTACATGGGGCCAAGCCCGAACAGCACATCACAAGATATCAACAACATCAAAAAACAATAAACAAAATAAAAGCAATAAACACAATAAAATACATCTGTGAACACAAAACAGCACAGGCAGGGCCGTAGCCAGGATTTTGGTTCCGGGGCTGAGACTGGGTGAAAGAGGGTCTACCCTAGCAAACCTTTTGTATTGTTATCCCAATAGCCCCATTAATGTGGGATATAATGAGCATGGTGATCAGATCATGATATGAATAAACATAACAGTTTAAATAATGTACCAGTAAGGCCTTTTCGCGGACCACCCTGAGAATTTCGGGGGGCTGAAGCCCCCTTAGCCCCCCCCTGGCTACATGCCTGAGCACAGGTGAATCTAAAACAGAAATGACAGGGCGGGCCACATGAACATATAGAATGTTTAAAAACTCGGGGGAGATAACTGGAGTAGGGTCGAAACACAAAAGGTCACATAGGGGGAAAGAGGTCTCGCAGAAACGGGGGCATTTGGGGAGCCTAATCTCTGAAGGCCAGGTGGAAGAACCAGGTTTTCAGTTGTTTCCTGAAGGATTCCAGTGAGGGAGCATTCCTAATCTCTCCCGGGAGGGAATTCCAAAGACAGAGTAAGGCTTTCTCTTTAGTGCTCACAAGCCGAGTTTGTGAGACTGGCAGGGGCGAGAGGAGGGCCTCTCTGAGGAGCGAAGAGCTCTGGCTGGTTCATGGGAGGAGAGGCGGTCACAAAGGTAGGCGGGTTCCAAACCATTTAGGGCTTTATAGGTAATCACCTGCACCTTGAATTGGGCTTGGAAAATAAACGGCAGGCAGTGGAGCTCTTAAAACACGGGGGTTGACTGATCCCTGTAACCTGCCCCAGTTATTAATCTGGCAGCCGAACGTTGGACAAGTTGAAGTTTCTGTGCCGTCTTCAGGGGAAGCCCCACGTAGAGCGCATTGCAATAATCCAATCTAGAGGTAACCAAGGCGTGGACCACCATGGTCAAGTCAGACTTCACAAGGTATGGTCGCAGTTGGCGCATGAGTTTAAACTGTGCGAAGGCTCTCCCAGACACCGCCTACACCTGAGCATCAAGCGTCAGCGCTGAATCCAAGAGGACCCCCAAACCCCCAAACTGTGGACCTGTGACTTCAGGGGGAGTGTAACCCCATCCAGCACAGGTTGCCACCCAATACCCCGATCAGACGAGCGACAGACCTGGAGGACCTCTGTCTTATCGGGATTGTTCCTCAGCCTGTTCCTCCTCATCCAAACCGTCACAGCAGCCAGGCACTGGTCCAATACCCGAGGGGCTTCCTTTGGAATCTGATGGAAAAGAGTACTGGAGTTGGGTGTCATCTGCGTAGAGATGGCACCATACTCCAAAACTCCGGATGACCTCACCCAGTGGTTTCATGTAGATGTTAAATAGCATGGGGGATAAAATAGATCCTAGGTTCAGAAGCAGATGAAAGGCCTTCCATCCATCCCAACTGACATGACCCTAACCTTGGAAGAAGAGGTGTAGAGATAGGTACAGTTCAATTGTTCCTAGGCCAAAAATAAGAGGAAAGGCACTCTCTTCATCCCAACTGCCATTCCCTTGGCTATAGAGGGAGAGAGAACGAGGCGGGATAAGAACATAAGAACATAAGAAGAGCCATGCTGAATCGGACCTCAGCCCATCTAGTCCAGCACTCTGTATCACACAGTGGCCCACCAGTTGTAGACGGGGATCTCGAGCAGAAGGGAGGGCAAAACCCTGACCTGCTCCCGACCCCCACAACCAGTACCCAGGAAATCCTGCCTACCTCAACCAACTCCGAGGTGGCACTTGAATGTCCTCTTCAGTAACTACCAATACACTTGGTATCCATGAATCTGTCTAATCCTGCCTTGAAGCTGTCCAGGCTGACAGCTGTCACAACCTCCTCTGGAAGTGAGTTCCATAACCCAATGACCCTCTGGGTGAAGAAATATTTCCCTTGATTAGTCCTAACTTTCCTACCTTGGAGCTTCAGGGAGTGCCCTCTAGTCCTAGTGTTTTGTGACAAGGAAAACAGTTTTTCTTTATTCACCTTTTCTATCCCATGCATGATTTTATACACTTCGATCAAGTCATCTCTTAAACGCCGTCTTTCAAGGCTGAAAAGACCAAGGCGTTGCAACCTGGTTTCATAAGGGAGCCGCTCCATCCCTTGGATCATTCTTGTTGCCCTTTTCTGTACCTTTTCCAGTTCCGTTATATCCTTCTTAAGGTGCGGAGACCAGAATTGTACACAGTACTCCAAATGTGGCCTTACCATCGATTTGTAGAGAGGTAATACAACATTTGCTGACCTATTTTCGATTCCCTTCCTGATCATGCCTAGCATAGAATTTGCTTTTTCACTGCTGCTGCGCACTGGGTTGACATCTTCATTGAGCTGTCCACCAAGACCCCAAGATCCCTTTCCTGGTTTGTCTCGGAAAGCTTTGACCCCATCAATTTGTAGGTGTAGTTGGGGTTCTTTGCCCCGATGTGCATGACTTTACACTTGTTTAGGTTAAAATGCATTTGGGATCTGCTTGATTTAGTCTATAATCCAATTCCATATGTCATCTCTTAATGTGAATGTCATTCTAAGGCAGTGTCTCTCAGCCTGTGGGTCCCCATGTGTTTTGGCCTACAATTCCCAGAAATCCCAGACAGTTTGCCACCTGTTAAGATTCCTGGGAGTTGAAGGCCAAAACATCTGGGGACCCACAGGTTGAGAACCACTGGTCTAATGGAAGGAAACTATTATATTGTTCTTTTGCTTGTAAAATGTGCTGTACGGTGACAATAAATAATACTAGGGACACCAATGCTGGGACACTTGTGCTTGTATCTGTTATATTTTCTCCTGTCCCTGTATCTTTTTTATTGTGTTCATTGCTGGTGTTTTGATTTTATTTTATTGTAATTTGTTGTTTGGGCTTAGCCTTGTGTGAGCTGCCCGAGCCCCCATTGGGGAGATGGGGCGGGGTATAAATAAAGATTATTATTATTATTATTATTTGTAGTGACTACATAAATTCCATAGGGTTTTCTTAGACATAAATGTGTTTTTAACTGTGTTTTCTTGAATTTTATCTTGTTGTGAGCCGCCCCGAGCCATCCGGGAGTGGCGGCTTAGAAATCTGATAAATAAATAAATAAAGTACTCAGAGGTGGTTTTGCTGATGTCACACCTCAAGGGCCTCAGGCGTCACTTTTGCTTGAGCAAAGTTCCAGCCAAGGTAACCAGAGTGTAATTTCCAAACCAGCTTGCTTTGCTCTTAAACCCTGCTTGGGCGTCCCGTGCCTTTCCCGTGAGAAGACTAGGGATGCAAGCATAACATAGGCCTTTCAAGGTTGTACCATCTCTGCCTCCCTGATAATGGAAGCGGGCCGCGGGAGTAGAAAGCCTGACTCCCCGGCCCAGATGGCACTCGCTAACAAGCACCGCATTCCAAGAGTATTGAGTTCACAAAACATACAAGGGATCATCAATCTTAGCTTTTGACGTGCGATGCAACTAAGGAACACTATAACTGCCTTGCAGACCCCCATGCCGGTGTCTTGTACCAACAATGCATTTGGGAGAAGATCTTGCGGGTTAGGCCAGTCGGGCCTTCCACCAAGCCTTGCCAGCCAGCCTGCTTCGGGCTGACTTGTTCCAGTATTGCCTTGTTCCTGTTCGTTGTCGAAACCCAGGGATTGATCCTAAAAGACTCTTTTTACCTTTTGAACTCTTTGCATTACAATCAACGCGTCCCAGCCTCACTTGCTTCGGCTGGGATTCCAAAAGACTCTTTGCATCCGGCTTGTGTTCTTGTTTTCCTGCTTGTGCTCCTTTTTTACTGCGGAGCACCTACACCCTTGCTGACTCCTGTTTTGCTGCTAGTTGGAGGCACTATAAAGATTGCCTCCAACCTCTTTCCTATACTTACCTATTCTAAATAAAACCCGTTGTACCTCAGCTGCTGTGTGGTTTATCCAGGGGGGTCAGGTTGCCAAGGCCTCAGAGGGCGATAGCTGATTCCTTCCTCTGAGATATAGCATATAGCTCCTGGTATTCATTGGTGGTCTTCAGGGCCGGATCTTACGTTACTCAAAGTAAGCGTCCGCAGGGGGCGCCATATATTTAGGGGCACATTGGCCGCCAAACACCCCTTCTCTGTCTCCGCCCCCATGGAAGGCGGCCCGCCCACGCCGCACAAAATGTGGTGTGAGCAGGCCAGAGCCGCCCGCAGCGGCTCCACGAGGCTGGAGACTGCACGCACTGAGCCTCCGCCTCCGGCCGCCAAACTCTCCTCAGTTTCCAGCCTCGTGGAGGGGCCGCATGTGCACTGGGGCGCATGTGCAGAACTAGCTGGCTCAACGCATGCACCCCCAGCGCGCATGCGCACCCTCCACGAGGCCGGAAACCGAGGAGGAGAATTTTGTAGCCGGAGGTTGAGCCTCCACCCCCAGCCACCAAACTCTCCTCAGTTTTCGAAACCAGCTGGAGAGCAATGGGGCGCCAAAATAAGGTTCGCTTACCATATTGAATTACCTTAGTTCGGCCCTGGTGGTCTCCCAGCCAAGTACTAGTCAGAGCTGACCCTGCTTCACTTCCAAAATCAGAATGACAAGACTTTGTCAGATTTTTTTGTCTATCACGCAGAATTTGCACTGAGAACAGTTTAAAGCATATACAAAATGTAAAACAAACGTGAGTGGCTATGTATGTGATGGACAAGGGTAGGATTTCAATTAGTAGTCTGGTGACAATGGCCCACAAATCACGATTTTGATCTATTGATTCAGTCTGATTGCCTCAACCCCAGCTGTTTCCATAAATCAACCCATTCACAAGCACTACAAAAGGAGCTGATGGTGTCTGTTGCATGCTAGAAAGGAAATGAGTAAGAAAGGGAATGGACACTACCGTTCCCAGTAGGGCAGTTTTCAAGTTAGCCGTAGTATAATTGACTTAGTTTTCTTATTGTTGTGTGTGATTTATTTCTGACCAAATACAAACCTATCGTAGGGTTTTCTTGGCAAGATTTGTTGAGAGGGGTTTCCCTTTCCCTTTCTCTGAGAACTCTGTGGCCAAGTAGAAATTCAAAGCCTGCTCTCAAAAGTTGTAGCTCAGTACTCAGAGCACTGCACCATATTGGTTTTCACTATACTGCACACTTATTTTCTTAAAATCACAGAATCATAGAGTTGCCTCGAAGGGCTATCAAGTCAAAGCCTTCCCAACAGATGGCCCTCTAGCATAACTCTGGAGAAGGAGGCTCCACGATACTCAGCCCCAATATATTCCGTCGGCCTTATTTCCCCCACTGGTCAGGAGGGAAAGGAGCCATTGGTGAAAATCCTTTGGGTTGGCCACTCAACCACTTCCCAGTCCACTTAACAGGAGCATTGTATCTTCCATAGTTTCTTAAAATTAGCTTAATGTTGGGGTCAAAAAAATAGCAAAAAAAGTTTCTGAATACAACTCATTTACACAACTCATTTAGAAACAACATGCAGTGGTTATAGTGAACTGTGTAGAAAGTGTGCCTGTTTAGCAAGCTTTCGAAAGCTTGTTTGTTATCAGTAAATGTTTGATTTATATATATACAGTATATATCTATATCTATATATATAAAAAGAGAGTGTCTGTGCATTGACGCTTATAGACGGGAAAACTATAAACTCCAGAACCACAAAAGCCACCGAACACATTCCCACCTACCACGAGGTACATTCGTGGCACAAAAAACCCGCCCTAGATACCTCGCAAGACCCCTAAATACAACCCCCAAAAAACCACCATTTGCACCAAGCATAGCGGCGCTTGGTGAATGCCAATGGCCAACGGAGCTGGCAAGGAGAAAGAGGACAAGGCAGAGGAGGCGGAAAGAGCACCGAGGGGGGGGGGAAGGATCGTAGCCTTACCTCCTCCTCCGCATCTCTTTGCCCCCATCGCTCACGAAACCCCCAGCCACTTGCCGCCGCTTCGGTCGCTTCTACGACTCTCCGGGGAGGCAGCACTGAACCACGGGGAAACCCCCCCAAAACTACAAAAAAAAATGGCGGACACACCACTTCCGGCCTGGGCGAAAAGGCTCCGCCGGAAGTCGGTCCACCAGGAAAAGGGTCCGGGCAGAAACTGCCACCCAAAGAATGGCAACCGGAAGTCCCGCCCCCCCTCACGGCCAGAAGTGACGCCATGAAAGATGGCGCCCACCACGGACCAGCGACGGCCACATGGAGGGCTCCCAGGTGCTGCGGGAGCCCACAGCCCACCGCTGCACTCTGCTGGGGGACAGAGGCTTCCCCGCCGCTGAGGCTACCCTCTGGAGGACGGAGGATTAAGAAGGAGAAGGCGTGGGGACACTGCTACCCTCCAGATGGCAGAGGGTAAAGACACAAGGAACGGGGTCGCTGCGCCTTGCCCGCCCTTGCCCAGCAAACACACCCACAACACAGCCAAACACACCACAACAACAACATACACTCACATTCAAAACAACCACCAATCCCACAACATTACCATACTTATCTCTACAGACGCACCACACACCCCTAGATCTACCAAACTTGTAACTCTAAAAAACAGATAAGGTTCATCTGGCATGACTTATTTTTAAGAAACCCAAGTTGAGCATAGCATTTTTTATATTGTTGTTGTTTTAAATCCATGGTTCCCAAAGTGGGTGGTATTGCCCCCTGGTGGGCGGTGGGATGATCCAAGGGGGCGCTGGGAGGCTCCAAAGAATTTCAGGGGCGCTGAACCACTGTGCGCCGTGGGCGGAGTTGAGGAGAGGAAGGGGGCATGCGCTGCGGTTTCCAGGCAACGCCTACCCAGGGATGGAACCCTGGACAGGCGCTGCCTGAAAACCACAGCGTGCCCCCCTTCCTCTCCTCAACTCTGCCCACGGTGCACAGTGGCTCAGCGCCCCTGAAATTCTCCGGAGCCTCCCATCTTCAGAAAGCTTTCTCATACCCAAGTGATCATTTAAAAATGAAACCACTGAGCCATGTGAGATGCCTATGGCTTCCACAATCTCTCGCACTTTCAATCTCTGATCGGCCAACACCATATCGTGATTTTTTTCAATTGTTTCGGTTGTAGAGACCTCAACTGGGCGTCCAGAACGTCCAGCATCTTCTGTGCTTGTACGGCCACAACGAAATTCAATAAACAACTTTTTACCATTGAAATTGATGGTGCAGAGTCCCCATAGTATTATCCCCATCACTCAAACCAAGCTTAGCCTTGGTTTGAGTGATGGTTTTTTTCCACAAAAAAAGCTTAATGAGCACACAAAATTCACTTTTTTTCCATTTTCTCCTCAAAACACGTGGTAGTCTGCTATCAATGACTGTCAAACACAAACTAAATGACGCAGCTTGTTTGAATAATTGACAGGAGTCAACTGACAGGTGCCTGTTGACAGGAGTAGTGTTGCCCTTTCAGTTAAGAGGCGGGAAATTCAAAAAGTCACGGACTTATTGATCCGCCCTCGTATAACAGTATGATTGCCTTTGCTAGACTGAGAGTCCCCAATGTTTCTCAAGGTCCATGTGATGAGGTCCTTGGAAAGCTCTCGTGATGTATTGTATACTTTGGAATTGGACCATTCAAGATATAACTGCTTCTGGATTTTTTTGTATTACGAAATGTGGTTATCCACCTCACCTCCACGAGAGTAAGGTATTGTATCCTGTTTTGCCATCTCACCTTTCAGCCATCGCTTGGTTCTGTACTGGGGGCTGCTCAGGCCCAGACAAGTGCAGTTATGTCATTGGCCCACCCGCACTATTCTGTGGCTCAGCTCGGGCTCTGCAGCTCAATGAGCCTGCAACTCGGGTGTGGAAAATTTAATACTGTCAGAAAATCAAGAACTTGGTTGTCAATTATTCCATTAGTGAAGCCTGTTTGCCATAGGCTGAGCAAAAGTCTAGAGGCTGCCAAAATTGGCTGAATATATGCTTCTTTTTTCTCATGACAGGATGCCTGCAAGTGTGGCGTGTGGATAGAATAGTGTCTCTGGCCCAAAGCTTACTCAATTAAAAGGATTATATTAAACTAGCTGTACCCGGCACGCGTTGCTGTGCCCTATTTAGGAGATGCGAGAAAGTCTGAGTATGTAAGGGTTGGAATTGTTGTTAGTTATGGTGGTGTTGGGGCCCTGGCTGTGTCGTTGTGGGTTGTTCTGGTGGGTGGGATGTTGAAGTCCTGGGGAGTTGTTGGTGTGTGGTGTTGCTGGCGTTCTGCATAGCTTGTGGATATACAATGCTTTTTGTCTTTCCGTCTGCTGTGTTGATGTAGAGGTTGATGCTTGTGTGGGTGGGGTACTTTGGAAGTGAGTGGAGGTACTTGAAATCCCATCATCCATGGTGTGTCCTCCTCTGAACTGCAGTCGGATGGAGTGTGGGTCATGGGGGGCATTGTGTGCCAAGTTTGGTCTTTATCGGTCTTGGTTCTGGGCCACAGTGGTCTGTGGAGAATGATGGGTTGTGAAGTAGTACAAATCCCATTATCCATGGAGGTACTTCAAGTCCCATAATCCATGGTCCACCCTCCTCCAAACTGTAGTAGAATGTAGCGTGGGTCATAGGGGCTCTGTGTGCCAAGGTTGGTTACTGTAAATTCAGGCCATACACAATGTCCCATGAGCTGAGGCCTAGTCAGGAACAGCAAGTTAATGAAGCCTTACTGTTAATTCAGGCCATACACAATGTCCCATGATTTGAGGCTTAGTCGGGAGAATCAAGTTAATGAAGCCTTACCGTCAATTCAGAGCTTAAACAGCATCCCATTAAGTGAGGCCTAGTCAGGGAAATTAAGTTAATGAAGCCTTACTGTCAATTTTGGGCATGGTCTGTGATTTGTAGGGGTGTAAATTTTCTGTGGGAAGTGAATTGGGTGTTTGTGTTTGTGCCTCAGCCCTTTGCCTTATCCTCCTCTGACAGTTTATTATGGGTCGGAATGTTCATGTTGGCTGGCCAGTACAGGAGTTATGCAAATCCGCCCTTATTGGCAGCCAATCATGTTGTCAGAATGTAGAGGCTGGGAGAGTCGTTGGCAGCCCGGAGGATGCTGGGAAATGTAGTTTTTACTCGTTGTTTTGGGGGCCTTTTAGGTTTTGGGTGGGAAAGTTTCTTTGCTACAAACATACCTTGCTTGAGGCCTATTTCTGTTGGCAAGTTTGGTGTTTCTGCGTTGTAAGGTTTCTCTGTTTGGAACGGTCGTTCCATGACGACTCTTCCTTTATATATATAGATCATAAAATCAAATGTTTGCATAATCTGCTAATTTGCATATTTTTCTTTTGACTTCTTTTCCTTGAATGTAGGATTGAGGAATTTTACAGCAAATGAGCATCCGGCCCTCGCCATATTTTCTGTTATATGGTATGAGTTTTACACATCTCTTTTGAAAGAACTTAGATTTTTGAAGAGAAGCTGGATTTAGCATTTTCAGTTTCAGCAGGTGGCACAGCAACTATTAGCCGAAAAGAGAGATTTCCCAAGGATGTAACTGGTATCGGAGCACAGCAATCTTAAAGTCCCTTGGATATCAGAAAGGGGAGGAAGATATCTGTTTCACCGCAAAAGAGAAGTCACAGCTGACTCAGTTTAAAGGAAAGAGGTGTGAATGGATCACATCAGGACTACTGTAATCTACTGGTAGCAGCTTTATAATGAGAACCTGGCAAAGGGCATCAGGAAGAGCTCTGCTCTGCTGCTGAGACCATGCTAAACTAATCTCTGCTGGAGGTAGCTTTTTTTGCAGATTTAGTAGCTGTCTTGCCGCCTCAGCAACAGCAAAACATGGGAAAGATCTCTAAGCAGCTAGACCAGTGTTTCCCAACCTTTTTTGAGCCACGGCACATTTTTTACATTTACAAAATCCTGGGGCACACCACCAACCAAAATGACACCAAATGACACTCTAACACAGTAATACATATAGCTAATATGTTTTTAAATGTATTTATACACTCAGTGTGAAACCTGGGCCTGTTTCGATGAACACAACATAGATATCCTGGCAGGAATGGCAGAAAGACACACATGAAGGTCTTGCTCAACAGCTGGGAGTTATAGTTTACCTGCAATCAAAGAGCATTCTGAACTCCACCAATGATGGAATGGAATCAAACTTCCCACACAGAACTCCCATAAGGGAGCCCGAGTGAAGAAGAAAAAGTGTTCGGCAGGAGGGGGAAGAAAGGGTATTGGAGGTTCCAATTCCCACGGCACACCTGATGTTCCCTCACGGCACACTGGTTGGAAAACACTGAGCTAGACAGCACAGAATGCCAAAATATACATCCCACCATCAAGAGCATTTCTTAGCAAGTCATACTCAGATGAAATATGAAAAATTGTACCCAAAGAGTAGTAGTTATAAAGCGGCATTAAAGCAAACAAAAGTAGAATGTCAGTAAAGAAATTTGCCCCCTCTCTTCACACTCAAGTGCCATTTCTGAACATCAATGGATACAATCAGAGGTGGATTAATGCGCTCGGCAGGGTAGGCGCCCGCCGAGAGCGCCGGATCCGCAGGGGCGCACCTCCGCCGGCTGTAAACTCCGCCTCCACGCCAGTTGGTAACTCCGGGAGGCGGAGTTACGAGCCCGTGCGGAGGCAGAGTTTACAGCATGTGGAGCCTCCACGCATGGTATAAACTCCGTCTCCACGCCAGCTGGTAACTCCAGGAGGCGGAGTTACGAGCCCATGCGGAGGCAGAGTTTACAGCATGTGGAGCCTCCACGCATGGTGTAAACTCCGTCTCCACGCCAGCTGGTAACTCCAGGAGGCGGAGTTACGAGCCCGTGTGGAGGCAGAGTTTACAGCATGTGGTTCGCACAAATGCTGTACGGAGCCCAGCTTGGACCTTTCTCAAATTATGCCCCACTAGAGCGTGTCCAATCGAAATTCCTAAGAGCGGCTTTACAGGCTCCCAGATGTGTCCCTAACGCTACCCTGCGATTGGAGACAGGCTTCGTGAAAGTGGAAGCGAGAATATGGACAGCTATTCTCCATTACTGGCTACACCTATGCTTCTCCCCGTGTGGTCTTGCCCCCCTCATCATGAGAGATGGCTTCCAGTCCACATGGATTAAAACAGTAGCAGCAAAGATCGCAACGCTAGGTTTCTCCCAAGGACAATGGCTAAGCATGAGATGGGACCAAGCCAAGGATCTCACTAAGCAACGGATCCTGGACATAGAGCGCCAATCCGACCTAGCCTCTTCCCCAGCCTTCATTGTTAGGGACGCCACTAGATACCTCACTGCCCCCATGGCATACCTAACAGACCTGGAGGCGCCCAAACACCGAAGGGCTTTTACCCTGGCAAGATGCCATGCCCTCCCATCGGCTGTATTGGAGGGGAGGTATCAGAAGACTCCCTTCAAGCAGAGGCTATGCCCCTGTGGGTCTGGTCATGTGGAAACAACTGAGCACGTGCTTCTTCAATGCATGTTCTACAGAGATCTTAGATCCAATCTCATTGGGCCATGGCTTTTGAAGTACCCGGGGCGCAGTGAAAGATGCTGCTTTCGGACTCTAGCACTGCAATGACTTACAGTGTTGCTAAGTTCTGTGCTGCTGCCCTTAACATCAAACGGGTGATGATTGACATCGTAAGGCAACAATATCCTGTCCTTTAAAATATATTTTTATACTGATTTCTAGTCTGATTTTTTTATTTTAAATATTTTTATTGTTTTATCATTATCAACACAATATTATACGTCTATTTACAGCAGATTCATGTTATTCATTTCTAGGTACAATACTTCAATCTTTAGCATCTGCCATTATGTTTCTCTTATACATTTTTGCATCCCTCACCACTGTGCTCCCCTCCCCAAGCCATTGCTTTTACATATCATTCGGTCCAAAATTTCATTTCTTCTTGTGGAGGTGACCTTCCTTCTTCCTTTTCTAATCCTTTTTCAATAAATTTTCTCCATACCTCATAGAAATCACTTTGTTTCCATATACCTCTTTTTACTTTTAATATACCTGTTAACTTGTCATTTATTGCCAATTTCCATACTTCCTTGTACCATTCCTCTATTTGTATATTTATTTCTTTTTTCCAATTCCTTGCTATAAGCAGTCTTGCTATTGTTAATAGGTTTGTTATCACATCTTTATCCTTTTTTTTTCCAATTGTATACTATTATATAATGATAATAAAGCTATACTAGGGCTTCTTTCTATTATAATATTCATTATATCTTCTATTTCTTTAAATACTTTCGCCCAAAATTTGCTTACATATTTACATTGCCACCACATATGTATGTATGTTCCTGTTTCTTGGCATCCTCTCCAACAGTTTTTCGAGTAGTTTTTATTTATATTTGCCATTCTTACTGGTGTAAGGTACCATTTCCATATTAATTTATAATAATTTTCTTTAATCCTTATTGATAAATTTTTAAGATGTCTTTGTCTCCACAATTGTTGCCACTCTGTTTCCTTTATTTTTATCCCTAAGTCTTCTTCCCAGATCTCCTTAAGGGTGTTATTTTTTGTTTTTCCTTCCTTTATTTCAATTATTATCTTATATATTTTACTAGTTATTCCTTTCAAGTTTTCGTGCTCTTCTACATCCCTCCCATTTTGTATTACTTGTTCAAATTGGTTAACCTTACTTCCTTTTTTATTGTTTTTTAGCCAATTTTTAAACCATTGTTCTAATTGTATACAATGGAACCATGTCAATTAGATACCTCACTGCCCCCATGGCATACCTAACAGACCTGGAGGTGCCCAAACACCGAAGGGCTTTTACCCTGGCAAGATGCCATGCCCTCCCATCGGCTGTATTGGAGGGGAGGTATCAGAAGACCCCCTTCAAGCAGAGGCTATGCCCCTGTGGGTCTGGTCATGTGGAAACAACTGAGCACGTGCTTCTTCAATGCATGTTCTACAGAGATCTTAGATCCAATCTCATTGGGCCATGGCTTTTGAAGTACCCGGGGCGGCGCAGTGAAAGATGCTGCTTTCGGACTCTAACACTGCAATGACTTGCAGTGTTGCTAAGTTCTGTGCTGCTTCCCTTAACATCAAACGGGTGATGATTGGCACCGTAAGGCAACAATATCCTGTCTTTTAAAATATATTTTTATACTGATTTCTAGTCTGATTTTAAGTAACTGTTTACTGGGGAGTTGTCCTTCTCCTCTTAGGGCGCTTGTGCCCGCTTTGTGCTGGTTTGTGACCGTAATAAAGTTTTGATTGATACAGCATGTGGAGCCTCCACGCATGCTGTAAACTCCGCCTCCACGCCGGCTGGTAACTCCGCCTCCCAGAGTTATGAGCCGGCGTGGAGGCCAAATTTACCAGGACCATACAATATCTGGCTAGTTCCCTTTTTTGATTCCCACCATCTTACTTCCCTGGTTGCTCTGCAGGTATATTATTTATCTTGACCTAGTCAGGGACCTGGTGAGCTTAATTGCTTATTATTCTAAATTTGATGTTCATAACTGCATTCCACACAGTATGATTCCCCGTACTATTTTGCCTGTGGTGACCTATACCCATTTCAGAGTAAAACTCATCCTCTGAATATTTGTTTTAAAACCAGGCAATTATCCTAGTTCAGATTCAGGACCAGAAGTCTTGAAAGGTCTGGATAGCCTTTGTTCACCACGGGCTTCCAAGTGATTCTGACTAACTAGGGAAAGGAAGTTCTTTTGTGTTCCTCTGAAATAAGACATCACTTTGATTTTATTTTTCTTTCATCCTCCTGTTATGTCTCTTCGGCCCCTCACGAACCTGCCTGTTCTGTCCCTCATTTGGCCTGTTACATGCCACTTAAGCTTTGGGAACATTTGCTCTTCGTCTTCCAACTACCACCTCATTATTTTCCTAGCAACTCCCCACTCCTCCAACTCTCTGCCTCCATCGTTGCTCATTCTGTCACTATTATTAGACATAGTCTGCCAATACTATCCTTTCTGAAAATATATGTGGTGCCATAAATGTGACTATGTATTGTCGAAGGCTTTCATGGCCGGAATCACTAGGTTGCTGTGAGCTTTTATTACCGTATTTTTCGCACCATAAGACGCACCTGCTGATAAGACGCACCTAGATTTTAGAGGAGGAAAATAGAAAAAAAAATTTCGCTCCCCCTCTAAAATCTAGGTAAATCTTATCAGCAGGTGCGTCTGGCTGGCTTCGGTTCTTTTTTTCTCCCACCTTCTCCCCTGGCTCCTTTAATTTCCCTCCCACCTTTCCTCGAGCGAAGGAAAGGTGGGAGGGAAAGAAAAGGAGCCAAAGGGGAGTGAACCAGGGTCGCGTCAGCTCTGACGGGACGCTAGCTGACTCCTCCCCTGGCTCCTTTTTTTTTCTCCCACCTTCCTCGAGCGAAGGAAAGGTGGGAGGGAAAGAAAAGGAGCCAAAGGGGGAGTGAACCAGGGTCGCTCCCAGCTCTGAGCGAAGGAAAGGTGGGAGGGAAAGAAAAGGAGCCGCTAGCTGACTCCTCCCTGGCTCCTTTTTTCTTTTTCTCCCACCTTTCCTCGAGCGAAGGAAAGGTGGGAGGGAAAGAAAAGGAGCCAAAGGGGAGGAACCAGGGTCTGGCCAGCTCTGACGGGACGCTGGCTCCTTTTCTTTTTCTCCCACCTTTCCTCGAGCGAAGGAAAGGTGGAGGGAAAGAAAAGGAGCCAAAGGGGAGTGAACCAGGGTCGCGTCAGCTCTGACGGGACGCTAGCTGACTTGGCTCTTTTCTTTCCTCCCACCTTTCCTCGAGCGAAGGAAAGGTGGGAGGGAAAGAAAAGGAGCCAAAGGGGAGTGAACCAGGGTCGCGTCAGCTCTGACGGGACGCTGGAGGGAAAGAAAAAGGAGCCTGACTTTCTCCCCTGGCTCCTTTTTTCTCCCACCTTTCCTCGAGCGAAGGAAAGGTGGGAGGGAAAGAAAAGGAGCCAAGGGGAGTGAACCAGGGTCGCGTCAGCTCTGACGGGACGCTAGCTGACTCCTCCCTGGCTTTTTTCCCTCCCACCTTCCTCGAGCGAAGGAAAGGTGGGAGGGAAAGAAAAGGAGCCAAAGGGGAGGAACCAGGGTCGCGTCAGCTCTGACGGGACGCTGGCTGACTCTCCCCTGGCTTTTTATTTCCCTCCCACCTTCCTCGAGCGAAGGAAAGGTGGGAGGGAAAGAAAAGGAGCCAAAGGGAGTGAACCAGGGTCGCGTTCTCAGCTCTGACGGGACGCTAGCTGACTCCTTCCTGGCTCCTTTAATTTCCCTCCCACCTTTCCTCGAGCGAAGGAAAGGTGGGAGGGCAAGGAAAGGAGCCAAAGGGGAGTGAACCAGGGTCGTGGCCGCTCTGTCGGGCCGCTCGCTGACTCCTCCCCTGGCTCCTTTTTCTCTCCCACTTTCCTCGAGCGAAGGAAAGGTGGGAGGGAAAGAAAAGGAGCCAAAGGGGAGTGAACCAGGGTCGCGTCAGCTCTGACGGGACGCTAGCTGACTCCTCCCCTGGCTCCTTTTCTTTCCCTCCCACCTTTCCTCGAGCGAAGGAAAGGTGGGAGGGAAAGAAAAGGAGCCAAAGGGGAGTGAACCAGGGTCGCGTCAGCTCTGACGGACGCGAAGGAAAGGTGGGAGGGAAAGAAAAGGAGCCAAAGGGGGAGCTGACTTGACGGACGCCTGGCTCCTTTCCTTTTCTCCCACCTTCCTCGAGCGAAGGAAAGGTGGGAGGGAAAGAAAAGGAGCCAAAGGGGGGAGTGAACCAGGGTCGCGTCAGCTCTGACGGGACGCTGGCTGACTCCTCCCCTGGCTTTTTTTTCTCCTCCCACCTTTCCTCGAGCGAAGGAAAGGTGGGAGGGAAAGAAAAGGAGCCAAAGGGGAGTGAACCAGGGTCACGTCAGCTCTGACGGGACGCTAGCTGACTCCTCCCCTGGCTCCTTTCTTTTTCCCTCCACCTTCCTCGAGCGAAGGAAAGGTGGGAGGGAAAGAAAAGGAGCCAAAGGGGGAGTGAACCAGGTCGCTCCCAGCTCTGACGGGACGCTAGCTGACTCCTCCCTGGTCCTTTTATTTTCTCCCACCTTTCCTCGAGCGAAGGAAAGGTGGGAGGGAAAGAAAAGGAGCCAAAGGGGAGTGAACCAGGGTCGCGTCAGCTCTGACGGGACGCTAGCTGACTCCTCCCCTGGCTCCTTTTCTTTCCCTCCCACCTTTCCTCGAGCGAAGGAAAGGTGGGAGGGAAAGAAAAGGAGCCAAAGGGGAGTGAACCAGGGTCGCGTCAGCTCTGACGGGACGCTAGCTGACTCCTCCCCTGGCTCCTTTAATTTCCCTCCCACCTTTCCTCGAGCGAAGGAAAGGTGGGAGGGAAAGAAAAGGAGCCAAAGGGGAGTGAACCAGGGTCGCGCCAGCTCTGACGGACGCTAGCTGACTCCTTTCCTGGCTCCTTTTTCTTTCTCCCACCTTCCTCGAGCGAAGGAAAGGTGGGAGGGAAAGAAAAGGAGCCAAAGGGAGTGAACCAGGGTCGCGTCAGCTCTGACGGGACGCTAGCTGACTCCTTCCTGGCTCCTTTTCCTTTCCTCCCACTTTCCTCGAGCGAAGGAAAGGTGGGAGGGAAGGAAAAGGAGCCAGGGGAGTGAACCAGCATCCCTCCGCCGCCGCAACGGACCAGAGAAGAGGAGAGGCAGCGACAGGGTAAGTATATCGCCGCCCGCCCTCTGCTCCCGCGCCTCCCCCGGCCTGCATCTTCGCTCCATAAGACACAGCTGATTTTTCATCCCACTTTGGGAGGAAAAAAACTGCGTCTTATGGTGCGAAAAATACGGTATTTATTTATTATTTATTAAGCATGCTTCTATGCCGCCACTCCCGGGGGGCTCGGGGCGGCTCACAGGAGCCAAACAAGGCACAATAAAAACAATGGCGATAATTAAAACAACAGCAAATTAGCTAAAAACAGTATACTCCATAAAATCATTAAAAACTGTGATGCAAGACGCTACCACAGATAGCACTTCAAAAATACGAGGCTGCACAAAGTAAGACCTACAGGTCGAACGCCTGGCAGAAGAGATGGGTCTTGCAGGCCCGTCTGAATGCAAGCAAGTCCTGGATCGCACGTGTTTCTGCCGGGAGGGCGTTCCACAGTGTGGGCGCGATGACGGAGAACGCCCTCCTGCGGGTTGAGGTCGAACGCACGAGCCTCGCCGAGGGGACGTCTAAAAGATAGGCTCCCTCTGACCGCAGTGGTCTCATTGGGCAATAAGGGGAGAGACGGTCCCTCAGGTACGTTGGCCCCAAACCGTGTAAGGCCTTGAAGGTAAGAACCAGCACTTTGAAAGTGATCCGGTGCTCAATTGGTAGCCAGTGCAGGTCCTGCAAGGTAGGTGTTTTGGGCTTTATTTATTTATTTATTGTTCATTTTTATATACCGCTCCTCCCTACAGGCTCGGGGCGGTTTACATAAAACAACAGATTAAAATGCAGATAAAACACTTTGTGATATAAAACACAAGGACATGGTCAGAGTTGTCTGGGGGAACTTAGATTGAAGGCCTGCTTAAAAAGGGTCGTCTTGCAGGCTCTCCGAAAGGGGGCTAACTCCATGATAGCCCGAACGTCGTCTGGTAACGCGTTCCATAGCGTCGGTGCCACCACGGAGAAGGCTTGTTGTCTTGTCACTGAGAGGTGACAGGAACGAACTGATGGAATCATCAGAAGGTTTTGTTCTTCTGAGCGCAGAGATCTCGAGGGAACGTGTGGGGTGAGGCGGTCCCTCAGATACACTGGCCCTAGACCATACAAGGCCTTAAAGGTCAAAACCAGCACCTTGAAAACAATCCGGTACTCTATTGGCAGCCAGTGCAATTGCTGTAAAATATGTGTAATATGCTCTCTTGCCGATGCTCCCACCAGCAATCAAGCGGCACCATTTTGTACCAGCTTAAGTTTCCGGGTTGTTGACAAGGGAAGGCCAATGTAGAGGGTGTTACAGTAATCTAACCTCGAGATGACCATCGCCTGGATCACCATAGCTAGGTCATTCCTGGATAGGTAAGGAGCCAGTTGCCTAGCCTGTCAAAGATGGAGAAATGCTGTCCTGCTAACCGTGGAGATCTGAGTCTCCATCGATAGCAGTGGGTCTAATTGAACCCCCAGGCTTTTTACCAAAGACGATGAGCTTAACCGCTCGCCGTCCAGGGTAGGCAACTGGCACTCACCCATACCAGGGCGACCCAGCCATAGGATCTCCATCTTTGATGGATTCACCTTCAACCAGCTGGTGGGCAGCCATCCAGTCAGGGCTTCTAGGCACTGATGGAAACAATCGGGTACGATGTCCAGCCTGCCATCCATTCTCAGCACCAGCTGGGTGTCATCAGCATACTGATGGCACTCCAAACCAAAATCGCGGACCAGTCGGGCGAGCGGACACATGTAGATGTTAAACAATAAAGGGGAAAGGATGGCACCCTGGGGGACCCCACAACTTAATGGGAGTCTCCCAGAGGCCATCCCCCCCCCCCCCCCCCTCGTTGTCCTCGGTCTTGAAGAAAGGAGGCCACCCATTTAAGGGAAGTCCCCCTAACTCCCGTCACGGCTAAACGGTGGGTCAATAATGCGTTATGGCCATGTTCCAGCTTCCTTCTCTCTTGACATTTTGCCTGCATCTGTGGCCAGCACCTTCAGAGATCCGTTGGAGGTGAGGCAAGTGGAGTCTACATATATCTGTGGAATGTCCTGGGTGGAATAAAGAACTCTTGTCTGTTTAAAGCAAGTGTGAATGTTACAATTAGTAAGCTTGCATAACATTGAGTAGCCATGAAGCTGCAAAGTCAATCAGTGAGGGTATCTGCATAGAGGTAGAGGCCTGAAGGCATCCTGTTTGGACGGTGTTAACTGGCACTTGGTTGTTTGCTGTCTGAAATTCCTCCGTTTCTGAGTAGTATTTCTTATTTACTGTCTTGATTCTGACATTTTTTAATACTGGTAACCAAATTTTGTTCATTTGCATGGAGATTCCGCAGATATATATACACATATATACACACACCACTTGCCCCACCTCCAACAGACTTCTGAAGATGCCAGCCAAAGATGCAGGGGAAACATCAGGAGAAAACGCAGCTGAAACATGGCCATACACTGGGAATGTGGCACAGCTGGCTAAGTGTCAGCTGCATAACATCTCTCTGATCAGTAGGTAATGAGTTCGAGGGCTGCCCGGGTCGGGGTGGGTGCTTGACCTTTAAGTGTAGCCTGCTGTCGACCTTAGCAGCCCGAAAGACAGTTGCATCTGTCAAGTAGGTGATAAAGTTACCACAATAAGTGGGGAGGCAAATTTTGACTGAATTATGAGGCCATTAAAGAACTCCAGGAACGCTGAAGGAATGCGGAAGAACAAGGGACGTTGGAAATGCTGAGAGATGAGGAGTGTGTCAGTTCCAACCCACAATATGCTGAACCACAATATCGTGTGTTGTCGTTGCGGGACAAGTACCCTGTTGTGTTTGTTTAGAGTGTGTCAGCTCCCCCTGGTGGCCAGAGTTTACCTCTGTTTGTTTATATGTGTGTATGTGGAAACGGCAGGGATTGTCTGCTAAGTACTGTATGTGTACCTGTAATCCGCTCTGAGTCTCCTTCGGAGTGAGAAGAGCGGAATATAAATAAAGTAAATAAATAAATAAATACACCCTCACAGCAACCCATAAATGTGACTGTTTCAGGGCTGGGCAACTGCACTGGTGTCAATGCCAATGCTAGTCCTCCCTCCATGTTTCCATTGGTTTGGAAGTATTTGTCGGATTTGAGGGCAAAATATGCTTTAAAATAACTTTTGTTTTAATAGGAGGTAGGGTTGCCACCTGTCCCGTATTATACGGGACGTCCCATATTTTTGCTCTGAATTTCGTGTCCCATATTTTCAGCTCCTGTTACGTATTGACCGGACAGGACAGGTGGCAGCAGGAGACAAGGCCAGGCCAGCAGTGAGGAAGGAAGGAAGGAAGGAAGGAAGGAAGGAAGGAAGGAAGGAAGGAAGGAAGGAAGGAAGGAAGGAAGGAAGGGAGAACTCTACGTGAATGCCCGGTTGCTGCCGCTCTCCCCACACAAACACCAGGCCTGGTCTGGCGTACACACCTGAGCTGACAGTGCCGCCATCTTGGCGCCTTCCCTGGCTGCTCTAGCCTTCGCTCTTGAGCATAAAGAGAGGCGATCACAGAAGGGGAGCAAAAGGGTGTTTTGGTTGCGCACGCCAGGAGTGATGGACCGGAAGAGGCAGACTTTCCTGGAAGGAAGGGAGGGCGGAAGGAGTGGGGTGGTGGTGGCAAGAGGTGCTTGCAGAGAGAGGGAGCCAGAGTGAAGTTTGTGCACACGCCCCACTTGCGTCTTGGGCCTGCTGGGGATTCTGGGCCTTATGTAACGGTCACCACGGTGCCAAAGGAGGAGGAGGAGACCGCGCGGGACGGGAACAGGTGCTGCGTCCACGGAGGTGGCGGTGGGAGGGTTCCCTGGGAGTGTGGGGAAAAAGGAGGCCATGTGAAACATAACCTCGGTTATGTTTTATGAAGTGTCCCTCATTTTTGTGAAAAATCCTGTATTTTTAGGTAAATGCCCCTTATATTTATTTATTTATTTATTTATTTATGCTTCACATTTATAGACCGCCACTCCCCGAAGGCTCGGAGCGGTTTACAATAGTATGCATAAAAATTCAAAACAGATACAATGTTAACAAGGCTAACTAATAAATTCTAACATGAATAAATAACTAACTAACAGTCAGGATCAAGTCAGGCCCAAGGATGCTTGAGGCATCCTAGAAAGAAGCAGTTTCATAAAGGGCCGCCGGCTCAGGATGGGTGTTTCCCTCCGAGTCCCAGGAAGGGAGAGTGTACCACCCAAAGATGGTAGGGAGGACAGTGGTTCGCTGGTTCTACTTTGGGTGTTGCCATTCGGCTCCAGCACCCGGAGCTCACACCCCAAAAAATCCTGGTGCTAAAGCGACGGCGGCGGGCACCACCCCGCTGAAATTCACATCCGGGAGGAAACCCCGTCTCGGTATCCAGTGTCGATGTAGTGGCTCCCAGAATGCTCTAGGGCAGTGTTTCCCAACCAGTGTGCCGGGGCACACTAGTGTGCCGTGAGCGATCATCAGGTGTGCCGTGGGAAATTGGAACCTCCAGGAGGGAGGGGGAGAGTCTAGTGTGTTGAAGTATAAAAACCCTAAGAAACCTACCTCGATAAAGGCCCCCTTCCCACCCGTTGTCTACTTGGTCTCTCCCTCTCCATGCATTAGGAAGATCCGCCTCCCTTTCCCCAAGTAGAGACCTCCTCGAGGTCCTCAGAAGACACCGTCTTTGTCTCCTCCCCGCTCGTCGGCCACACTTATGACTGCGACCTCTAGGGTTTCGTTGGGGGAAAGGCCCAAGGGTGGCTTCCTCCTCAGCATCCCCAACGTCAGTCGGCGTCTTCCCAAAGCCTGTCTTTCCAATAGGGAGAGGCAGCGACGTCTTCGGCAGTTCTCCGGCGCTCGAAGCGCTATCGGAGAATTCGAGTCAGTCTCCGGAGCCCTGGGGACAGTCTCTAATCCCAGGCCACCGAGCCTCAGCTGCTCAACCTCTGGGGGGACAACCCTAATAGGAGGACCTTAAAGTGGCAACCCTAAAGTGGCAACCCTAATAGAAGGACTTCAGGAATCACAAAAGTGGTGCCAAAATTTACCGACCCCTGCTCTACATCTATGTTCTTGAAAAAGTGTCATTGTGATGTTTAAATAGAATGCCTTGTTCATGTGCACACTGCCTTTGCAACATTCCCCTTTCAGTATAGGTCTATAGAGGCAAAGTGTGTGAGCAAGGCTATGCACTGACAAACCTTTTAAAATGCCCTCATTTCCTATGGCTTCTGCTCAGGGCCGGTTTGTCTATTAGACGAACTACACAGGCGCGTAGGGCGACGTCACCGGGGAGGGGCGACGTCACGCGGGAGGGGCGCCGCTGCACCGGGTCCCCGGCCCCCGCGGCGCCCGTGCCGCTGCCTGCCCCCGCCGCCGCGACCAGGCCTCCGCAGCCGACCCCGCAGCCGCCACCCCGCAAGCCACGCCTTTTTTAGGCAGCCTGGGGCGCTCCGGCCACGTTTCCGCATGCGCTGAGCTTTTTCCGCATGCGGAATGGCTCCCGCTTTGGAGCCAGTGCACGTGCGCAGATTGGCGCACGTGCACTGGCCGCCAAAGCGGGAGGCGCACTCTGGAGTCAGTGCGTGTGCAGATTGGCGCATGCGTGAAAAAATTTTCGCGTACCCCCGGGAACAGCTTGGTCCGCCCCTGCTTCTGCTTCTTCCTCTTTCCTAGATTACATACCATCGTTTATCTGACTCGGTCTGCAAAAGTTCAGGAATCATGATGATATCACAATGCAATGTAGCCTAGTCAATACCCTTAGTTTATGGTGGCATCAAGGGCACTCACGAGTGAAGGAGCATATCAATATTTTCAGAATAAACGCCCATGTTGGCACATTACAGGAAACTGTTTTTCCAGCACAGCTCTAAAACCAAATGATAATGCAAATGTTCGGAACACATGTCCAATGAAACGTAATGCATGTTTACATTACAGCACAGCTTTCAAGATTACAATACCTTTCATATTTTCCGAAGCATTTCAATACAGTCATTATGAGTAGCAAAAGAAGTGTGGACTCGAATGCGTGCCGATTAGATCAGGTATTCACAAAACACTTCCTAGCTGTCTCCTAAGCATAGGGACAATTTGCCTGGAAACGCTATTGAGTTTCATTTTGTGGAGAAAAGATAGGAAGAACAATTTACTGTCAATTTCTATAGCCTATGAGCCCCACTGAGATGAGTGATGTCCTTTTCCCATTTCCTTTGGAGCCCAGCAAAATCAGCCTCCATTAAATACGCCACCCATGTAGAGGTGGCAAATGTCAGAGATTATTTCTCATGACGGAATCAGCAACGGTTTGTTGGATATTGAAAGTGCAACGGGACCCAAGTGGTGGCTGCATATTATCACTGGAAGAAAAAATTGTGAGGAGCAGGATAGTGGCATCCAGAAGTGAGACCTCCAGTTGGATCCTGGCACCTCTTATAAGAAAAAAAAGTGAGGGGAGCCTTGTTGGTATCAAAAGATTATTTACTTTATTTATTTACTTCATTTCTATTCCACCCTTCTCACTCCGCAGGGGACTCAAGGCGGATTACAATGTACACATTACATTTAGACACACAAACACACAAGACAGACAGAGGCAATTTAACATCTGGCCACCAGGGGGAGCTCTCACACTCCTTCATTCCTTAGTGTGTTTCCTGGAGATCTTTTTATGGCCTTGTAAATCAGTTAAATTTAGCCTCCCCACTAAGTTTTACCTTAATTTCCTACTTGACAGATGCAACTGTCTTTCGGGTTGCAAAGGTCGACAACAGGCTACACAATAGGTTGAGAGCCCACCTCGACCCGGGCAGGCCTCGAACTTATGACCTTCTGGTCAGTAGAGATCTTATGCCGCTGACACCCAGCCAGCTGCACCACATTCCCGCTGGAAAAGGAAAATTGCCTTTTGACTGTAACCTCCCAGCCAGCATTAACAAAGGTCCCACCCTGCAAACAAAATTACAACCCCTGCTCTGACATTTCACAAGATCTTTTTGCCCCCACCTGCTTCTTCAACATCCAAGCTAAACATTTTCAAATGATTGCTTTTGATTCAAGTCCATTTATGTTGCTTTTCAAAATGTGTCAGGGATGTCCTTGGCATGAAACACTTTAAAACAGTGGGTTTTTTTACATTTACAAAATCCTGGGGCATACCACCAACCAAAATGACACAAAGTGACAGTCTAACACAGTAATACATATAGCTAATATGTTTTTAAATGTATTCATACACTCACTTAGTGTGAAACCTGGGCCTGTTTTGATGAACACAAAATATATAGTTATATAGTATATTATTATTATATTGCATTACATTACAACATTATCAATATTATATGTATACACAATATACATCTATTATATAAATGGGTTCACGTCATGTGATGTATCCCTCAAACAAAGAAACCTTACAAAGCAGATACACAATACTTGCCAACAGAAATAGGCCTCAAGCAAGGTACGTTTGTAGCAAAGAAACTTTCCCCCCCCAAAACCTAAAAGGCCCCCAAAACAACGAGTAAAAATAAAACTACATTTACCAACATCCTCCGGGGCAGCCAAAGACTCACCCAGCCTCTACATTCTGAACAACATGATTGGCTGCCAATAAGGGCGGATTTGCATAACTGCTGCACTATTTTATTATTTATTTATTTATTATTGGAACTTCTCAACCGCCGACTCCCGGGGGCTCGCGGCGGCTCAGAGGAACCAATGGCACAATGCCGTGGGTTAAAACATAAAACATTTAAAAATACAATTAAAACAATGCAGTACAATTAAAACAATAGAGCAGCAGCAAATATAACCGAGTAGATATACACATGGGCCTACTCTCCGAAGGCCTGCCTAAACAAATAAGTTTTGCAGGCCCGTCTAAACGGGAGTAGGTCCTCAAGGCTCTGGCTTCAGCCGGGAGGCGTTCCATAGCGTAGGGGCTATCACAGAGAACGCCCTCCGGCGGGTGGATGTTAAATGGGCCAACCTTACAGATGGAACTACTAGGAGGTTGGCCTATTCGGACCGCAGTGATCTCGCTGGGCAATATGGGGTAAGACGGTCCCTCAGGTACGCTGGCCCCAGGCCGTGAATGGCCTTGAAGGTAAGAACCAGCACTTTGAAGGCGACCCGGTGCTCAATAGGCAGCCAGTGCAGATCCTGCAAGATTGGTGTTATACGGCAACCTGCTGGAGCCCCAGACAGGAGCCGGGCGGCAGTGTTCTGCACCAGCTTGAGCTTCCGGATCGCCGACATAGGCAGGCCAACGTAAAGCGCATTACAGTAATCTAGCCTCGAGATGACCGTGGCTTGGATCACCGTGGCTAGGTCTCTCCGGGAGAGGTAGGGGGCGAGCCTCCTTGCCTGGCGGAGGTGGAAAAAAGCAGCCTTGCTAGCCATGGAGACCTGGGCCTCCATGGTCAGCTGGGAGTCCAGGTGGACACCCAGGCTCTTCACTGACGGCGCTGGGTGCAGCGCCGCACCGTCCAGGGTCGGAAGCCGGCCACCCACCTCGCCCGGGCGGCCCAGCCACAAGATCTCCGTCTTCGCCGGATTCACCCTCAACCTACTGGCTCGCAGACATCCAGTAACGGCTTCGAGGCAATGTTGGAAATTATCGGGGACGGACTCCGGCCTGCCCTCCATCCTCAGAATGAGCTGGGTGTCATCAGCGTACTGGTGACAGACCAGCCCATAACTCCGCACCAGCTGTGCAAGCGGCTGCATGTAACCAGCCAACATGAAAATTCCCCATCCATAATAAACTGCCAATCCCCAACACAAACACCCAAAACACTTCCAACCGAAAAATCACAGACCGCGCCCAAAATTAACTTGATTAACTTCATTAGCTTCATTAACTTGATTTCCCAAACTAGCCCTCAATTACTGGGAAGCTGTTAACGCTCTAAATTGACAGTAAGGCTTCATTAACTTGATTCTCCCGACTAGGCCTCAGCTCATTGGACATTGTGTATGGCCTGAATTGACAGTAAGGCTTCATTAACTTGCTGTTCCTAACTAGGCCTCAGCTCATGGGACATTGTGTAACCTACCTTGGCGCACAGAGCCCCGACCATGCATGATGGGACTTGAAGTACCACCATGGAAAATGGGATTTGTAGTACTTCAAAACCCATCATTCCCCACAGACCACTGCGGCCCAGAACCAAGACCGATAAAGACCCAACTTGGCACACCATGCCCCCCCATGACCCACACTCCATCCAACTGCAGTTTAGAGGAGGGCACACCATGGATGATTGGACTTTCTCGCATCTCCTAAAAAGGGCACAGCAACGCGTGCCGGGTACAGCTAGTATATTACTATAATATCAAATACTATATACAGTACTATGTCATTGTCACAGTACAATTACATACCACATTGTATTATAACAATTATATCGCAATATTAGTTGAAGTCCAAAATACCTGGAGGAAGGCCCAAGTTTGACCATATCTAGTCTAAACCTTCTTCCAAGCCCTTAATAAAGATGCTGCCTGCCTTAATTTATAGCCAGAGTCTCCATGCCCATCTGTCGGGAGGGCTTGGGTGGTACCTTGGCTGAAGAGGGTCAGGCTGGATGGCCTTTGGGGGACCCATATTTCTCCCACGATTTACGATATCAGAAAGGGGAGGAATAACTAGCAAAAACAAGGAAAATTGTTTTCCTCCTTCTACTCCCCCAACATAAAATGGACTATCCTTCTCTGCCTAGACCCCCTTTTGGATTCCACCTGGATATTGGAACGGTATTGCACTAAGTGTAAAGACGTACAGGTGCATGCAGATCAGGGCGATCCTATGTATCAACAAAATCCCTCACCAAAGGCTCCTAAATAAGCTCTTCAGCCATGGAATCAGAGGACAGGTCTTGTCCTGGATTGGAACCTGGCTAAACTGTAGGAAACAAAGAGTGGTAATAAACGGACATTTCTCTGGGTGGAAAGAGGTGAGAAGTGGCGTACCCCAAGGTTCAGTTTTGGGTCCGTTACTTTTTAATTTATTCATTAATGACCTGGATGTAGGAGTAAATTCTGAGGTAGCAAAGTTTGCAGACGACACTAAATTGTTCAGGGTAGTTAAAAATGAAACTGATTGTAAAGAGCTCCAGAAAGATCTCTCGAAATTGAGTGAATGGGCAACAAAGTGGCAAATGCATTTTAACCTAAACAAGTGTAAAGTCATGCACATCGGGGCAAAGAACCCCAAATACACTTATCAACTGATGGGATCAAAGCTTTCCGAGACAAACCAGGAAAGGGATCTTGGGGTCTTGGTGGACAGCTCAATGAAGATGTCAACGCAGTGCGCTGCAGCAGTGAAAAAAGCAAATTCTATGCTTGGCATGATCAGGAAGGGAATCGAAAATAGGTCGGCAAATGTTGTATTGCCTCTCTACAAATCTATGGTGAGGCCACATCTGGAGTACTGTGTACAATTCTGGTCACCGCACCTCAAGAAGGATATAACGGAACTGGAAAGGTACAGAAAAGGGCAACAAGAATGATCCAAGGGATGGAGCGGCTCCCTTACGAAATCAGGTTGCAACGCCTTGGTCTTTTCAGCCTTGAAAGACGGCGTTTAAGAGGTGACTTGATCGAAGTGTATAAAATCATGCATGGGATAGAAAGGGTGAATAAAGAAAAATATTTTCTCTGTCACACAACACTAGGACTAGAGGGCACTCCCCTGAAGCTCCAAGGTAGGAAAGTTAGGACTAATAAAGGAAATATTTCTTCACCCAGAGGGTCATTGGGTTATGGAACTCACTTCCAGAAGAGGTTGTGACAGCGGTCAGCCTGGACAGCTTCAAGGCAGGATTAGACAGATTCATGGATACCAAGGAAATCAGTAGCTACTGAAATGGACATCCAAGTGCCACCTCTGTGTTGATGGAGGCAGGCAGGATTTCCCCGGGTACTGGTTGTGGGGGGTCGGGAGCAGGTGAGGGTTTTGCCCTCCTTTCTGCTCGAGATCCCTGTGTACAACTAGTGGGCCACTGTGTGACACAGAATGCTGGACTAGATGGGCTGAGGCCCGATTCAGCATGGCTCTTCTTATGTTCTTATGTTCTTATGTGCACTGAACAACACTGTTCATTCAACTCAATGTGTAACTTCTTATGCAATATGTTACTACTATGCTGCCAAAAATATAGAATCTTGGTCAATGTGTATATCATCAACATCTTTTTCCCAGAAGCGAAACTACTTAATATTTTTATGTTAATAATTATATGTCTCATTACAGAGGTTTTTTGTGATAAAAGACATTTTGAAATGATTTATCACAGTAGGAAAGAGGACGAATAATGGATAGACTCCATCAAGGAAGACACATCCTTGAGTAGGATGGTTGATGACAGCAGATATTTCTTATTAGTCACCTTAAATTGAAGCTGACCTGACAGCAGGTAGCAAAATATAGATGACATACTCTCTCTATGTGTATGCACTTTTAAAACATAGATACACACACTACCAAATATAAAATCTGTGAGAAAGTGAAGATTCACAGTGACTAGAAACTAAAGTCATAAAGTGACAAAAACATAGAAGCAGATCTGCAGCATGGTTATATCAACAAAATTGAAAGTAGTAGTTAACAAGGGATATGGACATGATACTGCCAGGATACCTACTAAGGACAACTAACACTAAAACAGACTTTAAAAAAAGCAAGAATAGAGCAAAAGTAATAGGGATTTGATTTCAGAAAACAATGAGAAGTTTAGGATATACAGTAGGGCTGGTTAATCAGGGGGAAATGGTTCAAAACTCGCTTTGGATGTAGGGGGCGCTGGCGCTTCATATCTGATAGACCAGTGTTTTTCAACCTTTTTTGAGACGCGGCACATTTTTTACATTTGCAAAATCCTGGGGCTCACCACCAACCAAAATGACACAAAATGACACTCTAACACAGTAATACATATAGTTAATATGTTTTTAAATGTATTTATACACTCCGTATGAAATCCTGCCCTGTTTCGATGAACACCACATAGATATCCTGGCAAGAATGGCAGAAAGACACAAACTTCCCACACAGAACTCCCATAACCAAGAGAAAACACTATAAGAGTTTGGTGGGCATTGACCTTGTGTTTTGGAGTTATAGTTCACCTATATCCAGAGAGCACTGTGGACTCAAACAATGTTGGATCAAGAGCAAACTTGGCATGAATACCCAATATGCCCAAATGTGAACACAGATGGAGTTTGGGGAAAATAGATCTTGACATTTGGGAGTTACAGTTTCTAGGATTTATAGTTACACAATCAAAGAGCATCCTGAACTCTTGCAACAATGGAATTGAACCAAACTTGGCATATTGAACTCTCATTACCAACAGAAAGTACTGAAAAGGTTTGCTTGGGAATTGACCTTGAGTTTGGAAGTTGTAGTTCACCTACACCCAGAGAGCACTGTGGACTCAAACAATGTTATGTTATGTTGTTTATTTTTCTATCCAGAATCACAATGTTGGAAGGAGGCTCACCACTTTAAGGTCCCTAAAACAGGCATGGGAAAACTTTGGCCCTCTGGGTGCTTTGGACTCCAACTCCCACCATTCCTAGCAGCCTGAGGCCCTTTCCTGCTTAAGTGGCTGAGTGGGGAAAGGAAAAGGGCCTGAGGCTGCCAGGAATGGTGGGAGTTGGAGTCCAAAGCACCTGGAAGGTCCAAGTTTGCCCATGCCAGCTTTTGACAGAGACCTCTTCCTCCCTCTTCCCCTTCACGCCCTTTCTTCCCCCTCCTGCCGAACACTTACTTTTTCTTCTCCACTTGGGCTACCTTCTTCCCAGCCTCACTCTGCTCTATCCGAGGGGGTAGCGTGAGCGTGTTCAGGAGGGGAGGAGGGAGGGAGGAAGACGTGACCCGTGCGGGCGCTACTGCGCTGACTCACTCCACGTCTTCCCCCCTTCCCTGCTGAATATGCTCACGGCAGCGTGAGCAAAGCGAGGCAAAGCGAACAGAGCAAGGCTGGGAAGAAGGGAATGTTGGGAGTTGGAGTCCAAAGCACCTGGAAGGTCCAAGTTTGCCCATGCCAGCTTTCAACAGAGACCTCTTCCTCCCCTTTCCCCTTCGCGCCCCCCCCTCCTGCCAAACACTTACTTTTTCTTCTACACTGCCACTTCTTATGCCATTTTGATCTGAAGGGGCAGCGTGAAGGTGTTCAGGAGGGGAGGGGGGAGGGAGGAAGATGTGACCTGTGCGGGCGCTACTGCGCATACTCGCCCCAGAGCAAAGCGAGGCAAAGTGAGCAGAGCGAGGCTGGGAAGAAGGGAGCCCGAGTGGAGAAGAAAAAGTGTTTAGCAGGAGGGGGAAGAAAGGGTCTTGGACGTTCCAATTTCCCACGGCACACCTGATGATCGCTCATGGCACACTAGTTGGAAAACACTGTAATAGACTTCCGAAGTTTTCAGCGTTTTTTTTTCAAAATTGATTTGGATGTACTTCCGAACTTTGTAATGGATTTGTTAATGGCTGGCACGCATTTAACCCACTTTGGAGTAGATTGGCTTCCCTCAGTGTTGGACCTAATGCAGGGAAAGCCAATCCGCTCCAAAGTGGGTGTTTTAACCCTCTTTGGAGCAGTTTGGCTTCCCTCTGAGTTCGGTCTAGCAAAGGGAAGCCAATCCGCTCCAAAGTGGGTCAAAACACTCACTTTTGAGCGGATTGGCTTCTCTCAGCATTGGACCTAAGGCAGGGAAGCCAATCTGCTCCAAAGTGGGTGTTTTTAACCCACTTTGGAGCGGATTGGCTTCCCTCTGAGTTCGGTCTAGCAAGGGAAGCCAATCTGCTCCAATGTGGGTCAAAACACTCACTTTGGAGCGGATTGGCTTCTCTCAGCATTGGACCTAATGCAGGGGAAGCCAATCCGCTCCAAAGTGGGTGTTTTGACCCACTTTGGAGCGGATTGGCTTCTCTCAGCATTGGACCTAATGCAGGGAAGCCAATTCACTCCAAAGTGGGTGTTTTGACCCACTTTGGAGTGGATTGGCTTCCCTCAGCATTGGATCTAACACAGGGTAAGCCAATCCACTCCAAAGTGGGTGTTTTGACTCACTTTGGAGCAGATTGGCTTCTCTCAGCATTGGACCTAATGCAGGGAAGCCAATCCGCTCCAAAGTAGGTGTTTCAACCCACTATGGAGCGGATTGGCTTCCCTCTGAGTTCGGTCTAGCGAAGGGAAGCCAATCTGCTCCAAAGTGGGTCAAAACACTCACTTTCAAGCGGATTGGCTTCTCTCAGCATTGACCTAATGCAGGGAAGCCAATCCGCTCCAAAGTGGGTGTTTTTGACCCACTTTGGAGTGGATTGGCTTCTCTCAGCATTGGACCTAATGCAGGGAAGCCAATCCGCTCCAAAGTGGGTGTTTGACCCACTTTGGAGCGGATTGGCTTCTCTCAGCATTGGACCTAATGCAGGGAAAGCCAATCCACTCCAAAGTGGGTGTTTTGACCCACTTTGGAGCAGATTGGCTTCTCTCAGCATTGGACCTAATGCAGGGGAAAGCCAATCCGCTCCAAAGTAGGTGTTTCAACCCACTTTGGAGCGGATTGGCTTCCCTCTGAGTTCGGTCTAGCGAAGGGAAGCCAATCTGCTCCAAAGTGGGTCAAAACACTCACTTTGGAGCGGATTGGCTTATCTCAGCATTGGACCTAATGCAGGGGAAGCCAATCCGCTCCAAAGTGGGGTGTTTTGACCCACTTTGGAGTGGATTGGCTTCTCTCAGCATTGGACCTAATGCAGGGGAAGCCAATCCGCTCCAAAGTGGGTGTTTTGACCCACTTTGGAGCGGATTGGCTTCTCTCAGCATTGGACCTAATGCAGGGGAAGCCAATCCGCTCCAAAGTGGGTGTTTTGACCCACTTTGGAGCGGATTGGCTTCTCTCAGCATTGGACCTAATGCAGGGGAAACCAATCCGCTCCAAAGTGGGTGTTTTGACCCACTTTGGAGCGGATTGGCTTCTCTCAGCATTGGATCTAATGCAGGGGAAGCCAATCCGCTCCAAAGTGGGTGTTTTGACCCACTTTGGAGCAGATTGGCTTCTCTCAGCATTGGACCTAATGCAGGGAAGCCAATCCGCTCCAAAGTGAGTGTTTTGACCCACTTTGAAGCAGATTGGCTTCCCTCAGCGTCAGACCTAATCCAGGGAAAGCCAATCCACTCCAAAGTAGGTGTTTAAACCCACTTTGGAGCAGATTGGCTTCTCTCAGCGTTGGACCTAACGCTAAGGGAAGCCAATCCGCTCCAATGTGAGTCAAAACACCGGATTGGCTTTCCCCCAGATCTGAAAGGTGGCTTTCCTCCGGATCTGAAGATCTGAAAGGCACCGTTCAGATCCGGGGGGAAGGCATGGGCTTCCGCACGGAAGGGAAGGTCAGGGAAGGGAAAACCCTTTCCAAAAATGACGATTTCCCTTCCAAAAATGGCGGAGGTGGCTTCGAATTAGGCAATTTACTTCCAGGTTGCTTAAAGCGTTTCATAAATGGTTCAAAAATGAATTTAATCCGAATTCATTCTGAGTTCTGAGTACATCCAACTAAATTGACCAGGCCTAGTATACAGTAACTAATCTGGAAAGGGTGGGTTGGGATAAGGAGTGAAAATCATTGGATAGGTAGGATGTGTACTCGTATGAAATGCAAGCTGAAAGCTTCATAAATACTCCCACAACTATACAGTCACCATTTCTGCTCATGTTGTTGTATTGACAAATCCGTCAACTTGATCTATTACTTCAATGCCCCACCTGCAAAGAGTGGCGATTGGAGAGCAGCGGTAGTAATATTGTTCCCTGGGATTAGACCTGTCAGTCCAGTTGCCCACCCTCAGTTTTCCTCACCTGCCTCATGTTTTCTTCACACGGGAAGCATGGTGAGAAATGTGTCAGTTTTGTTGCCAAGCTCCTTGTATCCCTCTGCCTTCCCCTCCAAACTGCTTGCAAAGTATCAGGATGCCCATATTGAATGGGAGGAGGTTGATGTGAAAAAACTACATACTTCTTTAGAAAAATCTTGAAATCTCTCCAAATTAAATCAGCTCAGTATTCAGGATTCATCCAAATCCAATGAACGGCCTACTATGCAGCCAATAAGGGACAAAAAATGTGACACTTTTGGGAAGGCCAGAGAAGGGAAACCCGCCGATTCCTTTCCGAAAATGCTGTGGTGCCTTCGAAATGGCAAATTCACTTCTGGGTTCCTTACATTGCTTCAAAACCACTTCAAAAGTGAGTTAATTCCGAATTCAATCTGGATTTAGAGGCATTCCGAAAAAACCTAACCAGGCTTATAAATCAGCAGTGGCCTGCAGCATGATCTCTCTCTCTCTCTCTCTCTCTCTCTCTCTCTCTCTCTCTCTCTCAGAAGCCTGCTGTGGTGTTTCAGCCTGGTGCTCATGTGCATGCTAGGGATGATGAGAATGTTCCTGAGAATGCTGATGATGGGATGCCTAGTGAGAATTCTGAGATGCAAAGTGACCTTTCAGATGAGGCTTGCTTTCCTGGGAACAGTTCTCTTCCCAGGGCTTCATTAGATGTGAATACTTGTGTTCAGGACTCTGAAGGTCTTGATGTTGATAATGGGGAACCTGGGAATTTTAATGAGTTTACATTTAACCGCCGAGGTAGCATTCGGGAATCTAGGCAGGCTGCCAGCCTACAACGTAGCAGTCGGTTTGCAAACCAAAACTGATTTGTCTTTTTATTCAATGGCTAGAGAAATTATCTTCAGTTTCCAGGCTTTGTTTGGAATACCTTGCCTAGGCCTGATTTTGCCTAGGCCTTTGTGCACGTTTTGCTCCTTTAGCTGCCTTGAATTACTCATGGGATTTTCATCAAGCATTTTACCTTTGCCTTTGGATTTTGGGACTATTTGAACTGTGTGTTTTGCCTTGGATATATTCTACTATTGATCTTCTTTTAACCCTTTTGTTGGACACTATATCTGTTTCAATAAAAGCCTATTATTCAGAGACTGTCTGTTGTGTGTGTGACTTAGGGGGTGCTCCGTGTCTGAAGTGCAACACCTGCTCACAACAGAAAAATGGAGGCGCAACTTGGCAAATGAGCCCCAACATGGCTTTCTTCTTTTCCGATTGGCTCGATAGACAGGGCTTATAGCCGAAGGGAACTGTGGGCAGCAGCCATGTGGTCTGTTGCAGCTGAAAAAAAATTGTGGTGGTGCCTCCTGCTGTGCCGCGAGAAAAGCTCTCTGCCCCCCTTCCTTCCCCCCCTCCTGCCGAACACCTGCTGTTTGGGGGAGGAGGAGGGGCCAGGCGGCAGCAAAAAGAAGGGGCCGGGGCACCGCCTCCTTCGGCCGTTTCCCCAGCCAGCCTCCAATCCGCCATGACTCCCGCCATGACTCTCGCCCCTCACTTGCTGAAGCCGCGTGGAGGAGCTGGGGGGAGGGGGCGGGGCATGGCATGGCCTGGCTCCTCCCCCGGCTTCGGCACTCCCAGTAGCTGCTTCAGCCTTGAGGGGACAGTACCAAGCCAGCATTGTGCTGGCTCTGGCACCGCTGGCTTGGCACTGCCCCCTCAAGGCTGGAGCAGCTGCTGGGAGAGTTGAAGCTGGGGGAGGGGGCGGGGCATGGTGTGGTCTGGCTCCACCCCCTCCCCCGGCTTCGGCACTCTCAGCAGCTGCTCCCAGCAGGCCACCATCCCCCAGCCGTTCTTTACTGTGTTGGAGTGTCATTTTGTGTCATTTTTGTTGGTGGTGTGCCCCAGGATTTTTTTAATGTTAAAAGTGTGCCGCGGCTCAAAAAAGGTTGGGAAACACTGCCCTAATCAACACCAAATCAGAACAAAAAAAACCCTCATACAGTACATCTTCATATCGAATCTGATTTAGCCACATGCAAATTCCACAGGCACCAAACTAAGCCTAAAAACTTTAAAACTTTAACTGCCAATTGATTTTTAAAAAATTATGAAAAAGTTTGTATAGAAATAAAAAAGGATTTGAATAAGTGGAAAAATTATAATTTATCCCTTCTTGGAAGAATCTCCATGATTAAACTGAAAATATTCCCAAAGATAAACTTTCTGTATCAAATGCTACCCATCTTAAAAAACAACTACATGCTGAAAAAATGGCAAGCGGAACTTGCCAAATTCATATGGCAAGGTAAGAAGGCAAGAATAAAGCTAAAAGCTCTCCAAGTAGGAACCGAGAACGGAGGACTAGGAATGCCGAACTTGGTTAAATATTATGAAGCCAACTGTATAGAGGGGCTAAAATATTGGGTAGAGCTACATAACAAAGAACTACTTAACATAGAAGGTGAGGACCTTAAATTTGGCTGGCATGGATACCTAATCTATGATAAAATAAAACAAGGTAAAGGATTTAACAACCACATCATTAGATCCTCTCTTTTCCGAGTATGGAATAATTTCAAAAAAAATTGCATACCAAAATCCCCCTTTGGACCTCGCCAATTGAAGCTTTTAAAATAAAAAGAAAGGAAGATGATTATGGATCAATCCAGTGTTTTTCAACCTTTGTTGAGCCATGGCACATTTTTTACATTTACACAATCCTGGGGCACACCACCAACCAAAATGACACAAAATGACACTCTAACACAGTAATACATATAGTTAATATGTTTTTAAATGTATTTATACACTCACTTAGTTGCTGGGAGTTATAGTTCTCCCGCAATCAAAGAGCATTCTGAACTCCACCAATGATGGAATGGAATCAAACTTCCCACACAGAACTCCCATAACCAAGAGTAAATACTATACGGGTTTGGTGGGCATTGAGCTTGAGTTTTGGAGTTGTAGTTCACCTACTAAGAACATAAGAACATAAGAAGAGCCATGCTGAATCGGGCCTCAGCCCATCTAGTCCAGCATTCTGTGTCACACAGTGGCCCACTAGTTGTACACAGGGATCTCTAGCAGAAAGGAGGGCAGAACCCTCACCTGCTCCCGACCCCCCACAACCAGTACCCGGGGAAATCCTGCCTGCCTCCATCAACACAGAGGTGGCACTTGGATGTCCATTTCAGTAACTACTGATTCCCTTGGTATCCATGAACCTGTCTAATCCTGCCTTGAAGCTGTCCAGGCTGACAGCTGTCACAACCTCCTCTGGAAGTGAGTTCCATAACCCAATGACCCTCTGGGTGAAGAAATATTTCCCTTTATTAGTCCTAACTTTCCTACCTTGGAGCTTTAGGGAGTGCCCTCTAGTCCTAGTGTTGGGTGACAGAGAAAATATTTTTCTTTATTCACCTTTTCTATCCCATGCATGATTTTATACACTTCGATCAAGTCACCTCTTAAACGCTGTCTTTCAAGGCTGAAAAGACCAAGGCGTTGCAACCTGATTTCGTAAGGGAGCCGCTCCATCCCTTGGATCATTCTTGTTGCCCTTCTTTGTACCTTTTCCAGTTCCGTTATATCCTTCTTGAGGTGCGGTGACCAGAATTGTACACAGTACTCCAGATGTGGCCTCACCATAGATTTGTAGAGAGGCAATACAACATTTGCCGACCTATTTTCGATTCCCTTCCTGATATCCAGAGAGCACTGTGGACTCAAACAATGTTGGATCAGGACCAAACTTGGCATGAATACTCAATATGCCCAAATGTGAACACAGATGGAATTTGGGGAAAACAGACCTTGACATTTGGGAGTTACAGTTTCTGGAGGGGGGGGGGCTCAAAAGACCAGCAGTCTCCCTCTCACTTAGGCTGCCCCCTCCCTCCCCGTCAGGCTTGAATTGGCGACGTGGGGAGCAGCAGTCTCACTCACCACCTGCACAGCTCCTTGGGGGTCAGAGGGGCGGCTCAGGTGGGCATATCGGGGCTGGCGAAGCAGGAAGGAAGGAAGGCGGCGGTGGTGGGCAGGGAGCCGGAGGGAGGCCGAGAGCGGTTTCGCGTGCACCGGGGAGGAGGGGAGGAGGGAGGGGCGGGGCCGGCGCTGGACTGAACCATCTGGCATTAGGCCGGGGGGGGGAGGCAAGAGGAGGTCTCTACTTGGGGAAAGGGAGCTGGCCCTTCCCAATGCATGGAGAGGGAGAGACCAAGTAGACAACACGTAGGGAGGGGGTGTTTGTAATTTTGTGCCTTTATCGAGGTAGGTTTCTTAGGGTTTTTATACTTCAACACACTAGTCTCTCCCCCCCCCCCTTTCCTGGAGGTTCAAATTTCCCACGGCACACTAGTGTGCCCAGGCACACTGGTTGAGAAACACTGGATTAATCTATAAAAATATCATTGAGAAAGGTGGACCTGTTAAAATGGTATATAGGTGGCATTTGACCCCTCACCAATTTTCTAAAATGTATAAGAACAACAATGATCGATGCTGGAAATGCTCCCAAGAACGTGGCCCCTTTTTCCACCAATGGTGGACTTGCAAAATTGTAAAGAAGTTTTGGATTTCTGTTAATAGTGTGATACAAGAAATGTTAAAAATGACTATCCCAAACAAACCAGAATTCTATTTGTTGAACATTACAGGATTACAACTAAACAAAGAAATAGAAAAACTACTCACCCATCTAACTGCGGCAGCAAGAATTGTGTTAGCCAGACATTGGAAGACTGCTGAAATGCCTAATACCGAAGAATGGCTAACAAAATCACTGGAAATTGCGGAACTTGATAAACTTACCTATTTGCTTAGAGACAACTCTACAAAACAATTTAACATCACTTGGGCCCCCTTTGTTGAATATATGAAAGTGAAGAAACTTGTGAACCTTAAAGGGCTATATATATATAATTTTGTATTCTTTCCACCTCTTGTAAAACTCTGATCATTTCAACTCGAGATGTGAAGTCAACATCTCTTTTAATTGTCGTGTCTATAGATCAGTCTTTCTCAACCAGTGTGCCGTGGCACACTAGTGTGCCGTGACGGACCTCCTGCTGTGCCGTGAGAAAAGCTCTCTGCCCCCCTTCCTTCCCCCCCTCCTGCCGAACACCTGCTGTTTGGGGGAGGAGGAAGGGCCAGGCGGCAGCGAAAAGAAGGGGCCGGGGCACCGCCTCCTTCGGCCGTTTCCCCAGCCAGCCTCCAATCCGCCATGACTCCCGCCATGACTCTCGCCCCTCGCCTGCTGAAGCCGCATGGAGGAGCTGGGGAGGGGCGGGGGCATGGCATGGCCTGGCTCCTCCCCGGCCCGGCACTCCCAGCAGCTGCTTCAGCCTTGAGGGGACAGTACCAAGCCGGCATTGTGCTGGCTCTGGCACCGCTGGCTTGGCACTGCCCCCTCAAGGCTGGAGCAGCTGCTGGGAGAGTTGAAGCTGGGGGAGGGGGAGGGGCATGGTGCGGTCTGGCTCCACCCCCTCCCCCGGCTTCGGCACTCCCAGCAGCTGCTCCCAGCAGGCCACCATCCCCCAGCCGTTCTTGACTGTGTTAGAGTGTCATTTTGTGTCATTTTTGTTGGTGGTGTGCCCCAGGATTTTTTTAATGTTAAAAGTGTGCCGCGGCTCAAAAAAGGTTGGGAAACACTGCTATAGATGTACTGTCATGGTCTATATGTTAGTCTATATGTTAGTTTGTATGTATGTTTGTAAAACGGGTGGTGGTCTGGTGAACTGTGGTTTCTACTACTGTGTTTCCCCGAAAGTATGGCACCCCCGAAAGTAAGACGTACCGCGGGCGGCATGTCTTGGCTGGCTTGGCTGGGCCCGGAATCCTCCTCCTCTTCCTCCTTTTCTTTCCAGCGGCGCCTTCCATCCTCCTCTTCCTCCCAGCAGTGCCTTCTCCCTCTGCGGATCCGCCCCTCCCTTTAGTGAAGGGAGGAGGGGCGAGCTGGGCGGCAGAGGGAAGAAAGCGCCGCCCGGAAGTCCCGCCCGCACGGCGGCTCAGGCGTCTTTCCCCGCCGCCGCCCGCCCGCTCCAGCGGCAACCGGGCGGCGGCGAAAAAGCGCCTGAGTCGCCCTGGGGCGGGACTTCGCCGGCGCCTTCTCCCTCTCGCCGGTCCGCCCCCTCCCTTCACTGCAGGGAGGGGGCAGATCCGGCGCGAGGGAGAAGGCGCCGGCGGAAGTCCCGCCCGCACAGCGGCCAGGCGCTTTTCGCTGCCGCCCGGCTCGCCCCTCTCGCCGGTTCCGGCCCCCCTCCCTCAGCCGCCCCTCTTCCCTTCCCCGCAACGGAGCCTGCAGGGAGATCGATCGATCTCCCTGCAGGCTCCGTTGCGGGAAGGGAAGACAGGCGCAATGGGGAGCCCTCAGCCGCCCCTTTTCCCTTCCCCGCAGAGGAGCCTGCAGGGCGACCGATCGATCTCCCTGCAGGCTCCGTTGCAGGCTCCCTGCAGGCTCCCTTCAGTGAAGGGAGGGGGCGGATCCGGCGAGAGGGAGAAGGCGCCGGCGGAAGTCCCGCCCCCAGGGCGACTCAGGCGCGTTTTGCCACCGCCCGGTTCCCGTTTGGAGAGCGGGCGGGAGGGGCGGCGGCGGGGAAAGACGCCTGAGCCGCCGTGCGGGCGGGACTTCCGGCGGCGCTTTCTTCCCTCTCGCCGGTGGCGGCTCCGCCCCTCCTCCCTTCACTAAAGGGAGGGGGCGGATCCGGCGAGAGGGAGAAGGCGCTGCTGGGAGGAAGAGGAGGATGGAAGGCGCTGCTGGAAAGACGAGGAGGAAGAGGAGGAGGATTCCGGGCCCAGCCAAGCCAGCCAAGACATGCCGCCCGCGGTAAATCTTACAATCGCCTTACTGGGTACCGTCGGCTAATGTAAGCCGTACTCGAAAGTAAGCCGTAGTGGGGATTTTGGGGGTCAAAAGAAAGTAAGACGCTGTCTTACTTTCGGGGAAACACAGTATGTTATGTGTTTTCACCATAATAAAGCTTTTTTTAAAACCAAAAAAAAAACTTTGAAAAGTTTTGTAATTTATTATCAGCACCAAGTGAAAACAAAATTTGTATTTAGCCCAAATAGCCAAATAGTTTGCTACAGGGCAAACTTACAGAGGCAAATCAAAATGTTTTTAAATCCTTTCAAATTCTGTAGATGCTTTACCTGAGGAGAAACCTGCCTACTCCACTGAATTTAGCTTCAAGCAGAATTTCAGGGACAACTTTGCTTGAAGGACTTCTATTGGTATTCCTATGAAAGCTGTAGAATAACAGCTTCTGTCACCTTCGGCCACTCACCAAGTTCTTCCCTGGTTTGCAATGAAACAAGCAGAGAGAAGAAGGAGAGACGACAGTTCGAAATCAAAGAGAGGAAGCAGAGATGTTTCTCACTGCAGGGCGAACAGCAAAATGTCTCAGGAGTGCGGGGGGAAAGGCAGAATTATACGGGACTCTCCTGTTTATGGAGAATTATGAGGGGTCTCACAAGACATCTAATGCAAGCTGCAAACAGAGTAATGTAATGCAGATGTAATTTAATGCCACGAATGCTAGGCAAGGTGTAATCCTCATAGATGAGGTCCTAAATTAACCGTATTTGAGGAAAGAGAAAAATGATTGGCAACCCAAAGCACGATGTACGGAGGGAATGGAAAAGGAGTCGAATGACATTACATAAATCAATAGAGCGTCGTCTTCTGTAATACGGCATACGAAAGCGGTCCATCGCCTCTCCCCTTCCACTCTTCCTGTGACAAAGGAGATGACAGAAACGGAAGAGTGTGACAGAAAGGCAATGAACATTATGGGCCCCACATGGGAGAACCAAGGCAGCCATGTGATAGAGAGGAGACAGATGGGGAGTAAAGTCATAATAGTAGGAGAATAAATGAAAAATGCAGACAGGAAAAGTTTGGAGTGCCTTTTCTGCTTCCTTTAGACACAGAATAGAAGGAATATGTTCTCTTGTAGAATAATAATGGGCTTGGCCGACTTACCGGCCAAGCAGGTTGCGGGGCGGGGTTGCCCCCGCCGCCATCTAGGGGTGAGAGAAGGGGCTTCTCCTTCCCAGAAGCCCCTGGGGTGGCGGGAAGGTTTCCCGCCACCAACGCCGGCCGGCCAATGACAGGGCTGGCCCTGCCCTGCCCACGCTTTGCACCGGCTGGCCTGCACTTCCGCCTGGGCAGCCTCTTTAAGGCCGCCTGGGGCTGCCCAGGCCTAACGTGGGGCCAGCTCTGTTTTTGACTCGGCGGAGGAGAGGCAGAAGCGTCAGACCCAGCAGCCAGCTGAAGGACCAACAACGAGAGCAGCAGCAGCTAGAAGTGCCTGCCGGTCTGTGTGGGGGTTTCCAGACCCTGGCTTACCGTTTCTTTGTTCCTGCCCTCTCTTCGGGCTCCTGCGGGGGAGGGGGTCCCCCCCTTGCTGGCCCCTGTCTGGCCCCTTCCTGCGCAGCCTCCAGCCCGCTGTCGGCCTCTCGACACCACGGCCTTGTTCGGCTCCGCGGTGGGGGTGGGAGAGGAGCTCGGCTCCTCGTGCGGCCCGCACCCTCTGCGGAGTCTTGGGCCTCCTTGGGCCCTTCATTTCCGACCTTGTTCCCCGCACTCCAGTGGGTGGGGGGTCGGGAGGTGCCCCCCCTGCCGCTGGCACCGGCCCCGGCACCGGGCCTCGCTGTAGCCTTCCCGTGCTGGCTCCAGCTCCCAGGCCTGTGAAGAGGAGGCAGCAGCACGTCCTTGACCCCTCCTTCCTTCCCACAGCCAGGCCAGGCTGCTTTCCCGGGGCTCCGGCAACTGGGTGCGGAGGCCTGGCATCGGGCTCGGGGGGTGGCTGGATGCAGCACCCCCCGTTGCCAGTCGAGTCCTCACCGGCAGGCCTGCCCCCTTCTCCCGGGCAGGCTTCCCGGCTCCCGGCAGGGGGGGAGAAGCTTTCCGTGCCCCCGCTGGCCGACCATGGCAGAGGCCCCTCCTCCTTCCCCCGGCCCGGGCCCCACCCCATGCATTGGTCCCACATGGGAGAACCAAGGCAGCCATGTGATAGAGAGGAGACAGATGGGGAGTAAAGTCATAAAAGTAGAAGAATCAATGAAAAATGCAGGCAGGAAAAGTTTGGAGTGCCTTTTCTGCTTCCTTTAGACACAGAATAGAAGGAATATGTACTCTTGAAGAATAATAACAGGCATAAGATGATGATGGGCAGAGAAAATTTGCCACTCAAAAGCTTATTTTTTTTATTAGTGCGAAAACGAACATCAGAACAACTAGCAGCCTAGCAACCCAGTCAAGCCTCTAGAAGACTCCAGATTAGCCATTAGCACGGTGCTGCTCAATTTAAAAGGAACTTGTTGTTTTCACCTAAGCTGGGACAGTGAGTTCTTTCATCTCCTCTCCTGATATGTGCTACAAACCATGTTTAATTGCTCGAGACCGGGAATGTGTCGCAGCTGGCTGGGAGTCAGCTGCATAAGATCTCTACTGACTAGGAGGTCATGAGTTTGAGGCCTGCCCGGGTCGGGGTGAGCTCCCGGCCAATTTGTGTAGCTTGTTGGCGACCTTTGCAACCTGAGAGACAGTTGCATCTGTCAAGTAGGAAATTTAGGTACCACTTTGTGGGGAGGCTAAATTTAGCTGATTTACGAGGCCATAAATCTCCAGGAAGTACACAAAAAAGAATGAAGGAATACAACAGCTCCCCCTGGTGGCCAGAAGCTGGAATGTTAAATTGCCTCTACGTCTGTCTATATATGTTGTATGCCAATGGCATTGAATGTTTGCCTGTATATTTGCATTGTGATCTGCCCTGAGTCCCCTGCAGGGTGAGAAGGGCGGAATATAAATGATGTAAATAAATAAATATAATAAATAAATAAGATGGGGTGAAAGTGTCCTAGGATGCTAAATTCTCCCTGTCTGATGATGTCCTAGATAAGAGCCTTGGATAACTATGAAGAAGAAACATGTGAATTTTCCTTTGGTGACCTGTGAAGGAAAATGAAACCCATCACACCTGTCTCAATAATAATAATAATAATAATACACTTTATTTATATTCCGCTCTTCTCACCCCGAAGCTGACTCAGAGTGGATTGATTGATTGATTGATTGATTGATTTTATTATTTATGAGTCGCCCTCCACGTCAGTGCTCCGGGCGACTTACACACAAAAACACATAAAAGAATTCAATAGTTAAAAGCTAAAAGAATAAAAAGATTAATTAAAATAGTTCCAGTAGCTCAGGCTAAGTCTGGGAGGTGTCCTTAGCCATAAGCCTTTCGGAAGAGCCAGGTCTTCAGTGCGGTCAGGAACTGGGGCATGTCCCGGATAGCTCTCTGATCCGCCGGCATCAAGTTCCAAAGGACAGGGGCGCGATGGAAAAAGCTCTCCGTCTCGTGGTGTCGAGGCGGGCCTCACTCACACCTGGGATGCGGAGAAGGTCCCTGTTTCCTGAGCGCGACCTTAAATGAGCTGGTTCGGACAAGCGGTCTTTTAAATAAGCTGGGCCGGCACCATGGAGGGCCTTAAAGGTAAGCGACAGGATCTTGTGGATGGCTCTGAGCTCGACTGGCAGCCAGTGCAGGCGCTGCAGAGATGGCGCGATATGGCATCTCAGTGGTGTCCCGGTGAGGAGTCTGGCGGCTGCATTCTGCACCAGCTGGATTTTACGAGTGGTTGACTGCGGCAACCCCACGTACAAGGCATTACAGTAGTCCAGCCGTGATGTCACTGTGGCATGGACCACAGTAGCCAGCGCATCTGATGGAAGGTAAGGTGCCAGTTGACGTGCCTGGCGTAGGTGGAAAAAGCCCCCTTACTTGTCGCAGCAACCTGGGCCTCCAGTGAGAGTCTCGAGTCTAGTATCACACCGAGACTCTTCACCGACGGGCCGGGATCAGCGGCTCTCCCTCAAAGAGAGGCAGCGGAATGGGTGGCTCTGGGCGTCCCGGCCATAGAATCTCAGTCTTTGATGGATTGATCTTGAGTTTGTATGAGCGGAGCCATCTGGTCACTGCCTCTAGTCCTTGTCTGAAGTTCTCAGGCACCGATGTTACACCTGGCTCAAGCTTCAGCAGAAGCTGGGTGTCATCTGCATATTGGTAGCACCCCAATCCAAAACTTCTGGCTATGCTTGCCAAGGGTTGGACGTAGATGTTAAAAAGTAGATGGATGACAGGTACACATACTTAGCAGACAATCCCTGCCGTTTCCACACACACACATATAGACAAAGAGAGGCAAACTCTGGCCACCAGGGGGAGCTGATGCACTTCTCATCTCTCAGCGTTCCCAGCGTCCCTTGTTGTTCCTTCCGCATTCCTCAGCGTTCCTGGAGTTCTTTAATGGCCTCATAATTCAGTCAAAATTTCCCTCCCCACTTAATGTGGTACCTTGATCTCCTACTTGACAGATGCAACTGTCTTTCGGGCTGCAAAGGTCGACAGCAGGCTACACTTAAAGGTCGAGCATCCACCTCGACCCGGGCAGGCCTCGAACTCATGACCTACTGGTCAGAGAGATCTTATGCAGCTGACACTTAGCCAGCTGCATAATAAAAGACCTTACAGTGCAAATCTACAACAAAATGGAGGAATGTGCATTCCTCTTGTATAATTCAACATTAATGAATCCCCCAATGGGATATAAATTGCAGTATTATAGCTATATGTAGGTCCGCTATATTATCAACTCCAATAAACATTGCACAAAAAAGTTTTCTAGTTCTTTATCTGTATATTTGGTCATCTATTTGATCATGTTACATAGTCATATTCATCTGCTATACAGTGGATTTCATTTCATGTATGCATTGACATCAAACAATAATACATTCAACCAATCAATCTATTTTGCACATTATCATTTCACATGAACATATACAGATAAAGAACTAGAAAACTTTTTTGTGCAAAGTTTATTGGAGTTGATAATATAGCGCAGTCTTTCTCAACCAGTGTGCCGTGGCACACTAGTGTGCCGGGACGGACCTCCTGCTGTGCCGTGAGAAAAGCTCTCTGCCCCCCTTCCTCCCCCCCCCCTGCCGAACTCCTGCTGCTTGGGGGAGGAGGAAGGGCCAGGCAATGGCGAAGAAAAAGAAGAAGGGATCGGGGCGCCGCCTCCTTCGGCCATTTCCCCAGCCAGCCTCCAATCCGCCATGACTCCCACCATGACTCTCGCTCCTCGCTCGCTGAAGCCGCGTGGAGGAGGAGCCCTGCCCACTGAAGCCCGTCCACCGCTCATGCTCCTCCTCTATAGGAGAGCTGAAGCTGGGGGGAGGGGGCAGGGCATGGCATGGCGTGGCCTGTAGGAGAGCTGAAGCTGGGGGGAGGGGGAGGGGCATGGTGCAGCCTGGCTCTGCCCCCTCCCCCAGCTTCGGCACTCCCAGCAGCTGCTCCAGCCTTGAGGGGACAGTGCCAAGCCAGCATTGTGCTGGCTCTGGCACCGCTGGCTTGGCACTGCCCCCTCAAGGCTGGAGAAGCTGCTGGGAGAGGTGAAGCCAGGGGTAGGGGGTGGGGCCTGACACAGCCTGGCTCTGCCCGCTCTCCGGCTTCGGCACTCCCAGCAGCTGCTCCCAGCAGGCCACCAACCCCCAGCAGTTCTTTACTGTGTTAGAGTGTCATTTTGTGTCATTTTGTGTCATTTTGGTTGGTGGTGTGCCCCCAAATTTTTTTAATGTTAAAAGTGTGCCGCGGCTCAAAAAAGGTTGGGAAACACTGATATAGCGGACCTACATATAGCTATAATACTGCAATTTATATCCCATTGAGGGATTCATTAATGTTGAATTATACAAGAGGAATGCACATTGCTCCATTTTGTTGTAACTTAGCCAGCTGCGCCACATTCCCGGTGCTTCTTCTGGAATCTGGACAAAGCCCCACACCAGCCATCACACGATGTCATGTAACATTATAATCCCCACTTGGTCTCCTTGCTTGCCGGTGGCACCTCTCTTTCCTACGAAAGTAGAGTTAGAAGGCAGCAGGAAAGACTGTAAACACATCACCCCAATCTGCAACGACTTGGAAAAACCTGCCCCATTGAGATGGATTTTTTAATTGGATTGTGACAAACATTTAATACCTAATAGAGCTCGCACTGGCACAGTTAATTAAGAATATGACTAAGTCAATTCACTAGTGGGAACTTGAGATGAGGGAAGGGACTTCAGATATAACATACTGGGGAGGGAGTGTAGTCAAGTGGGGAGCAGGGGCATGTCAGTAAACCTCTTTATTGTCACTGTACTTAATAATTTCAATGGGGCATGTGCATGCAGGAATTGGGAAGATCAACAGTGGGCACAGGGTTGGACTAAGGTAATTCAAAATGGTAAGCAAACATTATTTTGGTACCCCCTTGCTCTTCGGCATCGTGGAGAGTGTGCATGCGCGGAGCCAGTTACTTACACACGTACGCGCCCGTGCATGTGCCATTGGTGCACACGACTCCAGCTGGACGGAGATGAGAATCGCGCCCTACACAAGGCCGAAAAGGAGCAACCTTTTACAGCCAGAGGCGGGAGGCTCCACCCCGGCTGCAAAAGGTTCCTCCTTTTCAGCCTTGTGTAGGGCACGATTCTTGTCTCCGGCCAGCTGGAGTCTCTTGGCATTACTTCGCAAACGAAGATTCAGGAAGGACTCATCTCACGCTTTTTACAAGCGCGTTGATGACTAAAAAGGCCAATCTGAGATAGGCAAGTTCGGTTGCAGAAAGCACAGCAGAAAGTCTCCTTGGGTGATGTTGTTTCCAAGTTGCGGTTCTTTCTGCAATGTTGTTTCTCTTCGAGACCCATTCGGCGTGTCTTCTCAAAAGAGGCCGCAGCATTGTGGATAGTGCGACTCCACACCTCCCGATGTGAGGCCAGGGTAGACCATTGTTGGTGATCAATCTGGCCGAGCCTGAGGGGTTGTTTCAGGGAGTCCTTGTATCTCTTTTTGGGGGTGCCTCTCTTGCGCTGACCCGTGGCGAGTTCACCATAGAGTAGTATCTTTGGGAGGCGGTGGTCCTCCATCCTAGAGATGTGCCCTGCCCAGCGCAATAGCATCAATAGCATGGCCTCAATGCTGGTGATCCCTGCTTGCTCAAGGACAGCAACATTAGTCACATAGTCGGTCCAGTGTATATTTAGGATTGTGCGGAGACAGCGCTGATGAAAGCGTTCAAGGAGTCGTAGGTGTTGGTGATAGGTGACCCATGTTTCAGACCCATAGAGGAGAATAGACAGTATGATAGCTCTGTACACACTGATTTTGGTGCTTTGCCTCAGGTGCTTGTTGCTCCGGACACTTTTGTGAAGCCTTCCAAATGCACTATATGCCTTTGTTAATCTGTGAGCTATCTCTTTATCAATCTTGGCGTCTGAAGAGATGATGCTTCCCAGGTAGGTGAACTGCTGAACAGACTTAAGCACAGATTCGCTTATGCTGACGTGAGGATGGTGGTGTTCTTCCTGTGGTGCGGGCTGGTAGAGAACTTCCATTTTCTTCAGGCTGACTTCCAGCCCAAACAGTTCTGCAGCTGTTGCAAAGCAGGATGTTAGGCACTGCAGCTGGAGTAGCACAGCAGCAAAGGCGCATGCGCGGAACCTGGCAGCCGGATGCGCCGCTGACCACGTGGCACCCTAAGCCAGTGGTTCTCAACCTTTCTAATGCCGTGACCCCTAAATAAAGTTCCTCATGTTGTGGTGACCCCCAACCGTATTTTCGGTGCTACTTCATAACGATAATTTTGCTACTCTGATATTCAGGGTGTATTTTCATTGTTACAAATTAACATAATTAAGCATAGTGATTAATCACAAAAAACAATATGAGTGGGGGAGTATGGACAATAGATGATGGGATTTGCAGTACCTTCAACTGATGCAGCTCTGACATCCACAGACCACCGAGACCCCCACGAATTACAGACCTGGACCAAACTTGGCACACAGAACCCAAATGACCAATAGAAAAGACTGGAAGGGGTTGGGTCTTGCTGGGATGTTTAGTTCTCCAGCCATCAAAGAGCATTCTGAAACCCAACAATTAAATTGGACCAAACTTGGCCTGCAGAACTCTCATAACCAACAGAAAAGACTGGAGAGGTCTGGGGAAAATAGACCTTGGCATTTGGGTCTTGCTGGGATGTTTAGTTCTCCAGCCATCAAAGAGCATTCTGAAATCCAACATCAATTAAATTGGACCAAACTTGGCCTGCAGAACTCTCATAACCAACAGAAAAGACTGGAGAGGTCTGGGGAAAATAGACCTTGGCATTTGGGTCTTGCTGGGATGTTTAGTTCTCCAGCCATCAAAGAGCATTCTGAAATCCAACAACAATTAAATTGGACCAAACTTGGCCTGCAGAACTCTCATAACCAACAGAAAAGACTGGAGAGGTCTGGGGAAAATAGACCTTGGCATTTGGGTCTTGCTGGGATGTTTAGTTCTCCAGCCATCAAAGAGCATTCTGAAATCCAACATCAATTAAATTGGACCAAACTTGGCCTGCAGAACTCTCATAACCAACAGAAAAGACTGAGAGGTCTGGGGAAAATAGACCTTGGCATTTGGGTCTTGCTGGGATGTTTAGTTCCCCAGCCAATTTCAAGAATAATAATAAAATTAATACCAATAAAATTACATTAATTGAGGCATTAGGTTAAATGTTTTTGAATGTTTACATAAAACTGTAATTTAAGGTAAGCTGGAAAATTTGGACAATTGGGATGGAAGAGGGCAACTGGGGAAGGGGAAAGCTTTTAGGTGGGATGGGTTGGGATGGAAAGGGGGCAAGACTGGAATGGGAAAGAGGCTGGAACCTAGGAAAGTGGAGAGAGAGGGGCTGGGGATGGGAGTAGTAAAGGCTGGGATAGGAAGGGGGAAAACTGGGACAAGGGAAGACTGGGGTGGGCAAAGGGCTCTGGAAAATTTGGGGAAACTAAGGAAGAAGGGAAGGACTGGAAAGGAAATTGTGGGTGGGGATTCTTCCTTTGGGTCTTTGGAAGGGGGCTGTCTGGGAGAGCTACCTGCTTTTGCAAGAAATGCAAGGAACTCCTGCTGGAGCAGAGGGGCAGCTACCTGCCTGCTCTGCTTCCTCTTCCTTCTCCTCTCCCTTTCGCCCCAGAAGGGAGACCTGGAAAGCAGGGAGGCGGGAGGGAATGAAAGCACGGAGGAAGTTGCTTGTTTTCCGGAGGGGGTGTCTCCTCCCTCTCCACTCCTCCCTGCTTCTGGGGGCGGAAGGGAGAGGAAGAGGCAGCGACCCCAGGCAGCTGTGGATCGCAGGAGGAATGAAAGGAGGCGCCCCGCCTCCTGCGACCCACCAGCTGCCTCCCTGCCTGCCTCGATGGGGTGCTGCTGCCCTTTCCCTCTTCTTCCTCCTTACTACTCGATGCCTAACTGGAGGAGGAAGAGGAGAAACAACAGCGCCCCTTCTCCTCTTCTTCTCCTCTTCCTCCAGCTGGCCAACAAGGAGGAAAAGGAAGAAGAAGGGACTGGGTGAGCTGCTGCAGTTTCTCCTCTTCTTCCTCCTCGATGGCCAGCTGGAGGAGGAAGAGAAGAAACAGCGACAACGGCCCCTGTGCGGCCTCCGCGGTTTCTCTCTCTTCTTCCCCCTCTTCTTCCTTCATGGCCAGCTGGAGGAGGAAGGATTGTCAGGAAGAGCGGCGGCATAGGAGCCTCGTCTGGGGTCCCCTGTGCCGCCTCTGCCGCTTCTCCGCCTCCTCCATGGGCAGCCGGCCGGGCCGCAAATCCAGGCTCCGCTGTCGGCTTGACCCGAAAATAAACTGGTGGACCTTATCCTCTCTGTGCCTTTGCCTCTAAGCTCCTCCTCCTACCTCTATCCAGCCCTGTGAGAGGAGGAGGAGGAGGAGGAGGAGACAACCTGGAGTGCCTGGCTGTTTGGCTGGCACAGGGGCCGGCAGCCATTTTGAAGAGGACGGGGCTAACTGAGGTGCCTTCGCGACCCCCGGAAAATGGCCCCACGACCCCCCTGGGGGTCGCGACCCCCAGGTTGAGAACCCCTGCCCTAAGCGACCGCTTACTTTGCTCACCATTAAATCTGCCCTTGAGTGGGCACAATTTCATGTCCCTTCTTGCTACAGGCTCATATAAATACAGGAAAAGAATTGGTCCCCCTAGAATGATTTTGCCCCAGCTTACAGGGTTTTTTTTAGTTACTTGCAGATAGTTGACTTGGTAATACTTTTTGCAGGATGATTCCCTATGAAAACGGCAAAGGACACAGTGCTATCTGTAGGTATGCACTAGGCATGGTTTAGAACCCAAAAATAGCAAATCGAAAATCTAATGGGGGGGGGGGGGTTTTTTTTTTGATTAGTAATAGGAAGACATACAAAAAATTTCCAAAAAGTTCTAAATGTAACTCTAATTACTAACGAAATTCGTTAGTAGTTCGTATGCCAGCGCATGCGCATTCAGATGGTTTTGGCCTACAACTCCCAGAAATCCTAACAGCTGGTAAATTGGCTGGGATTTCTGGGGTTGTGGCCAAACTTGAATAAATCACACTGAATTCTAGATGGGACTCTCAAATAGGAAGGAGGGAGGAGGGTGTATTCTATTCTTGGAAGCAGCAAAGAAAAGGAGGAGGAGCCCCTCGCTCCTCGCTGCCTCTCTCTCACCCCGATCCTGAGGGAGCGAGGGCCCAAGTTTGCCCAGGCTGGTCATATACCTACATTCCATGCACATGCAATAATACAGCAGTAATAACAATGTGTATAAGAAGAGGTAAAATTCAAACCGAAGTATTCTGACTGGTCCCTCCTCATACTGCAAACGGCTCTTCTCTGAGCCGGGAAAAGGCAAAACCCGGGCACAGCATTTGCTTCCTGGGTGCACACATACATATTCTTGGGGGGTTGCTGCAGAATCTTCTCTATGAGCCCGGATTCTGCAGCAAATCCCCCCAAGAATATGTATGTGTGTGCTCCCAAGCAGCAAACGCTGGCTTTTCCCGGGCTAATTCCCGGGCTAATAAGAGAAGAGCCCGTTTGCACCGCATGAGGAGAGACCAGTCAGAATACTTCGGTTTGAATTTTACCTCTTGTTATTGTTATGACTGCTGTATTGTGCATGTGCATGGAATGTGGTATATGACCAGTTGGATTACTTATAATATTAGGCACTTACAGTAGCATTCATTCTATTATACATTAGGTTGGTTTCTCACCCAATACTCTTTGATGCTTTAGATCCTGGCAGGCAGGAGAGGCAGGGAAGCCTGGAAAAAATGTAAACAGAGAGGTTTACCCAGAAGTAAATCCACAAAGGAGGGCACTTCATCCAAAGTGCCCTCCTTTGCAGATTTACTTCTGAGTAATCCTCTCTGTTTACATTTTTTCCAGGCTTCCTCCAGCCGAAAGAAGGAGCGAGTTTAGGGCTTGCCTTGCCATAATACTTATTGGCAAGGGAGGCGGGAGGGTGGTGAGAGAAGGAGGGTGCCCCCCTTATGCCCCCCCCCCCCCCTTACCACCTAATAATGACACTTAAGAAAATCCTGGCCCCGGTTCGAAAAATAAAGTCCACTTCCTGGTTGGCGTTCCAGGTGCGGAAAGACTCAAAAGTAGCATTTCTTACGAATTTCTTACGAAATGAATCATTTTCATAACTTTTTTCTCATGCCTAGTATGCACTATTAAAAAGACACTGCCCACTGGCCAATGTGTGTATCAACTTGTCCAGAGGGAATTCCACCTACTACTTGAACTAATACAAAAGTTTGCCCCTCACAAAGGAAATTCCTGAAAAATATCCAGCAACCTCTATTTCAAATCTGAATATTCAAAGATGAAATGCAGCCAAAACATTTTAATTATTTATTTAAATCTGAACACTCGGGGGGCTCACAAGCGCCGGATAAAACAGCATAAAAACAACATTGTACATTACGACGTAGCATAAAAACATGTCATGACTTGAGGACATTTGATTTTTTTATATTTCAGAGCAGTTCGAAGCATTGGGCTGCCTGAGGCAAAGGGGAAGATGGCAGCTCTTTCTGTGTCATTTCATGTATTGAAAACTCCAGATGAAAGAGATGAATTTTCCTCCAATCCTAGCAATGGAGAACAGCCTCTACAGCAGGGGTGCCCACACTTTTTCAGCATGCGAGCTACTTATAAAACAACCAAGTCAAAATGATCTCCCTCCCCACTACAAAAATGTGAAACATATAACACAATCTCTCCATTGAACTGGGTTTTCTGAGTCCACACTGCCATATAATCTGATTCAAAGCAGAGAACATGGGATTTTATTCAACTGTGTGGAAAGGACCTCCGATAACCCAGGGCCCTTCCACACATCCTAGTTTACAGTTGACACACACAAACTGATTTCCTACTACTGGACGAATTGCTGCCAAATTTGACCACAAGACACCTACAAGGAGTGACCATCACTAAAAAAATTGATTTTGTCATTTGGGAGTTGTGGTTGCTGGGATTTATAGTTCACCTACAATCAAAGAGCATTCTGAACCCCAGCAACAACAGAATTGGGGCAAACTTCCCACACAGAAGCCCCACAACCAACAGCAAATGTTCAAGGCAGAGAGGAAGGAAAGGAAGGGAGGAATGAGGGAGGGAGGAAACAGGAAGAAAAGAAGGCAAGGCAAGGAGGGGAGAAAAGAAGAAAGGAAGAAAGGAGATGAGGAAGGAAGGAAGTGAAAGGAGGGAGAGAGAGAGGAAGGAAGGAAGAACAGAAGAGAGGGAGGGAAAGAAGGGAAAGAATAAAGGATGGGAAGTAGGGAAGGAAGGAATGAGGGAGGGAGGAAACAGGAAGGAAAGAAGGCAAGGCAAGAAGGAGGGGAGAAAGGAAGGAAAGAAAGAAAGGAGATGAGGAAGGAAGGAAGTGAAAGGAGGGAGAGAGAGAGGAAGGAAGGAAGAACAGAAGAGAGGGAGGGAAAGAAGGGAAAGAATGGGAAGTAGGGAAGGAAGGAAAGAGGGAAGGAAGAAAGGGAAGAAGGAAGGAAGGAAGGAGGGAGGGAGGAAACAGGAAGGAAAGAAGGCAAGGCAAGAAGGAGGATAGAAAGGAAGAATGGAGATGAAGGAAGGAAGGGAAAGAAGGGAGGGAGGGAGGGAGGGAGGGAGGGAGAGAGTAAGGAAGGAAGAACAGAAGGGAGGGGGGAAAGAAGGGAAGAAGGAAGGAAGGAAAGGAGGGAGAGAGGAAGGAAGGAAGAACAGAAGGGAGGGAGGGAAAGAGGGAAGGAAGAAAGGATGGGAAGTAGGGAAGGAAGGAAAGAGAGGGGAAGAAAGGATGGGAAGTAGGGAAGGAAGGAAGGGAAAGGAGGAAGAGAGAGAGGAAGGAAGAACAGAAGGGAGGGGAGGGAAAGAAGGGAGGGAAGGAAGGAAGAAAGGATGGGAAGTAGGGAAGGAAGGAAAGAGGGAAGGAAGAAGAAAGGGAAGAAGGAAGGAAGGGAAAGAAGAGGCACGGGGGAGGGACAGGGAGGGAGTACAGAGGAAGCCCCTCCACTGGCTTACCAATAGCTCCGAGTCCCAGTCCATACTGCAACAGCCGCAGTTGGAGCCCCTCCCCCGCACCCTTCTTCTGGCGAGACCAGGAAATGGTAGGGAAAACGGCACGTGACATCATGCCGGCGGCAGAAATGGCATGGAAGCCATACACACCGTGTATGGCTCCCATATGGGCCATAGCGACGCCGGTCACGCCGCCACCACGCTGACTGGCCGGCAGCACCTGGTTGGCGTCGGGAGCCTGCAGGGTGGGAAAGAGCCTTTCTCCCACCCTGCCTGCGATCTACCAGGATGTCCTACGCGATCTTATTTATCCAAGGGCCAACAAATAAATAAAATAACAATGGTTATTGGCTTGGCCGACTTACCAGCCGAGCAGGTTGCGGTGCGGCGGTTGTCCTCGCCGCCATCTTGTTGTGGGGAGGGAGGGGGCTTCTTCCTCCCAGAAGCCCCTGGGTGGCGGGAAGGCTTCCCGTCACCAAGGCCAGCTGGGAAATGACAGGGCTGACCCTGCCCCGCCCTTTGTCGTCAGCCGGCCAGCCCTCACTTCCGCCCGGGCAGCTCATTTAAGGCATTTCTGAAATTTCTGAAATTTTGAAGCATTTCCCCAGAAAATTTCGGAAATCATTTAAAATTCGAAGCGCCAGTGCCCGCTACATCCGAAGTGAGTTTTGAACCATTTTTTGTTGGATCAACCAGCCCTAGTAGCTGTCATTGGCCCCTCCGATGTGCGATGTGAAGTTGCTGCCAATTGCGAAAGAAATAAGGTTGAACATTGTGAAAGCCAACAACTATATGGCTGTCAGCCTCCGCCCAGCAGACTTAATTCAAGGAAAAGTTTCATGAGAACTAACATTTCTCTAAATGTTCCTCCAGCAACGGATTTTTGCTGTGGGCAGCAAAATCAGGCTATTCCAACTAGATGGTCGTCCACAAAGGTCTTCCTCCAGGGGCAAACCAAGAATGGGCAACTTGGAAGTCCATGAACAGACTCAGAAGCAGAGTTGGCAGATCAAAAGACATCCTGACCACAAAAAAAACTACCTAGAAGAGTCCTTCAACTTGTGCGACTGTGGAGCAGAACAGACAACGCAGCATCTGTATGCTTGCCCACAATGCCCTGCCTCATGCACAGAGGGAGAATTGTTTAGAGCGGGGGTGCTCACACTTTTTCAGTATGCGAGCTACTTATAAAACAACCAAGTCACAATGACCTACCTACCCACTACTCAGAGAGCCATAAAAGCAAAATATTTGGAAATTTATTTCAGTGAGAGACATATAATATATTTTAAGATGAAATGTGAGTATAATAAGCCCCTGAATTTATTCATAACAGTAATGATGATAATATTCATTCAGCCTCTGCTACTGCTACTACTACTAATAGTAACAACAAAAACAATAGGTTCCTAGAGTAGAAGGAGACCTCCAAGGACCATCCAGTCCAACCTCCTTCTGCCATAAGGGAAAACCAATCAAAGCATTCCTCACAGATGGCCATTCGGCCTCTGATAATAATAATAATAATAACAACAACAACACTGGGTTCCTAGAATAGGAGGGAGGGCCATCCAGTCCAACCTCCCAAGGGCCAATCAAAGTCCAATGGCCTCCTTCTGCCAACAACAATGGGAGAAAACACAATCAATCCAGCATTCCTCATAGATGGCCATTCGGCCTCTGATAATAATAACAACAACAACAACACTGGGTTCCTAGAATAGGAGGAGACCTCCAAGGGCCATCCAGTCCAACCTCCTTCTGCCATAAGGGAAAAACACAATCAAAGCATTCCTCATAGATGGCCATTCGGCCTCTGATAATAATAACAACAACAACAACACTGGGTTCCTAGAATAGGAGGAGACCTCCAAGGGCCATCCAGTCCAACCTCCTTCTGCCATAAGGGAAAAACACAATCAAAGCATTCCTCACAGATGGCCATTCAGCCTCTGATAATAATAATATTAATAATAACAACAACAACAACAACAATGGGTTCCTAGAATAGGAGGAGACCTCCAAGGGCCATCCAGTCCAACCTCCTTCTGCCATAAGGGAAAACCAATCAAAGCATTCCTCACAGATGGCCATTCGGCCTCTGATAATAATAATAATAATAACAACAACAACACTGGGTTCCTAGAATAGGAGGAGACCTCCAAGGGCCATCCAGTCCAACCTCCTTCTGCCATAAGGGAAAAACACAATCAAAGCATTCCTCATAGATGGCCATTCGGCCTCTAATAATAATAATAATAATAATAACAACAATAACAATGGGTTCCTAGAATAGGAGGAGACCTCCAAGGGCCATCCAGTCCAACCTCCTTCTGCCATAAGTGAAAAACACAATCAAAGCATTCCTCACAGATGGCCATTCAGCCTCTGATAATAATAATAATAACAACAACAACAACACTGGGTTCCTAGAATAGGAGGAGACCTCCAAGGGCCATCCAGTCCAACCTCCTTCTGCCATAAGGGAAAAGCACAATCAAAGCATTCCTCACAGATGGCTATTCGGCCTCTGATAATAATAATAATAATAATAATAACAATGGGTTCCTAGAATAGGAGGAGACCTCCAAGGGCCATCCAGTCCAACCTCTTTCTGCACCTGGGCGGCGTCGGGAGCCTGTGGGGCGGGACTGAGCTTTCCTCCCGCCCTGCCTGCGATCTACCAGGACGCCCTACGCGATCTACCAGTAGATCGCGATCTACCTAATGAGCACCCCTGGTTTAGAGCGACCCTACAAGTGGCAAGCCTGGCTCACGTCACCGCCCCCTTATAGGGGTTCAGCGCCCCCCAAATTCTCCTGAGCCTCCCAGCGCCCCCTTGGATCACCCCACCGCCCACCAGGGAGTGGTACCGCCCACTTTGGGAACCACTGGTTTAGATTATCATTATGTACATATATGCAAGCACAGATATTCCAAAATCCAAAATACTTTTCATTCCAAACATTTCAGATAAGAGATATTCAGGCTGTAGTAACTCATCTTTGATTCCTTCCACCACCATCACCCAGAATAGAAGGCTTTAGCTTTTCATGTTTGTAACTTTGGACACTATTTCAACTAGTGCGCCATATTGGGCGCTATCACTATTATGACAAGAACAGCTTATTTCAGAAACTAATTTATGTACCACTCATGAGCAAATTCTTCCATTAAATGTTCTCCAAAAAGTATCTAGATGTGTGAGAATATCTGGAAGATATTCAGGACACATTTTATAGTCAGCATCAACACTTGCCATGCTGTAACTCTTTCGTTAACAATCAACATGGTTTTCCTCCTCAAGTGGTCATTATATTGCTACAGGTAACATATTCTCTCCGTCCACCAATTCCACTTTGCACAGGAGCCAAAACTGTGATGGATTGTCTAATTTCTCAGTAGAAGAAGTCAGTATGACAGAAAAGGACTCTTGGGAAAAGACGCAAATTGGCATTCAGCATTCACACGGCTTATTTGTGTCCACTGGGAGGTGTTTGGACTCCTTTTCCTTATGAGAAATAATTCTCAACAGTCAAACAATACACAAACATTGTCTATAATAAGTTATAGCCAGAGCACCTGAAATGGGATGAATTCTTTAAAACAGTACATGGAAGCGACTTCAGCATGTTTATCTGTCCCAGTTTCTCAGGGAGGGCCCTAGTTAATCCTTCAGTATCCCATTTTCTCAGGTACATTGAAAATATCCCTGTCTGCACTCCTGCCTCTTGTTCTTTACTTACTTCAATTGTGACAAACTAAAGTAGTCTGCACTCAGTTAGTTCTTCAGGAGGGAAAGAAGAACAGGGGGCTGGATCTCACAGCAGCGTTTGATACCGTAGACCATGAGCTGTTAGCCCACCGCCTAGCCGTGACTGGAGTCAGGGGGACTGCCCTTAAGTGGGTGGCCTCCTTCCTCCAGGACCGGGGACAGCGTGTGGAGAGGGGTGAGGAGGTCTCCGGGAGGCTCCCATTAAGTTGTGGGGTCTCCCAGGGGGCCATCCTCTCACCCTTATTATTCAACATCTACATGCGCCCCCTGGCCCAGCTGGCTCGCGACTTTGGTCTGGAGTGTTATCAGTACGCTGATGACACCCAGCTTCTGCTGAGAATGGACGGCAGGCCGGATACCGCACCGATTGTTTCCATCTATGCCTGGAAGCCGTGACTGGATGGCTGCGGGCCAGCCGGCTGAAGGTGAACCCGTCGAAGACGGAGATCTTGTGGCCTGGTCGACCTGGGCTGGATGAGTGCCGGTTGCCTGCCCTGGATGGTGAGCCACTTAGCCCGTCACCCTTGGTTAAGAGCTTGGGTGTCAAGTTGGACTCCCTGCTGACCATGGAGGCCCAGGTCTCCGTGGTCAGCAGGACGTCGTTCTTCCACCTACGTCAGGCCAGGCGACTGGCCCCCTACCTGTCCAGGGACGATCTGGCCACAGTGATCCAAGCGACGGTCATCTCGAGGCTAGACTACTGTAACGCCCTCTACGCTGGCCTCCCCTTGGTGACAGTCCGGAAACTCAAGCTGGTGCAGAATGCCGCGGCTCGCTTGCTGGTGGGAGCACCAGTGAGGGAGCATATCACTCCCCATCCTCCGGCAACTGCACTGGCTTTCCATCGAGTACCGGATTGTCTTCAAGGTGTTGGTTTTAACCTTTAAGGCCTTGCACGGTCTAGGGCCTGTGTACCTAAGGGACCGCCTTACCCCGTATGTTCCCCCGAGATCGCTGCGCTCAGAAGAGCAGAATTTACTGGTGGTACCATCGTCCCGCGCCTGTCACTTGTCCAGTACAAGACAGAGAGCTTTCTCTGCGGCGGCTCCAGTACTCTGGAATTCGCTCCTGACCATGTCCGAATGGTCTCGGAACTCCTCCCTTTTCGAAGAGAATGTAAGACGGCCCTCTTCAAGCTTGCGTTTGGGTAAATTCAACTCAAACTCAACTGGCTCGTCTCGTCTGAATTAAGGAATCGTAGCCTTGTAACATCTGGGTTATGTATTGTGTTTTACTGTTTTTATGGTATGTTTTATTGTATGTTTTACTGCTTGTGATCCGCCCCGAGCCTGCTGGGAGGAGTGGAATATAAAACCGAATAATAAATAAATAAATAAATAAATAAATAAATAAATAAATTTTGCCTTTCCTCTGCTGAGCCTTTGACTGTGTGGATCCTAATAAATTGTGGTAAGTTCTTGGTGGTAAGGGGATACCAAGCCACCTTTTCTGACTCCGGAGGACTCTGTATAATGACCAATTAGCAACAGTAAGTGTTCTGGCACAGCAGTGCCAATAGAGCTCTGTTTTCCCTTTGTTGCACTACAACAGGGCTGCCCAACTGGCGGCCCGGGGCGTATACGGCCCCCCAGCCACTTCTCTGCGGCCCCCTAAGCATTTTAATAAAATAAAATAAATAAAATAATAATATTTAACAAAATTACCCACTTCCGGGTTCCGGAGCAAGTATCGCGAGACTACGAAAGCCACACGGGATTTCGCTCTCAACGCGCGATCACGCCTGCGTTGAGAGCGAAATCCCGTGTGGCTTCCGTAGTCTCGCGATACTTTTGTTGCCGAAATCTCGGCTACTTAATCCCTGCGGCCCACGCAGACACGATTTGGACCTTCTCGGCTGCTGCCTCGGTCAGTCGTCGCCTCTGCTCGTGGTCCGGCTACTCCTGGATCCTGCGCGTTTGGGAAGGTAGGCTAACCTTTCTGTTATTATTATGTAATTGTGTATGGATGCCCCTTATGTATTCCTCCTGCATTTCCCCTTAGTAAAAGATTATATTTGATTGTATGGATGCCTCTTATGAATTGTAAGTAAATTGGAGCTGGGGGAGGGGCGGGGTGGGGTTGGGGGAGGGTTGGAGCCGGGGGCAGGGGCAGACCCTGCGGCCCCCCAGGTCATCAGTGACCGGAATTCAGGCCCCTGGGCTGGAAGAAGTTGGACAGCCCTGCACTAAAAGTTTGCAGGAGCTCATTCCCTTGCATTTTATTTTGTAGGTGACTTTCTTGGTCTGCATTAACAGGCCCAGAGGGCTGCCAATCAATCAAGAGTGTTGATTGGCAGTAGTATTTGACCCTACTCTACTTGCGCCATGGAGTCCCACCAGCAGGGGCGGTCTAAGGTAATTTTAAATGGAAAGTGAACATTATTTTGGCGCCCCCAAAACATTATTTTGGTCCCCCCCCCAAAAAAACTGACTCAGGCGCTTGGGTCCAAAGTTTGCCCATGCCTGGCATATAGGGAGGGACACCCTGCATCACTGCTTCTTAAACGGTGGGGTCCTCTTTGCTCAACGTTGGGGTCAGGAATGAAATGGCCATTAATTAAGGCGACTGAGTACCAACCAATGGCACGAATCTGCTAGGGACAATGTGCAGTGTTGACAGTGGACTCTGCAGAAAATCATGCTTCCAGGGGAAGGAAAAACAGCCTGTTTCACAAGCTTTGCAGATGCTGAATTGTTCTCAGTCACCGTTTGGTGATTTGCCTATATACCTGGGATCCTGCACAGATCTCCCAGGAGGAAAAGGGTGGCGAGCGAGGGGGAGAAAAGTTGAAGCAGCCCTGCTTGTAGATCATGGAAAGGAGGCTTGTGTTGTGTTGTGTTGTGTTGGGGGCTGGTGCGTCCGTCGTGAGACCCCCTTTGGGGCCCCTTGGCGGGCCTCATCTTCGCCGCCCTCTCCTGCCCTCTTTCCTCACGCGGCGCTTGTCGCCCTCCCCCTTAGCGGGGCCCTGGCGCTCTCTGTCTGCTTGGGACAAGAGCCATCTGGCATTGACGAGCGGGGCTGGCGAGAGCGAGGAGGAGCACCCCGGGGAGGAGGGCTGGCTGAGCCGCAGTGAGACTCTCTCCTCCTTGGCAGCCTGGCCCCAGGCTTCATCGGGACCTCCCAGACCACATCTCCTAAATAATAATTCGGTTTCCGAAGGTCCGGATCAAATCCAATGATATATTAAATCCAATGATATATTAACAATAATATTATTCGGTCAATGCCATAGTATCATGTATATATCCCGGACCGGGATATATACATGATACTATACGGTCCGGGATATATACATGATACTATGGCATTGACCGAATAATATTATTATTAATATATCATTGGATTTGATCCGGACCTTCGGAAACCGAATTATTATTTAGGAGACGTGGTCTGGGAGGTCCCGATGAAGCCTCTATAGGCGAAACGGCTAGACCGTCGACCATCCTGAGCTGCCAAACTATGGATATACAATATGGGATATGATTTAAGGATTTTGTTATGATTTCAGCAACTCAGTGACCGTTTCTCCGTTTGGATTTATAAATACCGCTTTGTTGCGGGTGAAATTTGAAAGCTATTCGCATCATTTTTTGAATGTGTTTCCCCAGAGTTCTGGGAGTGATTTCTACTATATAAAGAATTTGGATATTTTGAACAAGACTTGCGTTTGCGCTTGTGCTTTCTTCTGACCTTTTGGGAACTACAATACTTCTTTTACACCAGAGGTAGTTTGACATCATGGGATGGGAGCTGGTGGGCTCTGTGGCGGAAGTATTTATTTATTTATTTATTTATTTATTTATTTATTAGTTCCACTTAATATACTGCTCTCTCTGGAGCCCAGAGCGGTTTACAAAATTAAAATAGCAAGTAACACATAAAACACAGTAAAACCAATAAAAGACCCCAGTTAAAATCCCATTCCCAACAATACTGCAATAAAGCAGCAGAACTGCGATGGCGGCAGGTGGCAGCGCTAGTGGACGGCACTGGTTATGGGATAAATGCCTGTCTGAATAGCCAGGTCTTGACGGCTCTACGGAATGGCAGCAAGTTGCGGATGACTCGTATCTCCTCAGGGAGGGTGTTCCACAAGGTTGGGGCGGCCACAGCGAATGCCCTCTGCCGCGTACTGGAGAGCCTGTAGACCTTAATGCCAGGCACCTCGAATAAGTTGAGCCCCTCTGAGCGCAGCGATCTCCTGGGCACATAAGGGGTAAGCCGCTCCCTCAGGTACACTGGCCCCAAACCATATAAGGCCTTAAAAGTTAGAACTAACACCTTGAAGGTGACCCGGAATTCAATTGGGAGCCAGTGCAGCTCGCGCAAGAGTGGAGTCACGTGAGTGGATCTTGAAGCTCCTGAGAGCAAGCGTGCTGCTGTGTTCTGCACCAGCTTGAGTTTCCGGATCGCCAACAAGGGTAGGCCAATGTACAGCGCATTACAGTAATCGAGCCTCGAGATGACCGTGGCTTGGATCACCGTGGCTAGGTCGCAACGGGAGAGGTAAGGAGCCAGAAGTAGAGTAGGAACATCATACGCTGGGCAATTTGGCTTGTCTATGAGGTCCTAAGAGTATTTGTGGATGATCTCTTCTATTTGCCATACCAGGTGATGGATGCAGGGACTATGGGAGTAACACTCCTTCCAATTTAAGAGGTCTTGCTGGGGGCATTTTGCCAAAAACAGTCCCACCCACACAATCATTTGCTCTCTTCCCGGAAAAAAAAATGGAACAGCTTTATTCTGCTTTCCTCTCAGGCCACTGGAAGGGACTTTCATTCCAGCCACTGAGCCCTTTATGCATTGGTGGTAAAAGCAGGGCTTGGAACAACAGTCCAGACTGTCAGTGGGAAAACAATGAACTTTGCAATCCAAGGGGCTTGTGCAGTGCCCTTCTGGTGGACCTGAAATCATTGGGAAGCCCTGCATGCCAGGCCGACAGCCCCAGCTGCAGCAACATCTGTATTCCGTTCACTGCCAGCCCCCCTCCCAGTTCATAAATAAAACAAGTGAAGTTCTTTTGGCCCCAGACGCGGCCATGTCTCTTGAAACACAGAGATGCTCTCTCGCAGTGTCCCTGCGATGTTCCACTTCATTGTTATTCTCCGGCAGCGAACAGGACTTGGATTGAACAAGGCACCCATCTGCAGCCACCAGAGAAAGAAGGACTCTCTTCATATCGCTGTGAGTAATGTAATAAATAGAGGCCTTCAGATCCCCCAAACAGGGAACAATGAGGAAATGGAGACAGCGGAGGACTGGGGAGCCCAGAGGAGATGTCTTCTGGAACGGGGACAGCAGCAGAGGAGATGCGAGAGACCCGTTTTCAAAGTTGCAGGATAATTCTTGGTTGTTTTTTTTTAAGTTCATAAAAGTGAGCGTTTCTTAAAGAAACATTTAGAGGAGCAGTAAAGTCATACAAACACTTCCCTGCTTTGACAAGCACGTTTTTATAAGAGTTGTATATTAATTAAAGGAAAAGTGTGAGAACTCAAGCTGGGGAATATTACCGGTTTCAACAGGATTCCTGGAGTCAGTCTTTTAAGTGTAATGTTTCCAAGCTCATCTAAGAGCCACACTTTCGGTGCCTTAATTGGAAATAACATTCCACTTTGGAGTGTTCTAGGCCCACAATTTACATCTATCTATATAATAAAAGTCAGTGTTTGCGGGCGGCAGGTGGTGCAGTGGGAGGAATATGTGCCAGCGTTTCGATTGGCTGCCACTGTGGGATTATTTGCATAAAGGGCTCTGATTGGCCAGCCTCAGAACTCCAACATTCTACGGCCCCAGACAGAGAGGATTGGTTGCCACTACAATGGTATTTGCATAAAGGACTCCGATTGGCCAACCACATTCCAACATTCTAAAGTGACTCAGAGGAAAAAAGGAAAGGCCTCGGGCAGTCAGCCACTGCGGCCCACAGCAATGACAGATCAGGACCAAACTTGGCAAACAGGGGCCCAATGGCCCACTTCACAACCTGGTGTGGTTTAGGGCAGGATGGGTCGCGAATTATGGGATTTGCAATACCTTCACCTCATTCACTTCCCAAACAACACTGTAGCCCCTATAAATCACAGACCAGGCCCAAAATTGACAGCAAGTCTTCCTTAACTTGATTTTCCTGACTAGGCCCCCAACAATGACAGAACAAGACCAAACTTGGCACACAGACCCCCCAAAGATGCACCCTACATCCTGGTGCAGTTTGAGGGAGGATGGACCATGGATGATGGGACTTGCAGTACTTTAATTCACTTCCTTAGAGCACTATGGGCCACACCAATGACGATTCAGGACCAAACTTGGCACACAGAGGCCCAATGGCCCACTTTACAAACCTGCTGTGGTTTACGGCAGGATGGCTCACAAATGATGGGATTTGCAGTACCTTCACCCAATTCCTTTCCCACAGAACATTGCAGCCCCTACAAATCGCAGACCAGGCCCAAACTTGGCACACAGAGTACCCATGACCCACTCTACATCCTGGTGCAGTTTTGAGTGGGACGGACTATGGATGATGGGGGTTGAAGTACCTTCACTAAGTTCCTGAAACCACTGCAAGCCACATAAACATCTAATAGGAACCAACCTTGGCACACAATGCCTTCCTCAAATAACCCGGCCACCGCCGGGTTCTCAGCTAGTACAGTTTAAAATGAAGTTTCAGACAATTCTAACTGTTCTCGTTTGCGTTTCCTTTAAATCAGCTGTGTGTCCATTTGATAGCCCAGTCAGGTGATCAGCTGTTTTGGGCATTGGAGCAGTCTTCACGGGGGAATAATGTGTTTTTCTTAAGTGCAGGAATATACAGTGATGCAAATATGCACATTTGCATGTGGAAGGGCGACACACCTCCTGCCGACAAGGCAAAAATCACACAAACACCGAGTTGGGAAGAAAATGGCCACAACTTGTTTATTGATTACAGGAACAGGAAATGAGGTTGGGATGGGTTCTAGATCATGATCGGTCAGCCCGCTGCTGACAGATACCTCTATGCACGCCAAGGTGCTGCCGGCACAATACCGCGCAACTAAACTCGGCAGCTCTGGAACCACTGGACGTTCCCCCCTTCCGCTAAGGGAGGGGGGGAAGAGATACCGATCTAGGGCCCATGCCACACGCTGACCCAAGTTGTGACGAGTTAACAATGACCAAACCTATGGCAACAATATCAACTCACAACCATTATGCAGGATGGGTGGAATGGACAAGAAAAAGCAGGCAAGGTGCCCGTGAAGGGCCAAGGACAGTCCTATAAGTGCTGCCAGGCAAAAGGGAGCAGCCATTCCCCGGCCAACCAGAAGGTGGGGGGCGTGGCCCACCAACCCAGTGGCGGGAAATTTTCCTGCCAGCCAGGGGGCTTCTGGGAGGAAGAAGCCCCCTGCATCCCAGTATGGCTGGCAAGAGGGTGCCCCCGCTGCAACAGGCTTCATTCACCCAGTAAGTCAGGCAATGCATTTTGGGCTGGAATCAGGATAAAAGGGAAACTTTTTACCCAGTGTTTTTTGACCATTGCAGCAAATCAGCATGTATTCAACACTAAAGTCATGTAGCCACCCACCTTTTTAACAGGAGAAATCCCATGTTGTAGGTACTGTATAGATTAGGGGTGGGCAATTATTTTTTCCAAGGGGCCACACAAGAGCCAAAAAATATTATGGAGGGCCGCACCTAAAGACTGAACTACATTCTAATCCAGTGTTTCTCAACCAGTGTGCCGTGGCACGCTAGTGTGCCGTGAGCGATCATCAGGTGTGCTGCGAGAAAAGCTCTCTGCCCCCCTTCCTTCCCCCCTCCTCCTGCCGAACTCCTGCTGCTTGGGGGAGGAGGAGGAAGGGCCGAGTGGCGGTGAAGAAAAAGAAGAAGGGGCCGGGACGCCACCTCCTTCGGCCGTTTCCCCAGCCAGCCTCCAATCCGCCATGACTCCCGCCACGACTCTCACCCCTCGCTCGCTGAAGCCGCGCGGAGGAGGAGCCCCACCTACTGAAGCCCGTCCACCGCTCATGCTTCTCCTCTGTGGGAGAACTGAAGCTGGGGGGAGGGGGCGGGGCATGGTGTGGCCTGGCTCCGCCCCCTCCTCCGGCTTCAGTGCTCCCACAGCTTTGCCAGCCTTGAGGGGGCAGTGCCAAGCCAGCATTGTGCTGGCTCTACCACCGCTGGCTTGGCACTGCCCCCTCAAGGCTGGCAAAGCTGTGGGAGAACTGAAGCCGCATGGAGGGGGCGGGGCATGGCACGGCCTGGCTCCTCCCCCTCCCCCAGCTTCGGCACTCCCAGCAGCTGCTCCCAGCAGGTCACCATCCCCCAGCCGTTCTTTACTGTGTTAGAGTGTCATTTTGGATGGTGGTGTGCCCCCGGATTTTTTAAATGTTAAAAGTGTGCCGCGGCTCAAAAAAGGTTGGGAAACACTGTTCTAATCTACTTTATTTATTTATTTATTTATTTACTATATTTACTACATATTACACATCATTAATATTAACATATTAATATATCAAGAAATATTCATATATTATTAGTATTAATATCATAATTATTATAGTATAGTATATATCTATAGACATAATATATTGAAATTATAATATAACATTATTATATTATATCATTTTTATATTATATTAATATTATAATAAAATTATTATAAAATAATAATAAAAACCACTAAAATAAAATTTAATTTAATTCGAGAAGACAAGGTGCGAACCAAGATGAAGGCTGACATCCTCAAGAGAGGAAGGATCCCAAGATGGAATGGCCCAATGGCCTCAGCCCAGAGGATGGCAAAGTCGACGCAGCCGCCGCAGCAGCAGAGCAGCAGGCAATCGGAGGCTGCTGGCCTCTGCTCGCTCTCGCCCCCAGCCGTTCACCAGCTGATCCCCCTGCTATGGAGTGCCTGCCATCCCTGGAGGCGATCCAGGCCAGCAGGGGGAGCAGTCAGCGATCTGAGGCGGCTTATTCGACCTGGCACGTCTTCTAGGTCGCCAGAGTGATCAGCCCCCGCAGGTCGCCGAGTGTTCCCACTGCAGGCTCAGATTGCCTCCAGGGATGGCAGGTACTCCAAAGCCGCCGCTCCTCTGGCCTGTCTGCCGACACAGGCCCCACAAAGCCCTCGATGGGATGGCGGCAGTGGCACCCCTTCCTCTTGGTCCTACCCCGACGCCCTTCTCCCCGGGCCGGATAGAATTGGCTCATGGGCCACATCCGGCCCGCAGGCCATAGGTTGCCCACCCCTGGTATAGATGGACCCTCAGACTATGATTCTTGAGACCAGGATTCAAATCCCAGCTTGTTTACAGGGTGACCTTGGGCAAATCACAGTTTCTCACAAACCCCTCTGAACCATTTTTAGCCAAGAACCCCCTATGATAGGATCACCATAAATTGGAAGTAACTTGAAGTGGCAGTTGCTGTTACAGTAGAGCCGTTTGTCCCAAACTTTGGTCTTCCGGATGTTTGGGTCTTCATGTCCCTGATCATTGGCCAAGGCTGCTGAGGCTTCTGGAAATCCAAACCTCCCGGAGGACTAGAGTTTGGGAATCACTGTGAAGAATGGTTAATGCTTATGCATGGTTATGCAGCGCTGATCTTTATACCGCGAGGGGCTGCCACTTGGCACCAAGTCAAGAAAGTTACTGTGTTAGCAATGAGCAGCTGAACACACTGTGAGGTTTTCTGAGTGTGTCATTAAAATCCTTGGCAGTTTTCACAAATGTTTGGAACCATTAAACTGGGCCATGTTCCAATCTAGTTAATTACATTTTGTCCACCAAAACTCCACCTGGATATTCTCTGCACCACTTTTTAGCCTGGAAAAGACTTCACGTAGATCAAGAAAGGTGTAATAAACGGACATTTCTCTGGGTGGAAAGAGGTGAGAAGTGGCGTACCCCAAGGTTCAGTTTTGGGTCCTTTACTTTTTAATTTATTCATTAATGACCTGGATGTAGGAGTAAATTCTGAGGTAGCAAAGTTTGCAGACGACACTAAATTGTTCAGGGTAGTTAAAAATGAAACTGAGTGTAAAGAGCTCCAGAAAGATCTCTCGAAATTGAGTGAATGGGCAACAAAGTGGCAAATGCATTTTAACCTAAACAAGTGTAAAGTCATGCACATCGGGGCAAAGAACCCCAAATACACCTACCAATTGATGGGGTCAAAGCTTTCCGAGACAAACCAGGAAAGGGATCTCGGGGTTTTGGTGGACAGCTCAATGAAGATGTCAACCCAGTGCGCAGCAGCAGTGAAAAAAGCAAATTCTATGCTTGGCATGATCAGGAAGGGAATCGAAAATAGGTCAGCAAATGTTGTATTGCCTCTCTACAAATCTATGGTGAGGCCACATCTGGAGTACTGTGTACAATTCTGGTCACCGCACCTCAAGAAGGATATAACGGAACTGGAAAAGGTACAGAAAAGGGCAACAAGAATGATCCAAGGGATGGAGCAGCTCCCTTACGAAATCAGGCTGCAACGCCTTGGTCTTTTCAGCCTTGAAAGACGGCGTTTAAGAGGTGACTTGATCGAAGTGTATAAAATCATGCATGGGATAGAAAAGGTGAACAAAGAAAAAATATTTTCTCTGTCACAAAACACTAGGACTAGAGGGCACTCCCTGAAGCTCCAAGGTAGGAAAGTTAGGACTAATAAAGGGAAATACTTCTTCACCCAGAGGGTCATTGGGTTATGGAACTCACTTCCAGAGGAGGTTGTGACAGCTGTCAGCCTGGACAGCTTCAAGGCAGGATTAGACAGATTCATGGATACCAAGGGAATCAGTAGTTACTGAAAAGGACATCCAAGTGCCACCTCTGTGTTGATGGAGGCAGGCAGGATTTTCCCCGGGTACTGGTTGTGGGGGTCGGGAGCAGGTGAGGGTTTTTCCCTCCTTTCTGCTAGAGATCCCTGTGTACAACTAGTGGGCCACTGTGTGACACAGAATGCTGGACTAGATGGGCTGAGGCCCGATTCAGCATGGCTCTTCTTATGTTCTTATGTCCGTTGAAGAGCAACTGCGTTCTCAATATGGACAAGGTAGGCTATGATTTAGCATTCATGAGAAGGGACTACAGGTGAATGTGAGTGCCTCTCAGGGGCTATCTCTCCAGGTCTATATTAAGAAATTTGTCGAATTCACTCTTACAAGGTAAAAATACATCCATTGTGCATCTGTAAGGATGGGAATAGGATAGGAACATGTCAGCTTCTCACTCTCCGTTTGACTGGACACGGTGACTGAGAAGTGCCCAGGCCCGGATTAAGCCCTTTTGGCGCCCTAGGCCACACTTTGGAGGCCCCGCCCTGCCGCGGCCTCCTCCGCCATGTTCCTGGGTACCACGCGTGCGCGGCAGCGGCCCCGGGGGCTTCCCTTCCTTCCTCCTCCTCCTCGGAGGAAGGGAAGACCCCGGGGCCGCTGCAACACCTAGGAATATGGCGGAGGAGGCAGAGGCCACAGCGCTCACGCTTTCCCTCCTGGCACGCATGCCCGGAAGCAGCTGCCCTTCATTCTTCCTCCTCCTTGACTCAAGGAAAGAGGGCGCGGCGAGGAGAAGGAAGAGGCAGAGGGAAGCCCTGCCCCCGGGGCCGCTGCCGAGCATGCACGGCAGGAGGGTGTGAGCGCCGCGGCCTTGCCTCCTCCGCCATGTTCCTGGGTGCCGCGCATGCCCACCAGCAGCCCCGGGGGCTTCCCTCCTCCTCCTCGCGCCCTCCTTCCTTGACAAGGGGCGGGGGCGATGGCGAGGAAGGGGCGCCATTCTCTCCTCCCCCGCCCCTCACAGCACTTTCCCCCCGCCCTCCCCCGAGAGAGAGAGAGTCCTCTCCATGCCGCGCGTTGCGGTTTTGTTGCAACATATTTTTTTTGGTCCCTGAACTGCGCCCCTTTCAGCTTGCGCCCCTAGGCCATGGCCTAGGGTGGCCTTATGGGTAATCCGGGCCTAGAAGCACCACTGAATACCACTTACATATTTCTCCATCCTTGAACACCATTTTTTTTCCATTTTATGAATTTATTTATACAATTTAGGGAACTTTCTCATATTGATTATGCATTGCTTTGGCATTTTAAAAAAATAATATGAACTCAAGTTTATTGAAAACATGGAAAGAAGCACAACTAGTTAAGGGTGGTTTCATTATCTAGCAATTCTGTACATCAAAATTGATTTAGCTAAGGAAGTTGATTTTATTGAAGTTATTCGAAAATCTGCATTGACAAAAACTAGAAAATATAATTGGAGATAATTTTGATATTATTGTAAGTATCAATCCATATAGTTTTTAATAAATATCAATTTTTTAATAAATATCAATATTATTATCTGGATCTTATCACACTGTCTGAATGCATTTCCCCTTATGAACCACCTAGGATGTTAAGATCGTCTGGGGAGGCCCTGCTCTCGACTTCGCTTGTATCGCAAATGCGTTTGGTGGGGACGAGAGACAGGGCCTTCTCAGTGGTGGCCCCTCGGCTGTGGAACGCCCTTCCCAGGGACATTAGATGAGCCCCCTCGGTCTTGTCCTTCCGAAAAAAGGTCAAAACTTGGCTGTTTAAACAGGCATTAGAAAAGGCAGTGTAAGTGACATAGGATTGGAACGAAATGGACTACGAGACTGGATTATGTTTTATTTAGGGACGTAATGTGTTTCTATTATTGTCTGGTTTTAATTTATTTGTTAATGTTTTTAATTGTTCTAAATGTTGTTTTTATGATGCTGTTGGCATTCAATGTGTTGCCTTGTGAACCGCCCCGAGTCACCTTCAGGCTGAGAGAGAACGATATATAAAGGTGCTAAATAAATAAATAAATAAATAAATAAATAAAGCTAACCTCCTGCAAAATACTGGGATTTGTAGTTTTTCAGGTCCAAGACATCTGTGGCAGAGCATTTTAAAGGCCCCTCCCAGAACCCCAGAATTCTACAAGCGGCTGCCACAGGATTTAAAGTGGATAGATACTCTAGTGATATAAGGTCCTTAAAGTCACTTATTCTATCCCAGGGCTGTCCAACTGGCGGCCTGGGGGCCGTATACGGCCCCCAGCCCCTTCCCTACGCCCCCCTAAACTTTTTAATAAAAAATAAAAATAGAAAATAATTTTTTTTAAATCCCCCCCAAAAATGCCAAAAAAGTGCGCATGCGCGCGGTTTTGCCCGCTTTGGGAGGGCGGGGGAGCCCACGTGGCTCCTCCCTCTCTCCCAAAGCATCACGCCAGCTTTGGGCGAGGGGGCAGAGCCACGGGGAGCCTCTTCACGGCTTCACCCTCTCCCTCAAAGCGTCACAACAGCTGTTGGGATGCTTTGGGCGAGGGGGCGGAGCCGCGGAAGGCTCCTCGCGCCTTCGCCCTCTCCCCCAAAGTGTCACAACAGCTGTTGTGATGCTTTGGGCGAGGGGGCGAAGCCGTGGAAGGCTCCCCGTGGCTCCTCCTTCTCTCCCAAAGCATCACAACAGCCTCGGAAGCGGGCGAAATCGCCCGCTTCCAAGGCTATTGTGACGCTTTGGGAGAGGGGGCGGAGCTGCGTGGCCGGGGGCATGGCCGGGGCATGGCCGAGTGGCCCCCAGGTGATCACTCACCAGAAGTCCGGCCTTTGCGCCGACAGAAGTTGGACAGCCCTGTTCTATCCTATGTCCTGTACAGTGTAGAGCAGAGGTGCCCACACTTTTTCAGCTTGCAAGCTACGTTTATAACAACCAAGTAAAAAAGATCCACCTGGCGCACTCCCGGTCCTCCGCCGCGCACGCGCTCCCGCGTGCGCTCCCGCTGCCGGCTTCTGCCTGCGCAGGGTTTCTTTCGCCAAAATGAGGTTTTAGTGGGTGGTCCCTGGCACTCGTCACTTGACACAGTGTAGTTACGTGACCACCCATTGGTTGCTTCCGGGGGGGGGGGGGGCGGGATCAAGGCGAAGACGCGCGCAGGGATAGGATGTGAGGCTGCGGGAGGGAGTGTGTGTGTGTGTGTGTGTGTGTGAGAGAGAGAGAGAGAGAAGGCCTCGCTGGAGGAGGATGGTCCCCAGCTGAATAGCGCGCCCTGTCTCTCACTTGCCTCAGCCCTCGGCTGTTGAGTGCCGATCCGTTGAGATCAGTTGAGTGCCGCTGTGGGCTGAGGCAAGTGAGAGACAGGGCGCGCTCTTCAGCTGCAGCCCCACCGCGGGGACCATCCTCCTCCGGCGAGGCCTTCTCTCTCTCTCACACACACACACACACACACTCCCTCCCTCCCGCAGCCTCGCATCCTATCCCTGCGCACGCCTTCGCCTTGCTCCCCCCCTCAGGAGCAACCAATGGGCAGTCATGTCACCACACCGTGTCAAGTGACGAGCGCCAGGGCCTGCCCACCAAAGCCTCATTTTGGCAAAATAAGCTCCGCGCGGGCAGAAGGCGGCAGCGGGAGCGCCCCATCCGCTACCTCAAATGGACTTGGGATCGACTAGTCGATCACGATCGACTTCCTGAGCAGCCCTGGTGTAGAGCATCACGCTGCGCTTAACCATATGATCTCATCAGATTGGGCAATTTGCCTGTTGTGTGCCACTTGCTCTCCCCTTTTGACACGGAGCCCATTACACAACACAGATCTTCTTTTGGTTGGGCTCCATGGTGAAAGGGGAGAGCAAATGATGTATGCCGCTATCGCAGCAACACAAGAGGCTTACTCAGTTGCCTTTGGTACAATGGGGGAAAAGTCAGGCCGTGGACACTTCACCCCATGGGATGGGATCAGTGGTAAGTTGGGCGATGCAGGGCATGGGGCAACAGAATCTCTATGCCCTCCACCAGGATCCCACAGATTTGCCACAATGTGCAGCGAATCCCTCACTTAATGTGATAAAGTTCTCAGAAGTAGGTAATGAGGTCCCTCAATTATGTGAGGGCCATGCTGTTCACTCTAACCTTCCCCAAGACCAGGGGTGGGCAACCTACGGCCCGAGGGCTGGATCCGGCCTGGCAGCCGATTCTGTCCGGCCTGGGGAGAAGGGTGTCGTCGGGGGCGGGGCCAAGAGGAAGGGGTGCCGCTGCCGCCATCCCATCGCGGGCTTTGCGGGGCTTGTGTCGGCAGGCAGGCCGGAGGAGCGGCGACTTTGGAGTGCCTACCATCCCTGGATGCGATCCAGGCCTGCAGCGCTAGCACTCGGCGCCCTGTGGGGGCTGATCGTCTTCCGGATCGCCAGGTCGAATAAGCCGCCTCAGATCGCTGAGTGGTCCCCCTGCAGGCCCGGATCCATAGCAGGGCGATCAGCTGGGGAATGGCTGGGGGCGAGAGCGGGCGGAGGCCTGCAGCCTCCGATCGCCTGCTACTCTGCTCTGCGGCGGCGGCTGGGTACGCTTTGCCATCCTCTGGGCTGGGGCCATTGGGCCATTCCATCTTGGGATCCTTCCTCTCTTGAGGATGTCAGCCTCCATCTTGGTTCGCACCTTGTCTTATTGAATTTCATTTTATTTTAGTGGTTTTTATTATTATTTAATAATAATTTTATTATAATAATATAATTAATAATATAATATAATAATGTTATATTATATTATAATTTCAATATATTATAATGTCTCTCTATATATACTATAATATAATAATTATGATATTAATACTAATAATATATGAATATTTCTTGATATATTAATATGTTAATATTGATGATGTGTCATATATATAGCAAATATAGTAAATAAATAAATAAATAACGTAGATTAGAATGTAGTTTGGCCTTTAGGTGCGGCCCTCCATAATATTTTTTGGCTCTTGTGTGGCCCCTTGGAAAAAATAATTGCCCACCCCTGCCCAAGACATTACACAGCACATACACATACAGATTGCTCCCTTCCCATATAAGATCTCATGGTTTTATACCACTACAATGCCAGTGTTATAACACCACCTTCCCCCAAATTTTAATGTAAGTTTCGGACAAGCAGCCCACAACACAGCCAGAGCTGAGCACTGCCTTCTGAGAAACATTGTCACTGTTTGTATCACTCTGACCCCACCAAGAGTGACCATTTAAGGCCGTTTCAAAATGATATTGAAGAAAGTGGTTTTGCTGTGCTGATGATTATTACATCGGAAATCCTGGAACCAGTTTGAAGCCTGGCTGGTGATTACAAAAACCGCAGAACACTCAGGCCCGGATTAACAACTTTGAGTGCCCTAGCCCACACTTTGGAATTACGCCCCCCCGCGTGTTGTGCTCCCTCCTGCCCCTCCCTCCCTCTCTTGGGCCCCCCTGTTGTGGCGAGCGGGCTCCAAAACCACCGCCTTAGGGAAGGAGGCCGAGCACAGGCCCGAGTCCCACTTGACCCTCCCTCTAGGCCCCACTGACCTGGCCGTTGCTCCCGAAGGCAGGCCCGCCCACTTGGCCTGCTGCTATTTCCCCGCTGGGGGGGTCACTGCCACCTTTCCTCCTCCCTCCGCCTTTGCTTCTCCTACACATGTGCTGCGGCCTGCATCCGAGCCACGGGAGGCCACTTCCCTGAGGGAGCGTTCTTGCAGGACGCGTCGATGGCGTCCTCCCTCCCTCTCTCCCCCCCTCCCTGGCGCCTCAGCTGCGCAGCTCGCTCCTCTCCTCCACCAGCGCCTCCTGGGCCTTCCTGAGGGCAAGTTCTGCGGAGCCCGTTGCGCCCGTTGTCCCTCCCTCTGGGGCTCTTCCTGGGGGCGTGTGTGGCGGTGGGGCTCCGGGTCCTCCTCCGGAGGGAGGAGGAAAGGTGGCAGCGACCCCCCAGCGGGGAAATAGCAGCAGGCCAAGTGGGTGAGCCCTCAGACGCTGCTACGCGGAGGTGAGGCGAGGAAGCCACAGGCTGCCGGTGGCTCCACGAACAGGTTAGAGCCCCAGCTGGTGGCGGGAGAGAACCGCATGAGGCGGAGGCAGCCCAGGAGCAGTGGCTTCCTTCCTCATCTCCATGCGCCGTTGCGTTTTTATTTGTTTCAACATTTTTGGGGGAAGTCCGTGATCTGCGCCCCCCTTGGTGTGCGCCCCTAGGCCATGGCCTAGCCTGGCCTTATGGGTAATCCGGGCCTGAGAACACTGGTGTACATTAAGGGCTTACTTTTGCACGCTTTTGGGGAAATTTGTTGTCTGGCCACTGCAGTTTGAAGCTAGCTTCAAATGGCATTAAATGGTCAGTGTAGATGAGGCCACAGAGAAGGTTCTCTCCTGAGTAAAGTACACACATACGTGTATTCTGGCATTTGACCCACACAGGCTGAAGAGACTGGCACTGCTGATTGCCTTCTGATTAGTTGACAATCAAAACCAAATACAATTTCTATTTCCATTTGTAATTATATCTGAAGAGTCCACCTTTCCTCTTTCAACACTCAATCCACACGCCAAACACCAGCTATGCCCAAGGGAACCCCATAAATGAGATGATTAGTATTTACACTACGTCTTCTACATGCTGTTTCTCATCTCTCTTCATCCAGAAGGAAATAACAACACATGTTAATCTTTGTTCTCCTGTCATTAGTCTGAATTATGCAAAAACCACTACAAGGGAATAACGTATTTGCAAAACAGGCAGAGCCCATATTCTCAGGTAACTAGGTAGTTGTTCATTAAAAGATTGCTGCGACGAGAGGTTGCTGGGTTCGATACAAGCTTATTTCCTTTCTTCAGTATAGAGGTGGAAGTGGGGAGAAACGACATTGAGCAGTATTCAAGAGCTTGCTTGTCCTATGGAACCTGTCTAGTCTATTTGCTTACTGCGTGTGAGAATAAACTAATAGCTGAGCTTTGTGTACTGTAGGCCAGTGTTTCCCAACGACTGTGCCGTGGCACACTAGTGTGCCGTGGCCGATCATCAGGTGTGCCGTGGGAGAAGGAGGAGGCTGCTATGGCTGCTGCTGCTGCTGCTGCTGCTGTTATTGTTGTCCCATCCTTTCACCAGGGACGGTCTAAGATAATTTTAAATGGTAGGCGAACATTATTTTGGTGCCCCCCCCAAAAAAAACATTATTTTGCTGCCCCCCATGTAAAACAAATATACAATTATAATATCACAATACCATTAGTAGTATTATATTGTATCAATGTATATACAATATATTATACCATACTCATACTATATTATATCATAATTATATTATACTACATTACAATATAATTATATTATAATATATTGACATTATAATATAATGTAACATTCTATTATATTATTATTATAAAATAATAAAATTATTTAAATAAAATTATCCTCTACTAAATATTTTCATTACTCCTATAAAACTCAAATAACCCAAAATAAAGTAAAATAAAATATTATATATTACTATTTTGTACAATACCACTATACTGCAATATTGTTTGTAATATTACATGTAATATAAAATATATCATTATTCTATTGTTATATTGTATTTGTATTATATTGTATGACAATATTAAGCAGAACTGTATAATAATCAACAAGAAATGCAATGTAAATGCATCAAAATCAGAATCTATTACCTACCACCCGACTCATAATCCATAGGAGTCTCCCATAAGTCCAAAATTAGGATCCCAATGTAAATGTAAATAGAAAAACAGCCAAAATGTTCAAATGAGGTCGAATACAGGCAGCGCGGCCTGGGCAAACTTGGGTCCTCCCTCCTCTAGGTGTTTTGGACTCCAACTCCCACAACTCCTCATAGCCTCAGGCCCCTCAGGTCTAGACAGAAATAGAGCCGAAGAAAGGAAGGAGGAGAGAAGAGGTCACAGAGGATGAGGAGGAAAGCCCTTCATTCATTCCTTCACTTATTCTTCCTTCACTGATTCTTTTCTCCTCCCCTGCAAGCGCGGAGGAGGGAAGAGGAAGCACTCCCTGCCTGCCCGAGAGGGAGTGCTTTGCTTACAGGCTTCTGCGCAAGGGAGCTTCTGGGCACGCGCGGAGGTTTTCACGCAGGCGCAGTTGCTCCTGCGCTCAACTTCAGCTCCGAGCAACTGCGCCTGCGTGAAAACCTCCGTGCGTGCCCAGAAGTGGCGTCGGGCGCAAGGCCGGGGTCAAAAAGCAGGCAGCTGCAGCACTGTCTGAGGAACATCGGCAGGGCCAGGATGGCGCCCCATGCGGCCAGGATGGCGCCCCCTTCCCAGATGGCACTCTAGGCGGCCGCCTACTTGGCCTATCTTGTAGGACCGCCCCTGCCTTTCACTCAGAGTCCGAAGGAAAAGCAGCAGTGGTGGCAGAGGCCGCTTCCTCCTCGCTCCTCTGCGCAGCGCGCCTTCTCACTCTCACGCGCTCTCTCGCTGGGAGTTGTAGGCCAAAACATCATGGAGGAGGCGCTCTTTCCCCCATCTCTTCTCTTCCACCTCACTCTCTCTCCCCCCTCCCTTCTCTTCTGCCTCTTTGGGTGCATTGAGGATTTGTGACAACTTTGGTCCTGATCCAACATTATTTGAGTCCACAGTGCTCTCTGGATGTAGGTGAACTACAACTTCCAAACTCACGGTCAGTTCCCAAGCAAACACTTTCAGTACTTTCTGTTGGTAACGAGAGTTCAATATGCCAAGTTTGGTTCAATTTCATTGTTGCAAGAGTTCAGGATGCTCTTTGATTGTGTGTTAACTATATATCCCAGAAACTGTAACTCCCAAATGTCAACGTCTATTTTTCTCAAACTCCATCTGTGTTCACATTTGGGTATATTGAGTATTCAGGCCAAGTTTGGTCCTGATCCAACATTGTTCGAGTCCACAGTGCTCTCTGGATACAGGTGAACTACAACTCCAAATATAGGTAGATATAGGTGAACAAAACTCAAAAAGTTCAATGCCCACCAAACTCTTATAGTATTTTATCTTGATTATGGGAGTTCTGTGTGGGAAGTTTGTGTCTTTCTGCCATTCCTGCCAGGATATCTATGTTATGTTCATTGAAACAGGCCCAGGTTTCACACTGAGTGTATAAATACATTTAAAAACCAAAACTGTTTAGAGTGTCAATGGCCCCAGGATTTTGTAAATGTAAAAAGTGTGTGGCTCGGACACACATGTAGGCAATTTTAAAAACATGGTTCCCAGGTGTTTGGTGTTTAATCTGATTGATGCTGAAAAAATTCCTCCACCTGGGTTTTTAACCCAGTTTGGATAAGGATGCCTTCCCTCCACCTGGGACGACAGCTTCGTTAATCTGGGCGACAGCTGTGTTAAACTTCCTAGGGCTGGAGGTTTAGCACAGTGGTAACAACAGCTGCTAAAAGATCTTATCAACCGAACGTTACAGGTTCGAGACCCCGGGCTGGCTTGGGCAGCCAGCTGTCAGCCCTGCCTCCTGTTGACCTAAGCAGTCGAAAACAAGCCTAGCTGTGAGTAAAGAAATTAGGGACCGCTTTGCGGGGGAGGACTTTTATAACGTCAATAAATAAGGAAGACCGATTGCCTAACGGGCTGGCCAGCTCTTCATCATAGGAGGATGAAGCAACAGCACCCCCTGTGGCGCAATGGAGCAACAGCACCCGGTGACACAACTGGAAAGAACCAGGAAAAGAACCTGTGGCTCAACTGGAAGATCCTCCTACTGTATATCTTGTATGTCTTGTATGTCAAATACAAAAACGACAGGGATTGTCTGCTTGTACGCGTACTGTAATTCGTCCTGAGTCCCCTTTGGGGTGAAAAGGGCGGAATATAAATAAAGTGTATTATTATTATTATTATTATTATTATTAGATGAGGAAATCTCCGTCTTCAAAAGAAAGGGAAGAGAAGAGAAGGCAAGGAAGCACTAACCTTGCTAAAGGGAAAAAACTGATGGGTGGAAAGGAGGAGAGGAGGAGAGGAGGGCATGTGGCGGCATCTCCTCCTTGGGAGCGCCTCCTGCCCCTTCTTTCCTTCCTTCCTCCAGCCAAACCGAGGCTTCCTTCCTTCGGAGGCTGCCTTCCCTCCACATCAAACTGGGCCTCAAAGACCAGCGGGGATCCAAACCCTTGTCTCCAGTCCTAAACAGTGTAATATATCAAGCAACGAGAGTGAATTCGACACTGCGGGTGAAGAGTTTTCACACACTCCAAGGCACCTTCCAGGAGGGATGAGATGCGACTCTTTTTCCAGTGTAAATGGGGGGAGGGGGGAGAATAGAGGTACTGTGGGCTGGACTGACATGGGGATTGTAAGCAGGAGAAGTCTTTTATTATTAAGAGTTTATGGATGATTTATAAACCTCTCCTGGTGGGAAAATGAGAGTTGTAGTTCCTGCAGACCTCCTGCGCCAAGCAACAGTTTGCCTCTCCAAAGGAAGGGCTGAAGGAGAGGAAGAGAAAGGGCGGCTGTTTGCTTGGCTTCTTCTCCCTCCAGCCTCCCAAGGAAGGAAGTCTCAGCTTGGCCGAAAGAAAAAAGGAAATTAGGGGCAGGAAGCGCTTCAAAGGAGGAGACGCAGCCACTCGCCCTCCTCTCCTCCTTTCCTCCTTTCCACACATCCTTTATTCTTCCCTTCAGCCAGGTTAGTGCCTCCTTGCCTTCTCTTCTCTTCCCTTCCCTTTGAAGATGGGGATTTCCTCATCTCAGGCCCGGATTACCCATAAGGCCACACTAGGCCATGGCCTATGGATCAAGTACCAAAAAAAAAGTTCAAACAAAACCGCAACATGCGGCATGATGACTCTCTCCCCCGGGGAGGACAGGGGGAGAGCACTACGAGGGGTGCGTCCCCCCTCGCCATCGACCCCGCAGCACCCAGGAACATGGTGGAGGAACTGTTGGGGCGATGGGACCGGGTAAGACAATATATTATCTGGAAAACTCGAGATCAAGACACGAGGAATAAGTTGGATCTATTGTTTAATTTGTAAAGTAAACTGTCAAAGGCTTGGAAATTTGAAGGGAAGAAGAATGGCGATGAAACCCTCAGAAGGGTGGAGGGTGTGGATGTTAGTGAGGGTGGAAGGGGGCACTTTCACAGTGCACTGTTTTGTTTTGTTATGTTTTGTTGTTTGGATGTGGTTTTTATTCTGTATGTAAATAAATCAATAAAAATATTCATTTAAAAAAAAAAGAACATGGTGGAGGAGGCAGAGGTGCCCTCCTGCCCCGCGCGCATGCCCGCCAGCGGCCCTGGGGGCGGGGCTTCCCTCCGCCTCATCCTCCTCGCGCCCAAGGAAGGAGGGTGGGGCAAAGAGGAGGAAGAGGCGGAGGGAAGCCCCGCCCCCTGGACCACTGCCGCGCATGACCAGCAGCGCCCTGGGGGCGGGGCATCCCTTCCTCCTCCTCCCCACGACCGCCTTCCTTGACTGAAGGAAGGTGATCGCAGCGAGGAAGAGGCGGAGGGAAGCCCTGTCCTCAGGGACGCTGCCGCGCATGCCCAGCAGCACCCTGGGGGCGGGGCTTCCCTTCCTCCTCCTCCCCACGACCGCCTTCCTTGACTGAAGGAAGGCGATCGCGACGAGGAAGAGGTGGAGAGAAGCCCCGCCCTCGGGGATGCTGCCGCCCATGCCCAGCAGCATCCCAAGGATGGGGCTTCCCTTCCTCCTCCTCCCCGCGACTGCCTTTCTTGATTGAAGGAAGGAGATCGCGGCGAGGAAGAGGCAGAGGGAAGCCCTGCCCTTAGGGATGCTGGCCCAGCCCGTCCCAAGGGCGGGGATGCTCCTCCCCCGCGACTGCCTTTCAGGCAGGCGTCCCAAGAAGGCGGGGCTTCCCATCCTCCTCCACCCCACGACCGCCTTCCGTGACTGAAGGAAGGCGATCACGGCGAGGAAGAGGCGGAGGGAAGCCCCGCCCTCGGGGACGCTGCCGCGCATGCCCAGCTGCACCCCGGGGGCGAGGCTTTCAAAGTGGCCTAGGGTGCCAAAAGGAGTTAATCCGGGCCTGCCTCATCTAGGAAGTTTAACACGGCTGTTGCCCCAGTTTAACCTGGCTGTCGCCCCAGGCGGAGGGAAGACATCCCATCCAAACTGGGTTTGGCCAGGGAAGGGAAACCCACCGATTCCTTTCTGAAAATGTGGTGGCTTCAAAATGGCAAATGCACTTCCGGGTTGCTTACATTGCTTCAAAACCAGTTCAAAAGTCAATCTAATTCAAATTCATTCCGATTTTAGAAGCATTCCGACGCACCTACCCAGGCCTACCGTGTTTCCCCGATAGTAGGACACCCCCGATTGTAAGACGTATCGGGGGTGTCAGGGGGGTCGGCTAATATAAGCCGTACCCCGAAAGTAAGCCGTACCTCGTTGCGCCGCCGCCATCGGCCCATCGGCCGCGGCACACCTCTGCGGCGCACCTTTCTGCCAGGCCTCCAAGAAGGGAGGGGGAAAGGAGCCAGGGGTGTGGCGAAGCAGCGCCGCATCAGAGTGACGCAGCGCCGCTTCTCCACGCCCCTGGCTCTTTCCCCCTCCCTTCGTCAGGAAGGGAGGGAAAGGGCAGGGGGGCGTGGAGAGCGCCGCTGCGTCACTTTGACGCGGCGCTGCTTCACGCCCTGCCTCCTTTCCCCTCCCCTTCTTTCGTCAGGAAGGGAGGGAGAAGAGGGCCAGGGCGTGGAAGCGCCGCTGCGTCACTCGGACGGCGCTGCTTCACCACGCCCTGGCTCCTTCCCCTCCCCTTCTTCGTCAAGGAAAAGCTGCCGCGGAGGTGTGCCGCGGCCGTTGGGAGACGATTTGCGGCGGCGGCGTGACGGCGGTGGCGGCAGCGGCGTGGCGTGGCGACGAGTACGTCTTAGTTTATATTAGGCGTGCCGAAAGTAAGCCGTAGGGGGACCGGGGCAAAGAAAGTAAGACGCTGTCTTACTTTCGGGGAAACACGGTAGTAGGCAACTAAGCTAACACAACTGAGTTAAAATGGGATTGCTATCTAAAATAGAGTGACTATATTTGCATATTGTGCAAATTATAGTACTGAATTTATGCTTTATTATTTATTGCACTGTAATTATGCAAATTCGACACATTAATCATTGCATTTATTTCTAGCACTCTGTTTCGTCCTTAGTGCTATTTTATACAATGACTACTCTATTGACAGACCTAATCGTGCAGTATTTATAGTTCAGGACTTGAAATGGAGAAGCACAAGCTCAAACCTGATTGGGTCCTGGAATTTACCATATGACCTCTCATCAAGTGGGAATTGATCACAGAACAAGAATCATGTAAAACAGTTGTACGTGTTCCTGCCTTGAAATACAACCCCCAACTGTCTTCATTTTATGCTGCTGTCCGCCTACAATCTAAAAAGGCAGCAGACGTACAAAAAAAGACACCAGTGCTGCTTTAAACGCAGGGGATGAAAGCATGCACGTAAAGTGAGTTGTATCACCTCTCCTGAAAAAACAAAAAACAGGAGCTATGGGAGATAAAACAAGATGTTGGGAGTTGGGATCTGAAGCAGAAATGAGGTGGGGAGAACATAGAAATCATATGGAGGGATGTGTGCTTCCTGGAAAAGCTGGAATTTGCCAGAATATATACTTATTTTATTGATTTTATTTTTTACTACAGTGAGGACAAGAAAATGTTTCAATTCAGATTTCTTGTGGCTTCAATCATTACTTTCACCTAGCATTATATGACTGAGGCCTATGATAGTGTGGCCATCTGAAAAGTTGGCCTTGTGAACCATTTCCTGCAACATACCGTATTTTTCGCACCATAAGGCGCACCGGCTGATAAGACGCACCTAGATTTTAGAGGAGGAAAATAGAAAAATTTTTTTTCCTATTTTCCTCCTCTGACACGACGCTGCTTCGCTCCTCCTCCTGCTCCTTTTCTTTCCCCCCACCCTTTCTTCCCTCGAGCAAAGGGTGGGGGAAGGAAAAAGAGCAGGAAGGAAACGAGCGCACGCCACGCGATGCCTCTTTGCTCCTCCTCCTGCTCCTTTTCCTTCCCCCCACCCTTTGCGCGAGGGAAGAAAGGGCGGGGGGAAGGACAGGGACGGACCAGCAACGGACTAGAGACGAGGAGAGGCGGCGACAGAGGCGGCGGTCTCCAGACACTTTTGGTGAGTATATCGCCGCCTCCCTCTGCTCCAGCGCCTCCCCCCCCCTCCCTGCCTGCATCTTCGCTCCATAAGACGCGGCTGATTTTTCTTTCTAATTTGGGAGGAAAAAAACTGCGTCTTATGGTGCGAAAAATACGGTAGATATTTTGGGCGGAACAGGTTCAAGAAACTGGTTCTTCCGGGACTTTTGTGTTTTGATGCTTCCCTTCTTTCTATCTTCTGTGCATATTTATTTATTAGATTTATTAGCCGCCACTCCCAGTGGCTCGGGGCGGCTTACAACAAACATCACAACAAAATCACGATCAACAGCAGGATTAAAACAAGGGTAAAACATTTCCTAAAAGGAACACAATCTTAAAAGATAGCATATCACAGCTCAAAGGCCTGCCAGAATAGGAACGCCTTGCAGTCCTTCCGGAAGGCCAACAGATTGCGCAAGGCCCTAAACTCCCGAGGTAACGCGTTCCAGAGGACTGGGGTAATGATTGAAAATGCCCTTCTCCGCATTGAAGTGGGCCGGAATTGATTGACACTGGGCACAGTTAAAAGGTTCCCCTCTTCGGGTCTAAGGACATTTCTCTGGGTGGAATGAGGTGAGAAGTGGCGTACCCCAAGGTTCAGTTTTGGGTCCGTTACTTTTTAATTTATTCATAAATGATCTGGATGTAGAAGTAAATTGTGAGGTAGCAAAGTTTGCAGATGACACTAAACTGTTCAGGGTAGTTAAAAATGAAACTGACTGTAAAGAGTTATGGGTTATGGAACTCACTTCCAGAGGAGGTTGTGACAGCTGTCAGCCTGGACAGCTTCAAGGCAGGATTAGACAGATTCATGGATACCAAGGGAATCAGTAGCTACTGAAAAGGACATCCAAGTGCCACCTCGGAGTTGGTTGAGGTAGGCAGGATTTCCCTGGGTACTGGTTGTGGGGGTCGGGAGCAGGTCAGGGTTTTGCCCTCCCTTCTGCTCGAGATCCCCGTGTACAACTGGTGGGCCACTGTGTGATACAGAATGCTGGACTAGATGGGCTGAGGTCCGATTCAGCATGGCTCTTCTTATGTTCTTATGTTCTTATGAGCTCCAGAAAGATCTCTCGAAATTGAGTGAATGGGCAACAAAGTGGCAAATGCATTTTAACCTAAACAAGTGTAAAGTCATGCACATCGGGGAAAAGAACCCCAAATACACTTATCAACTGATGGGATCAAAGCTTTCTGAGACAAACCAGGAAAGGGATCTTGGGGTTTTGGTGGACAGCTCAATGAAGATGTCAACCCAGTGCGCTGCAGCAGTGAAAAAGCAAATTCTATGCTTGGCATGATCAGGAAGGAATCGAAAATAGGTCGGCAAATGTTGTATTGCCTCTCTACAAATCTATGGTGAGGCCACATCTGAGTACTGTGTACAATTCTGGTCACCGCACCTCAAGAAGGATATAACGGAACTGGAAAAGGTACAAAGAAGGGCAACAAAAATGATCCGAGGGATGGAGCAGCTCCCTTATGAAACCAGGTTGCAACGCCTTGGTCTTTTCAGCCTTGAAAGACGGCGTCTAAGAGGTGACTTGATCGAAGTGTATAAAATCATGCATGGGATAGAAAAGGTGAATAGAGAAAAATATTTCCTCTGTCACACAACACTAGGACTAGGGGCACTCCTGAAGCTCCAAGGTAGGAAAGTTAGGACTAATAAAGGGAAATATTTCTTCACCCAGAGGGTCATTGGGTTATGGAACTCACTTCCAGAGGAGGTTGTGACAGCGGTCAGCCTGGACAGCTTCAAGGCAGGATGAGACAGATTCATGGATACCAAGGGAATCAGTAGCTACTGAAATGGACATCCAAGTGCCACCTCTGTGTTGATGGAGGCAGGCAGGATTTTCCCCGGGTACTGGTTGTGGGGGGTCGGGAGCAGGTGAGGGTTTTGCCCTCCTTTCTGCTAGAGATCCCTGTGTACAACTGGTGGGCCACTGTGAGACACAGAATGCTGGACTAGATGGGCTGAGGCCCGATTCAGCATGGCTCTTCTTATGTTCTTATGTTCTTAAGTGTTCTCACGAGACAGTACGGGGTTAGGTGGTCCCTCAGGTACACTGGCCCCAGACCATACAAGCCCTTGAAAGTCAAAACTAACACTTTGAAGGTGATCCGGAACTCAATGGGGAGCCAGTGCAGTTCCCGCAGGATTGGTGTAATATGGCAGCTCGTGGGGCCCCCCGCGAGCAACCGAGCTGCGATGTTCTGCACCAGCTTAATCTTCCGGGTCACTGACAAAGGCAGGCCAATGTAGAGAGTGTTACAGTACTCTAGCCTTGAGATGACTGTAGCTTGGATCACCGTGGCTAGGTCGTGCCGAGACAAGTAAGGGGCCAGCCTCCGAGCCTGACAAAGATGGAAAAACGCCACTCTGCTGACAGCGGAGACCTGAGCCTCCATTGACAGCAGAGGGTCAAGAATAACTCTGAGGCTCTTTAGTGAAGATGACAGGCATAGTGCCACGCCGTCCAGGGTCGGAAGTTGGACATCCCCACTGCCTGGACGACCCAGCCAAAGGATCTCCATCTTTGCTGGATTCACCTTCAACCTACTGGCTCGCAGCCATCCAGTTACAGCCTCGAGGCAAAGATGGAAATTATCGGGTACGGTTTTGGGCCTGCCCTCCATCCCCAGAATGAGCTGGGTGTCATCAGCGTACTGGTGACACTCCAGCCCAATGCCACGTACCAGCTGAGCAAGTGGTCGCATGTAGATGTTACATAATACAGGGGAGAGTATGGCCCCCTGGGGGACTCCACAAACTAGGGGGGAGCCCCTGGAGACCACCTCGCCCCTGCTCACTCACTGTGACCAGTTCCGGAGGAAGGAGGACAGCTAATTTAAGGCTGTCCCCCTCACCCCGGCAAGACGGTAAGTCAAAAGATCGTAATTGACAATATCAAACGCTGCCATGAGGTCCAATAACACAAGCAGTGCTGATCCGCCTTGGTCCAGCTGGCAATGTAGCTGACCTGTGATGGAGACCAGGACCGTCTCCGTCCCATGCCCCGAACGGAAACTGGACTGGAAGGGGTCTAGCCAGGCTGTGTCATCTAGGAAGGTCTGCAACTGCTCCATTGCTGCCCTCTCAACCACCTTACCCAGGAATGATACGTTCGAAACCGGGCGGTAGTTGAGAGGGACCGCTGGATCTAAACCTGGTTTTTTCAGCAATGGAGAAACCACCGCCTCTTTTAATCCCTCCAGAAACACTCCTTGCTCAAGGAAGGTGATGGCCTACTTAGAAGTTAGTATTCTTCCTTTGCACCGAGGGTTCAGTTGCTTTCTGTACTATTTTTTTATGATTTTGTTTCAAAACAGATGTCAGCTGGATTTTCTTTGAAATGCTAGACTTTCTTATAGATTTTAAACTTTGACTCAAGAATCTGAAGCCTTCTATTGAGATTAGGCCTGTTTCCGAATGGAAAAATGCTTCTCGGAAGTCGATTCGGAAATTGGTTTTGCTCTGGCTTCGGATTTGAATTACTTCTGATTTTTTTAGCGATTTTATCTAAGTTCTCGGATATATGGGGAATCCCTTTTCCATCCGTTTTTGACCGCTACTAGAGAAAAGCCTTGCCTGAAGCCGGTGAAGCAAGGCTTCCCTCCCCTCCAAGCCAGGAAGGAAAGTCATGGTGAAAGCAGGTGTTTTGCCCGCTTTTGCCATGGCTCTCCTTCTTGCCTTAGAGGAGAGGAAAGCCTTGCTTGAAGCCGGTGAAACTCCTGCTTCGGGCAAGGCTTCCCTTCCCTCCAAGCCAGAAAGGAAAGCCATGCCAAAAGTGGGCAAAACATGTTTCTGTTCTATTTGCTGGGACATGAAATAGGGACTATGAGAAAGAGAGAAGTGGAATTGCCATGCCTTGCCATATATACGTCAATCAGGGCTGCCCAGGCTTGTCCACCACTGGCTTGGCCCTGCCCTCCTCAAGGCTGGAGCAGCTGCTGCTAGAGCAGAAACCAGAGGGGGCGGAGCCATGCCGCACCAAGCCCCACCCCCTCCTCGGCTTCGGCACTCCCAGCAGCTGCTCCAGCCTTGAGGAGGGCAGGGCCAAGCCAGCCTTGTGCTAGCTATGCCACCACTGGCTTGGCCCTGCCCTCCTCAAGGCTGGAGCAGCTGCTGCTAGAGCAGAAACCAGAGGGGGCGGAGCCAGGCCGCGCCAAGCCCCGGCCCTCCCCCTGCTCCGCCCTGCTTCTCTCTCGTCCGGGAGGTGCGCGCACGGAAGGTAGATCTTTCTGACTTGGTTTTATTATAAGTAGCTCACATGCTGAAAAAGTGTGGGCACCCCTGACGTACATATACATACATACATACATACATATACATACATATATACCGTGTTTCCCTGAAAATAAGACACCCCCGATTGTAAGACGTATCGGGGGGGGTCGGGGGGGTCGGCTTATATAAGCCGTACCCCGTATGTAAGCCGTACCTCGTCCCGCCGCCGCCACCAGGAGGTGTGCCGCGGCACACCTGCGGCACACCTCCGCGGCACACCTCTTCACCAGGCCTCCAAGCAAGGGAAGAGGAAAGGAGCCAGGGCGGGACGGGCGGCGGCTGGCGTCACTGTGACGCTGGCGATCCTCCCCACGCCCCTGGCTCCTTTCCCCCTCCCTTGCTTGGAGGCCTGGCGAAGAGGTGTGCCACGGAGGTGTGCCGCGGCACACCTGCGGCACACCTCCGCGGCACACCTTTTCGCCAGGCCTCCAAGCAAGGGAGGGGAAAATATACACCTAGACATTTTTGTCTCTTGGAATTTTCATCAGTGATGTTGTAATGCAGCTGAATATTTGGATTCTCATTTGTACATTGTGTTTGGTACATCCTAGTCCAAACCTTTCAGATATTAGCAAATGACCATGTATATTGCATTGAATCTAGGATGCCATCAACCCCTTTTGAAGTTTAAAATTTGGGGAAAATAATAATTTTCTTAGGATACAGGCAGTCTACGAATTACAACCATCCAACTCACAAACTACTCAAATCTCAAATCATCGCGATTGACTATCTCATTAAGATGATTTCGAATGTTTTAACTCTTTTTGTATTACCTTTCTATTCTAAGTTCAATAAATAGTTTCATTGCGTGTGCAAGGGTGATACACCTCGCGCCATGAACAATAACACAAACACTAGTGGTTGGATGAAAATGGCCACAACTCATTTATTGAAAACAGGAACAAAGGATTGGCGGCCACGCATGGGTCCTGGATCAGGGGTCGTACAGCCCCCACGAATGTCCAAAGGCACTTGCAAGCCTGGGTGCGAGCGGCCCAATGCCTGTTCATGGAAACTCGGCACCCCAGGGGGCCAGGGTGCTATCCTCCTTACAACCAAGAGGCGATAAGACAGCCTGATCCAGGGGCCATGCCACATGCCAAACACGGAGTTGCGACAAAGAGCATAATCACGCATAACAACTACAACAATGAAACTGGATAAATGAACAAAATGTACACAACAAACAATGCAAGAAGTAGGGAGGGTGGGAGGAAAACAGTAACTGGCCCTTGCGTGCTGCAGGGGAAGTCCCGGGCAGCCTTAAATAAGCTGCCCGGGCGGAAGTAGGGGCCAGCTGTCAGCCAAGAGCAGGCAGGGCGGAGACAGCCCCGTCATTGGCTAGCTGGCGTTGGTGGCGGGAAACCTTCCCGTCAACCCAGGGGCTTCTGGGAAGAAGAAGCCCCCTTCTTACTCACAACATGGCGACGAGGACAACCCCGCCCCGCAACCTGCTCGGCCGGTAAGTCGGCCAAGCCCATAATTTCAAACTTGAATGTTTCTAATTTACAACTTTCTTTATTATGATGATCCAGGCGGCGGTCATCTCGAGGCTGGACTACTGTAACACCCTCTACATAGGCCTTCCCTTAACAACAATCCAGAAACTCAAGCTGGTGCAGAATGCTGCTGCTCGACTTCTGGCGGGAGCGTCAGTCCGAGAGCATATAACACCCATCTTGCAGCAACTGCATTGGCTACCAATAGAGTACTGGATCGTTTTCAAGGTGCTGGTGTTGACCTTTAAGGCCTTGTATGGCTTAGGGCCAGTGTACCTGAGGGACCGTCTCACCCCATATGTCTCCCCGAGATTACTACGCTCAGAAGAACAAAACCTTCTAGCTGTCCCGGCCGATCCTGTAGGTTATCATCAACGAGATCGAGAGCCTTCTACGCGGCTGCACCTTCCCTCTGGAACTCCATGCCGGATGAGGTTCGCGCTATCACAGACTTAGCCCCGTTTCGGAGAGCTTGTAAGACTTTCTTGTTCAAACAAGCTTTTAACCTCATCGGCCTAAGAAGTCTGATATAAGTTTGAAGCCAACTTGCGATACTGCAGATGGCTGTTCGGGATAGTCAAATTTTTATGCTTTTCTGCTTTTATGTTTTATGCCTTGTAGAATGTATTAAATTGTTACTGCATTCTGTATGTGTACCATGTAAACCGCCCCGAGCCTGCCGGAAGGAGCGGTATATAAGATTGAATATAAGAGGCCCAGGTCTCCGCGGTCAGCAAGGTTGCTTTTTTTCATCTGCGACAGGCTCGGAGGCTGGCCCCCTATATCTCCCGGAATGACCTGGCCACGGTGATCCAAGCTACGGTCATCTCAAGGCTGGATTACTGTAACGCGCTTTACGTTGGCCTTCCTTTGTCGGCGACCCGGAAGCTCAAGCTGGTGCAGAACACTGCCGCCCGGCTCCTGTCTGGAACCCCAGCAGGCCGCCACATCACACCTGTTTTGCAGGATCTGCACTGGCTCCCAATCGAGCACCGGATCTCCTTCAAGGTGTTGGTTCTTACCTTTAAGGCCTTGCATGGCCTGGGGCCAGCGTACTTGAGGGACCGACTCACCCCACACTGTCCCCCGAGATCACTACGCTCCGAGGATGCTAATTTGTTAGAGATACCCTTGGCGAAATCGGCTAAACTGACATCTACTCGCCGGAGGGCGTTCTCCGTTATAGCTCCTACGCTGTGGAACGCCCTCCCGGCTGGAACGCGGGCTATAAAGGACCTGCTCCCGTTTAGACGCGCCTGCAAAACTTATTTGTTTAAGCAGGCCTTGGGTGAGTAGGTCCTGCCCATGTTCCGCTTTAGCCGCTGTCCTGGGGTGTCACGCTGTCTAATTTCTGAACTGTACCTGAGGGTTTTGTATTTTGCTGTTTTAGCTGTTTAATTGTCTTAGATGTTTTATCGCATTGCTTGTGTGTAGTTGTACCTTCGGTTCCTGTGAGCCGCCGCGAGCCTCATGGAGTCAGCGGCATAGAAACCCGAATAATAAATAAATAAATAAATAATAATAAATAAAATAAATTATATTTTACGAAAAAAGGTAGAAATATTAAAACATATATCTTTCTGTTTAATTGCTATTAAAAAATTAAAAATAATTTCTAGGTGGGGTGGTGATTAAACCTTTTTTTCTGGAAAGGGGGCGGTAGGCCAAAAAAGTTTGGGAACCACTGCCCTATATGAACCTGTTCACATGCAACCTAAACATTCTTTATTTATGAAAATAATCCGTACATATATGTCACTTTACAAGCATACTCGATTCTTGTTAGAGAATTTTGGGTGCACGTGTCATGCAACAGAGAACCATCTTCTCTTTCAAGCCCAAAGGATAGGAGAGCTTTTTTTGAGAGGCACTTAGCAAGGGACTGGATGCTCCCTGCTCTACTCTACCTTAGCCTCTGTCGTGCTTTTTTGGGTTTCATGGAACGGAGTGGACAGCAAAGGTACAGAGGCTGGAACAAACTAGCAGCTGGTGCCCTTTCATTATGAAGTGACTTATGTCTGCCAGCAACTCATTTTTAGCCAGAGCTTCCAAGAGAAATGTGTGATGGGGGGGGGGGGAGAGCAAGAATCAATTGGCTTGATGTGGCTTTTGGATTCTATTCCAGGGACTGGCTCTCCTCCACAGGCAGACATCAATAACCTTTCATTTGCTGCTGTTATCTATGGTCTTTCTATTTTTATTAGAAGAAAACACACCACGGCTTATGTACATTAGAACAACATAACCAATAGCATTATTGGAACAAGCCACCAGGGTGTTTGGCACGAAGAGGGTCTTGCTCTCTACTCATATCCTCAAATCTCCCTTTTTTTGCATTGCAGAACTCTCTTTCTCTCACACACCCAAATTCAGATCTATTTCTTCATTCCCCCAGCCAACTTCTGCCAAAGTCAGGGGCGGTCCTACAAGGTAGGCCAAGTAGGCGGCCGCTTAGGGCGCCATCTGGGAAGGGGGCGCCATCCTGGCCGCATGGGGCACCATCCTGGCTCTGCTGATGTTCCTCAGACAGCGCCGCAGCTGCCTGCTTTTGGGCCCCGGCCTTGTGTGCTTCGACGCCGCTTCTGGGCACGTGCGGAGGTTTTCGCGCAGGCGCAGTTGCTCCAGAGCTGAAGTTGAGCGCAGGAGCAACTGCACATCCGCGAAAACCTCCGCACATGCCCAGTAGCTCCCTTGCGCAGAAGCCTGTAAGCAAAGCACTCCCTATCGGGCAGGCAGGAGTGCTTCCCCTCTCCTTTGTCTCCGCCGCGTGTTTGCAGGGAAGGAGAAAAGAATCAGTGAAGGAAGTGTAAGTGAAGGAATGAATGAAGGGCTTTCCTCCTCCTCCTCCTCTGCGATCTCTTCTCTCCCTCCTTCCTTTCTTGGCACTATTTCTGTCTAGACCTGAGGGGCCTGAGGCTATGAGGAGTTGTGGGAGTTGGAGTCCAAAACACCTAGAGAGGGAGGGAGGGCCCAAGTTTGCCCAGGCCGTGCTGCCTGTATTCGACCTCATTTGAACATTTTGGCTGATTTACATTTACATTGGGATCCTAATTTTGGACTTATGGGAGACTCCTATGAATTATGAGTCAGGTGGTAGGGAATAGATTCTGATTTTGATGCATTTACATTGCATTTCTTGTTGATTATTATACAGTTCTGCTTAATATTGTCATACAATATAATAAAAATACAATATACAATAGAATAATGATATATTTTATATTACATGTAATATTACAAACAATATTGCAGTATAGTGGTATTGTACAAAATAGTAATATATAATATTTTATTTTACTTTATTTTGGGTTATTTGAGTTTTATAGGAGTAATGAAAATATTTAGTAGATGATAATTTTATTGAAATAAATAATTTTATTTATTATTTTATTATAATAATATAATAGAATGTTATATTGTATTATAATGTCAATATAGTGTATTATAATATAATTATATTGTAATGTAGTATAATATAATTATGATATATATAGTATGATATAATATAGTATTATACAATATAATACTACTAATGGTATTGTGATATTATAATTGTATATTTGTTTTACATGGGGGGGCAAAATAAAGTTTTGGGGGGGCACCAAAATAATGTTCGCCTACCATTTCAAATTACCTTAGACCGCCCCTGGCCAAAGTCTCATTCCACCATCTCTGTTTGGTTTGCTCATAGTTAATATGGCCGCATATTTTAATTTCACTCTTTCTCCTGATTTTCTTCATTTTAAGGATGCATTGGAGTTGGTGCAATGCAGGCCCGGATTAACCCCTTTTGGTACCCTAGGCCACACTTTGGAATTAGGCCCCCAAACCAACCTCTACCGCACCACCCCACCTCCTTGCGGCGCCACGCGCCCTCCTTCCTCGAGGCAGCGGCCCCGGGGGCGGGGCTTCCCTCCGCCTCCTCATGGCGCGCTGTCCTTCCTTGACTCACGAGGTGGAGGAGGGAAGCCCTGCCCCCAGGGCTGCTGCCAGGCATGCGCAGCAGGAGGGCACGAGCGCCTCTGCCTCCTCTGCCATGTTCCTGGGTGCCGCGCATGCCCGGCAGCGGCCCCGGGGCCTTCCCTCTGCCTCCTCCTCCTTCTCCTCGCGCCCTCCTTCCTTGACAAGGGGGCGGGGGCAATGGTGACAGAGGGCGCCATTCCCTCCTCCCTGGCCCCTCACAGCGCCATCCCCCCACCCTCCCTCGAGAGAGAAAAAGAGTCATCTCCATGCCGCGCATTGCGGTTTTGTTTCAACATTTTTTTGGGTCCGTGTGAACTGTGCCCCCCTTGGCTTGCGCCCCTAGGCCATGGTCTAGGGTGGTCTTATGGGTAATCGGACCTGGTGCAATGTAAAACGATGGTGAAATCCAAACATCTGATCAGTACAGTTATGTTCTGACCAGGATTTGTATATGTCTTCCATAAAACGTACAAGACTTCCCAGCAAGCATGCTGTAATCAAATTGTTTGTTGTTTATTTATTCAATTCCTTCCGACTCTTCGTGAACTCATAGACCAGCTCATGCCAGAGCTCCCTGCCAGCTGTGGCCACCCCCAACTCCTTCAATGTCAACCCATTCACTTCAAGGATACCATCTATCCATCTTGCCCTTGGTTGGCCCTGCTTCCTTTTTCCTTCCATTTCCCCCCTGTGCCGTCACACCCGGGCTATCAATGGCTTGTGAAAGGGCAAGGACATGGTCTATCTTTCCCAGGGGTTGCTTTTTTGCCTCCCTTTAAAGGTTCAGGGCTCCAAGGATGAAACTGGACACTTTACTTGGCCAAGTATTTGAGGAATCCCCCCTCGACTGTGGAGTACCCCAAGGCGCTATTCTATCACCAATGCTGTTTAACATCTATGTCCGACCTCTCGCCAAGCTAGTCCGGAGATTTGGATTATAAGGTTTCCAATACGCTGATGACACCCAGCTTCTCCTAAAACTAGAACCTGGAACAACTTCAGTACCAGATAACTTCACCCGGTGTCTTGGAGCGGTGACAAGATGGCTACTTGCCCATAAATTGAAAGTAAATCCAGCAAAAACCGAAATCTCGTGGCTTGGCCGCCCATCAGAATTGGTTGGTCTATTACCATCTTTTGAAGGGGAACCGTTAGCCCCATCCCCCACTGTGAAGAGTCTGGGTGTTATCCTAGATTCCAAAATGACGATGGAAGCCCAGATTGCCTACACTTGTCAAAGGGCCTTCTTTCATCTACGCCAAGTGAGGCAGTTGGCGCCTTATTTACCAACAGAGGCGCTGGCTACGGTAATCCATGCCACGGTTACGTCGAGGCTGGATTACTGCAATGCTTTGTATGTGGGCTTACCTCGAGCAGCAATTCGCAAGATCCAAATTGTGCAAAATGCAGCCGCTAGACTTCTCACAAAAACATCAATAAGGTGCCATATAACGCCGTCTCTGAAGCGCTTGCATTGGCTGCCGGTTGAACACAGAGTCCTCTATAAGACCCTGGTCCTAGCATTCAAGGCCTTTCGAGGTCAGGGTCCCCCATATCTAAGAGACCATTTAATGCCAGTCCACCACCAGAGACTGCCGCGGTCAGCTCATGAGAATCTTCTCTATGTCCCTGGCCCTAGAGAGGTCCGTTTGGAGTCCACAAGACAGAGATCCTTCTCAATCACAGCCCCAATCTTGTGGAACTCCCTACTGCCAGACCAAAGAGCCACTCCTGATCTACATACATTTTAGAGGCACTCAAGACATGGCTCTTCAGAAGAGCCTATGATTGTTAGTAACAGGCGGTGACTATGTAACCTGTTTATTTTAATTGTGTAAGTCGCCCAGAGCACCTTTGGTGGAGGGCGACCAGTGCCGGCCTTTGGCATTCCGCCATGTAAGCGGCCGTGAGGGTGACGGGTCCTGGGAGGGGCGTCGCCGCCTGAAGGGCGCCGCCACGCTGGCCGCCCCTCCGCCGCGCCTCCTGCCCGGGAGCCAGTGCTCCGCGCCAGCGGCGCAGCCGGTGATGTAGCCGGCGGCGCAGGCGGGGCAGGCGGCGATGCAGCCGCGCCCGGACGTCACTGCGTATGCGCAGGCGTGCGTGACGCACTCGCGCAGCTGCGTGTGACGTCATCACACGAGGCGCAGGCGTGCGTCATGCACGCCTGCACATGCGCGGTGACGCCGCGCGGGCTGCCGCTTCCAGCAGCCATGGGGGGGGGCGCAGAAATGAGGCTCGCCTACCCCCCCAGGAGAGGTGAGACCGCCCCTGAGGGTGACTCATAAGAAAAAAAGTTAGTTAGTTAGTTAGTATTGTCCAATACATGAGTTAACTTCACTCAGGCACACTGCTTAGTTTCCCCCAAAATAATAACTGGCTTACTTTAGAGTTCTTTTGCTGCTTTGGTCCAAGAAGCTGTAGCTGAAAAGCTCTCTGAGTAATTTCTCTCTCAATGGCTTTGAGGTAGGGACACTCGCAGCCCCAGTCAAATGGCAAATCTTGAAGTCATGAAGTCTTCCTCTAGAAGCCAAAAGACTGGTTTGGAGGCGCTTGGAACTCCTCAGAATTACTCAGCCTTCCGATATGCTGAGCCTTCTGCTTGAATTCCAAGGAATATCAGACTGGTATTGAAAGATGGCCTGACCAAGGGCCTGGCCTGGCAAACCTTCTAAACACGTCCTTGCAGGAGTGGTCCTGGTTGTCTCTGGAATGAAAAATGGCTAGTTCCCCAGATCCCTGGAAAAAGGGGCGGAACAAACTCAACTGGGCTCTGCTAATGAAGATTGGCAGGTGCTAAGGACCAATCAATGCAACTGAACCTCTTGCAAACTGTGCAGACTGTAAAAAACACACTTTAACAATGCAAACCTTTAAGAACTAAGAATTTTCTATGCAAGTGGTGCCCACCGTGCCATCACACCCTCGACATCATTGTCTTCTCCAAGCTTTCCTCTCTTCTCATTATGTACTTAATCTTTGCCTCTAATACCCTTCCCTCCAGTGAGCAGACGGGCTTTATTTCCTAGAGTACGCACTGGTTGGATCTTCTCGTGGTCCAAGGTATTCTCAGAATTTTTCTCCAGCACCACAGTTCAAAAGCGTCTCTCTTCCTTTGCTCAGCCTTCCTTATGATCCAGCTCTCACATCTATAGGTTACTACGCAGAATGCCATTGCTTTTACTATGCGGATCTTCATTGCAATCAAATTAAACATAATTAATCTAATCCTGGAGATTATTTCATGTGAGAAGAATGAAGAAAGAGGGTGAATAGATAATTGCATTACCTTTTTGAGATTGAAATATATTAGGTAGAGCAGTGCTGTCCAACTTCTACGGGGTCCAGGGCCGGATAAAGGTCACTGATGACCTAGGGGGCCGCTCGCCCCCAGGCCCGCCCCCCAGGCCCCGCCCCAACCCCAGGCCCCGCCCCTCCTAAAACGGCCGAAAAAGGGCAGAAGGCGGTGCCAAGAGAAGGCGGTGCCTGTGACGCGCTGCCCTTGGCGCCTACTCCTCCTTTCGGCGCCCCCCTCTGCCCTAGGAAGGAGGGGGCGCCGAAAAGGAGGAGTAGGCGGTGCCAGGAGCAGCGTCACGCCAGGCTCAGACGCGCTGCCCCTTGGCACCGCCTACTCCGCCTTTTCGCCCCCTCCGCCCCTAGGAAGGGAGGGGGCGCCAAAAAGGAGGAGTAGGCGGCGCCAAGGGGCAGCGCGTCACGCCAGGCCTGTGACGCGCTGCTCTTGACGCCGCCTTCTGCCCTTTTTCGGCGGCTCCCCCGCCCGAGGGAGGGAGGGGGCGCGTGAGGAGCAGGCGGCGCCAAGAGCAGAGCGTCACAGGCCTGGCGTGACGCGCTGCCCCTTGGCGCCGCCTCCTCCTCCTCGCGCCCTCCCTTCCTAGGGCGGAGGGGGGGCGGCGAAAAGGAGGAGTAGGCGGCGCCAAGGGGCAGCGCGTCACGCCAGGCCTGTGACGCGCTGCTGTTGGCGCCGCCTTCTGCCCTTTTTCGGCGGCTCCCCTGCCCTAGGTAGGGAGGGGGGGCGCCGAAAAGGAGGAGGAGCTAGCTCTCTTCCTCCTCCCTGCCCCGCCTCCCCCTCCCTCAGCCCCCCGCCATTTTTTAAAAAAATTGTTTTTTTTCAAATTTAAAAATGGCGGCTGAGGGCATAGGTGGGGCCGTGTCCAACAGGCTACGGGGCCAGATCCGGCCCCGGGGCCGCCAGTTGGACAGCCCTGAGGTAGAGCACTAGTGTAGCAATCTCTGAAGGAAAGGAAAACATACTTCAATTAGAACTGTAACCAAGCCTGATAACTAACCACTGTCAAAAATAAATGTAACCTGCCAAATACCATGTTTGGTATTACACAACAGCAAGCCCATGATTGTCACGTATGCTTGACAATGTATTTGATTCGAATATGGCAGCTTGATGAGCATATAAGGGCATGATGATATATACGAACATGGTCATGCTTGAGTTTCATTCAGGCTAACATGAATTGAGTTAGTTGCAATTTTAATGGAACTTTGGTGTACACAAATCTTCAGACTGAAGTGAATATGCAGATCATTCACTAGCAACTAGTGAGTTGGTTTACTAGGTTAAACCATTAGTAACCACTATAGGGCAGTGAAGACTGGGATTCTACCTTGTAGTTGCTGTAGTAGAGGCAGGAGGATTTTCATATCCTTTCCCAGTTGCTTTACTAAAAGGACTGACAGCCAGTGACGTGTCTGGAATATCTGCTTTTTACAGGGCCTTGTGTAAAGCAGTGTTTCCCAACCGGTGTGCCGTAGCACACTAGTGTGCCGTGAGCGATCATCAGGTGTGCCGTGGGAAATTGGAACCTCCAATACCCTTTCTTCCCCCTCCTGCCGAACACTTTTTCTTCTCAACTCGGGCTCCCTTCTTCCCAGCCTCGCTCTGCTCGCTTTGCCGCGGTTTGCTATGTGGCGAGTCTGCGCAGTAGCACCCGCATGGGTCACGTCTTCCTCCCCCCCCCCTCCTGAACACGCTCACGCTGCCCCCTCGGATCAAAATGACGGCAGAAGCGGCAGTGTAGAAGAAAAAGTAAGTGTTCGGCAGGAGGGGGAAGAAAGGGCGCAAAGGGGAAGGGGGAGGAAGAGGTCTCTGTCGAAAGCTGGCATGGGAAAACTTGGACCTTCCAGGTGTTTTGGACTACAACTCCCACCATTCCTAGCAGCCTCCGGCTCTTTTCCTCCCCCCCCCTCAGCCACTTAAGCAGGAAAGGGCCTCAGGCTGTTAGGAATGGTGGGAGTTGAAGTCCAAAGCCCCAGAGGGCCGAAGTTTTCCCATGCCTGTTTTAGGGACCTTAAAGTGGTGAGCCTCCTTCCAACATTGTGATTCTGAATAGAAAACAAACAACAACATAACATAACATGACATTGTTTGAGTCCACAGTGCTCTCTGGGTGTAGGTGAACTACAACTTCCAAACTCAAGGTCAATTCCCAAGCAAACTCTTTCAGTACTTTCTGTTGGTAATGAGAGTTCAATATGCCAAGTTTGGTTCAATTCCATTGTTGCAAGAGTTCAGGATGCTCTTTGATTGTGTGTTAACTATAAATCCCAGAAACTGTAACTCCAAATGTCAAGGTCTATTTCCCCCAAACTCCATCTGTGTTCACATTTGGGCATATTGAGTATTTATGCCAAGTTTGGTCCTGATCCAACATTGTTTTGAGTCCACAGTGCTCTCTGGATATAGGTGAACTACAACTCCAAAACCCAAGGGAAATGCCCACCAAACTCATATAGTATTTTCTCTTGGTTCTGGGAGTTCTGTGTGGGAAGTTTGTGTCTTTCTGCCATTCCTGCCAGGATATCTATGTTGTGTTCATCGAAACAGGCCCAGGTTTCGCACTGAGTGTATAAATACATTTAAAAACATATTAACTATATGTATTATTGTGTTAGAGTGTCATTTTGGTTGGTGGTGTGCCCCAGGATTTTGTAAATGTAAAAAATGTGCCGCGGCTCCAAAAAGGTTGAAAAACACTGGTGTAAGGGACTGGATGTGTGACTAGTCCCCTTTCCCTTGATCCTTCATTCACTATGTATATGTGAATACAAGCATTCCAAAATCCAAAAAATATATCCAAAAACCTTCTGGTCTGAAGCATTTTGGAAAAGGGCAACTCAACCTGTACTGACGACAACAGCTCTAGCCGATAATTTCTTTTGAACCTGCCAGATGGTGCTGGAACGAAATACTACTTTGCACAAACAAGATTCAAACAAATCCCCAAATGAAAGACACCGGCAGCATAGGTATACGCCTGCACAAATGAAAATAAGTGTTGCATCTATAGCTCTCATGGGATTTTTTTTTTTTTAAAAAAACTAGTTCAAGCAAACATTTAATCAAGTTTTTTAATCAATCAATTAAATGTTGCAGAATGCCTCATAGTTTTGCAGCACATGTTGCTACTCATATTATCATTGGCCACTGCAGTAACCTTTAACCTCTTTATTTAACTCACGCGATGGTTTCAGAACAGGGCAAACTGTACAGCGAACAATATATCACCTTTTCCCTCTTTATCTCTGCTTCCGTTTTTTGTTTGTTTGTTTCCTCTGTAAGCGAGCAGAGGCTAGTAAAAGTGCAATATCATGATTTTCTTAAAAGCAAAGAAGACATGAAACAGGAAGACAAGCACTCAGGCTAAAAGCTGACATGAAAAGAAAGAGATCAATGATAATTTTAAAAGCTGAACCGTAAAGCTCAAAATATGTTAGAGAGAATAATACTCTCTTTTATCACTTTTTCTCTCTTTCTCCTTCTCTATTCAACCCCACCCCCTTTCTCTGTATGTTTTGAGGGCTGCTGTGAATACTACCGTGTTTCCCCGAAAGTAAGACAGCGTCTTACTTTCTTTTCCCCCCGAAAAGTCCCCCTACGTCTTACTTTCGGGGTACGTCTTATATAAAGAAAGACGTACCCCGTCGCCACGCCCACGCCGCCGCCGCCACGTCACCGCCGCAACCGGCCCATCGGCCACGGCACACCTCCCGGCGCACCTTTCTGCTAGGCCTCTCCAAGGAAGGGAGGGGGAAGAGTCCCAGAGGCGTGGCTAAGCGGCGACGCGTCACTCTGACACGTCGCCACTTAGCCACGCCTCTGGGACTCTTCCCCTCCCTTCCTTGGACAAAGGGAGGGAGGAGGAAGAGTCCCAGAGGCGTGGCTAAGTGGCGACGCGTCACTCTGACGCGTCGCCGCTTGGCCACGCCTCTGGGACTCTTCCCCCTCCCTTCCTTGGACAAAGGGAGGGAGGAGGAAGAGTCCCAGAGGCGTGGCTAAGCGGCGACGCATCACTCGGACGCGTCGTCTGACGCGTCACCGTTAGCCATGCCTCTTCCCCTCCCTTCCTTGGACAAAGGGAGGGAGGAGGAAGAGTCCCAGAGGCGTCACGGCGGCGACCAGGTACGGCTTACATTCGGGGTACGGCTTACATTAGCCGACCCCCCTGACACCCCGATACGTCTTACAATCGGGGGTGTCATACTTTCGGGGAAACACGGTACTACTATTACTACTCCTCTCTCTTGGCGCCCCCTTGTTGTGGGGGAGAGGCTTAAGTACCCTAATGAAGTTGTGAGCTATGCTGGCAGTGGCATAATAGCCACCGGCAAGGCCTCCCATGCCAGACAGGTCACAACTGAAGGGTCTGACAAAGAGCGTCAACGAGCAGGATGGGCAACCATCCTAAGAGAAGGAAAACTCTGATTTCAAATCCGGGAAGATGGTGCTCGTCTAACCCTGTAAGGTCAACCATCTAGAGCAGTGATTTTCAACCAGTGTGCCGTGGAACACTAGTGTGCTGTGAGAGATCATCAGGTGTGCCGTGGGAAATTATTTTCGAACTTCATTCATATATAAAATTTAAGGCGCATCTGTCCCTTTAAGAAAAGGACCATAGCACTCTCGCGGCCGCCTAAGAAGTGACGAGAGTGCTATGGTCGCGCTCATCTTGATTCGCTCAGACGCGGCTAAGTAAACAAAGTTAGAGTTGGTGCTGCTGCTTGGTCAAGGGACAGTGGCAATTTGGGGTCACAGCAAGACAAGCGAGTGACAGTGATGGAGATGTTTTTGAGAAGGGAAAATGCAAATGCCGAACAGAGCCCTGGACAAAACTATGACACAGATGAAGGCCCTAATATGAGTGGTGGAGAAAAGAAAAAAAGAAAAGACAGTGAGCTCGAGGTAATGCAGCAAAAGCTATCTTTCATTTGGATTCACTTGCATCGGGGATGCGATGGCACCGACTCCGCTGTGCTTGGTGTGTGGTGAGAAGCTATCCAATAGCGCCATGGTGCCAAGCAAGCTTAAACGCCATCTCCAAACGAAACACCCTTCCGTTCATCGAAACAGGCCCAGGTTTCACACTAAGTGAGTGTATAAATACATTAAAACATATTAACTATATGTATTACTGTGTTAGAGTGTAATTTTGGTTGGTGGTGTGCCCCAGGATTTTGTAAATGTAAAAAATGTGCCGTGGTTCAAAAAAGGTTGAAAATCACTGATCTAGAGAAGGAAACTCAAACCAAACCTACGACCTGAGGATCTCGCTGCCACCGTCCTAAGCTTGCCCTGGCAGACGAACCTTTGGTTTAAAGGGTGAGGCCAGTTCTGTGCACGCTGCGCTGCACCAGAAAAATCAATTGCACAGGCTCGAATGACACATCCAACCTCCTTAGTCATCAACGCGCTTGTAGAAAGCATGGGATGAGTCCTTCTTAAGACTCTTCATTCATGAAGTGATGCCGGAGACTATTACTATTACCACTACTATTACTACCACTAATAATAAATGTATTCTTGGTTGTGGTCGATTTATAGCACTTCAACATCACTTTATTTTTCATGGCTTCATGGCATGGAATCTTGGGTTTTGTAGTTTTTAAAGGTACTTCAAATTGCATGCTGCACTCTTCTGAATTCCAGAATCGAAGCTCTATAGAAGAGCATGCTAAATCCCTCACCAAAATACAAATCTGAAGATTCATAGAATGATGCTGCAGCAATTAGAATTAAATTAGAATCAAATTACTATAACTGTATGATGTGCATACATCCCTGTAATGAAGTAGTACAGTTTGAAACAGCAGTAAACACTCAGGCCAGTGTAGTCTACATTGACCTGCATTATATTCAATCTGCATTATAATGGCAGTGTAGATATGGCCTCAGTTAATTAGAACTCAAGCAACAAGTACGCTCAAGCAACCAAGAAAAATAATATAATCAAAATGAAAATACATGTAAAATGCAGTAAAACTGTGTTACATTAAGTCTGTTTTACTACCTTGTCAGACATGCAACTGGAATGAAGGCATCTCAACGCATCCCAGCTATGCTGTCGCACCAGGCTCCTTTGAAAATAAACTGCTATGTGCTTCCTATAAGCCTGGTGGACTGCAGGATGCCTACTTGAGAAGCTCAGGGGTCCAGCAACCCAAAAACCACTCCAGGTTAAAGTTGAAGAACAAATAGTCTATTCAGCTACAAAGTCTTTGAAGGACTTGGCACAAAGCTTAACGGTTGCAAAAATACAAAACGAGGGTAAGATGAAAATTCCCTGGGTTGCTGACTAAGACTGTGAAGTCCCCCTTTGCTCCCTCCAAATGGCAAGGAAATCCGAAGATATTCCTCACCCTGACCCTAGGTTACTGAATAGAAGGAACTACGCCTTCCCTATCTATGCCTAGAGCCCTTTTCGAAGGCGAACCGGTGCTGGAATGGCAGTTAGATAACTACAATATACAACAAGCAGTGCTAATTACAGCAGGGTATCATTAGCTTATCTAACTCCAGCGGTTAAGCAATTGGTCGTTCATTCAGTACTTACGGTGGCCTATACACAGCTAGCCTGACTGGCCAAGCACATCTGAGCTCTTCTCCTGCTTGAGAAGGACTAAAGAGAGAGCTCAAAATGGAGAACTCATCCCCAGGGGGAAAAGGGGCGGGCCCCAAACCAAGGGGATACATTTTGCAAGGCTCCAGCAGCAAGCTTTGCAAAACTGGCTGCAAACCTGTAAATGATTAACTAACAAGGTGCCAGTGGGTCTATGGCAACCCTAAAGGAAAATGCAAAAGGAAGCTGCCATCCAGAACTGGGAGCAGCACAAAACAGGTGTCTGGAAGACGGAACACCAGCAGTGGTTGTGCAAGGGGCATGGGGACCTGTCTCTCCATGCCGTGCTCCGTTGCAGCTTCCGCTCTGTCCCATCACATGGGGGAAAGCCTTTTTTCTGGCACCTCAACCCATCTTTCCCTATGAAAAGATGGGGAGCCTGCCATTGTCCGTCACCACATTTTTTTTGGCAATGGGAGTTTACAACTTCAAGGGGGGGGGGTCATTGGACTCCGTGGCTGAAGTTGTAAACTCCCATCACTGCCAGTGAAAAAGAGTAAGTGTGAAGCGGTCTCCAATTTGTTTTTAAGTACTGTATTTCAATAATAATATCAACACAGAGTTTATGATATGGTATAGTATAGGGTATTGTATTAGTTTGGACAATTTTAATAGTAACTCTCAAGCAACCAGCAACCATCTAAGAGAAGGAAACTCGAACCAAATCTACGACCTGAGGACCTCGCTGCCACCGTCCAAGCTTGCTAGGCCCCGGTAGACGAACCTTTGGTTCAGCTGCAGAGCTGTTTGGGCTGGAAGTCAGCCTGAAGAAAACAGAAGTCCTCTACCAGCCCGCACCACAGGAAGAACACCATCATCCTCACGTCAGCATAGGCGAATCTGTGCTTAAGTCCGTTCAGCAGTTCACCTACCTGGGAAGCATCATCTCTCCAGACGGCAAGATTGACAAAGAGATAGATCACAGATTATTCTCTGGCCTTTACCAATTCCCATGGGTGCCAGCTAACTGAGAGTCTGCTATTTTTTTTTTAAAGTTAACACACAATATTAGTTTGAGTTCCACGGCTATATTTCCTCTACATATCAAAGTTACAACAGAAACACCACATTCCCGATGAAACATTTATCTCTAACTTTTTCCAACAGCCATAGCATATAGAAGTGATTTAAAAGGAACAAGAATAACAAGCAGAAGTGTATGTAGCTCCATGCACAATAGTAAGAAGCAAGTCTGGAATGAACTAGCATTTACCAAATAAATGTGATGGTGACGATAATGATGACGACTCCTTTCAGAATCATGTCTCAAACCCATAAGTCCTAAAATAGAACCTTAACTCCCTACACTGAAAGTGCATGTTCCTCAGCTTCCTTCCCGGAATTATAGTCCCTTGCAATATGTTGAAGGCCATAACTTGAAGTATCATCTTTTCCACAGGGATAAGAAAGAAGGTGTGATGGTAAGTGATATTAATAATTAGTCTTGTCAGCCTCTCTATTCATCGTAGGTTTTTATTCCTTGGAAATATTATGACATTATCATTTGAAGCCTCTGTCCACGGCAGCCACACTTCGATACATAGTAGAAATATAGTGGGATGACCACTTTTCTCCACCTGCACAATTCTGAACCTCATGCAATAATACAAAACAATATACATAAAAGATATGAAAGCAAATCCAAAGTGGTATTAATCCAGACAGGCACCAACAGGATACAAAGACAATCCAGGCAATGCTAGCCAACCCCAATAGGCTAAAAATATCCACAGGAACAAGACCCCTTGAACAGGATTTCCATGGCACATGAACCTGATTTCCAAACAATGCCTGATCTAACAGGTTTTCCCTTGAAGCAAACTTTATATCCCAAAACACAGAAACTGGTTTCATTTCCCCCCTACTCTTGGCTCTTATCTGATTATATGGTACTGTGGACTCAGATAACCTGGTTCAAAGCAGAGCTTGTGGATTATCTGCCTTGATATTCTGGGTTATATGGCTGTATGGAAGGGACATAATTTTTCTTACAACCTTCTCTCCTTTTTCTCTCTCTTTTGCTTTTTGTACACATTTACTGCCTGATTGAGTTGCTTGGCTCACCTGCTCCTCATCCCAGCTCTACTTCTGTGATCTTTGCTGCTAGTTTCTGAGTTTGGAGCATTTGGTTTTTCTGTTTTTGAGTAGTGACCTGTTCCTACCAACCAACCTGCTCTGAGGGACCATCCAGGACTGCTGGCATTGGATATGCCTTATATCCGTCAGCCTGTGTCATGGAATATGGGGAAAGAGGTGAGGAAGAGAAGGAAGAGGGAAGCAGCCAGGCCCGGATTAACCCCTTTGGGCGCGCTAGGCCACACTTTGGAATTACGCCCCCAAACCAACCTCTACCGCACCTCGCCCCCCACATGCCTTCTTTCCACTGTCCGTGCTTTGCCCCAAAAAGGAAAAAGGAGCAAGGAGAATTCTGGCCTAATTCCAACCCTGCTTTTCCTTCTTCCCGCGCTCATGTGACCTTTTGGCATGAAGGCTGCTGCAGGGCGGCAACTGCGCCGGGATTCAAGCCGCCTCTGCCTCCTCCACCATGTCCTGGGTGCTGCGCATGCCCGGCAGTGGCCCCAGGGGCAGGGCTTCCCTCCGCCTCCTCCTCCTGGAATCAAGGAAGGAGGGCACGAGGGGAAGGAGGTGGAGGGAAGCCCAGCCCCCGGGGCCGCTGCCGGGCATGCGCGGCACCCCTTGTCAAGGAAGGAGCGCCTCTGCCTCCTCCGCCATGTTCCTGGGTGCCGCGCATACCCGGCAGCGGCCCCGAGGGCTTTCCTTCCTTCCTCCTCCACCTAGTGCCCTCCTTCCTTGACAAGGGGGCAGGGGCAATGGCAAGGGGGGGCACCATTCCCTCTCGCCTGCCCCCTCGCAGCGCTCCCCCACCCTCCCCGAGAGAGCGAGAGAGAGAGAGAGAGTCATCTCCATGCCGCGCGTTGCGGTTTTGTTTCAACATTTTTTTTGGTCCATGAACTGCGCCCCCCTCGGCTTGCACCCCTAGGCCATGGCCTAGGGTGGCCTTATGGGTAATCCGAGCCTGGAAGCAGCATAGCACTGACACCATGCAGCCTTATGCATACCCAGCGAGCAGGAGGAGGAGGTGGACGAGGAAGGAGGAGGAGAGAAGCAGCATGGAATCACCTGATGCAGAGTCCCTCACAATCACATACGGAGCCCCACAAGCCCCATGCTTTGGGAACTCTTGTTCTAGAGCAATCATCAAGAAGCCCCTCTCTCGCATTCCCACAAGCTGTGCTTGGCATCTCCTGGTGCCAACTTCTGCTAGTATTCCTCCTTAGGAGGATGGGGGATGTTTGAAGGAAGAGCTGAGGAAGAAGGAAGAAGGTGAGGCTGATGATGCGAAACCCAACAATTCCTGCCTGAGGCAACCATAGTATCATGCTCATTGCTACAGCCAGCCCTGTCCAGGGAGCATGGCAGTTTTGGTGGAAATGAGATGTTCCGAATTAAAATGTGCATATGTGTATGGAGCGGTTTTCTGGAATCTGGTGAATGTTAACATTTACTTGAATTTTTTGGATAATTGGAAAATATCAGCAAAAAAATTAGAATGTTTACTTTCAACTCCACTTGTAGAGAGACAAGTGTGTTGCCTGTGCTGTGCACCCAGGGCTCAATAATGTCACATTTTTGAGCTACAACTCACAGAATCCCACAGCCAACCCAGAGCTTCAAGGAGCTGTAGTCTACAAAAAATAACTTTATTGCGCAAGGCCTTAGCCATTGTCGTGGAGAGATTTTCTAGAACATGTGCTCTAAATCAAAGCAACTATTATCACCCACAAGCGACAAGAGAACAACCCACATTCCAAATGCTGCCAGTTCAGAAAAAGCATCACGGGGAAACAGGGTAGCCATCGTGCCAAAGGAGGAACAGTAGTAACTCTACATGTTCATAAGAGAAAATGCCATTTTATTGAATATGCCTACTTTCTCTTGACAGGCCATCTTTCTGGAGTTGCATGAAGTCCTGGAAAAATCCTGGTGTCCTCGCCGCCATGATGGTTTGGGAGGGGGCTTCTTCTCCCCAGAAGCCCTCTGGGTGGCGGGAGATAGTGGGGCTGGCCCCGCCCTGGCCTGGCTCTTAGTTGGCCTGGCTCTTAGTTGGGGCCAGCCCTCTCTTCCGCTCGGGCAGCTTCTTAGGCTGCCTGAGGCCTACCAGCAGGCACCGGGCCTGCATCAGCTTTTCCACTCACCCTCCCTGCTTCGCATTTGTTAGCTTATCTCGCTGTTGTTTGGTGTTCATCTTGATCTGTATTTTGTTAGCTGATCCTGCAGTTGGGTGTTTGTCTTGTCACAACTCTATGTTGGCGTGTGGCATGGCCCCTAGATCGGGGTGGCGTATTGCCCCTAGTTGGAAGGGGGGATAACGCCCTGGCCCCTGGAGTGCCGAGCTTATGGGAACCGGTAGCGTGCCGGTGGCACCCAGGGATGTAAGCATCTTCGGACAGCAGTGGGCTGTCCGTCCCCTGATCCAGGACCCATGCATAGCTGCCAACCCTTGTTCCCATTATCAATAAATGAGTTGTGGCCATATTTTAATCCAACTACTTGTGTCGGTGTCTTCTTGGTAACATGGGGGGGAGGTGTATCACCCATACACACGCAACCATGGTTATACATAACTTAGTGACATCCAGTTTGGATTACTATCAGATACCCTACAGGGGACGGTCTCTGAAGACACTAACCATCTCATCACACTTACAAAATGGGGCCCCATTTTACACGGAACCACCGTAAATTTACTGGGAGTCACAGCTGCCATCAGACGACTTCCGGTCATTGTTCCCACCCCGTCACAGAACTACAGAGCAATCGTGAAATTAGGCAATCTGTAATCACAGGGGGGAAATTGTGAATTTAGCCAAAATAGTGCTAAGCCATGCCCTGTGCAAAATGTCTTAGAGAGCTGGGTATGTTTAGCTTGGAGAAAAGAAGGCTGAGAGGGGTCCTGTTAGCCAGATATTTGAAAGGATGTTACACTGAGGGGCCAAGCATGTTTTCTGCTGCTCTGGAGACATCGAGCAATGGATTCCAAATTGCAGGAAAAGAGATTCCACCTAAACATTAGGAAAAACTTCCTGGCAGTAAGAGCTGTTCAGCAGTGGAATATGCTGCCTCGACGGATGGTGGAGCCTCTTCCTCTGGAGGCTTTTAAATAGAGATCGGATGGCCAACTTACAATTAATTTATATTTCTTCCTCCCAACACTACTTCATAGAGGTGGTTGATCCATAAAAAAATATTCTAAACTCGTTGGGGGGGATTTCCCTTGCTGAGTCATTATAGAAATTATTCCAATTTTTTAAAAATAAATTTCGTAATTGAAATGTAATTACTAATGAATTTTTGTTTTTATTCGTTATGCCAGCTGGGAGGCTAGAATAGAGGGCTTGCTCTCCTCTATTCCCTCCCCCCGAGCTCAGAAGCATCTTGTTAATTTTTAATTTTTACTTTTAATTATTGTGTTGTCGTTCACACGATGATTGCTATTCATAACTGCTGTTGTGTTTTAGTGTGCCTTCCTGGCTCTTGTGAGCAGCCCCGTGCGCCACCCCCCCCGGGAGTGTCGGCATAGAAGCCTGAATAATAAATAAATAAATAAATCTTGGATTAAATTTAAATGTAACCCGGTATGACTCTGAGCTTGCAGGGGGAGGAACAGAGGATTGGATGGCTTGTAGCCATCCACTCCTCCGTTCCTTCCTAGCCATCAAGCTCAGAGGCATACCGGGTTATATTTAACCTGGGATGCCTCTGAGCAGGCATGTAGCCAGGGGGGCTAAGGGGCTTCAGCCCCCTCGAAATTCTCAGGGTGGTCCGCGAAAAGGCCTTACTGGTACATTATTTAAACTGTTATGTTTATTCATATCATGATCTGATCACCATGCTCATTATATCCCACATTAATGGGGTTATTGTAGCACCCCAGTTCTCCTTTGTGCCTGCGAGGGAAGGGGCTACACCTGGGATACCATTGGCATTGGGGCCTGCACAGGCAGAGAGAGATTCTGAAGACGATTTGGAAGGTTTGCCAGAGGGAATGCTTTCCCCGCCTGGGCCTCTCTCGCCTGCTGAGAGCTTAGCGTGGGACCCAGGCTGGGATGAGGATCCCGCGGAGGAAGATAACCAGGTGCAAACGGGAGGTAGCGGATCGGACAGTTATGAACACCCAGGTGGGAGAGGTTCCCAGGAGTTAGCGGGCGAAGATATGGAGGCTAGCGGCTGGGAAAGTGCGAGGGAGACTGTTTCCCAGGAAGATAGGGATAGCGGAGATGAGATGCGAGGTCGTTCCTTCAACAGGCGTAGGGACATAGAGACGGGCAGGAGGAGCTGGCATCTATCCCTAGATAGGCACCGGTCGGTGAGTAGAGACTGGAGACGCGGGGCCTAGATCGTCGGGGTCCGCTACCGAAGGATTGGCACGGGTCCGTGGGAACGGATCCGGCAGTGCTTCGCCACGTCTGATCTGAAGGGCGTGCTAGCGAAGTGAACACGGGAGCCAAGTCTGGCTCGCAGATTACCAAGTCCTTGCCTTGTATCTTGATTCTTGCCCTGTTTCCTGATCCGCAGTTGCGGAAGCCTTGCCAAGCCTTTGCCAAGCCTTTGCCAAGCCATTGCCAAGCCTTTGTCAAGCCTTGTTACTTTCGGATTACTTTGCTGAGCTTTTCTACGTTGGGACTTATGTTTTGGAATATTACTCACTCTGATGGACTGCAACCTTGATTGGTGCTTATAGCTTGATGAACTATCTGTTACCTTATTCCTTTGAACTGTTCTATACTCAATAAAACTAGTTAGCCTTTATCTCGTCTCCGTGTGTGTGATTAAGGGGCCCGCCAAGTCCGTGCTCGTGACAGTTATTGGGATAACAATACAAAAGATTTGCTAGGGTAGACCCTCTTCCACCCAGTCTCAGACCCCCCCCGAACCAAACTCCGCCCCCTCCGAAACAAAATCCTGGCTACGGCCCTGCCTCTGAGCTTGGGGGGGAGGAACGGAGGAGTGGATGGCTTGTAACCCAGGTTGGATTCTGAGCTCGCAAGGGCGAAGGGAGGTGCCTCTTTTCCCCTTTGCCAGCCCAGAAACCAACCTTTAACCCACGTGTAAGATGGCGACAGGAGGGGGCAGCCTGGAACCCTCCTTTTGCCAGCTGAGACCCAAACGGGGATTATCTTTAACCCGTGTTTGGGTGTCATCTGGCGGGAGGAGATGCTGCCTCTCGCCAGCTGACAACCAAAGGGTGGAAACGACCTAATAACGCGCCCTTTATGTAAATGGCTGACCCGGTTTCGATTTAGCAAGGTCACTTCCGGGTTGGACAACAAGGGTCGATATAGGGTCAAAATAATTTCAAATACGAAAAATTAATGGAAATCAAAATATCACGACCAGAGATATCCACCCCTACTACTTCGATCTTTCCTCCCAATAAAAAACAAAAACAAAGTAAGATCAATGATTGGGGTCCCAAATAGCCACACACATCCACAATGGGCTGAATGTCATGGCACAATTGGTTTTTGAGGAAAGAATTCAAATTGAGAGTTTTCTTGAAATATGAGCACATGGTTAATGTGACAGAATGCTGGTTGCTTAGTTCACACTCGAGTTTAAATAGCTTATACATTCTAAAAATAAATAAAACCATCCACAGTCTGCTAGTAATGATGCTCTATAGCAACATCTGGGACAGGGAATGTCACACAAAAGCTTACATTTAATGGAAATTTGGGTAAAGAATATGAAAAAAAAAACCTCAGAGTATTTCCAAGGGGAAGGACGCTGGAAGAGCAAGGGAAGGAAGTGGGAGAGTCAAGATTTTCAATGTTAGATTGCTCTTATAAAGCATTTTCTCTACACCTACGAGGAACTCAATCTTCTGTAGGGAGGCACTGAGGCTTTCAAGTAGATTAAAAATCTGTTTCCCTGAGTTGTGGCTGTTTATACACAAAGTCATGCCAAGATGTGCCTACAAAGGACAAGCACGAAGACTTAGCAGCAGCACCTTGTGTTTTCCTAAAAAGCCACGTTTGGAAGCAGCAAAGATTTTTTTTGACAGCCTCAAAGCAGAAAACAATTCATGAACAGCTTTTCATCTCTGAAGGCTGACAGAAACGGATTTAAGTACAACATCAAATTCCAAGAGACAGTAACAAGATAAAAATTGCTGGTGACTAAGTGCCTAAGACATTAACCAAGATGTCCTTCCCGGGGAATGACTCTCTAGTTGGCTTTAGGCAAGCCACTTTCTCTGCCAGCCCCTTATGGGAAATGAAGGAATATTACTGGGCAACCATCCAAACTTACTGTAAGAAATAGATGTTGCATAAAAATATTTTATTTATTTCTGTGTATGTTTTATTTTATATAAAAACATCTTATGAGGCAGATCCAAAGTCTGCTGAAGCTCCTGCTATTTACTAATATTGACTAATATTGACACAGGGGTGTGCGAAACGGCACAGAATCCATTCTGTTTTAGTTCTGAATTTTGGGTGCCCACTGTTGCACTCCAGGACAGGAAAAGCCCTCTGACTTCAAACACACCACACGTTGAGTGAAAAATCCAATCCTTTTTATTGAAGCTTATTAAAATAGCCAGTAGAAATAGATGCTTGTAAGAAAGTAAGTTCCAAAGTATTAAATCAGTAAAATTGCAGTAACACAAAGCAATGTCCACAAAAGAGATAAAAGCAATCCAAAGCAGTATTAATCCAGACAGGACTCAACAGGATACAAAGACAATCCAGGCTATGCTAGTCAACACCAAAAGGCTAAAAATATCTACAGGAAAAAGACCCCTTGAACAGGATTTCCATGGCACATGAACTTGATTTCTAAATGATGCCTGATCTAACAGGTTTTCCCTTGAAGCAAACCTTATAACCCAGAAACTGGTTTCGTTTCCCCCCACTCTTGGCTCTTATCTGACGAAATCTTTCAGAGCGACGTAAACCTTGAGTTTGCTGTTGATCCTGGCTAAACTCCAGCCACCTATTTTTCAACTCCTTATCTGGCTGCTCATTAAAATTACTAATCCACACGGAGGGGTAATGTTAACATTAAAGAGCAAGCCTTAAATACCAAATAGTATCAAAATATATTATTTTATAGAATTCATTATGTGACTAATAATTCAACATTCATTAGTAATTCCAAACAAATACAAAAGTGCAAGGTACTTAGCGTGTCTTAAGGAGTCCTGTGAAATTTCACTGTCCACAATCCAGAAAAAATAAGAGTGTTCAATCGTGCTATTATAATCTGGATTATCGAGTTCGCAAATGTCGACCTTAGTTTTACCGTTGACAATATTCAAGCTCCAGATATCCAGTGATATCTATCTAATGCAAATATAAGATTTGTAATCCACCAGGTCGGCATTGACACGCTAAGTACCTTGCACTTTTGTATTTGTTTGGAATTACTAATGAATGTTGAATTATTAGTCACATAATGAATTCTATAAAATAATATATTTTGATACTATTTGGTATTTAAGGCTTGCTCTTTAATGTTAACGTTACCCCTCCGTGTGGATTAGTAGTTGTGAGAATTTACAGCTTTACTCTTGTGTATATCTTGCGCTCATTAAAATTCCCAGGTGTCAGATTGTTGCCCAAACCCAAATCTTGAGAGCTCACAGAGAGAGGGAGTAAACCATCATCTCTCTACCCAGCAGGAATATTCTCATGAGAAACTGCCCTTTGCACCGGGGCCTCTTTGTCATCGTCTGCATGAAAATCATTGACCAAACCCTCTCAATCTTGCCCCTCAGCCTCAGCACCATCATTTCCCTCGTCATTGCCCACATCAGAAGCATCATGATCCTGAAACACAAACACAGGCTGATTTTCAACACTCTCCCCCAGTTCTGTTTTTGGGAAGATTCTTCCCAAAACAGAAATGGAATTACAAATTACAAAACCAAATGTCCCCCTTCTAATCTCCTGTAATCTTCCCGAAAACAGAATGGGGGGCACCCTAAATTCAAAACAAAAACAGAAAACAAAACAGAAACAGAAAACACAACTAATTTGCACGTCCCCATCTACCTTGGTTGGTCCTCATTTAGATCACCCTCATCTATTTAAATCTGAATGCAAATTGGTCTTGAAAGAAACCTAGCTTCCCTCTCCATTAGTTTGGTATAAAGAGGCATTTCTGGCATGTCCAACGGTTCACAACGTAATATTATTTTTTGTCACAGTGGTTCTGTTCCCCCACTCCTTCGCGGCATGCATAAATCTATCAACCAATAGCCTTTCTTTGTTTCCCATAAATCATTCTACCCACTTGTTACTTCCATTGATGGCTAGCCTGTCCAATCCACTTCCCCTCCTCCTCTTGAGTTGTCCGAATCAGTAATTTTAAATGTCGTTCGTTGCATAAACTGATTAGCTTTCTTTTTCTTTCTCTCTCTTTTCAGCTTCTGGAGGAATTTTAATTTAATTTAATATTAGGGGGGGCAGGCCTCTTTCATCCTTCCTCCCCCCCCCCCCCATTGGATCCACTTACACTCCATTTCCGCCCCCCTCACTAGTGAGAATCAGTGCCTGATCCTGCACACATCTCAGTGAAGGACTTGCATAATAAAATTTAATAAAATAATAAAGAGTAAAAAAATAAATCACACACCAAGCACTGATTCTCACACCTTTGGGAAAGGTCTTCTTTTTTTTAATAAAAAAAATGACCAGACTTGTTGGACCTCTGCTTTTTCTAAAACTGCAGAGTTTTAAAAAATCATATTAAATCACACTATAACAACAACAAAACTTTATTACGGTCACCGATCAGCACAAAGAATCACACTATGTCCGTCGTCATCGGTAAAGAGCCTTGGTGTTACTTTAGACCAGGGGTGCTCATTAGGTAGCTCGGGAGCTACTAGTAGATCTTCGGCCCTCTTCCAGGTGATCTTCGGGCCTCACCAGCTGGATGGGGCGCTCCTGCCATGTGCACGCACACCCTGCGCACACGCGCGCTCTTGCTGCTGGCTTCCACTCTCGTGGTGCTTCTTTCGCCTGCGGGGCATTGCAGGAAGAAGGAAGCACGAGGCGGGGCCTCTGGAGGGAGCGCCCTGCCTCTCTCTCGTCCAGAAGCAGCTGTGCAGCCTCCGTTGCCGGCGAGACAGGCAGGGCGGAGCGCTCCCTCTGGATGCCCCGCCTCGTGCTTCCTCCTTCCTGCAATGCCCCGCAGGCGGAAGAAGCGCTGTGCGGGCGGAAAACAGCAGCAGGAGCACGCGCGGTGGCAGGAGCGTGCGGCGGCGGGAGCGCGCGGGAGAGCATGGCGCCGGGGGCAGGTAGATCATTTGGACTTGGTTGCTTTAAGAGTAGCTCGCTTGCTGAAAAAGTGTGAGCACCCCTGCTGTAGACCCTCTGCTGTCAATGGAGTCTCATATCTCCACCGTCAGCAGAGTAGCATTTTTCCATCTTTGCCAGGCGAGGAAACGCCCCCTATCTGTCCCGGCACGACCTAGCCACAGTGGTCCAAGCTACGGTCATCTAGAGGCTAGACTACTGTAATGCTCTCTACATTGGCCTTCCTTTGTCGGTGATCCGGAAACTTAAGCTGGTGCAGAACGTTGCAGCTCGGCTGTTTACGGGAGTCCTGGTGAGCTGCCACATCACGCCGATCTTGCGCGAACTGCACTGCCTCCCTGTAGAATAGCGGATTACCTTCAAAGTGTTAGTGTTGACTTTTAAGGCCTTACATGGTCTGGGGCCAGTGTACTTAAGGCAGTGTTTTTCAATCTTTTTTGAGGCGCGGCACACTTTTTACATTTACAAAATCCTGGGGCACACCACCAACCAAAATGACACAAAATGACACTCTAACACAGTAATACATATACAGTAGTTAATATGTTTTTAAATGTATTTATACACTCAGTGTGAAACCTGGGCCTGTTTCGATGAACAAAACATAGATATCCTGGCAGGAATGGCAGAAAGACACACACGAAGGTCTTGCTCAACAGCTGTCAGTCATGGGAAAACTTCAGCCCTCTGGGTGCTTTGGACTTCAACTCCCACCATTCCTAACAGCCTGAGGCCCTTTCCTGCTTAAGTGGCTGAGAGGGAAAAGGGCCTGTGGCTGCTAGGAATGGTGGGAGTTGGAGTCCAAAACACCTGGAAGGTCCAAGTTTGCCCATGTCAGCTTTCGATTCCATTGCCACATCTATCTTCAGCCTTTGAATATATGTGATTATCTACGTGATTTTCTACCTTGTCGCTATGATTATGGTGCTGCTTCTTTAAATTGTCCGCAAACTGTTTTATTGTGCTGACATTGGATAACATCATGAGGATATACTTTGTCTTTTGCACTCACTTCCGTGATTTCATCAAATATCGCGAGTTTTCTGTAGAGGAGCGCTCCGTGAACTCGCTACTTCCTGGTTCGCAACTCCTCCGCTCTCTGTCGTGACCGCGCCAAACTACCTTATGTAAGACTTTTGATTTTCTCCAGCAGGATTGGGTACTTTGAATGTGTTTTTTGTGTATGATTATGTATGATTAATTGTGCATTTTGTACTGTGACGTAGTGGCTCTCCTTTAATAAATAAGGGTATTGGAGGTTCCAATTTCCCACGGCACACCTGATGATCGCTCACGGCACACTAGTGTGCCCCGGCACACTGGTTGGGAAACACTGACTTAAGGGACCGCCTTATCCCATATTGTCCCACCAGATCCTTACGCTCTGAGAAGCAAAACCTCCTAGTTGTTCCAAGATATATCATCTGACCGCAACACGGAGAAGGGCATTCTCAATCATAGCTCCAGTCCTCTGGAATGTGTTGCCCTCAGATATCTGTGCCCTTCATAGCCTTCTTGCGTTTCGGAAAGCCTGCAAGACTCTATTGCAGTGCTGTCCAACTTCTTCCGGCCCAAGGGCCGGAAGAAGTGTCACTGATCACCTGGGGGGCCGCAGTGAGCGGGGCGTGGCCACTCCCGGGCGTGGCCATTCAGGCGTGGCCGGCCTCCTGCACAGCCCGCCCATTTTCAGGAGGTTTCCCTGGGTGACGTTAGGCTGGGTGACGCCTGACGTCACCCAGCCTAACGTCACCCAGGGAAACCCTCCCGCAAGCCTGGATGGCTGCCAGGGAAGCGAAGCGGCGCTCGCTTCCCCAGCGAGCCTTCCAGGCTTCGAGGAGGGTTTCGCCCGGCTCCTGTGTCCCTCTGAGCAGAGGGAGGGACTGGCGAAAACTCCCCCGCCAACCTGGAAGGCTGCCGGGAAGCGAGCGGCGCTCGCTTCCCGCGAGCCTTCCAGGCTTCGAGGAAGGGTTTCGCCCGGCTCCTGTGTCCCTCTGAGCAGAGGGACACGGGGCTGGGCGAAACTCCCCCAAGCCTGGAAGGCTGCCGGGGCTGAGCGACTCCTCACTGCGGCGCCGCATTCCCCGCGAGCCTTCCAGGCTTCGAGGAGGGGTTCGCCCGGCTCCTGTGTCCCTCTGAGCAGAGGGACACAGGAGCTGGGCGACTTGTATGTTTATTTGGCTCCCCGCCAGCCTGGATGGCTGGTGGGAGAAGCGAGAAGCGCCACTCGCTTTCTGTTGAGCCTTCAGGTTTGGGGAAGGGTTTTAAGCCCGGCACTCGCGTCTCGAGTGCCGGGTGAAAACCCTTCCCCAAACCTGAAGGCTCGCGAAGCAGCTTGGAAGGGAGGGAGGCGCGCGGGGACCCCCTCCCTCCAAGGCATCGGCTCCGAGAGAGAGAGGGAAGAAGAGGGCGGTGCAGGGAGGAGGAGCTAGCTCTCTTCCTCCTCCCTGCACCGCCCCTTGTCCCTCTCTCGCCGGCGCCGATGCAAACCGGTTTGCATCGGTGCCGGAGAGAGGGGAAAAAGAGGGTGGTGCAGGGAGGAGGAGCTGGCTCACTTCCTCCTCCCGGCCCCGCCTCCCCCCCCGGCCGCCATTTAATTTTTTTTTAAAAAAAAATTAAAAATGGCGGCCGGGGGCATAGCTGGGGCCGGAGCCAACAGGCTGGGGGGGGCGTGTACGGCCCCAGGGCCGCCAGTTGGACAGCCCTGCTCTATTGTATCGGGAGGCTTTCGGGCCCTGAATAGCTGTTAGTCTCTCCTCCTGTCGTAAACGCTATCTTGCTGTAGTTTGTTTTATTAAGATGCTATTTTTATTTTTATCCTGATGTTTTAACTGTGATGTTTTAATTGTTTTGATTGCTTTGTTGTGACTGCTGTGTGAGCCGCCCCGAGCCGCTGGGAGTGGCGGTGAATAAGTTTGAATAATTAAATAAATAAATAAAATAAAATATTAAAGCCTTAAAACGTCCATTTTCACTTTGAAAATGGAGGACTGTCGTGTATTCCAGCAGAAACAGATTATGCTTTTTTGTCCATGTGAATAGGAGAGTAAGACATGTAAATAGGCAAAATGTGATGTTCCAAAAATAAAGACCGTTATTTTAGGACATTTGCCAGTGAACACTTAAATGGCTGTCAATATTCCTGCCAACATTTACATGCTAATATGTTTCTGGGTTCATCTCCATCACTGACAACCCAGATGGCTCAGATTGTCCAAAGCCAGCTTTTAGCCTGCCAGGTTTGGCTTTTCCTAGACATATAAATCTTGACCAGTTTTCTACATCGGCTATTCAACTGGATGTAGTAGGATGAGTAAATGTAGGTAACTGTTCCATATTCATGACTGCTATTTGATCATGATTATGGCACTAATTGCATGATCATAACTCTTCCCCCCATATGTGCACAATTACTTTAATGCATGAGGTGAAAAAAGTATTTTCTGCCAGCTATGAAATAAATGGTTGAAAGATATTTCAATTGGGTTTGGATGGGTCGGGTTGGTCCAGGAAAGGTTATTTAACTTGCCATGAAAACCCATTGGGTGATTTGGGCAAATGTTTGCCTTATATGTACTGTAATCTGCTCTGAGCCCCTCCGGGGAGATAAAGCAGAATATAAATAAAGTGGAATCACAGTCCTCATTGTAAAGCTACTATAAGTCAGAAACATGGGTCACCTATCGCCAACACCTATGACTCCTCGAATGCTTTCATCAGTGCTGCCTTCGCGCAATCCTAAATATACACTGGACCGACTATGTGACTAATGTTGCTGTCCTTGAGCAATAGTTAACAACACGAGCGGGCTGGTATATAACACAGTATCACAGCAGTGTAAACGTTTGGGTCACCCTGCTAATGGAAGAGCAGGGTTATGATTTTCTCATTTGGGATTTGATTGAGGATGCCATATTCGGCACCTAAGCCTTGAAAAAGGGAGGATGCCCCGAAACGGTTTCTAAATGTGGCCGCAACAGGCTTGTTGGCTGTGGAATTCGGCTTTTATTGTATGGAGACGCTATAGAAAAGAAAGAAGGGGAGAGCGAGGGAAGTGGGGAGGAGGAGGAAAGGAAGACTTGGGGGAAAAGACTAGAAGAAGGAAGGAAGAGGGAGGGAGAATAGAGGAAAGAAGGAAGGGGAGAGAGGGAGGGAAAAGGAAGGAGAGAAGGAGAAAGAAAGGATGAAGGGGAGAAAGAAAGGAAGGATTATTCATTATTTTACTTTTTCCTCACTCCCTTTCCTTTCTTTTCCCCTTTCCTTTCCTCCCTTCCCATTTCCTTCTTTCTTTTCTCCTCCTTGTCTTTTTCCTGCTTTTCTTTTCCTCCTTTTCCATACTTCGGTCTTCTTCTCTTTCTTCCTCTCCCCTCCCTCCTTTATTTCCTCTATCTTTCTTTCTTTCCCCCTTTCTTCCTTCTGTCTTCTCTTCCTTCCCAGAGTCCTGAGTGTGCCTTTTGCAAAGCCAGGTCTGAAGTGTCTTGTCATTCTGCCGGGGGAATCCTTTTCTCATAGTATGTACGTATAGAATTCAGTCTTAAAATATATTATATATATTATATGGCTCTTATTGAAATAAATTTCCAAATATTTTGCTTTCATGGCTCTCTGAGTCAAAAAGGTTCCCGACCCCTGCTCTAAACGAAGGCAAGAAGCAATCCCCAGGTATAGAGAGACCAGGCCCGGATTAACACCTTTTTGCGCCCTAGGCCACACTTTGGAATTAAACCCCCTTTAAGCCAACCTCTACCCCCCCCCCCCACATCCTTTCATCTGCTCATCCCCCTTAGGGCCCTGCATCCAGCTCTCCCAGTGTGGCCTCACTAGGTCCGCCACAAGAGTTTCCCTCTCGGCAGGTACTATGGATGCAGGCATGCGGGGAGGAGGCACTTACTCCTACCCGGCATCGGGGATTGCGCATGTGTTGTAGTCAGCAGCTGTACCGATGCCGCGCTTCTCCCTGATACCGGGGTTTGTCGCGTTGGGCTTCTCTCCTGTACTGGCGTTTGCGCATGTGCCATAGCCGGCAGTTGCGCTTCTCTCTCCAGTAAGGAGGAGTCTCCTGCTTGTGTTGGAGGAGGAATACCAGCTTTCATGGTGTTGGGGCATGCGCAGACTGCGCAATGGAGTTTCCTGTACTTGCACTGAAGGAGCCAGCAAGTGGATGCTGTCGACATCGAGGGAGTTAATTGTTCCTCCTGTTGACATCGACGCCAGTGTCGAGAGCCCCTGCGCATACACCGTTTGCGCAACAATAGTAGTGGCAGGAGCTGGTATTCAGGAAGGGTGTAAGTGTCTGTCGAAAAGAGCTAATAGGGCTCTTATCTCATACCCTTCCAGCAACATAATCTCTGCCAGGTGTGGCCTTGAAGACGCACAGAGCTGGAAATGGGCCTTAGGTCACACCACACCAGCATGAACAGCCCTGGCTCATGGACTAAAGCAGGATATGATGAAATATCCATTGGACATTGGAACTACTGGGTCAAAGGGGATATGATGCAACCTCTGCTGGGCATTGCATGTCAGGGGTTGGGCCTTTGGGATGATGGACAGGTGATGGGGGTGTGTTTTGTATATAAGCTGTGTTTGTTCCTGTGATGCCAATTCTGGCATCAAAGGCGTTATACCTGGAATAAATCTCGTTGGATCAAGTTGCCGTGTGCGTGTGCTTGCCGTGTGCCTAAGGTCCCTACAGACGTATTGCAGCGTTCTCACAGTATGCCAGAATTCCATTACTGCCTATCGTAGAAGGATCTACTGAGGGCTTGGGATGCCATCTGCAATGTCGAAACCCTTTACAGAAGTAGAATGGGTGAGTCCCGAGGAGTTCTGGGGATGCGGATGAAGACGGGCCGTGACGGGGGTTATATTCCCCGTTTGGGATTGGCGGACAGGAAGATGGAGCATCCCATCCCTATGGGGAGAGGGTGGAGGTTTCGGAGATGACTGCCTACAAGCCCTGCGGACCGTATGGGAAGGAGAGGATGAAAGTTGGCCTGTCCCAGCCTTCCTGGAAGGAGAGTGACGAGGGAAGAGCCCAGGAAGTGCCCAGAGAAGCGGTTGGAAGTGCCTCCGCTCAGGTGGGCTGTCAAGGGGCTGGAGTGGACCCAGAAGCAGTTTGGAGTGCCTCCGCTCAGGTGGGATCCCAAGAGTCAGAGAAATGGGAGTACAGGGTGCTCCTATTCAGGTGGACGAGCTCAGAGAAGTAGGGAAGACAGAGGATGTTTTCCACTCAGGTGGGCTCCAGAGGAGGCAAAGGTGAATCCAGAGAAATGGGAGTACGGGGGTGCTCCCATTCAGGTGGATTTCAGGGAGCCAGAGGGACCAGAGAAGCAACGTGGAACAGAAGCCCGTTTGCTCAGGTGGACCCAGTGCTGGCTCAAGGTGGACCGGGCTGCAGCGAGGAAGGTGCTGTGCAATCCTCCGTTTGGAACAGGGAGGAGTTGGACCAGGAGGTGCAGAGAAGCTTTGCGAGCTGCAAAAGTTGAAGAAGGCCCTGTATTATGGAAAGATAGATGTGGGCACCCTTCGGAGAAAAAAAATGGATGCGTTGGAGGAGAGTCCAAAGAATGCAAGGAATGATGGTATGTCTCCCAGCCGAGGAGGAAAGCCGTTATGATGATGCTCCGGAAGCCGAGAGTGTGCTGGTGAGAGGAGAAGACACCTTTGCCCTGGAGAAAGAGGCCCAGTCGGTTGTCTTGGAACCCGAGCTTCCTGGGAGAGAAGGGGCAGAGGAAAGCGAAAATGTTTTGGCTGCAGAAAATAAGCTCTTTGGCCATGATTGTATGCCTGGAAACTGTGTGGAGAAAGTTTTGCAGCTTCCAAGGAGTGAAGGAGGGCACCCAGGAGAGCAAGTAGCCTTGGAAACCAGCAAAGATAAGCTGCGCATGGCGGTAGTTGAGGAGATAAATCAGCAACTCCCTTCCAGCAGTGTGAGAGCTCTTCAATCGGAAAGCGAAACTGTTTTAACTTCAAAGGCTGCCTTACCGGAGAGAAATGAAACCGAGTGGGTGGCTGAAGCTGTTGAAGAGTGTCCTGCAGAAATGGAAGTGGAGGGGAAGAAAGAGGAAAAGGGGGAGCTACCAGATCCCTTTCTGCAAACCGTCAGTGTTTCTATGGCCTGGGCTGCTGCCTTGTTATTCTTGTGTTTTGAGGATGGTCAGAGAGGTGTGTCTGCAGAGGAAAAGCCCTTGGGAGAAGAGCGAGAGAGTGCTGCGGTTTTACCGGTGGAGTTGCTAAATGGAGAAGATGTGAGCGGGGATTCCCATCCAGTAGAGAGCCCCTGAGGTGCGCCCAGTAATGGAAAGCTGCAGGAAGGGCCTTGCTGTTGGAGGCTTTTCCTCTTGAAAGAGAGAGAGTCGGCCATGGTGCAGCGTGAGCAGAGATTTCCAGTGCGAGTCAGCTGTGGACCGAAGAGAACGAGCAGTTGGCGAGATCCATGATGGCTGATCCTATCTTGAACAAAGATTTCCAGTGCAGTGAGGTCCTGAGTTCGAGAAGGAATGCTGAATCAGAGTCCTTGGAGGTGGTGCTGGCTGATTCTGTTCTGAATAAAACCCCAGGGTTATTTGGTCACTCGGGGGGAGGATGGAATAAGGGGATGTTTGGAAACGTTACTCCGAAGAAGATTTTGGTGCCTGAACTATGGGAGCAAACCCTTGCTGAGTTGAGGGGCAGACTTGAGAGTATGCTGAACCTGGGCCCTTCGAAAGTTGAACTGCATTCCAGCATTTTGGTAACAGCTGAGTTGACTTTGGGGGGTGGCATGGTGAAAGAAATGTATATGCTTTGCCTAAATGTGTTTTCTTGGGGAAAGAAAGTGTTCTGGAAGTCAGATGTAACATGAACGAAATCCTATGCTTAGATGAGACAGGAATTGATGGTGTAGAACTGGGATTGTATGACGCCGAGATTTTGTGATATAATGTGTAAAGTTATGGGCCTAATTTATATGTATATAAAACCTTTAAGGTTTGCATATTGAGGAATTTAAGCAATGTATGTTTTATTATGTTTAATGAGGTGTTTTGCTTAGGCTTTTGTCCTTTGGCAGAGGATTGGGAGAAGTGTTTTGTTTTCATAGGCTATTGAGTGGTGAGTTATAGTTTGGTGAGTACCTCTTGTTGAGGTGAGTTATAGGTTGGTGAGTACCTCTTGTTGAGGAGGCAGGAGGGTTAGGTTATTTAGTGCTGTTGTCCCCTGTACTTAGAAGAGTAGGTACAGCCTTTGTTGGGGCCTGCAATGATGCAAATTGCGGCAGGAAGGTTGTTTTAGGGAGAGGATAGGCTTTAGAGTTGGTTCGAGCTGGGATGTCGTCTCCTGTTGAGTTTTCCAGGAGGGCCGGTTTGATTATGCTTGTCGTTTCCTGGATAGATCATAGTATGTTGAGATAAGTAGGTGGCTGACTTAGTACGCAGTTGAAAAATTGCCTGCGTGGGGAGTTTTGGTGTTGTTAGTATCTTGTGGTTACAGTGGTGGCGTATGATAGATTATATAGCGGTTGATGGCTGTATGGAGAGTTGTAGTTTGATTAGTGCCTCCTGCCATCGCAGTAGAGGGAGTTGTAGTTTTCCTAGGCGCTTTTCCCCAAGTGAGGGGGGTGTAGTGGTTTGTTCAGAGGAATAGAGTACTAGGATGGCGTGTTGGAATTGAAATGGACGTGTGGATGTATGTGATGGCTAGGTAGCTTAGATAGCTGTGTTTTGTTGCATGAGATTGGTATGTGCCTTTTTGCCAAGGTGGCAAGGGTATTGGATTTCTCTGGTATGGTTAGCTTGACACAGTTAAGTTAGTCCTGTGCAGCTTGTGGATGAGGTCGGAATTGTGTGGAGATTTAGATTGAGTTATGGGTTGAATAGGCACGGATGTGTTTTAGCCGTTTAGAGAGTTGTAGTTTTGTACTTGGTACCTCCTGCTTTTGCAGTGGAAGGTTTTGGGAGTTATGAGGCTTAGAATCTTGATTGTGTGATTTTAGGTTTTCCTGGGAAGATTCGCAGTTGATTCATTCCTGTGTAATGAGTTGTCAATTGAGATGTGTGCTGGTTATATAGGGAAGCGTAGTTTTGCGGGTGTACCTCCTGCTATTGCAGTAGAGGGGTCTTGGGAATTAGATTGTGGTGATCGGTAGTGGAAGACTACATGAGTGTGCATTGTGAGGTTAAGGTGCACAAGGCCCACATGTTTGGGAGGCTGAGTGTGGGGAGCCGAGTGTGTCCTGGTTGATGGTGAATCACGGAATATATAGTTTAGCCCAAGGGGGGTTCAGATGGAGGTTTGGAGTTTTGGACCATGCAATTGTAGAATGATGGGCATGGTAGTAGAAGGGTAGCGTGTGAAGAGTGCTTAGAGATGACTAAGGGTGGAAGTTGGCCTTGAACAAGCTAGGCATTTGTGATAGAGGAATGTCTGGTTATCTGAGTGTGTAGGAGTTCAAGATTGGTGTATGAAGAAGCTTTGTCCCAGTGTGTGTTTAACTGGTGAAAGGCTGAGGTGGCTCACTTCGCCTTGTGGATAATAGAGATAGTTCTGACTTTATTTGGTGCTGGGATAGGATTAGAGTGGGATAGCGTTTTGAGTCCTCTTTTGCCCCCGGGGGGGGGTGGGAGAGGAGCATTCTGTAAGTGTCTGTCGAAAAGAGCTAATAGGGCTCTTATCTCATACCCTTCCAGCAACATAATCTCTGCCAGGTGTGGCCTTGAAGCGCACAGAGCTGGAAATGGGCCTTAGGTCACACCACCAGCATGAACAGCCCTGGCTCATGGACTAAAGCAGGATATGATGAAATATCCATTGAACATTGGAATTACTGGGTCAAAGGGGATATGATGCAATCTCTGCTGGGCATTGCATGTCAGGGGGGTTGGGCCTTTGGGATGATGGACAGGTGATGGGGGTGTGTTTTGTATATAAGCTGTGTTTGTTCCTGTGATGCCAATTCTGGCATCAAAGGCGTTATACCTGGAATAAATCTCGTTGGATCAAGTTGCTGTGTGCGTGTGCTTGCCGTGTACCTAAGGTCCCTACAGACGTATTGCAGCGTTCTCACAAAGGGTCAGGGGCGGCCTCCGGTATCCTTCCTTCCTCGTCTCCATGCATGTTGCGTTTTTATTTGTTTCAACTTTAAAAAAAAAATTATTATTAATTTTGAGTATTTGAAGTGCAATGAAAAGAGATGGTGATGTGAAAAGAGTTCACAATAGAGGTTAATAGGGATGATGATTGTGTGGTTAATGGGCAGGGTGTGGGTTTCAGGTAGGGAAAGGGTAAGGGTAGGGGTAGGGCATAAAGAGAGGGGTAGAAAGCAGTGAATACAGCTATATAGATGTTGACTTCCATTCTTCTCTCAGTGGGTATTTCTCTATTTGTCCTTACATTTCTTCTTTTTCATATATTCTTCCAGTAATGTCCAATCTGTTGGTTTTCTTGGGGGATCCCATGTTTCTTCTTAGGAAATAGGTTAGTTTGTCCATATCCTTTATATCATAGATCTTCTGTATCCATAGGTCCAATTTGGGTATTAGATCTGTCTTCCATTCTTTAGCAAACACCAAACGTGCTGCTGTTGTCATATAAGTAAAGAGTTTGTCACTATTATCGTCTAATCTAAGTTCGCTATCATTTAAACCCAATAGGTAATACTCGGGCTTTAGGGGAAATTTAAGTTGCAGTATAGACTGGGTTTCTTTATGGATAGTTCTCCATAGTTTCAACATTTTTTATTATTATTATTTTGGTCCGTGATCTGCATCCCCCTCGGATTGCACCCCTAGACCATGGGCTAGGTTGGCCTTATGGGTAATCCTGGCCTGAGAGAGACCACGTCCTTGCCCTTCACTAAGTATTTACAGACCAGGTGCAACGGCACAAAGGTGCATGGAAACAACTATATATAATCAAGAAGTTGCTATAGAATACTGGCCAAAATATATTAAATACAAATATTTTAGAAATAAGAAAGTTCAGTTGATCTTAGAAATGAGGTATAGCAAAGAAGACAAAAAGAACCATACACTACAATGCAGTGAACACAAAATATTGATTGAAAGCATGTTGCCTACCATTCCATGATAAAAAACAGCCAATTCATTTTCAGCAAATATGTCTTTGTTGTCATTCTCTATGTGTTCTTAACAACTTACATTAATGTCGACATATATTGGTATTTTTCTTCATCTTTTATCAGCAAAATTATATTTGGTGACTGGGTAGTCTCCTGAAGAGGATGCCATAAAACAGGGCTGTCCAACAGGCGGCCCTGGGGCTGGATACGGCCCCCGAGTCCCTTCCCTGCAGCCCCCTAACTTGTTTTAATAAAATACAAATAAAAAAAATTAAAAATTAAAAAAAAATACCTACTTCTGGGTTTAGGCAAGCATTGCGAGACTACGGCAGCCACAGACGGGATTTCGAGGGAGGTCGAAATCCCGTCTGTGGCTGCGTAGTCTCGTAATAGCTGCCGAAATCTCGGATCCCGTGGGATTTGCGGCCGGCCTGGGCGCGTGCCTCCTCCTCCTTCGCGGCTGCTTCCAGGCTAGCCCCCATTCCCTCAGAGAGAGGGAGGAGGAGTGAGGAGGCAGGAAAAGCCCTCCTGGCTCCGTCCTCTTCCTGTGGAGGGCCTCGCTTCCCGCCCCGCGGATGAGAGAGCCGCCGCGCCGGCCTGAGCTTGGCCTCGGCCCAGCGGGGCTCTTTGGGGACGGCGGCGGCGTTGGCGCTCGGCCCTGTGGGCGGGGCTCCCGCAGTATGGGTAAGGAAGGGCCTGGCTCGAAGCAATCAATCTAAAAACAGTGGGACGTTGGGTGAGGGGGGGGAGGGGTCTCTCAGCGGCGGTTTCCTTGGCGACGCTTCCTTCCCCTCCTCCGCGTCCCCCTCCCCCTTGTTGTGCTGCCTTCCCCCGCATGCAGGGCAACGTGGCTTCCTTTGCGCCTGCCCCCACGGCTTGTTTTCCCTTCAGGGAGGGAGGGAGCTCTTTGGGCCTCCTCCACCCGCCTCTGGGAAAGGAGGCCCCATCAAGCCCTGTGACGGCATTGAGGTGTTTGGGTTTTTTTTTGGTGTGTCCCAATTTGAGTGTGGACTCAAAAAACTCAAAGGTATGAGGAAACATTCCCCCAAATCCACCAGTGTTCCCATTTGGGTATATTGAGTATTCACGCCAAGTTTGGTCCAGATCCATCATTATTTGAGTCCACAGTGCTCTCTGGATGGAGGTGAACTACAACTCCACAACTCAAGGTCAATTGTAAGTACATTGGAGCCGGGGAGGGGGCGGAGCTGGGGGCGGAGGCAGACCCTTCGGCCCCCCAGGTGATCCGTGACCGAAATTCCGGCCCTTGGGCCCGTAGAAGTTGGACAGCCCTGCCATAAAACACCCTAGAAAGATTAGGGGTTTGATGTGGAGAAACAGTGTGGAGATATTCATTAGGGCGATATGATCCTAACAGCTATTTTGTAAAACAGAGAAAAATATTTCCTCATTATTTCTTTATTTTTCTTTTTACATCATTCCACCAAGATTAGGCTTCAGAGTAACTTACAACTGACAATTTAATTGGAGGCATCATATTATTGAAATGTATATTATGCGTACATTGCAGAAGTATGATGCCTTTAAACATTTTAAATAGCAAGCAGATACCTATTATTTGCCATCAACAGCTCAAGTGATGGGGACAATTCTAGCTAGCTGTCCAAAAGGTGGATGTGCCTGAACTGAGAATCCCATAGCCAAAGCACGGCTACAGAAAAGGTCTTATGTCTTATAGGCATCCACATCATTTCCAGAATTGTGGACACTTGAAGCCAGGTCTTAAAACTGGATGATTTTGACAGAAAGCTGGTTTAAAAAAGTGATAGATCTTGAAAACTACACAGAATCAGTCCTGATGAGTACTCTAGATCAGTGTTTCCCAACCTGTGTGCCGGGGCACACTAGTGTGCCGTGAGCGATCATCAGGTGTGCCGTGGGAAATTGGAACCTCCAATACCCTTTCTTCCCCCTCCTGCCAAACACTTTTTCTTCTCCACTCGGGCTCCCTTCTTCCCAACCTCGCTCTGCTCGCTTTGCCTCGCTTTGCTCTGGGGCGAGTCTGCGCAGTAGTGCCCGCACGGGTCACGTCTTCCTCCCTCCCCCTCCCCTCCTGAACACGCTCGCGCTGCCCCCTTGGATCAAAATGGATAACGTAGAGGAGGTGGTCAGAACAAGCTGAGTGTTATCAGTGTACTGATAGCACTCTAGCCCAAATCTTCGAACCAGCTGAGGAAGTAGTCGCATATAGATGTTAAACAGCAGGGGGGAGAGAATAGCCCCTTGGGGAACCCCACATAATAAAGGGGGCCTTATTATTGGCAGTGTAGACTCATATAATCCAGTTCAAAGCAGATAAACTGGAATCAGATCCTGGGATATAAGCAGGGGCGGCCTCACCTCTCCCGGGGTGTAGGCAAACCTTATTTTGTCGCCCCGCCCCCCCCCCCGGCGGCTCCTGGACGCCCTTGCGCATGTGCAGCGGCGGTGGCGCGGTGGCGCCCGCCCAGCGCGCATGCGCAGTAGCGTCCCTGCCCAGCCCGCAAGACGCCAGCAGCAGCGACGCGGCTGGCTGCGGGCGCAGCGGAGGGCGGGCGAGACGGCGGCAGACCGGCGCGGCGCCCCGCACAGTTCGTCGCCCTATGCGACCGCTTAGGCGGCGGAATGGGCGGGGCCGGCCCTGGATATAAGGCAGTGTAGATCCAGCCCCAGAAGCATCAGCATAACAGTCAAATATTAGCCATGGTATGGTGTCTACAAGGATTGGTATTACAATGACCCGTGAGATTGCCGAATCTGCCTTACAGAATTTGTCACTATCTTAGGTTGTGGAGGCTATATTGTCCGCCAGGTGTTATTGGACTACAGCTCCCATCATCTCTCAAAAGTGCCACTGTCAGTAAGGGGTGATGCTCCCCACTCTTGACCAAAGTTATCTGACTATGAGATTATTAAATAAGGTCATGCTCTTGTTTCACATGAGAGCACCTGTTCCTAATGGCCTAGGGAAGGAGTAGACTGCTGGAGATATACTAACATGAGGCACAAAGAGGCTTCTGTGTTGTTTGTAAATGGATAGGTCTGCCAAGATACAGTGCATGCTGTTCTGACAGCAGTGTACAAATCACAGAGGCTCCCTGGGAAGGAGAAGAAAACTACCATGCATCCTTCTGGACAACCGCCCTATTGCTCAAGCCTGAGGGCTGCAGTCGTTGTTGTTCCCCCAATGATTTCCCATTAATCATCCTTGTGATAATTTCAAACCTCTTCCTGAAATGCACGTACCGATTTCACTCTGGATAAAATTATGTTCTGCTTCCACAAGCAATTGCTTTTTTAGTTAAAGGGGGTGAAAAGAAATTTTCACCTAAGTATTAGAAATAACCTTTTTTTACTGGAAAAGCTGTATATTCCTTTATAGCAATGTTTCCCAACCTTTTTTGAGCCGCGGCACACTTTTTACATTTGCAAAATCCTGGGGCACACCACCAACCAAAATGACACAAAATGACACTCTAACACAGTAATACCTATAGTTAATATGTTTTTAAATGTATTTATACACTCAGATTGAAACCTGGGGCTGTTTCGATGAACACAACATAGATATCCTGGCAAGAATGGCAGAAAGACACAAACTTCCCACACAGAACTCCCAGAACCAAGAGAAAATGCTATAAGAGTTTGGTGGGCATTGACCTTGAGTTTTGGAGTTGTGGTTCACCTATATCCAGAGAGTACTGTGGACTCAAACAATGTTGGATCAGGGCCAAACTTGGCATGAATACTCAATATGCCCAAATATGAACACAGATGGAGTTCAGGGGAAATAGACCTTGACATTTGGGAGTTGTAGTTGCTGGGATTGATAGTTCCCCTACAGTCAAAGAGCATTCTGAACCCCACCAATGATAGAACTGGGCCAAACTTCCCACACAAAACCCCCAGGAGGCAAGAGGAGGTCTCTACTTGGGGAAAGGGAGGCGGGCCTTCCCAATGCATGGAGAGGGAGAGACCAAGTAGAGAAGGGGGGGGGGGATGTTTGTAATCTTGTGCCTTTATCGAGGTAGGTTTCTTAGGGTTTTTACTTCAACACAGTAGACTCGCCCCTCCCCCTTCCTGGAGGTTCCAATTTCCCACGGCACACCTGATGATCGTCACACTAGCACACTGGTTGGGAAACACTGCTTTATAGGAATAGATTTCTTTAAAGGACAGGCTCTCTGTCTCTGGAGGTGGCTGAGGGGGAAAAAGGAAAAGGGCCTGAGGCTGGTTGAGGGAGTCCAAAACACCTGAAGGTTTATGCCAGGACAGATACCTCTTCCTCCCCCTTCCCCTTCGCGCCCTTTCTTCCCCCTCCTGCCTGACACTTACTTTTTCTTCTACACTGCCGCTTCTGCCGACATTTTGATCCAAGGGGGCAGCGTGAGTGTGATCAGGGGGGGAGGGGGGAGGGAGGAAGACGTGAACCGTGAACCGACAACTCCAAAACCCAAGGTCGATGCCCACCAAACTCTTATAGTATTTTCTCTTGGTTATGGGAGTTCTGTGTGGGAAGTTTGTGTCTTTCTGCCATTCCTGCCAGGATATCTATGTTGTGTTCATTGAAACGGGCCCAGGTTTCACACTGAGTGTATAAATACATTTAAAAACATATTTACTATATGTATTACTATGTTAGAGTGTCATTTTGTGTCATTTTGGTTGGTGGTGTGCCCCAGGATTTTGCAAATGTAAAAAATGTGCCGCAGCTCAAAAAAGGTTGAAAAACACTGGCTTACGGCACACTAGTGTGCCCCGGCACACTGGTTGGGAAACACTGCTGTAAGAGACCTCTCCATTCCTGTTAGGTGCAGGATTGTGTCTTTCTTTGGAAGAAAAATAACTGAACTACCGTAATATTTTGTTCTCCTTTATCTTTCAAAAGCAACTGTGATTTGTTGTCTAATGGAATTAATTGGGAATTACGGAGAGGTACCATTACAGGGCTACAGACACTCTCAAAGCACTCACAAAATGACCTGTTTTCTGTAAATAATTACCTAAGCAAAAAATTATTTGCTAAATCAAGTCATTCTCTGTTTACTTTCTCCGCTCAAGTAATTTAGCTTTGTCTGTTCTCTTGCTAGTGCCATTCATTAAATTTCTTTGTAAACAGAGGTACATTTGGCGCAAGTACTTCGAAACGAGACTTAGAAACAAAAACGCATTTCTTGTTTCTATTCCTGCCAGAGCAAGTTTCGAGAGCATGGACCTGCAGGGAATGGAGGAAATGCTTAGTGGAAGATAGGCAAGCAAGAGATGAAATAACTATTTCCCTCCTTTTTGCATCGCATGAGCGCAGTGGCTCCATGGACATTGACAGCAGGGAAAGCTGCATCAGCACAACCCTTTGTGGCTCATATATTAACTTGCGATTATGGGCTTACAACACATATATTGTTCAGCAGAGCAGGATGGTTTCCACCACAGGGGACTCCACTCTGGCAAACATCAGCAAAACCTATCGTACCCTCACTGTCTCTTTTTGATTTATAAAGAATGTCCTTATTCACCCATTTTTGTTACCATTTTAGAGTGCTTATGGTATTCCTCAAGGTGAGGAAATAATCTGCTTTTTGAGGAATTGACAGAGAACCACACTATCCATGCAACATGGTTTTTGGCAGCTACAGTGGATGAAATTGCGTTTTTAGGATCTCTTCAGCTATTAATTTCCCATTGTGTGGGTGTCAGTGTGTGATAGAATATGTTTGTTTTTATAATCTGGAAACTCAATTGTCCTGTCACACCAGGTCTATATATATTCAGGAAGGGCAAGGACATAGACTCTCTCTACCGGGGGATTGCTTCTTGCCTTCCTTTAGAGCAGGGCTGCCCAGGAAGTCGATTGCGATCAACCAGTCGATTTCTGGACCAAAGGAGGTCGATTGCAGCCAGATGGGGCACTTCTCAGAGGAGGGCGGAGCCAGGCCATGCCAAGCTCCACCCTCTCCCCCGGCTTCAGCACTCCCAGCAGCTGCTCCAGCCTTGAGGAGGGCAGGGCCAAGCCAGCCTTGTGCTAGCTATGCCACCACTGGCTTGGCACTGCCCTCCTCAAGGCTGGAGCAGCTGCTGCTAGAGCTGAAGCCAGAGGGGGCAGAGCCAGGCCACACCAAGCCCCGCCTTCTCCCCCTGCTCTCCCCTGCTTCTCTCTCATCCGGAAGCAAATGTGGACGGTGCGCAACGCGGGAGGCGCGTGCGCTGAAGGTAGATCTTTCTAACTTGGTTTTATTATAAGTAGCTCGCATGATGAAATAGTGTGGACACCCCTGCTTTAGAGGCTTGGGGCTCCCAAGGACCAAGCTGGACACTATAGATCAGTGTTTCTCAACCAGTGTGCCGTGGCACACTAGTGTGCCGTGAGCGATCATCAGGTGTGCCGTGAGAAAAGCTCTCTGCCCCCCCTTCCTTCCCCCCTCCTCCTGCCAAACTCCTGCTGCTTGGGAGAGGAGGAGGAAGGGCCAGGCGGCGGCGAAGAAAAAGAAGAAGGGACCGGGGTGCCGCCTCCTTTGGCCGTTTCCCCAACCAGCCTCCAATCCGCCATGACTCTCACCCCTTGCTTGTTGAAGCAATGGTGTACACAGATGCGTTTTTTCATGGCCATAGAGGCAGATTCATACTTCTATGACCGGACCAGTGGCCACTGTGTACACCATTGTAAAAAATAGGAGCTTCAATTTGAATCATGGCCTTGAGAAAGACCCGCTGTGATTGGGTCGAAACGAGAGTTGGTGCCATCATGTATATATAGCCTCGTCGGCCTCTGATACTTGGACGGACTTAGCAAAACGGGAATGCCCCATATATTGTTGTGACTTCACACATCTAAGCCGCCCAGCACCTTGACTCCTCTCTGCAATTCGGCTCTCATCTTCATCTCTTTGGAAGACGTTCACAGGCGTTTGGACTCAGTTTGATATCCCGGGACCTCCTTCGCAAACCTTTCCTTGAAAACCCACTCTGTCACGGACTATACACTCCTTTTGAACTTACCTATATTAACCCTCTGAAGGGTAGGAGCCCGTCCCGGGCGCTTTATATTCTACATGTATATGATATTTGATATGTAAAATGATAATATAACACTTGATTTTTGATACTGAAGTACTAAGAGTGGTCGTTGTGTGTATTAATACAGTCATCTCGCAATCATAGAATCATAGAGTTGGAAGAGACCTCGTGGGCCATGCTGTCCAACCCACTGCCAAGAAGCAGGAAAATTGCATTCACAAGGACAGTATTATTATTTTTTAAATCAGGAGAAACATCAATATCCGGATCCTTTGCCCTACCCAAAGCCTTTTACATTAAAGGAGACTGACACCAGTTTAAAACTACTGCTTTCCTTGGGATCCTATTGTTCTGCCCCAAATCCTATAGGATACAGTAGGCAATGATCCAGGTTAAAACATTTCTTTCCATGGGATTCTATTGTTCTGCATCGAACCCCATAGGATAAAAATAAATTGATCCAGGTTAAAAGAATTTGTTTTGATGGGATCCTATCACTATTGGATGAGGGCTAGCAAATTGAAACTTAATCCTGACAAGACAGAGGTCCTCCTAGTCAGTCGAAAGGCCGAACAGGGCATAGGGTTACAGCCTGTGTTGGGTGGGGTCACACTCCCCCTGAAGACGCAGGTTCGCAGCTTGGGAGTGATCCTGGATTCATCGCTGAGCCTGGAACCCCAGGTCTCGGCGGTGGCCAGGGGAGCTTTGCACAGTTGAGACTCGTGCGCCAGCTGCGCCCGTACCTTGGGAAGTCTGATCTGGCTACGGTCGTCCACGCTCTGGTCACATCCCGAATAGATTACTGCAACACACTCTACGTGGGGCTGCCTTTGAAGACAGTTCGGAAATTGCAACTAGTCCAACGAGCAGCAGCCAGATTACTAACTGGGGCTACGTACAGGGAGCATACCACCCCCCTGCTGTGTCAGCTCCACTGGCTGCCTGTCCACTTCCGAGCTCAATTCAAAGTGATGGTTTTGACCTTTAAAGCTCTATACAGTTCTGGCCCAGCTTACTTGTCCGAACACATCAGCCACTATGTCCCACCTCGTAATCTAAGATCACTCTGGAATAGAGACCCTGCTGGAGGTGGCTCACTCCTAGGAATGGTGAGAGTTGGAGTCCAAAACACCGAAGGTCCCTTCTCAAACGCGGTTGGCGGGGACGAGAGAGAGGGCCTTCTCGGTGGTGACTCCCCATCTGTGGAACGTGCTTCCTAGCGACATTTGAACAACCCCATCCCTCCTGGTATTCAGGAAAAAAGTGAAATCGTGGCTATGGGATCAGGCGTTTGCACATTAGCACAATACAGCATTTTGAATTGATTGTAATGGCAAGTTGATGGATATGGCTCAATGCTCCTATTATGGACGGAACACTGTTTTTAACTTAAGTGAATGTATATGATGTATTAATGTTAATTGTATTTTAATGTATTTTAATGCTCAATGTTTTTGGTTTTATATTGTACTAGCTGACCCGGCCATGCGTTGCTGTGGGATTTTTTTAATTTGGGGACTGTGTGTGTAGTTATGTATATGTGTATATGTGTATGCGTGTATATGTGTGTACTTATGTATATGTGTGTTTGTATATGTATGTGCGTGTATATGTGTTGATGTGTGTAAGTTCAGGTGTGTTTATGTATGTGTGTATGTGTATATTTGTATATTTCTGTGCATGTATATACAGGTATGTGTGTATGTGTTTCTGTGTTCTTTTCTTCTCCCCTTTTTCCTTCCTTCCTTTTCCCTCCCCTCCTTCCTGCTATCCTTCCTTTTCCTTCCTTTCTTCTCCCCTCTTTCCTTCCTTCCTTCATTCCATCCTTCTATCCTTTCCTTCCTTTCCCCTCCCGTCCTTCCTGCTATCCTTCCTTTTTCCTTCCTTTCTTATCTCCTCCTTCCTTCCATCTATTCTTCCTTCTATTCTTCCCTTCCTTTCTTCTTCCCTCCTTCCTTCCATCCATTCTTCCTTCTATCCTTTCTTCCCTTTCTTCTCCTCTCTTTCCCTCCCTTCTTTCCTTTCCCCCCTTCCTGCCATTCCTCCCCTTTCTGTATCAGTCCTTGCTCTCCTTGTCTCAGTCCCTCCATTCCTTTCCCTACCTTTCCCTACCACCACCAACATTTCGACTCTCTAAACTGCCAAGGGGATGGGGCTCCCAGCCTACATTCTAACTGAGGGAGTATTTGCATAATGCCTCTAATTGGTCAGCTCCACTAACATTCTGACACTATAAACTGCCAGAGGGAGGTGGTGTGGGGGATCATGGGAGTTGTAGTCCATAATGTTTTTTTAAGATTTGTGGCCATTGGCTCTTTTTTGGGGAGGGGGGTGTTTTGTAAACATACCTCGTAGGGTTTTCTGGGTATGTGGGCTGTTTTTGAGTTTCTGGCTTGTGTGGTTTCTTTGTCTATAAGACAGGACCCATGACATGGAGGATTTTATATATATAGATTTATACTGTGTTTCGGCATCAAATTGTTGCCTTTGTTAGGTCGCTCTGAGTCCTAAGAGCGGGGTAGAAATGTTGGAAATAAATAAATAAATATTGCTCACTTAATGTAGGTTTAAATGTATTTTAATATTTTTATGGTCCAAGATGCAAAGATGTAATTTTTTTAATGTTAAATTCATGTTTTTTTATGTGTTTGCTCTGTTTTAATTGTATTGCATCATGTTTGCTGCCTTGAGTCCCGATATCGGGAGAAAGGCAGGATAAAAAAAATTAAGGAAGTAAATAAATACATTGTTATTTTATTATTTTTATTTACCCCACCTTCCTTCCCAAGAGGATGGATTCATTTCAAGCCATTTAAGCCAGTTGGGTAATCTGGACATCGAAAACAAGAACATAAAAGGCAGACCCGATGCCTTCAAAATGCTGGAAAGTAGCACCAAATACAGAAAACATCAAAGCGAGGGGAAGGGTGTAGGAAAATTGGACTTCTTTTGTTGATCCGTTGCAGCTTCCAATGAGAGACAAGAATCTTCCTGGCGCACAACAATCATTGCAAGGTACTTGCAAGGAGGGATGGTGACAAGTGCATAATCAATTATCTTCCCCTCTCTTCTGCTTTTTAGATCCTTTTCTGCTAGCAGCGGGAACAGTTTGGGGGGAGAAGCTTTAGAGATTGGTGGCAGTTTTATGTTAGAGGAGCTCTGCTTTTTCATTCTTCACTCTACCCGTAGGTGATCTTCATTTCCTCTTTTCAAATCCTTTTTTCAATACAGTCCCATGCCTTTTCATTCTTTAGATAGGCATTTTATTTGAATGAGCCTAAGTGTTCCTGTCAGTTTAGTTGTAGTACATCAGTGCTGTCCAACTTCTGCCGACCTAAGGGCCGGACTTCTGGTGAGTGATCACCTGGGGGGGCGAGTGGCCACGCCCCCTGGCCACGCCCCCTGGCCACGCCCCGTCACATGGCTCCGCCCCCTCTCCCAAAGCATTACAATAGCCTTGGAAACGGGCGATTTCGCCTGCTTCCGAGGCTATTGTGATGCTTTGGGAGAGGAGGAGGAGCCACGGGGAGCCTTCTGCGGCTCCGCCCCCTCGCCCAAAGCATCACAACAGCTTGGGGGAGAGGGTGAAGCTGCGGGTGCCAGGGGGAAAGGAGGGAGGGAGGACGGGGTCCTGGCAGGGAGGAGGCAGCGGATCGCTGCCCCTTCCCTTCCAGGACCCTTCAGTCCCTCCTTTCCTCCTGGCACCGGCATCCCAAACGGACCGCCGCTGCCAGGGGAAAGGAGGGAGCAGGACAGGGTCCTGGCAGGGAGGAGGCAGCGAATCGCTGCCCCTTCCCTTCCAGGACCCTTCAGTCCCTCCTTTCCTCCTGGCAATGGCGTCCCAAACGGAACGCCGCTGCCAGGGGGAAAGGAGGGAGGCAGGACAGGGTCCTGGAAGGGAAGGGGCAGCGATTTGCTGCCTCCTCCCTGCCAGAACCCTGTCCTTCAGTCCCTCCTTTCCTCCTGGCAACGGCGTCCCAAACGGAACGCCGCTGCCAGGGGAAAGGAGGGAGGCAGGACAGGGTTCTGGCAGGGAGGAGGCAGCGAATCGCTGCCCTTCCCTTCCAGGACCTTCAGTCCCTCCTTTCCTCCTGGCAACGGCGTCCCAAACGGAACGCCGCTGCCAGGGGGAAAGGAGGGAGGCAGGACGGGGAAGAGGAGGAGGAGGAGGGAGAGTTCTCCCTCCTCCTCCTCCTCTTTCCCCCGCCCGCACCCTTGCCCGATTCCGGCGCCGGCGCGTGCGGGGGGAAAGAGGGGCGAAGGAGGCAGCCAGCTGACTGCCTCCTCCTTCGTCCCTCCTCCTCCCCCGCGGACGCGCCGCGGCTCCGATCGCGAGCCGCGGTGAGGGGAGGGGAAGGAGGAGGAGCTGGCTCGCTCCTCCCAGCCCCGCCCCCCTCCCCCCGGCCACCATTTTTTTTAAAAAAATCGATTTTTTAAAAAAAAATAAAAATGGCGGCTGGGGGCATAGCTGGGGCCGGAGCCAACAGGCTGGGGGGCCGTGTACGGCCCCCGGGCCGCCAGTTGGACAGCCCTGCAGTACATTATGGCAGTGTTTCCGAACCAGTGTGCCGTGGCACACTAGTGTGCCATGAGCGATCATCAGGTGTGCCGTGGGAAATTGGAACCTCCAACACCCAGAAACTGTAACTCCCAATCACATATATTCAAACCGCCAGAGGCTGAAGATAGATGTGACGATGGAATCGAAAGCTGGCATGGGCAAACTTGGACCTTCCAGGGGTTTTGGACTCCAACTCCCACCATTCCTAGCAGCCTCAGGCCCTTTTCCTCCCCCCCCCCCCCTCAGCCACTTAAGCAGGAAAGGGCCTCAGGCTGTTAGGAATGGTGGGAGTTGAAGTCCAAAGCACCCAGAGGGACGAAGTTTTCCCATGACTGACAGCTGTTGAGCAAGACCTTCATGTGTGTCTTTCTGCCATTCCTGCCAGGATATCTATGTCGTGTTCATCGAAACAGGCCCAGGTTTCACACTGAGTGTATAAATACATTTTAAAACATATTAACTATATGTATTACTGTGTTAGTGTCATTTTGTGTCATTTTGGTTGGTGGTGTGCCCCAGGATTTTGTAAATGTGAAAAATGTGCCTAGAGCAGTGTTTCCCAACCGGTGTGCAGTGAGCGATCATCAGGAGTGCCGTGGGGCATTGGAAACTCCAAAACCCTTTCTTCCCCCTCCTGCCGAACACTTTTTCTTCTCCACTCGGGCTCCCTTCGTCCCAGCCTCACTCTGCTCACTTTGCCTCGCTTCCTGGGGCGAGTCTACGCAGTAGCGCCCGCACGGGTCATGTCTTCCTCCCTCCCCCCTCCGCTCCTGAACACGCTCACGCTGCCCCCTCGGATCAAAATGGTGGCAGAAGCGGCAGTGTAGAAGAAAAAGTAAGTGTTCGGCAGGAGGGGGAAGAAAGGGCACGAAGGGGAAGCGGGAGGAAGAGGTCTCTGTCGAAAGCTGGCATGGGCAAACTTGGACCTTCCAGGTGTTTTGGACTCCAACTCCCACCATTCCTAGCAGCCTCAGGCCCTTTTCCTTTTCCCCCAGCCATTTAAGCAGGAAAGGGCCTCAGGCTGCTAGGAATGGTGGGAGTTGGAGTCCAAAACACCTGGAAGGCCCAAATTTGCCCATGCCTGTTTTAAAGTGGTGAGCCTCCTTCCAACATTGTGATTCTGGATAGAAAACAAACAACAACATAACATAACATTGTTTGAGTCCACAGTGCTCTCTGGGTGTAGGTGAACTACAACTTCCAAACTCAAGGTCAATTCCCAAGCAAACCCTTTCAGTACTTTCTGTTGGTAATGAGAGTTCAATATGCCAAGTTTGGTTCAATTCCATTGTTGCAAGAGTTCAGGATGCTCTTTGATTGTGTGTTAACTATAAATCCCAGAAACTGTAACTCCCAAATGTCAAGGCCTATATTGCCCAAACTCCATCTGTGTTCACATTTCGGCATATTGAATATTTATGCCAAGTTTGGTCCTGATCCAACATTGTTTGAGTCCACAGTGCTCTCTGGATATAGGTGAACTACAACTCCAAAACCCAAGGTCAATGCCCACCAAACTTTTATAGTATTTTCTCTTGGTTATGGGAGTTCTGTGTGGGGAGTTTGTGTCTTTCTGCCATTCCTGCCAGGATATCTATGTTGTGTTCATCGAAACAGGCCCAGGTTTCACACTTAGTGTATAAATACATTTAAAAACATATTAACTATATGTATTACTGTGTTAGAGTGTCATTTTGTGTCATTTTGGTTGGTGGTGTGCCCCAGGATTTTGTAAATGTAAAAACTGTGCCGCAGCTCAAAAAAGGTTGAAAAACACTGCTGTAAATTATGATTGACAGGTATTAGGGACCAATAAATGCTTCCAATACCTTTGCAAGCAGTGCAAAACTAAACAGGATTGCAGAAACACACTATAACAGTGCAAAACCTTATAAACTCAATGTTTTACATACAAGTTGTGCTTGCTGCACCGTCACAACATCACACAACGTTGCTGGACTTCTGGCAAAGGCCCTACCCACAAACTGAGTGAAAGCATTGTATGACGATTCCCTCACATCACGGGAGCCAGCATGGATCTACACAGCTTCAGCAATGCTTCCCCCATCACATGGGGGAAGCGTCACTGCAATGAAGCGGTGCATAGGGCAACAGAGCCACTTCTTATCCCTGCTGTTTTGCCATGAAGGTTGGAAAAATGGCATTGGGGGGGGGGTGTCCCTTATGTGATAAAGTCCTATGTCGGGGCTGCCCAGGAAGTCGATCGCGATCGACCAGTAGATCCTGGGACCGAAGGAGGTCGATCCCAGCTGGGTGGGGCGCTTCTCAGAGGGGGCGGAGCCAGGCCGCACCAAGCCCCACCCCCTCCACCAGCTTTGGCACTCTTAGCAGCTTCTCCAGCCTTGAGGAAGGCAGGGCCAAGCCAGTCACCACTGGCTTGGCATTGCCATCCTCAAGCCTGGAGAAGCTGCTGGGAGTGCCGAAGCCAGAAGGGGGTGGAGCCAGGTTGCACCAAGCCCCACCCCCTCCCCAGCTTTGGCACTCCCAGCAGCTTCTCCAGCCTTGAGGAGGGTAGGGCCAAGCCAGCCTTCTGCAGCCTATGTCACCACTGGCTTGGTATTGCCATCCTCAAGCCTGGAGAAGCTGCTGGGAGTGCCGAAGCCAGAAGGGGGAAGGAGCCAGGTTGCACCAAGCCCCGCCCCCACCCCCAGCTTCGGCACTCCCAGCAGCTTCTCCAGCCTTGAGGAGGGTAGGGCCAAGCCAGCCTTGTGCTAGCTATGTCACCACTGGCTTGGCATTGCCGTCCTCAAGCCTGGAGAAGCTGCTGGGAGTGCTGAAGCCAGAAGGGGGTGGAGCCAGGCCGTGCCAAGCCCCCCCTCCCCAGCTTCGGCACTCCCAGCAGCTTCTCCAGCCTTGAGGAGGGTAGGGCCAAGCCAGCCTTGTGCTATGTCGGGGCTCTCCAACTTCTACCGGGTCCAGGGCCGGAATAGAGGTCACTGATGACCTCGGGGCTGTTCGGCCCTGCCCCAGGCCCCGCCCCCAGGCCCCGCCCCCAGGCCCCGCCCCCAGGCCAGGCCCCGCCCTCTCCTAAAGCTGTCATTCTCCCTCCTCCTCCTCCTCCTCTTTCCCGGGCACCGTGGCTGTCCCGAGCGCCACGGCGCCCGGGAAAGGCAGGGCGCCCGGGAAGGAGGAGGAGGAGGGACAGGCAACAGGCAGCGCCAAGAAGGGCAGCGTCACAGGCCTGGCGTGACGCGCTGCCCTTGGCGCCGCCTACTCCTCCTTTGGTGCCCCCGCCCTTCCTAGGGGCGGGGAGCCGCTGGGGCAGAAGGCGCGCCAAGGGCAGCGCGTCACAGGCCTGGCGTGACGCGCTGCCCTTGACACCGCCTACTCCTCCGGGCGCCCCGCCCTTCCTAGGGCGGGAGCTGCCGGGGCAGCAGAAGGCGGCGTCAAGGGCAGTGCGTCACGCCAGGCCTGTGACGCGCTGCCCTTGGCGCCGCCTACTCCTTCTTTTCGGCGCGGAGAGAGGGACGGAGGGGCGGTGCAGGAGGAGGAGCTAGCTCTCTTCCTCCTCCCTGCCCCGCCTCCCCCTCCCCGGCCACCATTTTTTTAAAAAATAGAATTTTTTTAAAATTTAAAAATGGCGGCTGGGGGCATAGCTGGGGCCGTGCCCAACAGGCTGGGGCGGATCCGGCCCCAGGGCCGCCAGTTGGACAACCCTGTGCTATGTCACCACTGGCTTGGCATTGCCGTCCTCAAGCCTGGAGAAGCAGCTGGGAGTGCCGAAGCCAGAAGGGGCAGAGCCAGGCCATGCTAAGCCCCACCCCCACCCCTCCCCTCTCCAGCCTTGAGGAGGTAGGTAGAACTTTCTGACTTGGTTTTATTATAAGTAGCTCGCATGCTGAAAAAGTGTGGGCACCCCTGTCCTAGATTAAGGCTGTTATGGGTGTGTTGCCATAGTATGGTAATAGTATAAATAGAATGGGGCTGAGCCTACTGCATTTGCTGGCTGTATGTTCACTGTAGGAATATCACTGTGTAAACGGTGTTCAGGGCACAGCCTAAGTGGAAATTTTCTTCTACTAGACTCATTCATTCCAACAGGGCACATGAGGCGTTGCACATACACATAGACCTCCAGTTAGATTTGGACCTCCCAACACCTCCCTAGTCAAGTTTGCTGCTGTGAGATGAAGTGATCCTTTCACCTGTTCCTCAGGAATCCGCTCATACATTTCAAACTCTAATGTGACTCAGAGAGCTAGCACATCGTGCTCATACAAAGACTGAACGGCAGAACTCCACGGCTACTGACATCTGATTAAAATATCCCTGCCCACCTTATTCTCCTTCTGCAGAGAATATGTCTTTGTAAAGCTGCCTCCTTTCATTGACCTCCTTCTTTCTTTTCCACTTTGTCCACATATCTCTGTACTTTTATTTCTTTTTGACCATTCTCTCTCTCTCTCTCTTTGTATGTGCTTTCAAGTAATCTTTTGATTTATAGAAACACTGTGAATTTCTAAGGGGTTTCTTAGCGATGGTTTTGCCGACTCCTTCCTGGGAATACAGCCTACAGCTCTTGGTATTTGTTATGAGTTTCCCATCCAAGGACTAACAAGGGCTGGTTCTGCTGGGCTTCTAGGTTCAGATGGGATCTGGTGCCTTTAAATAATGTAGGCCCTCTGCTGTATGTTGCCTCCCATTTGCTGTAGTGTGACTTCAAATCTTTCCTGAATTATAGCAAACCTAAGGGAAACCTATCATGGGATATTCTTAACAGGATTTGTAAAGAGTGGTGGTGGTGGGGGGTTGCCTTTCCTTTCCTCTGAGGTTGGAGAAGACCAGGGCTGCCCAGGAAGTCGATCATGATCGACGAGTAGCTCGCGAGACAAAATGAGGAAATGAGGTAGATCGCAGCCTGGGGTGCTTCTGCCCTCGGCGCACGCTCCTGCCGCCACCTTCTGCCCAATCAGCGCTTCTTCTGCCTGCGGGGCATTGCGGGAAGGAGGGAGCAGTGGGGCCTCCGGAGGCCCCACCTGACGCTCCTCCCTGCCTCTCTCTCACCTGGAAGCAGCCGTACAGCCTCCGCTGCCAGTGAGAGAGAGGCAGGGTGGAGCATGAGGTGGGGCCTCCGGAGGCCCTGCCCCCCGCTCCCTCCGGAGGCCCCGCCTCCTGCACCCTCCAGAGGCCCCGCCATCCACTCCCTCCAGAGGCCCCGCCATCCACTCCCTTTGGAGGCCCCGCCTCCCGCTCCCTCCAGAGGCCCCGCCATCCACTCCCTCCAGAGGCCCCGCCTCCCACACCCTCCAGAGGCCCTGCCATCCACTCCCTCCAAAGGCCCCGCCTCCTGTTCCTTCCGGAGGCCCCGCCTCCCACTCCCTCCGGAGGTCCTGCCTCCCGCTCCTTCCGGAGGCCCCGCCTCCTGCACCCTCCAGAGGCCCCGCCATCCACTCCCTCCGGAGGCCCCGCCTCCCGCTCCTCCCTGCCTCTCTCTCATCTGGAAGCAGCCGTACAGCCTCCGCTGCCAGCGAGAGAGGCAGGGCGGAGTGTGAGGTGGGGCCTCCGGAGGCCCTGACCCTCACTCCCTGCAGAGGCCCTGCCTCCCGCTCCCTCCAGAGGCCCCGCCTCTCGCTCCCTCCAGAGGCCCGCCATCCACTCCCTCCAGAGGCCCCGCCTCCCGCTCCCTCCAGAGGCCCCGCCATCCACTCCCTCCGGAGGCCCCGCCTCCCGCACCCTCCAGAGGCCCCGCCATCCACTCCCTCCGGAGGCCCTGCCTCCCGCACCCTCCAGAGGCCCCGCCATCCACTCCCTCCAGAGGCCCCGCCTCCTGCTCCTTCCTGAGGCCCCGCCTCCCGCTCCCTCCGGAGGTCCTGCCTCCCGCTCCCTCCGGAGGCCCCGCCTCCCACTCCTTCCTTCCCACAATGCCCCGCGGGAGGAAGAAGCACCACGCGGGCAGAAGGCGGCAGCAGGAAAGCGTGCACGGTGAGGGGAGCAAGCGCGCAGCGAGGGAAGCGTGCACGCAGCGAGGGGAGGTAGATCTTTGTGACTTGTTTGCTTTAAAAGTAGCTCGCATGCTGAAAAAGTGTGGGCACCCCTGGAGAAGACTGCCTTCCCCAAAATCACGCAAAAGGTTTCCATGCCTGAGCAAGAATTTGAACCCTGAGTTTAATACTGAAATCACCACACCACATGATGTCCTCCACGCCAAACCAATTGCTAATCTACTTGGAAACTGCATAAGATGTGGCAAGGACTTGATGACTTGAATATTGCTCACATTGGAATAGTGTTGACGTAACTTTTTAATTAATTTATGCCATTCCTTTCTCCTAGGGTTGCCACCTGTCCCGTATTATACGGGACGTCCCATATTTTTACTCTGATTTTTGTGTCCCATATTTTCAGCTCCTGTCCCGTACATGTCCTCATCCAATCCTCTCTCTACTTCCACCTTTACCCACGCTCTTTACTTCCGCCCTTCCCTATGGTGTGTAAGAAGAGACAAATAATTCCATTGCATCAGAATAGGGTTGAAGAAGGAATTTAACTTTTCCTTCTCTTGTAGGGGTCTAGAAGAGAAATTCTTCTTCTGAATCAAGCGTAACATTTACAATGGAGTAGTGGTTCTCAACCTGTGGGTCCCCAGATGTTTTGGCCTTCAACTCCAAGAAATCCTTACAGCTGGTAAATTGCCTGGGATTTCTGGGAGTTGTAGGCCAAAACATCTGGAGACCCACAGGTTGAGAATCATTGCTTTGGCATTAATCAGAAATTCCACTTCGATCTTCAGCAATAAACTGATTGAGAAGAGGGATTTTTACCTGGGACTGCTACAGGGAAGGAGAGGGTTAGTTTTTCTCATCAAGTCTGCTGTGGTCACATAAAGCAGTGTTTCCCAACCAGTGTACCGTGGCACACCAGTGTGCCATGAGCAATCATCAGGTGTGCCATGGGAAATTGGAACCTCCAATACTCTTTCTTCCCACTTTTTCTTCTCCACTCGGGCTCCCTTCTTCCCAGCCTCGCTCTGCTTGCTTTCCCTCGCTTTGCTCTGGGGCGAGTCTGCGCAGTAGCGCCCGCATGGCTCAGGTCTCCCTCCCTCCTCCCCTCGTGAACACACTCACGCTGCCCCCTCGGATCAAAATGGTGGCAGAAGCGGCAGTGTAGATGAAAAAGTAAGTGTTCGGCAGGAGGGGGAAGAAAGGGCGCGAAGGGGAAGGGGGAGGAAGAGGTCTCTGTCGAAAGCTGGCATGGGCAAACTTGGACCTTCCGGGTGATTTGGACTCCAACTCCCACCATTCCTAGCAGCCTCAGGCCCTTTTCCTTCCCCCCCTCAGCCATTTAAGCAGGAAAGGGCCTCAAGCTGTTAGGAATGGTGGGAATTGAAGTCCAAAGCACCCAGAGGGCCGAAGTTTTCCCATGCCTCTTTTAGGGACCTGAAAGTGGTGAGCCTCCTTCCAACATTGTGATTCTGGATAGAAAATAAACAACAGCATAACATAACATTGTTTGAGTCCACAGTGCTCCCTGGGTGTAGGTGAACTACAACTTACAAACACAAGGTCAATTCCCAAGCAAACCCTTTCAGTACTTTCTGTTGGTAATGAGAGTTCAATATGCCAAGTTTGGTTCAATTTCATTGTTGCAAGAGTTCAGGATGCTCTTTGATTGTGTGTTAACTATAAATCCCAGAAACTGTAACTCCCAAATGTCAAGGTCTATTTTCCCCAAACTCCATTTGTGTTCACATTTGGGCATATTGAGTATTCATGCCAAATTTGGTCCTGATCCAACATTGTTTGAGTCCACACTGCTCTCTGGATGTAGGTGAACTACAACTCCAAAACCCAAGGTCAATGCCCACCAAACTCTTATAGTATTTTCTCTTAGTTATGGGAGTTCTGTGTGGGAAGTTTGTGTCTTTCTGCCATTCCTGCCAGGATATCTATGTTGTGTTCATCGAAACAGGTCCAGGTTTCACACTGAGTGTATAAATACATTTAAAGACATATTAACTATATGTATTACTGTGTTAGAGTGTCATTTTGTGTCATTTTGGTTGGTGGTGTGCCCCAGGATTTTGTAAATGTAAAAAATGTGCCGCGGCTCAAAAAAGGTTGAAAAACACTGACATAAAGTATCTGTCCGCTGTTGTGATTTGCATTAAACATCATATTTCATTTGGCCTGCAGTTGAGGAGGCACTAGCTATTTTAGAAAGCTGACTTCCAGTGTTTCTTTGGAAGAGAGAATAAGAGCTGGATTCAGTGCTTCGTCTTCCCATTCCGCTCCAGTCATCTGATCCATGTGATTCCCCCTTCTTTCAAAGCATTGTGTGCAGACAAAGCTCAGATGGATCAGTCTCTCCTCAGAAACTAGAGCAACAGAATTGCCCCAGGCATTAGCAGCCACTGTCTCTTGGCCTCTATCATCAGATGAATCATTGAGAAAATATTATGCCATCTTATCTCCCACCTTTCTGTTAATTGCTTATTGATTTGGATGCTTCCATTATTGGGTGTCAGCTTCTGAAATAAGATATCGGAGCACCCAATTTTCTGAAGCATAGAGTGCCAATCCATTTAATCTGGGATTATCTGCTGCCTGAAAATCCTCAATTCTCACCCGCATTGTTACTGGCAGAAAGTACTGCTGCTCGTAAGAAGTTATGTTGACTTTGGTCTATGCTTTGGCCTGTTCTCTGTGCTTTCTGGCTCTGCAAAATCAGGACATCAAAAAGTGGAGGTTCTCAAATTTTAGATCTATAGATATTGTTCCAAAATCCATGCCTGCTGACCATGGGGCCTTTCGGAGTTCAAGTCAAGAAACATCTGAGAACTCTAACTTGGGAACCAGTGTTTTGAACTAAAACCCAACAAAGCTCAATGGAGAGATTCAATCACTGGCATCTCCATTTAAAATTTCTGTATGCTCAGGCCTATGAAAGACACTCCTTGACACTTTTAGCGACAACTACAGGCAGTCCTTGAGTTACAAACATCCACCTTACAAATGACTCATACTTACAAATGGGAGTGAGACAACAGGAAGTGAGATAAATCTACCCAGCGGAAGAGAAATTCACTCCAGGAAGAATTATCATGGGGAAAAGGTGTCTCTACTGCAGTGTTTCCCAACCAGTGTGCCGTGGCACACTAGTGTGCCGTGAAAGATCATCAGGTGTGCCGTGGGAAATTGGAACCTCCAATACCCTTTCTTCCCCCTCCTGCCGAACATTTTTTCTTCTCCACTCGGGCTCCCTTCTTCCCAGCCTTGCTCTGCTCACTTTGCCTCGCTTTGCTCTGTAGCGCCCGCATGGGTCACGTCTTCCCCCCTCCCCTCCTGAACACGCTCATGCCGCCCCCTCGGATCAAAATGGCGGCAGAAGCAGCAGTGTAGAAGAAAAAGTAAGTTTTCAGCAGGAGGGGGAAGAAAGTTTTCCCATGCCTGTTTTAGGGACCTTAAAGTGGTGAGCCTCCTTTCAACATTGTGATTCTGGATAGAAAACAAACAACAACATAACATAACATTGTTTGAGTCCACAGTGCTCTCTGGGTGTAGGTGAGCTACAACTTCCAAACTCAAGGTCAATTCCCAAGCAAACCCTTTCAGTTTTTTCTGTTGGTATTGAGAGCTCAATATGCCAAGTTTGGTTCAATTCCATTGTTGCAAGAGTTCAGGATGCTCTTTGATTGTGTGTTAACTATAAATCCCAGAAACTGTAACTCCCAAATGTCAAGGTCTATTTTCCCCAAACTCCATCTGTGTTCACATTTGGGCATATTGAGTACTTATGCCAAGTTTGGTCCTGATCCAACATTGTTTCAGTCCACAGTGCTCTCTGGATATAGGTGAACTACAACTCCAAAACTCAAGGTCAATGCCCACCAATCTCTTATAGTATTTTCTCTTGGTTATGGGAGTTCTGTGTGGGAAGTTTGTGTCTTTCTGCCATTCCTGCCAGGATATCTATGTCGTGTTCATCGAAACAGGCCCAGGTTTCACACTGAGTGTATAAATACGTTTAAAAACATATTAACTATGTGCATTACTGTGTTAGAGTGTCATTTTGTGTCATTTTGGTTGGTGGTGTGCCCCAGGATTTTGTAAATGTAAAAAACTGCCGCAGCTCAAAAAAGGTTGAAAAACACTGCTCTACTGAAGCTTTATCGCCAATCTTTGTTTCCACAAAAAGCCAAATTTTTCAAAATCCAATTTTCACAGGGACAGAAAATGAAGTGAAATAGTTTGAATAGGGGCACATACAGAGAAACAAACACCATGAGGCTGTTAACTCTTCTCTATGCTATCTGGAGCTATTATACATATATTTTTGGCTGGAGTTACACTTAAAAATGTATCCATTCCGACTTACAAACTCATTCAACTTCAGAATAAACCTACAGAACGTATCTTGTTTGTAACTTGGGGACTACCTGTATACTGATTTAGATAATTCAACTGTACTGATTTAGATAGTTTGGGGATCATTCAGATAGATCTAGTGGCTTCATTCTCTCTCCCTCTTCTTATATTGTTATTGCACAAAAATTATATATTGTCCCTGCACAGAAAATACTGCTTGGTGTCCTAAACAATCATGTGCAATTTTTACACAAAATAGCTCCCCTCAAGGACAGTTTTTGTATGTGCAGAAAATCTAATTATTTTTGTGCAAAACAACCATGCATGCATTTTGCACAAAACAATTCTCAAACTGCAAGAATTCTCATCAATTCACGATTCTTTCCATTAGGGTTTCTCAACATATGAGAATTTTTACAGTCTTCCAAATGTTTTCAAATATTCTTCTCATTTCTATTTTCCAATGAAATATATAGTTTGATTGTAGGTTCTCTAGTGATACATGAAGTTAGGCCATTAAATCCAAATACTCTCTTCTGCCTATCTAAATGCTAAGTATCATTATTGCTTCATGGCTAGGCAGAAGTAAAACAATGTCCATGTTTCCCCAGAGATAGCCATAGAAAATAGATCATGATCCCCATGTTGTCTTTTCCAGCTGATCTGATCTCTCTTTACTTGCTAATTGTCACAAGAGCTTGAAGGAGAGAATAAGAATAGCTGCCAAAATAGAAACGTTCCAGAGATAAAGAACAGAGAAAGGCTCTTTGGTTCTACTCTAGTTGCTCTTTGGTTCCGCTTGTGACGGTGCCACCTGCACAGAAAATCTTGAGTTCTTAAAGGTTTTGCATTGTTAAAGTGTCTTTTTACAGCCTGCACAGTTTGCAAGAGATTCAGTTGCATTGATTGGTCCTTAGCACCTGCCAATCATCACTAGCAGAACCCAGTTGAGTTTGTTCCACCCCTTTTCCAGGGATTTGGGGAAACATGCTACTTTAACATTCAATAGGCCAGTGTTTCCCAATCGCTGTGACGCAGCACACTAGTGTGCCGTGACAGACCTCCTGCTGTGCTGCGGGAAAAGCTCTCTGCCCCCTTTCCTTCCCCCCTCCTCCTGCCGAACTCCTGCCGCATGGAGGAGAATGAGGAAGGGCCGGGCGGTGGCGAACAAAAAGAAGAAGGGGCCGGGGCCCCACCTCCTTCGGCCGTTTCCCCAGCCAGCCTCCAATCCGCCATGACTCCTGCCCCTCGCTGGCTGAGGCCGCGTGGAGGAGGAGCCCCGCCCACTGAAGCCCGTCCACCGCTCATCCTCCTCCTGCTCCGCGCGGCTTCAGCCTCAGTTGCTGGGAGAGCTGAAACTGGGGGAGGGGGCAGGGCATGGCGCGGCCTGGCTCTGCCCCCTTCCCCGGCTTCAGCACTCCCAGCAGCTGCTCCAGCCTTAATCTAGCATTAGGGATCTGCTATCGCTAATCTAGCATTAGGGATCTGCTATCGCCCTCCCAACCAAACTCCAGAGGCAGACTGCTATCTGGAAAATGAAATTAAACAGGCCTCAAAAAGCAATAAATTAGTCATAATTTATTCAACTATCCCCGAATAGATTGGCTAAATTCTTGTTCTACGCATGAAAGAGAGACAAGGTTCCTCGACATGCTAGCTGATTATTCTCTTGAGCAGATGGTCATGGAACCAACCAGGGGAAAGGGGGATCCTGGACTTGGTGCTAACTAATGAACAGGATCTTGTTCAAGATGTCCTTGTAACTGAGCCCATAGGTACCAGTGACCACAACACAATAACCTTCAACTTAAGTTTGGATAGCAAACTGTCAGTGAAAACTAACACAGAGACCTTAAATTTTCACAAAGGGAATTTCACCAAAATGAGAAAAATAGTAAAGAACAAACTAAAAGGAACAGTAAAAAAAATCAAACCCCTCCAGAATGCTTGGAAACTGTTTAAAAATACTTTAAAACAGGCCGAACTAAAATGCATTCCTAAAATAAGAAAGAGGCCGGGAAAGTCCAAGAGGACATCGGTATGGCTTACAAATGAAGTAAAAGATGTGATTGGAAAGAAGAAAAACTCATTTAAGAAATGGAAGGCTCTTCCTACCGAGGAGAACAGAAAGGAACACAAGCTCTGGAAAACTAAATGCAAAGCAACCGTCAGGAAAGCCAAGAGAGATTTAGAGGCACATATAGCTAAGAATATTTTTAAAAATAGCAAAAACTTCTTTAAGTACATCAGAAGCAGAAACCCAACTAGAAAAGCCGTTGGGCCACTTGACGAAAATGGTAAGAAAGGGACAATAAGTGAAGACAAGGAGATTGCTGAGCGGCTAAACGACTTCTTTGCCTCCGTTTTCACACAGGAGGACAAACAACATATGCCTGCAGCTGAGTCAGTTTTTTCAGGGAGGGAATCAAATGAATTAAAACAGATAGAGATAAACAAGGAAGATGTTCTCACATGCCTTACTAAACTAAATGTCAACAAATCACCAGGGCCAGATGGCATCCACCCCAGAGTTCTTAAGGAACTCAAGTGTGAAATTGCTGAAATTCTGGCCAAAATATATAACCTTTCTCTAAGATCAGGCACTGTACCCGAGGACTGGAGGGAGGCAAATGTAACTCCGATCTTCAAGAAAGGATCCAGGGGTGATCCAGGAAATTATAGGCCAGTTAGTCTAACCTCAGTTCCAGGCAAAGTGATGGAAACTATTATTAAAGAAAAAAATACTAAGCACATAGAAGAACAGGCATTGCTGAAGGAAAATCAACATGGTTTCTGCAAAGGCAAATCATGTCTTACTAACTTGTTAGAATTCTTTGAGGGTGTAAATAAACACATAGATAAAGGGGACCCAGTCGATATTGTTTACCTTGACTTTCAAAAGGCTTTTGACAAAGTCCCTCACCAAAGGCTTCTAAATAAGCTCTTCAGCCATGGAATCAGGGGACAGGTCTTGTCCTGGATTGGAACCTGGCTAAACTGTAGGAAACAAAGGGTGGTAATAAATGGACACTTCTCTGGATGGAAAGAGGTGAGAAGTGGCGTACCCCAAGGTTCAGTTTTAGGACCGTTACTTTTTAATTTATTCATTAATGACCTGGATGTAGGAGTGAATTCTGAGGTAGCAAAGTTTGCAGATGACACTAAACTGTTCAGGGTAGTTAAAAATGAAATTGATTGTAAAGAGCTCCAGAAAGATCTCTCGAAATTGAGTGAATAGGCAACAAAGTGGCAAATGCATTTTAACCTAAACAAGTGTAAAGTCATGCACATCGGGGCAAAGAACCCCAAATACACTTATCAACTGATGGGATCAAAGCTTTCTGAGACAAACCAGGAAAGGGATCTCGGGGTTTTGGTGGACAGCTCAATGAAGATGTCAACCCAGTGCGCTGCAGCAGTGAAAAAAGCAAATTCTATGCTTGGCATGATCAGGAAGGGAATCGAAAATAGGTCGGCAAATGTTGTATTGCCTCTCTACAAATCTATGGTGAGGCCACATCTGGAGTACTGTGTACAATTCTGGTCACCGCACTTCAAGAAGGATATAACGGAACTGGAAAAGGTACAAAGAAGGGCAACAAAAATGATCCAAGGGATGGAGCGGCTCCCTTATGAAATCAGGTTGCAACGCCTTGGTCTTTTCAGCCTTGAAAGACGGCGTCTAAGAGGTGACTTGATCGAAGTGTATAAAATCATGCATGGGATAGAAAAGGTGAATAAAGAAAAATATTTTCTCTGTCACACAACACTAGGACTAGGGGCACTCCCTGAAGCTCCAAGGTAGGAAAGTTAGGACTAATAAAGGGAAATATTTCTTCACCCAGAGGGTCATTGGGTTATGGAATTCACTTCCAGAGGAGGTTGTGACAGCTGTCAGCCTGGACAGCTTCAAGGCAAAATTAGACAGATTCATGGATACCAAGGGAATCAGTAGCTACTGAAATGGACATCCAAGTGCCACCTCTGTGTTGATGGAGGCAGGCAGGATTTCCCGGGTACTGGTTGTGGGGGTCGGGAGCAGGTGAGGGTTTGCCCTCCTTTCTGCTAGAGATCCCCGTGTACAACTAGTGGGCCACTGTGTGACACAGAATGCTGGACTAGATGGGCTGAGGCCCGATTCAGCATGGCTCTTCTTATGTTCTTATGTTCTTAGGGGGCAGTGCCAAGCCAGCATTGTGCTGACTCTGCCACCGCTAGCTTGGCATTGCCCCATCAAGGCTGGAGAAGCTGTGGGAGAGCTGAAGCCGGGGGAGGGGGCGATGCATGGTGCGGCCTGGCTCCTCCCCTCCCTCGCCTTTGGCACTCCCAGCAGCTGCTCCCAGCAGGCCACCATCCCCCAGCCGTTGTTTACTGTGTTAGAGTGTCATTTTGTGTCATTTCGGTTGGTGGTGTGCCACCGGATTTTTTTAATGTTAAAAGTGTGCCGCGGTTGGGAAACACTGCAATAGGCTACCAGGATCTCTCCTGTTAGAATGCGTCCGAAGGTTCGCCAGAGCTGGCCATTGGTCAGACCATCCTTCAATACCATTCAGACTAATTCCTTGGAATTCAAGCAGAAGGCTCAGCATATCGGAAGGCTGAGTAACTCTGGGGACTTCCAAACGCCTCCAAACCAGTCTTCTGGCCTCAAGAGGAAGACTTTGTGACTTCAAGTTTGGCCATCTGACTGGGACAGCGAGTGTTCCTACCTCAAAGCCATTGGAGGAGAAAGGACTCAGAGGACTTTTCAGCTACAGCTTTAAGGACCAAAAATAGTTAAAGGAACTTTAAAGTAAGAACTCTTTTTTACCTTATTTTGGGAAACTTAAGCAAAGTGCCTGAGTGAAGTTAACTCATGTAATGGTCAATAACGCGTTTTGAGTTAACCAAAGTGCTCTGTTTGGTCCTTGAAGCACTGAGCCTTTAAAGGGAGGCAAAAACCCCAAAACATTCCCCTGGATAGATAGACCACGTCCTTGCCCTTTCACAAGGCATTGATAGCCCGACGGCACACCACTCCAGTTATGTTTTTCTTGCCCTTCCATGGGGATCGTATGTTTGAAAGAAAAAGTTGGCGATCCAATGTTAAGCTTCAACATCTTTGGGGTTGCTAATGGCCCACACCCACTGATCCATACATTGGCAGCTCTGTTTTGGAAAGACATAGCTCTTGGTAGGTATGACATGAGATTTTATGACATACACGATCTGTAATTTTTGAACAAGCAGCTGTCTTTGTCCTGGAACTGGTGCTACATAATTTATTAATAAGTTACTTTGAATTAGTAAATATTGGCAGGTAATAAATCGCTGAATTATTCAGAACACATAGGACCTGCAACTAAATGTTGCAATAGAAAGCTTCCATGTTAGGAGATTATACCTAACAGGGAATGTGGCGCAGCTGGCTAAGTGTCAGCTGCATAAGATCTCTCTGACCAGTAGGTAATGAGTTTGAGGTCTGCCCGGGTCGAGGTGGGTGCTCGACCTTTAAGTGTAGCCTACTGTTGACCTTTGCAGCCCGAAAGACAGTTGCATCTGTCAAGTAGGAGATAAAGGTACCACATTAAGTGGGGAGGCAAATTTTGACTGAATTATGAGGCCATTAAAGAACTCCAGGAATGCCGAGGAATGCGGAAGGAACAACAAGGGACGCTGGGAACGCTGAGAGATGAGGAGTGTGTCAGCTCCCCCTGGTGGCCAGAGTTTGCCTCTGTTCGTCTATATGTTGTGTATGTGGAAACGGCAGGGATTGTCTGCTGAGTATGTGTACCTGTAACCCGCTCAGAGTCCCCTTCGGGGTGAGAAAAGCAGAATATAAATAAAGCAAATAAATAAATAAATACCGAAATGGAAATGATTCTGAACAACCTCTATCATAATTGCTGGTAGGTGCATTTAGAATGTACTGTGTGTACTATGCCTGTTTGATCCACAAAAAAAGGTTCAAAACTCGTTCTGGATGTATGGGACGCTGGCGCTTCGAATCTGATTGACTTCCGAAATTTTACAGAAAAAATTTGAAATTTATTTGGGAAAATTCTGAAATTTCGGAATGGCTTCATTAATGGCGGACTGAATGAAAGAAGGTTATATACTAGTGGGCTGGGTCACTGGGACTAGTGCTGATTAAGCAAGCCACTCAAAAACACTATTTATACAAATTATATCCGATTATATCAATTCATATAATTATATCCACACTATGCGGAGAGTACAGATTTGTGCGGACTCACTGGATAAATTCACAATAATAATAGCGGATCAATACATATCAAACAAACTTCGGAGCATTAAACACTATAGCAGAAATCTGTAGCAATATTATAGTGAGACGCAAGAAAGAAACACAGATTCCCCAAATGGTATGCAATGGCGTGACTCCAATACAAAGTCCAAGCAATCTCAAGGGCAATGTTGGCTTACTGTCCAAGTGCCCGTAAAGTCAATAATCACATCCAATATACGTGGACTCACAGACTGGAAGAATCCGGAAGTCCCAAAAAGTCCCATTAGAGTGTGTCAGCTCCCCTGGTGGCCAGAGTTTGCCTCTGTGTCCAATTGTAAGTAAATAGGGCAGGAAAAACCGCCAACGGCTCGATGTATGAAGATGCCACAATATGGCCGTTTCGCGCTGTATGGGCGCTTCCTCAGGGCGTTCCAGTGTTGGGACGCTCCTCCTTGGTAGTGTAGTTTTCACAAAATTAATAATTCTTTATTTCTTTAACTAGAAGATAATCTAGACAAAGGTATAACCAACAGTGACCCAGCCCACTAGTGTATAAAACCCAATGTAGAACCTTATTTCATTCAGTGTGGTCACAGTGAGCATTTGTTTGTTTGGTGCAGAACTTAGTGCTCATTAATGGCGGACACACATGTTTAAAGGTCCACCTTTAAGGACGTATCTCTGTGTTTGGACTCCAAGATAATCTTTGGCTTCACCAGCCACTTGCTCCAGAGGAAAAGCAAGATGAGAACTGGGAAGAGGCGGTGGGCTCGGGGAAAGTAAGTTGGGGCTGCCATGGGAAGCTCCGGACTTTCTTTCTCCCGCGTTGACTTGTGAGAAAGAAAGAAGGGGAGAGAAGATAGACATAGGCCATTTTTTCCGATTCCTTTCCAAAAATGGCGGTGGCGGCTTCGAAATGGCAAATTCACTTCCGGGTTGCTTACATCGCTTCAAAAACCACTTCAAAAGTGAATTTAATCCGAATTTATTCCGGTTTTAGAATCATTCTGACGAACCTAACCAGGCCACGTGTGTACAGATATACCCTTTCTATGCCTAGAAGGCTATCGGGGAGTTAAAAAAGATGCATCAAAAGGCAGATACCATGACTAAGGTACTGGAGAACTTGCTATCTGAGACTACAGGCTGCTATGTTTGGCTTAGGAAAAAAGTGATCTGGGAAGGAGAATATTTTATTTATTTATTTATTTATTATTTCAGCTTGATAGACCGCTCTATTCGAAGCTCAGAGCAGTTTACAGCAATAAAATATACCATGTTAAAACATATAAAAAGTATGACATCATAAAACCAGTTTAAAAACCCTACCCCCCACATAAAACTACAATAAATCAACATATGATACAAGTGGCAGCAGTGGATCGGCACATAGTGACGCGGCAATGGCGCGGCGAGGTGAAAAGTTATGGCAGGCACCAGTCAAGGAATCACAAAAACAAATAGCATTCAAGGTTCTTTAACGTCTATCTATACTATTGAATTCTCAGGTTCCAGGTTCAAGATAATAAGCTCATTCAATTATTTACACAATATATTATATGTAACACATACTATTATAGTCTTTACATACATATAGAGCACTCACGGGCGGTTGACTCACATGCAAGTGAGCAGAGACGTCGCAAAAGGGCGGAAAGGAGTTCCTGCGTCATCAGTAAGGGACACGGTCCCGGATGTCTCCCAAAGTCTTAGGCAAAATATACAAATAATCACAAAGTCCCGGTTTTTATGCCAGTATTTTGCATTCAGAACATAAAGAGGAGACAATCCATGGTCTATGAAACCATAAATTGATGCGCGCCTTCGTTTGCCCCGAAGGGCTTCCTCAGGACCAGGGTGTGGCCTAGGTGGTGAAGTCTCGCGAGCATCTCAGGCAGGAACAACACAATGCATGAAGAAACATGAGCACCGCAAATGCTGACGATATCCGTGGATATCGGGCTGGAGGCGGATATCGTCAGCATTTGCGGTGCTCGTGTTTCTTCATGCATTGTGTTGTTCCTGCCTGAGATGCTCGCGAGACTTCACCACCTAGGCCACACCCCTGGTCCTGAGGAAGCCCCTTCGGGGCAAACGAAGGCGCGCATCAATTTATGGTTTCATAGACCATGGATTGTCTCTCTTTATGTTCTGAATGCAAAATACTGGCATAAAAACCGGGACTTTGTGATTATTTGTATATTTTGCCTAAGACTTTGGGAGACATCCGGGACCGTGTCCCTTACTGATGACGCAGGAACTCCTTTCCGCCCTTTTGCGACGTCTCTGCTCACTTGCATGTGAGTCAACAGCCCGTGATTGCTCTATATGTATGTAAAGACTATAATAGCATGTGTTACAGATAATATACTGTGTTAATAATTGAATGAGCTTATTATCTTGAACCTGGAACCTGAGAATTCAATAGTATAGACATTAAAGAACCTTGAATGCTATTTGTTTTTGTGATTCCTTTCTTTCTACTGTATTTGGTGGGTCAGCCAGCCCTGCTTGTTTCTTAGGCACCAGTCAAGGACCAAATGCCTGTCTAAACAGCCAGGTCTTACAGGACCTACGGAATGTCATTAAGTCCCGTAGAGCTCGCGTCTCCGCTGGCAGCGAGTTCCACAAGGCCGGCGCGGCCACTGAAAATGCCCTCTGCCGCATACTGGATAACCTACACATCTTCATGCCAGGAACCTCCAGCATATTGAGCCCCTCTGAGCGCAGTGATCTTCTGGGCACGTATGGGGTAAGCCGCTCCCTCAAGTACACTGGCCCCAAACCAAATAAGGCCTTGAAAGTTAAAACTAACACCTTGAAGGAGACCCGGGATTCAATTGGCAGCCAGTGCAGGGTTATGACAGGGTTCCTAGAATTATAAATAGTATTGAGACACTAACTAAGCACTTTTAAAACTCTTCTAGATTTTGGGATGAGACAAGGAAATTAGCAGGGAGTAGATTCAGTTCACACTATAGAGAGCACTTCTTCACTAAATGCATACTTAACGTGATTATTTGCTGCCACAAGATGTGGTGATAGCTACTAGCTCAGATGGCTTTATAAGTAGAGATGTCACAGAGATTTCCCTTTTCAGTAAAAATATATATGTCTCCGGGTCTCAAAGAACTTTTCTTCCAGCATCCCATCATCTCACTCGGGCTGAGAATGGCGGCATAGAAATGTAGTAAATAAATAAAGAAATTCAAGTTGTGATTTGATTTCAACTCCTATTAGCCCCAGCCAGTATGGCCAGTGATGAGTATACCAGGAAATACAATGGTGAAACCACACAATACTACAGTCCAGGTGTATCTCTAAGTGGTTGTGTATAACAGAATATAAAGATCATACATACGGTTTGTAGATATCAAAATTATATTTTATACTTTCACAATCCTTAGCGTTCGAGAAAATCTGATATATATCCAGTGGAGACAATGCTATTAGTATAGCTATTCAGTCCCATAGAGAGTCCGCAATAGTCCGTGGATTCAAACAAATGGTGTCCCAATGTTCACTACTAAATGTAGTGAATGGTTTCGAACCCAAAAATGTAGGCATGGTTTCGAACCCAAAAATGGCGATTCTAAAATCAAATGGGGGGGGGGGGGATTTTTTTTTGATTAGTAAAAGAAAGACTTACAAAAAATTTTCCAAAAATTTCTAAAATGTAACTTAATTACTAACGAAATTCGTTAGTAGTTCGTATGCCAGTGCATGCGCATTCCAGATGGTTTTGGCCTACAACTCCCAGAAATCCTAATGGCTGGTAAATTGGCTGGGATTTCTGGGAGTTGTAGGCCAAAACTTGAATAAATCACACTGAATTCTAGATGGGACTCTCCAAATAGGAAGGAGGGAGGGAGGGGGTATTCTATTCTTGGAAGCAGCAAGAGAAAAGGAGGAGGAGCCCCGGCTCCTCGCTGCCTCTCTCTCACCCCGATCCCGAGGAGCGAGGGCCCAAGTTTGCCCAGGCTGGTCATATACCTACATTCCATGCACATGCAATAATACAGCAGTAATAACAATGGGTATAAGAAGAGGTAAAATTCAAACCGAAGTATTCTGACTGGTCCCTGCCTCATGCGGTGCAAACGGGCTCTTCTCTGTGAGCCCGGGAAATTAGCCCGGGAAAAGCCAGCGTTTTCTGCTTGGGTGCACATACATACATATTCTTTGGGGGGGATTTGCTTCAGGATCTTCTCTATGAGCCCTGGATTCTGAAGCAAATCCCCCCTCCCAAGAATATGTATGTGTGTGCTCCCAAGCAGCAAACGCTGGCTTTTCCCGGGCTAATAGAGAAGAGCCCATTTGCACCGCATGAGGCACAGGGGCATTACGCTCCCCCACCAGGCTTCCGTGTTTGTGTTTGTGATCATACCCCTTCCGTTCGAGATCCTCACACCCATACTGCGGACTTCTCCCATTATTTTAGCTACCTATATTTAGTAGCGAACATTGGGACACCGTCTGTTTGAATCCACGGACTATTGCGGACTCTCTATGGGACTGAATAGCTATACTAATAGCATTGTCTCCAGGGGATATATAGCAGATTTTCTCGAACGCTAAGGATTGTGAAAGTATAAAATATAACTTTGATATCTGCAAACCGTATGTATGATCTTTATATTCTATTATACACAACCACTTAGAGATACACTGGACTATAATATTGTGTGGTTTCACCATTGTTTTTCTGGTTTGTTTACCAGCCCGCTCGTGTTTTCTCCAGTGATGAGTATAGTCAGGGCCGGATCTTACGTTACGTGAAGTATGCGCCCACGAGGGGCATCACATATTCAGGGGCGCATTGGCCGCCAAACGCCCATTCTCAGTCTCCGGCCCCGTAGAAGGCGGCCCGCCCGCGCGGCACCAAATGCGGCGCAAGCAGGCCAGAGCCACCCGCAGCGGCTCCACGAGGCCGGAAACTGAGAAGAAGGGTTTGGCGGCCGGGGGCGGAGGCTCCGTCTCTGGCCGCCAAACCCTCCTCCTCAGTTTCTGGCCTCGTGGAGGGTGCGCATGTGAACCGGGTACACCCGGCACACATGCGCACCATCCACAAGGCCGGAGAGCGAGGGGGTGCCAAAATAATGTTCACTTACCATTTAAATTTACCTTAGTCCGGCCCTGAGTATAATGGGAATTGAAGTCCAGAAACATCCTCTGGACCAAAAATTCCATATCACAAAAATAAAAACTGGAGCAGAGAAGTGAAGGATTCTTGACTTGCAGACATGTAGCAGCATAATATCCCTCAATTCATCCAATCAACAGGTGCTTTTTGCAGAAATAAAAACGAGATCGATGACCACTTTTCAGAGTCTGAGCATCCAACACCATGACGAATGAGGGTGCCATCCCTCCCCCTCATCCACATTCTGGTCTGCCATTTACTGATTATATTCCTGAGGTTGTTTATTCCGCTTCCCACCTGGTTGTTTCCACTGATAGGAAACTCCAAAAAGTAGGCAATCAATAAGTATTTTAATTACCGGCCTCAAATTCATCACTGTTTCCGTGGTAGTAATTACCGCCCTTGTGCTAGAAAAGTGGAAACTGAGAAGGGGGCAATGATGGAAGTGGGACTGAGGATGAGAGATGGAGATGGGCTTGCATCTGATGAACCATTTGAGGCCATCCTTCTATTCATACAAAGTTACTAAACAGACAGTAAATTATACATTTCAGCTGGCATTTGTTTAAGGGGGATATGGTGTTGGCCGATCGGCGATTGAAAGTGCGAGAGATTGTGGAAGCCATAGGCATCTCACATGGCTCAGTGGTTTCAATCTTAAATGATCACTTGGGTGTGAGAAAGCTTTCCGCAAGATGGGTGCTGCGTTTGCTCACAATCGACCACAAACGCAATCGTGTGACAATTTCGCAGGAGTGTTTGGCGTTGTTCAACCGCAATATGGATGAGTTTTTGCGCCGTTTCATAACCATGGACGAAACGTGGATCCACCACAACACGCCAAAGACCAAACAGCAGTCAAAACAGTGGGTTTCTCGGGGTGAATCGGCACCAAAGAAGGCCAAGGTGGGTTTGTCAGCCAATCAAGTCATGATGACCGTTATTTGGGATGTATGCGGTATAATCCACATTGACTACCTTCAAAGGGGTAAAACAATCAATGGCGAATATTATGCCAACTTATTGGGTCAATTTAATGACGATTTTTTTAATAAAAAAAGACTGCATTTGGCCAAGAAAAAAGTTGTTTTGCACCAGGACAATGCAAGGGTGCACACATGTGCAGTTGCCATGGCAACAATCCATGAATTGAGATACGAATTGCTCCCTCATCTGCCCTATTCTCCGGATTTAGCCCCGAGTGACTATTTCTTGTTTCCAAACCTGAAGAAATGGCTCGGCGGAAAGAGATTTGACTCTAACAATGAAATCATCTCACAAACAAATACCTATTTTGATGACCTCGACAAAGCTTATTTTTTGGAAGGGATAAAAAATTGGGGAAACGTTGGACAAAGTGTATAGAGCTCAAAGGAGACTATGTTGAAAAATAAAATTATTTATTTATCCAAAAACCTGTTTCATTCAAAAAGTTTCACTCACGGACTTATTGGCCTGCCCTCATATCGACTCAACCTGGATATATATTATAACAGGCTGTGTGTGGTAATAAAATGTGAGGCTGACATTTCTGAGTTCACTTTATCCCTTACTAGCTTGGGGACCCGGCGGTGCCCGGGTCATTTGAGAAGTACAGCAGGATGTAGAGTGGGTCATGGGGCTCTGTGTGCCAAGTTTGGTCTTGATCCATCAGTATTGGGAGTTGCAGTGGTATCATGAAATTACTGAAGGTAGCGCAAGTCCCATCATCTGTGGTCCAGCCTCCCCCAAATTGCAGTAGGATGTAGATGGGGTCATGGGGGCTCTGTGTGCGAAGTTTGGTCTGTATTGGTGAATGGATGAGGGTTGTATTGTTTGTAGGAAGTGTGCGAAGGTACTTCAAGTCCTATCATTTGTGGTCCGTTTCACACAAAACTGCACCAGGATGTAGAGTGGGTCATGAGGGCTCTGTGTGCCAGGTTTGGTGTTGATCAGTCATTGGATTAGGTTTGTAGCAGTCTTGGAAAGTGAGGGAAGGTACTGCAAGTCCCATCATCCATGTTCTGCCCCGCTCCAAACTTCAGTAGGATGTAGAGTGGGTCACTGGGGCTCTCTGTGCCAAGTGTGGTCTTTATCGGTGTTTGTTGGGGGCCGCAGTGGTCTGTGGGAACAGAGGGGTGTGAAAGTACTACAAATCCCATCATCCATTGTCAGTCCTCCCCCGAATCTCACCAGGGCGTGAAGGGAGTCATGGGGGTTATGTGTGCCAAGTGTGGTCTCGATCAGTAATTGGATGAGGGTCGCAGCGGACTTAGGAAGTGAATCAGGTGAAGGTACTACAAATCCCATCCTTCCCTAAACCACACCAGGTTGTTAAGTGGGCCATTAGGCCCCTGTGTGCCAAGTTTGGCCCTGATCTGTCATTGCTGTGGGCCGCAGTGACTGACTGCCTGGGGCCTTTCCTTTTCCCTCTGTGTCACCTTAGAATGTTGGAATCTAGTCCCATAATCCATGGTCCGGCCTCCTCCCAAGTGCCCCAGGACGTAGAGTGGGTCATGGGGGATGTGTGTGCCAAGTGTGGTCTGTTTTGGTCCTTTTAGGTGGCCGCAGTGGTCTGTGGGAACCGAAGTGTTTCAATGTACTACAAATCCCATAATCCGTGGTCCATGTCCCCCAAACCGCACCAGGACGTAAAGTGGGTCAGGGGGGTTATGTGTCCCAAGTTTGGTGCAGGTCCATCACCCGCGCTGGTCGCTGTGGCCTGTGAAAGTGGCAGCCAATCAGAACACTGCCACATACATACATACATACAAACATACAAACATTCCGCTTTATTATATATAGAGATTCTGATATACCTTCTTTTGGAGAGGATGTAAGTAACAGGTGCCAACCCCTCTTCAGATTTTATAGAGAAGACTGCCATGAAGTCGCAAACTACTGTTATTAAAGAACGACCATCGCCCCTTCTTTTGTTATTTTGGTTGCCTGCTTCAAGTTTGAGGCAAATACTCTAGGAAGAAACGCTGCTAGCTTTTAACTTAATGGATCTTGGTGTGTTAATTAAAGACCTGCCGTAACCAGGGACACAGCACTCCTGATTCTGCCAGCAGCCAGTGTTTCATGTTCAAATGCACTGTTATCGACCAGCCAATCAATTTTCAAATTCTAGGCAGCCAGACAAATGAAGAATAATTATGTCACCCAGTCACATGCCCTGGGTAATGCACATGGAACAACTCGGCACTTCTAAAGTGCCCTCCTATAATTATTTATTGGGCTCTTTTTTGTTTTCATATCCCGAGCATTCCTAAGTGGAAAATCAATGGGGCAAACTTCAGAGGTCGACGGCAATATTTTACACACAAGGCAGGAAAGTAACAACAATCGTGGCACACATTTGCTCTGTTTCAACAATGTATGGGCATCATATCAGATATATTTTTGATAGATAGGTTAGATACGCCTTGTTGCGGTGGTATAAAAGACGTTTTAGTAGCATTGTACTATTTTTGCAGAATAAAAAGGTGGTTTTTCTTGTATAAAGAAAACAAGAAAACACGTATGTGGATATCCCCAAACGAAGCTTTCAGAATCAGGTAAATAGAAGATACTAAATCAGGGGTGGGCAATTATTTTTTCCAAAAAATATTATGGAGGGCCGCACCTAAAGGCTGAACTACATGCTAATCTACATTATTTATTTATTTACTATATTTACTATATATTACACATCATTAATATTAACATACCGTAGGATACCGTACCCGATTGTTTCCATCTATGCCTTGAAGCCGTGACTGGTTGGCTGCGTGCCAGCCGGCTGAAGGTGAATCCGTCGAAGACGGAAATCTTGTGGCCCGGTCGCCCTGGGCTGGATGAGTGCCGGTTGCCTACCCTGGATGGCGAGCAGCTCAGCCCGTCATCCTCGTAAAGAGTTTAGGCGTCCAATTGGACCCTTTGCTGACCATGGAGACTCAGGTCGCCATGGTCAGCAAAACGGCGTTTGACCATCGTCGCCAGGCTAGGCGACTGGCGCCCTACCTGTCCAGGGACGACCTGGCCACGGTGATCCAGGCGACGGTCATCTCGAGGCTGGACTATTGTAACGCCTCTACGTGGGCCTTCCCTGTCGACAATCCGAAACTCAAGCTGGTGCAGAATGCCGCTGCGTGCTTGCTGGTGGGAGCACCAGTGAGGGAGCATATTACACCTATTCTACGGCACCTGCACTGGCTTCCTATCGAGTACCGGATTGCCTTCAAGGTGTTGGTGTTAACCTTTAAGGCCTTGCACGGTCTAGGGCCTGAGTACCTAAGGGACCGCCTTACCCCATACGTTCCCCCGAGACCACTGCGCTCGGAAGAGCAGAACCTGTTGGTTGTTCCATCACCCCGTTCCTGCCACTTGTCCAGTACAAGACAACGGGCCTTTTCATTTGTGGCTCCCATGTCCTGGGCCTTCGGCTGATCCGAACGAAGAGGCTCACTAATACTCGAATCTAAGACCGATGACTTGTAATCAGTTGGCTATGGATTATGACTGTGTTTTTATTGTTTTATCGCTGTACATTTGTATTGTACATTTTATCTTTGTTGTGATCCGCCCCGAGCCTGCTGGGAGGAGCGGAATATAAAATTGACTAATAAATAAATAAAAAATAAATAATATATGAAGAAATATTCATATATTAGTATTAATATCGTAATTATTATATTAGAGTATATATACAGACATTATAATATATTGAAATTATAATATAATATAACATTATATTATAATATTCATTATATTATTATATTATTATTATAAAATTATTATAAAATAATAATAAAAACCACTTTTTAAAAAGTTTTAAAATCTTATTAAAAGTTGGGCGTCGTCTAGTACGCCGGGCATAAATTTAAAATAGTAATAATTAAAAGAAAATCCAACTATGTACCTTAGAAAGAAGGGAGGAGGGAGGGGGAGGGCACAGGGAGGAGGAGTGGCTGGCCGTATTGACATGGTACTGCCTCAAAGCGGGGGCTGCCACGGGCTGCACCAGGGTAGCGGGGGTTCCTTCCTGCCTTCTCCGTCAGCTCTGGAGTGCCCCCGCGGTGGTGATCCTGGACTTTGGCCCTCTTGCATGGAGGGTCGCGCATCGGTGGAGTGAGGGAGGGCCCGAGGGTGGAGGCAGCACCAGCTCCGGGCTCTCTGCCTCCTCCTCCTGCCTCCAGCGTGGAGAGGCTATGGATGGCCAACATGGGAGCGTCAGTGCCGGTGGCGTGGTGGGGAGGAGCCTTTGGACGACTTCCTGTAGCCCCGGATGAGCTGGCTGAGGCATTCTGGGAACCGTAGTTTCCTGACTCCTACGGCTCCCAGAATGTCTCAGCCAGCTCATCCGGGACTCCAAGAAGTCGTCCAAAGGCTCCTCCCTGCCATGCCGCCAGCACCGATGCTCCCACGCTGGCCATCTGGAGCCTCTCCATGCCGGAGGCATGAGGAAGAGGCGGAGGCCTGGGGCACTCAAAAGCCGCCACTCCAAAGGGATGTCAGGCCCGCCACAGGCACTGTGATGGGATGGCAGCAGCGGCACCCCTTCTTCTTGGCCCCGCCCCCAACGCCCTTATACCCGGGCCGGGCAAAATAAGCTGCTGGGCCGGATCCGGCCCGCGGGCCGTAGGTTGCCCGCCCCTGTGCTAAATGGTTAACATATAAAGAATTATTATGGTGGAATGGCCAGAAATACGAATTGAAAGCCAGATCTCAACTCAATATGATAAGCGAGGTGAACTGGTTCCCTTACTTTCAAATTAGGGAGAAACTTAAAGAAGATGAAAAGATTGGATTTGAAGAAAATAATAATGATCTGGAAGAAGTAATATTTGGGGGGGGGAAATCAAAAATTAGTAGGGAAAATTTACAAAATATTACTGAGATGGGAAAACGAAAAAGACCAAATTAAAAATTATATGGAAAAATGGTCAAGAAATATAGGATATAGAATCAGTTTGGAAACATGGAAATCAATATGGAAATATAAACATATCCTATTTTCATAAATATAAGGAAAATTGGATTACATTGATTTATAGGTGGTATTTAGCTCCAAAATGTACAAAAACACCAAGCCAACCTGTTGGAATTGTGATTGAATGAATTGATCCTTTTTCCATCTCTGGTGGACATGCCCAAAAGCAAAAAAATTTTGGATGATGATACATAAAGAAATAGCAACATCTTACCAAAGGTATTATACCTATTTCAAACCATACCAAAATACACTTAACACCTGGAGGAAAGATATTATCGAATTTATTTGGCATAGTAAGAAAGGTTCCAACACCTAAGGGATGAGACGAATAGAGGGAGACTAGCTCTACCTGACTTGCAGATATACTATGATGCAGCAGCATTAACATGGGTTAGAGACTGGGTACTATTGGGAAAAAAGAAAATATTGGCATTAGAAGGAGAAGACCTTTGTAGAGGGTGGCATGGATATTTGTGGAGGGAAAAGGCAAAAGTGGAGAAGAACTTCAACAATCACTTTATAAGATCTTCTTTGATACAGGGCCGGATTAGCGGCCTGTGCCGCCCAAGGCCGCCTGTCTGAATGCCGCCCCCCTGGGGGGCGGGGCCTCTTGCGGGGGGCGGGGCCTGCGAGAGGGAGAAGGTGCCGTCGGAAGTCCCGCCCCTAGGGGGACTCACGCGGCTTTCCCCGCCGCCGCGGCGCTCACACCGGCGCCCCTCCTCCGCTTCCGGCGGCGCTTTCTCCTCGCCGGCAGCGGCTCCGCCCCTCCTCCCTTCAGTGAAGGGAAGGGGCGGAACCGGCGAGAGGGGGAGAAGGCGCCGCCAGAAGTCCCGCCCCTAGGGGGACTCACACGGCTTTCCCCGCCCCGCCGCGCTCGCACTGGCGCCCCTCCTCCCTTCACTGAAGGAAGGAGTGGCACCCACCCACGCGAGTGGGGCGGTGGCGGGGGAAGCCGCGTGAGTCCCCCTAGGGGCGGCGGGACTTCCCCTCACCCCTTCCTTCAGGCCCGAAAATGCCGCCCCCCCAAAATCTGCCGCCTGAGGCAAGTGCCTCGGGTGGCCTTATGGGTAATCCAGGCCTGCTTTGATAAAGACATGGAACAAATATAAGGAGAGGTTCCACTCCAAAACGCCACTTTGCTTCTCTCCCAATGAAGCCAACCACAAAAGAGAAATCCCAGGTGAAAAATGGCTGCCATACCACAAATTATTAAAAATCAACAATCAAGAAGTAGGCTTAAAGTCGATAGAAGAAATCTAATTAATAGAACCAAAAACATCATGGTTTCAATTCTGGCAGATCACAGAAAATTACACGATAGACACACACAAAAAAGGATTTGAATTAAAAGAAACATTTTGGGACAAAATTATAAAAACGGAAACCAAATCAATTTTAAATATCTATCAACAACTAATAACTTGGGCAACGGAAGAAGAGCAAATAAAAGAAGTGATGACGAAATGGGCAAAAATAGTAGGACATACAATTAACTAAATGGGAAGAAGTATTGACAAAAAAACTTAAGTATGCATACGCCACTGAAATTAAAGAAAACTGGTTTAAGTTATTTTATATGTGGTGTATATGACCCCAGAAAAATTGGCCAAATACAGCAAGGGAAGATTAAGTTTAAAAAATGCTGGAAATGTGGGGAAAACACAGGAATGTAAAATAATTAAAAAGTTTCAGTGGAAAGTTAATAAAAAGATGAAAGAAATTCTTCAACAAAACTTTGACTTTAAATCAGAGTATTTTTTATTGGGGATCTTGGATTTCCAAATGGACAAAAACAATGATAATTTTTTCTTTTACTTTGCTACGGTCGTAAGAATAAGCATCGCACGAATGTGGAAATAGAAAGAAACGGCTACGACTTACGGATGGATAGAGAAGGCTCTTGATATTATGAATATGGATTTATTGACGCAAAAAAATTGCCCAAAATATGTCATCTTCAAACAAAACAAATTGGAGTAATCAAAAATGACACCAAGGCTTTTGACGGTGGCAGATGGAAGAAGAGGCTCACCGTCTAAGACAGGCAACCAGACATAATTCAACTCATATATATTTATGTAAACCATAACTTTTGCAGGTCATGGAACATGGTTCAGTGTCCTACAGCCATTCACTTATGCAGCCTCTTCCATCTAAAGCAGTGTTTCTCAACCTGGGGGTCGGGACCCCTCGGGGGGTCCTGAGGGGGTGTCAGAGGGGTCACCAATTACTATCAGAAAACGTAGTATTTTTGTTGGTCATGGTGGTTCTGTGTGGGAAGTTTGACCCAATTCTATCATTGGTGGGGTTCAGAGTGCTCTTTGAATGCAGGTGAACTATAAATCCCAGCAATTAGAACTTCCAAATGTCAATGTCTATTTTCCCCAAATTCCACCAGTGTTCACATTTGAGCATATTTAATATTCATGCCAAGTTTGGTTCAGATCCATCATTGTTTGAGTCCACAGTGCTCTCTGTATGTAGGTAAACTACAACTCCAAAAACTCAAGGTCAATTCCCACTAAACCCTTCCAGTATTTTCTGTTGGTCATGTGTACCAAGATTGCTTCAATTCCCCCATTGGTGGAGTTCGGAATGCTCTCTGATTGTAGGTGAACTATAACTCCCAGCAATTACAACTCCCAAATGACAATATCAACCCCCCACACCCCCCCCACCTCACCAGTATTCAAATTTGCGTGTATCGGGTATTTGTGCAAAATTTGGTCCAGAATATACATCCTGCATATCAGATCTTTACATTACGATTCATAACAGTAGCAAAATTACAGTTATGAAGTAGCAACAAAAATATTTTTATGGTTGGGGGTCACCACCACATGAGGAACTGTATTAGGGGTCGCAGCATTCGGAAGGTTGAGAAACACTGATCTAAAGAAAAGGACCAAAACATGCAACCCAGAACATATTTTGGCAGGCACTCTACAGACGAGGCACATAAACATAGATGACTCAAACAAAGGAGGGAAGCTAAATAATATTAAAGTTTGATCTTGCCTAGACCTAGAGTAAACTCCTTCCACTCTGATCCAAAGATACAGTGATGAAGAGGCCCGGATTACCCATAAGGCCAACCTAGGCCATGGCCTAGGGGTGCTAGCCGAGGGGGGCGCAGATCATGGACCCAAAAAAAAAGTTTGAAACAAATAAAAATGCTGGTATGGGGCAGGCGTCAGGCGATGACTCACTGGTCTGGCCTTGGCCACAACCAATGGCTGCTCACCCTCATTTGCATAAGGATACAACTTAAGGGCGGGGAGACGCCAGCAGGAGCGCTCTGCTGTTGTGCCTGTTGCACTTCTCTCCTCAATTAGGTTTGCGGAAACTTTCTCTCCCGCGCTTCAGCCGCCTTGCACTCGGTCAGGGATGGGGCAAAGAGGGGCGCTGCTGGCAGCCTTCTGCCTCTGGAACCATTGCCTGGTCGTTCTCTGCAGGGAGAGCCCCATCAACCCTGCTACCCCAAGTAAGTCCCACGGAAAGAGTCGAGTCGGGTGGGAGCTGCCTTCACGAGGAGGATAGGCGGCGGCTGGAGGAGAAGCCCAGGAGGGAAGGGAAGGAGGAGCCCAGGGGATGAATGAAGGAGTACATGCATGCATGAATGAATGAGTGACCGCCGAGAAGGGGCTCTGCTGCCTCCCCGACTGCGGTTCAGTGCAAACGGAACTCGCACTCCTCCTTCATGCAACTTGGGGGCTGCCTGCCTGCATTGTTGAAGTCACAGTACAACCAGTCCCGAAGTTAGGAACAAGAGAGGGTCTCTAGGTGGGCTCTGCCCGCCCTTGGGTTTGTATGTATGTAACAACTCATTTTTTTTTTAAAAAAAATCCCAGCTCGGAACCATTGAAACACATGGGCTCCCTCCTTGGCATTGGTCTTCAAGAAAAGAGAGAGAGATTCCTGTTCAAAAGCCAGGGCTGGGCTCGGCCAATGGGAAGTGCCCCCAACCAAGCCCCGTCCCCTTGCCCACCCAATCAGCACCGGGGGGCGTGTCTGTACCACTTCCACCTTGGGTCATTTGTTGTCCAGGCGTAGGGAGGAGGAGGAAGGAAGAGGCCTCATTCTCTTCCTCTTCTTGGGCCCCTTCCCCCGAGGACGCGTTTGCGGGCCACACAGGCTGGGCTCAGCGCCGAGATCAGAGCCGCCCTCTTCCTCCACCTGACTGGTGAGTGGGAGCAGGAAGGAGGGCGGAAGCGGAAGGAATACAGAAGGAAGGGGAAATAGGAAGGAGTGTAAGAAGAGGAAGGGAAGGAAGGAAGAACAGCCAGAGGAAAAAAAAGAGGAAGAGAAGGAAGGGGAGGGGTGGCTCTCCCCCTGAAGGGAATCCTCACCTGCCGGCCTGCCTTCTCTCCTTCCTTCCTTCTTTCCCCTTCCTCTCTTTCTTCCTATCCACCCTTCCTTTCACTTTTCCCCTCAATACAAAAAATCATCAGCAATACGCATTTTGAAGATCAAAGGAGAAGATAAGGTTTTATTTTTAGTGTGGGTCTGAGTGATGGGAGGGTGGGTGCGGTAGAGGTTGGCTTAAAGGGGACGTAATTCCGAAGTGTGGCCTAGGGCAGTGTTTCTCAACCAGTGTGCCGTGAGAAATCATCAGGTGTGCCGCGAGAAAAGCTCTCTGCCCCCTTCCTTCCCCCCTCCTCCTGCCGAACTCCTGCTGCTTGGGAAAGGAGGAGGAAGGGACGGGCAGCCACAAGGAAAAAGAAGAAGGGACCGGGGCACCGCCTCCTTCGGCCGTTTCCCCAATCAGCCTCCAATCTGCCATGACTCCCGCCATGACTCTCGCCCCTTGCTTATTGAAGCTGCGCGGAGGAGGAGCCCCGCCTACTGAAGCCCGTCCACTGCTCATGCTCCTCCTCTGTGAGAGAGCTGAAGCCGGGGGGAGGGGGGCATGGTGCAGCCTGGCTCCGCCCCCTCCCCCTGGCTTCAGCACTCCCACAGCTTCACCAGCCTTGAGGGGGCAGTGCCAAGCCAGCGATGGCAGAGCCAGCAGAATGCTGTCTTGCCCCCTCAAAGCTGGTGAAGCTGTGGGAGTACTGAAGCCGGTGGGAGGGGGCATGGCGTGGCCTGGCTTCGCCCCCTCCCCCAGCTTAAGCGCCTTCACAGCTTTGCCAGCCTTGAGGGGGCAGTGCCAAGCCAGCGGTGGCAGAGCCAGCACAATGCTGGCTTGGCACTGCCCCCTCAAGGCTGGCGAAGCTGTGGGAGAACTGAAGCCAGGGGGAGGGGGCGGGGCATGGTGTGGCCTGTCTCCTCCCCTGGCTTCGGCACTCCCATCAGCTGTTCCAAGCAGCTCACCATCCCCCTGCCGTTCTTTACTGTGTTAGAGTGTCATTTTGTGTCATTTTGGTTGGTGGTGTGCCCCCGGATTTTTTTAATGTTAAAAGTGTGCCGTGCCTCAAAAAAGGTTGGGAAACACTGGCCCAGGGTGCAAAAAGGTGTTAATCCGGGCCTGGTGATGAATCAGACTTTCAACCCCCCCCCCTCCAAAATGTACTAAACTACATCATAAGGAGGCGGGAGTATTCAAAGGCTTGCCAAACGTATGCTTTCCATGTGCCAAATACATTGAAACAGCAGTAGTTAGGAAAAAGCTGGGCACTTTGGCTGTAGTCCCATGGACAGTGTGCATATTATGTTCCAAAGTGCTCTAAATGCAAAACACTATTTATGGATCAAACCAAAGTTGATGTTTTCCAATATTAACCACCACCACCGCCGCCCCCGCCGCCCCCGCCGCCCCCGCCGCCCCCGCCACCGTTGCACATACACACCCCACTCCTCACAAAATGGAAATCTCTGTTGATACAGAGTTTCTGGACCTAACCATAAAAAGATACACACATCCTCTAATACCATTTCCAATTTTCTATACCATCCATTCACTCAAACCTTCCCATCTCCCTTTTCTTTCCTGTAGATATCATTCACTAGTACATGCAGTATCGAGAAAACTGATGAAAGGTGTCTTTTTCGCAGAGCACTTCTGCAGTTTACAAATGTACCCTTTTCAAATCTCGCTGTCAAACAATTTCCCTCAAATGTTTTGTGGCTCATCAGATCTCAATAACAGCTATACCTACAAACTCCAGACGATGTTTCCCTGAGTATAAGTGCTTTTTGGAGTGGTGTTAAGAGGAGAGATATTGGAAAGTGAAATGATTTAAGGGATATGTGATGACAAAGTGGAGATTTATTCCATTCTTTAAAAGCATTTTGGCAAGTTTTCTGCTCCTTTTCAAGGAGACAGGGAGTGAAACAGGATTCTGAATCCTAATACACTTTGCGGCCATAATAGAGTGCACAGGAGTATAAAACTGTAGACATTTTCTCCAATCTTCGGTTGACATATAACTAAATTTGGGACATCTAGAATTATTACTTCAAATCCAGACTTACTCAGCGGTGTGGAATGGCTTCACTTCACCACAGAATGGCATTACTGTATCTGTCCATGTGACCAGGCCCGGATTACCCATAAGGCCACCCTAGGCCATGGCCTAGGGCGGCAGCCATGGGAGAGCAGCAGATCTGAACCCCACAAAAAAAGTTTTTTAAAAATTAAAAAAAAATTAAAAAAAAATTCCCAAAAAATGTGTGCATGCGTGCGGTGGCGGAAGCGCTATCCACGGCCGCCCCGCCGCTCCCCCTTTGCTCTGCTCCTCTCGGCTCCAAAGGCTCTGCCCCCGGCTCCGCCCCGCCTCCTCGCCAGTGCGAGGAGGAGGAAGGAAAGCCCCACCCCTGGAGCCGATGCCGCAGGGAACCGTGATGCTGGCCTCAGAAGCGGCCGACATCGCCCTTTTCAGGCCGGCATGACAGCTTTAGGAGGGAGGAGCCGCGGAGGCTCCCCACGGCTCCTCCTTCCCTCCTAAAGCCGTCATGCCGGCCTGGAAAGGGCAATTTCAGCTGCTTCTGAGGCCGGCATGATGGCTTTAGGAGGGAGGAGCCGTGGGGAGGTCCCGCCCTTGGACGGCATCTGCTCCGGGGGTGGGGCTTTCCTTCCTCCTCCTCCTCACACCAGCGAGGAGGTGGGGGCGGAGCCGGGGGCGGGGCGGGGGCAGAGGCTTTGGCCTAGGGCGCCAAAAGGCCATGATCCGGGCCTGCATGTGACGGCGCAGCAAGAACCACTTATTTATTTATATCATTTATATCCCGCCCTTCTCACCCTGCAGGGGACTCAGGGCAGATCACAATGCACATATACAGGCAAACATTCAATGCCATAGACATACAACATATATAGACAGACAAAGAGCTACACAATTGGTCGAGAGCTCATCCTGACCGGGGCAGGCCTCGAACTCATGACCTTCTGGTCAGTAGAGATCTTATGCAGCTGACTCCCAGCCAGCTGCGCCACATTCCCGATGCTGTGCCACATTCCCGGTGTATGTAAAAACTTGTATGTAAAATTTTAAGTTGCAAAGGTTTCCACTGTTGTATTGTGTTTCTGCAAGCCTGCTCAGTTTTGCAAAGGTTTGGTTGCATTGATTGGTTCTTTACACCTGTCAATCATTTTTAACAGAGCCCAATTAAGTTTGTTCCGCCCCTTTTCCACGGACTTGGAAATCTAGCCATTTCTTTACAGAGCTTTCCTGGATTTCTTCAGAAGAGGACATATCTGAAGGTTTGCCAGGGCCAGCTTTGGTCAAGCCATCTCTCAACTCAAGACAAAGACTTTCCCTGGGTCTCATACAGAAAACCCAATTTACCGGATGGTTGGGTAGCTCTGAGGAGACCCAGGCGCCTTCAAACTAGTCAGCTGGCATCCAGAGGAAGGTCCCATACCTTCAGTATAGGCCAGCTGGCTGGGGTCTCGAGTGTCCTTACCTCGAGACCATAAAGGCAGAGAGGTCTTGGAGACCCATCCAGCTGAAGCTTCCAGGACCCAACAACTAAGAGACTATGAAGTATTTTTCATTATCCTTTTGGGGAACAAAGTAAAGTGCCTGAGTGCAGATAACTCATGTTTTAAGACAGGGCTGTCCAACTTCTACCGGCCCAGGGGCATGAATTCCGGTCACTGATGACCTGGGGGGCCGTAGGATCTGCCCCCGCCCCCGGTTCCGCCCCCGGCTCTGCCCCCTCCCCGGCGCCCTCTCCCCTTATTTTTATTTAATATTAAATATATTTAATTCCATCCTCCCTTATTTTTATTTAATATTAAATATATTTAATTCCATCCTCCCTCCCCCTTATTTTAATGTATCCCATCTCCCCTTATTTCATCTTTAAATATATTTAATGTTATATTTAATACATGAGGGGAGATGGGGGGGAAGGAATAAGGAGCCCCCTGAGGAGCCCCCTGCTTCGGCCTACCTTTTCCAAACGCACAGGATCCAGGAGTACCCGAACGATGAGAGAGGCGACGACCGACTGAGTCGAAGAAGGTCCTAATCGCGTCTGTGGGCCTCAGCGATCCAGTAGTAGAGTAGCTGAAGAGTATCGTGAGAATACGCAATCCACACGGGATTTCGCTGTCAACGCCGGCGTGATCTCGCGTTGACAGCGAAATCCCATGTGGATTGCGTATTCTCACGATACTTGCTCCAAACCCGAAGTAGGCATTTTTTTATTTTTATTATTAATTTTATTTTTCAATTTTTATTTTTTTATTAAAAAGCTTAGGGGGCCGCAGGGAAGGGGCTGGGGGCCGTATACGGCCCCCGGGCCGCCAGTTGGACAGCCCTGTTTTAAGAAATAAAACCTGTTTTGAGTTATCTATAGTGTCCAGCTTGGTCCTTGGGAGCCCCAAGCCTCTAAGGAAGGCAAGAAACAATCCCCCGGTAGCAGGGCCGTAGCCAGAATTTTGATGGGGGGGGGGGGGGGGAGTTTGATTCAGGGGGGCTGGGTCTGGGTGAGAGACGGTCTACCCTAGCAAACCTTTTGTATTGTTATCCCAATACCCCCATGCATATGGGATATATTGAGCATGGGGATCAGATCATGATATGAATACACATAACAGTTTAAATAATGTACCAGTAAGCCCTTCTCATGGACCATCCTGAGAATTTGGGGGGGGGGGCTGAAGCCCCTCAAGATCCCCCACCCCACCCTGGCTACATGCCTGTCCAGTAGAGAGAGTCTATGTCTTCGCCCTTCCAGAGTATATACAGACCGGGTGCTACGGCACAGTCCGCCCTCCCTTCTTCAAGAAATTCACTGTTGGGCATACTTTGCCTTATAAATGGGAGTCTGTCAGGTAGGCCCGGATTACCCCTCCCCACAGCTCCCCCCTCCCTCCTAAAGCCACCATGCCGGCCTCAGAAGCAGCCGAAATCGCCCTTTTCAGGCCAGCATGACAGCTTTAGGAGGGAGGGAGGAAAGCCCCACCCCGGAGCCACTGCCGCGCATGCGCAGCAGTGGCCCCAAGCGCAGGGCCTCCCCACAGCTCCCCCCTCCCTCCTAAAGCCACCATGCCGGCCTGAAAAGGGAGGGGCCTTCCCACGGCTCCTCCCTATTTCAGACTATTTCGGCCGCTTCTGAAGGCCGCATGGTGGCTTTAGGAGGGAGGGAGGAGCCATGGGGAGGCCCCGCCCTTGGGGCCACTGCCGCACATGTGGGGCAGTGGCTCCGGGGATGGGGCTTTCCTTCCTCCTCCTCCTCGCGCTGGCGAGGAGGCGGGGACAGAGCTGGGGGCGGGGCGGAGTCGGGGGCAAGGGCAGAGCCTTTGGCCTAGGGCGCCAAAAGGCCATGATCCGGGCCTGCTGTCAGGCAAAAAAATTGTTAAACTCAAGTGTTATTAAGGAACACTAAAGCATAGGCAAGTCAGTGGTAAGGGCTAGAGTAGACCTACTGTCAGGCAGAGCAAGACAAACACTTTGGATAGCACATTGGGAGCATCAACTCTACTTTTAAAAACTAGTTATAATCCCCGAGCCATTGACTACCAGTCCCTAGCAAGTTTCCACAAAAAGAAGAAACAATTGTACCGAGTGCTGCAAATATGGTGCTGGTTCTTGGCACGTTGGCAGAAATCATTGCCTACCACTAGCGTTGAACTCCCAACCCACTTGGCCTCTGATCAAGAAACTGAATTCTGGGACACCATCTTGTAGTTCAAGTAATATAGCAAAAATATTTGGTCAGTCCTGTTTGAACTGGCCATTCTCGATATCGTAGGGGTGTCTTTACATCCATGCTTTGTTCTGACTCAAATAGAAGTGGTGATTCAAAAAAGGCAGAGCCGGGATATTGGGTAGTGACTAGCGTGATGTACGTAGATGTGACAGACTTGGGTGAGCCATTATGCCTACAAGGCAGGCATGTAGCCAGGGGGGCTAAGGGGGCTTAAGCCCCCCCCCCGGGCATTCGCAGGGTGGTCCGCGTAAGGGCCTTACTGGTACATTATTTAAACTGTTATGTTTATTCATATCATGATCTGATCACCATGCTCATTATATCCCACATTAATGGGGTTATTGGAATAACAATACAAAAGGTTTGCTAGGGTAGACCCTCTTCCACCCAGTCTCAGCCCCCGAACCAAACTCAGCCCCCCTCGAACCAAAATCCTGGCTACGGCCCTGCTACAAGGATACTTTGGTTCTGCTTTTTTCTCTCCATTTCATCTCACGGTATTGTTGTGCAGACAGAATGAGGTAGTGCCATATATATGCTGCCATGTAATCTTTGCAGAAATGTGAGGATACCTACAAAATATTTACACAATCTAGGTATGACCTATCTGGGACCCAAAGTAAACACACATGAATGAATATCCATTTTACCAGGGCACTTGGGAAAAAAATGGCAGTATAATTCTCAGCCCACAACTTGTCAAAGAAAGACAGCCTCCTTCCAACTCTTATTAACTACTAAGGATTTTTTCTTTCAGCAGGGAGGAATGAGATGGAGAAGAAACCCATGAAAGCCTGCAGGGTGTGCATTAGGTACGTCCTGTGGGTTAAAGGAGCCTGGATTTATCCTCCCAAACTCTCAATCAAAAGGTTCCCAGCAGACATCAGAAGCAACTTTGACTTGTACCACATGCTGTTTTAAACCTTTAGCATACTAGAATGAAAATCCAATAGAAGACAATTAAAATACTTGTGCAAGTTACTTGTTACATTGTGTTTTTGTTCTGAGACATTTGGTTTCCATTCTTTTTCTCACACACAACAACAAAAGTACCTACCTATTAGGCATGAGAAAAAAGTTATGAAAATGATTCGTTTCGTAAGAAATTCGTAAGAAATGCTACTTTCGAGTATTTCCGCACCTGGAACGCCAACCAGGAAGTGGACTTTCTTTTTCGAACTTCGGGGCCAGGATTTTCTTAAGTGTCGTTATTAGGTCGTAAGGGGGCACCCTCCTTCTCTCTCACCACCCTCCCGCCTCCCTTGCCAATAAGTATTATGGCAAGGCAAGCCTAAACTCGCTCCTTCTTTCGGCTGGAAGCCCGGAAAAATGTAAACAGAGAGGATTACTCAGAAGTAAATCTGCAAGGAGGGCACTTTGGATGAAGGGCCCTCCTTTGTGGATTTACTTCTGAGTAAACCTCTCTGTTTACATTTTTCCAGGCTTCCCTGCCTCTCCTGCCTGCCAGGATCTAAAGCATCAAAGAGTATTGGGGTGAGAAACCAACCTAATGTATAATAGAATGAATGCTACTGTAAGTGCCTAATATTATAAGTAATCCAACTGGTCATACCTACATTCCATGCACATGCAATAATACAGCAGTAATAACAATAACAAGAGGTAAAATTCAAACCGAAGTATTCTGACTGGTCTCTCCTCATGCAGTGCAAACGGGCTCTTCTCTTATTGGCCTGGGAAATTAGCCCGGGAAAAGCCAGCGTTTGCTGCTTGGGAGCACACACATACATATGCTTGGGGGGGGGGGGGATTTGCTGCAGAATCCCGGCCTCATAGAGAAGATTCTGCAGCAAATCCCCCAAAGAATATGTATGTGTGTGCACCCAGGAAGCAAATGCTGTGCCCGGGGTTTTGCCTTTTCCCGGGCTCAGAGAAGAGCCTTTTGCAGTTTGAGGAGGGAGCACAGTCAGAATACTTCGGTTTGAATTTTACCTCTTCTTATACCCATTGTTATTACTGCTGTATTATTGCATGTGCATGGAATGTAGGTATATGACCAGCCTGGGCAAACTTGGGCCCTCGCTCCCTCGGGATCGGGGTGAGAGAGAGGCAGCGAGGAGCGAGGGGGGGCTCCTCCTCCTTTTCTTTTGCTGCTTCCAAGAATAGAATACCCCTCCCTCCCTCCCTCCTTCCTATTTGGAGAGTCCCATCTAGAATTCAGTGTGATTTATTCAAGTTTTGGCCTACAACTCCCAGAAATCCCAGGCAATTTACCAGCTGTTAGGATTTCTGGGAGTTGTAGGCCAAAACCATCTGGAATGCGCATGCGCTGGCATACGAACTACTAACGAATTTCGTTAGTAATTTGTTACATTTTAGAAATTTTTGGAAATTTTTTTTGTAAGTCTTTCTTTTACTAATCAAAAAAAATACCCCCCCCCCATTTGATTTTAGAATCGCCATTTTTTGGTTCGAAACCATGCCTACTACCTATCTAACTGGAGAATAGGAGAGGCATACTGATTTGGAGAAGCCTGATTCACTCAAGTCCTGCTCAGTGGAGCAGTTGCAATCCTTCCTATCTGACACAGCCGGATTAGATCCCTTCGTGTGGGGGTCGAAGCGAAGGCGGCGGGGCCAAAGAAGAGGGCCACGCGACCCCTCCTAAATGGCCAATCGTTCACCACCTCCTTAAAGGGGTTCACCGCCCCCCCCAATTCCCTTGGGCCTCCCACCGCCCCCTTGGATCGCCTCACCGCCCACCAGGGGGTGGTACCGCCCACTTTGAGAATCAGTGATTTGAAATAACAGGGTACCATGGGGACAAGCTGTGTGGTGACACATGCCCACGTGTGATGGGGAGGCATCACTGCCAGCTGGATGGGTTGTGGATTGCCTCGCTGCCCCACCAATTCACTGATTCACCACATAGGCTGGTGAATCTGCATGTGGGGCCTCATCAAAAGCATGCAAATTATCAATGTGATGAGGTCCTTATACAGAGCATGCCACCGAAAAGGGGAATTTGCATCCATTTCGCCTGCCTGGAGATGCCTTGTGCAAACTGGAGGCTTGGACCATGAGATCTCGCAGTCCTAGTAAGCATGCTAAGCTTAGTGAGCTTACAGAACAATAGGTTTGTCTGGAGGCAAAGATCAGACTTTCCCCTATCAGCTGGGAAGGAAGTGGCTATGGCCAAGTGCCAGCCCTGAAAGAGACAGGCTCCATGGAGATAATGTCATAGCACAAGATATCCCTCTTTTGTGCTATTCAGAAAAGTTTAAATGATTAAAAGTGGAAGGGGCTTTATTAAACAGCAACCTCAACCTCATTCATTTTTTATCCGTTAGTTCATTTGATTGCATTTTCAAGCATGTGCTGAAGGGCCTTATAAGTGATGATGGCAACCCAAAGGAGGGACAGACAAAAAACTTCCCAAATAAGAAAAAGGTGGGAAAACTCATACATGAATCTTGGGGTAAGAACAGGCTGAGTCAGATGCATTTAGTGTGCCTACTTACTCACTGTTTTCTAGTACTTATTTATCCTTAATCTCTATTTCTGATTTTCGTGGAGATTGGGGATATCATACATATATAGTAGAGGTGGATATCTCTGGTCATAATACTTTGATTTCCATTAATTTTTCGTATTTGAAATTATTTTGATCTTATATTGACCCTCCTCATCCAACCGAAATCGAATTCTAAATCGAAACCGGGTCAGCCATTTACGTAAAGGGCCCGTTATTAGGTCGCTTCCGCCCTTTCTTATCTTTAACCTGCCTTTGGTTGTCAGCTGGCAAGAGGGGAGTGGAAGGCAGCATCTCCTCTCGCCAGATGACACTCAAACACGGGTTAAAGATAACCCCCATTTGGGTCTCGGCTGGCAAAAGGAGGGTGCCAGACTGCCTGTCGCCATTTGACACGCGGGTTAAAGGGAACACATGTTGGTTTGTTTCTGGGCTGGCAGAGGGGAAGGGAGGCGTCTCCCTTCGCCCCTGCGAGCTCAGAATCCAACCCGGGTTACAAGCCATCCACTCCTCCGCAAGTTCAGAGGCACACCGGGTTATATTTAACTTGCTGGCTGGGGAAGGAACAGAGGAGTGTGGCTACAAGCCATCCACTCCTCCATTCCTCTGAGCTTGCTGGCTGGCATAAGGAATAATAACAAAAATTCATTATTAATTACGTTTCAATCACGAAATTTATTTTAAAATTTTCAGATTAATTTCTATAACGACCCAGCAACGGAAATCCCCCCCCCCACACACACACACATACGAGTTTAGAATCAATTTATTATGGATCAACCACCCCTAATATATAGTTAAAACATGCTTCCCAAAAACTCCCCAAAAATGAGAAAGAAAGGTGTATGTGTGCATGCTAGAGTGCTCTAACTCCCTTCCTACTATGTACTGAACTGAACTGAACTGAACTTTATTATTTATGAGTTGCCCTCCACGTTTGTGCTCGGCGACTTACACAACTAGCGATTAAAATATTAAAAATATTAAAATTTTAAATGGTTAAAATACTAGAATATCAGACTCAGTGAATTCCAAGTCGCTGGTTCCGTGTTATGCGTAGCCTTTCCTGAATAGCCATGTCTTAAGTGCTGCCAAGAACTGGGGCAGGTCGAGGGAGCCTCTTTGGTCTGGCGGCAGAGAGTTCCACAGGGCGGGGGCCACAACAGAGAAGGATCTCTGTCTCGTGGACTCCAAGTGAGCCTCTCTCGGACCCGGGACACAGAGGAGGTTCTTGTTTGCTGGCCGTGGTGCTCTTGGGTGGGCAGGTAGGGTCAAGCGGTCTTTTAAGTATGAAGGGCCCGGTCCCGTAGGGCCTTGAAAGTCAAGGTCAGGGTCTTATAGAGGACTCTGTATTCGACCGGCAGCCAGTGCAAACGCTGCAGGGATGGTGTGATGTGGCATCTCATTGGTGTTTTTGTGAGGAGCCTGGCGGCAGCATTCTACACAATCTGGATCTTGTGGGTTAGTGACCGAGGCAGACCCACATATAAGGCGTTGCAGTAATCCAGCCTTGATGTAACTGTGGCGTGGATTACTGTGGGGGGCAATGAGTAGACTGGTTCTAATGGATGGCCCAGCCATAAGATCTCCGTCTTTGCTGGGTTTATTTTCAGTTTATGGGCCCGGAGCCATCTCGTCACTGCTTCTAGGCATTGGGTGAAATTTTCCGGCACCGAGGTTACTCCGGGTTCCAACTTTAAGAGGAGCTGAGTGTCGTCGGCATACTGGTAGCATCCTAGTCCAAAGCTCCGGATTAGACCAGCGAGAGGTCGGACATAGATGTTGAACAGCATTGGTGATAGTATGGCACCTTGGGGTACTCCGCATTCAAGGAAAGATTTCCCAGATGTTTGGCCCAGCCATTCTACTCGCTGGCTACGTCCACGCAGGAACGAGTTGAACCAGGTTAGGGCTGATCCTTGGATCCCTATGGCGGCAAGTTGTTGTATCAGTAGATCGTGGTCTACTGTGTCAAATGCGGCGGTGAGATCCAGCAGCACCAGAACTACTGAGCCTCCCTTGTCTAGTTGACGGCGGATGTCATCCGAGATGGCCACTAGGACGGTCTCGGTCCCGTGCCCGGGGCGGAAACCTGATTGAAAAGGGTCCAGGCCATCTGAGTCCTCAAGGAAGTTGTAAAGCTGCCTATGTAGATAATACATGCTTCTCAGTATGTTTGAGTTGCAACTATTGCATAATAAATACAGCACTGCCAACAAACCAGTTGTGACCTTTTCTCACATTAGCTCAGCCTCGGAGGAACACAAACTGCAAACACCCTGTGAATAAACTTTGCTGAGAAAAACCCATGATAGCTTCACTTTTGGGTCACCATAACTCAGAAATGACTTGAAGGAATATAAGAACACTTTTATTTTCTGTCAAAAATGTGAATTATGCATAAATATGGTAAAGCATGCGGTGACTGGGGTGGGACAAGGGCACAGTTACAAAGACCATGCATAGGCCATGCCGTGTCACTACATTGTGAATTTTCTGCCTCTGCAAACAGCAGTTGGCCAGTGGTGTGACGAAACAGGCATTCATAACACTCATGGCTCTGGGATGAGAAGCATTAGGTCCCACAGGCATTACTTCTGGCAGCAGCTTTACAGAATTATATCAGCCAAAGTGATACAATACATACAATTACATAAATAGAATTTGAATTCTACAGTCATGGTTATTAATGTTTGCCATGTCCCTGTCCTCAGAAGGCACAAGACGGTATATAGTAGGCCTGGTTGATCCATAAAAAATTGGTTCAAAACTCGTTCCGGATGTAGGGGGCACTGGTGCTTCGAATCTGAATGACTTCCAGAAAAATTTTGAAATTTATTTGGAAAAATTCTGAAATTTCTTCGTTAATGGCGTCCGCAATTGCGCAATGCGCGAAAACCTGTAAAAAAAACCTCAAACTGACGCGGGAGGGAAGAAATCCACTTCCAAACTGAGTTTGACATGGTTCCTGCCCCAGGTGCTTCTCTCCCACAAGAAGGACCTAGGGCAGGAGCTGTGTTAAATCCTCGCCAAAACCACCCCCAGCGCCACCAGCCAGAACAGGGCACGGAGAACCATATCCCGCCCCCGACTTATGAAAGACCCCCTGATCTAACCTGGGATCACTCTGGGGACCTCCTGATGGAGAGGCCCGCGGTGACAGAGCCGGATGGTGTGAAGGAGACCCCTGTGGAGACTGTGTAGAGAGTTGCCGAGGGACCAGCATGGGAGCCGCTGCAGAGCGGGGGACGAACATGGAGGCCGTGAGGGTCAGCTTGTTGACAGTTGGCCCTCGCCCTCCACTCCCGAAGGCTCGCTTTCCCGAGGGTGGTTGTCTTTTCGATGCACCTGCCTGCTACCGATTGGAGGGACAAGCACAGTCGATGGGGAGAGATTCTGGTGACCTCCCCCAGCCCCCGCTAGAGGGTGAGCGTTCTTGGCTGGAACGGGATTTGCTGGAGATCTCCCGAGTCCTGGCCCGCCCTGGAGAGCGGCAGCCATGACGCTGTGGCCCCCCATGGGGGGGGGGCGCTTGGTGTGGTGACCAAGATGGCCAGTGGCCTTGGGAACGCCGAAGAAGACCGGATGTCTTCATCCCTCTTGGAGGCCAAGCGGAATAAATGGACACGTGGGAGCAAGCACCGCAGGAGGCAGAAGTGGAACAAGAAGTCGGGCCAAGTTCCATGCTCAACCCCCCACCCCCTGCAAGAGCACCCGGAAGTCCTCCGAGCTCCTCCTTGGAACAGAGAGACAGATGACCCACAAAGCCTACTGTTGACAACAAGCGTGATCTCTACGGAAGAAACAGCGATCCCTGCCAAAGGAAGAGGAGGCACAGGAGATTTCACACGCAAACTTTCTGGGGTGTAAGCTTCGGGATGTGGACTAGATCTGACTTGTCCAGTCTTAGAGACAAACGAAATTAGGAGCCTAAGGCCCCAGGAAAAACAGAAAAACATATAATCATCATTAGTATTTATTAATGTATTGTTTCTCTTTCTATTGTGTATTGTTGTTGTTGTATTGTTCTTACTGGTCTGCCCAGTGAACGTGAACTCTGTAAGTCGCCCCGAGCCGTATGGGAGTGGTGACTAACAAGTTTAAATAATAAATAAATAAATATAAATAAATGTGGGAGGGAAGAAATCCGTTTCCAAACTGGGTTCTCTCCCGCGAGAAGGACCCGGGGCAGGAGCCATGTTTAACCCTGTTTGGAAGCGGATTTCTTCCCTCCCATGTCAGCCGATTCCTTTCTGAAAATGGCGGCAGTGGCTTCAAAATGGCAAATTCACTTCCGGGTTGCCTACATCGCTTCAAAACCGCTTCAAAAGTGAATTTAATCCGAATTCATTCTGATTTTACGAAGATTCCGACAAACCTAACCAGGTCTAGTATATAGCTCTCACCCTATTTCTTTAAAATATATATAATTTGATATATAAAACTACATATACCTAGATTACATAAAATAAAAAAATATCCAAATTAGAAAAGTAAAAAGGGACAAAAAAACCCCCCTCCAAGATTAACTCCCAACTTTCCTCCCAACAGCTATGTTACAAGCTCTTAATTTCTGTATCCTATGGCATCTTAGATTAACTTTTACAACTTAATTGACTCTACTCAACATCGAACCCCACTGTTAACAATTCTCCCTGTTGTTTTTGCAAAAAGACAATTAACTTTTCACACTCCTTATTAATACTACGTGATGATTTTTCTCTGATGAAAATAGTTAACGCACCCATTTCAGCCAAGTCATACCATTTCATTAACTAATCTTCCCATGATGAGATGGTTGTTGTCTTCCATCTCTGCAATCTAGCTGTGCTTTAATTATATCCTATATAATTCACTCATACATCTTCTACATTTGCTTTTCCAACAAAAACAACAAAAAAAACCTTCTGGCTTCATTTGAAACTTTAACCTCAAGACATTCTGAATCGCCCTATTTCTACATCGCAAAGCCTGTGAGGTTGGCTAAGCCAAAAGTACCAAATGGCTCAAGGTCCCCAGGCCATCTTTATAACAGAACTAGCTGAGGACCCGGCGGTGTCCGGGTTATTTGAGGAAGGCATTGTGTGCCAAGGTTGGTTCCTATTAGATTTTTATGTGGCTTGCAGTGGTCTCAGGAGCTTAGTGAAGGTACTGCAAGTCCCATTGGCCATGGTCCATCCTCCTCCAAACAGCACCAGGATGTAGAGTGGGCCATGGGGGCTCTGTGTGTCACATTTGATCTTGATCATTCTCTGGATGAGGGTTGCAGTGGTCTCTGGAAGTGAGGGAAGGTACTGGAAGTCCCATCATCCATGGTCCCCCGTTATCCAAACTGTACCAGGATGTAGAGTGGGTCATGGGGGCTCTGTGTGCCAATTGTGGTCTTGATCAGTCATTGGATGAGGGTGGCAGCGGTCTTAGAAAGTGAGTGAAGGTACTTCAACTCCCATCATCCATGGTCCCCCGTTATCCAAACTGTACCAGGATGTAGAGTGGGTCATGGAGGCTCTGTGTGCCAAGTGTGGTCTTGATCAGTCATTGGATGAGGGTGGCAGCAGTCTCAGAAAGTGAGTGAAGGTACTTCAACTCCCATCATCCATGGTCCGTCCCACTCAAAACTGCACCAGGATGTAGAGTGGGTCATGGTTACTCTGTGTGCAAAGTTTGGGCCTGGTCTCTGATTTGTAGGGGCTGCAATGTTCTGTGGGGAATGAATTGGGTGAAGGTACTGCAAATCCCATCATTTGTGAGCCATCCTGCCGTAAACCACAGCAGGTTTGTAAAGTGGGCCATTGGGCCTCTGTGTGCCAAGTTTGGTCCTGATTCATCATTGGTGTGGGCCACAGTGCTCTAAGGAAGTGAATTAAAGTACTGCAAGTCCCATCATCCATGATCCATCCTCCCTCAAACTGCACCAGGATGTAGGGTGCATCTTGGGGGGTCTGTGTGCCATGTTTGGTCTTGTTCTGTCATTGTTTGGGGGCGCAGTCAGGAAAATCAAGTTGAGGAAGCCTAACAATATCCCAGGAGCTGAGGCCTAGCCAGGAAAATCAAGTTAAAGAAGCCTTGCTGTCAGTTTTGGGCCTGGTCTGTGATTTATAGGGGCGACAGTGTTGTTTGGGAAGTGAATGATGTGAAGGTACTGCAAATCCCAGTATTCGTGCCCCCCCCACCCTAAACCACACCAGGTTGTGAAGTGGGCCATTGGTCCCTTGTTTGCCAAGTTTGTTCCTGATCCGTCATTGCTGTGGGACGCAGTGGCTGACTGCCTGAGGCCTTTCCTTTTCCTTCTGAGTCACTTTAGAATGTTGGAATGTGGTTGGCCGAGACCCCAGCCAGATGGCTTATACTGAAGGCACAAAGCCTTCCTCTGAATGCCACCTGACTGTTTGAAGGCGCTTGGGGCTCCTCAGTGTCACTCAACCTTCAGATATGTTGAGTATGCAGTATGATTCCCAAGGAAAGTCAGATTGGTGTTGAGAGATAGCTTGACCAAGGCCTAACCTGGCAAACCTTCAGGTACATCCTCTTCTGGAGAAAACCTGGGAAGCTATGATAAGCAAAATGGTTGATTCCCAAAGTCCCTGGGAAAAGGGGCGGAACAAGCTTAATTGGGCTCTGTTAAACAATGATTGACAGGTGTAAAGAACCAATCAATGCAACCAAACCTTTGCAAAACTGAGCAGGCTTGCAGAAACACAATACAACAGTGCAAACCTTTGCAACTTAAAGTGGCGCTTGCTGCGCCGTCACTGTCTTAGGACCTCATCAGTTGCAAGTCTTCCCCTGTTTCCACACACTTCTAAGACATTTCAAAGATAAAGTGCCATGGAGCCTTTCACAAAGTGTAAAACTACTTCCAGTTGTCACCAGTTGTACTTCATCCCTGAAATGTAGTAGAAATGTAATGCTGGAGGAGGTGGGCAGACAGAAGACAGGATGAACCCATCTTCTGAGCTCCTGATGCGTGAGGAAATGTGGTGTTTCAGCCTGGTGCTCATGTGCATGCTAGGGATGATGGAATTGTTCCTGACAATGCTGATGAAGGGATGCTTAGTGAGATTTCTGAGATGCAAAGTGAACTTTCAGATGAGGCTTGCATTCCTGGGAACAGTTCTCTTCCCAGGGCTTCATTAGATGAGAATTCTTGTGTTCAGGACTCTCAAGGCCTTGATGTTGATAACGGGACACCTGGGAATCTTAACAAGCTTCCATTCAACCGCCGAGATAGCATTCGAGAATCTAGGCAGGCTGCCAGCCTCCGACGCAGCAGTCGGTCTGCAAACCGAAACTGATTGTCTTTATATTAGATTGCTAGGGAAATATTATTCAGTTTTCAGGTTTTGTTTAGAATACCATGCCAGATTTTGTCTTGTCTCCAAGCTCCTGATTTTGCCTAGGCCTTTGTGCACGTTTTGCTCCTATAGCTGCCTTGTATTTATCATGGGATTTTCATCAAGCATTTTACCTTTGCCTTTGGATTTTGGGACTATTTGAACTGTGTGTTTTACCTTGGATATATTCTACTATTGATCTTCTTTTAACCCTTTTGTTGGACACTATATTTGTTTCAATAAAAGCCTATTGTTCAGAGACTGTCTGTTGTGTGTGTGACTAGGGGGGTGCTCCGTGTCTGAAGTGCAACAGGAAATGAGAGAAAGTGATTAAAAATATGTGGCCTGGGATTTGTCAGATTCACCCATGTTGAATTGTTTCAGTGACATTGTCACAATGCAGGGACTCGGCCCAGCCCCTTAATCACACACACAGAGACGGTAATCAGCTAACTATTTATTGAATAATAGAAAACAGGTGAAAAGGTAAATTGTCCATAAAAGCATCAAATGGTTCAATAAAAATAGCAAAGAGTTCCGAAGTAAATCCAAAGGCAAAACACTTGGCAAGGGTCTCCGCAAAGTAATGCGGATCAAAACAAACTTGGTCCGTGGCAATTCAACAAAGCAAGTCCATGGAATCAAGGCCCAAGAAAACTTCTTGGTCACACGAGCCCAGTCCTGGCTCCGTGGATCTTCACTCGCTTCACTCCCTTCAGATCAGAAGTGGCCGAGCAACTGAGGATCCGTTCCCACGGATCCTATACTTAATTCCCTTGGTGAGACCTACGGCGCTCTAGGCTTCTGCGCCAATCTGTGCTACGGGACTCAACGCTCCTTCGGCACTCTAGGCTTCGGTGCCATTCCCTTCTACTGGACTCAATGCTCCGTCTCCTATCAAAGCTCCGTCCTTGCCTCCCAGCACCTGGGTCACTATCTTCATGAGAGCCTGACTCCCTTTCAGCTTCCATGGCCTCATCCCCGCTATCCCTGACCCTTTCTTGCGAACCGAAACCACCTGGTCTCTCATACTGATTATCTGAATCAGTACCATCAGTGTCAGCCTGACTTTCCCAACCTTCATACCCATCGGGCCAGCCATGATCCCATTCCAAACTCTCCGTGGGAGATGAAGGCCCAGCTGCCTCATCGTCCCCTTCATCTGCATCTACATTAGCCTCAATTGGCCCTAATGCAAGTGGGACCCCCGGGGCGGCCCCCTGCCCCCCCGGCACGAATGAGAACTGGGTTGCTGCAGACATGGAGGAATGGGTGTTCCTATGAGTAGTCTTCTACGCCCCACTTGTTTTTACAAAGTCCTTCTGCATGAGCCTGGGAAAAGTATTTTTTTTAATTAAGATACTCCTAAGGCAGTCTTTCTCAACCAGTGTGCCGTGGCACACTAGTGTGCCGTGACAGACCTCCTGCTGTGCCGCGAGAAAAGCTCTCTGCCCCCCTTCCTCCCCCCTTCCTGCCGAACTCCTGCTGCTTGGGGAGGAGGAAGGGCCGGCAGTGGCGAAGAAAATGAAGAAGGGACCGGGCGCCGCCTCCTTCCGGCCGTTCCCCAGCCAGCCTCCAATCCGCCATGACTCCCACCATGACTCGCCCCGCCTCGCTGAAGCCGCGTGGAGGAGGAGCCGCCCACTGAAGCCCGTCCACCGCTCATGCTCCTCCTCTGTAGGAGACCTGAAGCTGGGGGAGGGGGCGGGCATGGTGTGGCCTGTAGGAGAGCTGAAGCTGGGGGGGGGCGGTATGGCCCGGGGGTAGCAGCTGCTGGGAGAGGTGAAGCCGGGGGTAGCCTGGGTCCGCCCCCTCCCCGGCTTCGGCCCTCCCAGCAGCTGCTCCCAGCAGGCCACCATCCCCCAGCCATTCTTTACTGTGTTAGAGTGTCATTTTGTGTCATTTTGGTTGGTGGTGTGCCCCCGGATTTTTTTTAATGTTAAAAGTGTGCCGCGGCTCAAAAAAGGTTGGGAAACACTGTCCTAAGGAATAGCGCAATTGTAAGATATCGCCACTTTGCTTTTGCTGCATTCTCCTTCATAGTAATCAAATCGTTCAAAACTGTGCTATTGCTAACTGTTTAACATAACACTGGTATAATTGAGGAAAGGAAAACCTGGGGGGGGGGGGAGGTTGTGGCAAAGTGGTTTATAATAACACCGGTATAAAGGAGAGAAGGAGAGCCTGGGAGGAGGGATCGTGGCAAAGTGTTTTATAATAACAGTGGTATAATGGAGGGAAGGGAGCCAAGGGAAAAACAAATCATGGGAAAATGGTTTAAAATTCCCCCACCTCTCCACCAATGGGATGAGGTCCACAGCAATGTTGGCTTTTTATATTGCCATTTCCCCTGATTACATAAAAGAATGCAGTCATCAGGGATTGCACTCGCTCGTGTGATGGTTCATAATATGGGATAGAATGGGAGAAAATAAAGTGTTTGATAGGATTTGTAAAATGAGACAATGTCTTTTAAAATGGACCACTTCTGCAGTGAGTCTGGAGAAGTAATTAGAGAAGAAACAAGAAAAATACAGCTCAAGCTTGCTGTTGCCAAAGGCTCAGGCCTGACGTGCTGATAAATATTCTTCATAAAATATATTTTTACGATAAGAAGATCCCCCCCCCCCCGCGCACCTTTTTTTGGAACAAAAGTTCACTCCGTAATTAAATCAAGGTTATCAGAAAATGTGTTATATCCTAAATATGTAAAACTATCATAATTCAGCCCTCACTAACACTTTTCCATCACAGCCAAGCATACGTGATCCTCTTTTATGAAGAACTTTCACAAACAACCATGAGGCAAGAGCCAGTAAGTATCAAAATGCAAGTTATAATCAATATATCAATAATATATCAAAGGCTGAATCACACACGATAATATCACATAAATATTATACATACACAGAACCAAATACGCGTACTTTACCCAATAGGTGGATAATAGGGTTGGTTGATCCATGAAAAATTTGATTCTAAACTCGGTTGGGGGGGGGATTCATTTTTTGGTTAGTTATAGAAATTAATACAATTTTTTAAAATAAATTTTGTGATTGAAACATTATTAATAACGAATTTTTGTTTTTATTCATTATGCCAGCTGGGAGGCTAGAAAGGAAGGCTTGCTCTCCCTTCTTCCCTCCTTGCCCCTCCCAGCTGACAGGCATCGCGCGTGATGCCTGTCAGCTGGGAGGGGCAAGGAGGGAAGAAGGGAGTGCTTCCCCCCCACCTCCCCTGAATGGGAAAAACGCGAGTTATTCCCACCCAGGGAAGGAGGGGGGACGAACCTGCCCTCCTCCTTCCCTGGATGGGAAAAACGCGAGTTATCCCCATCCAGGAAAGGAGGAGGGCAGGTTCGTCTCAGCTCTCAGCTCGCGAGAGGAGAAAGGGTGCTACTGCCCTCCAGTCTCCTCTCTCGAGATGAGAACTGAAAGGGGAAAATACGATCTAATTACAAAAATTAAGAAAAATGGCGGCCCCCAGGTTGGGTATAGAAATTACACTTCCGGGTTGGACCAGGTGGGTCAAAAATCTATGAAATTAATTTTATATACGAAATTTAACCCATTTCAAATAATTTAAAACCGTAGATATCCAACCCTAGTAGATAATCATAGTCCTGGATCAAATAGTCCAAGATGCATGAATGTAGTAAATTTCGTTGGGGAAATTGTAGGGCGGTATAGAAAACTGAATCAAATCCTCCCAAGCCCAAAGTGGTTCAAAAGCATCACAAGTTCATAGAGGTGCGGACATCAGCCAAATATAGTCCATATGGGGATAATATAAGACATCCAAATTCCAATGGTAGAATAGGACAGTAGAGTGGTAAATATACTCCAAGATGTACAAGACCGGAATGTCTATTGTTGAAGCCTTGATAAAGCTCCGCCCGGGAGCGAAACGGATTTAAGGTGGCCCATTGATTGGTGGTATTTTCACTCCGTTGGCTTCCTGCTACTTCGTGTACATCTTGGAGTATATTTACCACTCTACTGTCCTATTCTACCGTTTGACCATTAGGCGCATCACGGTTTGACCATTAGGCGCATTGCCTCGACATATATGTCCATTATATAACATTCGCTGTGACCTTAAGCAATACTGCTACTACATTGAGTCCTGGGTCCGGAAGAAGTCTGAAATACAATTGATTTGGACCTTGGATGTCCCCCATTCGGATCTCTTTTGATTTGGACTTTTTATGTCCCCCATTGCATGGGAAAAGAGAACTACATTTGGACTGATTCTATTACGGAACGCTTTCCTCTAAGGCAGTGTTTCTCAACCTGGGGGTCGGGACCCCTATGGGGTTCGCGAGGGGGTGTCAGAGGGGTCGCCAAAGACCATCAGAATATTTTCTATTGGTCATGGGGGTTCTTTATGGGAAGTTTGACCCAATTCTATCGTTGGTGGGGTTCAGAATGCTCCATGATTGTAGGTGAACTATAAATCCCAGCAACCACAACTCCCAAATGTCAAGGTCTTTCCCCCCCAAACTCCACCTGTGTTCGCCTTTGGGCATCTTGACTATTTGTGCCAAGTTTGGTCCAGATCCACCATTGTTTGAGTCCACAATGCTCTCTGGATGTAGGTGAACTACAACTCCAAAAGTCAAGGTGAATGCCCACCAAACCCTACCAGTATTTTCTGTTGGTTATGGGAGTTCTGTGTGTCAAGTTTGGTTCAATTCCATTGTTGGTGGAGTTCAGAAAGCTCTTTGATTGTAGGTGAACTATACATCCCAGCAACTACAATTCCCAAATATCAAGGCCTATTTTCCCCAAACTCCACCAGTGTTCACATTTGGACAAGTATTTGTGCCAAGTTTGATCCAGATCTATCATTGTTTGAGTCCACAGTGCTTTCTGAAATGTAGGTGAACTGCAACTCCCAAACTCAAGGTCAATGTCCACCAAACCCTTCCGGTATTTTCTGTTGGTCATGGGAGTTCTGTGTGCCAAGTTTGGTTCAACTCCATCGTTGGTGGAGTTCAGAATGCTCTTTGATTGTAGGTGAACTATACATCCCAGCAACTACACCTCCCAAATGACAAAATCACCCCCCCACAATCCCACCAGTATCGGGTGTATCGGTGTGCCAAATGTGGTCCGGTGAATGAAAATACATCCGATATTTTACATGATGATTCAGAACAGTAACAAAATTACAGTTATGAAGTAGCAATGAAAATGATTTTATGGTTGGGGGGTCACCACAACATGAGGAACTGTATTAAGGGGTCGCGGCATTGGGAAGGTTGAGAAACACTGCTCTAAGGGACTCCTCAGCGTGAGTATGCTACTGGGAGGATTTTCTCCCCTCTTACAATTCACGGGAGGTTTACTCCCTGCCTGTAATATTTGCAGCGCAATAATTGTACATGTGTTACATATTAGCTAAGCTGTATATTAGCAAAGTACGCATTGATTTATGTTATGTTATAATACAAACTGTCATTAGAGTATTGTGTGTTAGCTCCTTCTTGAACCTTATTTAGGGGTCATGGCATCAGAAAGGTTGAGAACCACTGTATTAATACATATATCTTTCTGTTTAATTGCTATTAAATTTTTAAAAATTAATTTCTAGGGGGGCGGTGAGTAAAAAATTTTCTGGAAAGGGGGCAGTAGGCGAATAAAGTTTGGGAACCACTGATATAGTGTAATGACATCAGGATACAAGTCACAAAGGAGAGGGGAGGGAAGTGGCAGGGATATGCCATTGTCTATGTTGGGTCTATTTTCCTTTGAAACATTATAAAATATTCTTGTATGTGTGTGTGTGTGTTTTAACATCTTCTGTAGACCAGTGTTTCCCAACCAGTGTGCTATGGCACACTAGTGGGCCGTGAGCGATCATTAGGTGTGCCGTGGGAAATTGGAACCTCCAATGCCCTTTCTTCCCCCTCCTGCCGAACACTTTTTCTTCTCCACTCGGGCTCCCTTCTTCCCAGCCTCGCTCTGCTCGCTTTGCCTAGCTTTGCTCACGCTGCCACTTCTGCGGGAGGGGGGAGGGAGGAAGACGTGACCCGTGCGGGCGCTACTGCGCAATCTAGCCCCATGTCTTCCTCCCTCCCCTCCACAGTGCTCTCTGGATATAGGTGAAGTACAACTCCAAAACTAAAGGTCAATGCCCACCAAACTCTTATAGTATTTTCTCTTGGTTATGGGAGTTCTGTGTGGGAAGTTTGATTCCATTTCATCATTGGTGGAGTTCAGAATGCTCTTTGATTGCGGGTGAACTATAACTCCCAGCTGTTGAGCAAGACCTTCGTGTGTGTCTTTCTGCCATTTCTGCCAGGATATCTATGTTGTGTTCATCGAAACAGGCCCAGGTTTCACACTGAGTGTATAAATGCATTTAAAAAAACATATTAACTATATGTATTAATGTGTTAGAGTGTCATTTTGTGTCATTTTGGTCGGTGGTGTGCCCCAGGATTTTGTAAATGTAAAAAGTGTGCCGCTGCTCAAAAAAGGTTGGCCTACCAGATTTCAAACTTTATTTTGAGGCCTGTGCCCTACAATGGATTAAGGATTGGATTTCATTAAAAAAAGAGAAATTATTAACTTTGGAGGGTTTCAATTTGAGGTTGGGGTGGCATGCCTACCTTTGGTATGGCAAGGCCAGGGTGGAAAAAAACTTTGGAAACCACTTCATTAGATCTGCGTTGTTGAAGGTTTGGAACAAGTATAAGAATCGCTTCTATAGGGAAATACCGAGATGGGTTTCCCCTATTGAAGCAGAACAGAGAAGATTGCAAGGTTGGTCAAAATGTTTAACATATGAGGAACTGTTGAAAAAGAATAAAGGGAAGTATGAGTTAAAATCCCATGAGGAGATCAAACAACTTTTGGAAAATCTAACCTGGTTACAATATTTCCAGATTAGAAATATATATGAACAAGATGAAAAAACCCGGCTTTCATGGTAAAGAAGATTTTTGGGAACAACTGATGAAATTGGAGAGGAAAAATATATCCAAATTGTACAATAAACTCATAGATTGGGAGACAGAAGTAGAAGAAGTCAAAAATTGTATGGTTATTTGGGATAAAATATTGGCAGACAAATTAAACTACAGGAATGGAATAAAATATGGAACAAAAAATTGAAGTATACGTACGCCTATGATCTTAAAGAAAATTGGCTAAAGATGTTTCATAGGTGGTACATAACCCCCCCAAAAATTGGCATCATCTATTATATAAATGGGTTCACGTCATGTGATGTATACCTCAAACAAAGAAACCTTACAACGCAGAAAAACAATACTTGCCAACAGAAATAGGCCTCAAGCAAGGTACGTTTGTAGCAAAGAAAATTTCCCCCCCCAAACCTAAAAGGCCCCCAAAACACCGAGTAAAAATAAAACTACAAGTACCAGCCTCCTCCGGGGCAGCCAACGACTCACCCAGCCTCTACATTCTGAACAACATGATTGGCTGCCTATAAGGGCGGATTTGCATAACTGCTGCACTGGCCAGCCAACATGAAAATTCCGATCCATAAAAAACTGCCAAAACAGAATAAGGAAAAGGCCTGAGCCAATCCCCAACGCAAACACCCAAATTACTTCCAACCAAAAATTTACACCCCAAAAAATCACAGACCACGCCCAAAATTGACAGTAAGGCTTCATTAACTTGATTTCCCTAACTAGCCCTCACTTACTGGGAAGCTGTTTACGCTCTGAATTGACAGTAAGACTTCATTAACTTGATTTCCCTAACTAGCCCTCACTTACTGGGAAGCTGTTTACGCTCTGAATTGACAGTAATGCTTCATTAACTTGATTCTCCCGACTAGGCCTCAGCTCATTGGACATTGTGTATGGCCTGAATTGACAGTAAGGCTTCATTAACTTGCTGTTCCTAACTAGGCCTCAGCTCATGGGACATTGTGTATGGCCTGAATTTACAGTAACCTACCTTGGCACACAAAGCCCCGACCATGCATGATGGGACTTGAAGTACCACCATGGAAAATGGGATTTGTAGTACTTCAAAACCCATCATTCCCCACAGACCACTGTGGCCCAGAACCAAAACCAATAAAGACCCAACTTGGCACACCATGCCCCCCATGACCCACACTCCATCCAACTGCAGTTTAGAGGAGGGCACACCGTGGATGATTGGACTTTCTCGCATCTCCTAAAAAGGGCACAGCAACGTGTTCCGGGTACAGCTAGTGTATAATAAAAGCCACTCGGAGTGTTGGAAATGTAAATCACATATGGGAAGCTATTTCCATATGTGGTGGTCGTGTCCAAAAACCAATGAGTATTGGAGAAATATACATAAAGAAACCCAAGCTATTCTACAGTTAAAATTTCCATTAAAGCCGGAATATTATCTATTGGGGTTGAATGACAATGAATTAAAATTAGATGAAAACAAAGATATACTTCTTACATATATGTCAACAGCAGCTCGAATGGTTTTTACCAAAGAATGGAAATCAGACCAAATACCCAAAATGGACCAATGGATAGACAAGATTTATAGTATAAAAGATATGGACAAATTAACTTTTTATTTGAGGAAAAATACGGGAAACCCAAGAAGACTAACAGATTGGACTCTGTTTGAAGAATATATGAGTACACAGAAACTGAAAGACTGACAGGAAACACCACTAAGAGGATGAATGGAGGTTGCCTTGTATATACTTGTTTTTCGCGTACTATTCCCTCTCTTTCTCTCTTCCTTTTTTTTCGTTTGTATTTTTCTCCCATGCCCTCCCATACCCCTTCCCTACTTGACCCACACACCCTATCCTGTAACTAAGAAGACCCCCCCTTACTAACTATACCTGGGAAGTTTTGTCACTTACTATGTTTTCTTTTCATCTAATGTATCACTACTAAAAAAAAAAAGGTTGGGAAACACTGCTGTAGACTATCACTGTTTTACTATTTCCCCCCTGCCGGTGCTCAGCCGTCTCCTCTGCCTTTTATCCACCCTGTTTTCGCAAAGCTATCATTTAAATTTTTATTAGGTGTTCAGCCACAGTATAAATACCCCATTTGAACTGCTGACACGCAAATCAATAGAAGGAAGATCTGGCAGAGTGGATTTCCTGGCTTTAGGGAAAGCAGCTCAGAGATGCAGATTCTTTTCAGATGAAAATGAGTTGAATAAACAGAAGAGACAATTTCCTTAAATAAAGCTTGTGACAGCTCGGCAGTCAAGCTGCGCAGAACAAGCATTTAGGGGGCTTTTCCTCTCCTTGTTCTCATTAAACACAGCTTCTTCAGTCTTTTTTACTCCAACCTTTGTCATCTTGGAGCTTTTGAAGATGAACTGTCCAAGAATGCCAGGCACCAAAAAAAAAAAAAACCCACCCCAAACCCATTAGCGGCAAATATGTCAGTCATTTGGAAGAAGAGGATTCTATGAATTTCTCCAGGTTGACTACACTTGGAGCGGAGCTGGAAATGATGGCTGCTGAGCAGGGAAATACTGCCAAATTCCTTTTCCATCACTGCCCGAAGATAACCTTTGCTTTCGGGATGGGTTTAGCTGGACATTTAAAATGTTCACCTATTTTCATTCACCTTTCTTTCATTGTCTTTGCCAGGGGCGGCAAATTGGGGGGGTACGCGAAGAAATTTTGGGGGGGTACGCGAAGAAATTTTGTCGCCCCCCCCCGCCACCGCCGCGTCACTCACCGCCGCCGCCATGCCCACACCGCCGCCGGCCCCATCGGCCGCGGCACACCTCCCGGGCGCACCTTTCTGCCGGCCGGGCATGCGCAGAAGCACCTACAGGCGCTATAGCGCCTGTAGATGTTTCTGCGCGCGCGAATGTATGAGGACGCGCACTCGCTCCAAGCGCGCCTGCCGCTTGGGAGCCAGCGCGCATGCGTGCAGTGCAGGTTTTGCGCATGCACGCTGGCTCCAAAGCGGCAGGCGCGCTTGGGAGCGAGTGCACGTCCTCGTACATTCGCGCGTGCGCAGGCGTCTACAGGCGCTATAGCGCCTGCAGGTGCTTCTCTGCGCACGCGCGACGGCGGCGCAGGGCAGTGCTGCGGCGGTGGGGGCGCGGAGTCGGCGTGGTGGCGCCCCTCCCAGCCGGTGGTGCCCTCCCAGCTGATGGTGCTCTACGCGACCGCGTAGGTCGCGGAATCGCTGGGGCCGCCCCTGGTCTTTGCCCAGCACTGCCATTACAATGTAAGGATGTAAAATGCCGGCATAAATTATTACAGACTGTTAGCTCCCATGTCAATAGGGTGGTGAGTCTGGTCTAAACTTTAAAAGAGCCATCTGAGGTGCTAAATTATATTCTCCAGGTTTAGTTTGGAATCAAGCTGTTCTTTAAAATTCAGACTAAAATCCAAAGCACAAACCCATTGCCCTATTCAAAGCAGGGCTGCCCAGGAAGTCGATCGCGATCGACCAGTCAATCGCGGGACCAAATGAGGTCGATCGCAGCTAGATGGGGCGCTTCTATACGGTTGTGGCCCAGCTTACTTGTCCGAACGCATTAGCCGCTACGTCCCACCTCGTAATTTAAGATCATCCGGGGAGGCCCTGCTCTCGCTCCCGCCGACTTCTCAAATGCGGTTGGTGGGGATGAGAGAGAGGGCCTTCTCGGTGGTGGCTCCCCGTCTGTGGAACGCGCTTCCAAGCGACATACGATCAACCCCATCCCTCCTGGCATTCAGGGAAAAAGTGAAATCCTGGCTATGGGACCAGGCATTTGCACATTAGCAAGATACAGCACTTTAGATTGGATTGTAATGGCAAACTGGTGGACATGGCCCAATGCTTCTATTATGGACAGAATACTGTTTTTAACTGATGTGAACGTATATGATGTATTTTAATATTAATTGTATTTTAATGTATTTTAATTCTGACTGTTTTTGGTTTTTTATTATATGTATACTGTGTTTTTGGCATTGAATCGTTGCCGTTGTTAGGCCGCTCTGAGTCCCCCTTGGGGGTTGAGAAGAGCGGGGTAGAAAGGGTGGAAATAAAATAAATAAATAAATTCTCAGAGGGGGGCGGAGCCAGGCTGTGCCAAGCCCCACCCCCTCCCCCGGCTTCAGCACTCCCAGCAGCTGCTCCAGCCTTGAGGAGGGCAGGCCAAGCCAGCCTTGTGCTAGCTATGCCACCACTGGCTTGGCCCTGCCCTCCTCAAGGCTGAGCAGCTGCTGCTAGAGCTGAAACCAAAGGGGGCGGAGCCAGGCCGTGCCAAGCCCCGCCCCCTACCCTGGCTTTGGCATTCCCAGCAGCTGCTCCAGCCTTGAGGAGGGCAGGCCAAGCCATCCTTGTGCTAGCTATGCCACCACTGGCTTGGCACTGCCATCCTCAAGGCTGGAGCAGCTGCTGCCAGAGCTGAAGCCAAAGGGGTGGAGCCAAGCCATGCCAAGCCCCGCCCCTCAGCTTTGGCACTCCCAGCAGCTGCTCCAGCCTTGAGGAGGGCAGGGCCAAGCCAGTCTTGTGCTAGCTATGCCACCACTGGCTTGGCACTGCCATCCTCAAGGCTGGAGCAGCTGCTGCTAGAGCTGAAGCCAGAGGGGGGTGGAGCCAGGCCATGCCAAGCCCCGCCCCTCGGCTTTGGCACTCCCAGCAGCTGCTCCAGCCTTGTGGAGGGCTGGGCCAAGCCAGCCCTGTGCTAGCTATGCCACCACTGGCTTGGCCCTGCCCTCCTCAAGGCTGGAGCAGCTGCTGGTAGAGCTGAAGCCAGAGGGGGCGGAGCCAGGCTGTGCCGATCCCCGCCCCTCCCCCTGCTCCGCCCTGCTTCTCTCTCGTCCGGAAGCAAACGTGGACGGTGCGCAGCGCGGGAGGCGCAACCATGGAAGGTAGATCTTTCTGACTTGATTTTATTATAAGTAGCTCGCATGATGAAAAAGTGTGGGCACCCCTGCCCTATTGATATAGTAGGCCTGTTTTCGAACTTCGGATACATCCAAAATTTGGATGTAATCTGGATGTTTTTGACTTTTGAAGTGATTCCAAAGAGAGTTAAGGAAACAGGAAGTGGATTCGCCATTTCGAAGTCTCCGTCACCATATTCGGATAGGGCTCGTATGTCATTTCCGACCTTCTCTATTTTTGTCCCATTGCGCTTAAAATGTTTTAAATGTTACTTAATGTGTTAAATGTGTTAAATATTTTGTACCAGTGTAGCCAGTTCTGTCAGTAGTAGTGGTCAAAAAAGGAAGGAAAGGGAATCCCCAATATTTTGACTGTCCCTTCTGCAGGTTTCCGCGCATCGCGCAATCGCAGATGCCATTAGCGAAGCCATTCCAAATTTCGGAAGTACATCCGAATCAATTTCGAAAAAACTGCTGAAAACTTCGGAAGTCTATCAGATACAAGGCGCCAGCGCCCCTACATCCGAGACAAGTTTTGAAGCCGTTTTTCCGTGATAAAACAGGCCTACTTGCTTTTCGTTTGCATAGTCCTCCATAACTGATATTTGCTGCTTACTAATGCAATGACATAATGTACCACCAGATGAACTTTCCAGACGATAACCATACATATTGATGTCTCTTATATCTTGCTTTATTAGTTCTGTAAATCATGTGTAATTTTTGGAGAGACAGATCCTGCAGTGAGAGGACATGCGATCTCCTGTACGAGGGAGGAGGAGCCATTCGGGGAATTGTTGTGTTGAATGAAAAACAATGCCCTTGTTTGTTGGATGTTTTCCATTCCCAAAATAGTATCTTTCAGTGAAAACAACATCCGTTGATGAATATTTAGCACAGCACTACTCAGCTTTGATTATGCCTATGTTGAAAAATGATTACATTTTCTATGACTGTTTCTACTCTACTTCTTGAAGCAGATTGCTAGTCTTAAAGGATATGAGCAAAACTACACAAAGCAGCATAACATACCTTGGAGCAGGCCCGGATTAACCCCTTTTGGCGCCCTAGGCCAGGGCTGTCCAACTTCTACCGGGTCCAGGGCCGGAATAGAGGTCACTGATGACCTCGGGGGCCGCTCGGCCCCGCCCCCAGGCCCCGCCCCCAGGCCCCGCCCCCAGCCCAGGCCCCGCCCTCTCCTAAAGCTGTCATTCTCCCGGGCAGCGCGTCACAGGCCTGGCGTGACGCGCTGCCCTTGGCGCCACCTACTCCTCCTTTTCGGCGGGCCCCCGCCCTTCCTAGGGTGGGGGAGCCTTAAAAGGGCAGAAGGCGGCGCTAGCGGGCAGCGCGTCACAGGCCTGGCGTGACGCGCTGCCCCTTGGCGCCTACTCCTCCTTTTCGGCGTGGAGAGAGGAGGGACGGGGGCGGTGCAGGGAGGAGGAGCTAGCTCTCTTCCTCCTCCCTGCCCCGCCTCCCCCTCCCCCCGGCCGCCATTTTTTAAAAAAAAAATTAGAATTTTTTTAAAAAATTTAAAAATGGCGGCTGGGGGCATAGCTGGGGCCGTGCCCAACAGGCTGGGGGGCCGGATCCGGCCCCAGGGCCGCCAGTTGGACAGCCCTGCCCTAGGCCACACTTTGGAATTATGCCCCCCTTTAAACCAACCTCTACCGCACACCCCCACCTCTCCCCTCCCCCGCCTCACGCTGCCGCATCCTTCCCGTCCTGTGCCAATGGGGCTGAGGGGAAAGGCGTGCGCCTGCTGTCACTGAAGAGAAGGGAACGGGCTCCTTTGTGTAGCGGGGAGCGAGTTTGTTACCCCTCGGGAAGGAGGCAGAGGAGGGCGAGTGAGTGCCGCAGAGTCAAGACCCAAAGGGACGGGGAAAGCCGGGCTGGGTCCAGAGCATGCTCTTCATTTGGGGCAGTGGCTTCAGAGGCGGCCCCACATGCGGCTCATGGCCCAGCGGCTGCAGAGAGTCTGGGCCTTCCTCCGCCTCAGGCTCCCCTCTGGGCCTCCACGCCACACACCGCCCTTCTTTCCCGCGGCCTCCTCTTCCCTCAGCAGCCTGCGAAGGAAGCCGCTTCGAGCCAGGCCAGGCCAGGCGCCCCCTCCCCTCAGGCGCAGAAGCACTGGCCGAGAAGCAGTGGCGTAGATGGATGGGCTGAGGCTGATGTGGCGAGCATGAGCGCTGCCTCCACGGAGCCCGGCCTTGGCTCCGCCTCCTTTTGGGCACCAGGCGGCAGGAGCCAATCGCAGTGCGATTTTTATTATTATTTTATAACATTTTTATTTATTTATTTTTGGTCCATGATCTGCGGGCCCCTCGGCTTGTGCCCTTAAGCCAGTGTTTTTCAACCTTTTTTGAGCCACGGCACATTTTTTCCATTTACAAAACCCTGGGGCGCACCACCAACCAAAATGACACCAAATGACACTCTAACACAGTAATACACATAATTAATATGTTTTTAAATGTATTTATACACTCAGTGTGAAACCTGGACCTGTTTCGATGAACACAACATAGATATCCTGGCAGGAATGGCAGAAAAACACAAACTTCCCACGCAGAACTCCCATAACCAAGAGAAACTACTATAAGAGTTGGGTGGGCCTTTACCTGGGGTTTTGGAGGTGTCGTTCACCGATATACAGAGAGCACTGTGGACTCAAACAATGATGAATCAGGACCAAACTTGGCATGAATACTCAATATGCCCAAATGTGAACACAGATGGAGTTTGGGGAAAATAGATCTTGACATTTGGGAGTTACAGTTTCTGGGATTTATAGTTAACACACAATCAAAGAGCATCTGGAACTCTTGCAACAATGGAATTGAACCAAACTTGGCATATTGAACTCTCATTCCCAACAGAAAGTACTGAAAGGGTTTGCTTGGGAATTGACCTTGAGTTTGGAAGTTGTAGTTCACCTACACCCAGAGAGCACTGTGGAGGGGGAAGAAAGGGTATTGGAGGTTCCAATTTCCCACAGCACACCTGATGATCGCTCACGGCACACTAGTGTGCCACGGCACACTGGTTGAGAAACACTGCCTTAAGTCATGGCCTAGATTGGCCCCATGGGTAATCCGGGCCTGCCTTGGAGCCCTCCCAGGGCAGAGTTTTAAGTGAATATTACAATCATGCTTCATTTCTACTACACATTTTTACTGGGTGTAATTAGTTGTAGAACTCAACTAATTGGTGATGGCTTTCCTCAAAGAATTCGAAGAACATAAATGTTTGCAACAGTAGTGATAGCAATAGAAGTGGGGATGATGAAGGTTAGGATCCTCATCTTACTCCACAACCGACTTGTGCCGTCGCCCCGGGCCTCTGGGGTTTGTAGAAAGGCGTAGACGTGTATCTCACTATTCCGGGGGGAATACGAATGCCTTCCTATGAGTGCCCTGGAGTCTTCACAAATACTCTAAGACTTCTATTCTTTCGATTAACCGTTTTATTAGTTACAGGAGTTACTTCACTCCAAGCAAACCAAACGCATAACACTCCCAAGATACAACTAGGGTTTAGCTATCTCCAAAAAAAAGAGGTAAACAGTTCTGACACCTTTTCCGATCTTTTCTTTGGTGAAGACAAAGTATCTCTAAAGCTGTCCTTTATTCCGGCAATGAAGTCCGGGGACGTTTAAACCCACCAACGGCTGGCCTATTGGAGGAACAAGCCCTTCTTTTCTAGCATGGTCGTTGGCTCGAAGGTGGTCAGGGCTCCTCGGTGTCACTCGGTCATGCGATATACCGAGGTAGCCTGTCCGAGGGATTGCCTGGTGGACCTCTTTAAAACACGTCTGTATTATTTTACTCTCTGGGAGCCTCTGGGATTGAAGCTGTACAAAATGGAGGCAACTGGCCCCTGGGAAAAGGGGCTGGGCTAAATCAATTAGCTCTGCTAACTATGATTGACAAGCAGGAGCTAGCCAATCAGTGCAAACTTTAACTTAACTATGCCTTAAATCAGTGTTTTTCAACCTTTTTTGAGCACATTTTTTACATTTACAAAATCCTGGGGCACACCACCAACCAAAGTAACACAAAATGACACTCTAACACAGTCATACATATAGTTAATATGTTTCTAAACGTATTTATACACTCAGTGTGAAACCTGGGCCTGTTTCGATGAACACAACATAGATATCCTGGCAGGAATGGCAGAAAGACACAACAGCTGTCAGTCATGGGAAAACTTCGGCCCTCTGGGTGCTTTGGACTTCAACTCCCACCATTTCTAACAGCCTGAGGTCGTTTCCTGCTTAAGTGACTGAAGGGGGAAAAGGAAAAAGGCCTGAGGCTGCTAGGACTGGTGGGAGTTGGAGTCCAAAGCACCTGGAAGGTCCAAGTTTGCCCATGCCAGCTTTCGATTCCATCGCCACATCTTTCTTCAGCCTCTGGTGGTTTGAATATATCTACGTGATTTTCTACCTTGTCGCTATGATTATGGTGCTGATTCTTTAAATTGTCTGCAAATTACTGTGTTATTGTGCGGATCCCGGAACTGACATTGGATAACATCAGGAGGATACACTTTGTTTTTGCACTCACTTCCGTGATTTCATCAAATATTGCGAGTTTTCCGTAGAGGAGCGCTTCGTGAACTCGCTACTTCCTGGTTTGCAACTCCTCCGCTCTCTGTGGCGACCACGCCGAACTACCTTATGTAAGACTTTTGATTTTCTCCAGCAGGATTGGGTACTTTGAATGTGTTTTTTTGTGTATGATTGTGTATGATTAATTGTGCATTTTGTACTGTGACGTAGCGGCGCTCCTTTAATAAGTAAGGGTATTGGAGGTTCCAATTTCCCACGGCACACCTGATGATCGCTCACGGCACACTAGTGTGCCCCGGCACACTGGTTGGGAAACACTACCTTAAATCACATGTAAAGCTTGGAGACCTCTTGGGCAGCAGAAACCTATGCTGTCACATCACACGACTTAAAGCACTTAAAGGGTAGATTTCAGTTGATAAAAATGGGAAGATAAATCCCATGGCAAGCAATTTTTGAACTTAGAGAGAATCCTGTCCCAGCCCCTCTCGTACTCATTCTGCTAATGAATGATATTGGGAATACTTCATCCAGTATTTCTCAAGAATGGTCTTATTTCTTCCTGCTTAAAAGAAAAAAACCCAATTCATTCATGACCTTAAAAACAATCAACTCAGGGGAAAAACACTTCCTAGTGGGAATGATAATCTCCCACCAACTTGTTCTGCACACCACTAATCTCACTCCCAACTCAGCAGCAAAGCAACGCCCTTCGATGGGCAAATGTCAAAAATTCCTGGTTTTCTGTAACACCGCAAGATAAAACGCAAGGATTTTTGAACTGGGTTAAAGCTCAAAGAACTGTTACTGACATCATTTGTCACTGTCTCAGCACCTATGAGATGAGTAGGATTTTTTGTTTGTTTGTGTAGACCAGTGTTTCCCAACCAGTGTGTCTTGGCACACTAGTGTGCCGTGAGTGATCATCAGGTGTGCCGTGGGAAATTGGAACCTCCAATACCCTTTCTTCCCCCTCCTGCCGAACACTTTTTCTCCTCCACTCGGGCTCCCTTCTTCCGAGTCTCGCTCTGCCCACTTTGCCTCGCTTTGCTCTGGGGCGAGTCTGCGCAGTAGCGCCCGCACGGGTCATGTCTTCCTCCCTCCCTCCCCCCTCCCTTCCTGAAAACACGCTCACGCTGCCCCCTCAGATCAAAATGGCAGCAGAAGCAGCAGCGTGAGCAAAGTGAGGCAAAGCGAGGCTGGGAGGAAGGGAGCCCGAGTAGAGAAGAAAAAGTAAGTGTTCAGCAGGAGGGGGAAGAAAGGGCGCGAAGGGGAAGGGGGAGGAAGAGGTCTCTGTCAAAAGCTGGCAAGGGCAGACTTGGACCTTCCAGGTGTTTTGGACTGTAACTTCCATCATTCCTAGCAGCCTCAGGACCTTTCCCTCCCCCCCCCCCCCCAGCCACTTAAGCAGGAAAGGACCTCAGGCTGTTAGGAATGGTGGGAGTTGAAGTCCAAAGCACCCAGAGGGCCGAAGTTTTCCCATGCCTGTTTTAGGGACCTTAAAGTGGTGAGCCTCCTTCCAACATTGTGATTCTGGATAGAAAACAAACAACAACATAACATAAAATTGTTTGAGTCCACAGTGCTCTCTGGGTGTAGGTGAACTACAACTTCCAAACTCAAGGTCCATTCCCAAGCAAACCCTTTCAGTACTTTCTGTTGCTAATGAGAGTTCAATATGCCAATTTTAAAGGTGGTATCTCACCCCAAATAAAATTGCCAAATATACTAAGCAATATTGTAACAAATGCTGGAAGTGTAAGCTGGAAATTGGGAATTTTTACCATATGTGGTGGAGTTGTAAAAAAGTTAGAGCTTACTGGGAGAGAATTCATAAAGAAATACAAAATGCGTTAGAAATTGAATTTGAATGTAAACCGGAATATTTACTATTAGGCTTAATAGATTTTAAATTGGAAAGTAACAAAGAAAAATTATTTGTATATTGCATCTCGGCGGCTAGACTATCAGTAGACAGAAGATGGAAAGAAGAAGAGATGCCGAGAATAGCTGATTGGCAAATCAAACTACTGGATATAATGAACATGGATTGCCTCACGAAAGCACTGGCACAAAATAGAAAAATGAAGACAACGGACTGGGCCCTAATTAGAAAATATTGTACAAAAGACAACGTAGAATGGATTGTTCCTATTGAATAGTTGGATTGGGTTTAGGATATATAGGTTCTGTGGAGACTATAGATAGCATAGAATAAAGTATTAATATTTTAAGAGGTTGGATTGGGGAATGAAGTACTTTGGAAGTACAAATAAGATGTTTGTTTGTTATGTTTTTATTGTGATAAATGTGTGTTGTGTTTATGTTTTAATTGTTTTGAAAACCAATCAAGTTTGTTTAAAAAAATATGCCAAGTTTGGTTCAATTCCATTGTTGCAAGAGTTCAGGATGCTCTTTGATTGTGTGTTAACTATAAATCCCAGAAACTGTAACTCCCAAATGTCAAGGTCTATTTTCACCAAACTCCATCTGTGTTCACATTTGGGCATATTGAGTATTCATGCCAAGTTTGGTCCTGATCCAACATTGTTTCAGTCCACAGTGCTCTCTGGATATAGGTGAGCTACAACTCCAAAACCCAAGGTCAATGTCCATCAAACTCTTATAGTATTTTCTCTTGGTTATGGGAGTTCTGTGTGGGAAGTTTGTGTCTTTCTGCCATTCCTGCCAGGATATCCATGTTGTGTTCATCGAAACAGGCCCAGGTTTCACACTGAGTGTATAAATACATTTAAAAACATATTAACTATATGTATTACTGTGTTAGAGTGTCATTTTGTGTCATTTTGGTTGGTGGTGTGCCCCAGGATTTTGTAAATGTAAAAAAAGTGCCGCAGCTCAAAAAAGGTTGAAAAACACTGGTGTAGACAAGCCCTAAGACAGTTTTTTGCCTGATGATGAACAAAGTCTCCCTCTTCACTGACTAGTCAAGCCGCATAGTACATTGTTATTTGGGAAGATAATGCAGAAAAGCCACAAGCAGTAATCCCAGCCCTGAAAAAAAAGTTATAATCACAAATAAATAGTATTTTGTTGGCTTTCTATGACTTCCATCATTTGATATCTTCAGGTGGCCACTTCATTTTGCCAGGCAATTCAAGTTTTAGACGTGTATTTAATATCCCTCCTCCATTCCAAAAAAACACTTCCATCTCCTTTTGTTCTGGGTAGAGAAAGGAACAATCTGGAGGGAAGAAGTAACCATACTATCCAGTAAAGTCATTCAGCAAATGCATCTACTAGTGAAAAACTCTCTGGAGAAGGTCAGCAGCAAATGTTGTGGGCAGATGGGAGAGCAGCAGGGATGTGTCTTTCCCTGGCAAAGAGGCCAGTTGCCCTGCCCTGGAGCAGTGGCAGAAAAACACCCAGCTCTTTAGATGTTGGTGGTCTAGACCTCTAATGTTTTAATGTCAAAAAATAGAACAATGAGGAGTAGCTTATAAAATAACACTACAGTAGTTTAAAAATTCTTCACAAAAGTGCACAAGCCTTTGGGTCTTCGGATTACCAGCTTTTTACTATCTAACTAGCTGTACTCGGCACGCGTTGCTGTGCCCTATTTAGGACATGCGAGAAAGTCTGAGTATGTAAGGGTTGGAATTGTTGTTAGTTATGGTGTTGTTGGGGCCCTGGCTGTGTCGTTGTGGGTTGTTCTGGTGGGTGGGATGTTGAAGTCCTGGGGAGTTGTTGGTGTGTGGTGTAGCTGGCGTTCTGCATAGCTTGTGGATATACAATGTTTTTTGTCTTTCCGTCTGCTGTGTTGATGTAGAGGTTGATGCTTGGAAGTTAACTTTGGAAGTGAGTGGAGGTACTTGAAATCCCATTATCCATGGTGTGTCCTCCTCTGAACTGCAGTCGGATGGAGTGTGGGTCATGGGGGGCATTGTGTGCCAAGTTTGGTCTTTATCGGTCGTGGTTCTGGGCCAAAGTGGTCTGTGGGGAATGATGGGTTTTGCAGTAGTACAAATCCCATTATCCATGGAGGTACTTCAAGTCCCATAATCCATGGTCCACCCTCCTCCAAACTGTAGTAGAATGTAGCATGGGTCATAGGGGCTCTGTGTGCCAAGGTAGGTTACTGTAAATTCAGGCCATACACAATGTCCCATGAGCTGAGGCCTAGTCAGGAACAGCAAGTTAATGAAGCCTTACTGTTATTTCAGGCCATACACAATGTCCAGTGAGCTGAGGCGTAGTCAGGAACAGCAAGTTAATGAAGCCTTACTGTCAATTCATAGCGTAAACAGCATTCCATTAAGTGAGGCCTAGTCAGGGAAATTAAGTTAATGAAGCCTTACTGTCAATTTTGGGCGTGGTCTGTGATTTGTAGGGATGTAAATTTTCTGTGGGAAGTGAATTGGGTGTTTGTGTTTCTGCCTCAGCCCTTTGCCTTATCCTCCTCTGACAGTTTATTATGGGTTGGAATGTTCATGTTGGCTGGCTGGTACAGGAGTTATGCAAATCCGCCCTTATTGGCAGCCAATCATGTTGTCAGAATGTAGAGGCTGGGAGAGTCGTTGGCAGCCCCGGAGGATGCTGGGAAATGTAGGTTTTTTACTCGTTGTTTTGGGGGCCTTTTAGGTTTTGAGGGGGAAGTTTCTTTGCTACAAACATACCTTGCTTGAAGCCTATTTCTGTTGACAAGTTTGGTGTTTCTGCGTTGTAAGGTTTCTCTCTTTGGGACTGTCGTTCCATGACGGGAACCCCTTTATATAATAGATAATAGCCACTGAAATTATAGACTTTTAAAATCAAAATACACTTCACCCTCCAATGAAGATTGGAGGGTGGAGCAATTTGTCCATCCCCCGGAGACGAGATGGGTTCAGAATGGGGGGTGATCATTCTGATTGAGAGCGTCACCGACCACTCCCTCCCATTGATAGTATAATTATTGGTTGCCCATCAGGACCGGGTAGGAATTTTCCCCCTCTTATGTTCTGGGAGGGTTTTTTGCCTACCCTATTCTGTTATTTAGGGGCTAGCTGGGATGTTCGGTTTATAAATAGACTTAGTGTAAATAGATAGTAATACAAAGGTTGATATATACTTAAGGCACCCCTTAAGGGTGTTGGCCATTACGCAAACACTCACCCAGAGGTTAATTTTAGGGGGTGAGGTGATTTAGAATGGCGCAGAAATGGGGAGAGTATAGTCTCAATGATTGAGAGAGATTTCTCCGGACGTTTCTGTTGCACCTCAGATTGCGGACAGCCCCCCCTAGATCACACACCAGGCAGATGCAATAAATGTATGTTTATTTAGAATAAGTAATAGTCCAAAAGTAGAAAGATGCAAGGCAACTCGAAATAGTCCAAGGATAGTCCAGGAAAGTTCTGTAGCTGGCAAGTCAAGCTGACTTAAATCCCAAGGAACAAGATACGATAAGAAGGCAAACCGCTCCTGTGGTCAAACGGAAACTTAAGAGTCTTGAGCATGAGTCCTTCCAAGCTGAACGTAGCTTCAGGTCTGGCTAAAACCCTCCCAGCCCGGTCTAATAAAAGAATCTATTTTCTATGTGACCAACGCACCCCCTTTCTCAAATTCCAATCTCTCCGGGAGGATCGGATGCTGGCCCCCCTGTCGAATTCCTTCTCATTAGCAGACCCAGGTGCAGCGCTATCATGCTGGGAAACTCGGTCCTCCCTATCCTCGCAATGCTCGCCCGGCAAGGGAGTGAAGAAGTTCTCGTGAGAATCAAGGTCGCTGGGCCTCTCACTGTCGAATTTAGAACTTATTTCCATGGAGTCATCATTATCCCCATCCTCAGGCCCATACCCATGTAGCCATCCATCATCCCAGGCAAAATCTTCATCTGCAGACTTGTACCCATCTGGCCACCCATCATCCCCGTTCTGACCCTGGGCAGCTGGAACCCCCGGTGTCTGGGTGGGACGTTTGTGTCTTTCTGCCATTCCTGCCAGGATATCTATGTTGTGTTCATCAAAACAGGCCCAGGTTTCACACTGAGTATATAAATACATTTAAAAACATATTAACTATATGTATTACTGTGTCAGAGTGTCATTTTGTGTCATTTTGGTTGGTGGTGTGCCCCAGGATTTTGTAAATGTAAAAAATGTGCCGCGGCTCAAAAAAGGTTGAAAACACACTGTCCTAGATAATTTGTCTATTTCCATTGCTTCTCTTAATTCCTGTTGCCAGTCATGGATGAAAGGTATTCGGTTATTTTCCAAGGAGAACAATCATGTACATGATCACAATAGCAAGGATAGTGCTGGTAAATCTAGAGATTTTAATTTTTAAATCAACTCTTACCCATTGATGTGTGATGGGTCACTTCACAAAGGAGAGAGTGCCAAAGATAGAGGCACTCTGAGGAAAACATAGCCTCTTGACCTCTCCTTGCGTGGAATGGAAGCATTCCAAACACCAAAGCAGACAGACAAGCATAGAGGCATTTGTCTTAGTTTTCAACGGGAAGGCCTGACTGTGAAACACAATGTGGCGGCTGTTGCAATACTTGGGGTTTTGACATAATTCAAGATGGCAGAGTGGGAGACAAGCAGAACTGAGCAACAGAGCATGGTCCATGAAGCCATTCTCATTGGACGGAGCCAGATCATGGAAACGAATGGTAATGAATGGTAGCATCAGGCATGCCATCTGGATGTTCTAACTCTGGCAACAGTGATGTCTCCAGATAGTCCTGGAAGTGTTCAATTTGGGAGCACATTTTGTTGGACATATTTGCACTTGCATGCCTCACCCCTCTGATATCACGGGCACATATTAAGGCCCTCTGGGAAACTGTTGGGGTACAGTCATTTCTAGGGTTGCAATTGTTCTGGGCTTCACACCTATAATGTTCCGGCAGGCATCTTCCTGCGATTCTCTGCATGTAGGAAAGATTTGAGAAGTTTAATTCTTCTGATGACCAAGTGGGAAAATGGATATGGCCAAGACTACTTTGAGTCGTCCTTGGAATGATGAAGGACCAAGGGAGGGCAGAGATGGACCAGTGCTGGCCTCTCCTGGCCAGAATCAGACCTACAGCAAAGCAGTGATCTGAAGCTCTGTTGCCAAAATAAATAAATATTTTGCAAAATTTTTCACTCTATTGGGAAGTAAAATGGTTTGCAAAGTTGTAAATTATGCTGTAATATTCAGGGCACCTCTTTTTCTGGATTCTGTTTATTAAATGGCAAGCTTAATGGTCAGGCTGTGATGCAATGAGGAGCGTTATACATGCATTTCATATTTATTTATTACTAGCTTGGGGACCCGGCCCTGCCCGGGTTATTTGAGAAACGCATTGTGTGCTAAGGTTGGTCCTTATCAGTTATTTGGCTTGTAGTGGTCTCAGGAAGTGAGTGAAGGTACTTCAAGTCCCATAATCCATGGTCCATCCTCCTCCAAATTGCACCAGGATGTAGAGTGGGTCATGGGGGTCCTGTGTGCCAAATTTGGTCTTGATCAGTCATTGGATGAGGGTCACAGCAGTCTCTGGGAATGAGTAAAGGTACTTCAAGTCCCATCGTCCATGGTCCACTGTCCTCCGAACTGCACCAGGATGTAGAGTGGGTCATGGGGGCTCTGTGTGCCAAGTTTGGTCTGCACTGGTCATTGGATGAGGGTCGCAGTGGTTTCAGGAAGTGAGTAAAGGTACTGCAAGACCCATCATCTATGGTCCATCCCCCTTAGAACTGCAGCAGGATGTAGAGTGGGTCATGAGTACTCTGTGTGGCAAGTTTGCGCCTAGTCTGTGATTTGTAGGGGCTGCAGTGGTCTGTGGGAAGTGAATGGGTAAAGGTACTGCAAATCCCATCATTTGTGGCCCATCCTGCCCTAAACTGCAGCAGGATGTAAAGTGCGTCATGGGGGATTTGTGTGCCAAGTTTGGTTCTGATCCGTCATTGGTGTGGACCACAGTGCTGTAAGGAAGTGAGTTTAAGTACTGCAAATCCCATCATCCATCGTCCATCCTCCCTCAAACTGCACCAGGATGTAGAGTGGGTCTTGGGGGTTCCATGTGCCAAGTTTGGTCTTGTTTTGTCACTGTTGGGGTCCGCAAAGTGTGTTGGAGTTAAACCTGCACCATGCCTGAGTGCTTCAGACCTTTTCCTTACCCCCTCTGCTATTTGAAAGCCAATCGAAACGCTGGCACATATTCCTCCGCAAACATTGGCTTCTATTATAGATACAGATTTATTTACTGCATTTATGCCCCACCCTTCTCACCCTTAGTTTGAAAGAGCAGCTTGCAAGTAGACAATAATTAGATGCCACACAAACATACAACCAATAAATAAACAAATACATTAAAACCAAAAAGTTAAAAAAACATATTAACATAACATGACACCAATTAAAAGCAATGATTAAAACCACACAGTGAAAAAAAACATAGTCCAAAGCCATTCCAGTAGTCATTGCACAATTTCAGTTAATTTTTTTTAGATGTTTTTAGATGCTAATTGCTTTTACATGTTTTTAGATGTTCGATAGTTTTAGATGTTTTAGATGTTTCAGGTATGTAGCTGTGTGTTTTTACTGCAAATCGCCCAGAGCCATCTGGGATGGGCGATTAATAAATCCCAAAATAAATAAATAAATTTCATAATCACTTATTGCACCTAAAATTGTTCAAACGCTAGGTCCCATATTAATGTTTTCCATTTGAACAACAATGTCAATCTGCCACCTGATTGAGCATTTTCTAGGCAGCAGATTCCTTCCTTCCCCTATTCCATTGATTTGTGGCCAACAAACAGGGGCGGTCCTACAAGGTAGGCTAAGTAGGCGGCCGCCTAGGGCGCCATCTGGGAAGGGGGCGCCCTCCTGGCCGCATGGGGCGCCATCCTGGCCCTGCCGATGTTCCTCAGGCAGCGCCGCAGCTGCCTGCTTTTGGGCCCCGGCCTTGTGTGCTCCGACACCGCTTCTGGGCATGCGCGGAGGTTTTCGCGCAGGCGCAGTTGTTCCAGAGCTGAAGTTGAGCGCGAAAACCTCCGCGCATGCCCAGTAGCTCCCTTGCGCAGAAGCCTGTAAGCAAAGCACTCCCTATCGGGCAGGCAGGAAGTGCTTCCCCTCTCCCTTTGTCTCCGCCGTGTGCGTTTTGCCAAGGGGAAGGAGAAAAGAATCCGTGAAGGAAGTGTAAGTGAAGGAATGAATGAAGGGCTTTCCTCCTCCTCCTCCTCTGTGACCTCTTCTCTCCCTCCTTCCTTTCTTCGGCACTATTTCTGTCTAGACCTGAGGGGCCTGAGGCTATGAGGAGTTGTGGGAGTTGGAGTCCAAAACACCTAGAGGGAGGGAGGACCCAAGTTTGCCCAGGCCTGTATTTGACCTCATTTGAACATTTTGGCTGTTTTTCTATTTACATTTACATTGGGATCCTAATTTTGGACTTATGGGAGACTCCTATAAATTATGAGACGGGTGGTAGGTAATATATTCTGATTTGGATGCATTTACATTGCATTTCTTGTTGATTATTATACAGTTCTGCTTAATATTGTCATACAATATAATAAAAATACAATATAACAATAGAATAATAATATATTTTATATTACATGTAATATTGCAAACAATATTGCAGTATAGTGGTATTGTACAAAATAGTAATATATAATATTTTATTTTACTTTATTTTGGGTTATTTGAGTTTTATAGGAGTCATGAAAATATTTAGAAGAGGATAATTTTATTTAAATAAATAATGTTATTATTTTATAATAATAATATAATATAATGTAACATTATATTATAATGTCAATATATTATAATATAATTATATTGTAATGTAGTATAATATAATTATGATATAATATAGTATGAGTATGGTATAATATATTGTATATACATTGATACAATATTATATTACTAATGGTATTGTGATATTATAATTGTATATTTGTTTTACATGGAGGGGGCAAAATAATGTTTTTTTGGGGGGGGCACCAAAATAATGTTCGCCTACCATTTAAAATTACCTTAGACCGCCCCTGCCAACAAACCATTCTAGTACAACTCCTCTGTCCTCCCCCTTCCTCTGTTTTCATCCATGGTGCCTCTCATGTGTGCATGTAAGGAACTACAAGACAGCAGAGGGAAAATCCAGGTCAGATAGATCAGTAGAGACTAGCTAGAACCTCATCACAGGGATGAGGTTCAGAGTTGCAATTTGCCAGCCTCTGTTGCAAATCAGGGTAGCAGCAGGGTAATCCTGGCACCCCAGCCGGCAGCTGACTCTCCCCCATAACACAATGGAAGCATTGCCACATGGCTTAATCTCGCAGTAGCCCCATTGTTACTAATGAAACACGGGGAAGCTACTGTGTTGGCACCATAGCGTCCTACCTTGTTGCCACCCCAATTCAGCCATGGAGCCTTGTCAGGAGTCAGGCTACATCAGGGATGCCCACACTTTTTCAGCATGCGAGCTACTTATAATAAAACCAAGTCAGAAAGATCCCAGTTGGTCCTATCGAACGCCTTTTCGTCATCCAAAAAAAATCAGTGCTACTTTTTAATTGATATTTTTATTATAGTATTCTATAACATCTATGATCGTTCGTATATTCGTCTTTAGATGTCTATTTGGTAGAAAACCATTTTGATCCTTATGTATTCTACCCTTTAAAAACGTTTAAGAACGATTCCCTTCCTGATCATGCCAAGCATAGAGTTTGCTTTTTTCACTGCTGCAGCACACTGGGTTGACATCTTCATTGAGCTGTCCACCAAGACCCCAAGATCCCTTTCCTGGTTTGTCTCAGAAAGCTTTGATCCCATCAGTTGATAAGTGTATTTGGGGTTCTTGCCCCGATGTGCATGACTTTACACTTGTTTAGGTTAAAATGCATTTGCCACTTTGTTTCCCATTCACTCAATTTCGAGAGATCTTTCTGGAGCTCTTTACAATCAGTTTCATTTTTAACTACCCTGAACAATTTAGTGTCGTCTGCAAACATTGCTACCTCAGAATTCACTCCTACATCCATTAGTCTCTCTGAAATTATGGATGCGAATATTTTATAATCTGCGTTCAGCAGAGATATTGGCCTATAGTTCTCTGGCTCCGTTGGATCTTTTCCATTTTTCCCAATCAAAATTATATTGGATTCGTTCCAGGATTCTGGAGCTTTACCCTGTTCCATGACCCCGTTATAGAGTATTTTAAGGAAGTCCACTATCTCCGCGCTGTGTTCCCGATAGTACTCGGCAGTAAACCCATCGGGTCCTGCCGCCTTTCCGAGCTTAGTTCTTTGGATTGCCCTCAATATTTCATCTTTAGAGATCTCTTGATTTAGCAATTCCCTATCCTCCTCAGACACCCTGTTTATTTTTCTGGTACTGATATACGAGACCAAGTCATCCATCTTAATATCGTCTTTTCGATACAGGGCAGAGAAATAATTCTCTATGACCCCTTTTATCGCCTCATCCGTTGTTGCCTCCTTCTGGTTATATTTTAGTTTGTGGATGACATTTCTTTTTCTTTTCTCCTTGAGCTGCCACGCCAGTAGTCTACCGGGTTTGTTGGCCTGTTCAAAATATCTTTGATTCATAAATTTCAAATTTCTTCTGATTTTTTCTAAATCAAAAAATTCTAATTGTTTCTGTAGTAATCTTAATTCTTTCAGAGCCTGCCCATTCCTGGGATTGATTTTTAGGGTTTTTTCTGCCTTCTCTGCCTTAGCTAATATTTCTTTATACTCTTTTTCTTTTGCTCTCTTACTAATTGATTGGTGCTTCATGAAAAATCCCCTCATATATGCCTTACTAGCATCCCATATTACGTTTGTATTTTGGTTGTTTTTGCAATTAATGTCGAAGAATTCTTTGAGTGTTTGTTTACTCTTTTCTTTTATCTTATTATCTCTCATAAGGAATGCCGGGTACTTCCATGAGTACTCAGTTCTCCTTTCTGCTATTTCCAATTCCACTCCACAATGGTCGGAGACATGGCGAGGGTGAATCCTGGCGGCTCTTACTAAACTCAACAGATTTTTTTGGATGCCGAAAAGGCGTTCGATAGGACCAACTGGGAATACGTGGAACATCTATTAAATGAGATGGATATAGGATATCACAATAAAAGCAAAGTACACCAAACAAAAGGCCAGGATCTTAGTAAACGGCACTAAAACCAACCAAATTAAGATACAAAAAGGGGTAAGACAGGGCTGTCCACTATCTCCGCTGCTGTTTATTCTGATATTAGAATTGCTATTGGAAGAGATCAGAAGAGATGAGACACTGAAAGGATTAAGAATAAAAGGAGAGTAAATAAAAATACAGGCCTTTGCCGATGATTTGGTGCTGATTGTCGAGGAACCAAACGTATTATTGGTCAAATGGTTGGAGAGAATTGAGGAGTTTGGAAGAATGGCAGGCTTTAAAATAAATAAAACCAAAACACAGATGATGACGATAAATTTAACTGAGACCGAGAGGCTCGACCTAGAGGAAAAAACAGAATTATTAATAGTAAAGAAGGTGAAGTACCTGGGGATAAATATAACAACCAAAAACTCCCAATTATATAAAAACAATTATGAAGGTACATGGGAGAAGATCAAAGGGGATTTTGGGAAATGGTCTAAGCTGAATTTATCTTTCCTCGGGAGGATCGCGGCAGTGAAAATGATGGCCCTCCCAAAAATGAATTTCTTGTTCGCAACTCTTCCGATCATTAAAAAGACTCCCAATTTAATATCTGGTCGAGGGACATCTCCAGATTTATCTGGAGTGGAAAAAACCCGAGAGTAAGAATGAAAATACTCCAAGAAAATAAAATGAATGGAGGTTTGGGAGTCCCAGACCTGAGGAGATATTTTGAGGCGAACTGCTTGGCTTGGGTCGGAGCTTGGGTAAAACTAGAAGACAATAGACTATTGAATTTAGAAGGCCATGATAGAGGACCATGTGTGGTGGCTTCGCAACTCCAGGGATTCTTGGTAGACACTGATTATCTTGATCCGGCACAGTCTGGCTTTAGGCCGGGACATGGTACTGAAACAGCCTTGGTCGCCTTGGTAGATGATCTACGCCGGGAACTCGACAGGGGGAGTGTGTCCCTGTTGGTTCTGCTGGACCACTCAGCGGCTTTCGATAACGTTGACCACGGTATCCTTCTGGGTCGCCTTGCAGACATGGGGCTTGGCGGTACTGCTCTGCAGTGGCTCCAATCCTTCCTGGAAGGTCGTACCCAGAAGGTGTCATTGGGTGACACCTGTTCGGCTCCACAGCCGTTGTCCTGTGGAGTCCCTCAGGGTTCAGTTCTGTCCCCGATGTTATTCAACATCTACATGAAACCGCTGGGAGAGATCCTTTGGAGTTTCGGAGTAAGGTGTTATCTGTACGCAGATGACGTCCAGATCTGTCACTCCTTCCCACCTGTCACCAAGGAGGCTGTTCAGACCTTGAACCGGTGCCTGGCCGCTGTGTCGGATTGGATGAGGGCTAGCAAATTGAAACTAAATCCAGACAAGACAGAGGTCCTCCTGGTCAGTCGCAAGGCCGAACAGGGCATAGGGTTACAGCCTGTGTTGGATGGGGTTACACTCCCCCTGAAGACGCAGGTTCGCAGCTTGGGAGTGATCCTGGATTCATCGCTGACCCTGGAACCCCTGGTCTCAGCGGTGGCCGGGGGAGATTTTGCACAGTTAAGACTCGTGCGCCAGCTGCGCCCGTACCTTGGGAAGTCTGATCTGGCTACGGTCGTCCACGCTCTGGTCACATCCCGAATAGATTACTGCAACGCACTCTATGTGGGGCTGCCTTTGAAGACAGTTCGGAAATTGCAATTAGTCCAGCGGGCGGCAGCCAGATTGCTAACGGGAGCTACATACAGGAGCATACCACCCCCCCTGTTGTGTCAGCTCCACTGGGTGCCTGTCCAATTCCGGGCTCAATTCAAAGTGCTGGTTTTGACCTTTAAAGCTCTATGCGGTTCTGGCCCAGCTTACTTGTCCGAACGCATCAGCCGCTATGTCCCACCTCGTAATCTAAGATCATCCGGGGAGGCCCTGCTCTCGCTCCCGCCTACGTTTCAGATGAGGCTGGTGGGGACGAGGGATAGGGCCTTCTCGGTGGTGGCTCCCCGCCTGTGGAATGCGCTTCCTATTGATGTACGATCCACCACATCCCTCCTGGCCTTCAGGAAAAAAGTAAAATCCTGGCTGTGGGACCAGGCATTCGTACACCAGCACAAGGCAGCATTTTAGATTGGTTTTTAATGAAAGTGGGTGATTATGGCCAATGTTGTTATGGACTGAACATTGTTTTAATCCAGAGTGTATATGGTGCTAATGTAGTTGTATTTTAATGTATTTTTAATGTATTTTAATTGTTGAAGTGTTTTGGGGTTGTATGTTGTTATTATGTGGGCATCGAATTGTGCCGTACTGTAAGCCGCTCTGAGTCCCCCCTTGGGGGTTGAGAAGAGCGGGGTAAAATCCCGAAATAAATGATCTCAAATTCGGATTTCACAGTTACCTGGGATATAACAAAATATTAATGGATAAGAATTTTAAAAATCACTATATTAGAGACCCTCTATTTAGAATTTGGAATAAATACAGTTCAAAAGTTCATCCCAAAACCCCCACCTGGCTATCACCGGTGGAGGCATTTCGAATAAGGCAATTGAGGACACTAAATGGTATACCTACAAAGATTTAATATATTGGAATGGACTAAATTATATACTCAAAAGTAAAGAGCAACTAGTATCTGAAGGAAGGGAGTTGGGCTGGCTACCCTACTATCAAGTGGCCGAAACGTTTAAATCGGATATAAAAAGAGGGTTTGAGAGCGACCAAAGAGAGTTGGAGAAGGTTCTGCTAGGACCGGATAAAAACCTAGTCAGAAAGATCTATAGCCAGCTTTTCCAAAATGATCCAAAGATAGAGGACCATGTGAAAAAATGGTCACGAAATATTGGATATAAGATAAATTGGAACACCTGGCAAACCATCTGGGGAAAAAAAACGCAAACTCTTCAGTTTGCTATAAGTACAAGGAAAATTGGATCAAAATTTTATATAGATGGTATCTTGCCCCCGATAAATTGGCCAAAATATACAAAAATGTTAAAACGGAATGCTGGAACTGCGGGGCCCGAAGTGGAACCTTCTTTCACCTATGGTGGCTGTGCCCGAAAGCTGAAAAATATTGGAAACTTATAAATACGGAAATAAACAAAATCTTTTTTAAAAAGATGGAGAGGAAGCCAGATACACTCCTTTTAGGGATTATGGATCCAAGCTTTGACACCAATGAAAAGCGTATATTATTGGCCATAACCACCGCAGCCAAACTGGTATATGCCAGATATTGGAAATCTGCCAGCGAACCAAGGAAAAAGGAATGGCTTTATAAGGTGATAGAAACTGTTCAGATGGAGTGGTTGACAGAAGAGCTTAAAACTACCGAAAAGAATCCCATAAAAAAGACTGACTGGACGATGGTACAAAATTACTTCAAGAGGGAACATAAGATGGACTTAATATTGAATTGGAATTACTAGTGAAAAAGCGGTAGGCAGACTGGGCTGGATCAAATAGATGGTATACGCATATAAGTGGGGTACGAGTAAGGGCAAATCATGGTAGAAGAGTATTTAAGCTCATACCCGTAAGCAACATGGATTGGATACAAATAAGAGCACTCAACTTTATGTTTATGTATTTTTCTATAGGCACAGATAGACAATCTGTAAAGCGGAGGAGGAAGATTAAGAGTTTAACCACAAGTTGTAAAATTCATATGGACTGAATTACCCCCCACCCCCCCCATGGACTGTGTTTTACACTTGCCCCTTCCCATTTTCCTTCCCTATCTTTCCCTTCACCCCTTGCTATCTTACCTTTCCCCATTTCCCTCTCTTATACTGTCTTTGTGTTATATGTTTCTTTTAATGTTTAAAACCATAATAAAGAACTTTCTTTTTTTAAAAAAAAACCAAGTCAGAAAGATCTACCTACCTCCTCAAGGCTGGAGAGGGGAGAGGTGGGGGCGGGGCTTGGCACAGCCTGGCTCCGCCTCCTCTGGCGTTGGAACATAAGAACATAAGAACATAAGAGCTATGCTGAATCGGGCCTCAGCCCATCTAGTCCAGCATTCTGTGTCACACAGTGGCCCACTAGTTGTACACAGGGATCTCTAGCAGAAAGGAGGGCAAACCCTCACCTGCTCCCGACCCCCACAACCAGTACCCGGGGAAAATCCTGCCTGCCTCCATCAACACAGAGGTGGCACTTGATGTCCATTTCAGTAACTACTGATTCCCTTGGTATCCATGAATCTGTCTAATCCTGCCTTGAAGCTGTCCAGGCTGACCGCTGTCACAACCTCCTCTGGAAGTGAGTTCCATAACCCAATGACCCTCTGGGTGAAGAAATATTTCCCTTTATTAGTCCTAACTTTTCCCTTTAGGATGCCCCCTAGTCCTAGTGTTGTGTGACAGAGAAAATAATTTTTCTTTATTCACCTTTTCTATCCCATGCATGATTTTATACACTTCGATCAAGTCACCTCTTAAACGCCGTCTTTCAAGGCTGAAAAGACCAAGGCGTTGCAACCTGGTTTAATAAGGGAGCCGCTCCATCCCTTGGATCATTCTTGTTGCCCTTATTTGTACCTTGTCCAGTTCCGTTATATCCTTCTTAAGGTGCGGAGACCAGAATTGTACACAGTACTCCAGATGTGGCCTCACCATAGATTTGTAGAGAGGCAATACAACATTTGCCGACCTATTTTCGATTCCCTTCCTGATCATGCCAAGCATAGAATTTGCTTTTTTCACTGCTGCTGCGCACTGGGTTGACATCTTCATTGAGCTGTCCACCAAAACCCCAAGATCCCTTTCCTGGTTTGTCTCGGAAAGCTTTGACCCCATCAATTGGTAGGTGTAGTTGGGGTTCTTTGCCCCGATGTGCATGACTTTACACTTGATTAGGTTAAAATGCATTTGCCACTTTGTTGCCCATTCACTCAATTTCGAGAGATCTTTCTGGAGCTCTTTACAATCAGTTTCATTTTTAACTACCCTGAACAATTTAGTGTCATCTGCAAACTTTGCTACCTCAGAATTCACTCCTACATCCAGGTCATTAATGAATAAATTAAAAAGTAACGGACCCAAAACTGAACCTTGGGGTACGCCACTTCTCACCTCTTTCCACCCAGAGAAGTGTCCGTTTATTACTACCCTTTGTTTCCTACAGTTTAGCCAGGTTCCAATCCAGGACAAGTGTGCTAGCTATGCCACCACTAGCTTGGCATTGCCATCCTCAAGCCTGGAGAAACTGCTGGGAGTGCCAAAGCTGGGGAGGGGCGGGGCTTGGCACGGCCTGGCTCCGCCCCCTCTGAGAAGCGCCCCATCCGGCTGGGATCGACCTCCTTCGATCCCAGGATTGACTGGTCGGTTGCGATCAACTTCCTGGGCAGCCCTGGGCTACATCGTCTGATGGGCTCCGTGGAGCTCTGTGAATGAACTAGGGCAGACGTGTTCTAGGACACTTATTTTGAGTTGCCCTGAGTCCCCCTTTGGGGGTTGAGAAGGAATGGGTACAAACGTCTAAAATAAATAAATAATGTTTTTTCCATGTGTGATGAGGTCCTAGGAGAACTGGAGAAGGCTATTATATGTTTATCCTGTGTGCATAAGAGGGGATTTTTGTTCCCTTGTTGTAGCTACATCTACTGAAATTCCAATTAAAGGCACAGGAGCACTCTCCAGGTTTTAGCCTGGTAAATGAAAGGAGATAAAATTTAAAGTACACATATTAAATCTGTGGGCAAGATGCAGGATTGCTCAGGGTCCTGGTGAAGTGAAAGCTCATCATCACGGCAAAAGAATTGTTTTTTGTCAGTCTGGAGCTCAAGGGTGTTTTTTGGGGGTGGATGAGAAGTAGATATGAGGAATACAGTGTTCCCTCACTAATTATTATTATTATTATTTAAAACTTTTGTACCCCGACCTTCTCACCTCTATCGAGGGACTCAGACCGGCATAACAGCAAAAAATCTATGCTCTACAATTTAAAAACAACTACAACCACATATTAAAATACATAAAAACCCAGCATAAAACCACATCGCCATTAAAACAATTCCACTCAATCTGTAATCGTGGTCATACATTCACACAAGAACCAATCTCAGCCTATTCTGGGAAGGCTTGGTTCCACATCCAGGTCTTCACCAGCCTCCTAAAGGACAACAGGGAGGGGGCAGATCTAGCATCACTTGAGAGAGAGTTCCACAGCCGAAGGGCGACCACAGAGAAGGCCCTGCCTCTCGTCCCCACCAGCCGCTGCGGCCGGTGGGACCGAGAGCAGGGCCTCTCCGGAGGATCTTAATGTTCTTGATGGTTTGTAGGGGAGAACTGCTCGGACAGGTAAACTGGGCCAGAACTGTCAGATTATTGCATTTTGAATGGCAATTCATGAGTCAGCACAAGATGTATTTTCTGCAGTGTGACATGTTTGACACCAGATGGCACTGTCTCAGGACTGATAAATGGAATCTTGGGAATTGTCAGTTAAGAAGTGACAGTTGGGATCTGACAGTTGGGAATTGTCCGTTGAAGAGACAGTTGGGATTAAATATCTGTGAGGAAAGGATGTTTAGAAATGTAGCTGTGATTGCTGTTGTTTTTCCATGCTTAGCTTGTTATTGTTAAATACAATTCAATACAAAGTTATATTTTTACCTTGTGAATTGAATGAGAGTGTCATTATTCACACGAACAGAGACTGGAGTTTATTGGGCCGATGGGGAATTAAACTTCTATATTTCTGTTGCCTATTCCGCTGTGGCATAAATACTCGACGCCGTATAGGGTTTGTAGGTTAAAACCAGCACTTTGAATTGTGCCCGGAAGCTAATTGGCAGCCAGTGGAGCTGGCGCAGCAAGGGAGTTGTATGCTCCCTGTGCCCCCCCCCCCATTAGTAACCTGGCTGCCGAATGTTGGACTAATTGCAGCTTCCGAGCAGTCTTCAGAGGCAACCCCACATAGAGAGCGTTGCAGTAGTCTATTCGGGATGTAACCAGAGCGTGGACCACCATGGCCAAGTCAGACTTCCCAAGGTATGGGCACAGTTGGCGCACAAGCTTTAACTGTGCAAAAGCTCTCCCGGCCACCACCGAGACCTGGGGCTCCAGGCTCAGCTATGAGTCGAGGATCACCCACAGACTGCGAACCTGCACCTTCAGGGGGAGTGTAACCCCGTCAAGCACAGGCTGTAACCCTATGCCCTGTTCGGCCTTACGACTGACCAGGAGTCTTGTCTGGATTTAGTTTCAATTTGCTCGCCCTCATCCAGTCCGTTACAGCGGCCAAGCACCGGTTCAGGACCTGAACAGCCTCCTTAGTAGCAGGTGGGAAGGAGTGACAGAGTTGGACATCACCTGCGTACAGATAACACCGCACCCCGAAACTCCAGATGATCTCCCCCAATGGCTTCATGTATATGTTAAATAACTTATTGGTGGGGTTAGGTTCCAGGACCTCCCGCATTAAGTGAAAACCGCGATCTATTTATTTTAATATTTATACATTATTTTAGTAGTTATACACTATTTTAAGTCTTTATGAACTTAAAATAAAGTGAAGGAAAGGAAGGAAAGGCCCTTCAAGGCTGGAGTGAGAGAGGGAAGACTGAGGAGGGAAAGTGCCTTGGAGAGCGGTGATGGTAAAACCCCACAAAACAGCAAAAATACCATGATATATATTTTAAATTAATATTTTTTAAAAATCCGCAAAAGAGGGAATCCGCAATAAGTGAACCGCGAAATAATGAGGGAATACTATACATGTATCTTTCCCCAAAGTACTGGGCCCAGGAAAATATGCTAATTCGTTTTGGTGTGCGTAGCCTCCTCATAGTATATTGTTTTTCCAAGGAGTGTATTGTACACAGATTAGTCTCTTTATTTCCCTTTAACTCAGGAGTGGCTCAATACATGTGGATCCAGACCTCAAGGGAAATAAAAAAGACAAATATAGAATCTGCCTCAAGAAAAGTGCTTTTTAAATTGTTCAGAATGAGGATTCTGAGCTCACCTTGGGAATGGTTTATTTTTTTCCTAAAATGGTAACACCCATAACACCCCAGGCAGCACGGGAATGTGCTCATACTATATGAGGATTTCTGGAAGTCAATGGGCAAAAACTGCCCTTTTCCCAATCTCTGGTGTCCCCAGGAAAAATTAGGACACTTGTGGTGTGTTTGATCTTTTGTTTTGGGGAAGAAAAAGAGGTACCATCATTAAGACACTCTCTTCACTTGAAGGGAAGAAAGAATAGGGTCAAGTATGGAGAAATCAGACCTGCCCCCTAAGTCTGTTTGTGCTCACTGGCTATTAGGGGTGGTTGATCAATGAAAAAATTGATTCTAAACTCGTAGGAGGGGGGGGGGGGATTTCCGTTGCTGGGTCGTTATAGAAATTAATCCAAATTTTTTAAAATAAATTTCGTAATTGAAACGTAATTAATAACGAATTTCGTTATTATTACGTTATTTGTTCCATGCATGCGCTGGCCAGAAGAGAGTGGAGGTTGCTGCCTGCACTCCCCTCTGACCAGCTGACACCCAAACGGGGGTTGAAAAACCCCGTTTTGGGTCTCAGCTGGTAAGAGGGAGGGTGCCAGGCTGCACCTTCCACTTTCCTGTCGCCATCTGACACACAAACGGGGGATAAAAAGATAACCCCGTTTGTGTCTGAAGGGCTTGAGTCCCAATGCAGGGAAGCCAATGCACTGCAAAGTGAGTGTTTAGACTCACTTTGCAGCGGATTTTCTTCCCCTGCGATGGATTTAACGCAGGGGAAGAAAATCCGCTGCAAAGTGAGTCTAAACACTCACTTTGCAGTGCATTGACTTCCCTTCGCATTGGACCTAAGACACCCTTCAGATACCCAAACGGGGGTTATCTTTAACCCCCGTTTGGGTGTCAGATGGCGACAGGAGGGTGGAGGGGGCAGTCTGGCACCCTCCTCTCGCCAGCCGAGACCCAAACGGGGGTTATTTTTAACCCGTGTTTTGGTGCGAGAGGAGATGCTGCATTCCACTCCCTTCTCGCCGGTTGACAACCAAAGGCGGAAACGGCCTAATAACGTGCCCTTTACGTAAATGGCTGACCCGGTTTCGATTTAGAAAGGTCACTTCCGGGTTGGACGACGAGGATCAATATAGGGTCAAAATAATTTCAAATACGAAAAATTAACGAAAATCAAAGTATTACGGCAGGAGATATCCACTCCTACTGGCTATGTGTCAGGAGATGTGAGGAAGGAGACTGGCAAAAGGGCTGCGGCTCTTAGACCCTCTTAGTATCTAACATTCAAACGGCACTAGGGCTTTACTGCTAACTCAATAGGAACTTTATTATGAAGCCTGACCACCCATCCATCAATACCTGGAATAAAAAATGGCCTTTGAGGATAAATAACTTGGCCACCCTGCCCCCTCCATCCATGTGCGGAATGCCAAGTGCTCAACACTGAGGAAAGCCAATCAAATGGCACTTTGGGGGAGAAAGGAGAAGAGATTTAAGCACGGAGAGATTGTGAAGTTTGTTGTTGCTCTCATTTGGTTTTCATTATTTTGCCTTTGCTTTTTAACGAGAGAACTCAAATGGCAGAGAAAGTGTGGAAGGAAAAAATTCGGTCTGCTTTATGACAGAATAAAAACCCAAAAGTGGATAAAATTCCTAATCTTTCCTTCTCCATCAAAAAGAGAAAGAGTTAAAAAGAAGAAGAAGAGGGGATCAGAAATTTCATCCTTATGTTTTGATCGTTAAGAACCCCAAAGGGACTCTGTTTCCTTGCTACTCGTGATTTCCAGGCAGATTAGAACACGGCTGCTGACATTTTAGAAATTAAACACGGAACACTGGAGTGGAATGGGATGTCTAGAGGCTTCCTTGTAGGACAAGTTGACATGCCCATCACATCTTCAGAGACAGCTGAACCTTGGCAAACTCTTGGCAAAACTCAGAGTTGAAGACTACAGACAGTTCCCTGAGCTTCTTGTCTGCTTTGAACTGGATTATATGGCAGTGTAGACCAGTGTTTCTCAACCTGGGGGTCGGGACCCCTGGAGGGGTCGCGAGGCAGTGTCAGAGGGGTCTCCAAAGTCCATCAGAAAACACAGTATTTTTTCTGTATGCCATGGGGGGTTCTGTGTGGAAAGTTTGGCCCAATTCTATCCTTGGTGGGGTTCAGAATGCTCTTTGATTGTAGATGAACTATAAATCCCAGCAACTACAACTCACACATGTCAATGTCTATTTTCCCCAAACTCCATCTGGGCATATTGAGTATCTGTGCCAAGTTTGGTCCAGATCTATCATTGTCTGAGTCCACAGTGCTCTCTGTATGTAGGTGAACTACAACTCCCAAACTCAATGTCCACCAGACCCTTCCAGTATTTCCTGTTGGTCATGGGAGTTCTGTGTGCCAAGTTTGGTGCAAGTCCATCGTTGGTGGAGTTCAGAATGCTGTTTGATGGTAGGTGAACTATAAATCCCAGCAAATATAAGTCCCAAATGTCAAAATCAATCCGGCCCACAACCCCACCAGTATTCAAATTTAGGTATTTGTGGCAAATTTGGTCCAGTGAATGAAAATACATCCTGCATATCAGATATTTACATTACGGTTTATAAAAGTAGCAAAATTACAGTTATGAAGTAGCGATGAAAATAATGTTATGGTTGGGGTCACCAAAACATGAGGAACTGTATTAAGGGGTCGCGGCATTAAGAAGGTTGAGAACCACTGGTGTAGACTAATATAATCCAGCTCAATGCAGATAATCTGGTTTTTATATGGCAATGTAGATGGGGCCCAAGTACAACAGCCTCCATCCTTGACACAGGGCCATGCAGAGGTTAGCAACATACTCATCACAACAGAGCTACTCAGTCATGCAAGCTGTGGATTTAGAACTGCCTCCATAAGCTCCAATCGCAAGACACAGAAGATGTGGCCGGATGGAGCTAGAAAATGATAGCCTGTGGCTCAAGATGGATCTACACTGGCCTATATCATATAATTCAATCAAGCATTGTACTCAGTGTAAACTCGAAGCAGAAAGCCCCAGAGTTACAGTTTTTAAGGATGAAAATTCAATCTTTCCAAAATATAATTATAATCCACAATGGGGAAGTGTTCCTCTGCAACTGTCGATGGTCAGGGGGAGTCTCAGTGTGGTGCCGTTTCGCCCTCCAGGGCTTCTTCAGGACCGTGGACGTTTCCGTTTGGTAGGAAAATCCGAATGCACTTGGTCCGGAATATCACTGAAAATATTATATAATCAATATAATGTCTAGAAATAAGTATGAACCCCCTAAAGGAACTACATAAAAGAAACCGAGCAAGTATACATACCGATTTTCCTACCAAACGGAAACGTCCACGGTCCCAAAGAAGTCCGTGAATTTTCATCCTTAAAAACTGTAACTCTGGGGCTTTCCATTTTGAGTTTACACTGAGTACGATGCTTGATTGATTGATATTATATCCATCCGTTTCACTTACCCGGAAATCCTATCGACCATTATTTGGATTTATAACATCTGACTGAATTGTTTGGATAGATATACTTTGGATAACTGAGATAATACAAACATTACCGCTTTGGTGAACCTAGACTCCTGCGTTTTCTTTCATTGATCTTAAAGGAACTACAACCCTTGTTTGTTTTTTTGTGGAGGACATTGACATTGATCGATCCATTCCCTCTGCCATCCTTTCCTCATGTCTGCGGCTTTGACAATGCTTTAGCATGCTTCTCCCTGCTTCCCCGACAAGACAGAAGGCAGGGACAGGACTCTCTGGTGTGTGTGTGTGTGCTGTGTAAATCACCCTGAAAAGTAATTTTGGAGGACATAGATATTTCTGTTAGAAGAATCTGTACTAAGAGGGGAAGATACGACCTAATTACAATAATTAAGAAAAATGGCGGCCCCCAGGTTCGGTAAGGAAATTACACTTCCTGGTTAAGGCATGTGGTTCGGTAAACAACAAAATTAGCTTTTTATACGAATTTAATCCGATTTCAAATAATTTTTAAACCACAGAGACCAACCCTACTAACCAGGCCTAGTGGGCAGTATTGTGTTTGTGGAGGACATTGGCAAGGCTCTTGTACATGTTCATAGTGCTCTCTATAACCTGCAATGCTATTGGAGGGAGTGCCGTTGGTGTCTCCTGAGCAGTGGGAGTTATACCTGTTTATGCAGGCAGGGGCTTATCTGTGTAAGTGGACACTCCAGCTTAGATATACTGTACATACTTTCACTTTTATTGTGTGTATAGATATATCTGAGATCATGCAAAAAATGTATCAGACAAAGTGGGGTTGTGAGAGGAAAAAGTTTAAGAAGCCATGCCCTATCAACAAGTCTTCCCACTTCAGTCTTTGAATCTGAGCACAATTCAGTAAGTCACGTCTTGTGTTCGTGCCATGAACTTTCATGTTATTCATATCCAAAATTTGTGTTGTTTCAACGTGATTCCTCTTCCAAAGTCTCATTTGGCAAGCTCCCAGTAGGGTAGAGATGTCCGCATCCTCATTTCACTGCATGCCATAAAAGCCTTTCACCCTCTCCCTGTCCTGGCTCTATTGGCTCCGTTCATTGTACGCATTTATATAGAAAGGGCAGGCATCCACATTATCTGCTGCCAAAATGCAAGCGTGTCACCTGCTACATTGATCTGCACATGATGTATAGACCTGGATGAAGTCTTTTGCTATTTTACGGTGACTTCTCAACGGCATTAAACCTCATTTATACGTCTATAAATATATATGTGACTTTGAATAGGAGGCTTTATTGCTCCTTTCATAAGCTCCATCCATTTGGGATACAAATCCTGCTTCACTGCAAAGACAGCCTATTATAGACCACAAGTGAAATACTCATCATTACAAAGGAAAGGAGGTGTGCATTGGAACAGCCTGCGACCTGCAGGAACTCTACAGAAAGAAATACCACGCTTTTCCCTACCGAAGGGGGGATAGAACTACCCAGAGGCAGCAACACTGAGCAGAATTGGCCCACTCTGTTTCCCAGGATGATCCCGAGGGCTTTACATTTTTCAATAGGCTGGATAATAAGTCATTATATGAGAGGAAGTAAAAGGGAAAAGTTAATAAGTCCATCCTCAATTATTTGGGCTTATCTTTAGGCAGGAGCAAAGAATTCAAAATTGACTTTTGGATGGAGTTCTGTATATTGCGAGGAAGGTGATTTTTCAGCCCATTTGTGCAAAAAAAAAGGTTTGCAGAAAAACCTTTTGCAACTATTATACTGCATTCTGAATCAAACCTTGTTTTTTGTGCAAACCACAAAATAGGATCAACAAGCCTGGTTATCATATAGAACAATAGAAACACAAAGGTGCAAGGAGAAATAATATATATCACATTTAGTAATTATTAGGCATGGTTTCGAACCCAAAAATGGCGATTCTAAAATCAAATGGGGGGTTGATAAAAGAAAGACTTACAAAAAATTTCCAAAAAATTCTAAATGTATAATTACTAACAAAATTCGTTAGTAGTTCGTATGCCAGCGCATCGCATTCCCCAACTCCAGAAATCTAACAGCTGCTAAAATTGGCTGGGAGGGGGTATTCATTCTGAAGCAGCAAAAAGGAGGAGGAGCCCTCGCTCCTCTGCCTCTCTCTCACCCCCGATCCCGAGGGGACACAAGACCCAGGTTCAGTTCAAAGTTCAGGACAAAGTTAAAGGAATATCCTTCCACAGTGGAACCCAGCTAAAATCCCGGAAGGTGCTGGGATAAATGTAATCCAAATGAGGGATGTTGGCAGAGGAGGTACAAACCCAGCTAAAATCCAGGAAGGTGCTGGGATATTTGTAATCCAAATTAGGATGTTGGCAGAGGAGGTAAACCCGCAATCGGGGGGGAAAGAAGGTCTGGAAGTGCCTAAGTAGGAGTCGGTTGAGGAGGAAAAAGATGTAGTTTTCCTCAATGCGTGTAGCACACCAGTTCTCGTTTGTTCCTGGTGGGCAGGGGGCAGCGCCGGGGGTCCCACTAGCATTGGAGCCAGTTGATTAGGAAGAGGATTTGGAGGGGCTAGAAGAAGGGGATTTTGAGATAGCTGGACCTTCTTCTCCCACAGAAAGCCTGGCCTGGGATGACGGCTGGCCTGACCCTTACGAACAGCAGGAAGGCCAGTTGGAATCCGAAAGCACTGATAGTGAAGATTATGAGCGGCCGGGGGGGCAAGGTTCGCAGGAGAGGATGTGGGAAACAACCGAGGGAGAGGCCCGGGAAGCAGATGGGGAGTTTGACTCTCACGAAGATAGGGAAGCAGGTGCTGGGAGGCAAGGTCGAACCTTTGATAGGAGACGGAGCATTGAGGCTAGCAGGAGGGGTTGGTTCGACAGCCTAGACCGACCGAGGGCTCGCAGCACAGATTGGAGGAGGAGAAGCCTAGAGCGTCGGGGGCCTCGCCAAGTGGATTAAGTATAGGATCCGTGGGAACGGATCTTCAGTACTTCGGCCACGTCTCACCTATGCAGATGTGTAGCGAAGCCAGGCCCACGTAGCCAAGTTTGGGGCTAGTTGCCTGCCAAGTAGAGCTATATCTTGCAACCTTGTTTTGTTCCTGATCCGCTAGCTGAGCAGAGCCTTGCCAAGTCTTTGGATCTTTTGAGCCAAGTTTGCCGTTGGACTATACTCAACCTTTTGGATTACTTTTGATACTTTTTATGGACATTTACCTTTTCAACTGTTTTTATACTTCAATAAAGTAGTCAGCTGATTATCGTCTCTGTGTGTGTGATTAAGGGGCCGGCCGAGGTCTTGCATCGTGACAATGCGAATGCTTCGTTGAAAGACGCCGACGGTATACTAATGCTGCTAATCCCCAGGCCGTAATGGGTCCGTTTCTACCATAATCTGGGTTTTTTCAAGGCTGAAGATGAATAGCAACCAACTTCATACTAAGTAGAACCACGAGCATAACCCCATTCCTGTATAGGAGAGGTGACTAAAAGGTATACTGTAGGCGTCTTTCAACGGAGCATTCGCATTGAGGAAAACTACATCTCTTTCCTCCTCAACCGTCTTTGATGTTTTGGGCAATTGTTTGTAGTTTGCCTTTATCTATAGTCCTTATTCACCTGCTGTTTTGGTCCCTAGCAATTCCCTTGCAATTCGTATTGCTTTGGCAATCCAATGTCCAAGAAATGACCAGATAGTCTCCAATAAACTCAATGGAATGTCAAGGATAAAAAGTATAAAATGTATAAAATGTGGTTCTCTAAGCAGGACACTCTCACAGAGGTTCCAGGATAGTTCAAATAGCAGTTGCTCAGCGTCTTAAAAGAAAGAAGCACTTCCACCGTGCTATCTACCATGCTGCCTAATTAGTTTAGTTTCACTTTCCTCCCCAGTTTCCACAGATATAGTTTAAAATAATAATAAAAGCTGATAAAATGCTGGCCTGCAGTATAGTTAAAATAATAGCTGATAAAATGCTAGCCTGCAGTAATGCAGATAATTAAAAACATTAGATAAAAACATAAAAACAGACCGGGGAGTTTTCACAACACAGCCGTCCTTGGCGCCAGGGGAGTCCAAATGCCAGTAAGTTGACCAGTATCTTGACAAATATCTGTAGTAGGCTTGTTTGATCCCCCCCCCCCCCTCAAGAAAAAGGTTCAAAACTCATTTCGGATGTAGGGGGCGCTGGTGGTTTGATTCTAAATTCAATTCCGAAACCGTACCTGAAAATTTCCATCTTTGCCTCGAAGCTGTTACTGGATGGCTGCGAGCCAGTAGGTTGAAGGTGAATCCAGCGAAGACGGAGATCCTTTGGCTTGGTCATCCAGGCAGTGGGAATGTCCAGCTTCCAACCCTGGACAGCGTGGCGTTATGCCTGTCGTCTTCAGTAAAGAGTCTTGGAGTCCTCCTTGACCCTCTGCTGTCAATGGAGGCTCAAATCTCCACTGTCAGCAGAGTGGCGTTTTTCCATCTTCGTCAGGCTTGGAGGCTGGCCCCTTATTCGTCTCGGCACGACCTGGCCACGGTGATCCAAGCTACAGTCATCTCAAGGCTAGACTGCTGTAACGCTCTCTACATTGGCCTGCCTTTGTCGGTGACCCGGAAAATCAAGCTGGTGTAGAACACCGCAGCTCGGTTGCTCGCAGGAGCTCCTGCGAGCTGCCATATTACACCTATTCTGCGGGAGCTGCACTGGCTTCCTATTGAGTACCGGATCACCTTCAAAGTGCTAGTTTTGACTTGCAAGGCCTTGTATGGTATGGGGCCAGTATACCTGAGGGACTGCCTAACCCCATACTGTCCCACGAGAACACTTAGATCTAAAGAGATGAACCTTTTAGCCGTGCCCAGTGTGAAGCAATACCATCTAACTTCAACGCGGAGAAGGGCATTTTCCATCATCGCCCCGTCCTCTGGAACGCGTTACCTCCAGAGGTTAGGGCCATGCGCAATGTGTTGGCTTTTTGGAAGGCCTGCAAGTCAGTTTTCTTCCGGCAGGCCTTCGAGCTGTAATATGCTACTGTGCTTTCTTTTAGGAATAATTGTATTCTGTGTTTTAATGCTATTGTGTCACAATGCAAGGACTCGGCCGGCCCCTTAATCACACACACAGAGACGGTAATCAGCTAACTAGTTTATTGTAGAATAAAGAACATGTAAAAAGGCAATTGTCCAAAAGGTATTGAAAGTTCAGTTCAAAAGCAAGGAGTCCGTAGCAAAATCCAAAGGCAAAGGTCTTGGCAGTAGACTTGGCAAAAGCTCCGCAAATCCAAGCGGATCAAAGAACAAGGTAAAGTTCAATCAAAGCCCCAAGAAACTTCTTGGCAAGGTACGAGCCGCAGCTTGGCTCCGTGGTCCTTGGCTCGCTACACTTCACTAGGTTAGAAGTGGCCGAGCTACTGAGGATCCGTTCCCACGGATCCTATACTTAAACCTCACAGAGGGCCCCCCGATGCTCTAGGCTACGGCGGTAGTCTGTGCTACGGGATCTCACGCTTCTCTGGCGCTCTAGGCTGCGGTGCCAATCCCTCCTGCTGGAGTCGATGCTCCGTCTCCTATCAAAGCTCCGACCTTGCCTCCCAGCACCTGGCTCGCTATCTTCATGAGAGTCAAACTTCCCTTCGTCTTCCATGGCCTCCTCGCCCATGTTTTCCCAAATTCTCTCCTGTGATCCGTACCCACCCGGTTTCTCATAACAATCATAGCTATCAGCACTTTCAGGATCAGCCTGACCTTCCCAGTCCTCATAGGCATCCGGCCATCCTTCATCCCAGGCCAAGCTCTCTGTGGGAGAGGAAGGTCCAGCTAGCTCATTAACCCCTTCCTCCATTTCATCCTCAGCTGCGGCTGGCTCTAATGCAAGTGGGACCCCCGGTGCTGCCCCCTGCCCCCCAGGCACAAAAGAGAACTGGGGTGCTACATATTGTAGATTGTGTTTTTATCGTGGTGTTGATGTAAGCCGCCCCAAGCCACTGGGAGTGGCAGCTAAAAAGTCTAATAAAATAAATAAATAAATAAATTCCAAATTTCACAGAAAAAAAATGTTTAAAGCTTTTTGAAACTTCCGAGACTTCCTTAATGGTTTGAAAGTGTTATTTCCTGTTTCATTGGGTGGTCTTTACTTTGAAAGTAGCTGTTTTACTCCAGAAGGGGGGAGCAAAGGGAGGAAAGTCATCCGTCGGTTTTAAAACGCTTCCCAGGCACACGGGGAGAAGAGAGGAGGAAAGTCAGCCACTTGGTTTTAAAACGCTTCCCAGGCACACGGGGAGAAGAGAGGAGGAAAGTCAGCCGCTTGGTTTTAAAACGCTTCCCAGGCACACGGGGAGAAGAGAGGAGGAAAGTCAGCCGCTTGGTTTTAAAATGCTTCCCAGGCACACGGGGAGAAGAGAGGAGGAAAGTCAGCCGCTTGGTTTTAAAACGCTTCCCAGGCACAAGGGGAGAAGAGAGGAGGAAAGTCAGCCGCTTGGTTTTAAAACGCTTCCCAGGCACACGGGGAAAAGAGAGGAGGAAAGTCAGACGCTTGGTTTTAAAATGCTTCCCAGGCACACGGGGAGAAGAGAGGAGGAAAGTCAGCCACTTGGTTTTAAAACGCTTCCCAGGCACACGGGAGAAGAGAGGAGGAAAGTCAGCCGCTTGGTTTTAAAACGTCAGGCTCACGGGGAGAAGAGGAGGAAAGTCAGCCGCTTGGTTTTAAAACGCTTCCCAGGCTCACGGGGAGAAGAGAGGAGGAAAGTCAGCCGCTTGGTTTTAAAACGCTTCCCAGGCTCACGGGGAGAAGAGAGGAGGAAAGTCAGCTGCTTGGTTTTGGTTTTAAAACGCTTCCCAGGCACACAGGGAGGGAGAAGAGAGGAGGAAAGTCAGCCGCTTGGTTTTAAAACGCTTCCCAGGCTCACGGGGAGAAGAGAGGAGGAAAGTCAGACGATAGGTTTTAAAACGCATCCCAGGCACACAGGGGAGAAGAGAGGAGGAAAGTCAGCCGCTTGGTTTTAAAACGCTTCCCAGGCTCACGGGGAGAAGAGAGGAGGAAAGTCAGCCGCTTGGTTTTAAAACGCTTCCCAGGCACACAGGGAGAAGAGAGGAGGAAAGTCAGCTGCTTGGTTTTAAAATGCTTAAAAGGCTCACGGGGGGGAGAAAGAGGAGGAAAGTCAGCCGCTTGGTTTTAAAACGCTTCCCAGGCTCAGAAAGAGAGGAGGAAAGTCAGCCGCTTGGTTTTAAAACGCTTCCCAGGCACACGGGGAGAAGAGAGGAGGAAAGTCAGCCGCTTGGTTTTAAAACGCTTCCCAGGCTCACGGGGAGAAGAGAGGAGGAAAGTCAGCCGCTTGGTTTTAAAACGCTTCCCAGGCTCACGGGGAGAAGAGAGGAGGAAAGTCAGCCGCTTGGTTTTAAAACGCTTCCCAGGCACACGGGGAGAAGAGAGGAGGAAAGTCAGCCGCTTGGTTTTAAAACGCTTCCCAGGCTCACGGGGAGAAGAGAGGAGGAAAGTCAGCCGCTTGGTTTTAAAACGCTTTTCAGGCACACGGGGAAAAGAGAGGAGGAAAGTCAGCCACTTGGTTTTAAAACGCTTCCCAGGCTCACGGGGCAAAGAGAGGAGGAAAGTCAGTCACTTGGTTTTAAAACGCTTCCCAGGCACACGGGGAGAAGAGAGGAGGAAAGTCAGCCGCTTGGTTTTAAAACGCTTCCCAGGCACACGGGGAGAAGAGAGGAGGAAAGTCAGCCGCTTGGTTTTAAAACGCTTCCCAGGCACACGGGGAGAAGAGAGGAGGAAAGTCAGCCGCTTGGTTTTAAAACGCTTCCCAGGCACACAGGGAGAAGAGAGGAGGAAAGTCAGCCGCTTGGTTTTAAAACGCTTCCCAGGCTCACGGGGAGAAGAGAGGAGGAAAGTCAGCCGCTTGGTTTTAAAACGCTTCCCAGGCACACGGGGAGAAGAGAGGAGGAAAGTCAGCCGCTTGGTTTTAAAACGCTTCCCAGGCACACGGGGAGAAGAGAGGAGGAAAGTCAGCCGCTTGGTTTTAAAACGCTTCCCAGGCTCATGGGGAGAAGAGAGGAGGAAAGTCAGCCGCTTGGTTTTAAAACGCTTTTCAGGCACACGGGGAAAGAGAGGAGGAAAAACACTTCCCAGGCTCACGGGCAAAAGAGGAGAGTCAAAAACGCTTCCCAGGCACACGGGTAGAAGAGAGGAGGAAAGTCAGCCGCTTGGTTTTAAAGCTTCCCAGGCACACGGGGGGAGAAGAGAGGAGGAAAGTCAGCCGCTTGGTTTTAAAACGCTTCCCAGGCACACGGGGAGAAGAGAGGAGGAAAGTCAGCCAATTGGTTTTAAAACGCTTTTCAGGCACACGGGGAGAAGAGAGGAGGAAAGTCAGCCGCTTGGTTTTAAAACGCTTCCCAGGCACACGGGAGAAGAGAGGAGAAAGTCAGCCGCTTGGTTTTAAAACGCTTCCCAGGCACACGGGGAGAAGAGAGGGAGGAAAGTCAGCCGCTTGGTTTTAAAACGCTTCCCAGGCACATGGGGAGAAGGAGGAGGAAAGTCAGCCGCTTGGTTTTAAAAAGGCTCACGGGGAAAAGAGAGGAGGAAAGTCAGCCGCTTGGTTTTAAAACGCTTCCCAGGCTCACGGGGAGAAGAGAGGAGGAAAGTCAGCCGCTTGTAAACATTTGGCTCAAGTGACAAAATAGAGACGTCACTCACATTATTCTTTGTTGTTTTCATGTGCCTTCAAGTCATTGCCAAGTTATGGTGACCTTATCATTAGGGGTGTGCAAACCTTCATTTTTAAATCATGTGTCGTATCTAATCCCAAAGTTTGGTACATATGCAAACAGATATTGTGTAAAACGGGGTGAGGGGGGAGGGCGGAGTGCAAAAACTTAAGAATCAAAACTCCCCCAATACTTTTTCTTTTGAATTCTATAATGCCCAGAAGTCAGTTTCATTTTCAGCACAAGCGAGGTGAAGCCAAAAAGGCTGCCATTCCTCTTTAAATTAAGAAAAGCTGGACTGCCTCTTGCATCAGGAGGAGAAAGAAACAGGGTGAGATGAGCTGAGTGAGTTGGGAAAAAGACTGAGAGGGCACAGCATCCTGGGAAATGTAATTTGGGAAGGTGAGGAGCCACATGGCAAAGAATGAAAAGGGCACTGCCCTAAACTACATTTCTCAGGGCTCCATTCTAGGATGCCTCCAGGACTGAGCCAGGGTGGAGCCCCGCTGGAAGTCACACTGTGCCGTGCAAAGGGCTACAGCAGGCTCCATCCTGGAAGCATCCTAGGATGGAGCCAGAAGTTCATATGATATGGTCATTGGTCATGTTAATGATGGGATATCTGGAGATCATAGAGAGTACTCTGAAAACACAGGGGTATTGAGTAGAATGAATAAAGCTTAAATTAGTATCAAAATGCTCTATTGAGTTCGTTCTTCACATTAAAGATTTTCATTGATACGTTCTACACATTGAGAGCAACACAATCAGTACAGCACATTGAGTTCTACACATTAAGTTCATCACATAGAGTACTACACATTATTCTCCTTTAAATAAGAGCAGGGCTTGGATTCAAAAACTCTTCAATAATTACACACAATAGTCACAATAAGAATCACAAGTCAATAGAGGATGCTTAGATTCCAACCTTGGGTGAGTACCTTAAAGTTTGTTTGGCTGGAGGTGGAAAGTAAGCAGTCCATAGAGGAATCACAATGAGGAGGATGAGTCTGTCTAAATGGTGTATCCCAATGACATGGTAAGATCAAAGTGAAAGGAGTCCCAGGCGGTCTGCATAAGTAAACAAAGCCTCTCAGCGTTCCGTGAAGTGGGAGGCAAGATTGGCTGTAAAAGGTGTCAGCCAAGCAGACGAGGGACAAAGTACAAGTAATCCTGGAGAATCCAAGGAAACCGCGTGGTTGTAAACAAGGCTCCCAAGTCGCGACGCCCGGGGTGTGCCGCAAGGGAGATAGCCTACGGCAGGAGCTCTCTCCGATACCGGTTAACGGGCCGTTTCATCTCTCAGAGACTTCCTCAGGGCTCTGGTACACAATAAAGTGTTGTCCTCAAGAGTACAAGATCTTGTGAGAAATCACATTCATTATGGAGGACGGACCATCCCAGTAGATGGAAATCCCATCCATCTATCCGTTCCTGTTATCTTTCAGTAACCAGGCAGAGAGCCTTTTCCGTGGCAGCACCAACATTGTGGAATGCGCTGCCAGATGAAGTACGTGCCATCAAGGGGCTGGCCCCCTTCTGGAGGGCCTGCAAGACGACCCTTTTTAGGCAGGCCTTCAGCTAAATGCCTTAATATAATTTAACTATGTCCTGGTGTTTTTATGCAATAGATGAAATAGATCGTTTTATTGTTTTTATGCTTCTATGCTATTTTTAATTGCTGTGTTGTTGAATTGTTGTTATTGTGCTGATTGTTTTTGTGTAAACCGCCCCGAGCCTGCTGGAAGGAGCGGTATATAAAAACGAACAATAAATAAATAAATAAATAAATAAATAAATAAATAAATAAATAAATAAATAAAATAAGCCGCCCTGAGTCCCTTCTGGGAGATGGTGGCGGGGTATAAATAAAGTTTAATAATAATAATAATAATAATAGTTTTATCATATGGAGATAGGTAGGTGGGACTGCCTTGAATTCTCATTCTCTGCTCTGAAATCCAAAGCTCCAGGATGCAAGAAATGTGATTCCTGGCTCCTCCAGTGCTTCCTGCACCACAGTAATCTCTAAAGAGAAGTGTCATAAATACAGGCTGTTATGGTTTATATTCCTTATATGTCAGTTTGGGTCTAGATTTAGGTGCTGGAGAAAATGAAGTTCCTGGCTCCCCCTGCTCTCCACCCTTCTTTCTCCCCACAATAAACTTTCTGCCACATAAACATGTTAGAATAGATAAAGAGCTACAGAGACTGTTTGGAGCCATACTGAATGGATAATGGGGTGCTGTGAGAATGGAAGATCACATCAAATTGAGCTGGGGGAACCTTTAGCAAGAGTATGCTTGTAACTAGGGTTGCCACTTTTTGATATAAGATATAAGGGACATTTACCTAAAAATACACAAAAATAAGGGACACCCTTTGGCACTGCCCTATAAAGGGGGGGGGATTCCACCTTGTCTCCTGTGCTATGCGAATAATGTAATATATTGTGAATAATATAATATATAATATGTTGTAATGTAACGTAAGTGAGGTACCTCCCAGCATGGGTCAGCCTTGAAGGTGTGGCAGCTAAAGTGGGACCAAACTGCATTAGTTCTAAAGTGTAGAAGGAGCAGGGTGAAGTGAGGTCCCTCTCCGACTGGGTCAGCTAAATAGCAGCAAGCCTTCTTCCCCTCCTCCATCTCCTTTGGTTTCCCTGCCGTGCAGAGCCCCGATTCCCCCCCTCTCTCCTTCCCTTCAAGGTGGCTTACTCCTGCTCCTCTGGGGACTTACCCCCCACTCTCTCTGGCAGGCGAAGGGCCCCCATGCCTGGCCCCCAGGTGGCTTGCTGGGCCCCCAGCAACGCCGCCATGCCCCTTCCCCACCGGGCCCGGGCAAAAAGCGAGCCAGTCCAGCCTATCGCCTCCTACTCCTCCACCGCCGCCTGCCCTTCAGCTCCAGCATTGGCGGCAGCAGCAATAGAGAAAGGGGCCACCTTTTGCAATTGGCGTGCAACTTGGTTGCTAGGCTCTGGCAAGGAGACGGGGCCTGGCGGGGAAGGACAGGGAGGAGGAGGAAGCGCTCGCCTAATAGCTGGGCGAGGGGGATGAAGCCGGCCAATCACCGCCAAGGCCGCTCTTACCTGGGTAGGTTTCCTCGCCCAGTGGTGCGGAAGTGGACGGAGGGAGGGAGAGGCAGGCTGGGAGGGCAGAGCAGGAATTGTTCACCTTCCCCCCCGGTAGGAGCTGAAAATACGGGGCACACGCTTAAAAAACGGGACACAAAATTTAGGGCCAAAATACGGGACGTCCCGTATAATACGGGACTTGTGGCAACCCTACTTGTAACACTTTTATCATGAAGATCCATGTGCATATGAACATACACGTTGTAGCAACTCAGTCCCCGTTCCAGCCGGGGGGGCGGGGCGCCGCCCCGGGGGTCCCGATTGCTTTGGACCAAGATGGAGGGGATGCAGGGGCTGATGGGTACGCATCACCGACTGACAGTTTACAATGGGATGACACCTGGCCTTCTGCTTATTCGGATGATGAAGGCCAGCCAGATTCCTGCTTGGATTGCGAATATGAGAGACCGGGAGGATTTCGTTCTCAGGAGCGCTTGTTTCCACCAGCTGCAGAGGAAGATATGGAAACTGAGTCGGAGGCACTTTCCCAGGAAGATAACGGGGCAGATGGCGCTGAACCTGCGAGGAGCTTCGACCATAGGAGTAGTATTGTGGCTACATGGAAAGATTGGAAGCGGGGCCTGGAGAGGCGCTGGTCTCACAAGGGTGGGACTTAAGTATACACTCTGTGGGAAAGTTCCTCAGTTTGGCGGCCATGTCGTTGCTGGAGAGACGTAGCAGTTTGCTGTCTTCCTGGAAGCCATAGTCTGGCTTGTCTTGCCAAGTACTTTCCAAGAACCTTGTTGATTTCCATGAACTTTGGATTGCTTTGCCTTGTCTATGGATCCTGATTGCCAAGAGATTTTTCGGTCCTTGGATTATCCGATGAACATTGCTAATTGCTAATTGCTTTGGACTATTTCACTTTCCTTTCATTGGACAATTTATCTTTTTCACCTGCTATCCTTTTGATTCAATAAATAGTTAATTGACATTGTCTGTGTGTGTGTGATTACGGGGTGGAGCTAGGGCCCGCGTTGTGACACACGGAAGCACTCCATACACATCATGCCCACCGAACAGAGCTTGTGTTGACCTTTTAAAAAAGACGTAAGGACATAAGGATGCTGATCTTTCTAAATTTTTGTAACTCCCATACTAGAACTATGAGATGTAATCTCCCCTACGGCCAGTTCTTCAGATTACAATGAAATTGTTCTCAGGAGGAAAAATCCACAAAGGAGTAATGTACATTATCAAAACAATTTATAGGAAAGCATTATCCACTCCGTATAGTAGCCAATGGTTTGGATAAGGGAAATGTGATGCCTTGTTCAGAATTATTTCATAAAAACTACTTAAAGCACAAACCAACCATCTTAACTTCTCTCTTACCCAGAGTTATAGCACAAAAAACCCCTATAAGGATGTATTAAACAGCACTGGTACATTGTTGGAAAAAGCCACAGATATCTTTCAAGACTCGAAATATTACAGACATTGTGGTGAATACTCATTAGGGCAGTGTTTCCCAACCAGTGTGCCGTGAGCGATCATCAGGTGTGCCATGGAAATCTAAATCTAAAATGAGTTTTGAACCATTTTTTAATTGATCAACCAGGCCTAACTAATCAGCTTCCCTCTCTCTGCCTGCTGGGAAGATAGAGCTATTTGTTCCCCCCCTAGTGAAAGAGGCCAGTCATCAAATAGTCCTGGTCGAGGCTACTTTTAGGAGGTGGAGCTGGACTATCTGGGGGCAGCCCTGTTAGCCTCCTCAGTCCATCACAAGCACTAACCCACCCTCCTACCCTAAAACAGTGTACTTGTCACAACTCAAGGGCCTCAGGCATCACTTTTGCTTGAGCAAGACTTTAGCCAAGGCGGCAATAAGGTGCTGTCCAAGCCAGCTTACTTTACTCTTAAACCTTGCCCTGGGCCTCCCGTCTTTTCCCGTGAGAAGCAAGGAATGAATGCATAACATAGGCAGCTCAAGGTTAGACCATCCAGCCTCCCTGATAGTGAGGCGCTCCAAAGGAACCGAGAGATCGCCTCCCTTTTGTCCAGATGGTAGCCACTAACAAGCTGTGCATACCAGAAAGGCTGAGGTAACATAACATATAGGCACCCAGCCATCATGGTGCTGTGACACTCGACGCAACTACATCAAAGTCGGGGAATACTATAATTGCCAAGAGATGCCCCATTGCCAGTATCTCGTACCAACGCCGCAGTAAGGAGACGCTAAGGGGAAGAGGCCTCATCGGGCCTCCCAGCCAAGCTTGTGCCAGCCAGCCTACACCGGGCTGACTTGATCCAGCATTGTGCTTTGTTCCCGCTCATCGTTGAGACCCTGTGATCGATCCTGAAAGACTTTGCTGCCTAAAGAACTCTTTGCTTTTAAACCAACCCAGCCTGATTACTCCGGTTGGGATTCCTTTGAAAGACTTTCCTTGCATCCGGCTTGTGTTCCTGTTTTCCTCCGCTTGTGATCCTGTTGCTACGGATCACACTACCCTGCTACTCCTTGACTTTGGCTGCTATTTGGAGGCACCATAAGGATTGCCTCCAAACCATTTACTCAACTTATTAATCAATAAAGCTTGTTGTACCTCAGCTGCTGTGTGGTTTATCCAGGGAGGTCAGGTTCCAAGGCCCAAGGGGGCGACAGTACTTATGGGTCACTTCAGGTTATTTATTATTTATTTATTTACATCATTTATGTTCTGCCCTTCTCACCCTGCAGGGGACTCAGGGCGGATCACAATGCACATATACAGGCAAACATTTAATGCCATAGACATACAACATATATAGACAGACAACAAGCTACACAATTGGTCGAGAGCTCACCCCGACCCGGGCAAGCCTCAAACTCATGACCTTCTGGTCAGTAGAGATCTTATGCAGCTGACTCCCAGCCAGCTGTGCCACATATAAAATTCCAATTTTATAATATTGCGTTGTTGTAGTGTTTCAGCCTGGGGTTCATGTGCATGATGGGATGGCTGATGAAAATGCTAATGAAAATGTTAATGAAATTGCTGAGGATGTGAATTCTGAACTGCAAAATGACATGTCAGACGAGGACTGTTTCCCTGAGAACAGCTCAGTTCCCAGGGATGTAAATGAACATTCCTGTGTTGAGGGAGCTGACGGTCTCCAGACTGATAGTGAGCCACCTGAAGATTTTAATGAGTCTTTTGACCACTGGGAAAACATTAGAAATTCTAGGCAGGATGCCAGCTTACGGTGAAGTGGCCGGATAGCAAAGCGAAAGTAATTTTGCCTTTATAGAGCCAGCTAAGCTAATTTGCCTTCAGATCTCAAGCTTCGTTTAGAATGATGCCACGTTTGTCTTGTCTCTCAGTTTTGTATCGGCTTAGGATTTGGGCCTGTTGATTCCTATTGATGCCTAGATCTTTCCATGGGGTTTTGTATCCAGCTTCATGTCTTGCCTATGAACTTTGGAATTATTTTGAACTGCATTTTTACCTTGTAACCTATTCAATTTTGATCTTCTTTTAACCTTTTTGTTGGACACTATATTTGCTTCAATAAAAGCCTATTTTTCAGAAACTGCTTGCTGTGTGTGTGATCTAGGGGGGGGTACTCCTTGGTCTGAGTTGCAACAGTTGTTTATTTATATTATTTTGTATTTGATATATTTTTTCCTGGTGTTTTTGTGTTATCTTGTGTTATATTGTGTAACTGTACTGATGGGCGTGGCCTCATGTAAGCCACCCCGAGTCCCCTTGGGGAGATGGTGGTGGAGTATAAATAAAGATTATTATTATTATTATTATTACCTAAGGCACCCAGGAACAGGAACCGTCAGTTGTGTATTCAAGCAACCAAAGCGGGAGCAAATGGGAGTGGCCTTGGAGCTGTGGGAGAATTCTAGCGTTACTAAAGCCTTACGTCTTGGGGTCTTTATACACTATGCAGTTTTCCTATGGCAACTCATGTGGGGGTTGTGTTCAGGGGGCTCGGGTGACTTGCCCAAATTAGCCGAGGAAGAGGAAGCCTAGGTGGCCACTGCTTCAGCTTATCCCACAGCAAGTTCATACCCTTTAACAAGTTGTTTGCAGATCATGAAGAAAGTTAAATTGGTAACCTTAATATAGTTGCCCATACGGTTGTCTGGTCTCATTATTTCAATGGTGGGGAGCAAGTCGATTTGTGGAATTTCAACAGTCTGCATCAAAATGCTGGAAAGGTGGTAAAATGATATGAAAACACTTGGTTGAGAAAAGAGGCAGATTGAGTCTTGAAATTAAAACCTTTGTCGCCAGTAGGTCATCATGAAAACCTGGAGTTCCTCCCTTTAATATAATGAGAATTTCCTGCTTCATAAATGGTGCGACATTGCCACTCTATTACATCAGATGTCCTTGAAAGTTTTTCCACCACAGATTCTATATCCTCCCTCCTCCTTTTCCTGACCATCTGCTGAGTTATAAGACCATTTATTTTCTTATTCTAGTTATATGGAGAGAGATTTACCAGAGTTGTATAGTATGTATATGTTTGAAAATATTAGATAGAAATAATGTTAACCATTAGGATTTTATATGTAAAGGGAAATATGTCTTGTTCATTTACTAATTTTTTATTTTTTAATTTATTTCTGAAATTTTATTTATTCTAGTATAGCCGCTGAAGAAGACCAATCAATAAGATGGAAGCCAAAATGCATCGGGCTATTAATAAAACATGATAACCATAAAATATTTTTAAAGAAGTGAATATAGCAATCAATAAACACATTAAGATCTGTTTCTTCTTTTGCCTATGCCCTCTAAAAGAGAGACAGAAGTACTGGTGGATGTGTAAATAATGCAAATTATATAGATTAGTCACTAGGTGGCACTGGACTTAATTGTTTTTGGTTCTAGGCCACTTCACTACAACCAGTATGAGAGAGGGACAGTGACCAGAATCCTTATGCGTTGGCATAGCTAGTGGTTTTGCATACTCAACTACAGAACAGCTGGCCATTCAGCACCACTCTGGACTTATCAGAGTGGATTAAGGTGGTGGTCAATGCCTCCCTTCGGGAAGGCAATATTCCAGCGAGCTTAAAACAAGCTGTTATAATACCACTGTTGAAGAAACCATCACTGGACCCCACTCAATTTGTCAACTATCGGCCAGTTTCCAAACTCCCTATTTGGGCAAAGTCCTGAAATGTGTGGTGGCCTCGCAACTCCAGGAATTCTTGGTAGACACTGATTATCTAGATCCGGCGCTGTCTGGCTTTAGGCCGGGACATGGTACTGAGACAGCCTTGGTCGCCTTGGTAGATGATCTACGCCGGGAGCTCGACAGGGGGAGTGTGTCCCTGTTGGTTCTGCTGGACCTCTCATCGGCCTTCAATACCATAGACTACAGTATCCTTCTGGGACACCTAGCAGGAATGGACCTTGGAGGTACTCTTTTGCAGTGGTTCCAGTCCTTCCTCGAGGATCGCTCCCAGAAGGTGTTGCTAGGGGACTTCTGCTTGACCCCACAGCCATTGTACTGTGGGGTCCCACAGGGTTCAATACTGTCCTCTATGTTATTTAACATATACATGAAGCCGTTGGGGGAGATCATCCAAAGTTTTGGGGTGCGATGTCATCTGGATGCAGATGTCTTTCCTCCGTGTCAGAACTGGGGCGACAACCATGTTTGGAATTTATTTGGAAAAATTCTGAAATTTTTGCAAAAAGAATTAGGAAGTCATCCAGATTCAACGCGCCAGTGCCCCCTACATCTGGAATGATTTTTGACCCTTTTAAAAAAATCAAACAGGCCTAGAAGACAGCTATTACTAAATATGAAGTAATAATTTAAATCCATAATTTGTTTCCACTGACAATAAAATGGACTGGAAACTGCTTCATTTTATTGGCTCATTCTCATTGCTCCTTCTACTCCATAAAAGAGAAACACTTTTTGGGGGGCTATAGCTTTAAAAAGCAATCATTCTAATTTTTGTTATTTTCTATAACCAGCAAAATGATTATTTATGAAAATTATTGCTCCATAATTATTGCCTTTCATTGACACCGTGATTCCTGAGAGATATTTAATCCAAGCTCTAACCAGAACCAAACCTAGCTTCAGTATGGTCAGTAGAGCATTGGCCTTTGAAGCAGATCATTGGATATGTTGCCAGCTGAAATGTAGGCATTATCCAACCAATTGGTTGTTAAATATCCACCTCATTATGTGATATGAATGTATGAAATGGAACATCAAATATGCAAAGCTGAACATATCCCTCAAGTATCAACTCACATTCGCAGAAATGAAATGTCCTTCAGCGGAATCACATCATATATTTGATCACAACTAATAATCTGAACAGAAACAATTGGTTGCTGTTTTGTTTGAATTACGTGTGCACCACCTTGGCTGGTTTTAAAAAGTTAGAACTGAAATTCCTATAAGTACAAACAATTCCTATCGAACTCAGGAATGAGTCCTTTTGAGTTTGGGTAGGCTGGTCCACAAGAGCATGAACTTGGCAGAGGTTCTATGTGTGTATAGAACAGGGGTGGGCAACCTACGGCCCGCGGGCCAGATGCGGACCGGCAGCCGATTCTGGGAAGAAGGGCGTTGGGGACAGGGCCAAGAGAAAGGGGTGCCACTGCCACCATCCCATCATGGGCTCTGTGGGGCCTGTGTCGGCAGACAGGCCGGAGGAACGGTGGCAGTGGAGTGCCTGACATCCCTGGATGATCCCTGGATGGAGTGCCTGACATCACCGGGTCACGGGGGCTGATCACCCTGGCGACCCAGAAGACTTGATCACCTTCCGGGTCGCCAGGTCGAATAAGCCGCCTCAGATCGCCGACTGTTCCCCCTGCAGGCCTGGATCGCCTCCAGGGATGCAGGCACTCCATAGCAGGGCAATAAGCTGGGGAACGGCTGGGGGCGAGAACGGGTGGAGGCCTGCAGCATCCAATCGCCTGCTGCTCTGCTCTGCTCTGTGGCGGTGGCTGGGTCTGGTTTGCTATCCCCTGGGCTGGGGCCATTGGGCCATTCCATCTTGGAATCCTTCCTCTCTTGAGGAAGTCAGCCTTCATCTTGGTTCGCATCTTGTCTTCTTGAATTTAATGTAATTTTAGTGGTTATTATTATTTTATAATAATTTTATTATAATAATATAATAAATAATATAAAATAATAATGTGATATTATAATTTCAATATATTATGTCTATATATATACTATAATATAATAATTATGATATTAATACTAATAATATATGAATATTTCTTAATATATTAATATGCTAATATTAATTATGTGTAATATATAGTACATATAGTAAATAAATACATAAATAATGTAGACTAGAATGTAGTTCCGCCTTTAGGTGCGGCCCTCCATTTTTCGGCTCTCGTGTGGCCCCTTGGGAAAAAAATAATTGCCCACCCCTGGATAGAAGGATGTCCATGACAAGGGCACAAGGAGTTTGCTTCCTTCCATTTCCATTCTGTTACTTTGAAAATGGCTCTTAACTGCATTTTTTCTGAATAGAGGGTTTATGGTTTTCATCAGGTTCTCACAGGTAAGAGTATCAGATGAAAGAACAAATTATTGACAGGATTGCAGTCTAAGAAAAGTATCTGGATTGTGTGTTTGTGTGTGTCTGAAACACACTGCAAGTCGCTTCTCGTGAAACTGCAAGTCGCTTCTGGTGTGAGAGTATTGGCTGTCTGCAAGGGCATTGCCCAGGGGACACAGGGTGTTTTGATGTTTTATCATCTTGTTGGGAGGCTTCTCTTGTGTCACCGCATGGGGAGCCAGAGCTGACAGAGGGAGCTCATCTGCGCTCTCCATGAATTCGAACCTGTGACCTGTCGGTCTTCAGTCCTGCCAGCATAAGAGTTTAACCCACTGCACCACCGGGGCCAGTACGAATGTATGAATGTTTTTATCTAACAGACTATCACATTCAGTAAAACAATCATGCTACTAAAATTACTCTCTCCAAAGTTTCAATTTTCAGGATATTTACCACATATTTGACACAAGATATTATTTACTCTGTCACTCCTTCCCACCTGCTACTAAGGAGGCTGTTCAAGTCCTGAACCGGTGCTTGGCCGCTGTAACGGACTGGATGAGGGCTAACAGATTGAAATTAAATCCAGACGAGACAGAGGTACTCCTGGTCAGTCGTAAGGCCAAACAGGGCATAGGGTTACAGCCTGTGCTTGACGGGGTTACACTCCCCCTGAAGACGCAGGTTTGCAGTCTGGGAGTGATCCTGGACTCATTGCTGAGCCTGGAACCCCAGGTCTCGGCGGTGGCCAGGGGAGCTTTTGCACAGCTCAGGCTTGTGTGCCAGCTGCGCCCGTATTTTGGGAAGTCAGACTTGGCCACGGTGGTCCATGCTCTGGTTACATCCCATATAGACTACTGCAACGCTCTCTATGTGGGGTTGCCTATGAAGACTGCCCGGAAGCTGCAATTAGTCCAGCGCGCAGCAGCCAGACTACTAACGGGAACAGGGCACAGGGAGCGCACACTTCCCTGTTGCGCCAGCTCCACTGGCTGCCAATTTGTTTCCGAGCACAATTCAAAGTGCTGGTTTTAACCTACAAAACCCTATACGGGTCCAGCCCAGTTTACCTGTCTGAACATATTCTCCTATGAACCGTCAAGAGTGCTAAGATCCCTCCCCCCTTTCTTCCCCCGATGTCTGTGATTGTGTTGTATGTTTCTTTTAATGTTTGAAACCATAATAAAGAAGTTTTAAATACAAAAGAGTGCTAAGATCGTCTGGAGAGGCCCTGCTCTCGGTCCCACCACCTTCGCAGGCGCATCTGGTAGGAACGAGGGACAGGGCCTGTTCTGTGGTGGCCCCCCAGCTATGGAATTCCCTCCCAAATGAAATTAGATCCGCACCCTCCCTCCTGACTTTTAGGAAGCGGGTGAAAATGTGGCTGTGCAATAAGGCCTTCGCAGAATGAAGGCGGAGATCGCGAAGCGACTAAAGTCGCCAACCTCTTGATACGGACCAAATATATGGATCAATTTGGACTTGATTTTACTTTGGCGAAAGGCTTTTAAAATGTATTAATTGTATTGTATTTGATAATTTTATTGTAAATTTATGATGTTTTTAGATTTTAAATGTTAGCATTGAATACTTGCTGTTTGCCGGTCTGAGTCCCTCTTCGGAGGTGAGAAGGCCAGGTATAAAAGTTTTAAATAAATACATTTATATTGGGTTTAAAAAATTTATAAGTATTTTGTGACATTCCATTGCTTTTTGCTGCCATTTTGTTCCCATAGCTGAAGTTTTTGGACGCAATTTTCCGTCTTATTTGTCCTTAGGTGCTTACTAGGTCTGTTTTATAACAGAAAAACTGTTTCGAAAGTCGATTCGGATGTAAAGGGGCGCAGGTGCTTCGTATCTGAAGTACTTCCGAAGTTTTTGGGGTTTTTTTCGAAATTGATTCAGTTATATTTCCGAAATTTGGAATAGCTTCAAAAATGATGTCTGCGATTGCGCAATGAGGTTTAGCACAGAGGTTATAAAAAAGTCTATTAGATTGCAGCTTTCCAACAGGGACTGAATGAAAAGCTAAGAAATGGCTGAAACTCTGCCCCCAAATGAGGCTTTGCAAAAAAAGTAGCACGAGTTGTGGAGTTCATAGTAGTAGTTTCTTGAAAGACCCCAAAATTTTGAAAAGGCTATCACTACGCAGTTTGCAAACAGGGACTGAATGGAAAGCAAAGAAACTCAGTGACCCTGATGTAAAAAGATGTTAAAAAAGGAAGTTTCCCTACACAGCCCTCCCCCAAAACAGTACAGCTGGGCCTGCCTCGGTGGTTTAAATGCCAGCAATCGTTTGCATCTGGCTCCCACAGCCGTTCCTGAGCATTTCCTTCCCATCCACCCAGCCTAACTGCCTAATAACACTGCCCTCCTTCTTCCTATGCGCCCCAAAAGCAAACACTTCCAAATGCCTTGCGTTCTCTCTCCTCTCCCACTAGCCTTCCCTTTCCCAGACTTTCTCTCCTTTTTTCTCTCTGTGCACCGTGGACACTGACTGGCTGCACGTGACGCGGACTCGCCATTTAAAGGCTAATGTCCCCGCCCTTCTCTTGTTGGATGCCCTTGATTGGCTGGCAGGCTCAGATTAACACCTTTTTGCGCTCTAGGCCACACTTTGGAATTACGCCCCCTTTAAACCAACCTCTACCGCCCCCCCCCCCTCCACAACACTCAGCCCCACACTTGGCTGGCTTTCACCATGGTGCCTCCGAAGTAGAAGAGAAAGGCGAGTAGGCACCATGCAAGGTCCCCATTCCCACCGGCTGGAAAGCTCTGCTGTGCTCTGAAGGTCTCCTCTGGAGGCTTGGGGAGAGCGCAGCGGGTGCAAACTTGCTCCAAAGGTGCGCACAAGAGAGAGAGAGAGAGAGAGAAGGAGGAGGAGGAGAGAGGGAGAGAAAGAGAGGGAGATGTCCACTTGGCGTGCGCTCCCGCATACCAAGAGAGGATTCAGGTTGGGGTTTGTGTGGCTTTTGTTCGGCTGCTCCCAAAGGTAGGAGAGCCAAACTCTGGCCTTGATCCCTCCCTCCCTCCCTTTGGCCAAGCAGCTCGCCCCAGTTTGGTCCAAGAACGCAGGAGCGAGCCTGGGTTGGTGTGGTCTCGTGCTAGGGACCTGGGAGAGGTCCACCCAAGCACCGCCCTTTCTCTCCCCTCTCCCTCCCCCCCTCTTCCTTCTTTACTTGCTTTATTTCTTTCCTCCTAGTTGCCTCCTTCTCCTCTTTCTCCCCTCCCTCCCACCGCCCTCTCCCGGACTCTGCCGCTCGGCTCTGGCTGCAGGAATTTACAGTCTGCCGCCGGGGGAGCCGGGCAAGTCGCCATGGAGACGGCTTCCCCAGCCAGAGACCCGCGGGCAAATCAATGGATCAATCCGAGGGCTCCGCCGCAGCCCAGGGAGCGAGAGATGGAGGGGACGGAGCAGAGACTTTGCCGGGAGAAGGAGCGAGGAGGGGCATGAGAAAGGGGGAAAGAAGGGCACGGATCAGGGTTTTTTTTGGTCCGTGATCTGCGTGTCCCCCCTCCCCCCCTGGCTTGCGTCCCTAGGCCATGGCCTAGGTTGGCCTTATGGGTAATCCGGGCATGTTGGCTGGTGGAAATTGGTGATTTCAAGGAAACCACCAGATAGCCATCAGCCAATGAGGAGAGGCAGCTAGAAAGGGCGGAAATGACATACGAGCCCTACTCGAAGATGGCGACGGAGACGTCGAAATGGCAAATCCACTAACTTTGACTAACCCTCATCGTAATCGATTCAATAGTCAGAAGTACAGGAAAAATTTCTGAAATTCGGATACATCTGACGTTCGAAAACAGGCCTAGTGCTTACTGTGGGATTTAATTCAGTTGATTGTGATGAACCCGATTGTTTTGCCTACAAAAGAACATGATATTCTCCTGTCACATCTATCCATGCCATGTATCACCGACAAAATTACACCAGTACTCAATACAGCCAGTAAGATTAAGCATCGATGGGGCCAAATTATGCAAGGATAAATGACAAAAATAGTGAAAATAATATAGACGTGTTTGTAAAAAAAAGTGCCACTGATAAGGATTTTTTGCCATGACGAAAACATAATATTCACTGGGTGATTGTGTGTTTTCCAGACTGTATGGTCATGTTCCAGAAGCGTTCTCTCGTGACGTTTTGCTCGCATCTTTGGCAGACCTTGCAACCTCTGAGGATGCCTGCCATAGATGCAGGCAAAACGTCACGAGATAATGTTTCTGGAACATGGCCACACAGCCCGGAAAACACATAACAACCCAGTGATTCTGGCTATGAAAGCCTTCGACAATACATAATGTCTAGTGACCACCAGCTGTCTTTCCTTGCTCCCACCCATCAAATTAATTTTACCATTGAAGAAGTGTTGAGCAACTTTGTCTATTTGTATTTTTTTTAAGTAGGCAAATGCCATTCAGGGAGGCCTTTGTGCCATGCGAACAGAAATCCAGCCAGGCCAGCTTGGAAATGGCACCATTCTGTACAATACCAAGCAGGCCTCATTAGCTATAGCAAGAAAATGGAAATGCCAGCCAGACTCCAGAACCATTACCAGCTGCAGTCTTAATACCCTGTAAGCCAAGCCTTGTGCATAAGTAGTCACCACTGGCCAGGAACACAGGAAGACAACAGCATCCAGTTGCAAGGAAATGCGGGGAAACTTCAGCAACTTTCTCCTCTCTGTGCCTGCTCATTCCTGGGCCTGGACAAGCGGGCACAATAGTGGAGGCATGTTCTTCTTTGGCTACTTCTGCTCACGAATTTGTTCCTGCATGATCAGGGGCGGTCTAAGGTAATTTTAAATGGTAGGCGAACATTATTTTGGTGCCCCCCCCCAAAAAACATTATTTTGCCGCCCCCATGTAAAACAAATATACAATTATACTATCACAATACCATTAGTAGTATTATATTGTATCAATGTATATACAATATATTATACCATACTCATACTATATTATATCATAATTATATTATACTACATTAGAATATAATTATATTATAATATATTGACATTATAATATAATGTAACATTCTATTATATTATTATTATAAAATAATAAAATTATTTATTTAAACAAAATTATCCTCTACTAAATATTTTCATTACTCCTATAAAACTCAAATAACCCAAAATAAAGTAAAATAAAATATTATATATTACTATTTTGTACAATACCACTATACTGCAATATTGTTTGTAATATTACATGTAATATAAAATATATCATTATTCTATTGTTATATTGTATTTGTATTATATTGTATGACAATATTAAGCAGAACTGTATAATAATCAACAAGAAATGCAATGTAAATGCATCAAAATCAGAATATATTACCTACCACCCGTCTCATAATTCATAGGAGTCTCCCATAAGTCCAAAATTAGGATCCCAATGTAAATGTAAATAGAAAAACAGCCAAAATGTTCAAATGAGGTCGAATACAGGCAGCGCGGCCTGGGCAAACTTGGGCCCGCCCTCCCTCCTTCTAAGTGTTTTGGCCTCCAACTCCCACAACTCCTCATAGCCTCAGGCCCCTCAGGTCTAGACAGAAATAGAGCCAAAGAAAGGAAGGAGGGAGAGAAGAGGTCACAGAGGAGGAGGAGGAAAGCCCTTCATTCATTCCTTCACTTACACTTCCTTCACTGATTCTTTTCTCCTTCCCTGCAAACGCGCGTGCGGCGGAGACAAAGGGAGAGGGGAAGCACTCCCTACCTGCCCGATAGGGAGTGCTTTGCTTACAGGCTTCTGCGCAAGGGAGCTACTGGGCATGCGCGGAGGTTTTCGCACATGTGCAGTTACTCCTGCTCTCAACTTCAGCTCCGGAGCAACTGCGCCTGCGTGAAAACCTCCACGCGTGCCCAGAAGCGGCGTCGGGGCGCACAAGGCCGGGGTCAAAAAGCAGGCAGCTGCAGCACTGTCTGAGGAACATCGGCAGGGCCAGGATGGCGCCCCATACGGCCAGGATGGCGCCCCCTTCCCAGATGGCGCCCTAGGCGGCCGCCTACTTGGCCTATCTTGTAGGACCGCCCCTGTGCATGATGTCCATCTCAACCTTTCTCCTCGGCACATTTCTTTCAGTGAAACAAAGAGGGTTTCATTTCCAATATTCTAAGTCAGGGGTGGGCAATTATTTTTTCCAAGGAGCCACACGAGAGCCAAAAAATATTATGGAGGGCCGCACCTAAAGGCTGAACTACATTCTAATCTACATAACTTATTTATTTACTTACTTACTTACTATATTTACTATATATCACGCATCATTAATATTAACATATTAATATATCAAGAAATATTCATATATCATTAGTATTAATATCATAATTATATTATAGTATATATATAGACATTATAATATATTGAAATTATAATATAATATAACTTTATATTATATTATTAATTATATTATTATTATAAAATTATTATTATAAAATAGTAATAAAAACCACTAAAATAAAATGAAATGAAATTCAAGAAGACAAAGTGCGAACTAAGGTGGAGGCTGGCATCCTCAAGAGAGAAGGATCCCAAGATGGCATGGCCCAATGGACCCAGCCCAGAGGATAACAAAGCGG